>CM042694.1:338024597-340424597 GCA_023614405.1 Avena insularis | reverse complement strand
ACAGAGAGGACGGCTTCCGATCCGTAGACCAGGAAGAACAGGGTGTAACCGGTTGATCTATTCGGTGTGGTGTAGAGGCTCCACAACACAGCCGGAAGTTCCTCGATCCAGCATCCGGGTGACCGCTCCAATGGTTCCATGAGACACGGCTTGATACCGGCTAGCACCAAGCCGTTTGCCCTTTCTACCTGCCCGTTGGACTGCGGGTGCGCAACGGAGGCAAGGTCTAGCCGAATGCCCTTGTTGCTGCAAAACCGGGCGAAGGCCCCCTTGGCGAAGTTCGTGCCGTTGTCGGTGATGATGCTGTTGGGGTAGCCGAATCGGTTGATGATGTCGGTGAAGAAGGTGACGACTGTTGATCCGTCCAGCTTCTGGATAGGCTTAGCCTCGATCCACTTCGTGAACTTGTCCACCGCCACCAGCAGATGGGTCATACCCGCGCTCGCTCGCTTGAAGGGACCAACCATGTCGAGGCCCCAAACCGCAAAGGGCCAGGTGATTGGTATGGTCTTGAGCACCGATGTTCGCATGTGCCTGAGCTGCCCGAAGTGCTGGCATCCATTGCACACGCGGACCAGCTGCTCAGCGTCCTCGAGGGCGGTGGGCCAATAGAAACCATGGCGAAACGCCTTGGAGACTATCGCCCTTGACGAAGCGTGATGCCCGCACTCGCCCTGGTGGATGTCCTTGAGTAGCCGGTAGCCCGTGTCTACATAGACACATCTTTGGAAAATGCCAGATACGTTGCGCTTGTACAGTTCGCCGTTGATGATGCTTTACGTGTGCACGCGACGCCGGATTTGCCTGGCTTCCACCTCGTCATCCGGAAGTGCTTCATTGGCGATGTAGTTCATGAAGGGCTGTGCCCAGGATGGCACTTCCCGAATGACGAGGACGCTCCCGCCCTCCGGTTGACGGATGTCGGGGGGTCATTCGGGTGGCGTACCCGGGACGGCAGCCCCCGAGCTGCATGACGAACTGGCAGCCCCCGGGTCTTGCGAGGCGGAGGGCAATGCCTTGCCAGAGTTGGTGCGGGTCTTCTTCTTTGGCGGCTCTGCCGGCTCCGCTTCTGCCGTTCCGCCAGCCGGAGCGCTTCCTGCCCAGGTGATGGAGTCTGACTCTAGCGACGGGTTGATGGAGGGCTTGCACAGGTGCTCCAAAGAGACCCCTGGTGGGATCGGCTGCCTGGTGGATCCGATTTTGGCGAGCGAATCGGCTGCCTCGTTGTTGACGCGAGGGACATGGTGAAATTCGCACCCATCAAAGGAGGCGCTGAGCTTCTGGATGTGGAACCGGTAGAGGGCCATGTTTGCATCTCTGGCATCCCATTCTCCGGACACTTGCTGCACCACCAGATCCGAATCACCAAAGCACAGGATCCAGTTGACACCGATCTCCTTGGCTAACCAGAGTCCATGCGCCAGTGCCTCGTATTCGGCTACGTTGTTGGAGGCCTTGAAGTGGATCTGCAGCACGTACTCCAGCCGGTCTCCCTTGGGCGAGGTGAGCACGATGCCGGCTCCCAAGCCCCCGAGCATCTTCGACCCGTCGAAGTGCATCTTCTAGTGGTCCGAATCCGGAACCGGTGGGAGATACTGGGTCTCAGCCCAGTCGACAAGGAAGTCCGCCAATGCCTGCGACTTGATCGTGAGCCGGAGCTCGTACTAGATGGAGTAGGCGACTAGCTCAATGGCCCACTTGGCGACTCGGCCGGTGGCATCCTTGTTGCCGATGATTTACGAAAGGGGTGCGGTGCACACGACCTTAACCGGATGCTCCTGGAAGTAGTGCTTGAGCTTCTTGCATGCCAGGTACACGCCATAGCACATCTTCTGGTAGTGGGGGTAGTTCTGCTTAAAGAGGGAGAGAACCTCGCTGAGGTAGTAGATGGGTCTCTGAACCTGCTGAGCCTTGCCTTCCTCGAGGCGCTCCAGCACCAGGACGATGCTGACGACCTGGCTGATGGCTGCTACATAGAGCAACATCGGCTCCTTGCTAGCCGGCGTGGCCAGAACCGGTGTTGTGGATAGCATGCGCTTGAGGTCATGAAATGCGGTGTCGGCTTGCGAAGTCCAGGAGAACTTGTCCATCTTCTTCATCAGCTGGTACAGCGGGAGTGCTTTCTCCCCCAGCCAGATGACGAAACGACTGAGGGAAGCCAGGCATCCAGTGAACTTTTGGACTCCAAGCAGGCTCCTGGGCGGCTGCATCCTTTCGATGGACGCGATCTTTTCCAGATTTGCCTCGATGCCTCATTGTGATACGAGGAAACCGAGGAGCTGACCGGATGGCACTCCGAAGACGCACTTTTCCGGGTTCAGCTTCATCTGGTACTGGCGGAGGTTGCCAAATGTCTCTCCCAGATCCTCGAGGAGGGTGCGCTTCTCCTTGGTCTTGATGACCACATCGTCCACATAAGCATGCACGTTTCGGCCTATCTGCGAGTGCAAGCACTTCTGCATGCAGCGCTGATAGGTAGCACCTGCATTCTTTAGACAGAAAGGCATGGTTACGTCGCAGAAAGCCCCGTAGGGGGTGATAAATGATGTCTTAATCTGATCGGCCGGGTTTAGCCGGATCTGATTGTACCCAGAATAGCAATCTAGAAAAGACAACAAATCACAGCCGGCCGTGGAATCGATAACTTGATCGATATGGGGCAAGGCGAAGGGGTCTTTCGGGCACGCCTTGTTCAGGCTGGTGTAGTCGATACACATGCGCCAGGTCTTGTTCTTCTTCAGCACCAAGACTGGGTTCGCCAACCAGTCCGGGTGGTATACTTCCATGATGAACCTGGCTGCGAGGAGCCGGGTGATCTCATCACCGATTATCTTCCTCTTATCCTCTGCGAACCGGCACAGATGTTGCTTGACTGGCTTGGCGTCCGGCCGCACATGAAGTGAGTGCTCGGCGAACTCCCTCGGCACACCCGGCATGTCCTTGGGGGACCATGCAAAGATGTCCCGATTCTCACGGAGGAAGTCGACGAGCGCGCCTTCCTATTTGCTATCCAAGTCGGCACCAATGGTGACGAACTTAGTCGGGTCGGAGGGGTCGAGCAGAATCCTCTTCATCTCCCTTGCCGGCTGGAAAGTTCCTTCTCCACCCGGTTTGCTATTAGCCGGCATGTCCTGCTGGGCCATGCCACATTGCACATGATCACGCGCTTCTCCTCGGCTATGATGAGGGCTTCTGCCAGTTTGGAACCGGTTGAGGCGCACTCCATCGACCGCCTGAAGCATCCAGCGACGATGATCACGCCGTGGGGTCTCGGCATCTTCGTCTTGAGGTACGCGTAGTGGGGGACGGCCATGAACTTGGCAAGGGCGGGGCGCCCGAGGAGATCATGGTAGGAGGTCATCAGGTTTACCACCTCGAACCAGATTGGTTCACGGTGGAAGTTCTCCTTGGTTCTGAAGATGACGTCCAGCTGGATTTTCCCTAGTGGGGCGCAGGCTGGCCCCGACAGTACGCCGCGAAACGTTGTAGTAGTCGGGCACAGGTCGCTTTCGCGAATGCCTAGCTTCTCCAGCAAGGACTGGTAGAGGAAGTTGAGGTTGCTGCCTCCGTCGATGAGGACACGCGAGAATCGGTAGGTAGGCGCGTTGGAGACGATGAGGGGGTCGAGCACCATGGCGTAGCTCTCGAGAGTCGGCAGCTACTCCGGCTGGTCTGCACAGCTCCAGGTGATGGGGGTTTCTAACCAGTTCAGGTACTAGGGGACCGGAGAGACGATGGTGTTGACCTCCTTGGAGCGTCGCCTGCAGCTGTGCTTGTCGTCCTGCTCCGTCTCGAAGATGTGGTAGGCGGTGTGCGGCTGGGGGTAGCCGTTGTTGTTGTTGTTTCCGCCGTTGCCACCGTTACCATCATTGCCGGCTCCTCTACCGATGGTGGGGGACCACCGGGAGGGGGAGGGGGGAGACGAGGCTGGTTACCATGGTCTTTTAGCTAGCGGGCCCAGCTGCAATTCCGGGTGGTATGCGTAGCTGGTTTGAAGGGACCGCTAGGCCACTTGCACGGGTCGTCAAACATCTGGTCGAAGGTGAGCCGTGGCTTCTGCCTCCTTGCATCGTTAGCCGGCGTGTCGGGCGTGCCCTCCACAACATTGACATGCTGCGCTGGTAGCGGGGCTTCTGTTGTCCGGCTTGGCGGTCCCCGTGGAACCGGTTGTCGTTGCCGTGACATCTGGAGGATCCGGCTTCGCCAGCTGGATTGCTCAGGCGGTCGCAAGCAGGCTCCATAGGAGTCGGACGCCCGTCCGCATTTACTCGGAGGGGCTTCTTCATGGCGGCATCCGCCAAGGCGTACTGGTCCGCAACCGTCATGAGCTCCGCCATGGTTTTCGGCTCGTCACACAGTAGCCGGTGGCGAAGCATGGTGCCTTCTCGGCAACCCTCGATGACGAAGCTGATGGCCTGGCTCTCCAGGATGCCCTCGCAGGTGTTGCGCAGCTCCGTCCACTTGGCGAGGTACTCGCAGTCGGTCTCGCGGTCACCCTGGACGCACAAGGCCAGGTCGCGTGGATGCCCCGGACGCTTGTACGTGCCATTGAAGTTGCAGACGAATACCTTCTCAAAGTCTGGCCAGGCGTTGATGCTGTTGGGCGCAAGGCTGTTGAGCCACGTCCTTGCCGACCCGGTTAGCATGAGGGGGACGTAGCGCATGGCTGTGCGCTTGTTCCCATGGGAGATGCCGACTGCCGTAGCATAGTCGGTCAGCCAATCTTCTGGTTTCATCTTCTTTGTCGTGCCAGGGGTCTCCACGGCGAGAGAACTTATCCGGAAACGGCTCGTTCCGGATGCGGGGTCCAAAACAAACCGGACCGGTAGAATCTTCCTCCTCCGTGACGCGCGCTTGAGCGAGGAGCTCGACACGGTCACGGGCATCCGGACAATCCGGGTTGGGCGCTCCCACCCGGCCCGAGAAACGGGAACCGGTGGGTCTAGGCGCTCCGGTTGGTGGAGGGGGAGGCGGCGGGTTGCTGTTCACCGTCTGCTCCTGGCGCGGCTGGCCCCTGTTGCCAGAGCTGCGACGCCTGCTGCGGGCCTTAGCCGGCTGAGGGGAGGACGCCTGCTGGGTGTCGCGCGGCGCGCCCCTGCTGTTGGCAGGCAGCTTGCTCCCCCTAGAGTAGCTGGGGTCCTCCTGCATCTGCCGGTTGGTGTCAGCCTGCTCGTCCACGATGCGGAGGAGCTCCTGCACGCGGCTCGTGCCGCGTGCAGGTTCTTGATGGGCGTGCTGTAGGTGGGCCGGATGAGGGCGGGTGCGGGATCTGGCTCCCCATCCTTTTCCATCCTGCCGCCTAGCTCGCCGCCCCGGCGCCGCACCTGGCCACGCCGGCTCGGCTCCACGATAGCCGGAGTGAAGCCGTGCGCGCGGTCATACTCGTGCCGGGTGATCTCGAGTTGCTTGCGGGCTCCCGCTAGCTCCATGGCCTCCTGGAGGAGGATCTGTCTCTCCATGGTGAAGTTGGCCTCCGCCTCCTCCGGGTTATCCTCGAGGTTAACCGACGTCTGGAGCCGATCAATGGCATCCTCCACCGGGTTCCACGGCTACGGGGGAGGGGGGGGGGAAGTTACAACCTCGTATGCGTCCCGCGGCTGGCGGGGATGGGTGCTAGCGCCAGCCATCATGACCTCCACGCTGCAGGACGCGGCGGAGGTGCTACCACCCGGACACGGCAGCTCCGCGACAGAGATGATTTCCCTAGGGAAACGCTCCGGGACAGTGGCGACGTAGATAGGGAGGTCGCCGAATAGCAGGATGGCGCCATTCACCGGGAAAGAGGTTCTGGCGAAGCAGGAAGCATTGTTGATGACGCAGTCGAATTTGCCGAGCGTGAGCACCAGGCCGGAGGCCACGCTCTCAACGGCTGAAGTGCGGGGTCTCGTGCGGAACGTGACTCCGATCGAAGCCATCGCCCCATGGTGGGCGTCAACTGTCGTCGTATTGGGAATGACAGTACCTGAAGAGGTTAGATAGAGGTGTGGGGACTAGCAGGGAAGCTATCGACGGCGTTCGCAGGCGGGATTGGGCACAAGCAAGCGTAGCTGGACGCAGGAAGTACCCAGGTTCGGAGCCCTCGTGATGAGGTAAAGCTCCTACTCCTGCCATATCTGACTATGTGGGATATACGAACTACAAGTGCTCCTCGAGCTGTATTCTCTAGCTACTGCCTTAAATGCAATGTGACCAACCCTTTCTGCTGAGCCTTGCCTCTCCTTATAGAGGCAGAGAGGCAACGATCTCACTGGCCAGTCCGACTGGCAGGCCCCACACGCGGGTCCCAGCCGGTTGGTCATCTATAGTACCCGGTATGGTATGTCACATCGGAGTATGAGCGGTATGAATGTCGTAGGCACAACGGACGCCGTGCGAGCCTGTCGTTAGCATCAGGCCAATGTTCCTGCGTCATCTCGCAAAATCTTCTGTATGGCCGGGTGGTTGCCGGTCTTGTCGTCGTACAGGGCGTACCGTGCACTGATACGCACGTCGTCCTGTCTCACTGACTGGTTCCGGCTATGTCGCCGTAGCCAGATGCTTCTTGCTGATCCGGCTACCATGCGATAGTCGGCCTGTCTTGCCTTGTCCGGCTGCATCTGGTCAGCCGGACGCGATCCGACTGCCCAGTTTCTTGTCCGGTTGGTGTACCTAGGCATCATCCCCCTGACATATGTGGTTTGTGAAAATAACACACATTCAATGACTCTAGTTGATCAATGTGATTCATGAAAAGAACACACATGCAATGACTCTGGTGGATCCATATGTGGTTTGTGAAAATAACACACATTCAATGACTCTAGTTGTGGTTCATGAAAAGAACACAGATGCAATGCCACTGGTGTATCCATGTGGATCATGAAAATAACACACATGCAATGACTCTGGTGGATCCATGTGCTTTATGAAAAGAATAGACATGCAATGACTCTAGCTATGGTTTAGGGTAAGAAAACACATGCAATGACTCTAGTGCTAGTGAAAAGAATACACATGCAATGACTCTAGTCGATCCACATGTGGTTCATGAAAAGAACACACATGCAATGACTCTGGTGGATCCATATGTGGTTTGTTAAAAGAATAGACATGCAATGACTCTGGTGGATCCATATGTGGTTCATGAAAAGAACACACATGCAATGACTCTAGTTGTGGTTCATGAAAAGAACACACATGCAATGACACTGGTCGATCCATGTGATTCATGAAAATAACACACATGTAATGACTCTGGTGGATCCAAGCGCTTTATGAAAAGAACACATATGCAATGACTCTAGTGCTGGTTTAGGATAAGAACACACATGCAATGACTCTAGTGCTAGTTTAGGATAAGAACACACATGTAATGACTCTAGTAGATCCATATGTGGTTCATGAAAAGAACACACATGCAATGACAGTGGTGGATCTATGTGGTTTGTGGAAAGATCAGACATGTAATGACTCTAGTGGATCTAGATGTGGTTAATGAAAATAACACACATGCAATGACACTGGTGGATCCATACGTGGTTTGTGAACTGAACACACATTCAATGACTCTAGTGGATCCATATGTAGTTAATGAAAATAACACACATGCAATGACACTGGTGGATCCATATGTGGTTTGTGAAAAGAACACACATTCAACGACTCTAGTTGTGGTTCATGAAAAGAACACACATGCAATTACTCTTGTGGATCCATATGTGGTTTGTGAAAAGAACACACATTCAATGATTCTAGTTGTGGTTCTCGAGAAGAACACACATGCAATGACACTAGTGGATCCATGTGGTTCATGAAAATAACACACATGCAATGACTCTAGTGGTTCCATGTCCTTTATAAAAAGAATAGACATGCAATGACTCTAGCTATGGTTTAGGATAAGAACACACATGCAATGACCTTAGTGCTGGTTAATGTAAAGAACAGACATGCAATGACTCTAATGGACCCATATGTGGTTCATGAAAAGAACACAGATGCAATGACTCTGGTGGATCCATATGTGGTTTGTAAAAATAACACACATGCAATGACTCTGCTGGATCCATATGTGGTTCATGAAAAGAACACACATGCAATGACTCTAATTGTGGTTCATGAAAAGAACACACATGCAATGACACTAGTGCATTCACGTGGTTCATGAAAATAACACACATGCAATGACTCTGGTGGATCCATGTGCTTTATGAAAGGAACACACATGCAATGACTCTAGTGCTGGTTTAGGATAAGAACGCACATGCAATGACTCTAGTGCTGGTTTAGGATAAGAACACATATGAAATGACTCTAGTGGATCCATATGTGGCTCATGATAAGAACACACATGCAATGACTCTAGTGGATCTAGATGTGGTTTGTGAAAAGAACAAACATGCAATGACTCTGGTGGATCCATATGTGGTTTGTGAAAAGAACACACATGCAATGACACTGGAGAATCCATGTGGTTTGAGGAAAGAACAGACATGCAATGACTCTAGTGGATGCATATGTGGTTTGTGAAAAGAACACACATTGAATGACTCTGGTGGATCCATATGATTTATGAAAAGAGCACACATGCAATGACTATAGTGCTTGTTTAGGAAAAGACACACATGCAATGACTCTAGTGGATCCATATATGGTTCATGAAAGGAACACACATGCAATGACTAGAGTGGATCCATATGTGGTTCATAAAAAGAACACACATGGACTGACTCTAGTGGATCCATGTGTTTTATGAAAAGAACACACATGCAATGACTCTGGTGGATCCATATGTGGTTCATGAAAAGAACACACATGCAATGACTCTAGTTGTGGTTCATGAAAAGAACACACATGCAATGCCTCTGGTGGATCCATATGTGGTTTGTGAAAATAACACACATGCAATGACTCTGGTGGATCCATATGTGGTTCATGAAAAGAACACATATGCAATGACTCTAGTTGTGGTTCATGAAAAGAACACACATGCAATGACTCTAGTTGTGGTTCATGAAAAGAACACACATGCAATGATACTGGTGGATCCATGTGGTTCATGAAAATAACACACATGCAATGACTCTGGTGGATCCATGCGCTTTATGAAAAGAACACACATGAAATAACTCTAGTGCTGGTTTAGGATAAGAACACACATGGAATTACTCTAGTGCTGGTTTAGGATAAGAACACACATGCAATGACTCTAGTGGATCCATATGTGGTTCATGAAAAGAACACACATGCAATGACTCTAGTGGATCCATGTGGTTTGTGAAAAGAAAAGACATGCAATGACTCTGGTGCATCCTTATGTGGTTTGTGAAAAGAACACACTTGCAATGATAGTGGTGGATACATGTGGTTTGTGGAAAGAACAAACATGCAATGACTCTCGTGGATCCATATGTGGTTAATGAAAAGCACACACATGCAATGACACTGGCGGATCCATATGTGGTTTGTGAAAAGAACACACATTCAATGACTCTAGTTGTGGTTCATGAAAAGAACACACATGCAATGACACTGGTCGATCCATATGTGGTTTGGGAAAAGAACACACATTCAAAGACTCTAGTTGGATCCATATGCTTTATGAAAAGAACACACATGCAAAGACTCTAGTGCTTGTTTAGGATAAGAACGCACATGCAATGGCTCTAGTGCTGGTTTAGGATAAGAACACACATGCAATGACTCTAGTGGATCCATATGTGGTTCATGAAAAGAACACATATGCAATGACTCTAGTGGATCCATGTGTTTTATGAAAATAACAGACATGCAATGACTTTGGTGGATCCATATGTGGTTCATGAAAAGAACACACATGCAATCACTCTAGTGCTGGTTTAGGAAAAGAACATACATCCAATTACTCTAGTTGATCCATATGTGGTTCATGAAAAGGACACACATGCAATGACTATGGTTGATCCATGTGTGGTTCATGAAAAGAACACACTTACTGGTGGATCCATATGTTGTTTGTGAAAAGAACACACATTCAATGACTCTAGTTGTGGTTCATGAAAAGAACACACATGCAATGACTTTGGTGGATCCACATGTTTTTTATGAAAACAACACACATTCAATGACTCTAGTTGGATCCATATGCTTTATGAAAAGAACACACCTGCAATGACTCTAGTCTGATTTAGGATAAGAACACGCATGGAATGACTCTAGTGCTGGTTTAGGATAAGAACACACATGCAATTACTCTAGTGGATCCATATGTGGTTTGTGAAAAGAACACACATTCAATGACTCAAGTTGTGGTTCTCAAGAAGAACACACATGTAATGACACTAGTGGATCCATGTGGTTCATGAAAATAATACACATGCAATGACTCTAGTGGTTCCATGTCCTTTATGAAAAGAACATACATGCAATGACTCTAGCTGTGGTTTAGGATAAGAACACACATGCAATGACCTTAGTGCTGGTTAATGTAAAGAACAGACATGCAATGACTCTAATGGACCCATATGTGGTTCATGAAAAGAACACAAATGCAATGACTCTAGTGGATCCATATGTGGTTTGTGAAAATAACACACATGCAATGACTATGGTGGATCCATATGTGGTTCATGAAAAGAACACACATGCAATGACTCTAGTTGTGGTTCATGAAAAGAACACACATGCAATGACACTGGTGCATTCATGTGGTTCATGAAAATAACACACATGCAATGACTCTGGTGGATCCATGTGCTTTATGAAAGGAACACACATGCAATGACTCTACTGCTGGTTTAGGATCAGAACGCACATGCAATGACTCTAGTGCTGGTTTAGGACAAGAACACACATGAAATGACTCTAGTGGATCCATATGTGGCTCATGAAAAGAACACACATGCAATGACTCTGGTGGATCTAGATGTGGTTTGTGAAAAGAACAAACATGCAATGACTCTGGTGGATCCATATGTGGTTTGTGAAATGAACATGCAATGACAGTGGAGAATCCATGTGGTTTGTGGAAAGAACAAACATGCAATGACTCTGGTGGATGCATATGTGGTTTGTGAAAAGAACACACATTAAATGACTCTGGTGGATCCACATGCTTTATGAAAAGAGCACACATCCAATGACTATAATGCTTGTTTAGGAAAAGAACACACATGCAATGACTCTAGTGGATCCATATGTGGTTCATGAAAGGAACACACATGCAATGACTAGAGTGGATCCATATGTAGTTCACAAGAAGAACACACATGGACTGAGTCTAGTGGATCCATGTGTTTTATGAAAACAACACACATGCAATGACTCTGGTGGATCCATATATGGTTCATGAAAAGAACACACATGCAATGACTCTAGTTGTGGTTCATGAAAAGAACACCCATGCAATGCCTCTGGTGGATACATATGTGGTTTTTGAAAATAACACACATGCAATGACTCTGGTGGATCCATATGTGGTTCATGAAAAGAACACACATGCAATGACTCTAGTTGTGGTTCATGAAAAGAACACACATGCAATGACTCTAGTTGTGGTTAATGAAAAGAACACACATGCAATGACACTAGTGGATCCATGTGGTTCATTAAAATAACACACATGCAATGACTCTGGTGGATCCATGCACTTTATGAAAAGAACACACATGAAATAACTCTAGTGTTGGTTTACGATAAGAACACACATGCAATGACTCTAGTGCTGGTTTAGGATAAGAACACATATGCAATGACACTGGCGGATCCATATGTGGTTTGTGAAAAGAACACACATTCAATGACTCTAGTTGTGGTTCATGAAAAGAACACACATGCAATGACACTGGTGGATCCATATGAGGTTTGGGAAAAGAACATACATTCAAAGACTCTAGTTGGATCGATATGCTTTATGAAAAGAACACACGTGCAAAGACTCTAGTGCTTGTTTAGGGTAAGAACACACATGCAATGACTCTAGTGCTGGTTTAGGATAAGAACACACATGCAATGACTCTAGTGGATCCATATGTGGTTCATGAAAAGAACACACATGCAATGAATCTAGTGGATCCATGTGATTTATGAAAATAACAGACATGCAATGACTCTGGTGGATCCATATGTGGTTCATGAAAAGAACACACATGCAATCACTCTAGTGCTGGTTTAGGAAAAGAACATACATCCAATTACTCTAGTTGATCCATATGTGGTTAATGAAAAGGACACACATGCAATGACTATGGTTGATCCATGTGTGGTTCATGAAAAGAACACACTTGCAATGACAATGGTGGATCCATATGTTGTTTGTGAAAAGAACACACATTCAATGACTCTAGGTGTGATTCATGAAAAGAACACACATGCAATGACTTTGGTGGATCCACATGTGTTTTATGAAAAGAACACACATTCAATGACTCTAGTTGGATCCATATGCTTTATGAAAAGAACACACATGCAATGACTCTAGTCTGATTTAGGATAAGAACACACATGCAATGACTCTAGTGCTGGTTTAGGATAAGAACACACATGCAATTACTCTAGTGGATCCATCTGTGGTTTGTGAAAAGAACACACATTCAATGACTCAAGTTGTGGTTCTCCAGAAGAACACACATGTAATGACACTAGTGGATCCATGTGGTTCATGAAAATAATACACATGCAATGACTCTAGTGGTTCCATGTCCTTTATGAAAAGAACATACATGCAATGACTCTAGCTGTGGTTTAGGATAAGAACACACATGCAATGACCTTAGTGCTGGTTAATGTAAAGAACAGACATGCAATGACTCTAATGGACCCATATGTGGTTCATGAAAAGAACACAAATGCAATGACTCTGGTGGATCCATATGTGGTTTGTGAAAATAACACAAATGCAATGACTATGGTGGATCCATATGTGGTTCATGAAAAGAACACACATGCAATGACTCTAGTTGTGGTTCATGAAAAGAACACACATGCAATGACACTGGTGCATTCATGTGGTTCATGAAAATAACACACATGCAATGACTCTGGTGGATCCATGTGCTTTATGAAAGGAACACACATGCAATGACTCTACTGCTGGTTTAGGATCAGAACGCACATGCAATGACTCTAGTGCTGGTTTAGGACAAGAACACACATGAAATGACTCTAGTGGATCCATATGTGGCTCATGAAAAGAACACACATGCAATGACTCTGGTGGATCTAGATGTGGTTTGTGAAAAGAACAAACATGCAATGACTCTGGTGGATCCATATGTGGTTTGTGAAAAGAACACAGATGCAATGACAGTAGAGAATCCATGTGGTTTGTGGAAAGAACAGACATGCAATGACTCTGGTGGATGCATATGTGGTTTGTGAAAAGAACACACATTGAATGACTGGTGGATCCACATGCTTTATGAAAAGAGCACACATCCAATGACTATAATGCTTGTTTAGGAAAAGAACACACATGCAATGACTCTAGTGGATCCATATGTGGTTCATGAAAGGAACACACATGCAATGACTAGAGTGGATCCATATGTAGTTCATAAGAAGAACACACATGGACTGACTCTAGTGGATCCATGTGTTTTATGAAAACAACACACATGCAATGACTCTGGTGGATCCATATATGGTTCATGAAAAGAACACACATGCAATGACTCTAGTTGTGGTTCATGAAAAGAACACCCATGCAATGCCTCTGGTGGATCCATATGTGGTTTTTGAAAATAACACACATGCAATGACTCTGGTGGATCCATATGTGGTTCATGAAAAGAACACACATAGAATGACTCTAGTTGTGGTTCATGAAAAGAACACACATGCAATGACTCTAGTTGTGGTTCATGAAAAGAACACACATGCAATGACACTGGTGGATCCATGTGGTTCATGAAAATAACACACATGCAATGACTCTGGTGGATCCATGCACTTTATGAAAAGAACACACATGAAATAACTCTAGTGTTGGTTTACGATAAGAACACACATGAAATGACTCTAGTGCTGGTTTAGGATAAGAACACATATGCAATGACACTGGCGGATCCATATGTGGTTTGTGAAAAGAACACACATTCAATGACTCTAGTTGTGGTTCATGAAAAGAACACACATGCAATGACACTGGTGGATCCATATGAGGTTTGGGAAAAGAACATACATTCAAAGACTCTAGTTGGATCGATATGCTTTATGAAAAGAACACACGTGCAAAGACTCTAGTGCTTGTTTAGGGTAAGAACACACATGCAATGACTCTAGTGCTGGTTTAGGATAAGAACACACATGCAATTACTCTAGTGGATCCATATGTGGTTCATGAAAAGAACACACATGCAATGAATCTAGTGGATCCATGTGATTTATGAAAATAACAGACATGCAATGACTCTGGTGGATCCATATGTGGTTCATGAAAAGAACACACATGCAATCACTCTAGTGCTGGTTTAGGAAACGAACATACATCCAATTACTCTAGTTGATCCATATGTGGTTAATGAAAAGGACACACATGCAATGACTATGGTTGATCCATGTGTGGTTCATGAAAAGAACACACTTGCAATGACAATGGTGGATCCATATGTTGTTTGTGAAAAGAACACACATTCAATGACTCTAGTTGTGATTCATGAAAAGAACACACATGCAATGACTTTGGTGGATCCACATGTGTTTTATGAAAAGAACACACATTCAATGGCTATAGTTGGATCCATATGCTTTATGAAAAGAACACACATGCAATGACTCTAGTCTGATTTAGGATAAGAACACGCATGCAATGACTCTAGTGCTGGTTTAGGATAAGAACACACATGCAATTACTCTAGTGGATCCATCTGTGGTTTGTGAAAAGAACACACATTAAATGACTCAAGTTGTGGTTCTCCAGAAGAACACACATTTAATGACACTAGTGGATCCATGTGGTTCATGAAAATAATACACATGCAATGACTCTAGTGGTTCCATGCCCTTTATGAAAAGAAAATACATGCAATGACTCTAGCTGTGGTTTAGGATAAGAACACACATGCAATGACCTTAGTGCTGGTTAATGTAAAGAACAGACATGCAATGACTCTAATGGACCCATATGTGGTTCATGACAAGAACACAAATGCAATGACTCTGGTGGATCCATATGTGGTTTGTGAAAATAACACACATGCAATGACTATGGTGGATCCATATGTGGTTCATGAAAAGAACACACATGCAATGACTCTAGTTGTGGTTCATGAAAAGAACACACATGCAATGACACTGGTGCATTCATGTGGTTCATGAAAATAACACACATGCAATGAATCTGGTGGATCCATGTGCTTTATGAAAGGAACACACATGCAATGACTCTACTGCTGGTTTAGGATCAGAACGCACATGCAATGACTCTAGTGCTGGTTTAGGACAAGAACACACATGAAATGACTCTAGTGGATCCATATGTGGCTCATGAAAAGAACACACATGCAATGACTCTGGTGGATCTAGATGTGGTTTGTGAAAAGAACAAACATGCAATGACTCTGGTGGATCCATATGTGGTTTGTGAAAAGAACACAGATGCAATGACAATGGAGAATCCATGTGGTTTGTGGAAAGAACAGACATGCAATGACTCTGGTGGATGCATATGTGGTTTGTGAAAAGAACACACATGCAATGACTATAATGCTTGTTTAGGAAAAGAACACACATGTAATGACTCTAGTGGATCCATATGTGGTTCATGAAAGGAACACACATGCAATGACTAGAGTGGATCCATATGTAGTTCATAAGAAGAACACACATGGACTGACTCTAGTGGATCCATGTGTTTTATGAAAACAACACACATGCAATGAATCTGGTGGATCCATATATGGTTCATGAAAAGAACACACATGCAATGACTCTAGTTGTGGTTCATGAAAAGAACACCCATGCAATGCCTCTGGTGGATCCATATGTGGTTTTTGAAAATAACACACATACAATGACTCTCGTGGATCCATATGTGGTTCATGAAAAGAACACACATGCAATAACTCTAGTTGTGGTTCATGAAAAGAACACACATGCAATGACTCTAGTTGTGGTTCATGAAAAGAACACACATGCAATGACACTGGTGGATCCATGTGGTTCATGAAAATAACACACATGCAATGACTCTGGTGGATCCATGCACTTTATGAAAAGAACACACATGAAATAACTCTAGTGTTGGTTTAGGATAAGAACACACATGCAATGACTCTAGTGCTGGTTTAGGATAAGAACACATATGCAATGACACTGGCGGATCCATATGTGGTTTGTGAAAAGAACAAACATTCAATGACTCTAGTTGTGGTTCATGAAAAGAACACACATGCAATCACACTGGTGGATCCATATGTGGTTTGTGAAAAGAACATACATTCAAAGACTCTAGTTAGATCGATATGCTTTATGAAAAGAACACACATGCAAAGACTCTAGTGCTTGTTTAGGGTAAGAACACACATGCAATGACTCTAGTGCTGGTTTAGGATAAGAACACACATGCAATGACTCTAGTGGATCCATATGTGGTTCATGAAAAGAATACACATGTAATGAATCTAGTGGATCCATGTGTTTTATGAAAATAATAGACATGCAATGACTCTGGTGAATCCATATGTGGTTCATGAAAAGAACACACATGCAATCACTCTAGTGCTTGTTTAGGAAAAGAACATTCATCCAATTACTGTAGTTGATCCATATGTGGTTAATGAAAAGGACACACATGCAATGACTATGGTTGATCCATGTGTGGTTCATGAAAAGAACACACTTGCAATGACAATGGTGGATCCATATGTTGTTTATGAAAAGAACACATATTCAATGACTCTAGTTGTGGTTCATGAAAAGAACACACATGCAATGACTTTGGTCGATCCACATGTGTTTTATGAAAAGAACACACATTCAATGGCTCTAGTTGGATCAATATGCTTTATGAAAAGAACACACATGCAATGACTCTCGTCTGGTTTAGGATAAGAACACACATGCAATGACACTAGTGTTGGTTTAGGATAAGAATACACATGCAATTACTCTAGTGGATCCATATGTGGTTCATGAAAAGAACACACACGCAATGACTCTAGTGGATCCATGTGTTTTATGAAAAGAACACACATGCAATGACTCTGGTGGATCCATATGTGGTTTGTGAAAAGAACACACATGCAATGATAGTGGTGGATGCACGTGGTTTGTGGAAAGAACAGACATGCAATGACTCTAGAGGATCCATATGTGGTTAATGAAAAGAACACACATGCAATGACATTGGTGGATCCATATGTGGTTTGTGAAAAGAACACACATTCAATGACTCTAGTTGTGATTCATGAAAAGAACACACATGCAATGACTTTGGTGGATCCACATGTGTTTTATGAAAAGAACACACATTCAATGGCTCTAGTTGGATCCATATGCTTTATGAAAAGAACACACATGCAATGACTCTAGTCTGATTTAGGATAAGAACACACATGCAATGACTCTAGTGCTGGTTTAGGATAAGAACACACATGCAATTACTCTAGTGGATCCATCTGTGGTTTGTGAAAAGAACACACATTAAATGACTCAAGTTGTGGTTCTCCAGAAGAACACACATTTAATGACACTAGTGGATCCATGTGGTTCATGAAAATAATACACATGCAATGACTCTAGTGGTTCCATGCCCTTTATGAAAAGAAAATACATGCAATGACTCTAGCTGTGGTTTAGGATAAGAACACACATGCAATGACCTTAGTGCTGGTTAATGTAAAGAACAGACATGCAATGACTCTAATGGACCCATATGTGGTTCATGAAAAGAACACAAATGCAATGACTCTGGTGGATCCATATGTGGTTTGTGAAAATAACACAAATGCAATGACTATGGTGGATCCATATGTGGTTCATGAAAAGAACACACATGCAATGACTCTAGTTGTGGTTCATGAAAAGAACACACATGCAATGACACTGGTGCATTCATGTGGTTCATGAAAATAACACACATGCAATGACTCTGGTGGATCCATGTGCTTTATGAAAGGAACACACATGCAATGACTCTACTGCTGGTTTAGGATCAGAACGCACATGCAATGACTCTAGTGCTGGTTTAGGACAAGAACACACATGAAATGACTCTAGTGGATCCATATGTGGCTCATGAAAAGAACACACATGCAATGACTCTGGTGGATCTAGATGTGGTTTGTGAAAAGAACAAACATGCAATGACTCTGGTGGATCCATATGTGGTTTGTGAAAAGAACACAGATGCAATGACAGTGGAGAATCCATGTGGTTTGTGGAAATAACAGACATGCAATGACTCTGGTGGATGCATATGTGGTTTGGGAAAAGAACACACATTGAATGACTGGTGGATCCACATGCTTTATGAAAAGAGCACACATCCAATGACTATAATGCTTGTTTAGGAAAAGAACACACATGCAATGACTCTAGTGGATCCATATGTGGTTCATGAAAGGAACACACATGCAATGACTAGAGTGGATCCATATGTAGTTCATAAGAAGAACACACATGGACTGACTCTAGTGGATCCATGTGTTTTATGAAAACAACACACATGCAATGACTCTGGTGGATCCATATATGGTTCATGAAAAGAACACACATGCAATGACTCTAGTTGTGGTTCATGAAAAGAACACCCATGCAATGCCTCTGGTGGATCCATATGTGGTTTTTGAAAATAACACACATGCAATGACTCTGGTGGATCCATATGTGGTTCATGAAAAGAACACACATAGAATGACTCTAGTTGTGGTTCATGAAAAGAACACACATGCAATGACTCTAGTTGTGGTTCATGAAAAGAACACACATGCAATGACACTGGTGGATCCATGTGGTTCATGAAAATAACACACATGCAATGACTCTGGTGGATCCATGCACTTTATGAAAAGAACACACATGAAATAACTCTAGTGTTGGTTTACGATAAGAACACACATGCAATGACTCTAGTGCTGGTTTAGGATAAGAACACATATGCAATGACACTGGCGGATCCATATGTGGTTTGTGAAAAGAACACACATTCAATGACTCTAGTTGTGGTTCATGAAAAGAACACACATGCAATGACACTGGTGGATCCATATGTGGTTTGTGAAAAGAACATACATTCAAAGACTCTAGTTAGATCGATATTCTTTATGAAAAGAACACACATGCAAAGACTCTAGTGCTTGTTTAGGGTAAGAACACACATGCAATGACTCTAGTGCTGGTTTAGGATAAGAACACACATGCAATGACTCTAGTGGATCCATATGTGGTTAATGAAAAGAATACACATGTAATGAATCTAGTGGATCCATGTGTTTTATGAAAATAATAGACATGCAATGACTCTGGTGAATCCATATGTGGTTCATGAAAAGAACACACATGCAATCACTCTAGTGCTTGTTTAGGAAAAGAACATTCATCCAATTACTGTAGTTGATCCATATGTGGTTAATGAAAAGGACACACATGCAATGACTATGGTTGATCCATGTGTGGTTCATGAAAAGAACACACTTGCAATGACAATGGTGGATCCATATGTTGTTTATGAAAAGAACACATATTCAATGACTCTAGTTGTGGTTCATGAAAAGAACACACATGCAATGACTTTGGTCGATCCACATGTGTTTTATGAAAAGAACACACATTCAATGGCTCTAGTTGGATCAATATGCTTTATGAAAAGAACACACATGCAATGACTCTCGTCTGGTTTAGGATAAGAACACACATGCAATGACACTAGTGTTGGTTTAGGATAAGAACACACATGCAATTACTCTAGTGGATCCATATGTGGTTCATGAAAAGAACACACACGCAATGACTCTAGTGGATCCATGTGTTTTATGAAAAGAACACACATGCAATGACTCTGGTGGATCCATATGTGGTTTGTGAAAAGAACACACATGCAATGATAGTGGTGGATGCACGTGGTTTGTGGAAAGAACAGACATGCAATGACTCTAGAGGATCCATATGTGGTTAATGAAAAGAACACACATGCAATGACATTGGTGGATCCATATGTGGTTTGTGAAAAGAACACATGTGCAATGACTCTAGTTGTGGTTCATGAAAAGAACACACATCCAAGGACACTGGTGGATGCACATGTGGTTTGTGAAAATAACACACATTCAATGACTCTAGTTGGATCCATATACTTTATGAAAAGAACACACATGTAATGACTCTAGTATTTGTTTAGGATAAGAAAACACATGCAATGACTCTAGTGCTGGTTTAGGATAAGAACACACATGCAATGACTCTAGTGGATCCATATGTGGATCATGAAAGAACACACATGCAATGACTCTAGTGGATCCGTGTGTTTTATGAAAAGAACATACATGCAATGACTCTGGTGGATCCATATGTGGTTCATGAAAATAACACACATGCAATGACTGTAGTGCTGGTTGAGGGAAAGAACACACAAGCAATGACTCTAGTTGATCCATATGTGGTTCATGAAAAGAACACACATGCAATGTCTTTGGTGGATCCATGTGTTTTATGAAAAGAACAGAGATGGAATGACTCTGGTGCATCCATATGTGGTTCATGAAAAGAACACACATGCAATGACTCTAGTTGTGGTTCATGAAAAGAACATACATGTAATGACACTGGTGGATCCATGTGGTTCATGACAACAACACACATGCAATGACTCTAGTGGATCCATGTGCTTTATGAAAAGAACACAAATGAAATGACTCTACTACTAGTTTAGGATAAGGACAAACATGCAATGACTCTAGTGCTGGTTTAGGATAAGATTACACATGCAATGACTCTAGTGGATCCATATGTGGTTCATGAAAAGAACACGCATGCATTGACTCTAGTGGATCCATGTGTTTTATGAAAAGAACATACATGCAATGACTCTGGTGGATCCATATGTGGTTTGTGAAAAGAATACATATGCAATGACAGTGGTGGATCCATGTGGTTTGTCGAAAGAACAGACATGCAATGACTCTAGTGGATCCATATGTGGTTAATGAAAACAACACACATGCAATGACACTGGTGGATCCATATGTGGTTTGTGAAAAGAACACACATTCAATGACTCTAGTTGTGGTTCATGAAAAGAACACACATGCAATGACACTGGTGGATCCATGTGGTTCGTGAAAATAACACACATGCAACGACTCTGCTGGATCCATATGCTTTATGGAAAGAACACACATGCAATGACTCTAGTACTAGTTTAGGATAAGAACACACATGCAATGACTCTAGTGCTGGTTTAGGATAAGAATATACATGCAATAACTCTAGTGGATCCATATGTGGTTCATGAAAAGATCACACATGCATTAACTCTAGTGGATCCATGTGTTTTATGAAAAGAACATACATGCAATGACTCTAGTGGATCCATATTTAGTTTGTGAAGAGAACACACATGCAATGATAGTGGTGGATCCATGTGGTTTGTGGAAAGAATAGACATGCAATGACTCTAGTGCATCCATATGTGGTTAATGAAAATAACACATATGCAATGTCACTGGTGGATCCATATGTGGTTTGTGAAAAGAACACACATTCAATAACTCTAGTTGTGGTTCATGAAAAGAACACACATGCGAAGACACTGGTGGATCCTTGTGGTTCATGAAAATAACACACATGCAACGACTTTGGTGGATCCATATGCTTTATGAAAAGAACATACATGCAATGACTCTAGTGCTGGTTTAGGATAAGAACACACATGCAATGACTCTAGTGCTGGTTTAGGATAAGAACACACATGCAATTACTCTAGTGGATCCATATGTGGTTCATGAAAAGAACACACATGCAATGACTCTAGTGAATCCATGTGATTTATGAAAATAACACACATGCAATGACTCTGGTGGATCCATATGTGGTTTGTGAAAAGAACACACATGTAATGACAATGGTGGATCCACGTGGTTTGTGGAAAGAACAGATATGCAATGACTCTAGTGGATCCATATGTGGTTAATGAAAAGAACACACATGCAATGACACTGGTGGATCCATATGTGGTTTGTGAGAAGAACACATATGAAATAACTCTAGTTGTGGGTCATGAAAAGAACACACATGCACTGACACTGGTGGATCCATATGTGGTTTGTGAAAAGAACACACCTTCAATGACTCTAGTTGGATCCATATTATTTATGAAAAGAACACACATGCAATGACTCTAGTATTGGTTTAGGATAAGAAAACACATGCAATTACTCTAGTGCTGGTTTAGGATAAGAACACACATGAAATGACTCGAGTGGATCCATATGTGGTCCATGAAAGAACACACATGCAATGACTCTAGTGGATCCATGTGTTTTATGAAAACAAGATACATGCAATGACTATGGTGGATCCATATGTGGTTCGTGAAAAGAACACACCTGCAATGACTCTAGTGCTAGTTTAGGAAAAGAACACACATGCAATGACTCTGGTTGATCCATATGTGGTTCATGAAAAGAACACACATGCAATGACTCTGGTCGATCCATGTGTTTTATGAAAAGAACAAAGATGCAATGACTCTGGGGGATCCATATGTGGTTCATGAAAGAACACACATGCAATGACTCTAGTGGATCCGTGTGTTTTATGAAAAGAACACACATACAATGACTCTAGTATTGGTTTAGGATAAGAAAACACATGCAATTACTCTAGTGCTGGTTTAGGATAAGAACACACATGCAATGACTCGAGTGGATCCATATGTGGTTCATGAAAGAACACACATGCAATGACTCTAGTGGATCCATGTGTTTTATGAAAAGAAGATACATGCAATGACTATGGTGGATCCATATGTGGTTCGTGAAAAGAACACACCTGCAATGACTCTAGTGCTGGTTTAGGAAAAGAACACACATGCAATGACTCTGGTTGATCCATATGTGGTTCATGAAAAGAACACACATGCAATGACTCTGGTGGATCCATTTGTTTTATGAAAAGAACAGACATGCAATGACTCTGGTGGATCTATATGTGGTTCATGAAAAGAACACACATGCAATGACTCTAGTTGTGGTTCATGAAAAGAACACACATGTAAAGACACTGGTGGATCCATGTGGTTCATGAAAATAACACGCATGCAATAACTCTGGCGGATCCATGCGCTTTATGCAAATAACACACATGTAATGACTCTAGTACTAGTTTAGGATAAGAATAGACATGCAATGACTCTAGTGATGGTTTAGGATAAGAATACAAATGCAATGACTCTAGTGGATCCATATGTGGTTCATGAAAAGAACACACGTGCATTGACTCTAGTGGATCCATGTGTTTTATGAAAAGAACATACATGCAATGACTCTGGTGGATCCATATGTGGTTTGTGAAAAGAACACACATGCAATGATAGTGGTGGATCCATGTGGTTTGTGGAAAGAACAGACATACAATGACTCTAGTGGATCCATATGTGGTTAATGAAAAGAACACACATGCAATGACACTGGTGGATCCATATGTGGTTTGTGTAAAGAACACACATTCAATGACTCTATTTGTGATTCATGAAAAGAACACACATGCAATGCCATTTGTGGATCCATGTGGTTCATGAAAATAACACACATGCAACGACTCTGGTGGATCCATATGCTTTATGAAAAGAACACACATGCAATGACTCTAGTGTTGGTTTAGGATAAGAACACACATGCAATGACTCTAGTGCTGGTTTAGGATAAGAACACACATGCAATGCCTCTTGTGGATCCATATGTGGTTCATGAAAATAACACACATGCAATGACTCTAGCGGATCCATATGCTTTATGAAAAGAACAGACATGCAGTGACTCTGGTGGATCCATGTGGTTTGTGAAAAGAACACATATTCAATGACTCTAGTGGATCCATGTGATTTATGAGAATAACACACATTCAATGAACTCTAGTAGATCCATGTGGTTTATGAGAAGAACACACATCCAATGAACTCTAGTGGATCCATCTTGGCATAATTTGATATATTCCACGATGTATTTCGGTGTACAAGACACTCACTTTATATTTTTATACTAATCAGTTTTGCCCTTGGTTTTTTGATACTACTTAGTTTTGCCCTCTCTCTCTCTCTCTCGTAGAAGCCCAAATCTGTGCTCACTCTCTCTGCTACGCCCTGATTGGTTGTTATATTTGTCACGTGGATCATGCGCACCAACCATTGATCCTGTGTGATCCAACGACGATTGTTGCACACGTCGTGCCCTTCACAGTACAGCATGAGACAACACGGACGTCTCCCTCAGCGAGACTTCTACGAGAAGGAACACAAAACCGTCCATGGAAAAGTCATCGAGTGGTCATGTCATGTTTAATCTAGTCTACAAAGGCTACAAGTCTACTACAGGGAAACTGGTCATCCATGGCCCATGGGCTATAGCATTTTTACTAAACAGAGCGCTTGCACTCTCACTTCCGACAGGCCCCCACCGCATGAACCTTCCACGCGGCAGCTACAGCCAGAAGAGCTGCCTACCGGGGCCCTCGAGGAGGCCTAAACGTCCCTGCATTAAAAACCCAGCCTATCAGGTTCTCCATTCGCACTCATCCACTCCTCTCTCCTCCCTATCTAGCAAAACCCCACAATCCTCAATGTACAGCCATGAACCTTCTCCATGAAACCAGTGTGTGGGCATCGCCGCTAGGGTGGTGCTTCCTGTGGTAGATCTGGAGGAGCTTCATGTAGCACAAGGCGAGGAGGACGTGCAGTTCAACCCCGTGGGGGACTATGTGCTCGCCGGTGCTAACGACTTCAGAGGCCCCGATGAGGGCGTGGAGTTCGACGAACGCGCTCCGCTCGTGTACCCAGAGGTACATCTATTTCTACATGTTTCATATTTTCTACTCGAGCTTAATCTAGTCCTGGTTTCATAAAAAATCTAGTACTAATGATTAGATGCACCATACAAACCGGTACATGGAGAGATCTAGTCTGTTCTGAATGAATCCGCATTATTTATTTATTAATAAGTTATGAAGAACACAAACCACATTAATTTAGGAGCGAGCTGGGGAGACAGCCGTAATGAACTGCTGAACTTGTATAAATATGTTATTATATTGAAAGTAACTTGGAATTGTGGGAGGAATATATATTTATTATTTTTCTCATTTCGGTTTGCATTTCATACATTACAGGTAGATTCAAGTGAGATGGACTCTAACAAGGAGAACAGGGACAAGAAGAGCCGCCATGTCATGAAGAAGCTCAAGAGCAGGAGAATCGCTTTCCGCACTCGACTTGGGGAGCTCAGGTGCCCTTTCTGTAAGAAAGGAGTCAACCCTAGGATTGCCAGCTTGATTCCGCATGCGGTTGGCATCGGTGAAAGCCCGGCTAGTAAACACAAGTCGCCGACCAAGGCTAAGCATGCTGCTTATGGAAAATTCCTGAGCGAGTATGTCAAGACCAGCCTGGTGTCCCCTTACTTAGGAATCAACAACTTCTAGCCGACCAACCCATCACTGTGCTGACCCGGCCACTAATAATGTTTAATTATCTTACTGTTTCTAGACCCTTAAACTATGTGGTGCATTGAAACCTCATGCTTTTCCACCGACATGTGTGTTGCAAAGTTGCTTGATCGTGCATGCTTACACCAGTGGCCTACCTAGAAACTTATAGAAGCATGGGAAAACGAGCTTCAATTTGGCAAATTCTGGACAAAATCACCAAATTAAAGTAAGAAATTGCAAGCTTTGTGCAATCGACAGGCCTGAGTGGCTAGGCGGCTGCCTAGGGTGTAGGGATGCTAGGTCCCCATCTATGCTTACACTTCTTAAACTTGCTGGGAATAATAATCACAAATAGTTGTACACTTCCTTCTATCCGGTCACGTTACATCGTGTCAGCACCGTGGAGCCGCTGTGGCTCGGCAACGGGACGGTGGTCTCTATGACCGGCCTATGCCACGCCAAATCCACGTCGCACACCCGTCCCATCGCCTACCGAGCACCGCCGCCGAATTTAATCGCTAGGATTGGAAACCAACGGTGCCCGCCTGGTCAAACTTGCTTCTGCTTGGGTATGACCGGAATATTGGTAAACGCAATTTACGACACGCACACGCCCCTTTTATGCATCGCCTTCCGTCTCCATAGCACAACACTGTACAAAAATCCCCAACTCCTTCTGCCGCCGCCGCCACCGCAGCCACCGCAAGAACTATGGACGCCGCAGGCGCCTCCGCCGCGCCATACCACTGCAACAGATCACTCCACCGCCACGCCCAATCCCAGCCACCGGTATCGACCCTAGGCCACCGCCGCCGCATTAGCTGCTGCCATGGATGCAGAGTACAGCGTGTTTGGCGACGGGAGCAACTTCACCGACGAGTACACCTTCACCGCCCATGGCACAATCGAGCTGACAGTCGTCCACACAAATGCGTCAGTGGAGGTCACCAAGGTCATCGCAATGTACGAGCGGTGGTTAGGAGCCGATGGATAGGTACAAGATCGCCGGCCTTAACCTCGAGTATACCAGAGATAGGAAGAGGGCGGCGCTTTTGCAGATGTCCATGCGCAACCACTGCCTCCTATACCACGTATGTAGGGCCAAATGTGTATGCCCGGAGCTTCGCGAGTTCCTGCAAAGGAGGGAGATCTACTTCGCCAGCATCAACATCAAGAACGACACTCCGAAGCTAGAGCGGGATCTCCTCGTTCATGTCATCAATCACGTCGATCTCCAACATTTGTGGAGGTACCCTGATGATGATATGGGGAAAGCCAGCATGGCTAGACTCGCTGTCGACATCATCGACCGTGAGTACACCAACATGAAGGTCGAGTTCCTGAAGCACCTGCACGAGCGATGGGAGTGGAGGCACCTGAATTACGATGCGATCAAGTACGCAGCCAGGGATGCGTATGTCTACTACGAGATGCTCAACAGGATCTGGTGGGTGGGCGAGTGTGTTGTTTACCACTACTAGTTTTGCATTCCGTTCCTAGTTTTATCTCGCCTTTATTTTATCTCGCATGTATTTTCTAAGCATTCTGTGTGTAAGAATGAGCTCGTATGATCCCTGTGCTATTAGGTAGTTAACCTATATGAATTACATTTCCCCTTTTGTATGCTCAACATTTATACTTACAAATTATGTCTGTGCCCTTTGCATGCGGCATAATCCAGAACTGTCATGCATAAGGTGGGATCCATAAGATCAGATGTCGTTGTCCACAAAAGGGCACAATTTCTGTTATAGCGAAGGATATAGTCATGACCAAACCCAGATTATAGTTTGACAAAGGTAATAAACATCAGTTCGTAATTGCTCACACATAGCTATCACACATAGTACTTCTAAAATAATATGCTTTCATAAACATAACAAGCCCCATACAAACACAACAATCATGCACTAAAAGTCTAGATCCCAGCCTGTTGGAGAAGGCAACCGATCCGAGGATACCTTCGGTCGCTTGACCGGCTTGTAGATTCCTCTACACTCCGGCATCTGGGGAAAACAACTTTCCTTGGTGGTGGTTCAATGGTGCGATGCTTGGAACAAAAATTTACAATCTGGCAGTCCAACTCGTGGCTAACATACCCGTCAATTGCAGCGTACTTCAGATTAGGTTCAGAAAGCGGCTTATCCTCCCAGTAATTGTGCCCTAAACGCATCCACCAACATCTCGGCAATTTGCCCTTCATGTCAGCGTACCACGGGTCGATGAGTTTGGCGGCAAGATCGGCCATCCCGTTCCTGATGCCCTTCGTACCTGGGATCCAGTAAATTTTCCGGATGCCCACTCTGCACTCCTTTGGGATTTTAATGTTGACAGTCGGGCTTTCAAGTAGTCTAGTGTCATTCATGATGTCAACACTAGTAAATGTTATCTGCTCGTTCACGAGAAAGCCATGAAATAGCAACCTAATCCTTTCGCCCCACCTGCATGAAATTGAATTCAGACAAATAATATAGCAATAACTTTTGCAAACAGACGGTCCAGCAACAAAAAGACAGAAAAGTATACTTGTTCCTATTAGCCCCCATCTCGCAAAAAGGAGGGTATACGAGGACATGCCCCTTCATGGAGAGTTGCACCTCGGCGATCCTACGCTGATCGGGGCTGTACTCGAGGTCGAGACCTACAAACCTGCTTTCTTCGAACCACAACCAACTCATGTAATTATTCAAAGTGTTCTTCACTGTCTGAGGGTCGGTGGTGTAGACGACATTGATCTTCTTCCGCCATGTACTTCTATGTCGAAGTACGCAGTCGCTTGCCTGCCTTCGTTTCGGACATCCAACAATTCCATGACTACATGCAAGAGGAAAAGGATATAGAGGAAGAGGGTGATGCTGTGGCGGAGGAAATGGATGAGGTTGTGGAGGAGAAAGACGATGATGCCGTGCAGTAGGAAATGAGATGGAGAAGTGAAACTGCTTGCTGCAAGATTGGAGCCGCCCTCACTAATATGTGGAATGGTGTACGACTGTTCATAGTAGGGTGTAGGTGGAGAAAAACGACGGTTTTACACGTCGATGCTAGCGCTGCCTGAAATTTGTTATGCGCCACTTGCATGTAGTGGAATAAAGGTCTACCATGCACGATCCAAGTCAAACATAGTCAAGTTTGCGCGTGCCGACCTTCACTCACTGACATGTGGGCCACATTTTTTCTCTCTTATGATTTATTTTTTCACTTCCTCTAGACGGTTCTGGTGCGCGCCCTCAATAATTACACCCCTTCCTTGTCTTCCACGCGGACAAGAACCGGTGGCTACGGTTCCTCACTGGGTCACTCCCTACTCGAATAACTGCCCCCTCCCTGATTCCATCCCCTCTCGAATCTATTCACCTCCTTATCACAACGCCACCATTAATCTGTCGGATTCTAGACTCCATTTGCCGCTATGGGTAGAGCTTAGGGTAGCAATAGGCTGAAGCAAAAGCCAGGTGACAACGATGCGGTTGGCCATGGCGGCCGCCACCGCGAGGATTGGGGATGGCCGAACCTCAGCATCACAAACGTGCATAGGACTTCCACGGGGTTAGACATCATCTCCACCGGTCGCCTCGCTGGGTGCATCCCTGGCTAACGCTTCACGATGCGGGACATGGATGAACAACTATTCGGCACGCCAGGCCTCCTTTACCCCGATACCAGAAAATGGCCAAACGACCGCGATGGCCACGTAAGTTCCAGTATCTTGCTTATTGGTTGAGTCATATCGTTGATTCATATGTGCTGAACTCTCATCGGAATCCTATGTTCCTTTCGTCGGACGTGTTGTGTGCACTCGCGGTTTTAACAAATTGAACCATTTAAGACTATTCTGTATAGCGGAAGCTCTGCACGTACCTGATATTCTGGTATTTTTGTAGTGACACAGTCTTCTGGTTAGACAATCTTTGAGATGTTGAGTGGGAAAGACGCACTCTTTCCACCTTAGAGCTTCACTAAGGTACTTTGAGAGTGGTGTCGATCTTCCGTCTTGTAGTGCCGGCGTGATGCTAAAGAAGGTTGTATCTCCCTGGGGTCTTGAGTTGAGTTCTTTGGGTGATGTCCTTATGCGCAAACCATGTCGGGGTGGTTTCCTAACGAAGCCTTATGAAGTTTGCTCTGGGCAAGTTAGCGGTTAGTGATACTTATAGTTAGACTTCGGCCGGAGTAGAGACATCCAGCTTGAGAGGGGTGGTCTTCAATTGAATTATTTGCATTGCTTATGCTCGATGGCGGAGTAGACTCATGTCTTCGAGCATCCTTGTCTTCGGGATTTTGGAGTATTCTAGCCTTCTGATGAGAATTTTCCCGTCGGTTTGGGGTAGGGTCGACTAGAATAGTTAGTTTTCTTTGGAGCTGTTAGAAGCTCTAATATACCGAAGGTTGGTGTAGCTAGGTCATCACTTCTTGTCTTAGCTAGTAAGTCTGGTGGTTTCTTTTGGGGGATAGTGAGGATCCTTCGGGGTTAGACTTGCAGCTTCAACGAGACTCTTGTTATCATCGACCGATGAGTGATGATGTGCAGTGTCGACAACGAGTTTTGTAGAAGCGAGTTAGATGAAGTATACCATCCTGTTAGAGAGAGATCTTCGGATTGTTCTAACTTGACAACGTCAAAGTCCTAGTTCCCAGGGTATTCTTCATCATATAGTTCTCGAGGTTGGTATGGGTTCTTGATGCGGCCCGTCCTATGGACGCTCCTACATCTACACCACCGAGTCCCCCAAGTGGATCGATGACCTGTGCCCGAGCCAAGCTCCTCCAAGATAAGGTCAATTCGCTCCTCTCATCATGTGACTTTGACATACACCTGGATGGCTTGCTACTTCATACCACTACTTTGTGCATCATCAGGTATGAACCCCCGCCGCGTCGACCCACGAGCCCTGAAGCTGCACCTGAGCTGAAGATGACTGAACCGGAGTGTCCGCCAGGAACCAGCCGGAGTGTCCGGCGTGACTCGGCCGGAGTGTCCGGCCTGCCCCAGCCCAACCTGGCATGGACATTCAGAAGGCCAGTTCGGACACTACCCGGAGTGTCCGGCCACCCCGAAGTGTCCGGCCTGAAGATGGGCCTGCGTGCCTAGTTGGGCCCTGTGGCCCATATACCTCTCTACTTCGCCCAGAACTCTACTTTAATGCCTAAATTACCCCTGAACTTGTGGTTGGCCTATATATAGTCCCCCACCTCCATTATAAACCCTAGGCATGCTATTGGAATTAGTGGAAACCCCTTTGTGGATCTATCTAGTTCTTTTCTCATGCTCCTTAACCAAGGAGCACCAATATCACCAAACCTCGTTGGAGTTTGCATCGTGCCTCCATGTTGTACAAGGCCTTGGCATCGGTGTCCCTTTCCCAAGACGTCAATACCTCACCGAGTCTCCCATCTCACCATGCCAGTTCGAGAGAGAGAGTCCTCCGCCCGACGCCGATCCTAGGGATTGCACCGGACCGGTCACCGCCGGCGTGAGCTATTGGTGTTTATCGTGGTTTGCGTGTGTGTGTTCATCGCATTCTTCGCACGTGCGTTCGTCGTGTTCATCCTTCCCTTCTTCCCCCGCACTCCACCCTCGATTTGAGTGGGATTCGTGAAAGATCGGGCCACCCTAGATATTTTCCCTCAACATATTGGTATCAAGAGCTTCGTTGCTCACGAATTCCCCCACAAAATTTTCTTCTATCCACCAAAAATTCGAAAATCCCCAAAAAAGAGCCCCATATTTGCCTTTGGATCGATCTCTTGATTTGGAGTGTTATTTGTGGGTTTGATCCGACCAAACCTTGTCTAAGGGGTTGGTCTAGATTTATCCTGCGTTTTCCCAGCCTGATTTGGCTAGTTTTTCGCGGATTTGAGGACTTAAGGCGAGGATTTGCGCTCAAGAATGCGAGCAGGAAACCCGTGCCGGAGTGTCTGGACCGATTCGACCGGAGCGTCCAGCCCGACCGGAGTGTCCGGCGGAACTCGACCGGAGTGTCCGGCCTGACCGGAGTGTCCGGTCCATACAGACCGGAGTGTCCGGCTATAACGCCTGATGTTGGGGGGATACCCCTGGGTAGGGTCACTCCGGGGTATAAGGGCCGAGTTAGCCGAGGGTCGGCAAGGTCAAAGCAGATGCTGGCCAGGTCACCTCAAGGCAGGCCGGATCACGGAGTAACCCGGACCAGGGGGACGCCTAACATTGTCTCATCTGACTTAAGGAGTAAGTCGGAAGTGCTTGTCTAACTTATATGCAGGGACAGGTGTGGCCGGATCTACTATGATCCAGGTCCTCGCTTGGCTTCTGGGAGAAGGAAGGAATCTCTCTGGTCAAAAAGAAGGTCCAGTACGTACTGCATGAGCGGAGAAAGCAAGGGCAGGACCACCCGGTCGTGGCTGACAAGGGTGACGACGCTCATGTCGGCTGACGCGGGTGCCGTAGAGGCTTATGTCGCTAAATCATGTATGACGAATGGGAAAAGCACCCCGGTCGGGTTACCACTTTGGGAAGGGGCATATTCTTAGGAATATGCCTCCACATATGCCCTAGGCAGGGACCAAACTTCCTCTATATAAGGGGGGCTAGGTCTCTGGTAGAGGGGGTTGGTTGAGGTCTAGTTGGTTTGGTGATTCCATAGTGCTAGTTGATCTAGGGTTCTGGGGAAAAATAGTAGGCAAGAGTAAGAGAGCTCCTTCTTCCTCCTCTCGCCAATACAGCTCAAGGAGCACTTGTAATCTTGGAGATATAGCAATACAAACCTCTGTGTGGAGAATCACTCCACTATCCCTCCCTGGATTCCCCTAGCGTGTATTAGTCCCCACCTTTAGCCTATCCATGGAATCTGCCGTGACACCACCATGACAGTTGGCGCCCACCGTGGGGCTAGCGGTGCTAGCAGGGGTGAAGATCCGGACGGGAAACCTCATCGACACCGACGAACCCATCGTCTCCGGGCTCATTCAGCGCTTTACAGCGCTGGATTTCGTCAGCGACAACGCTGGCTGCTTCGGCACGCGCCCACTTCCACGCAACAGCCTATTCGTCAAGCTCGGTGCGCACAAGGTCTACGTTGCTGTGGACGTCTCGTGCGTTCATCCGAGCCGCGTCGTCGATGCGGGGGAACCACCCCTCACTGTGGCTCGCTCCCCGGACCATGTAGAGGTGATGATGACTGCGCCAGGTGCAAGAGCAAGCAAGGACCCAACACCAGACCCGGAGGTAACACCTAAGGCACCGAGGAAAGGTAGAGGACCTCCACTAGAGAGGCCTGAGAACTAGCTGAGAGAAGCTATGGATAGCTTGGCTAACCCGGTAGCAGCAGTGGTAGATCCGGCTCAGGCACAGGCCGAGCTAGAGGAAACTAGGCAAAAGATACTGGAGGGTGCAAAGAAAATAGCCGCGGCTCAGCAGTCACTGAACATGACGCTGCGTGAGTATGCAAAGGCAAACAAAGTCGATACGGTAAAAGTAAAAGGGAGAAATCTCATAAGCAAGATGAACAGAGAAGGTGATGATGGAGCAGAAGGGTCGGAAAACTATCTGTCTGTGGGGTTGCCAAAGTATAGTACCGCGGTGAAGAACCTCAGAGCAGCAGATGCGGCTGCGTCCGAGTTAGAGGGTTTGCCGGGTGAGGCCTGTCAAAGACAACAAGATAGGGTTAACGAGCTGGTTCGGATCGTGAACAAACAGAATGAAGAGCTGCTGAGAGCTAACCCGAAGAGAGCCGGAGCTTCCAAAATCGTCCATTTGGTGATGGGTAACCCGGAGAAGTCCACTGGAGCCGCATCATCGCCTCATGCTGGTCCAAGGAGAGAAGAGGTAGTAACCTCGGCCAGACGGAACAAACAGATCGTCCCGTACGACCCAACACGTGCGGGAAAAGAAAAAGAGATGCGGAAAAATGATGATCGACGGAGTGTGAGCCGAGGTGAAGCTGGCCGACGGTAAAGGGAACGCTGCCAACGGCAATGCCGGACAGCGCAACTCCGCAGGAGCAGGATAACCACAGCAGCGGAATATACCAAGGCAAGAGCAAAGCGCCGACCGAGGTATGCAGCAGAAAGGTGCGCGACAAGAGCAAAACCGATACAACGACGGTGATTCGGAGATGGTGAACGCAGGGTACCCCAGACCAGACTATCATGTGATAGGGTCGAGATTGGGAAGCAGGGATTTAATGCCGGATGACGCCAGGTTAAAACTGGATCGCCTGTATAGGTCGGAACAGATCGAATGTCAAGGTCCTCCGAGTCCAGCGTGCTTTGGACCCCGGATCATGAAGGAACCGCCTGTACCAAACTTCCAGTTACACAGAGGCACGAAGACGTATGACGGCAGTACCAAGCCGGAGGATTGGCTGATAAACTATGCTACGACGGTGAAAATTGCAACTGGCAACTTGAGATGGGCTGTACGTTACGTACCGCAGATGTTGGAAGGCCCGGCCAGAGTATGGCTGAATAATCTACCACCTGGAAGCATCAACTGCTGGATAGATTTTGAAGAAATGTTTATCAGCAACTTCTCAAGAAATGTCGACGAGGCCGAATAGACCGCAGACCCTAGCAATGTGCAAGCAAAGATCTAACGAGACGGATCATGAATTCTTGACCCGGTGGTGTACCGTGAGAAACTCGTGTGAGTGTGTCATAGAGTCACATGCCATAGCGTGGTTTGCGCAAGGGTGCAGATATGGCAGCAAGTTGTGGATGAAGTTGCAAAGGAAAATGCCAGTTACGCTGGCAGAGATGATCCGGATTGCTGATTCATATGCTTTGGGCGATCCGACTCAACCTAGGCTCGCGTCAAATGAGTCAAACGAGGAATACTATCAGAGGGATGGAGCTGGGTCATCCCGGAGGAATGATTATAGAGGAAAAAGTAGAGATGATAGACCGGATCATCGCTACGGTTCGCAACAAGTTGCAGTTGTGAATCAAGATCAACCCGGAGCAGGGAGCAACCAACGCTAGAGAACGGGAGGGCAATGGACTCCAAGAAATGATGGCAAGAAAACATGGACTCCAGAGCAAAAGAAACAGTGGCAAGAAAAGAAAGACCGTCCGAGGTATACCTACGAGTCAATGTTGGACCAGCCGTGTAAGTTTCACACGCCAAATCCGAATAGCCCGGCGGGTCACACGACGAGGCAATGTGAGTGGATGCGTAAGATAGAGCAAGGTGGTTTGGGGAATGCTCAGGCACCCCGGAATGATCAACCTCAGCAGGAGTTACCCCGGCAGCAATTGCTCTCCGGGGCGAACGCGCAACAGCTAATGTTGCCTCCCCCTCCACCGAGGTACGACAACAATGAGAGAAGGGATGCAGTGCATCAGGTGGAAAATCAGCAACAACCAGATCAGAGGTACCCGGAAACGAGGGAAGGAATGAGTACAGGGAACATCACCAGAGTTATTGTGTGTTCACGGCTGAGGAAACAGATAGAAAGAGTTTGCAGCGCTGACATATGGAAGTCAATGCGGTCATGCCAGCGGTGATGAGGTACATGCCTTGGTCGGACCAGGAAATCACCTGGAACATCAAAGATCATCCTAAACTTATGCCGAGTCTATGTTCGTACGCGCTAGTGCTAGATCCGACATTCATTGGACCGAACATCAATGTGAGGTTCTCCAAGGTTTTGATTGATAATGGCAGTAGCATTAACATCATGTATGCGGATACGATGCGCAAGTTGGGCATCTCGGAGAACATGCTCCAGGCTACAAGGACAACTTTCCATGGCATTGTACCAGACATTTCTTGTGAGCCCATAGGCAAAGTCCGGGTCGACGTACTATTCGGCACAAGGGATAACTGCCGAACTGAAAATCTAGAGTTTGAAGTGGTGAACTTGGAAAGTGCATATCATGCGTTACTCGGAAGACCATCATTGAACAAATTCATGGCAAGCTGTCACATCAGTTATCTGAAGATGAAGTTGCCTGGGCCCAATGGAGTGATCACCATTGCTGGAGATTTCCGACGTTCCATTGAGTGTGCTTCAGTCGGGTCTAAACTAGCCGAGTCACTCGTGATTGCGCAAGAGAAAAGAAAAATCCAAGAGGTGGCAGCATTAGCTCAGTTCGCGCAGCAATATATGCCGACGTTAAGTAACCTACATGGCAGCGTTTCATTTCAGGCCGCAAAGGACACCAAGAAGGTCCCAGTTGATAACATGTTCCCGAAGCACACCGTATCAATTGGTGCCGGGTTAACTGACAAATAGGAAAGCGAGCTCATCAACTTCCTCCGTGAGAATCGAGATATTTTTGCTTGGTTTACACAGGACTTGCAAGGTGTTCCGAGGGAGTTGGCCGAGCACTCTTTGAACGTAAGACCCAGAGCAAGGCCGGTGAAGCAACCTCTCCGCCGCTTCGCCGAGGATAGGAGACAAGTCATTGGAGACGAGATAGCTCGGTTACTAGCAGCAGGATTTATCATGGAGGTACTATATCCGGATTGGCTCTCTAATCCGGTGCTGGTAGAAAAGAAGAAGGACGATCCGAACGTGCCAGTGGTTTGGCGTATGTGTATCGATTACACGAACCTGAACAAGGCGTGTCCAAAATATCCATTTCCACTACCGAGGATAGATCAGGTCATAGACTCGACCGCGGGATGCGAACTGTTGTCATTCATTGATGCATATTCTGGCTTCCACCAGATACCTCTGAAGCCGGATGATCAAATAAAGACCGCTTTTATTACCCCGTACGGGGCTTACTGCTATCGCACTATGCCGTTTGGTTTACGTAATGCAGGTGCAGCGTACCAAAGATGTATGCAAAAATGTTTGCACGACCAAATAGGTCAAAACGTACAAGTATACGTGGATGATTTGGTTATCAAGACCAAGGAAAGCACGACGATCCTTGATGACATAAGGCAAACATTCGCGAACTTGAGAAGGTTCCGGATGAAGCTTAACCCGAAAAAATGTACCTTCGGTGTCCCGGCTGGAAAATTACTCGGATTTCTCGTCTCCTACCGAGGTATCAAAGTTAATCCAACTAAGATCCGAGCCATCGAACGAATGGAGCTGCCGAAGTGTCTTAATGATGTCCAGAAGTTCACTGGATGCCTGGCATAGTTGAGTCAGTTTGTGTGTCGGTTGGGAGAAAAGGCACTGCCTCTCTACCAACTCATGAAAAAGTCGGATAAATTCATTTGGACGCCACAGGCCGATGAAGCCTTTGCCCACTTGAAAAAGATGTTAGCCACCGCGCCAGTGTTAGCCTCTCCACTATCTAGGGAGCCAATGTTGCTCTACATAGCCGCAACCAACCGAGTTGTAAGTGCGGTAATTGTAGTGGAGCGCAATGAAGAGGGTAAGTCGGTGCAGAGGCCAGTATATTACCTGAGCGAGGTATTGTCTGCCTCAAAACAGAACTACCCGCACTTTCAAAAGGTGGCATACGGTGTCTATATGGCGGCAAAGAAGTTAAAGCATTACTTTGAGGAGCACCCCATCAAAGTAATATGTGAAGCCCCCATATCCGAGAAAATGGGTAACAAGGATGCGAGTGGCAGAATTGCAAAATGGGCAATTGAGTTAGCCCCTTATGCGCTAATCTGACGGAAGAAGCGATCAAATCTCGGTTGTGGCGGACTTTTTGTGGATTGGGCCGAGGTACAATACGAACCACCGCCACCAGATCCGAATTACTAGAGGATGCACTTTGACGGGTCAAAAACCAAAACCGGATTAGGCGCCGGGGTTGTGCTTACCTCGCCAAAGAAGGACCAGCTAAAGTACGTATTGCAGATCCATTTCGCGGCATCGAACAATGTCGCTGAATATGAGGCTCTTGTGCATGGGCTCAAAGTGGCAAAGGAGATTGGCATACGTCGAATAATATGCTTTGGCAACTCGGATCTGGTGGTGCAGCAAGTGTCCGGAGTGTGGGACGTCCTGGATCCAAACATGGCACTATAGAAATTTCACGTGCAGAAGATATCTGGTTACTTCGAGGAGTGTGAATTTCACCATGTACCCCGAGTGGAAAACGAGGCTGCCGACATGTTGTCAAAGCTCGGATCGACCATACAGGCAATTCCACCGGGTGTAGCATTGGAACACCTCAGAAAACCATCTATCAGGCCATCCCCAGGAACCGACTCGATCTATGTCCCGGAAAATACGGAATCCAGAGCTGAGCCCATGGACATTGACACGGGAGGTAGTAAGCGAGACCCGGGGACTGCCTCGGCAAACCCAGGGACTACCTCGCTAGACCCGGGGACTGCTCAGCGTGATCCGGCTGAAGTTATGCCGGTGGATCAGATGGAAATTGATGAGGAGATGTTCCCTCCACGAGCGATACCATCTTGGGCACTGCCTATATTCCAATTCCTGAAAGACGGAACGTTACCCGCTGAGGAGGTGTTAGCCAGGCAAACTCAGAGGAGAGCAAAAGCATACACAATCATCAATTCCGAGTTGTACAAACGGAGTGTAACCAATGTCCTCCAACGATGCGTTGACCCGGAAGAAGGGCTTGGCATCCTCCGAGATATTCACCAAGGAGAATGCGGGCATCATGCCTCATCCCGAGCCTTGGTGGCAACAGCGTTTTGGCATGGTTTCTACTGGCCAAGTGCCTTGGAACAAGCAGACGATCTGGTGAGAAAATGCAATGGTTGTCAAAGGTATGCCACCAAGACACATATGCCTATGTCGGAACTGAAGACCATACCAATCACGTGGCCATTTGCTGTATGGTGCTTGGATATGGTTGGCCCGTTCAAACCGGCGAGAGGAAACATGACACACATTTTGGTCATGGTGGACAAGTTTACAAAATGGATTGAAGTGAAACTTATAAGAAAATGTGATGGAGCTACGGCCGTAACATTTCTCAAAGACATCATCTTGAGATACGGTTATCCACACAGTATTATAACCGATAACGGAACAAATTTTGCGAAAGGAGCATTTGCGCGCTTCTGCCGAGATAAGAAGATCCAACTCGATGTTGCCTCGGTAGCCCACCACGCATCGAACGGACAAGTGGAAATACCCAACGGATTAGTATTATCCGGGATAAAACCCCGGCTCATTGAGCCGCTGCAAAGATCAGCGGGGTGCTGGATAGAAGAACTACCAGCGGTACTGTGGAGCTTAAGAACAACTCCAAATCGATCAGGCTATACGCCATTTTTTCTGGTATATGGGGCAGAAGCTGTATTACCAGCCGACATAGAGCATGATTTGCCTAGGGTCACCCAATACACAGAAGCCGAAGTGCAAGAAGCCCGGCAAAATGATGTTGATCTGCTAGAAGAAGCGAGGGAACTGGCACTGTCCAGATCCGCCATATATCAGCAAAATCTCCGACGCTATCATAGCCAGAAAGTGTGCCCCCGAGTCTTTCGGGAAGGCGATCTGGTGCTCCGGTTAGTACAACGTACTACTGGCATGCATAAATTATCCCCCCATGGGAAGGGCCATTCATTGTGAGCAAAGCATTGCATAGTGATTCTTACTATCTCATAAATGCAAAGCCACAGGAAAAGAACAAGGCGAACAGGTCCGGAGAGGAATCCAAGCGACCGTGGAATGTAGCACTACTTCGTCTCTTCTACACCTAGCTAAGAAGTGTATGTATCCGAGTCATTTCATATGTCGGTATGTATGTCGGCAATGAAATAGCAGCGCCTCGAGCAGTAACTCGGGGACTGCCTTAATAAGTTTGTTGTTACTTTTTATGCGGTAGCTGGAATAAGTCGTTTTACTTAATTCGGATTAGTAATGTGTGAGCACCAAAAACCCAACCCTTCGACTTGCTGCTATCCAACAATAATTGGCTTCATGGCAAGCAAGGGAACAAGTTTGGAATTACGTAGCACATGAAAAACGACTAAGGAAACAAATTTATTCGAGCTAACGTTTGTTTTTTCGGACTAACCCTGTATTTATTTTGAAGTTATTATGCTGAATTATTTTGAGCTAAGCCTAAAAGTTTCTAAGTATTGTTAAAAAAAAATTTGAAGCTCGGATTCGTAAGTCGTAAAACCGAATCAAGGTAGACACGGACCGAGCCAGAGAATTGGACGAACAAGAAAATTAAACTCGGGGACTGCGCCCAAGTTAATCCGGCATAGAAATGTAGTAGCAAAATATCGCATATCCAGCATACAATTGCACCTGGCATACCGGGGATCTGATAAATTTTCAAGTTTTTTGGAACTAAGGAGCAGCAGGAGGAGGATGTTTGGCGTCATAGTCGATGTCTTCAATATCTGAAGCATCATCTTCTCCGCCCTTATCCGACCCATCTTCAACGTTCTCATTCTGCTCTTCCCTAGTGGATTCCAGGAAGCTCGGTCCTTCAACCCAGTGATGAATAGGAGAATATTCAACGAGGCTGTAGGCGCAAGCTTGGCGCCGAGCTACCCACTCCGGATCATCGGTCCATCTGGATCCGGTGCGCCGGCGTGTAAGGAGGCTGAGGTCGATCTTCTCGTACCATGTGAGAATATGGTGAAGGATGGTATCAGCTGCGGCACGACCAGCGGACTCTCTCCAGAGGTCAAGCTGGGTCTCAATCTCCATTAACTTCTCAACAAGAATTGCGATGGTCTCCGGGCTACTATCTCTGGGCCAGAACGTATTGAAAATGCGAACTGCAACGTCGAGGATATCCTTGCCATAATTCTTGATGGTCTCCACGCGAGAGGACAAGCTGACCAGTAGGTCCTCCATGTACAAGGGAATGTTCTCACCATCAAGAGAAATGGGAGTACCCCTCTCTCGGCGAAATTTGGCAACAGAAGCGCTTGCAATAGCAATACCCTCTGGGAAGTGGTCTGGAAACAAGGCAAAGGAAGAGGGTAAAGAAAAGACATATGAGGTAACCCGGAGAGTTATGTCAGACAAGGGAAAGGAACATACGAGAAATATGGCTATGGATCTGGGTTAACTCCTTGATGCAGGCATCGTGTCTTTTGCGAAGTTGCTCAAGCTCAGCATTTGCCGACCCAAGCTGGAGGTTGGATTCTCTGAGTAGGTCCTGGTCCTTGGAGATCTGGAGAGTAAGGCGCTCACGCTCTTCTGTGAAGTTCTGGCCAACCTTTTGGAGCTCGGTTCGATGCTGGGCCTTCATCTTCTCCATCTCAGCGTTGAGCTTGGCAATCTCATCGTCCTTAGTCCGGAGGAGAGCAAGCTCATCATCCTTTTTCTTCAGCTCGGCTTGATGCTGCCCTGCTTGTTCAAGAAAATGCAACATCATATCAGGCATGGGCACACTATCCTCAAGCGATGCTGAAATAGTATGTTGACCCGGCAGAGCCGAGGAGTGAATGTTTGCCGAGCCAAGGAGAAGAAGAAACGGAAGACACTACGAGGTCAAACAAGAAAGGACATACCCCGGATTTCCTCCAAGTTCTTCCGCATGATCTTGTTCTCACCCTCCACCCCAGCTGCAGAAACCGAATGAGGAGATTAGTTCGGCAGAAGAAAGTGAAGAAAAACAGAGAGGTGCCGAGGGAGAAAATTACCCCTCTTTTCATGTTCTGCACCAAGTGCAACATGTTTTGCGCGCAGCATCTTGTGGGTATAAAGCAGGTGTTGGAATTTAGCGCTCCGGCGATTGGTGGTTACCTGAAAAAAGTACAGAAGTGTAAAATTAGCTTGGTGCATATTCGAAGTGTGCAAGATCCGGGCCAAGTGGAACTTAACCCGGCTCTAGGTGTGTGCATATTCGAAGTGTGCAAGATCCGGGCCAAGTGGAACTTAACCCGGCTCTAGGTGTGTGCATATTCGAAGTGTGCAAGATCCGGGCCAAGTGGAACTTAACCCGGCTCTAGGTGTGTGCATATTCGAAGTGTGCAAGATCCGGGCCAAGTGGAACTTAACCCGACTCTAGGTGTGTGCATATTCGAAGTGTGCAAGATCCGGGCCAAGTGGAACTTAACCCGGCTCTAGGTGTGTGCATATTCGAAGTGTGCAAGATCCAGGCCAAGTGGAACTTAACTCGGCTCTAGGTTGGTGCAGATTCGAAGTTTACATGCAGCTACGTTAGTTTTCTAATGAGCATCCGGCCGAGTAACAAGCTAGTCCACCAGAGGCTCGGGGACTAATGGTTATTATCTACAGCATGTAAAGGAGAAACGATAGACCTCCATCATTCGCCCCGCGAGATTAATTGCCTTAGCGGCAGTATTCATCTGGGCAGAAAATTCTGCGGGGCCGAACTTTTCCGGGAGATCGTCGTTGTGGACGAACTCCGCCTTATTCCAGTTCATGACGAACTCGATAAGGCTCGGAGGGTAACGCTCGCCGGTGGGCATATGGGGTGCCACCAAGCCCTTCGCATGAGCTTCTTTCCTCTCAACTAGGGCAAGAGCTGGGCTGGTGTGCAGAACCATATGCTGCACATCGGTTGGCTCAGCAGGAACATCTGTCGCGGCTGGTGATTTCTTCGGAAGCATCGACGATAGGGTTCGCTGCCCGGCCTCAATGGATTCAGACTTGGTAGTATCTGGAGCCTTTTTGCCCTTAGCTTGCTGGGAAGAAGTAACTGCGGTGGATTTACCTTTAGAAGCTGCTGGCATAGTTCCAAGCCGAGGCTGAGATGACTCAGACAAGGCAGAAGAACTTGGCACTGGAGCTGTTGTTGGTTTCCTTGGTGCCGGGATAGGTGCTGGCTCGGTCGCTGGTACTGGAGCTGATGCTGGTGCTGGTGTTGTGATAGACTCGGTGGTTGCTGGTTGCGGCGATGCCGAAGTGGTGGACGCCATCGCCTCGGCTGAACCGACCCCTCCTGCTCCGAGGTCGCGTTCCTCTCGATGAGGCACTGCGGAACTCGGAGCAGCCGCAGAACCGTCCGAAGAGGTGAAGAGATGGTTGATCCGCTCTGAGGAACCTCCACCGGAGGCCTGAAAAAGAGAATAATGTCAGAAGAGAAATTACCACGATGCAAGGAAAAGTGAGTTACGCAATGAAAAATAACTTATGCATCCGAGGTCTCGGCCTCCTTGGGTTTCCGAGCCCTCCGTGCTGGGGCTTTGCCTGCCCGCTTGGAGGAAGTCTTGTCTCTGGCCTTCTTTTGCCTTTTTGTGGGCTGAGAAGGTTCGGAGGAAGAACTTGATGCGGATCTGCGCTTCTTCTTCGACGCCACCGGAACCGGCTCGCCCATAGCAAGTGGAGGATCCTCGTGGATATGCCCACCGGGGTTAGCTGATGTCGGAAAGGCAGAAGAAAGAGGGACAGCCTCAACAGGTTCAATCATGTCGACATCCGAGTCATCCTCATCATCGGGCCAATCTCTAAGAGAAGATAATTTACCGCTGGGTCGTTTGGTAGCATCGGTCATAGGGAGGAACATCTCCTGGTCCGGCTCCTCCTCATCCGGGATTTCTCGGTTCGGCACCCACTTAAGGGTCGGGTTCGTACCATCCTCGAGAGTTTGCTGAAGGAACAACTGAGAAAAAGCACAAAGAGCAGAGTCAACAATACAACAAAAACCGACACATACTTGATCCGAAATAAGTTTGCCCCGTAAAGCTTACCGCAGGAGGGAGCCTGTCATGACAGTAGTGCTCGATTCCCATTCGGCGGAGAAATCCTTGTGGGTGGTGAAAGATCGAGGTTAGCAGCGTTTGTGTGTTCGCGTCTTCTCCTTCTTCATGATCATGCCCGTCGGCATCTCCTTCGTCATGATGATCATGCCCGCTGGCATCTCCTTCGTCATGATGATCATGCCCACTGGCATCTCCTTCGTCATGATGATCATGCCTGGTAGACTCTTCGTCTTCTCGCCCGCCCATGTCTTCGTGACCACCACCATGTCCTGCCGGCGCCTCATTGAGGTCACGCATGAAACCGCGCCTGAGCAGGTGACCCTCCAATTGTCCAGATTCAGGGTCGATTCAGCGCTGTAGTTTGCATGTTCGACATTGACATCTTATCATGGTCTTGTTGTTCAAAATCATGTCCTCCTTCGCGCCTTTCTTGTACCTAGCAATTCGACCTTCGCTCATCGTGAGGACCATGGTTGCCTGAGCGGTCAAAACAGAGAGTATAGCTGAGAACCACACCATATGAACACACACATGCATGAATGCTAGCTGGAAAAAATTCGGCATGACCTTTCCTAAAATTAGGACATATGGGTAGTGCAAAAATTTGCCGAAATGGAAATGAATCAACATTTCGGCAAACATCCATGCAACCACACTGGCCGGGCCTGACAACAACAAGCAACCAACAAAGAACTTCCTCCCATTGCAAACATTCATGCACCACACAAGCATCGTCTCGCCATTGATCGCACACACACACCGCCCGCGCGACAAGCTTCACCTACATGTTCATGATGGCCAAGTACTCACCTATTGTAGACACAATAATAGCGAGATGAGACCGCGCGATGAGAGAGTGTGGACAAATAGATCTACAATGCAAGTTGGTGGAGAGGAAATTAGTAAACAAATAGAGATGTGAGAGAGAAAAGTTAGGAACTTTTAGATCTAAAAGTTGGAGCGAAGCTTCCACTTACCAATCTATGGATTAAAGTAGGTTTACTTACAAGAAAATTGAGAAACTATGGGCAAGATGGGGTGTGAGGGAGGAGGAAGACGAGTTGGGAGGAGGTAGAGATGTGAAATGGTGGTGGTGGATATATATATAAGAAAGCTAGCTCTTGTCACCTTTTTAACATGGATCTGGACGCCCTCATATGTGGCGCATATGGAGGAAATGCACCACAGATGCTTAATATTCTATGGCGCATACGTCCATATGCGCCACAGAAGTGGGTGAATAAGATTCTCTATGTGGGGCCCACCTCCAAGTTCTGTGGTGCATGTTGGACTTATGCGCCATAGAAGTGAAACACATCTGTGGCGCATATGCCAGCATGCGCCACAGAACTTGGGTGAATTAGATTCCGTGGTGGGGCCCCCTCCATGTTCTGTGGCACATGAGGACATATGCGCCACAGAAGAGGCAACTTCTGTGGCGCATATTCCTGAATGCGCCACATAACTTGGATCAACCCACCCCGGTCGACGGGTCCCACCAATCTTCTGTGGCGCATGTTCTGGAGAATGCGCCACAAAACTTCCAATCTTCTGTGGCGCATGCCTTCAGTGCGCCATCGTTTCTCAGAAGGCATACTTTCGCATATGCATTTGAACATCTTGTCTATCTATAGGCTGTTTCCTAGTAGTGGTTTTCATAAACCTTTTTCCTCCATCTTTCTTCAGCATTTTGTAAAACAAACCTTTTTCCTTTCTTGAACTTCTCTTGGTAGGTCAAACCTTACCAAGCTTTTGCCATAAAACATTTTGTAAAATGTTTTCGAGGGCTCCCCATCCAATAGTTTTCCTTCGGCTAAAATGGGGTCTCCAAAGGGTATGGTGTTATACACCAACTATCAGGGGGTTGTACTTATTAGTACAAGGGTGTAATGGTTTGGAGTAGCCAAGCCACTACCAGATAGAGATCATCATAGTATAAAACAATGTAGTTTCACAAAAAGTGGATAAAACATGCATAAGTAAAACAATAGGAAAGGGCTTATGAGTAAGAAGGTGGCTTGCCTGTGATCAACAATCTGGCAATATATGTCCCTGGACTTCTTCTTAGAAAACCATATTAATAAAAATGACCATCTTCTTCTGGTCTTCGAGATAATCGCAATCTATCGTCGTCACGGAATAATACATGCAAGCAAACAAAGGGCACAATCAATACAAGGCATATAAGTAGCAATACATACAGAAAGCAATGATCAAAACAAGCTTGCAATTCAGTAGGTTCTGATTAGTTGGATTCAAAGCAAGTGGAGATACTTCAAAAGCATTTGTGGGTTTTATTTAATGATTTGGAGGCCAAAATTACTTAATTCAGGGGTTTTAATCTAAGGTCCAGGTTCTATATGATAACATTGTATAAAAATGATATCATCAGATAGGTACTGATAATATGAAACCAACAAAAGTGGTTTCACTATTTTATCGATTTCCTTTGATTTACTATGCATTTTCTAGTGATAAAAGCTCTAGTTTTAGGGAATAATTCACCAAAAATGATCCGTGGTTCCAAAAAATTATTTCCTCATAGGGTTAGGTAGGTTTTGATGGACTGGTTCAGTGAGAGTTAGTTTCACCGTGAAACAATTACCAGAATGCCCTTGGAAAATTCCCAAAGTCTGTTCAGCAAGTAATTTGTCTTTTTCACTATATTTAATACACAAAATATTTTAATATGGTTCCAAGGCCACATGATAGGTAGTTTTAATGAATTTCGGTAGAAATTGGAACCACTAATTTTGGAGATGTAAAACTCCTGTAGTGATTTTTCTACTGAAACAACCCTAGATAGAAAGGTTTTATTCACTAAAAATAAAATAAGACTCAATAATTTTTGATCTCTCAGATTTTGACAGATATTGATATACTTCATCAGTGGGAGCTAGTATTAGGGTAAAACATATCGTGGATGGACCTAGGGAATTTTCTAAAGGCAGAAATGCTCTGTTTTTATTATTGCTACAGGCAGTATATGAAGAAAAATAATAGGGGTTCAAGGTGGAATGCAGGGCATCACAAGTACCTTGAAGTACAAAAGGGTTTTAACCTAATTAGGCTTATGAAACTTCTTAAATGAATTTATTAGTGAAAAGTGTACATCTAGGTAAATGATTTACTGTAATTAATATGGACTTCACTTGGACTAACCAAGGATGCTGCATGCTAGGGAAAATCTGCAAGTATCTAGGAGAATTTAGATCTGGACAATCCTGGTTGATTTACATTTTATTTTTGAATTAAACCAGAGAGTATACTTCAGGTTTGAATTTGTGGATAAAAAGGAAAAAGGGGGAGGAAGGTGGACGGGCCGGGATTGGGGGAGATCTGGGCCTCACAGCAGCCATGCTGGCGTAGCTCGGCACTCCAGCGCACGGGAGGCCTCGTTTTGAAGCTGTCAGCAGGCCCCCAGCGTCAGCCATAAAGGGCGACGAAGCGGTAAGGGGAAACTCGGACCATCAGATCTAGTCGCAATGGATGGTCCTCCGTCATCACTCCTAGAGGGACATGCCCGGCGGTGGTGGAACCCTAGGCGGGACGGGGCGGCTCTCTATGAATGGAAAAGGGGTGCTTAGGATCGGGAGTAACCAATTTTTAAAGGGAAAGGAGGAAGGACATAGGAAAGAGGGATGCTTACAAAAAATCAATTGATTCGTCATGGTAGAGAAGAAAGGGAGGCTTACCAGGGAGCTCGCTGGTGGTGGGGAGACGGCAGAGGCGACGTGGCACTTTCTGGCGAGTATGGCGATGGTTGGCAAGAGGGTCCGTGGCACGGAAAAAGGAGCTCGTGCGACCACATCGGACGAGACCATGGAGCTTGATGTAGAGGGTGGTTCTTGCGTACCTTAAAGAAAACAGAGATGTGGGTTAGCTAGCTCCAGAGCAGAGTATCATCTCCATGCCAAAAGAGGAGGCAGAGAAGGTCGGGGTGGAGAGGAAACCGGCCTGCTAACTCGCAGCACCGTGGAGGTGTTCTTTATCTCTGGGGCGACATAGATGGAGGGAGCTCAGGGGCATTTGGGAGTCGGGAGAGGGGAAGTAGGGGAGTGACAAGGGAGTGAATGAGATGCTAGGGTGGGGTGAGGCCTTATCCCCGAGGGATTACTATCCATGATGGACCCGGTCCATTTGGACATGGTGGAGGTGGTGTAGAGCGCTGGTTGGTGGAGAGGGATGATGGAGGGTGAGGTGTGGGTCAGGGACCAGAGGAGGGGTGGTGTCTCTACCCTAGAAGCCTTGGGTGCTCCACCCTTCTTACCTCAGGTGAAAGAAAAGAGGGTAGGTGGAGAGGGCTAGGTAGAGCTAGGGTGGCTCTAAGTGGTGCAGAGGGGAGGTAAGTGGGGTCAGGGATTGGCTAGAGAGGGGTGGGAGGCATGTTGCAGCTGATGTTCATGATTTTAAAGGGACAATGCATCTATATGATTGTCTCTCTCTCGCTATCATACTCCAAGAGCGAATGACAAGGATAGGATGGTGCGCTACAGTAGGTGGAGCTACAGTGCACGACCAGAGGTGATGGTGGTTGCTATGCAATCTTGCTTGGCCAAGTGCATAATTTTGAGTAGTTCCAATTATTTACGAAAGTGATGACCATGAAGCATCTCTTGATTTTTCAACTTGGAAAGATGGGCCAGTGATACTAGTAGGTGGGTATGATCAATATACATGTAATTATTTGGGAATTATTTGATCACCTTTTATCCTTTTCATATCAGTTATTCAAAAACTACTGAATATGTTTTATTGAGTTCATTGATATTTTTGAATTAGACTGAGGAGGTTTTTGGTTTGGGATGGTTCCAAATATGATTTCACAAATTGGAGAATTTTTCCAGGATTTATTGGTGAAGGAATGTATTTAAAACAATTATTTTATCATTTCTGCCATTTAAGAAAATGGGCAAAAATAAATAATAATACTCTTCAAAAATATTTATTTTTGAAGTTGGAAGATATGGTATGATAATTGTACTTCAAAAGATCTTAAATATGGTGATATGTTTTGGATAAAGTCGAACTTTCTTTTATAGATTGGGTTTTGGAGTTTTTGTCAAATTAAGAGATTAAATAGGTTTTGGTCCATAGTAATTATGGATAATATTTGATAAATCTTTATAATGAAGGTATATGATGTACACAAGGTGTATATAGCATTTTCAACCTTTGGTGTTGATAAATAAAGTTGATTTTGTTGGGAAACAAGGGATTAAGGATCTAGGGTAATGTTATTTTATTACCTTCAAAACCTTGATGGATCTTGGAGCTCAGAGCTCCCCTTGGACCATGGGATATATGGATGGTTATACCAAGTGATTTATATCACCAAGGTATATAGGTTTGAGCATTATCATCCTTGAGCTCTCCAAGGATTTGTTCCAAATAAGATAGTATGGACATGTGAGCTTCTTACAAAGTAGGGTAGTTGATAAGATTTGCAGAATTTATTATTTTCTTCCCTGTAAAACCATCAAGAACAAGTGGGTTGGAGGATGATATAGCCAAGTGCAAGAGTGGTCCTTGTTATTCCTTAGGATGGTCTACAATATGGTTCAAATGCATTTCCAAAACTGCACAAGGGCTGAGAAAAATAGGTATTCAAAGAAGTGATGTTGAAATAGTTTCTAGACTTAGTCAAATTTGGCAGTTTTGAGGAATTTGACTAGGGTACAGGGGATGCTTTTGAGAGGATACAAGGTTCCAAAACATCATAAAATGGATGGTGTTGGGGTGTGGAGTGAGTAGAAAGGCTCCAAGCTTGATAATGGTCTTCATTGACTTGGAAGCTTCTAGAATGAATAACTTCAGAAGTGATCTAGTTAAGGGTTTTAGATGATCACCTAGTGTCTATAGATTAGATCCAACTTGGTTAACTTGCTTAGGGTTGACACTCTTGGATTATATAGAGGCTAGAGGGTGATCCCCTAGAGTATCTCATACTACTCCTAAGCAAACAAGTCCAATAGCAGATCAAGCCAATTCATCTTCCAAGCAGAACAATCTACTGATGTGGATACCATCAAACTTAGATTGAGGTAGATGGGGGTATTTTGAAATGGAGTTTAATAAGGTGAGAGTCCTTGGTATTTCTACCAAGGGTATAATTCAAAAAGCTTTATAAAGAGGTTTTGGAAAACCTAGAGATAAGAGTGGTTGAAGGTTCTATCTAGAAAACATAGGGATATTATAATTTATAGATCTCCATAATTTTTTCAATAGAAGCTACTAAAAGGTTTTAGGATTGCAAGGCATCTTGGCTCAGGTTTTTGAAATCTCGGAACATTTGAGAATATGAAACATAAGCCAACACAGTTTTTGTTAAATAGATTTTGTCAACTGAGGTTTGAGGTAAGGAGTATATCACTTGCTACACACTCAATGCATTAGCATCAACAAACAAGCAAGAAAACATTGCATCACTAAACAAGAAAAAGTTTCTGTTCCCCTGATTTTTGCAATCTGGACAACTAATCATGGTTGCTGAATTTGGGATGCAATAGCCACATGCAAGGATGCAACAGTGTGATAGAAGTTGCATCACCACATCCATTGGAGTGTGTGTGGTCTTGTGGATCAAGTTGGTTTGGAAAAGAACACATGCAATGACTCTATGAACTCCATGTGTCAAACCATGGTGAGAAATCCCTAGAAAAGCCCTAGAATGTAATAGTCACATGGAATGATGCACTAGTGTGGCAAAAGTTGTATCACCACATCCATTGGAATGTGTGTGGTCATGTGGATCAAGTTGGTTTGGAAAGTGATATGGGCATGAAGGAGGAGGTGAAGCCTAATTTCAAGACTCTACCAAGCTAGGTGATGCGGGCGCATCCCACTGATGATTGGCACGCCAGGACGACCTATGATATGTAATGATAAATCTAAGGTTGTGTCAAATATTATTGCTATGTTATTGAGTCTGAGTCTAAGTTAGGTTTGAGTCCGTTGTGTGTTCGGTTTGGGTCTATCCAAGCGACTAGTTGCAGGCCTCCTATATAAAGGAGCCACCCACCTAGGGTTTAGGGGAGTTCAGTTGTTTAGTCTACAAACTATATTGTGCTCCACCGTGTATCATCCCTCCGGGGACGGCGATACCGTTTATCATATTATTGCTGCGGAGGTTCTTGTGTTCATCAAGGATTATCATGCTCAGGTTTGAGGCGTGGTGATCTTCATCAGTGGGATGCGCCCGTTGCTGGCTCGTGGTTGATGTAGAGCTCGTTGGGAACCCCAAGAGGGAGGTATGATGAGCACAGCAGCAAGTTTTCCCTCGGTTATGAGACCAAGGTTTAATCGAACTAGTAGGAGCAAGGAAACACCCCAAAGGTGTTACTAGCTGAGCTTTGGCAGGGCGCACTACCGGTGCTCGTAGCAACATGGAGACCTGCACAACACAACCACATAACTTTGTCCCCAACTTGCGATGAGGTTGTCAATCTCACCGTGTTTTGCGGAAAACAAAGGATTACACGTATCGAATGGAAAGAAGTAAAAGGTTTCAGAAAGTAAACACAAAGCAGTAAAAGATTGTAGATTGTATGTAAAGTAAAGGACCGGGTTCCATAGTTCACTAGATGTGGCTCTCCTTAGATAGATAACATGCTGGGTGAACAAATTACACCGGGGCAATTGACAAACACCGAGAAAGCAATACACGCATATACTAATCATCTTGACTCCTCTGAGACTTGATTGGGCATTACAACATAATACATAGACTGCCATCCAACTGCATCTATGACTAATAATCCACCTTCAGGTTATCATCCGAACCCCCTCTAGTATTAAGTTGCAAGCAACAGATTATTGCTTTACAAACTGCGTGTAAAGTAAACAATACAATTGTTCTATGAACAAAGGATCGTTGTTTTCTCCCTAGTAGCAACAGCACATCTAGTACCTTAGAGATTTCGGTCACTTCCCCAGATTACCAGAGGCATCAACCCACTATCGAGCATAAATACTAACTCTTGGAGTTGCTAGCATCTACTTGGCCAAGATAGCTACTAACAACGGAAAGCATGCAAGATCTCAAATAACAAAGACATGATAGAATCAATAATCAATCTGAAATAGCATCTCAATATCCATCGGATCCCATAAACACAACATGTATGGATTACAAATAGATGATCTTGATCATGAGCAGACTCACAAGATCTAAACATGAAAGCACAAAGGAGGAGAAACCATCCATCTAGCTACTACATGGATCCGTAGTCAGGATGAACTACTCACGCATCACACGGAGGCTTTCATGGTGATGAAGAAGGCCTCGGGTGAATTCCTCTCTCTCTGGAGGTGGGAAGAGCTCAGATCCTCCTGATCTAGGGATGGAGATGACATTCTGAGACTCTTCGTGGATTTTTGATGGTACTTAGGGCTTTCGTCCCGAGGGCAACTTATAGGTGGAAGGAGGCCGAGGGTGCAGGAGCCACCACACCACCCAGCGGCGGGCTGGCCGCGTGGCCAGGTGGTGTGGCCAGCCCCTGGCCCCTCTCCGTCTCATATTCTGGCACTTGATCCCTTCCGGAAAAATAGGCACTTTGGCTTTTGTCCCGTCCAATTCCGAGAATATTCATTTTCTAACTTTCCTAGAACCAAAAACAGCAGAAAACAGGCAGCTGGCATTGTGGCTCTTGTTAATAGGTTCGTCCAAGAAATCATATGAAAAGTACTCCAAAGTTGGAACAAAACACAAGAAAGTGGATAAAACTAAGCATGGAACATCAAAAATTATAGATACATTTGCAATGTATCACCCGCATCACCTAGATTGGTGGAGTCCTGAAATTAGGCTTCACCTCCTCCTTCATGCCCATATCAGAAAGAACACATGCAATGACTCTAGGGACTCCATGTGTCAAACCATGGTCACAAAATCCGTAGAAAGCCCCTGGAATGCAACTGCCACATGGAATGATGCACCCGTGTGACAAAAATCCCCAGAAATCCCCTAGAATGCACCTGCCACATGGAATGATGCACTATTATGACAGAAGTTCAATCACCACATCCATTGGAGTGCGTGTGGTAATATGGATCAAGGTGGTTCGGAAAAGAACACATGCAATGACTCTAGGGACTCCATGTGTCAAACCATGGTCAGAAATCGCAAAAAATCCCCTAGAATGCAACTACTACATGGAATGATGCACCAGTGTGATAGAACTTGCATCACCACATCCACTGGAGTGTGTGGGTTCATGTGGATCAAGGTGGTTTTAAAAAGAACATATAAAATGACTCTAGGGACTCCATGTGTCAAACCTTGGTCAGAAATCCTCGAAAGCCCCTGTAATGCAACTACCACATGGAATGATGCACTAGTGTGACATAAGTTGCATCACCACATCCATTGGAGTGTGTGTGGTCATGTGGATCAAGATGGTTTGGAAAAGAACACATACAATGACTCTATGAACTCCATTTGTCAACCCATGGTCAGAAATCCCTAGAAAGCCCCTGGAATGCAACTGCCACATGGAATGATGCACTGGTGTGATACAAGTTGCATCACCATATCCATTGGAGTTGTGTGGTCATTCAATAATTGTGGTTTTGACAGTAACACGTTGAATGACTCTATGGACTCCATGTGTCAAACCATGGTTATAAATCCCTAGAAAGCCCTGGAATGCAACTGCCACATGGAATGATGCACTACTGTGATAGAAGTTACATCACCACATCCATTGGAGTGTGTGTTGTCATGTGGATAAAAGTTGTTTGGAAACTAACATATGCAATGCCTCTAGGTACTCCATTGCTCAAACCATGGTCAGAAATCCACTGGAATGCAACAACCACATGGAAGGATGCTGAGTGTGACAAAAGTTGCATCACCACATACATTGGAGTGTGTGTGGTCATGCGGATCAAGCTGGTTTGGAAAAGAACACATGCAATGACTCTATGACCTCCATGTGTCAAACCATGGTCAAAAATCCCTAGAAAGGCCCTAGAATGCAATAGTCACATGGAATGATGCACTAATGTGACAGAAGTTGCATCACCACATCCATTGGAGTGTGTGTTGCTCGGGATATACTTTCCGAGTATCCTCATAGTTCCTCATTGACCAGGGTGGCCTAGTCAGGGAGAAGAGGCGGAGTCCAATCCGGCTAAGGGAAGGCCCAGAAGACTTACCGACATAGGCCCATTGTATTACTTGTAGTTCAAGATGTACTTTGTAACCAACTCTTAGTCATAGCCGGATAGATCTCTCCTGTAAACCCTAGGCTGGATATCTATATAAGCCGCCCTAGGGAGAGACTTTAGGGCACCCTCAATAGTCTACAATCTCAACTCACACAGGCGAACCCTTGTAACCCATATTCCGGCTCTGCCGTATTACTGGATTGCAAGCAGGAGTAGGATCCGTCCAAAGCCGGCGGATTCGAACCTGGGTAAACTTGTGCGCTCACCGTCCCGGAACACCGTACATCTCACACCCCTCTCTTCCGCACGCCTCGAGGACCCCCTCATGGCATACTTGTCTTCAATCCGACAATAGTTGGGGCCCACCGTGGGGCAGGTGAGCTTCGGATCTACGTTCCGAGCGGAATGTGCAAGAATCGGAATCGGTGAGACTATCACCGTCGGTCGCATCCTCTACACCAGCGACGTCCCTCTCATCGTTCTCGACGAGACCTGGATTCCGGCTAGGGAGGCTGTTACTGCCTACAACATCATGTCTTTTGGCGAGATCGATGTTTACATCGGTTTTGTTGAACCTGTCCCACCCTAGCGGTGATGATAGAGGTAGAAGAAATTTATGGGTCCCATTTGTCCGCGGAGGCGGCAGAGTTCCGGATCTCACGAAACCCTAATCCCACCCAACCCACACCAGTTGCAGAGATAGTGGAGAAATCCGAGCCTGAGGCAGACCTAGCGGTCCAAGTCGAATCTGGAGTGGATCTCCCTGGAGGAACCGAATCCCAGATCGACCCACCCGCTGAGGACGAAATCCAGGAGGAGCACAATAACAACGACGGTTCCAGCTCTGACGATGCCGGGACAGACATGCCTTTCCTGAGGTACACACTAAGACGCATGATGATGCAAAACTCAGGAGTAGATGCAATTCTCGAGACCATCAAACATTTCGACGAAGCCTATTATGAAGACCGCAGTTATCTCAGGAGGGGCGCATCACACTTTATCGGATATGTGGGCTCCGGATCCGGCTCTGTCGATGCTAGAGACAACACCGACTCGGTGCTGGAGGAGATTGGAACAAACATCGACGTACCCGCATCCTCGGATGAATCGATGATGTCAGGAGATTTCCGAAAGTTCTCCGCGGAATATGAAGAGGAGTATAACTCCAAGGCTACAGAGGAAGGAGAAGCCACGGATGAAGGATCCGGCGAACACTCTCCCAAAGCGCAGGATGACATGGAAATTGGAGATAATCCCGAGGTCCAGATGTCTGAAAGTACCGATCAGAGCTTGACTCTGGGAAACGGACCCAAAGCCGTCTTTGCTACCAGCGCTGCCAAGAAGGCAAAGAAGAAGAACAAGACCCCGACGAAAGACCCTCCGGCAGAGGAGGTGATTGCTGAAGAATACGAGGAATACTCGGAGCACTTATCCCAGATGAGCCCAAAAAAGAAGAGTCGGTGGATGGACACGTGGTTACTGAAGGTGCACGTAAACTCATCGATGCTGCATTAAACACACCTATTCCGACAGCTGCAGAACTTACTGCTGAAGAGCTAGACGAGAGGGCACATGCCCTAGAAGCGCGTCGTCAAGTAATCCTCGATGAAGCCAAAAACATTGAGGAGGAAAAGAAACGCATGACATCTGCGGAGAAATATAACTCCAGGCAACACCAAAAAACTAGGAAACGTCATACTGATGACAACCAATTTCCGCAGATTCACAAAGTCCTTTTTGGAGGAGAACTTGGGATGCCTCGACGCGACAGCAATAGGTATTGGGTGTATCCAACGCCAGTACAGAACACCGTTGCGGCTCGGGAAATCCTATCGGCTAATCCAGGCCCGGAGTTGATCCGGTTAGGAATCAAACTACTCAACAAAGGGCTAGAGTAGCAAAAGGTCGCCCTGTCCGGAAGTCAAAAACTGGTCTCAGACTCTAACCAATGTCGCACAGATCCGGCATGGGCTGACGTAAGACCCCAATGTGTTCCGGAGCAGCACCACCATTCCGACCGTCAGGAAGACAATCACTCAAGAACCAGATCCTCGGGACAGCACCACAAAGCTTCTCATGATTGGCGTAACGTTAACCCAGTTGCAGAGCAAGAGGCAATTGCTGCACTGAATCCGAGGAACCCTCCCGGCGAGAGTCGAAAGACCGCAGGGAAGAAGATAATGAGACACATCGGGAGGAGGACCGACAAAGAATGCCACCTCCTAGACATGCAAGCCGTCCGGATGACGGGCGAAGGAACGACGGACACCGTGCCGAGTCAAGCCGGCAGGGCGCTTGTCACAATGAAGACCCTCCCTGGAACCGAAATAATGATGCTCCGGATGGAGGCCGGCGATCAGCCGGAAACAACCCAGCTCCTCCACCCTCTCCGCCAAGTAGCCATCACAAAGGCTCCCAAGGTGGCAGAAGCCGAAGTCTGGATCCAAGGCACCGCAGCCACAACCGACACTCGGGACGATCTCTATCCCCGAATGATGCAAGGCACAGGATCAACTCCAATATAGAGGCACGACGCTATGAAAATGATGGTATATACGTGGGACCAAAGTGCTTCAGACCATGCATAAGAGCTACAAGATTCCCGGAAGGATTTGCTATGTCAAGACATATCCAAGCCTACGACGGCATAACTCGGCCAGATACTTGGCTACAGGATTTCTTCCAAGCTTGCTGCATCGCCAAAGGCGGAAACAGCCTGGTCGCAACCCGATATCTCCCACTCATGTTGCGGAAGACAGCACGATCATGGCTCAATGAACTTCCGGAGAACACCATCCACAACTGGTATGATATGCAAAGCGCGTTCTTTCGAAATTTCGAAGGCACATATCGGAGGCCCTGTACGGTTGGAGACCTACAGCGTTGCACCCAGAAAGCCGGAGAAACTTGCCGAGATTACCTCGGACAATGGATCGACACCAAGAACTCCTGTAAAGGAGTAAATGACCAAACTACGATTGAAGCTTTCATTGCAGGTCTCCCAATTGGTTTACTATGTCAACGCTTGAAGTGTGACAAAGTCACGATTTGGGAGAGATGATAGAAACAGCAAGCAAGTATGCATATGCGGACGATGACGTAGAGATTTCACTCAACGCCCTAGCTGTGCCACAGTCGGCAAAACAACCAAAGCAGCAGGCTCAGAAGTGCAAGAATACCTCAAAAGAGAAACCCAACACGGAAACAGCAGTGGTCACTGCCACTTTCGGGTCTGGAGGACGAGGAGGACACGGCGGTGGCTGTGGACGTGGTCGTGGGACGTCAAGAGTCTAGGGTAGAGGAGACCAGCAACCCGAAAAAACCTACTCTTGGGCCGACATTGCCAATAACCCATGTGTGCATCACTTAGACGCCAATGGGGGCTCGTCCCACACAAACACCGAGTGTCGTTTCAACGACGACATTAAGAGAGATGATACCGCTGGCTACAAAGCTAAGCGGAAGAAGGGAAAGAAAAATCCCGAAAAGGATAAGGAGACTAAGGAGATTCCGACATGGAGGAAGCTGATGCTTCAAATCCCAAGCTGAAAGGGAAGAAGAATTTTCCGACCAAGAAAGACACTTATGTCACCTTCCTCGGATCTCAACTGGCAAAGGTCAAAAAGGCAGTGCTACATGAGCTCAATGCAAAAGTTCCGGCTGTCCCTCAATTCCTGGACTGGTCAGAAGTGGCAATCACATTTGACCGCACTGATCATTCTCCTAAGCTACACAGGCGAGGAAAATATGCCTTAATCGTCAATCCACTTATTGACGGTTATGGTTGGTTATGGTTTCTCCAAGACTCTCATGGACGGTGGCAGCAGTATTTATATTCTGTATGTCGAAACGCTACGCCGGATGAAGATCTCGGAGACCCAGCTGAATCATAGCTCTGTGATTTTTCACGGAGTTGTCCAAGGAAGACAAGCTAATTCCCTGGGAGAAATCACTTTGGATGTTACCTTTGGAACTCCAAAGAACTACATGACGGAGGCACTTTCTTTCGATGTGGTCCCGTTCAAGAGCACGTACCACACTATATTCGGACGTCCGGCTTACTGGGATTTTATGGTTCGTCCGTGTTACATTTACAATATGATGAAAATTCTAGGTCCCAACGGCGTAATCACCATCACGGGAGACCCGAAGAAAGCACGAGAGTGCGAGGATGGAAATGCCGCCTTTGCTGAAGCCGTGTTGCACGCCCAGGAGTACCAGGAGATCAAGAAAAGCATAGATCCGTCCGAGATGACCACAACAAAGAAGGAGGTGACAAAGACGAATCCGGAGTTCAAGGCATCAGAAGAGACGAAGAAGACGCCGTTGAAGGATGATGACCCCTCCAAGGTGACCCAGATAGGCGTAGGCCTAGATAGCGCATAGGAAAGCGCGCTCGTCAAGTTCCTCAAAGCAAATCAAGATATCTTCGCATGGCAACCATCTGACATGACCGGAGTACCTATGGAACTTGCCGAGCACTCTTTAAATGTAAACCTGAACGCTAAACCCGTCAAACAGTCCTTACGATGTTTCGGTGATGAAATGCGTAAGGCAATAGCTAAGGAACTAGCACGGCTCGAGTTAGCCAGATTCATAGAAGAGGTCATCCATACTGAGTGGTCAGCCAATCCTGTAATGGTCCCTAAAAAGGACACCACTGATTTAAGGATGTGTGTTGATTATACTGCCTTGAACAAGGCTTGTCCAAGAGATCCGTTCGCTCTGCCTAGGATTGATCAAGTTATCGATTCTACGGCAGGCTCGGAACTCCTCTGTTTTCTCGACGCATATTCCGGTTATCACCAAATCCGGATGAAGGAATCTGACAAAGTCAAAACTTCATTCATAACCCCATTCAGAACCTTCTGTTTTGTTATGATGCCTTTTAGGCTGAAGAACGCAGGAGCTACGTACCAACGCACAATGCAGCGTTGCCTCCACGATCAAATCGGACACAATGTACATGCATATGTGGATGATATTGCGGTAATGTCCAAAAAGAAGGAAACTGATTTCCGACTTGGAGGAAACGTTCGCCAATCTACGAAAATACAACATAATGCTTAATCCGAAGAAATGCTTCTTTGGAATCCCAGCCGGAAAATTGTTAGGTTTCATCGTGTCTCAAAGAGGCATAGAGGTGAACCGGGACAAAATCAACGCTATACTCAATATTTCCAGGCCAACTCTCCTAAAGGACATACAAAGACTAACTGGTTGCATCGCTGCAGTCACTCGGTTCGTAAGCCGGCTCGGTGAAAGAGCCGCACCATTATACAAACTCCTGAAAAAGACCAAGGATTTTGTGTGGACCGACGAAGCTGAAGCCGCATTACAAGACCTAAAGAAAGTACTCTCATCTGCTCCTATCCTTGCTGCACCGGAACCACAGGAACCGATGTTGCTTTATCTTGCTGTAAAAAACAAAGTCGTCAGTATCGTCATGGTAGTGGAGAGACCGGAGGAAAATCAAGAACACTTGGTGCATCGTCCGACTTACATTGTCAGCAAGGTTCTAACAGAATCAAAACAGCGGTATCCGCACTATCAAAAGCTGGCTTATGGTGTTTTCTTAGAATCTCATAAGCTATGATACTATTTTGAGGAGCATCCAATTACCGTGGTGAGCACAACTCCCATGAGAGATATAATCAACAACAGTGACGCCACAGGACGCGTCGCCAAATGGGGCATAGAGCTCTCAGCTTCCGATATTGAGTACAAACCTCGGACAACAATTAAATCCCAAATCCTTGCCAACTTCATTGCTGATTGGACAAAGATGAAGGAGAATATGACCCTCCGTAAGTCAGAATATTGGACCCTATATTTTGATGGATCTAAGGCTCGCGGGGGCTCGGGGGCTGGCGTGGTGCTCAAATCACCCCAAGGAGATAAACTTCTATACGTGTTGCAGATCCACTTCAGAGCGACAAATAATATTGCCGAGTATGAAGCACTGCTACATGGAATCCAGATTGCTAAGGATATCGGCATCCGACGTTTGATGTGTTACGGAGATTCGGATCTTATTGCTCAGCAAGTGTCGGATATTTGTAATGCAAATAAACACATGGCAGCATATAAAGCTGTCGTGGATGATTTATCTAAATCGTTCGAAGGGTTTGAGGTTCAACACATCCCTCGAGCAGAAAATGAGGAAGCTGATGCATTATCTCGGATAGGCTCTACGCGGAAAGAGGTCCCGGATGGCGCTTTCTTGGAGCAGCTCAAAGTTCCCTCAATAAAGGGAGTAGACGAGGAATATCTGACCAAATCCGACTCACCTTTGATACTAGTTCTGGCTGTAATTCCCAGTTGGACTCAACCCTACCTTGATTATTTGGTAGATGGCAAATTACCCGAAGACAAAGTTCTGAGCCGGCAAACCATCCGACGAGCAAAATCCTATACTATGGTTAGTGGCGAGCTCTATAAGCGGAGTGTATCTGGGGTCTTTCAGTGCTGCGTATCTCCAGAAGAAGGAGTGGAAATCTTAAGAGAGATCCACAAAGGAGAGTGTGGTCACCATGCTACAGCCAAATCTTTAGTGGCAAAAGCTTTCCGACATGGTTTTTTCTAGCCTACAGCTAAGGCAAATGTCAAACGGCTAGTCAAGACGTGCAAAGGCTACGAAAAGTACGCCAAAAAAGCTCACGTTCCGGCTGATCAGCTGCGAACAATACCTATAACATGGCCTTTCGTAGTCTGGTGGCTTGACATGGTAGGACCGTTTAAACGGGCTCCAAGTGGATTTACTCACCTCTTAGTGATGGTGGATAAGTTCACCAAATGGATTGTGGCTAAACCCGTCACTAGTTGTGATGGAGCAACAGCTAAAAGATTTGTCGAGGATGTTATAATCCGGTATGGTTATCCGCAAAGTATTATCACGGACAACGGGAGTAATTTTTCTATGGGAGAATTGGCCGAATTCTGCAACGAACAAAATATCCGGCTTGACATTGCGTCAATCGCACATCCACAAGCTAATGGACAAGTCAAAAGAGAAAATGGTTTAATCCTACAAGGCCTAAAACCGAGACTCGAAGCACCACTACGACGTGCTGCGGGGGCTTGGGCGGAGGAATTACCCTCTGTAATATGGAGTTTATGAACAACTTCGAACAGGTCAACTGGATACACACATTTCTTCTTAGTCTATGGTGCAGAAGCAGTTCTTCCTAGTGATTTGATTCACACTTCTCCTAGAGTGGCCGCATATATCGAAGAAGATGCCGAGATTTCTCGACAAAATGATCTCGACTTAGTCGAAGAAGTTCGAGTCATTGCTGAAATGAGATCAACAGCCTATCAGCAGAAGTTACGCAAGTATCATAGCCAGAGAGTCAGAAACCAGTCTTTCAGTAAGGGCGATTTGGTTCTTGACATGCAACAAAAGCACAAACTTTCCCCGGTATGGGAAGGGCCCTTCCTGGTTAGTCGAGTATTACACAATGGTTCATACTACCTAACTGATATGAGGCCAGTTAAAGAAAGACCTGCTACTAAGAAAAGAAAGAGATCTAGAGGCAGTACAAATCTGGATCAATTAGTCAGACCTTGGAATATTGCTCAGCTACGTCCCTTTTATTCTTAGTTTGTCCTTCCTTGTAATCATATATGTGTACATGTTCTGTGAGAAATAAAAGTTTTGGTTGCCTCAAGTTTTTTCTGAGAATTTTTTACCATCTTATTTCCAAGTGATCATGTCGCTAAGTCAAAAATCCCACAATACTTGAAAGTACTTTATGCTCATGTTTGTTCTGGTTTAGATTTCCGATTCTAAAAATGCTACCTTCGGGTATAACTTTAAAGTTTCTAGTCTATACTTTGGTTATTTGTCTGATTGCTGGATGCGGGTATTTTCCGAGTAGTGAATTGTTGGTACTAGAAGCCGGCTTTGTTTCCGAGTTTAAACTGGTTTAGCAATTGAGCTCCGTTGCTCGGCAAAGTTTCTATGCTAAAGGTTTAGCCGGCTCATGAAAGGGACGAGGCGGAAAGCCAGATAAACGATAAGTATAGACAAAAAAGTATAAGTGCTTATGTAAACATTTCAGGCACACAAAATTTAAAAGCCAAAAGTGCTGAATAGATAAAAGCTTAGGACTAGCAAAAGTTTAGTACTCCATATTTACAGACCCATAATGTTTCTCAGAATAATACATTTGTTTCTGGTAATCTATGATGCAGGAGAGGAGGTAGGAGTTGCTGGCTCGCTGGACACATCAGCCGCACCCTGATAGCGATCTGAGATGTCCAAATCGGATATGGTTTGTCCATCCTCGGAAACTTTGGCTGCTTCTTCTGGAGGCGGAGGCGGCCTGTCCACGTGGGTGAAGAAGGGAGTGTCGTAGCTGGCTAAGTCAGCTACGCGGCACCCATATCCGGCGCAGGAGTCCATGATGGCCTTGATGTCTTGCTCCTGTCCGTCTTCATCCACAGTAGAATACCCTCTGGTCACTTGCCATATCCCCATGCTTCCATGGTGGCTCATGACCATGGTGAGAGCGTTCTGAGCCGCGGATCGTGCGTAGGATATGTTCCAGTCCTAGACAAGCTACGGTATCTCCTTTGCTTTGTCCCGCACCTGAAAGTCAGACATGCGATGCATGTTCGGAACCTTGAGAGCTTCACCAATGTCTTTGATGGATTGGCGGAAGTCATGAAGCAAATCATCGACTTGGGTAAGTCGGTGGGTGCGAGGATCGGTAGAAGCAGAGTCCATCAAGTTAAGAGGACCTATATATATAACACAAAACGGTTAAGTAAAATCTGACATCCAAAGAGTCAAAGAATGTAGACAAGTCAGAAAGAGGGAAACATACCGAAGATGACGTCATCAACTTTGGTCTTCTCTTCTAGAAGACTCCGGAGTTTAGCCTGTAGCGCCTCGGAAAGATCCTTCTCTCTGCAAAGCTCATTGTTGAGATCCGAGATTCTCTGATCTTGAACCGCAATCTTACGATCACATTCATCAGTAGCCATGGAGGAGGATTCGAGAATTTGAGCGATGCTCTTCTCATGATCTGCCTTGAGCTTATCCAGCTCTTGGCGAAGTTCTTTATTCTCCACCACCAAGGTTTTGAGGTTCTCGGCCTCTTCGATCATAGCACAGGACTGTTTTACCAGTGCTGTAAGACAAAAGAACAACAGTTCAGTAAAAAATTCGACTATGAAAATCAAGACAAAGTTTTGAGTCTCGGAATGTTTACCTTTGGCCTCATCCTTGGAAACCTTCAGTTCAGCATTTTCAAGTCGGAGAGCTTTGATCTCTCTCCATTTGTTACAGATATTCTTCAACAAATCCTGGTTATATGAATTAACTTTCTGTAAGTCAGAATACCCAGAGTCAGAAGTCTACTAAAGACTCGGGCTAATATTGTTACTAATATCAGCACGAGCCTTGGGGGCTACACTAGTCCATTCTTTGGCATCCTAAGGAAGCATAAACCCGGATGGTATATCCTACTTCATGCTTGGGGGCTAGAGGATATGATATAAAATACAATAAAGAAAAACGTGAGTTGGAATTCCGACTTACATGATGTTCATGTGTGAGCTTGCTCAGGCACATGTTCACCTCGGTGGTAACCTTCTCGGCGAGGGTGAGTGGAATAACCGGAGGTGGTGGAAGCACGCCAGCTCTTAATCCCTTGTCGTCAAGGCGGACTTGTTCAAGAAGGTCGGAGTACTTGATGTCCTCCTCTTCTTGTGCTACTTCTTCAACAGAGAGATTACGGCTCTCCAGGCATTGCCGGGCCAGCCACTGGATCTCCTCCGCAGATTTTCGAGACAAGCCAAATTTGGCAAGCCCCGGATTGTTCAGGAGGTTTTCGGCGAAGGTCTCTGCCGATGGATTATTACCCGAAGAGGGTTCACCCTCATTTAAACCTGAGCCACCCATGGTGGCGTCAGTCTGCGACTCAAGGGTCGCTGGCCCCGTTGAAGGAGCCGGATCTTCTGTGACCACCAGGGATGGAATGATCACCAGCGTTGCAGAAGGTTGAGGGGCAGGAGTCGGAGGAGCCGCGGCAGGAGAAGCCATAGTCAGCTTCTTCTGCCGCAAGAGTTTCGAAGAAGTTCCCTTCCCCTTACCCTTGATGAGCTGCTTAGCTCTGGGAATGTAAAATAATGGAAAACATTACATCTTGGAAGAAATTACGAGTAAAGTACAAAGGCGGAAGTTGTGTTGAAAGTTACCTCTTCACAACTAGCACTTCCTTTGTGCCAACGGCCACTGTCGAAGCTTTGCGCTTCCTGGGCACAACGTCCGGCAGTGGGACCAGTTCCTCCTCCTGAGAAAACTCTAGAGGATACCCCTCGATAGGAGCCAGCTCTGACTCAGGGAGGTCGTCAAGCTTAAAAGAAGATAATATCTCAGTATTGCGAAATAACTTAAAGGTGAGACACATAAAAAAGGGTTTATTGTTAAAAGCTTACCGGAACTACAGGGTCTTCCACTGTGTGCATGTCCAGAGACAAGTCCGGAGTTTTCCTCTCGATCCGCTCCTTAATCAGCCATTTGATCTGGCTTATGTAATCCTGTGGCTTCAAAGCCTTGGGACTGATGTGGAGGGAGTCATTTTTCGACGCCGTGATGGAATGCATCAGTCGGTCGCCGTGGTACTAGAGAGGCTGGATCCGGCATGCCACCCAGGACTGGACTAAGTCGGACCCTTTCAGGCCCTTGTGCTTCATCAGGTATTCAATCCGCCTCTTGGCGAGGATCAGATCGTCACTGATAGCCGAAGGAGCCTCGTCCCAAGATGCAAGGGCCGTGGTGGCTCCGTCGATGAAAGCCGACAAAGCAGTAGCTTTCCCGGGAGCAGGAATATCCTTATGGTAAAAGAAGGTGGCCAACCACTGTTTGATCGACTCACTAGCTAAAATGCGAGGATAAACACGCTCACGTCTAACTGAAAGGCCAATAGTGTTGGTAATATAAGGATTACCGGCAGTGATAGAGTTCCTCTAGACATGAAAGTAAAACCGGAATAAAGTGAGACTCGGCCTAATGCCGAGGTATCCCTCACACAACGCTGCATAAGAGCTCATCTCTAAGATGGAGTGGGGAGGAAGATGGTGCAGCTGAACGCCGTAATGATCAATCACCTCGGAAAATAATTCTGAGGGAGGGAAAGACAAACCTCTCTTGAGGTGGGTGCCGAAGTGTACCCGCTCGTCGGCGTGCGGGTTGGGGATGGTTTCACCGAAACCGCTCTGCCAGTCGCCGGCGCGGAGGAGCCCTTCATTCTCCATGCCACGGAGCTTCTCGTTATCAAGGAGACACGAGATCCAAACCCCACGGTTGCTTTCTTTCTCCGCTGCCGCCACCGCCGTCGCCGCCGCTGCGAAGCCAGCCAAACCGGATGATGAAGAGGAAGCCATTTCTCCGATGCGCCGGTGACCTTGGATGGGTGGCGCTGGGAATCTAGGAGGCAGAAGAGATCTGTGTGCGGGGGAGAGGTGGAGGAGAAGAAACGGCAAGGGAATAGGTGAAGATGAGGAAAAGAAAATCCTCACCCCTTATAACCACCTAATCACGCCAAGATTTGTGCAAACAGCACTGTGTAAACGCCACGCGTCGTGGAAGGAACTAGGAAGGTCCCACGTGATGATTATGTCGCCTCGATCTCCGTGTACACATTGAAACGGCGCTTCGGTTCCACGAACAGCGGACCCACTAACGGTCGTGCTGACAGGATGTTTGTCAGATGACGTGACTTGACCATGACCGGTGTCAGATGACGTCAAAGACCAAGTTCCGGCTTAGTTTGAATATCAAGCTGGAAAATCCGAGTAACATGCTAATAGGTCCGACTTATTTTTAAGACCCGGATCGTATCTTTTGTTTTGAAGTTTCAGGAACCCTTCAAGATTCTGCAAGCCGAAGATCAAGCTAGATGATGATGAATCCGACTTTGGATCTTAGAGACTTCCGGGGGCTGGTGTTGGGGATATAGTTTCCAAGTATCCTCACAGTTCCTCATTGACCAGGGTGGCCCACTTCGGGTTAGAGCTTTGCTTCACGAGCGGCCCAATCAGGGAGAAGAGGCGGAGTCCAATTCGGCTAAGGGAAGGCCCAGAAGACTTACCGACATAGGCCCATAGTATTACTTGTAGTTCAAGATGTACTCTGTAACCGACTCTTAGTCATAGCTGGATAGATCTCTCCTGTAAACCCTAGGCCGGATATCTATATAAGCCGTCCTAGGGAGAGCCTTTAGGGCACCCTCAATAGTCTACAATCTCAACTCACACAGGCGACCCCTTGTAACCCATATTCCGGCTCTACCGTATTACTGGATTGCTAGCAGGAGTAGGGTCCGTCCAAAGCCGGCGGATTCGAACCTGGGTAAACTTGTGCGCTCACCGTCCCGAAACACTGTACGTCTCACACCCCTCTCTTCCGCGTGCCTCTAGGACCCCCTCGTGGCGTACTTGTCATCAATCCGACGACATGTGTGGTCATGTGGATCAAGTTGGTTTGGAAAGAACACATGCAATGACTCTAGGGAATCCATGTGTCAAACCATGGTCAAAAATCCCTAGAAAGCCCCTGGAATGCAACTGCCACATGGAATGATGCACCTGTGTGACAGAAGTTGCATCACCACATCCGTTGGAGTGTGTGGTCGTGTGGATCAATGTGTTTTTGAAAAGAACATATGCAATGACTCTAGGGACTCCATGTGTCAAACCATGGTCAAAAATCCTAGAAAGCCCTGGAATGCAACTTCTTAAAATGGAATGATGCACTAGTGTGACTGAAGTTGCATCACCACATCCATTGGAGTGTGTGTGGTCATGTGGATCAAGGTGGTTTGGAAATGAACACATGCAATGACTCTATGGACTCCATGTGTCAAACCATGGTCAGAAATCCACAAAAAGCCCCTGGAATGCAACTGCCACATGGAATGCTGCATTAGTGTGACAAAAGTTGCATCACCATATCGATTGGAGTGGTGTGGTAATGTGGATTATTGTGGTTTGGAAAAGAATACATACAATGACTCTATGGACTCCATGTGTCAAACAATGGTCAGAAATCCCCCAAAAGCCCTGGAATCCAACTGCCATATGGAATGATACACCGGTGTGATAGAAGTTGCATTACCACATCCATTGGAGTGTGTGTTGTCATGTGGATCAAGGTTGCTGGGAAAAAAACACATGAAATGACTCTAGATACTCCATGTGTCAAACCATGGTCAGAAATCCCCAGAAAGCCATAGAATGCAACTCCCACATGAAATGATGCACTAATGTGATAGAAGTTGCATCACCACATCTATTTGAGTGTGTGTGGTCATGTGTATCAAATTTGTTAGAAAGTAACACATGCAATGACCCTAGGTACATCATGTGTAAAACTATGATCAGAAATCCCCTAGAATGCACCTGCCACATGGAATGATGCACCAGTGTGACAGAAGTTGCATCACCACATCCATTGGAGTGTGTGTGTTAATTTGGATTGAGGGGTTTGGAAAATAACACATGCAATGACTCTAGGGACTCCATGTGTGTAACCATGGTCAAAAATCCCCAAAAAGCCACTAGAATGCAACTGCCACATGGAATGATGCACCAGTGTGATAGAAGTTTCATCACTACATCCATTGGATTGTGTGTGGTCGTGTGGATCAATGTGGTTTTAAAAAGAAAATATGTAGTGGCTCTAGGGACTCCATGTGTCAAACCATGCTCAGAAATCCTCGAAAGCCCCTAGAATGCAACTACCACATGGAATGATGCACTAGTGTGACATAAGTTGCATCACCACATCCATTGGAGTGTGTGTGGTCGTGTGGATCAAGATGGTTTGGAAAAGAACACATGCAATGACTCTATGAAGTCCATTTTCAAAACATGGTCAGAAATCCCTAGAAAGCCCTTGGGATCCAACTTCCACATGGAATGATGCACTGGTGTGACAGAAGTTGCATCACCACATCCAGTGGAGTTGTGTGGTCATGTGAATCATTGTGGTTTGTACAATAACACATTCAATGACTCTATGGACTCCATGTGTCAAACCATGGTCAGAAATCCCTAGAAATCCCTGGAATGCAACTGCCACATGGAATGATGCACCAGTGTGATAGAAGTTGCATCACCACATCCATTGGATTGTGTGTGGGGGGGCAAGATTAATCCTCTAAGAATCCCTGTTATGCATACACCACGATCCCATGATCAGTTAGTCGTGGCACATAATCGACAAGTATCAAAGTAAACATCCATTACTTATGTGGATTGATGTCATACCTTATTTGCCATTATGGCTACATCGATCATCATCAATGGAACTTCATAAAGCGTAGAGCCCGATCCATGCCTTAACCTACTGGCAACTGACTAGGAGAACGTCCTAGCTCGCATAGTCATCAACTTCACCTTCTTCTTCACCTTACTTCGTGAATTTGACGAAGTTAATAGCCATGGACAATGCTAGTGAGTACTTTGAATGTACTCGCAAACTACCTTAAAATAATAACAATAGGAGGATATGCATTATAGTTGTGGTAGTAGGAGGGCTCCAAGAGAGGTTCTTTTCTCACATAGTTTCTCTTGTTGATATAGAATCAACATATCTTTGTTGAAAACTTATGTAAAACCATTTGAAAACATTTTGAAGAGTTTTGGAAAACACTAGGATTGGGTTACCCATTCGTATCTTCCTTCCGGTCATCCCATGACGAAACTCCTTTCCTTCCTTTCCAACCATCCCATGGTTAAATCATGTATCCTTTCTGACCACCCCATGGTCAAAACATTCCAAAGCCATTGCTTTTCCGAAATAGGGGAGTGGAATGAACCGGGAGAGAGGGGTTGGCGTGGCCTATGGCCTTATAAGCCGAGGTGGGATGGTCTAGAATGGACCATGTCCATGGAGGGCAAGGGGAGAGAGGGTGGCATTTGGTTGGGCAGCAAGGGTGGTGAGGAGGTGGGATGGGTCTCTGTTACGACCAGAGAGGGGCAAAGGGGGGTGCTGCAGATGCTGTGGTTAATAAAGGTTGGGATATGGTAAGATATTTGCGTCCTTTACTCTCTCTTTCTTCCAAGTACAAAAGGACAAGAAGTGAGAGAAGCTAGAGTGGCGCTATAGTGATCTCGAACATAGGGTGAGGGAGGGTTGTTGTGGCTAGCAATGGAGGGGAGTGGTGATGGTTTGTTTTAGGTTTTGCTCAAGTTTTGGTCACCTTCCAATTTGGCCAAATCTAGTGCTCATGAAGCAAGTTCAAAAAATTGATCTTGGAAAGATGAGATACAGATGTTGGTAGATAGATATAGGCTATATAGAGCTCAAGTATTTATTTGGGAATTTTCTAGGGACTATTAGTCCTCTTAAATCCATTTATTCAATTAGTGCTAAATGGTTTCTAGAAGCTCTTTGGATATTTTTACATTGGGCAAGGTTGGTTTTTGATGTGAGATGGTCCTAGATACCATATCACACATCTGAGAATTTTTTTGAAATTTATTTGGAAAGAAAAGTATTTTTAGGATATTATTTATTGTTTCTGTCATTTAAGGAAAGGGGCAAAAAGAAATAACTAAACATCTCAAAAATATTTATTTTTGAGGAGGGAAGAAGGGATAGGAGGTATATGCACCAAGTGTGCCTTTAGTTGGCCAAGTGGTTTGGAGAAAAACCAACTTTCCTTTATAGAAGGAGTTTTGAGGTTTTTGTTAATTAAAGGGATTTAATTGTTTTTGGGCCAAAAGAATTATGGATAAGATTTGATAAATTTTTATATTCAAGTTATATGATGTGCACAAGGTGTATCTAGCATTTGCAACCTTGGGTGTTGAGGATCCAACTTGATTTTGGTAGGAAGCCAGGAATAAAGGATCTAGTGTGATGTTATTTTTATACCAAAAAAACCATGTGGGATCTTGGAGCTCAGAGATCCTCTTGGGTCATGGGCTATATGGATGGATATACCAGGTTAGGTATATCACCATGCTATAGAGGTTTGAGGTTTATCATGATTGAGCTCTTAAAGAATTGATGCCAGAAATTGAAGGAATTAATGGTGTCAACACATTAATAAATAGCCTTCAAATTATTGTGGGTTTTGGAAGCACAAGGATCCAATTGAAGCAAGTGAAGTAGGGATTGATAGACCTTCATGATTAGATTACAATAATGCAAAGAGTTGGTCAAAAGAATATGGTATGGGGATGTGAGCTTCTTCCAAAGTTGGCTAGTTGATAAGATTTGCAGGAATTGTTATTTTCTTGCCTGCAAAACCATCAAGAACAAGTGGGTTAAAATATGATCTACGCAAGGGAAAGAGTGGGCCTTGGTAGTACTTAGGATGGTATTCAATATGGTTCAAGTGCTTTTCGAAAAGTGCACAAGGGTTTAGAAGGAGAGAGTCTCAAATATTTGATGTTGATAACCATTTTCCAGACAGCCAAATTTGGCAGATTTGGTGATTTTGACTAGAATACAAGAGTTGATGTTTTTGATTAGTTGCAAGGTTCCACATCATCATCCAATGGATGAGGTTGAAGTGTATATTGAGTAGAAAGGATCCATGCTTGGGATTGGTCTTCATTGACTTGGAAGCTTCTAGAATGGATCACTTTAGAATTCATCTAGTTAAGGGTTTTAGATGATCACCTAGTGGCTAGAGATCACATCCAGCTTGGGAATCCTGCTTAGGGTTTTGTAATATTAGTTTAGTTTGATCCTATATGATGAGCTCCTAGGGTATATCACTTTAGTTCCTAAGCAAGCAAGTCAAACAGGAGAACAAGGCAAATCATCAGACATTAGATCAAGGCAATTCATCTTAACAAGTAACTCAAGCTATTACTAGAGTCACCATCAAGCCTAGCTTGGGTAAGGATGGGTATTTTGAACAGGTTGGAGTTTAAATAAGGTGATAGTCCTGGTATATCTACCAAGAGTAGAATTCAAAAGCTTTATAAAAAGGTTTTACAAAAACCTAGAGGTAAGAGTAGTTCAAAGTTCTGTCTTGAAAATATAAGGAGATTATATTATATAGATCTCCATATCTTTGCCAATAGGTGCTACTAAAAAGGTTTTAGGGTTGCAAGGCATCTTGGCTCAGGTTTTTGAAATGTCAGAACATTTGAGAATATGAAACATAAGCCAAGACAGTTTTTGTTAAATAGCTTTTGTCAACTGAGGTTGAGGTAAGGAGTATCTCATTTGCTACACACTAAAAGCATAAGCATCAACAAACAAACAAGCAAACATTGCATCATTAACAAGAAAAAGTTTTTGTTCCCCCTTGATTTTTTGCATTCTAGACAACTAATCAGGGTTACTAAAGTTGGAATGTGACAGCCCTTTCCCCCTTAAAAGAATCTCGTCCCGAGATTCGGGAGAGTAAGTTTAAGGGATTTTGTGTTGGAGTTAGTGTCAGGTGTTTCTCGCATACTAACTTGTCGGCTTTGTCTTTGAATAGGTTCACTATGATGGTGAGGTTGGACTTCAATCGTCTTGGATGCATGAGTGATGAGCAGGGTCCAGTCCGGATTGCGGTGGATGAGCTTCTCTTTCTTTCGGACTTGATGTCTCAAGAGCCTAGGCTAGGCGAGCTATTTCTAGATGTAACTTGGCGAAGGGTAGAGTTTACAGCTTGATGTTCTTTTTGGTAAGGATCCACGGTGTTTTCCTTAGGGGTTAATCGTATCCTATTTAACGACTTAGGGCTAAACTCCGGAGGTTGTTTCTGGCGAAGGGTTACACAATTTGTGGGAAAGACGCAGTCTTTCCCCCTTAGGGTTAAACTAGGGTGGCTTGGAGTTAACGCAGTCCTTCCTTCTTGGAATAGCTTGATGATGTTTGAAGACTATCGCCAATCTTCTGGCTGGAGTTGAAATCTTCAGATGACGTCTACCAATTGGGTCCTACGAGGCTTGATGAGGACATCCCTACAATTACACCTACCCCAATGACTACCGAAGATGGTACAACTACCGAAGATGCTACCGAAGAAAGGATCAGTCCAATGAGATTAGAATTGAACCTATTACATGAGCTCATGCTAAGCTACTTGAACAACAGGTGAATTTACTCCTAAACGAATCTGGTACTTTGATTGATGAGAACTTTATACTGCCTAAGTCTATGCATTTATGTATGATCAGGTTCATTAGAGAAACAAGCATGGCGCGAGGAGGAGAAGGGCTACAAGAGAAGCCCAACATGATGATCGGCCAAGGATGCGCTAGGGAGGAGCGGGAGGAAGGCGCAATACAAGCAAGGGAGATCATCGAAGAGAAGGAACGTTCAATTCGGACAGACAGAACTCCTGAAATTCAAACGTACGTGGATTCCTCATACGAACTCCAAATCAATCAAATAAGCACTTGTTGGATAGATAATTCCAAGATCTTTCCAATGAGTACTTCGACATCTAAAAGACCCAGGATAATCCGGCCCCCACACCCTGGATAATCCGGCCCTGCTTTGGAGATTCTGCAAAGGACTTTGTGCGTGACTGTTGGGGGGATACCCCCAGGTAGGGTCACGCCGGGGTATAGAGGCTGAGTTAGCCGAGGTACGACAAGGTCAAAGCGAATGCTGGCCGAGTCACCTCAAGGCGGGCCAAATCACGGCGTAACCCGGACCGGAGGACGTCCGCCTAATTGAGTCCCGACCGACGTATGCCGTATGCCGGCAAGTATCTTGTAACTTGTATGCAGGTACCCACGGGGCCGGATTAACCAGGCACGACCTGAGTTATATCAGGCTTACAAGAGAAGGAAGGTAACTCGCTGGTCAAAAGGTGGTCACTGTACGCTGGAGCACGAGCGAAGCGGATAGAGGTAAGGACCACCGAGGCGTGGCCGACAAGGGTGACGTGACCTGTGTCGGATGACGCTGGCGCCGCAGAGGCTTACGTAGCCTCTGCATGGCTTACGATGGCGAAAAGTGACCCGGTCGGTTTGCTATTTTGTGAAGAGGAATATTCCCAGGAATATGCCTCCACGTATGCCTTAATTGGAGACCTAGCCTCCCCCCTTTATAAGGAGCGCTAGGGCCTCTGTAGAAGGGGTTGGCATTTGAGTAGTTGGTTCCTTGGAGATAGGGAGTGGTGAGAGTAAGAGACTTCTTTCTTCATCCTCTCCCCGATACAGCTCAAGGAGCACTTGTAAACCTTGTGAACCTAGTGAATACAAAGCTTCCGCGTGTGGAATCACCACACTATCCCTCCCTGGATTCCTCTAGTGCTTATTGGCCCCACCTTTAGCCTATCCATGGCATCTGTCGTGACACCACCAGGACAGTTGGCGCCCACCGTGGGGCTAGCGGCGCTAGCAGGAGTGAAGATCTGGACGAGAAACTTCATCAGCAACAGCGAGCGCATCGTCTCTGGGCTCGTCCAGCGCTTTGGAGCGCTGGACTATGTCAGCGACAATGCTGGTTGCTTTGGCAAACGACCTCTTCTGTGCAACGGCCTCATCGTCAAGCTTGGCGCTCACAAGATCTACGTCGCCGTTGATGTGTTGTGCGTTCACCCGTGGCATGTCGTCGAGGGAGGCGAGCCACCACTTAGCGCGACTCACGGGGCGCGTATCACTCGCTCCCCTGACCGCGCCGAGGTGATGATTACGGCGCCTAGCGCTAGCGCGAGCAAGGATCTGGCACCAGATATAGAGGTAACACCAAAGGCACCAAGGTAAAGTAGAGGTCCTCTATCCTAGAGAGCCCCATAGCTCCTGCAGTAGATCCGGCTTGGGCATAGGCCGAGTTAGAAGAAACTAGGCAGAAAATACTAGAAGGTGTGAAAAAGATAGCCATGGCTCAGCAGTCGTTGAACATGACACTGCGCGAGTATGCAAAAGAAAATAAGGTAGATGCTGTAAAAGTAAAGGGGAGAAACCTCATCAGTGAAATGAACAAAGAGGGTGATACTAGAGTTGAAGAGTCAGAGAACATTTTGTCCGTGGGGCTGCCGAAGTACAGTACCCCGGCAAAGAACCTCAGAGCAGCGGATGCAACTGCGTCCGAGTTAGAGGGTTTGACAGGTGAAGCCCGGCAAAGATAGCAGGAAAGGGTCAATGAGTTAGTTCGGATCGCTAACAGGCAAAATGAAGAGTTGCTCAGGGCTAACCTGGCAAGGGCTGGGGCTTCCAAAGTCGTTTATTCAGCGATAGGTAACCCAGAGAAATCTGCTGGAGCTGCATCATCCCCTCATGGTGGCCCAAGAAGAGAGGAAGTGGTAACCTCGGCGAGGAGAAACAAACAGATAGTCCCCTATGACCCGGCAAGGGCAAGGAAAGGAAAAGCAGTGCAGGGAAATGAGGATCGACGAAGTGTCAGCCGAGGTGAAGCTGGCTGAGGTAACCGTGACCAAGGCAATGCCGGTCAGGGAAACGCTGTAAACAGCAATGCCGGACAGCACAACTAGGCAGGTGCAGGGCAACCGCAGCAGCGGAATATACCACGACAAGAGCGAAGTGTCGGCCAATGTATGCAATAGAGAGGCGCTCCACAAGAGCAAGATAGATACAATGATGGTGATTCGGAAATGGTGAACACAGGATACCCTAGGCCGGACTATCACGTGATAGGGGCAAGGTTGGGAAGCAGGAACTTGATGCCTAACGACGCCAGGTTAAAACTGGATCGGCTCTATAGGTCGGAGCAGATTGAGGGGCAAGGTCCTCCGGGTCCAGCCTGCTTTGGGCCCCGGATCATGAAAGAACCTCCAGTTCCTAACTTCCAGTTACCTAGAGGCACGAAAACATATGACGGCAGCACCAAGCCGGAGGATTGGTTGATCAACTACACGACGGTAGTGAAAATTGCTACAGGAAACTTGAGATGGGTAGTGAGATACGTGCCTCAGATGCTGGAGGGGCGAGCGAGGGTATGGTTAAACAATTTACCGCCCGGAAGTATCAACTATTAGATCGATTTTGAGGAAATGTTTGTCAGTAACTTCTCGATCACGTATCAGAGGCCGAATAGGCCACATACCTTAGTGATGTGCATGCAGAGACCAAATGAAACAGACAGAGAGTTCTTGACCCGCTGGTGCACCATGAGAGACTCATGTGAGGGCGTGATTGAGTCACGGGCCATAGCTTGGTTTGCACAAGGGTGTAGATACGCAAGCATGCTGTGGCAAAGACTACAAAGGGATATGCCAACTACACTGGCAGAAACAATCCGGATTGCTGATTCGTATGCTTTGGGTGATCCGATTCAACCCCGGCTTATGTCAAACGAGTCAAATGAGGAGTACTACCAGAGAGATGGAGCCGGATCATCCCGGCGGAATGATTACCGAGGTAAGAAAAGAGATGATAGACCGGATTACAGGTACAGTTTGCAACAAGTTGCTGTTGTAAATCAAGATCAACACGGGGCAGGGAGCAATCAGCGTTAGAAAACTGGAGGGCAACAGTGGACTCCGAGAAACGATGGCAAGTAAACTTAGATGCCAGAGCAGAAGAAACAGTGGCAAGAAAAGAAAGACTGGCCGAGGTATACGTATGAGGCAATGTTGGATCAGCCGTGCAAATTTCACACGCCAAATCCGAGTAACCCGGCGGGTCACACGACTCGGCAATGCGAGTGGATGAGGAAGATTGAACAAAGTGGTTCGGGGAATGCTCAGGCACCTCGGAACGATCAACCTCGGCAGGAGTTACCCCAGCAGCAATTGCTCTCCGGAGAAAACACGCAACAGTTAATGTTGCCACCACCTCCGCCGAGGTATGAAAACCATGAGAGAAGGGATGCAGTGCATCAGGTGGAAAATCAGCATCAGCCAGATCAAAGATACCGCGGAAATGAGGGGAGAAATGAATACAGAGAGCATCACTAGAGTTATTGCGTGTTCACCACGAAGGAGACAGATAGAAAAAACTTGCAACGCCGACATATGGAAGTGAATGTGGTTATGCTGGCAGTGACGAGGTATATGCCTTGGTCGGATCAGGAAATTACATGGAGTATCAAGGATCATCCCAAGCTTATGCCGAGTCCTGGTTGGTATGCATTAGTGCTGGACCCAACGTTCATCGGTCCCAATGTCAATGTGAGATTTTCTAAGGTGCTGATTGACAATGGCAGTAGCATTAATGTCATGTACGTGGATACAATGCGCAAGTTGGTATCTCGGAGAACATGCTCCAGGCCACGAGGACAACTTTCCATGGTATTGTGCCAGGCATTTCCTGTGAACCCATTGGCAAGGTCCGGGTTGATGTATTATTTGGCACACGAGATAACTGCCGAACTGAGAATTTGGAGTTTGAGGTTGTGGACTTAGAAAGAGCATATCACGCGTTACTTGGTAGGCCAGCCCTAAACAAATTCATAGCAAGTTGTCACATCAGTTACCTGAAAATGAAGTTGCCTGGGCCAAATGGAGTAATTACCATAGCAGGAGATTTCCGACGTTCCATTGAGTGTGCATCGGCCGGGTCTAACCTAGTCGAGTCACTTGTGATCGCACAAGAAAAGAGAAAGATCCAGGAAGTAGCGGCATTGGCTCAATCCGCACAGCAGTATATGCCGGCGCTGAGTAACCCGCATGGAAGTGTCTCATTTCAAGCAACAAAGGATACAAAGAAAGTACCTGTTGATGATCTGTTCCAAGAGCGCACCGTAATAATTGGTGCCGGGTTAGCTGACAAATAGGAAAGCGAGCTCGTCAACTTCCTTCGTGAGAATTGGGATATCTTTGCTTGGTCCACACAGGACTTGCAAGGTGTTCCGAGGGAGTTGGCGAGCACTCTTTGAATTTGAGACCTAGAGCAAAGCCAGTGAAGCAACCTCTCCGCCGCTTCACGAAGACAAGAGAAAAGTCATTGGAGATGAGATAGCTCAGCTCCTCGCAGCTGGGTTTATCATGGAAGTGCTTTACCCGGATTGGCTATCTAATCCGGTGCTTGTGGAAAAGAAGAAAGATGATCCAAATGTGGCAGTGGTTTGGCGTATGTGCATCGATTACACGAACCTGAGTAAGGCGTGTCCAAAAGACCCATTCCCACTGCCAAGGATAGACCAGGTCATAGATTCTACTACTGGGTGTGAACTGTTGTCATTCATAGATGCATATTCTGGTTTCCACCAGATACCTCTGAACCCGAATGATCAAATAAAGACTGCGTTTATCACCCCGTATGGGGCTTATTGCTATCGCACCATGCCTTTTGGTTTACGTAATGCAGGGGCAACGTACCAAAGATGTATGCAAAAATGTTTACACGATCAAATTGGTGGAAATGTGAAAGTATATGTGGATGATGTGGTTATAAAAACCAAGGAAAGCAAAACGCTCCTTGACGATATCAGGCAAACATTCGCGAACCTAAGGAGATTCCAGATGAAGCTTAACCCGGAAAAATGTACCTTTGGTGTCCCGGCTGGAAAATTACTCAGATTTCTTGTCTCCAGCCGAGGTATCGAAGTTAACCCAACTAAAATCCGAGCCATAGAACGAATGGAATTGCCGAAGTGTCTTAATAATGTCTAGAAGTTCACTGGTTGCCTGGCATCCTTAAGTCGGTTTATATGTCGGTTGGGAGAAAAGGCATTACCTCTCTATCAACTAATGAAAAATTCAGACAAATTCGTATGGACGCCGCAAGCCAATGAAACCTTCATTCAGCTAAAGAAAATGTTAGCCACTGCACTAGTATTAGCCTCTCCACTATCAAAAGAGCCAATGTTGCTCTACGTAGCCGCAACCAACCAAGTTGTAAGTGTAGTAATAGTGGTAGAGCACGACGAAGAGGGTAAGTCGGTGCAGAGGCCAGTCTATTACCTAAGCGAAGTATTATCAGCATCAAAGCAGAACTATCCTCACTATCAGAAAATGGCATATGGTGTATATATGGCAGCAAAGAACCTAAAGCACTATTTTTAAGAACACCCCATTAAAGTGATATGTGAAGCCCCCATATCTGAGATAATGAGCAATAAGGATGCAAGTGGCCGAATTGCAAAATAGGCAATTGAGCTAGCCCCTTATTCTCCACAATTCGACAGGAGAGATGCGATCAAGTCTCAGGCCATGGCCGACTTTTTCGTGGATTGGGCCAAGATGCAATATGAGCCACCATTGCCAGATCCAAATTATTGGAGAATGCATTTTGATGTATAAAAAATGAAAACCGGGTTAGGCGTCGGAGTTGTGCTTACCTCGCCCAAGAAGGACCAGCTGAAGTATGTGCTGCAGATCCATTTCGCAGCATCAAACAATGTTGCAGAATATGAAGCACTTGTGCATGGGCTCAAAGTGGCAAAAGAAATTGGAATACGTCGGATCCAATGCTTTGGTGACTCGGATTTGGTAGTTCAGCAAGTCTCGGGGCAATGGGATGCTTTGGATGAATACATGTCACTGTCCAGATTTCATGTATAGAAAATACCGGGATACTTCGAGGGATGCGAGTTCCATCATGTACCCCGGCTGGAAAATGAGGCTGCCGACGTACTGTCGAAACTCGGATCCACCCGACAAGCGATTCCACCGGGCGTAGCACTAGAGCACCTTAGAAAGCCATCTATCAGGCCACCCCCAGAATCTGAGTCTATCTATATCCCGGCAAATCCGGAGTCGGAAGCTGTGCCCATGAATATTGATGTGAGAAGTGGCTCGGGAGACCCGGGGACTGCTTAACAAACCGGGGCTGCCCGGTAGATCGAATGGAAGTGGACGAGGATGTGTTTCCAGTGCGAGCCATACCAGCTTGGGCATTGCCCATATTCCAGCTCCTGAAGGATGGATCCTTGCCCGATGAAGAAGTGCTTTCAAGGCAAGTTCAGAGGCGCGCAAAGGCATACACGATTATCAATGCCGAGCTATACAAGAGGAGTGTCACAAATGTCCTGTAGAGGTGTGTTGACCCGGAAGAAGGGCTTGACATCATCCGAGATATACATCAAGGGGAATGTGGGCATCACGCCTCGTCCAGGGCCTTAGTGGCAAAAGCTTTCCGGCATGGATTGTACTGGCCATGTGCCTTGGAACAAGCAGAAGACCTAGTAAGAAAATGCAATGGTTGTCAGAGGTATGCTACCAAGACACACATGCCAATGTCGGAGCTCAAGACCATACCGATTACCTGGCCATTTGCCATATGGTGTTTGGATATGGTTGGTCCATTTAAGCTAGCGAGAGGGAACATGACCCATATCTTGGTCATGGTTGACAAGTTTACAAAGTGGATTGAAGTAAAGCCTATAAGAAAATGTGATGGAGCTACAGCCGTGACATTCCTCAAAGATATCATCTTGAGATATGGCTATCCTCACAGTATCATAACAGATAACGGCACCAATTTTGCTGAAGGAGCATTTGCGAGATTCTGCCGAGATAAAAAGATCCGGCTGGACGTTGCCTCGGTATCCCACCCCGCATCGAATGGACAAGTGTAAAGATCCAACGGATTAGTGTTATCCGGGATAAAACCCCGTCTCATTGAGCCGCTGCAAAGATCAGCGGGGTGCTGGATAGAAGAACTACCAGCGATGTTATGGAGTTTAAGAACAACACCGAATCGATCAACAGGCACCGCTTGCTGAGTGCGGTAGTACTGGTGGGATCTGGGGCTTCGGGTCCATCTGTCTCCTCGGGGCGGTAGTACCGCTGTCCATGAGCGGTAGTACCGCTTCAGTAATCCGGTAGTACTGGGTCTTTGGCTGCCGTGTCACTCCTCTGGCTCGTGTCTTCGTACCTGATGATGCATAGTGTCGGGGCATGAAGTAGCAAGCCATCTAGGGGTGTATCGAAGTCACATGAGTACACGAGCGAATTCACCTTAGCTTGGAGAAGCTTGGCTCGAGCACGAGTCATGGGTCCACTTGGGGGACTTGGTGGTGTAGATGTAGGAGCGTCCATAGGATGGGCTGCATCAGCTCCCCCCCCCCCCCCCCTTGGGAAAGAGTCGTCCTCAACTCTTTATGGTTATCAGCTTGAACATCTCCATGGTAGGGTGAAAGGTCCTTGACATTGAATGTATTGCTTGCAAGGTACTTGGAGGTCGGAATGTCGATGATGTAGGCGTTGTTGTTGATTCTCTTTAGGACCCTGAAGGGACCATCTCCTCTTGGTTTGAGCTTGGAATCTCGTTCCTTGGGAAAGCGGTCCTTGCTTAGGTTTATCCATACGAGGTCACCATCTTCAAAGATCATCTCCTTCTTGTCCTTGTTTAACCTTGAAGCTTGGCAAAGGACTTGTTGCTCGATTGTAGCTCTTGTTTCTTCATGAAGGTTCTTCATAGCTTGTGCGTGCTTCTCAACGTCCATGTTTGTGCGCTCATGGAGAGGTAGCGGTAGTATGTCGAGCGCAGTGAGGGGCTCGAAACCATAGACGATTATGAATGGACTCATCTTGGTTGTTGAGTGCTTGGCTCAGTTGTAGCCAACTCGGCGTGGGGAATGCATTCCTCCCAATCCTTCAAGTTTTTCTTGATCAACACACGTAGAAGAGTTCCGAGGCTTCGGTTGACAACTTCGGTTTGTCCATCGGTTTGAGGATGCGACGCGGATCAAAAGAGGAGCTTGACGCCGAGCTTGGACATGAGGGTCTTCCATAAGTAGCTCATGAATTTGACATCGCGGTCGGAGACGATTGTTCTTTGCACACCGTGAAGACGGACGATTTCCTTGAAAAACAAATTTGCAACATGTGAAGCATCGTCAGTCTTATGGCACGGTATGAAGTGTGCCATTTTGGAAAAGTGATCCACGACAACAAATATAGAATCATGACCATGCCTAGATCTAGGTAATCCTAACACAAAATCCATGCTAATGTCGGACCAAGGTGTATGCAGAATATGCAATGGCATATAAAGACCATAAGGGTTAGCTTGTGACTTAGCTTGAATACATGTCGTGCATCGTTGAACATAGCGCTCCACGTCGCGCTTCATCATGGGCCAAAAGTAGTGAGTGCAGAGCATGTCCAATGTCTTGTCACGGCCAAAGTGACCCATAAGGCCTCCACCATGAGATTCTTGGAGAAGCAAAATTTGAAGCGACGACTTCGGAATGCAAAGCTTGTTTTGTTTAAATAGAAAGCCCTTATGTAAATAGAAATCATCAACTCCTTTGGCAATGGAGCACTTTGCAAAAATTGGTTCAAATAAAGGGTCGGAAGGATACAAAGATTTTATTTCCTCAAGACCCAACACGTTGATTTCGAGTCTCGTAAGAAGGCTTGTGTGTTTGCGAGACAAAGCGTCCACAACTACATTATCTTTGCCCTTCTTATACTTGACAATGTACGGAAAAGACTCCATGAAGTCAACCCACTTAGCGTGTCTCTTACTCAAGTTGGCTTTCCCTTTGAGGTATTTCAACAACTCATGGTCGGAATGTATGATAAATTCTTTGGGCCATAGGTAGTGTTGTCAAACTTGAAGGACACGAACTAAGGCAAAAAGATCTTTGTCATAAATTGGATAATTAAGGCGAGCACCATCAAGTTTCTCATTATGGTAGGCTATAGGACGTCCGTTTTGCATAAGGACTCCTCCAATGCCAATACCACTAGTATCACACTATATCTCAAAAGTTTTAGCGAAATCCGGTAACACAACAAGAGGTGCTTCGGTGAGCCTCTTTTTAAGTTCATCAAAAGCTTTTTGTTGTGCCTTTCCCCACACGAAGGTGACATTCTTTTTCATCAACTCGCTGAGAGGACAAGCAATGGTCGAAAAGTCTTTCACAAAGCGATGATAGAAACCGTCCAACCCATGAAAACTTCGGAGTTCACTCACATTTGTTGGGATGAGCCAATCTCATATGTCGTTTACCTTGGAAACATCAACTTCAATTCCCTTCAAAGAAATGACAAATCTAAGAAAAATCAACTTGTCTTTAGCAAACGTGCACTTGGGAAGATTAGCATAAAGCTTTTCATGTCGGAGGATTTGCAAAACTTCCTTGACATGTGTTATATGGTCCTCAAGTGATTTGCTATAAACAAGAATATCATCGAAATAGACAACAACACTTTTTCCAACGAGAGAACGCAAGATGTGATTCATAAGGCGCATGAAGGTGGATGGGGCATTAGATAAGACAAAGGGCATAACCAACCATTCATAGAGACCAAGTTTGGTCTTGAAGACGGTTTTCCACTCATCACCTTCAGCCATGCGTATTTGATGGTATCCACTACGAAGATCAATTTTCAAAAAAATAGTGGCTCCACACAACTCATCAAGCATGTCATCGAGAAGTGGTATGGGATGTCGATAACACACGGTGATAGCATTAATTAGACGGCAGTCCATGCATAACCGTAACGTATCATCCGTTTTTGGAACAAGTATCACGGGTATGGCACTTGGACTAGTGCTAACTTGGATCAAACCTTTGGAGACGAGTTGGTTGATTTGACGTTCAATCTCCTTTGTCTCCTCCGGGTTCATGCGGTAAGCAGCGTGGTTGGGAAGTGGTGCACCGAGAATGAGGTCAATGCGATGTTCGATGCCGCGAAGAGGAGGTAGTCCATGTGGAAGCTCTTCGAGGAACACGTCCTTGAATTCCTGCAAAACAATCATCAAAGATGGAGGAACATTGGTTAATTCATTAGTTACTTGCGCTGGTCCCTTGCAAAGGAGGACATAGTGCAAGATGGATGGGTTGTTCCGAACATCTCTCATCTCCCTTTTGGTGGCAAGGAGAACACTCTTAGTTTTTCCACTCGAGTTCGGCTTGTGGCTCTCACTCACTATGAGGTGGTTCTCTCTCACCGCTCTTCTCACAAGTAGGTGTTGTGCTTTGCGCCCTCGCTAAAGCCTTTGCATTGTCCACAATTATTTGGCTAGGAGTCATTGGTTGCAAAACACATGTTTTGTTGAGCTATTTGAAGGTGTATACATTGGTGCTACCATCATGTTGAGCAGCCTTATCAAATTGCCATGGTCGACCAAGAAGCATGTGGCAAACTGTCATAGGAACCACATTGCACTCCATCGTATCTTTGCAAGGACCAATGGCAAACAAGACCAATACGGTATGCTTGATCTTTACGGACCCTTGGCCACTTAGCCATTGCACGTGGTAGGGGTGCTTGTGCGGATGGAGGGTGAGGTTGAGCTTCTCACACAACTCGGTGCTAGCAAGGTTGTGGCAACTCCCTCTGTCAATGATCACCTTGATAGATTTGCCATTGATGTTGGCTCTTGTTTGGAAGATATTGGAGCGTTGGTCTTCATGCTCTTGTGCTTGAGTGGTCAAGATCCTTGTGACGACAAGCGATGGACTTGCGTCGTGTTCACACATGAGGAGTTCTTGGTCATCTTCCACTTGTTGCCTTGCCATTGCTTCCTTGACTCGGGCATCAAATTCATCTTCACTCAAGTACTCTTCTTCGACATTGTCGTGGATGAACAATACTTTCTTGTTTCCACATTCAGCCGACTTGTGTCCTTTACCTCCACACTTGTAGCATTCACCATTGAAAGGTGTATCACTCTTTGCTTGTTTGCCACTTGGGGGCAGTTTTCCTAGAGGAAGTGTGGGCTTGAAGGAAGGCTTGGAGGTACTTGAGGAGCTTCCATTGAAAGTTGTTGGCGTAGTGGTTGAAGCTTGCTTATAGGTGAAATACGTCTTGGGCTTGTTGTACTTGATGTCCTCTTGCACTTGACGTTCAGCCTTTGTTTCGATGTGCACAAGCTCAACCATGTCATTGTATGTTTGGAACTCGACGATGCGCTTGATTGGGTGGTTCAATCCAATAAGGAAGCCTGCCATAGTTTGCTCCATTCACTCATCAATGTTGGCGCGAATCAAGTTTACTTCCATTTCCTTGAAGTACCCTTGGCAAAGTGATTGAAGGTTGCTAAAGAGGTGTTAAGGGCAAACCTCTAGGGTGGCCCGATCTTTCACGAATCCCACTCAAATCGAGGGTGGAGTGTGGGGGAAGGTGGGAAGGATGAACACGACGAACGCAAGCACGAAGAACGCGATGAACACACACACGCAAAACCACGATACACACCAATAGCTCACGCCGGCGGTGACCGGTCCAGCACAATCCCTAGGATCGACGTCGGGCGGAGGACTCTCTCTCGAACAGGCACAGCGAGATGGGAGACTCGGTGAGATCTTGACGTCTTGGCAAAGGGACACCGATGCTACGGCCTTGTACAACGCGGAGGCACGAAGGACGTGATGAACACACACACGCAAAACCACAATACACACCAATAGCTCACGCCGGTGGTGACTGATGTCTACACACTTCTATTCGTGTAGACAATTGTTGGGCCTCCAAGTGCGGAGGTTTGTAGAACAGCAGCAAGTTTTCCCTTAAGTGGATTACCCAAGGTTTATCGAACTCAGGGAGGAAGTGGTCAAAGGTATCCCTCTCAAGCAACCCTGCAATCAAGATACAAGAAGTCTCTTGTGTCCCCAACACACCCAATACACTTGTCAGGTGTATAGGTGCACTAGTTCGGCGAAGAGATAGTGAAATACAAGTGGTATGGATATAAGATAACGGTGCTAGAAAATACTTTGATGGCGTGGAAGATACTAAAGGCAAACTGAAATAAACATGGAAGCAAGCAAACATGTAACAGATCTAATTGCAAACGATGTATCAATGCTTAGAAACAAGGCCTATGGATCATACTTTCACTAGTTAACACTCTCATATAAATATCTTCTCTTCATGATACTACTCTTAACTACTCTCCGGTTGGACACTCTAATCGTTGGTAGGGCTATAACAGCACACCTCAAAGTTCATCTTTCCCATCTAGAAAACCCCTTTGTCACCTTGAGTACTAGATGAGTCCAACAAACACCACAATTTCATAAAGACATCCAACTCCAAATATAACTCATAACAAGTATTTGTAATCTCTAGCCTAAGTGCCACCATGGTGTGCACGCTGTCACTTTCACTTTCACACCCAGGCGTTTCTCTAACACATATACATAACTCCATGGACTTATAAGCTCGCCTTTCATTTTACACCGACGACATCCATATACAAAAGAGCATGATATCAACTAGGTACAAGTACCAAGTGCAATGTTGAAAGCGTTCCCCATGAAAGCATGGTTCTGCTAATTCCCAACAAATAAGTGCAAGCATATACAACATAGACGACACAATGGTTCAAGTTTATTAAGGGCATGTAAAGTAAAGTGTGCCATCAAGTTCGTGAGAGCTTTAATCACTAGTTTTCTCATAACAAGTTTAATTTGGAAGGTAAACAAAAGCATGAATATACGTGGAATAGCATAAGCTAATAGGTAGGTATGGTGGACTCTTTGGAATAACTTGGTTTAGGGAGTTGGATGCATGAGTGGAACTCATACTTGGTTACAGAGGCTAGCAAAAGACTGGAAGCGACAAACTAAGAGAGCAATAATGGCCATAATCATGCAGAGCGACAAAACATCATTGATCAAAGCATAAAGTGATACTACAAGTTTAAAACTAAAGGATCATAAAGGCTATGGTGACTTGAGATAGTCATAACATGGTGTGACTATGCGCCAAGTCAACCCAAATAAAGCATCAAAGGAGAATACCACAATACTATGCTTTAATATGCTAAAACAACGCATGATTCATCCAAGGCACATTAAGCAATCTCATTTTTTTATAACAAGTCATGCTACAGCAAAGAATACTAAGCATAAAGCCAAAACAATATCAATCATGGCATGACAGAGCATAGGCCACAGTCAAAAACAAGCTCTTTTTACCACATAAGCATGAACTTTCCTACTGTTTTCCAAACCAAACCAAACTATTTGCAAACCAATGTATGAAAGAGGGGGTCCAACCAATTTATTCAGAAAACTAAGAAAACCAAGCAAATGAAAAACCAAAACGAGAACGAAAAAGAAGACGCTCCAAGAACAACACAACTTTGCATGAAACAATAAAAATGAAGCGTTTGGAGGAAACCTGGGATTTTTATTGATGAACAAGGGGATGCCTTGAGCATCCCCAAGCTTTGACGCTTGTACTTCTTGGATATTTCTTGGAGTGACACGCGTGGCATCCCCAATCTTGAGCTTTAGTCCATCCTTCATCTCATTACTCATTCCTTCCATACACCTGAATTTTTTCCTTCATACAAAACTTCACACGATCTTTATTAGCAACATTAGTGCACTCAAGATAATAAGTCTTTAGGTTCAGTTTTAACACCAATAAAACTTCCATTAAAACACTAGCTACTGTAGTACTTCCCTCAAAAAGCTCAATTCCCCAAAAGAACTCAAAAAGGAACCAACAAGAATCAAATGCAGAAAATGGCAGAAATCTGTCAAAACAGACCAGCAGGTAAAGACGAATTTTTTCGAAGACCTTCTGTTGATCAAATAAAAAAGTGTTGAACTAACGAAAGTTATATAACAACCTGGGAAAGAAGCACAAAAATTCACGCCTGAAAAGGACGTACGGAGATTTTACACGAATTTTTACGGTGAAGCACAGAAATCTGTTTCGGGACAGCAACTTTCCCAATCATTACTTCTCTCTCATTAGAGGTTACTCTTGGCAAAAAAAAGCAAATAAAAAGGATAAGGAGTAGTTATTAGAGAGGTAATAACTTCCAAGACTCATCTAAAACTTTTGGGTTATCTCCCAATAAGTACTTTTCTTTAACGCCTTTAAGTTAGGCATGATAGTTTGAGAAGATGCTCACATTAGAAATATGAATTGAAGTAAAAGAGAGCATCAAGAAGAAAACTCAAAGCACATTTAAGTCTAACCCACTTTCTATGCATAGGAATCTTGTAAAGAAACAAGTCATGAAAGCACAAAGCAACAAGCATAGGAAAACAAAACAAGTGCAACTTCAAGACTTTCAACATAAAGAGGAGAAACTTAATATTATTGAGACACATAAAACCATGTTTCCCTCTCTCATAATAACTTTCAGTAGTATCATGAATAAATGTAACAATATAACTATCACAAGAAACATTCTTATCATGAGCCACATGCATAAAAGAATTAATACTCTCCACATAAACATAGTCATTCTTATTGATTGTAGTGGGAGCAAATTCAACAGAATAGTTATCATTATTATTTTCATCACCATAATCATCAAATATAGGAGGCATATTGTAATCATAATTAATTTTCTCCTCAATAGTAGGTGGACTGAAAATATCATATTCATCATTGTAATCATCATATATTGGAGGTTTGGTATCATCATAAGCAATAGAATAGCTATCTTCCAAAGCTAGGGAACTAAAAAGATCATTTTCATAAAAACTAGCTTCCCCAAGCTTAGACTTTTCCATAGCATTAGCAATAATGGTGTCCAAAGAATTCATACTAACAACATTGCTATTAGCATGCAAATAAAGTTCCATAGGTTTTTTAATTTTCTCTTCAAACACTTCATGTCCTAACTCAAGATAAATACTATAAAGCTCTCTAATTTTGTTGTTGTTTTCAATTAAGCCTAACTAGTGAAAACAAGAAACAAAAAGACAAAATTGCAGAATCTAAAGGAAATAACTCCGAGCACTCACATCGGAGGATGTGAGTACCTTTTACCTTACCTCCCCGGCAACGGCGCCAGGAAATAGGCGTTTGCCATGGGAGGTTCTTCTTCTTTAATCCTCCGGTGTGAATACCTTTTACCTTACCTCCCTGGCAGCGGCGCCAAAAAATCTTTGCTAGCACGTAGTTGACGTGGGAGCTTCCTTTTCTTCGTTCCCCGGCAACGGTGCCAGAAAATAGCTTGGTGTCTACGCACTTCTATTCTTGTAGACAGTTGTTGGGCCTCCAAGTGCAGAGGTTTATAGAACAGCACCAAGTTTTCCCTTAAGTGGATTGCCCAAGGTTTATCGAACTCAAGGAGGAAGTGGTCAAAGGTATCCCTCTCAAGCAACCCTGCAATCAAGATACAAGAAGACTCTTGTATCCCCAACACACCCAATACACTTGTCAGGTGTATAGGTGCACTAGTTCGGCGAAGAGATAGTGAAATACAAGTTGTATGGATATAAGATAACGGTGCTAGAAAATGCTTTGATGGCGTGAAAGAGACTAAAGGCAAACTGAAATAAACATGGAAGCAAGCAAACATGTAACAGATCTAATTGCAAACGGTGTATCAATGCTTAGAAACAAGGCCTATGGATCATACTTTCACTAGTCAACACTCTCATATAAATATCGTCTCTTCATGATACTACTCTTAACTACTCTCCGGTTGGACACTCTAATCGTTGGTAGGGCTATAACAGCACACCTCAAAGTTCATCTTTCCCATCTAGAAAACCCCACACTGTCACCTTGAGTACTAGATGAGTCCAACAAACACCACAATTTCATAAAGACATCCAACTCCAAATATAACTTATAACAAATATTTGTAATCTCTAGCCTAAGTGCCACCATGGTGTGCATGCTGTCACTTTCACACACATGGGGAGAGCAGAGATCTATTAAAGCACTTGAGTAGAAAGGTAGATCTACTTGATTACAAAGCTCATGATCACAATATGATCATGCATAGAGAGAGAGCGATGAACACATAGCTACCGGTAGAACCCTTAGCCTCGAGAGAGAACTACTCCCTCCTCATCATGGGAATCAGCAATGGTGATGGAGATGGCGGTGGAGATCGATGGAGATGGCTCCGGGGGCACTTCCCTGTCAAGCAGGTGAACAGAAGACTTCTGTACCCTGAATCTCCCCTTCGGTGGTGGCGGCGCTGCGGAACTTTTCGTGGATTTCTGATTGACTACCTAGGGTTTTGGTATTGGGAGGCTCTTATAGGCGAAAGAGGCAAGGTCGGTGGCCGGCCAGGGGCCCACACCATACCCTGGCACGGCCTGGGCTGGCCCGCGCCAAGGGGGTGTGGCCACCCTATGGCCCCTCTCCGACTCTCCTTCTGGCTCCGTGAGTCTTCCGGGAAAATGGTAACTTTGGCTTTTGTCCCGTCCAATTTCGAGTATATTCATTTTCTGACTTCCTAGAACCAAAAACAGCAGAAAACAGGCAACTGGCACTATGGCATCTTGTTAATAGGTTAGTCCAAGAAAGTCTATGAAAGTACTCCAAAGTTGGAACAAAACACAAGAAAGTAGATAAAACCAAGCATGGAACATCAAAAATTATAGATACATTTGCAATGTATCAGTGACCGGTCCGGCGCAATCCCTAGGATCGGCGTCGGGCGGAGGACTCTCTCTCGAACTGGCACGGCGAGATGGGAGACTCGGTGAGGTCATGACGTCTTGGCAAAGGGACACCGATGCCAAGGCCTTGTACAACGCGGAGGCACGATGCAAACTCCAACGAGGTTTGGGATATTTGGTGCTCCTTTGTCAAAGGAGCATGAGGCAAGAACTAGATAGATCCACAAGGGGTTTCCACTAATTCCAAATATCGTGCCTAGGGTTTACAATAGAGGTGGGGGCTATATATAGGCCAGCCACAAGTTCAGGGGTAGTTTAGGCAACTAAAGTATCAAAAGGGGGTGTTACAAGGCCAAAGGGCCGAGCTGGAGTGCGCAGGCCCTGGGGTGTCCGGTAGTACCGGTCGGTTGAGTGGTTGTACCATTTAGATGCGGTAGTACCGCTGGAAGGGTGCGGTAGTACCGGAGTGGGCAGAAGCTTTGGTGTGAGTCTTCAGGTGCGCGCGGTAGTACCACTTGCTGAATGCGGTAGTACCGGTGGGATCTGGGGCTTCGGGTCCATCTCTCTGCCCGGGGTGGTAGTACCGCTGTCCATGAGCGGTAGTACCGCTTGTGCGGTAGTACCGCTTACAGGGGCCGATAGTACCGGGGTCTCCTGGCAGCTGTTGGCTGCCGTGTCGCTCCTCTGGCTCGTGTCTTCATACCTGATGATGCATAGTGTCGGGGCATGAAGTAGCAAGCCATCCAGGGGTGTATCGAAGTCACATAAGTACAAGAGCGAATTGACCTTAGCTTGGAGAAGCTTGGCTCGAGCACGAGTCATGGGTCCACTTGGGGGACTTGGTGGTGTAGATGTAGGAGCATCCGTAGGACGGGCTACATCATTTCTCCTTGGGCATATTCTGGTATTGATGCTCATGGATAAGGGTATGGAAAGGATTCTTGGCGCGTGGGGGAAGTGACCAGGGATCTGAACAGTGATGAGGAGGCTTCCCTCCAATTGACATAGTCTTGGAAGGGTTTTCCACCACTCTAATGCTTGCAACGGTAGTGCCAGTGTGAGGATGTTGGCCTTGTTTTGTCTCCTCTTCACCTTCACACTTGACCTCCTTCTGCTGCTCGGGGTCTTGGAGATCTTCCTCCATAGGCTCCTTTCCTTTATCCTTGGCAGACACCATTGCGCCTCTAAACTTCCAAGAATAGTTCCTGGCAGAAAGAAATCAAAACGAAAACACAACGAGAACACGATATATGAACCTCGGGGGATCCAGGGGATTATATATTACGAAGTTTCACAACAAAAGGAAGGTACTGGGAGAAAATGGGTCAGAGACGGAGTCCGAGGTGGCCACACCACCTGCTGGCGCGGCCAGGGGTGGGCCCGCGCCAGGGGGTGGTGTGAGCCACACTAGCTCCGTTTCCATCCCTCTTTCGCTGCATAACTTTCCTTGTTGGATAAAAACTGCAAAAATATAACTGGACAGATCTTTCGCGGAACTTTTCTTACCATAACTATTACCTATTTGAAAACGGACTCTGCAGGTCTCTGAATTTGGTAGTTAATGGATTCTTAAGGAGTCGCCACTTGAATAACATAAATATCTTCATCTTCATACACTTATTGTGAGTCATGAAACCTTTCACTTTCTCATTACACCATTGTCTCCACTAACCTGGAAATTTCTTTCACACAAAACTTCACACAACTCTCATTAGCAACATTAGTATAAGTGAAGTGATAAAACCTTTTGAGTCCAAATTCAACTGAAAACTATCAAAAATAAGCTACTGTAGCAACTCCTTCCAAAAACCCAAAAAGAATTCAGAAAGGAAATTGAATAAAGAAGCAAATGCAAGAGTGGCAAAATCTATCGAAACAGACCAGTAGGTAAAGATCAATTTTTTTCGAAAATCTTCTGTTGCTCAAATCAAAAAGTGCAAACCTAACAAAAGTTAAATAACAACCTGGGGCAGAATCACAAACAATTACAGTTCAATCCTACATACAGAGATCTCTCATGAATTTTTACGGTGAAGCACAAAAATCTGTTTCTGGAGAGCAACTTCCCCAAATCTTACTTCTCTCTCATTAGAGGTTGATCTTGACAAAAAACCAAACAAAAAGGATAAGGAGATGTTATTACCGAGGTAATAACTTCCAAGACTCAAGGAAACAAAAACAAACTAAAAGCAAAAATAAATTGGGTTGTCTCCCAAAAAGCTCTTTCTTTATAGCCATTAAGATGGGAATGATAATTTTGATGAAGCTCACACAAGAATATGAATTGAAGTGAAAGAGAGCATTAAGAAGCAAAAATACACATGTTTAAGTCTAACCCACTTCCTATGCAAGGGAAGTTTGTAAACAAACAAGTTGTTGAAACCAGAGGCTACTAGCATAGGAAGGAAAAAGAAGTGCAACATAAAAACTTTCAGGATAAAACGAGGTAAATTGATAATAATATTGTTGGGGAGCTCATGAATGGGACATTTGAGCATTAGTAACTTCAATCTCCCCCAAGCTTGATCTGTACTCTCTCCATCAAGAGGCCAAAAGTTGTATATTTGATTCCGATCTTTATGAATCTCACTAGGAGGATAAACTTTTGAATAAAAGAGATGCACTATTTCCTCCCATTCAAGAGCTTGACCATTCTTCAGTAGCTTATACCATTCTTCAGCTCTTCCTTTTAGTGATAATGAGAATAACTTCTTCTTAACTTGATCTGTAGTAATACCTGCACACTTGAACAACCCGCATAATTCGTGTATAAAGAGTAAATGATCACCGGGAAGGACAGTTCCATCCCCAACATAGTAGTTATCCATAACACGATCAATAATTCTCGTAGGTATTTTAAAAGCATCATTCTCATTAGGTGGTGGTTCATCTACTACCTTAGAAGTGGTAGTAGCATTACGAAATAAGAAACTCAGCGAATTATCCATATTGAAAATAAAGCAACTACAGAAGTAAACAATACTCACAGTAGAAGTTTCCTTTACCAGTTCCACTCTCTAATAGCGCTTCACTCCCCGGCAACGGCGCCAGAAAATAGTCTTGATGACCCACAAGTATAGGGGTGTATCGCAGTATTTTTGATAAGTATGAGTGTCGAACCCAACATGGAGCAGAAGGTGCTGGCTAGTGGTATGGATCAGGAATTCTCTACAAATACTTAGCAAACGGATTTTTAGGGGTTTTTGATAATGCAAGTAAATAAAGTACGGGTAAATGAAAGATAGTAAGAATAAATGCAGCAAGTGTCCCAATCCTTTCTTGAGCAAAGGACAAGCTGGTTGTATTACTTAAGATGACCAAATATTCTCGAGGACACACGGGAATTTTGTCAAGTGCTTTCGCTTCATATAGTTGATCAATCTTCTTTAGTATGCTAAGTGTTGTGTGGGTGAACCTGTGCTAATGTACCGACCTTCCTAGAACTAATACATACTTGTGATGATACCCCTTGCAAACATCCGTAAGTACAAGAAAGTAATTAAGGTAGAAACCTAACCACAGCTTTAAACTCTAAGACCCTAACGTCCCTTGTGCAATGTTTCCTAATGGGGGTTCAGGTTTCTATCACTCTGACAACCCCTACGATTAGTAGCCAAATACACAATGCATTCCCCTAGGACCATATAGGTGAAGTGTCATGTAGTCGACATTCACATGACACCACTAGAAGAAGTACACCACAACTTAAATATCAAACTATTGAATCTTTCTCAACACAATTCCACTATTAACAACATGACTTCTCCCATGTCCTCAAGAACAAAACGAACTACTCACAAGACATCATATGGATCATGATCAGAGATGGTATAATGATGTATAACAATTTGAACATAAACAATAATTCAATGGTTCCACTCAATAGCATCAACTACAAAGAGTAATCAACACCGGGAAAGTTTCCCCTAAGAACTATGCAAGATTCAACCCAATTGTTACAGCGATATGGAGATGGTGATGAGGGTGATGATGGTGGTGATGATGATGATGATGATCCCGATGAAGTCCAGCTTGATGGTGGTGTTGATGGCGACGATCTCCCCTCTCTGGGAAGGCATTCCCACGGCAGAAATCTATCTGCCAGAGAGATCTTTCTCTATCGGTGTTTTCCACCCTGTAGAGGCGGCGGAATGTTTCTGTGGTTGCTCCCCCGGTATTAGGGTTCCGTGGAGATAATATACGCTAGAGGGGAGAGCTGGAGGTGGGCCAGGGCGGCGACACCACCTGGTGGCGCGGCCTAGGGTGGCCCGTGCTAGGGGTGGTGTGGGCCCCCTATGGCCCATCTCCACTCCTCCTTCTGGCAGCCTTCGTCTTCTGGAAAAATAGGATTTTCCATATATTTTCCCGGATTTTCTGATCTTCGCGAATTTTGCCTCCAAACAGCACCTTTTCCATCAGAATCCTGACTGCAGCGGTCCATGCTCCAAAAGTCATCAACCATGCAAAAACAGATGAAATAATGTAAGTATCATCTCTTAATATGAAATATATCAATGAATAACTGTAAATTATGATATAGAATAGTGATGCAAAATGGACATATCAGTAGTGAGCCCATAGACCCTAGACACCAGGGACCATTACAATTACTTTGGGAAAACCGAGCAAAACTTAATATAAATGGAAGGCACGTCTCTCTCTTTTTTGCTAAAATCCACTACAAAACGCACACGCTCACAAATTCATACACACACTCCCCCCTATGAATGCATGAACTCACATCCTACCCCTATGAGCACCTCCGAAAGATTTTGTCTTCAGACTATCCGGTGGGGGGCTTGAGCTTAACGAAGTCACCATAGGCACCTCGCTATCGATGGTAACATCTCCTCCTACTACCCTCGTAACCATCCTTCAAAGCCGAGCGTCGAGGCTTCATCGAGAAGGAAGAGCTAGAGGAGTTAGAGCTAACATTCGTTGGCTACTATAGGATATAACTAGAGCACTAATAACAACAGGCCCCACGGTAGTGAGCCCATAGGCCCCAGACATCAGAGCAAGCATGGTGTCAAGTCTTAAACATATGTCTTAACGATGAAGTGGGTAGTCCTAACAAAAAGATTCTTCAAGGTGATTCTAGTGCTAGACTTATGTCGAAGAGAATCAATTGGCAGGAGGGCCCACTAGTTAGTGGATAACAGTCTGTTTTTATTTTTAGCATGGTTGTGTGGACCCACTTCAGTTCTAAATGTTGGAGCAAAAGTAGTTTTCATAGCTACTTCTAGACACTACACACGCCCTGACGAGGGTTAAACTCGTCAATGCCCATTGTTATGGACTTGGGTTTTGGAGAAGGAGGGAGCGCTGGAGGCATCAATCGGCTAGCAAACAACCACACAGGGACACAAGGTTTACCTAGGTTCAGGCCTCGTAGAGGTCCCTACTCCTGCTTGTCTGCTCTTGGAATTATCGAAGGAATCGAAGATTATAGGGGTGCGCAGATGAAATCTAGCGAGAGTTGTGGAAACTAGGGTTGTGAGAGATTGATATCTAGATCTATTGTCTATTGTGGCGATGTGGGAGATCGTAGATCTATCTATTGGGGGAGTCGCGATGCCCTTCTCGTTGGACCCTCCTAGCCTTTATATATGGGGAGGCTAGGTCTCAGGTACCAATACGAGTAGGTTACAAGTTAGATTCAAACTCTAGTATTGAGACTTCCTTGTCTTGTGCGTTTAGGAGTCCGTGTCCATATGGGCTTCATACCACTCAAACTGTCATGGGTATCATGGACCTTGGCAAGTCGTCGAGTGGGCCTTCCGTGACCCGCACTAGGTAGGCTATAGTTAGGTGCCTGTTGGGCATACCCATGTCAGTAGCCCCCGAGTGTCCATGCGAATCGTAGATTCAGATGGAGACTTAGAAGTCTTGATCTTTGCATTAGGATGTCGGAGTCAACAGTTGTGTCAAGTGCGAAGCACTTCACCCAGAAGTTCATCGGGTTAATCGAAATTTGTAGCAGTTCACAGGGATGATGGTAAACATGCCTGGTGCGCCCGACAGATCGAGACCAGTTAATTGCTCTAGGGAAAAAACAACATCACCTACTCAAACTCGAGTCCCTGGACTTGAATCCGGAAATTGTGGGAGGCCTTACTGAGTCAAACTCCAGTTTTAATGTATATGTACCCAACGCGTCCATCGAGATTTTCTTTACGCCTACATGCATGGTATTTATCTAGTAGAGCGCAGACGATGCGATTGCCAGGCCATCAGAATGTATCTGTAGGTCTTATCTTTGCGTCATAGACACAACATCTGAATTTTTATCACCGCGGAGGCATTTCGAGTGGCCAAGGAGACGTTGTCTCTGAACTTGACATTGTAGTGTATAGCGGGCGAAGGCACCAATGCGTTCGAGTACTATAAGCGAGTCGACATTGTGGACGCAGTCAGCACAATGGACTATAGGGTGCGTGACTAGCGCTCCCTATGGGAGTAGCCCCCAAGTGTCTGTTCGAGTCATAGACTCGAGCAGATACTTGTAGTCATCGGTTGCATAGACACAAGAATCCAGAAGTTCTTAGGATGATATTGCGAGTGCCATCAACGCCGGTGCTTTCTTGAATGCGTGACCAGCGCTCCCTATGGGAGTAGCCCCCGAGTCCTTAGTCGAATCGTTGATTCGAGTGAGGATTTGGAGTGTTTCACTCAAAGATCTTGTATATGCGTGTCTAACGCTCCAGTTTGGAGTAGCACCCGAGTGTCTGGCGGAGTCGTAGACTCGAGCAGAGACTCGAGTCGTGTATCTTGCAGTGGTAGTCGAAAATCATGCGAGGAGAAACCACTGACCCGGAAGTGCATCGAGTCAGCGTGTCAGACATAAGGAGCTTGAATTGAAGATGCAGTTGTAGTCGACACAGTCACTTATGTCGGGTGCGTGGCCAGCGTTACGTCTTTGTAGCATCAAGCGATGCAACCATCCGAGGAGGAACTCGACTCGGGTCTTGAGTGTATGGCATAGTCATTTATTTTTTCGAATCATGTTGCAGAATCCGATAGAATAGCTCGATGCAGTCGACATCTTTGTAAGATGTAGGAAATTCAAAAAATTGTGAAGTATCTATATCTTGTAAAGAATATTTGCCTATCGGCTTGTCAATAATATTTTCTGGTGCCAATCGAGTCAACACTTTTGCGCTGTTTGCTAGGCCTTTTCGTTAGCCTGATTATCCTTAGTCTCAGTACCTTACCGAGGTGCTCGGAGTTCAAGGATTCGATAATCAGGCGTAATCAGCTACTCGGGCTATCGCGTATGAGGTGCTCGAGTGCGTGGAGTCGATGGCACTTAGGTTACTGGAAGAGGGTGCAGCCCCCGAGTGTATCAAGTGCGATTAAAGTAAATAAATAGTTAAAAAAGAATCAACTCTAAGTAGAGGGTAACTTAGCTTTATTGGTAATCGCTGCGGTTGAAGGACTCAACACGATGGTGAGTCATGCGGTGTTTCGCTGAAAGGAGTAGACACGTGGATGCATGGTCAAGGTCAACAGAGTCGCGAGATGGATGAAGTCGACACAGCGGCGAGTCACGATGTGGACACGGAGTCGACACCGGCCGCGAGTGGTGGTGGTCCGGGCGGTGGTGGAGGAGCTCCATGTGCCACAGCGCCTAGGGCGGCTCCATAGCCCCTGTTGACCGCATCGTGATTCATCCTAGCCAGGCCCTCGTGGAGTTTGAGGAACTCGCGGCAGTCCTTGGGAAGGTCGCTGGATTTCTTCTTGCCATCATGTTTGTCGATGTAGAAGTGCACGTTGCATGGTCCGGACAGTTTGTCCTCGATAGATGTTGCGGGTGCCTCTTCGCGAGTGCAGTGCTGCGACACCTACGTGGTTTTTCGCTGTCGCGGTATCCACCACTGCGATATCCGCTATTGCAGTTGTCGTCGCATTTGTCGGCGTAGCCAGCTACGACCATATTGACCTCGTCGCGGTCATCATAGACGCGCATTCGACGTTTGCCTTGATGGTCGCGTCTACGCCCGAGGTCGTCGTCGTCGGAGTAGGTACGTTTTTTCACTGAGTCTTCTCCGTCAGCCCACCGATTCACGATCTCCATCAGGTGGTCGATCATTTTGGGCTTCGAGCGGCCCAAATCCTCCCTGAGTTCTATACGACGAACGCCGTTGTTGAACGTGTCAATTGCACGATCTTCTGAGATGTTTTCTGCGGAGTTCTTGATGATGGACCACCTCTCGATGTACGAGCACAACGACTCGCCAGACCTTTGCTGGCAGCTTATTAGTTCTTTGATTGATGAGGGCCTTTTTTAAGTGCCCTTGAAGTTCCACACAAAGCTATAGACCAGCTCTTCCCAGCTGCGAATGGATCCGTGTGGGAGGTTGTTGAGCCATGCGCGAGCGGCGCCCTGCAACTGCAGCTGTAGGCATTACATGGCCGTGCTTCGACTCCCGCCATGCAGCCTGATGAAGGAGATGTGGTCCTCCAGCTCGATTTTTGGGTCCTGCAGGCCGTCAAATTTTGGGTTCTGTGACCGGAGTTTGAACCCCTTAGGCATTCGCTTCTGCTTGATGGCCCTGCTGAAGCATCTGGCGCCGCAGAGCTCAGTCTCATCTTCTTCCGAGTTAGTCGAACGAGCACATCTTGCTCGCATCTTGTCAACCTTGCGTTGTGTGATGTCATCACGCGCGTCATAGTCGCGGTCATGCCGCTGTGAGCAACGTCGTCGTGACAGATCGTGACTTTCCTCACTAGAGGAGTACGAGTAGTAGTACTTGTCCAGAGCCTTGCTTTTCTTTGGCTCTGGTGTTGGTTCTTTGTCGAGGGCAGCCTCGATTAACCCCAAGCCTGCGATCGTAGATCGGTGCATGGCGGCTCGCGAGTCTCTAGCCGGTGGCTGGTTGTTAAGGAGGTACATGGTGGCCATTGTCACCACAGCTTGCGCCGTCTTCGGGAGCACGTTGCCCCACGTGTCGACTGTTATAGCGCTGAAGTCAAGGACTTTCGCGGCATCTACACGTTCTTGCTTGGTGAGGTGGGCCAGTCGAGATCGTCTCTTGTTGGCCACATACTCGTTGCCTTTGGAGGAGGATCCTCTGTGGGAGGAGACCCCATCTCGTCAAAGACTCGACTCGTCCGCTGCCTTTTTGCGCTTCCAGTTGCACGATCACTTGCTTCTAGAGCTTGAATTCCTCCTTTAGCAGCCAATGGTAGCCCATCAGCATGTCCTGTGGTGTGTTGGGGGTAGAGGATTGCCCCGTAGAACTTCGCGATAGCGGGCCCACTCGTTGTCGTTGAGCTTGATCAGCTTGCGTTCTCTGGTGTTCTCATTCGCCGTGAGCGACGGTTCTCCTCCCGTCCCATTGTTGACGGGCGCGCTGTTGCCACCATTGGTGGGGCCGCTGTTGGGCGTGCTGCCGTTGGGTATATCACCGTTGGGTGGCCCGGTGCCAGATCCGGTGCCGACGTTTTCGCGGTTCACGCCGGTGTCGCCCGCGTTGATGACAACACACATGAAGTGATTAGGTAAGCTGTTGCTCCCACAACTTTCATATTCGGAGCCGTAAGCTCCATCCTCTGTGATTAGATCACCCAGATCGGATCCGCGACTACTGTCACTGTCCGTACCCCCAGCTGTTGCTGAGGTATTGAGCTCGTTGAGGGTGCCGATTGATGGGGGAACCACGATGCTTGAGCAATCGTGGGTGCCATTGCCTGGTTAGGCATGCGGAGCGTGCCCAGTTGACCAACCTGGAAGCGGAAGCTCCCAATCGCCAGACTGATTCCATCGCCCACGGACTCAAAAGCCGGGTGGGTGGCTGGCGTGTGGACGGTGAAGTCGAACGCGTCGAAGAGCTAGTGGATCTCCGCTATTGCAGAGTTGTAGATCGCGGTTGACGGGGCCAATGAAGCCGCGACACCAGCACTCCCAATTCCCACAGACGGCGCCAATTGACGAGGGTTAAACTCGTCAACACCCACTGTTATAGACTTGGGTTTTGGAGAAGGAGGGAGCGCCGGAGGCATCAATCGGCTAGCAAACAAGAACACAGGGACGCAAGGTTTACCCAGGTTCAGGCCTCATAGAGGTCCCTACTCCTACTTGTCTGCTCTTGGAATTATCGAAGGAATCGAAGATTACAGGGGTGCGTAGATGCAATCTGGTGAGAGTTGTGGAAACTAGGGTTGTGATAGATTGATGTCTAGATCTATTGTCTATTGTGGCAATGTGGGAGATCGTAGATCTATCTATTGGGGGAGTCGCGATGCCCTTCTCGTTGGACCCTCCTAGCCTTTATATATGGGGAGGCTAGGTCTCAGGTACCAATACGAGTAGGTTACAAGTTAGATTCAAACTCTAGTATTGAGACTTCCTTGTCTTGTGCGTTTAGGAGTCTGTGTCCATATGGGCTTCATACCACTCGAACCGTCATGGGCATCATGGACCTTGGCAAGTCGTCGAGTGGGCCTTTCATCGAGCCGCACCAGGTAGGCTATAGTTGGGTGCCTATTGGGCACACCCATGTCACGCCCTTACTAGACGTAGCTTAGAAATTTACTAGCCTTGTGTCTAAGAAAATTGTAGGATGCTTTGAAAGTTTTTCGAAAAAGCTTTTGGAGGTACCCATCGGGGGGTTAATTAACATATCACAAAACACCAAGAGTTTTGACAATAGGTGTAACTTCTTGCTAAGATAGATTTTGCATCTTGACAATTTAACAAAATTAAGTCAAACTTGATCTACAAGTAAGCGCGATATAGATTGCTCTTGAATTAAATGTCTTTTCAGAGGTCTATAGGTGCATCTTGTTGTAGTAAACAATTCCATCAGTATGAGTTTCCTACTATCTTAGGAAAGAACATTCTCAATTTTCCGAGTGTGATGATGAGATTGTTCTTTCCCGTAAAGCAAGTCCGAAGAATATGGATCTGAATAACACACGAGGCAAGTTTTCAAACATATATTGTAGACCAACATTTTTTACTTAAGATTTCCCATGTTTTATGAGTTCTCAAACTTCCACTTGATTAATTTTATGCTGATTTATCGAAATTATTAGGTAAAAATGGAACTACCACAAGTAAATTGTAGGTTTCTTTGAAAGTTTGATGAAAGATCTCTCTTGTAGGTACCCATATATCCGGGGGAGGGTGTCAATTAATATATGGGAAACCACCGAGAGTTTTGATGATATATAGATACGGTTCAACTTCTTTCTAAGATTTTGCATCAATTTAATGATATTAAGTTACACTTGAGCTACAAGTAAGCGTGATAGACCGCTCTTGAATTAAATGTCTTTTCAGAGGTAGATGGGTGCATCTTCTTGTAGTAAACAACATCGTCGGTGTGAGTTTCCAACTACTAGAAAAGAACATTCTCAATTTTCTGAGTGATGTCATGATCATTCTCTCCCATAAAGAAAGTCCGAAGAATATTGATCTAAATAAATGCCACAAGCCCAAGTTTTCACGCGCATACACACACACATATATATACTAGTAAAAGGCACGTGCCACACTCGTATATACTGTATGAAATGTGATTTAACGAACATTAAGTTGTTATTAACCAATAGTCTTGTTAGAGAAAATGGCATGCATTAAGTATATTAATAATAACTATCTACACATATTGAGAATACAATCTATTGTGCTATGAAATTTTTTTGCCGAGGGGGGGTGGGGGACATGATGGTTCTAGAACATGGTGGAGTTTGCTCTAGGTACTGTTCAACATGAATCCAACTGCTATGAACCAATGGATCTAACAACACAACAATCACGATTGGTGCTATGGATCCAATTCAAAACTGCCTACCTAACTCCGCCCACTTGAATGACTTTATGTCGATTTATCGAAAATAGGTGAAATTTGAAATAGTATAAGTAAATTGTAGGTTACTGTGAAAATTCTACAAAAAAGCTTTTGGATGTACCCATCGGGGGTCACAATTAATATATGAGAAACCATCAAATGAGAGTTTTGACGACAAGTTGGATCAAGACTCGCAAATCCAAACATTTTGCTAACTATTGGATCTTCTTTTCCATTATTAGCATTTAGAAAGATTCAACTAATTATCTCAATGAGAACGATGAATGCTAGTATGTGCAAACCTCAAAACACACACTTCATTGCTTAGTTTTAGGATCCTTGTGCTAAATGCATGGACTTGGATGCAATTTTCATTTTTATGAGGTCCTTGATATGTAACTTGTACTTCCACCGACCGTGTTCACTCTCAAGGACCTCACTCCTTCGAGACCAACCATTAGATAGGGCATTCATAGTACTTCTTATCTTATCTTTATCTTGTCTTATCTCTGACAATACCATACCAGGCACTACATATAGTGTACGGATTGACTTTGAAGATTGACCGTTGGATCAAGACTAGCAAATCCAAACATTGTTAACCATTGGATCTTCTTATCCATTCTTAGCATCTAGAAAGATTCTAGTAATAGTCTTTAGCACGATGACCTCTAGTATGCGCAAACCTAGCTCAAAACACACACTTGATTGCGTAGTTTTAGGGTTGTCCTTGTGCTAAATGCATGGACTTGGATGCACTTTTCATTTTTTATGAGGTCCTTGGTGTAAATTGTAATTCTACCCACCATGTTAACTCTCAAGCACCTCACTCCTACGAGACCTACCATTAGATCGACCATTATTCATAGTACTTCTTATCTTATATTTATCCTGTCTTATCTCTTGCATATAATACCATACCACTTCATATAGTGTATGGATTAACTTTGAAACATTGACCATTGGATCAAGACGGGCAAATCCAAACATTGCTAACTGTTGGATCTTCTTTTCCATTCTTAGCATCTAGAAAGATTCTACTAATAGTCTTGAGCATGATGAACACTAGTATGCATAAACCTCAAAACACATAGTACTTCATTACTCGGTTTTAGGGTCCTTGTGCTAAATGCACAGACTTGGATGCAATTTTCATTTTTTATGAGGTCCTTGATGTAACTTGTACTTCCACCAACCGCTCGAGCACCTCGCTCTTAAGAGATGTACCATTAGATCGGCCATTCGTTGTACTTATCATCTTATCTTTATCTTGTCTCTTATCTCTTACAATACCATATATACCACCACTACATAGTGTAGGGATTAAAAATTTTGAACATTGACCGTTGGATCAAGACTGGAAAATCCAAACATTGCTAACCGTTGGATCTTCTTTGCCATTCTTAGCATCTATAAAGATTCTATTGATAGTCTTTAGCATGATGAACACTAGTATGCGCAAACCTCAAAACACACAGTACTTCATTATTCGGTTTTAGGGTCCTTGTGCTAAATGCACGGACTTGGATGCAATTTTCATTTTTTATGAGGTCCTTAATGTAAGTTGTACTTCCAACGACGGTGTTAACTCTCAAGCACCTCGCTCCTACGAGACCTACCATTATATCGGCCATTCGCAGTACTTCTTATCTCATCTTTATCTTGTCTCTTATATCTTCTAATACCATACCACTACATATAGTGTAGGGATTAACTTTGAACATTAAGCATTGGATCAAGACTGACAAATCCAAACATTGCTAACCATTGGATCTTCTTTTCCATTCTTAGCATCTAGAAAGATTCTACTGATAGTCTTTAGCACGATGAAAGTATGAAAAAACCTCAAAACACAGTAGTTCATTGCATAGTTTCAGGGTCCTTGTGCTAAATGCATGGACTTTAATGCAATTTTCATTCTTTATGAGGTACTTGATGTAACTTGTACTTTCTCCGACCGTGTTAACTCTTAAGCACCTCGCTCCTATGAGACCTACCAAGGTTAAAAGAAAATGCAACTGCCCTAATTATCACACAAACTGGACCACGGTTTCTTATACGTAATACCCAAGTTTTTAGTACTAGGATTTTTCAAGATTCCTAGCTAACTTCACGCACTTTGGTGACTTCTTGTCAATTTAACGAAATTAAGTCAAACTTTAGCTACAAGTAAGTGCGATAGATTGCTATTGAATTAAATGTCTTTTCGGAGGTAGATGCGTGCATCTTCTTGTAGTAAACAATGTCATCGGTGTGAGTTTCCAACTATCAGGAAAGAAAAATTTCAATTTTTTGAGTGATGACGAGATGATTCTTTTCTGTAAAGAAAGTCCGAAGAATATGGATCTCAATGCCATAAGCTAAGCTTGTAGACATATTAGCTAGGTGGACCAATGTGTTTTACTTACGATTGCCTTGTTTTATGAGTTTTCAAGGTTCCTAGTTGACCCTGCCCACTTGTTGAATGACTTAATGTCGATGTATGGAAATAAAAGGTCAAATTTGAACTACGAACAATAAATTTTAGGTTGGTTTGAAAGTATTATGAAAAAATCTTTTGGGGGTGCCCATTGAGCGGTCAATTAATATATCAGTTGATGACTGGTTCGACTTCTAGCTACTAAGATTTTGCATCTTGAAAATTTTGAACCCCTTTTGAAAATGATCACATGAAATAAGGAGAGAGGGAAAATGATTTTTCTATTCTCTATGGTCAACCCACAAGCTTGAGGTGCACCTTAGGCTTAAAGATAACTTTATTTTTTCCACTATGTATAAGGTGAACCTTAGCGGATACCACATAGTAGGCCTTATTAAGGTGTACTTTTTCTCTACTACTATAATGGAGCAGTTTTGAATTGGATCCATAGCACCAATCCTGATCGTTGGGCTATTAGATCCAATGGTTTAGAGCAGCTGGATTCGTGTTGAATTGTACCTAGAGCAAACTTCACCATATTCTAGAACCATCATGTCACCACCCCCAAAATTTCATAGCATAGTAGGTTGTATCCTCAAATGTGTAGATAGTTATTATTAATAGACTTAATTTATGCATTTTGGGGGTGGTGACATGATGGTTCTAGAACATGGTGGAGTTTGCTCTAGGTCTGTACTATTCAACACGAATCCAGTTGCTCTGAACCATTGGATCTAACAGCCCAATGGTCAGGATTGGTGCTATTGATCCAATTCAAAACTACTCCATTATAGTGGTAGAGATATCTTACCACTATATAGTGTACGAATAACTTTGAATATTTACCGTTGGATCAAGACTCGTGAATCCCAACATTTCCAGCCGTTGGATCTTCTTTTCCATTCTAGCGTCTGGAAGATTCTATTGATAGTCTTCAGCATAATGACTGCTATGCAAAAACCTCAAAACACACTTCTCCATCATACTAGAATCTTCTCCCTCGTAGCTAATAATCATTGACTTCTACATGATTGTCGACACCCGAATTTTTAATCCCAGATGCCTGTTATGCCATACATCGCAAACCCAGGATTACCATTTTTGCGACACATAACAGAATTGGTACCACAGTTGATATGGACATGAAGGAGGAGGTGAAGCCTAATTTTAGGACTCCACCAAGATAGGTGATGCGGGCGCATCCCATTGATGATTGGCAAGCCAAGATGACCTACGATATGTAATGATAAGTGTAAGGTTGTGTCAAATATTATTGCTATGTTATTGAGTTCGAGTCCTGGTTAGGTTCGAGTCTGTTGTGTGTTCGGTTTGGGTCTATCCAAACGACTAGTTGCAGGCCTTCTATATAAAGGAGCCAGTCACCTAGGGTTTAGGGGGAGTTCAGTTGTTTAGTCTAAAAACTATATTGTGCTCCGCCGTGTATCATCCCTCCGGGGACGGTGATACCGTTTATCAGATTATTGATGCAGAGGTTCTTGTGTTCATCAAGGATTATCGTGTTCAGGTTTGAGGCGTGGTGATCTTCATCACGTTACTTGTTGGATTCGTTCCTCTTCTTTAGGTGACGTTCCTCGCGTTATTGGGAGATCATCTATCTGGCTGACTCGCTATGAAAGATCGGGACAAAACTATAGGATCATCAGCTTGATCCGTATAAGGTGGTATCAGAACTCTCATTGATCACAACGTGTTTTTGGATCATCTGCGGATTATTTTTATACAAGCAGTTTACATATCAATTGCGGAGGAGAGATTAGAAGGAAGAAAAGAAGGAGATCATTTTTGTCTGTAGGTGCACGTGGAGATCGGCGAGTGTTGCGTGCTGCTGCTGCCAGGAAGAATCGATCTCTAGGACTACACGTTCTGTGGATCCTATCCGATCGGCGAGTGTTGTGCAGATGGACCGTTTACTCATTGTTGGCATCGGATCTGCTGGTACGTGGAGTCCAGGAGAGAAGGAAAGAGAAGCACGGAAGGAAAAGAATCAAGGGAGTCCGGATTGCATTAATTGGGCCGATTAGTTCCGATTTTTTTGCTGGAGTAGTGCACACGTATGGGAGAGTCAAATCGGGAGATACCAGATCGATTTGATTTTCCTCCTCATGATCGAAAAAAAATCGAGAAAGAGGCCACCGCCCGTACGCCTCTGGACCGACGGGGTTCCTTCACGTGTAAGGCAACAAAGAAAAAAAAAGAATCGCTGCCTTGCAACGTACGTGAGGTTCGTCAGGATCAAAACGAGAGAAAAAAAAGACAAACGCACGTGAGTTCCGTACGTGCAAGAGAAAAAAATACCTAGCGATTGCTCTTGGTTGGAATCGATCCAACCCTGACATGTGCGTTCATTAGTAAAAAAAGGAGAATCCAGATTGTGTACTACTCCTGAGCGAGCTCCGATCAACGTGACCTCGCGTGTGCCTAGAAGCGTTCGTGTGCTTGGCGCTACACGCCCTCGTGATTCTTTTCGGCTAGGATCGATCGCTAACAGGGAAATGTTTGTATCTGTTTCGGCCGCGTGGAGTTCTCTGATGCTATGATTTGTTTAAGTTTGACCGGATCTTTGTGCCGAATTCTGTGTGATGGAACAAGATAAGACATGATGGATACTTTTTCAGGAGATACTTTGGGCTTGAGATGTACACGTGGCAAAAAGTCTAGTGTTGTTTTTAATGACTATCTCAATCTCCTGGATGGAGTGGCATGTTATGCATCCGAGCTTAGGTGGTTCCTACATAGACTTGCGACAGTTGAGAAGTACCATGATTGGGAAATGCACATGGAACGCGGTTTCCATCGCTGTTGCAAATACAATGGCAAGTTTAGCGGGTATGATGGGTATGTTCTTGCTCACCGACGTGTGAACAAGGAGTTAGACAGTAGGTGGTCCCAGGCGGTTGAAATAGATGGTTTTTCTCATACTTGGGAGGACTACAAAAGTTTTCTCCGTCATGGTTTCATATTACCGTATATGGAGGAAATCGAGCAGCCGCCCAAGGTTGTGAATGGGATAGTGGATGTTGGCAAGAGTGGATCTCTTATATCAAAGGTCACGACGGCTGTGACTACTCATGAGAAGTTGACAGTTGTTCCATTACCGACAGTTAGCAAGGTGGCAGCCACAATTTCTAAAGCGTTAGTGGTTGATGCTGTTAAGGTTGTTGTTGTTAAGGATGTCGTGGAGGATGATGTACCATTGAGTGGGCTGAATTTGCAACTCAACAAGGTACAAGGCGATGCTTGCATGACAGTTGACAAGGGCCAGCGTTGGAATTTATTTCAGGCACAGTGTATGATCAAAGGCAAAGCATGCAAGTTGATTATTGATGGAGGAAGATGTACTAATGGCATTAGCAAGGCAATGGTGGCAGTGTTGGGTTGTCCACATGGCGTATTCCTGAACCTAAGCATCTACAGTGGTTAAATAGCTGCGGTATGCTGAAGGTAACTCATAAGGTGTGTGTGCCATTTACAGTTGGTGATTATATTGATGAGATTGAGTGCGATGTGTTGCCATTGGAGGTATGTGGGTTGTTACTTGGTCGTCCATGGCAGTATGATCGCAACGTTACACATGTTGGAAGAGCAAATACATGCATGGTGGCAAACAGCAGACTTTGAAGCCTATGCAGGATGATCACATAAAGTCTGATGTAGAGCTGGTGGTACATAAGGAGAAGTTGCGCAAGGCTAAGCCAAAATCTGGGCTAGCTACAGTGCAGGAAGGAGAGCATGATGCATAGTACGACAATGTTGATATTGCTTCAACTATGCCTATAGATGACAATACAGTGGAACTTGTTAGTGACAAGCCAGTTGAAGTGCCTCCTCTTATTGCTGAGAGGAAGGATGTTGCAGCATGTGTTCAGAAGGTTGTTTATGTTGACATAGGTGTTCAGATGGAAGATAGTTGTGCTCCTGATGTTCTAGTGCATGTGGTGCAGCGGGGTAACAAAAGCAGTTTTGTTAGCACACCTGTGAGGCGTTTTATTGGGACAGTTGTGCGGATGCATAGAGGAAATGATGGACATGTTCGTCAGTTGTGTGGTCCAGGCATTACTCATCTTATGCCAGGTCGTGCAAAGAAGGTCCATGTTCAACAACCATGGGTTCCAACAAGAGTTGAGCAGAAGAAGACGGAGGCCCCTAGGTCCAACCTCGTATGGAGACGCAAGGAGGTGCAGGCGCCAAGGGCTGTATCAAGTCGAGCAGGCCAAGAGGGAGGATGTGGTGAGGAAGGCAAGCAAGACTTGAAGATGGCGAAGACGCGTGAAGCGACTGTTCATATCACGCCACCTTTCCGACCCAAGCCACAAGCGTTGGAGACAATGCTTCTTGAAGGAGGGATGATGATATGGGCATGAAGGGGGAGGTGAAGCCTAATTTTAGGACTCCACCAAGCTAGGTGATGCGGGCGCATGCCATTGATGATTGGCACGCCAGGACGACCTACGATATGTAATGATAAGTCTAAGGTTGTGTCAAATATTGTTGCTATGTTATTGAGTCCGAGTCCAGGTTAGGTTCGAGTCCGTTGTGTGTTCGGTTTGGGTCTATCCAACCGAATAGTAGCAGGCCTCCTATATAAAGGAGCCAGCCATCTAGGGTTTAGGGGGAGTTCAGTTGTTTAGTCTAAAAACTATATTGTGATCCACCTCGTATCATCCCTCCGAGGACGGCGATACCGTTTATCCGATTATTGCTGCGGAGGTTCTTGTGTTCAGCAAGGATTGTCATGCTCAGGTTTGAGGCATGGTGATCTTCATCATGTTACTTGCTGGACTCGTTCCTCTTCTTCAGGTGACGCTCATCGCGTTATTAGGAGATCATCTATCTGGTTGACTCGTTGTGAAAGATCGGGACAAAACTATAGGATCATCGGCTTGATCCGTATCAATAGTACATCATCCATTACAAACCATAATAAAGGTCTTACAAATAAAGGATCTCATGATCTAGTCTTAATACAATCAAAGCAGCAGAAAGTAAACGTAGTAGGGACTCCATCTTCAGGGTCACAGGCAATGATGACGATGGGAGATGATCCTAGTTGTCATAGACCTCCTGTTGTCCATCTTCCTAGTAGTCCTCCTCATAGTCTGGTCACGGGAATAGCCAGGGACAAAGCCATGAGTACTCTTTAAGTACTCACAAACTATCACTAACAAGTAAGGTAGTTCTAGTAGGAATCTTAAGCTCTAGGTTTATTTGCAAAAAGGCAGGTTTATTCCATAAGAGTTCAAAAGTAAAGAACCTAATGTAATTTTCTACATCACCTAAGTGGGAACCTAGTATTCATGTCCACAACCCTGTTGTGGTCAAGTCAAGGTCATAGTTCAATTCACAAGTCATTTCTGAAAACATCTAACAACTGAACAGTATGGCCACTCCAACTGTCCATGACCATGGACGCGGCTATTCGAATAGTTTGACACTCTGCAGAGGTGGTACACTTTCACCACAAAATTCAATACATCCGTCAGGGATAACCCTGAATCATCATACTTAGTATGCGGATAATAAATCATAACCTTTCAATTACACACTCTAGTATAGGCACCTCCCCTATGAGCTTGGCCTCTCAGCCATGGCCATCTGCCATCCTGGGCACTGCATAGGTGGACATTCACATTCACGAGGTAGCCTCAGCTCAACCTCTTTCTGCGAGGGAACCCGTACTAAGGAATATAAACTTCCAGTTAAGCCCTACCCAATTCGGGTATTGTGGTTGTACGGTAAAATTGGAATGGTATCGCATCCGAACCCAACCATCAGTTTTTATAAAGGGCCAAGGCTCATGCCTCAAAATTTCCATCATCATCATTGTGTTTCTCAACACATGTCGAAACATTTCAATAGAATGAATCATCATTCCAAGGTTTTCGTAACCATTTTCACCAAGTATTCCCATCTAAAGTGATCAACTTTTATGCTTAGCACTAGCCACTAAATTTGAGGGTATTCACTAATGAGGGTGCTAATCCAGTGTAACTATCCAAATCTAGTTTTATGCTTTTTAATGGCATCTAAGTATAATTACTTAGGCCCAGTTTTATACTCTTTATGGTATCTATCCTATTTTTCCAATACTCACAAATCACTAACTAAAGGTAAGGAACTTTGGTAAAAGTAATAGAATAAAGCTTGCAAGTAAAACTTGGGATTGGTATAATAAAGGTTGCATAACCAAAGCATGCCTAATGCATCTTGCATAGGTTATATTGCAAGGATGGCTTGCATAGTTATGAAGTTTGCAAGTGTTAGCTTGCATAGTTCTAGCTTGCCTTGAGTAGTGCAGTGGTTGAAGTTCTCTTCTTCTTCTTCTTGGTAGTACTACTCCTCGTATCCCGGGTAGTTACTATCGTCTATAAATGAATACGAGGTACACAATCACCAAACAATACTTAAGTAAAATCTATGTAGCACACAAAGTCTCACACTAGATGATCTAGCATCATCACAATCATCACATGAAATAAAGACCTAGTCTTCTTTATCTTATTTTGGAAAAGTAATTTCTACTCATTGAAAATACTTAAGGTTTAATATTCTCCAATTAAAATATGGGATCATATTGACACATGTCATCACCACATATTCTAATACTTGGTAATGTAATTTAAAGTGGTGGTCACATTTTATAAAGTTTAACATTACTATTTAATACAATTAAAGTGACTATAATGCCTATATAGCATTCTTTTGGTACTAGTCCAAGATCACTGCATGTAAACCTAAATATTTTTACATATTCAGATAGATCTTGTTAAATGTGATTTTTGAGAGTTGGAATCAACTCAAAAGCTTATTTATGGTTGATTTTTGAAAAATGTTTGAAGTTGGAAAAGTCTCTGCCTTGTTATTTTTGGTATAGGTGATCTATAATTTCAAATGGTTTGAATCCAACAGGCTTGGATAGATATTTTGAATACCTTTCTAACAAAATTGGAATCATGCAATTCGGTTCAGTGAATCTCTTTAAATTGTTTTTTGAATCTAGTGACATAATCTAGTTTTAACTAAAATGGAAAATCTATTTGAATCGGCGGGCTCTGCGGGAAACATTTTGTGTCGGCCTAGCTATGCGGCGCGCGCACAGCGGGCTCCTGACAAGCGGGTCCTACTCGTCAGCGACTCAATTAACGTGAAGCGGTAAGTTTCAATCTCAGCCCTGCGATTAGACTAGGATCTAACGGCTGTGGTTCGTCGTCTCCGTCGCACAATGCCGGCGAGAACTGAACCCTAACGCGATGGTGGGGGTACGTGGGGGCTCACTAGGGCTCCAGCTAGGGTCGGCGATAGGGGCGATCGAATGTGTCTAGGACGGTGAGTCGAATGGTGGTCGCGGAGGCTCCTAGCTGCAGTTCCTCTTCTCCTCTGCAGCGGCAGGCTCCGGTGAAATTCCGGCGGGCTGGTGCTCTCCTTGATCCGGCGAGAGGTGTGGGAGATGTCTGAGAGAGAGGGGAGTGATATGGTGTGGCGAATTGGGGCTAGGGTGGCCTCTATTTATACATCAGCGAGAGGGACAGAGCGACATGGCTCAGGCTCGTCGGCGACGTCGTTGCAGTGAGCTAGTGGCATGGCTGAGGGTAGGGGTCGACGCGGTGCTTCAGGGAGACCGTCATGCGAGTGATGGTGCGACAAGGGGTGGTCAAGAACGGTCAGGAGCGGTCCATGCTCTGTGCGGGAACAACAGCGTTCGAGACGGCGAACAGTGTCTACGGTCCACGCGGCGGCGAACGGGCATGTCTAGGGTGGTAGCTGGGGTCACGGTGAGTGTGTGCACACGCGGAGAGGGAAAGGCGCGGCATGTGTGCGCGTGTAGGCTGCGGCGCTCTGGCGTGCTCTCGCATGGCAGGCAGAGAAGTGGGCGCGGCGATTACGGCTGGTCCACTGTGTGTCTTTGATCGATGGGTGGACAGAGGGTGGCGGTGGTGTGGCACCTGTCTCCTGGACATCATGGGATAGGGCGGTGCGGTCTGTGGCGAGTGGTGCTTGGTCGACTAGCGCGGTGAGCTTGGGTGGCGCTGCACTGGTGCTAACGGCAAAGGGGGACCTGGTCTGGTCAGCTACTGAGCACTGGGGGAGACAGGGAGAGAAATGAGGGGCTAGTGGCGATTGATCACTGCTAAACGGTAGAAGTTAGGCAGTGTTTATTGGTGTCTGCCAAGTGCTCGACCAAATGGCTGCATGATTTCAAAATTTGAATTTTTGGATGAAATTTGGTGAGTGTTCTGAGTACTTGCTTGATAGTCTATGGTTGCTTGGAAAATTCAAGGTGAAATGATTTGAGTCGTTTTTGAAAAGTGGTGATCTATGCATATGAACTTGATTCAATTTTGCAATGTCCTTCAAATGGATTTGTAATTTGTTTCTAGTAGTTTGTAAAGTGGGCTTGGGTTCACTTTTACTTGGTCTAGCAGGGGGTGAAAAGAATTGAGAAAGTTTCTATTAGAAATCTTTTACTAGGAACACTCAAAGTGGTCTAGTGGATAAGTTTGGCCAAAATGCCAATTTGATTATATGATTCATATTTTCTTTTCTTTTCTTTTGATTTTGTTTGTAAATGGCCGAGATGATATTGTATTCATCTTTAAACCATTCCTTATCATTTGTAGCAATCAAACATGGCAATTTCACTCATTCATACAGTAATGCAAATCACACATACACTCATATTAAATTTAATAATAAAAGTTTTTGTTAACCCTAAACTTAGGTGATTTGAACTTGATAATCTTGATTAATATTTTTGGGTGTTACAAACCTTCCCTCCTTAAACAAAATCTTGTCCCGAGATTTAAGAGAAACTAGGAACTAAAGAGATTTGGAAACTCAGTCCTAATGTAATCTTCTCGCTCCCAAGTAGCTTCTTCTTCAGTATGGTTGCTCCATTGGATCTTGAGAAACTTGATACTCTAGGTCCTGGTGGTTCAGAAGGCTTATTCTAAAATATGAATGAGTACTTCACGATAGGTGAGATCCTTGTTGATATCTATGGCTCTGTGATCAATGTTTTGAACACTTCAGTCTTCTCCGGAACTTCTAGGCATTTGCGAAGTAACAAGATATGGAACACATTATGGATAGATGACATCTCCTCCGACAGTTCCAGTTGATATGATACTTCTCCTCGGTGATTCAAAATCTTGAAGGGTACAATATATCTGGGGGCTAACTTCCCTTTCAGTTGAAAACATTGCATTCCTTTCAAGGGTGATACTTTGAGATACACAAAATCTCCGACATTGAAGGTCAGGTCTCGACGTCTCTTGCCAGGATAACTCTTTTGTCTGGATTGGGCGGTCTTGAGGTGTTCACGGACTTTTTGAACCTTCTCTTCGGCTTCTCGTAGGATGTCGGGTCCGAAGATCTGACTCTCTCCTAATTGCGACAAATTCAAGGGGGTATGACAATTCAAAGGGGGCCATTTGCAAACTACTTGATAATTATTGTTGTATGAGAATTCTGCGAAAGGCAGACAATCTTCCCATTTTGATCCATATTCTAGCACACAAGCTCTCAACATATCTTCTAAAATTTGGTTGACTCTTTCAGTTTGTCCATCGGTTTGCGGGTGATAAGCTTTGCTGAAGTTCAGCTTGGTTCCTAATCCTTCTTGGACTTTCTGCCAAAATCTTGAGGTAAACTAGGTTCTTCGATCCGACACTATGGTCTTAGGGGTTCCATGCAAACTGAGAGTCTAGCAATGTACACCTCTACTAGCTTCAAACTCTACTAGGTGGTCTTGACAGATATAAAATGGGCTACCTTGGATAGTCTATCAACTATGACCTAAATAGAGTAATTTCCCCTACTAGAGGTAGGCAAACCGGTGATAAAGTCCATTCCAACAGAATACCATTTCCATTCCGAAATTTGCAATGGTTGCAAAAGTCCCGCGGGTCTCCGATGTTATTCTTTGACTCTCTAACAAATATCACACTTGGCTTTGTAGCTTCCGATTTCTCTCTTCATCTTGTGCCACCAAAATTGCTCCTTCAAATCCTGATACATGTTCGTTCCTCCGGGATGGATAGAATAAAGAGTATCATGAGCTTCTTGCATGATGACTTCCTTCAACTCAGAATCTGCTGGTACACAGATACGTCCTTTGTACCACAAAACTCCTTCTTCATCTTCGGAGAATCCGGGTACCTTCCCTGTACCGATATGACACTTGATTCCGTCGATACTTGCATTTCCTTTCTGCGCCTCCTTGATCTAACTGATCAAAGTGGGTTGAAGTTTTATGCTAGCTAAAAATCCTTCGCTAACTAGCTTCATTCTAAACTGCTCCAACTCTTCATGCAAACTTGGCTGGGCTTCTTTAATCATGGTGTTTAATCTACACGGCAGTCTACGAAGAGCATCGGCTAGCACATTGGCTTTGCCGGGGTGATAGTGAATGTCAAGGTCATAATCCTTGATTAACTCTATCCATCTCCTTTGCCTCATATTCAGCTCCTTCTGGGTGAAAATATACTTCAGACTCTTGTGAACCGAATAAATCTCACCGCGGTTACCCATAAGGTAATGACGCCAGGTATTCAAAGCTAAAACTACGGCTGCTAGTTCTAAGTCATGGGTAGGGTAGTTTTGCTCATGTTGCTTCAGTTGTCTAGACAGATATGATATGAGCTTGCCTTCTTGCATCAACACACTTCCGGGACCTATCTTGGATGCATCACAATACACATCAAAAGGCTCCTTGATATTCAGCATAATCAGAATTGGGGTTGAAATCAATCTCTTCTTGAGCTCTTGAAAACTTGCTTCACATTTGTCCGTCCATTCAAACTTCTGATCTTTCTTCAATAGTTGGGTCATTGGTCTTGTGATGCTTGAAAATCCTTCACAAACTTGCGGTAGTATCCCGCTAATCCGAGAAATGCACGGACTTGGGTTTGAGTAGTTGGGGTTTTCCATTCTTCAACATCCTTAATCTTGGTGGGATCGACAACAATTCCTCCTGCCGACACGATATGTCCTAGGAATCCTACTTCCTTTAACCAGAACTCACATTTGCTAAACTTGGCATACAACTGATGTTCTCTAAGGGTTTCAAGGATGGTTCTCAGGTGTTTCTCATGGTCTTCTTCTAACTTGGAATAGATCAGAATATCATCGATAAAAGAACGACAAACTTATCCAAGAAGTTCATAAAAATCTTATTCATGAGATTCATGAAATAAGCGGGGGCATTGGTTAATCCAAAAGACATGACAATGTACTCATACAATCCATATCTGGTGGTAAAGGCGGTCTTTGGGATATCCGTTGCACGAATCTTGAGTTGATGATAACCAGTTCTAAGATCAATCTTAGAAAACACTCTAGCACCAGTCAACTGGTCAAACAGATCTTCTATCTTTGGCAGTGGGTACTTGTTCTTGATGGTGACATCATTCAGCTTCCGGTAATCCGTGCACAAACGGTTACCTCCATCTTTCTTATCCACAAACAAAACAGGCGATCTCCATGGCGATGCACTTGGTGGAATCAGACCTTTCTCCAGCATAGCATCAAATTGTTTCTTCAGCTCCACTAATTCAGATGGGTTCATACTATAAGGTCTCTAAGCTATGGGTCAAGTTTTAGGAACTAGTTCAATGATGAACTCGATATCCCGATCTAGGGGCATACCGGGCAATTCATTTGGGAACACGTCGGGGTATTCACAGACTACTCTGACTTGGTCTAGGGTTGGTTGGGCTAGACTCTTGTTGCATTTGAATTGACGGGGCAGCATCTCAGATATATGCTCTACTGATACTCCAGTGCTACTAGTCATGGTTATGGCTTTCTTGGCACAGTCGATCAATCCTTTATGTTTCGACATCCAATCCATTTCTAGTACTACTTCCAAACCTTTGGTTCCAAGTACTATTAGATTAGCATAAAAATCTATTCCATGGATTTTGGTAGGTACAACCTTGCAAAATTTTCTAGCTTTGGTGGTTGAACCAGGTATTTGAACTATCATAACATGCTTCAATTTTGTTGGTTGAATCTTACTAGTGCATGCAAATTCTTCTGTAACAAACGAGTGCGATGCTCTAGAATCAAACAACACTCTTGCAAGTACTGAGTTAACAGAAAACATACCCATCACGACATCTGGCACTTCCTGAGCTTCTTCAGCATTCATGTGGAACCGACGGCCGTTGCGGTTGAGAAAGTTCCCTGGGGCAAATCTCTTTCCAGGCTGGACACAGCGTTGCTGCTGAGCGGGTGCATTCACATTAGTGGTTGCTGCGAGCTTCTTAGGGCACTCGTTGGAGTAGTGACCCTTGACTCCGCATTCAAAGCAAGTAATCAGGGACTTGTCTTTTCCTGCAATAGGCACAACATTGCTTCCAGTCCTTGTTGTTGTTGGTGTTGTTGTTGTTGGACTTGGGCGGTGCACGATTGAAGTTATTGGAGTTGCTAGGGTTATTGTTGTGGTTTCCTCCAGACCTCAAGTTTCCTCCACCACGATTGGGATAGTTTGGACGGGACATAGGGGGTCTGTTGTTTCTTGGGGCATATCCTGGAGACGGGTTGAAGCGATACTTATGTTAATGGTGGGATCCAGGATGATGCATCATGCGACGCTTACGGTTGTCATTAGCTTGGTTGATCTTTCCTTCCATCTGGATAGCAGAATCCACCAGTTCTTCTAGATCTGCAAAATGGATGTTGACTAACACTGTCTGCATCTCATCATGTAACCCATTCAGGAACCTTTCCTTCTTCTTTGCTTTGGTGCTAATCTCATCAGGGGCATACCTAGACAAGGATAAGAATCTGTCACGGTATTCCACCACAGTCATTCTCCCTTGCTTCAATTCCCTAAACTCATCCCTCATCCTAGTGACCAAACCTTGGGGCACATGGGTCCGACTGAACTTGATCTTGAATTCTTCCGAAGTCATCGTTTGCCCTTCGTTCATGGTACGAGTGCTATTCCACCAGGCTCTTGCATAACCTACCAGATAATGGGTGGCAAACAGTACTTTTTCATTGGCTTCAACTCCTGCGACCTCCAAATTGTTCTCCATGGTTTGCAGCCAGTCATTAGCATCTAAGATCTCCTCAGACTTACTAAATATAGGTGGCTTCGTATTCTGAAACTTCTTGAGCTTGGATCCATGGTTATCCTAGTTTCCGTGACCTTGATTATTGTGGGCCATCTGAGCTATCTGATAAAGAGTGGCTAAGTTGGCTTGATGTTCGGCTCTACTAGCTTCACGATCAGAAACTAACATTTGCAGAATCAGCAGCATTGGGTCCTAAGATGAATTGCTTCCTCCGGGATTTCCGCGAGTCATCTGAAGATTGAGATAGATAATGAGATAAGAGGGAAATATCTAAGGTTCATGGTTTTGTTTTCAAAAGCTTAAAACTTTGAGTTTGACTCAGGTTTTTGCAAACTAACAACTTCCTCTCATTCATTCATTCATTCCAAGCACACAATACAAACACACACCACAACACAAATAGAAAACAGATGGTTTTAAGAACCATTCTGTGAAACTACGATACAGTGGGACCAGGTACAACTCACTCCTACAGTAGTGCTCAAGTGCATCTAATCATCATCAATGAAGGCGGAATCATCATCATCGGTGTGGAACTCCATGTCTTCGTCCTCCAGGCAGTCGTCATCATCACTGAGGTAAGAGTAGAGATCTCCACGGATATCTTTGATACATTGCAAATGTATCTATAATATTTTATGTTCCATGCATGGTTTTATCTACTTTCTTATGTTTTGTCCACACTTATGAGTACTTTTCATATGATTTCTTGGACTAACCTATTAACAAGAGCCACAGTGCCAGCTGCCTGTTTTCTGCTAATTTTGGTTTCAGGAAGTCAAAAAATGAATATTCTTGGAATTGGACGGGACAAAAGCCAAAGTTATAATTTTACCGGGGGACACTTGGAGCCAGAATACGAGACGGAGAAGGGCCAGAGGGCGGCCACACCACCTGGCCGCGCAGCCAGGCTTGGCCCGCGCCAGGTGGTGGTGTGGCCAGCCCAGGCACCCCCTCGGCCTCTCCTTCTGCCTATATATTGCCTCTAATACGGAAACCCTAAGTACCCGATCAAAATTCCACGAAAGAGTCTGTAGCCGCCGTCATCTCCATCCCTAGATCGGGAGGGGTCTGAAGATCTTCTCGGCACCCTGCCGAAGAGGGGAATTCACCCTGGAGGCCTTCTTCATCATCATGCAAGCCTCCGGTGTGATGCGTGAGTAGTTCATCTCTGGACTACGGGTCCATGTAGTAGCTAGATGGCTGGTTCTCCTCCTTTGTGCTTTCATGTCTAGATCTTGTGAGCTCCGTTCATGATCAAGATCATCTATTTGTAATTCTGCATGTTGTGTTTGTGGGGATCCAATGGATATTGAGATGCTATTTCAGATTGATTATTGATTCTATCATGTCTTTGTTATTTGTGATCTTGCATGCTTTCCTTTGTTAGTAGCTATCTTGTCCAAGCAGAAGCTAGCAACTCCAAGAGTTAGTATTTATGCTCGATAGTGGGTTCATGCCTCGTAACTGGGAAGTGATGAAATCTCTAAGGTACTAGATGTGATGTTGCTACTAGGGAGAAAACAACAATCCTTTGTTCATAGAACAATTGTATTGTTTACTTTACACGCAATTCGTAATGCAATAATCTGTTGCTTGCAACTTAATACTAGAGGGGGTTCGGATGATAACCTGAAGGTGGATTATTAGTCATAGATGTAGTTGGATGGAGGTCTATGTATAATGTTGTAATGCCCAATCGAATCTCAAAGGAGTCAAGATGATTAGTATATGCTTGTATGCTTTCTCGATGTTTGTCAATTGCCCCGCTGTAATTTGTTCACCCAGCATGTTATCTATCTTAAGGAGAGCCACCTCTACTGAACTATGGACCCCAGTCCTTTCTTTTACATTCAATCTACAATCAATTGTTTACTGCTTTGTGTTTACTTTATGCAAACTATTACTTTCTTCCACTCGATATGTTTAATCCTTTGTTTTCAGCAAAACCGGTGAGATTGACAACCTCATCGCAAGTTGGGGGCAAAGTTCTGTGGTTGTGTTGTGCAGGTCTCCACGTTGCTACTAGCACTGGTAGTGCGCCCTACCAAGGCTCAACTAGCAACACCTTTGGGGTGTTTCCTTGCTCCTACTAGATTGATAAGCTTGGTTTCGAACTGAGGGAAACTTGCTATTGTGATCATCATACCTTCCACTTGGGGTTCCCCAACGAGCTTGATATATTTTGGGCCATCAAGCTCTTTTTCTGGCGCCGTTGCCGGGGAACAAAGAAGAAGAAGAAACTTCCACGTTAACACCGTGCCATCAAAAGTCTTTTTCTGGCGCCGTTGCCGGGGAGTCAAGGACATCTTCACAAGGGGAGTCCCTCATAACCAATCTCTTTACTTTGTTATTTTTGTTTTTCTTAGTTTACTTTTGCTTTGTTTGCTTGTTTCTCTATCAAAAACACACAAAAAATTAGTTTTACAAGTTTGCTTTCTTTATCAAAAATATAAAAAAATGACTACTCTTGAAAACACTAAGTTGTGTGACTTCACTAGCACCAACAACAATGATTTCATGAGCACACCTATTGCTCCACATGTTCCTGAAGCTACTTTCTTTGAGATTAAACCTGCTTTACTCAATCTTGTTAGGAGAGAACAATTTTCTGGTATTGGTAATGAAGATGCTGCTGCTCATCTAAATAACTTTATTGAACTTTGTGAGATGCAAAAGAATAGGGATATAGATGGAGATATTATTAAGCTTAAAGTGTTTCCTTTCTCTTTGAGAGGAAAAGCTAAAGAGTGGTTGAATTCCTTAACTAGGAATATTATGATTGTTGGACTAAATGCAAAGATGCTTTCATTGGAAAATACTATCCTCCTGCTAAGATTATATCTATGAGAAGTGAAATAATGAAGTTTAAACAATCTGATAATGAACATGTTGCTCAAGCTTGGGAAAGAATGAAATCTTTGGTAAAGAATTGTCCCACTCATGGACTGACTGCTTGGACGATCATCCAAACCTTTTATGCAGGATTGAATTATTCTTCAAGGAATCTATTGGATTCTACTGCTGGAGGTACCTTTATGACCATTATTTTGGGTGCTGCAACAAAGCTTCTGGATAATATGATGGTTAACTATTCTGAATGGCATACTGAGAGAGCTCCACAAGGTAAGAAGGTAAATTCTGTTGAAGAAACCTCCTCCTTGAGTGATAAGATTGATATTATTATGTCTATGCTTATTAATGGGAAAGCCAATATTGATCCAAATAATGTTCCCTTAGCCTCTTTGGTTTCTCAAGAAGAGCAAGTTGATGTGAAATTTATAAGAAATAACAATTTTAGCAACAATGCCTATAGGAACAATTTTGGTAACAACAATTATAAGACATATCCTCCTAACAATGATAATGCTAAAATGAAACTAATGGGGAGTATTAATGATGTTCTTATTATGGTTAACAATGCCTATGTCCCCGTTGATTTCTATGTTTTGGATGTTGAATGCAATGCTTCTTGTCCTATTACTTTGGGAAGAACTTTTCTTAGAACTGTTGGTGCTATTATTGATATGAAAGAAGGCACCATTAAATATCAACTCCCACTCAAGAAAGGTATAGAACATTTCCCTAAGAAGAGAGAGAATATTTCTTTTGCCTCTCCTATGAAAACAAAATTTGCTCTTAATGCTTCTTCATTCGAGAACACTTGATTCTTTTTGCTTCTTATGCCTAACTTAAAGGCGTTAAAGAAAAGTACTTATTGGGAGATAACCCAAAAGTTTTAGATGAGTCTTGGAAGTTACTACTTCATTAATAACCGCTCCTTATCATTTTTATTTGCTTTTTGTGCCAAGAGTAACCTCTAATGAGAGAGAAGTAATGATTTGGAAAGTTGCTGTCCCGAAACAGATTTTTGTGCTTCACCGTAAACATTTGTGTAAAATCTCTGTACGTCTTTTTGAGGCATGAATTTTTGTCCTTATGCCCCAGGTTGTTATCTAACTTCCATTAGTTCAACACTTTTTGATTTGAGCAACATAAGGTCTTCAAAAAAATTCGTCTTTACCTGCTGGTCTGTTTTGACAGATTTCTGCCACTTCCTGCATTTGCTTCTTGTTGGTTCCTTTTTGAGTTCTTTTGGGGAATTGATATTTTTGAGGGAAGTGCTACAGTAACTAGTGTTCTAATGGAAGTTTATTAGTGTTATAACTGAACCTAAAGACTTATTATCTTGAGTGCACTAATGTTGCTAATAAAGATTGTGTGAAGTTTTGTATGAAGGAAAAATTTCAGGCGTATGGAAGGAATGAGTAATGAGATGAAGGATGGACTAAAGGTCAAGCTTGGGGATGCCACGCGTTTCACCCCAAGAAATATCCAAGAAGTACAAGCATCAAAGCTTGGGGATGCCCAAGGCATCCCCTTCTTCATCAATAAAAATCCCAGGTTTCTTCCAAACGCTTCATTTTTATTGTTTCATGCACAGTTGTGTTGTTCTTGGAGCGTCTTCTTTTTCGTTTTCATTTTGGTTTTTTGATTGCTTTGTTTTCTTAGTTTGCTGAATAAATTGGTTGGACCCGCTCTTTCATACATTGGTTTTCAAATAGTTTGGTTTGGTTTGGAAAAGAGTAGGAATGTTCATGCTTAAGTGGTAAAGAGAGCTTGTTTTTGACTGTGGCATATGCTTTGTCATGCCATGCTTGATATTGTTTTGGCTTTATGCTTAGTATTCTTTGCTGTAGCATGACTTGTTATAAACAATTGAGATTGCTTAATGTTCCTTGGATGAATCATGCATTGTTTTAGCATATTAAAAGCATAGTATTGTGGTATTCTCCTTTGATGCTTTATTTGGGTTGACTTGGCGCATGCTCACACCATGTTATGACTATCCCAAGTAACCATAGCCTTTATGATCCTTTAGTTTTCAACTTGTAGTATCACTTTATGCTTTGATCAATGATGTTTTTTCACTCTGCATGATTATGGCCATTATTGCTCTCTTAGTTTGTCGCTCCTAGTCTTTTGCTAGCCTCCATAACCAAGTATGAGTTCCACTCATGCATCCAACTCCCTAAACCAAGTTATTCCAAAGAGTCCACCATACCTACCTATTAGCTTATGCTATTCCAAGTATATTGATGCTTTTGTTTACCTTCCAAATTAAACTTGTTATGAGAAAACTAGTGATTAAAGCTCTCACCAACTTGATGGCACACTTTACTTTTTTGCATTTAATAAACTTGAACCATTGGGTCCTTCTTTGTTGCGTATATGCTTGCGCTTTATAAGTTGAAATTAGGAGAACCATGTATCATGGGGAACACTTTCAACATTGCACTTGTACTTTATACCCTGTTGATATTATGTTCTTTTGCTTATGGATCCCGGCGGTGTGAAATAAATGTGGAACTTGTAAGATCATGGAGTTTGTATGTGTGTTAGATAAACGCCTAGGCCGCTAGCCTAAGCCATGCCTAATCATGGTGGAAACTTGCAGCATCACCATAATGAGCACTCTATGAAGCATCCTCAATAAAAACCTATGCAAATAGCAAATAAAAAGATCGTTGAGATACTCATTGTCTGCTTGCCTTGTCATTTTGATTATGGGATAGCTCCTGTATCATGTGCAACGGGTACCCCGTTGGCAGTTCTTTATGATACACATGTACTTACAATGACAAGAGCTTACGCGTGACTAAAGTTGAGTAGCATGAGGTTCGGTGTTCATAAGTAAGGGGCATGAGATTTCGGTTTATAACTTGTCAAGCATATCCTCTTAGTTGTGTCACTTTAACCTTAATCACCTTCAAGATGCTTATGATAGGGGCAATGAGAGCTAAAGCTATAAGTACCATAATTTTTGGAAGCTCTTTATGAGACTTGAATCCCTACTTCCTTCTATGAAGGCCTTTCTTCCACTTATATATTGAGTCTCCACCTTCTATCTTTATGCACCTACTTTGAGAGCATAGTGACCATTCTTAGTTCTATGTGCATTGTCCCAAGACTAGTTGATTGATTCATAACTTGATATTGCTTATTTTAAACTATTTGTATCTATTCACTCTTATGAACTTTGAAGGTGTCCTATGCATTTATGTTTTCTACTCTATGAGGGACAAGCTGAATACTACTACGCTATGTTTTCTTTATGTGAAAAAACAAACGTCTTGCAAAGCATTGTTATTCATGAATCTTTTGTTTGTGCCTTTTCATGTTGCAACGTAGTTTCTTTGTCTTATTGCTAGAACTTTGTCTTTCATGTTATGATTAAAGTACTATGATCCCATCTTTGAATGTTTTACAAATACTTCGATCAAGATTATGATGGTGCATGTCACCTCAAAAATTATTCTTTCTTTTTATCCCTTACCTACTCGAGGACGAGCAGGAGTTAAGCTTGGGGATGTTGATACATTGCAAATGTATCTATAATTTTTGATGTTCCATGCTTGGTTTTATCTACTTTCTTATGTTTTGTCCACACTTTGGAGTACTTTTCATATGATTTCTTGGACTAACCTATTAACAAGAGCCATAGTGCCAGCTGCCTGTTTTTTGCTGTTTTTGGTTTCAGGAAGTCAGAAAATGAATATTCTCAGAATTGGACGGGACAAAAGCCAAAGATATTATTTTACCGGGGGACACTTGGAGCCAGAATACGAGACGGAGAAGGGCTAGAGGGCAGCCATACCACCTGGCCGCGCGGCCAGGCTTGGCCCGAGCCAGAGGGGGGGTGTGGCCAGCCCAGGCACCCCCTCGGCCTTTCCTTCCTCCTATATATTGCCTCGGATACGCAAACCCTAAGTACCTGACCAAAATTCCACGAAAGAGTCTGTAGCTTCCGTCATCTCCATCCCTAGATCGGGGGGGCTCTGAAGCTCTTCCCAACACCCTACCGGAGAGGGGAATTCACCCTGGAGGCCTTCTTCATCATCATGCAAGCCTCCGGTGTGATGCGTGAGTAGTTCATCTCTGGACTACGGGTCCATGTAGTAGCTAGATGGCTGGTTCTCCTCCTTTGTGCTTTCATGTCTAGATCTTGTGAGCTCCGTTCATTATCAAGATCATCTATTTGTAATTCTGCATGTTGTGTTTGCGGGGATCCGATGGATATTGAGATGCTATTTCAGATTGATTATTGATTCTATCATGTCTTTGTTATTTGTGATCTTGCATGCTTTCCGTTATTAGTAGCTATCTTGGCCAAGTAGATGCTACGAACTCCGAGAGTTAGTATTTATGCTCGATAGTGGGTTCATGCCTCTGGTAATCCGGGGAAGTGACAGAAATCTCTAAGGTACTAGATGTGATGTTGCTACTAGGGAGAAAACAACAATCCTTTGTTCATAGAACAATCGTATTGTTTACTTTACACGCAATTCGTAATGCAATAACCTGTTGCTTGCAACTTAATACTGGAGGGGGTTCGGATGATAACGTGAAGGTGGATTATTAGTCATAGATGCAGTTGGATGGCGGTCTATGTATAATGTTGTAATGCCCAATCAAATCTCAAAGGAGTCAAGATGATTAGTATATGCTTGTATGCTTTCTCGATGTTTGTCAATTGCCCCGCTGTAATTTGTTCACCCAGCATGTTATGAATCTTAAGGAGAGCCACCTCTAGTGAACTATGGACCCCGGTCCTTTCTTTTACATTCAATCTACAATCAACTGTTTACTACTTTGTGTTTACTTTCTGCAAACTATTACTTTCTTTCACTCGATACGCTTAATCCTTTGTTTTCAGCAAAACCGGTGAGATGGACAACCACATCGCAAGTTGGGGGCAAAGTTCTATGGTTGTGTTGTGCAGGTCTCCACGTTGCTACTAGCACCGGTAGTGCGCCCTGCCAAGGCTCAGCTAGCAACACCTTTGGGGTGTTTCCTTGCTCCTACTGTATTGATAACCTTGGTTTCGTACTGAGGGAAAACTTGTTACTGTGCTCATCATACCTTCCTCTTGGGGTTCCCCAACGAGCTCGATATATTTTGGGCCATCAATATTCACCTTCCTCCTTCGCTTCAAGCTGGATCTCCTGTTCACGGATGGTCTTCTCGAGAGTGGCCACCTTCTTGTGAAGACGATCGATGATGCGATCCTTCTTGTCACGCTGATGAAAAAGTGAATGGTGCTCCTTGGTTAGGATGCGAGGGTCTGGTCCTTCTTGACTGCAATGGCGTGGTTGTGGTTGGCGTATGCACGGGCATTGTCAAACTCGTTCTGTCTACCATACAACATGAAGTCGAGATTATCCACCTGGTGCTTCAGCTCTGGGTGTCCTAGCATCTCCAAGGTCATTCCCATAGAATCACGCCTTGCGTAGTGAGCAAAGCAAGTTCCACTGATCTGGGTGATGTTTTGTCCACACAGACGGGTAAGAGCTTCATGCATAGCCCTGGCTAGTCCGTTTAGCCAGTTATTTTCCCTCAAGATGAATTGGATCTTCTCCAAGGTGGGTGCTTCCATCTTGCCTCTGATATCTGCAACTATCAGCCACTTTAGATTTTCTCCTTGCTGACCATTGAGTTGGGCCCCGAAGAACTCCGGATGTAGGCACTCAAGATACTCTGCGAGGGCATCTAGATCCCTCTCAAAGATCAGGTGGCCTCTGTTGCCCAGCTGGTAGAACTTGCTATACTTGACCTCCATCTATAAGAATTTAGGGTGAGCAAGTTAGTGGGGTGATCAAGTGTGTCAAATTTTTATGTAGGTTCGCAAGAATTTTTTAGGAACATGACTTTTTTTGAAAGAATCTCAAGGATAAGAGTGGGCATAGGTTTTCATAAATACTCACTTCTTTTGTTTTTAAACTAAGTTTTTTTTCAGACGTCCATTCTAACTAGGGTCTCTTATGGTCAGGATGGCTCTGATACCAACTTGTCAACACCCGGATTTTTAATCCTAGATGCTTGTTATGCCATACATCGCAATCCCAGGATTACCATTTTTGCGAGACATGACAGAATTGGTACCATAGTACATCATCCATTACAAACCATAATAAAGGTCTGACAAATAAAGGATCTCATGATCCAGTCTCAATACAATCAAAGCAGCGGAAAGTAAACATAGTAGGGGCTCCATCTTCAGGGTCACAAGAAATGCTGACGATGGGAGATGATCCTAGTTGTCATAGACCTCCTGCTGTCCATCTTCCTGGTAGTCCTCCTCATATTATGGTCATGGGAATAGCCAGGGACAAAGCCATGAGTACTCTTTAAGTAATCGCAAACTATCACTAACAAGTAAGGTAGTTCTAGTAGGAATCTTAAGCTCTAGGTTTATTTGCAAAAAGCCAGGTTTATTTCATAAGAGTTCAAAAGTAAATAACATAATGTAATTTTCTACATCACCTAAGTGGGAACCTAGTATTCATGTCCACAACCCTATTGTGGTCAAGTCAAGGTCATAGTTCAATTCACAAGTCATTTTTGAAAATATCTAACAACAGAACAGTATGGCCCCTCCAACTGTCCATGACCACGGACGCGGCTATTCGAATAGTTTGACACTCTACCGAGGTGGTACACTTTCACCACAAAATTCGATACTTCCATCAGGGATAACCCTGAGTCATCATACTTAGTATGCGGATAATCAATTATAACCTTTCAATTACACACTCTAGTATAGGCACCTCCCCTATGAGCTTGGCCTCCCAGCCATGGCCATCTGCCATCCTGGGCACTACATAGGTGGACATTCACGATGTAGCCTCAACTCAACCTCTTTCCGCGAGGGAACCCATACTAAGGCATATAAACTTCCAGTTAAGCCCTACCCAATTCGGGTATTGTGGTTGTACGGTAAAATTGGAATGGTATCGCATCCGAACCCAACCATCAGTTTTTATAAAGGGCCAAGGCTCATGCCTCAACATTTTCATCATCATCATTGTGTTTCTCAACACATGTCAAAACATTTCAATAGAATGAATCATCATTCCAAGGTTTTCATAATCATTTTCACCAAGTATTCCCATCTAAAGTGATCAACTTTTATGCTTAGCACTATCCACTAAATTTGAGGGTATTCACTAATGAGGGTGCTAATCCAGTGTAACTATCCAAATCTAGTTTTATGATTTTTAATAGCATCTAAGTATAACTACTTAGGCCTAGTTTTATACTCTTTATGGTATCTATCCTATTTTTCCAATACTCACAAATCACTAACTAAAGGTAAGGAACTTTGGTAAAAGTAAAAGAATAAAGCTTACAAGTAAAACTTGGGATTGGTATAATCAAGGTTGTATAACCAAAGCATGCCTAATGCATCTTGCATAGGTTATATTGCAAGGATGGCTTGCATAGTTATGAAGTTTGCAAGTGTTAGATTGCATAGTTCTAGCTTGCCTCGAGTAGTGCAGTGGTTGAAGTTCTCTTCTTCTTCTTCTTGGTAGTACTCCTCCTCCTTGTATCCCGGGTCGGTACCGTCGTCTATAAATAAATACGAGGTACACAATCACCAAATAATACTTAACTACTTCTATGTAGTACACAAAGTCTCACACTAGATGATCTAGCATCATCACAATCATCACATGAAATAAAGACCTAGTCTTCTTTATCTTATTTTGGAAAAGTAATTTCTACTCATTGAAAATACTTAAGATTTAATATTCTCCAATTAAAATATGGGATCATGTTGACACATCTCATCACCACATACTCTAATACTTGGGAATGTTATTTAAAGTGGTGGTCACATTTTATAAAGTTTAACATTACTATTTAATACAATTAAAGTGACTAGAATGCCTATATAGCATTCTTTTGGTACTAGTCCAAGATCACTGCATGTAAACCTAAATATTTTTACATATTCAGATAGATCTTGTTAAATGTGATTTTGAGAGTTGGAATCAACTCAAAAGCATTTATGGTTGATTTTTGAAAAATGTTTGAAGTTGGAAAAGTCTCTGCCTTGTTATATTTGGTATAGGTGATCTATGATTTCAAATGGTTTGAATCCAACGGGCTTGTATAGATATTTTGAATACCTTTGTAACAAAATTGGAATCATGCAATTTGGTTCAGTGAATCTCTTTGAATGGATTTTTGAATCTACTAACAGAATCTAGTTTTAACTAAAATGGAAAAATCTATTTGAATCGACGGGCCCTGCACGGGAAACAATTTGGGTTGGCCCAGCTACGCGGCGCGCACCCAGCGGGCTGCTGACAGGCAGGTCCTACTCGTCAGCGACTCAATTAATGCGAAGCGGTAAGTTTCAATCTCAGCCCTACGATTAGGCCAGGATCTAACGGCGTGGTTCATCGTCTCTGTCGCACAGCACCGGCAAGAACTGAACCCTAACACGACGGCGGGGGTACGTGGGGGCTCACCAGGGCTCCATCTAGGGTCGGCGATAGGGGCGATCGAACGTGTTGAGGACGGCGAGTCGAATAGTGGTCGTATCGGCTCCTGGGGTGGCTCCTAGCTCCAGTTCCTCTTCTCCTCTATAGCGGCGGGCTCCAGTGGAATTCCAGCGGGCTGGTGCTCGCCTTGCTCCGAGGAGAGGTGTGGGAGGTGTCTGAGAGAGAGGGGAGTGAGATGGTGTGGCGAATTGGGGTCGGGGTGGCCTCTATTTATACACCGACGAGGGGACAGAGCGGCATGGCTCGGGCTCATCAGCGACGTCGTTGCAGTGAGCTAATGGCATGGCTGAGGGTAGGGGTCGACACGGTGCTTCAGGGCGGTCGTCAAGCGAGTGATGCCGTGGCAAGGGGCGATCGAGAACGGTCGGGAGAGGTCTGTGCTCTATGCGGGAACGGCGGCGTTCGAGATGGCGCACAGTGTCTACGGTCCACGCGACGGCGAAAGGGTGTGTCTGGGGGTAGCTGGGGTCATGGTGAGTGTGTGCACGCGCGGAGAGGTCAAGGCATGGCGTGTGCACGCATGTAGGCTGTGGCGCTATGGCACGCTCTCAGCATGGCAGGCAGAGAAGTGGGCGCGGCGATTACGGCTGGTCCACTGCGTGTCTTCGATTGAGTGGTGGACAGAGGGTGGCGGTGGTGTGGCGCCTATCTTTTGGACATTGTGGGAGAGGGCGGTGCGGTCTGTGGTGAGCGGTGCTTGGTTGACCAGGGCGGTGAGCTCGGGCGGCGCTGCACTGGTCCTAACGGCAAAGGGGGAGCTGGTCTACTGCGCTGCTAGGCACTAGGGGAGACAGGGGAGAGAAATGAGGGGCTAGTGGTGATTGATCACTGCTCAGAACGGTAGAAATTAGGCAGTGTTTATTGGTGTCTGCCAGGTGCTCGACCAAATGGCCACATGAATTCAAAGTTTGAATTTTTGGATGAAATTTGGTGAGTGTTCTGAGTACTTGCTTGATAGTCTATGGTTGCTTGGAAAATTCAAGGTGAAATGATTTGAGTCGTTTTTGAAAAGTGGTGATCTATGCATATGAACTTGATTCAATTTTGCAATGTCCTTTAAATGGATTTGGAATTTGTTTCTAGTAGTTTGTAAAGTGGGCTTGGGTTCACTTTTACTTGGTCTAGCAAGGGGTGAAAAGAATTGAGAATGTTTCTGTTAGAAATCTTTTACTAGGAACACTCAAAGTGGTCTAGTGGATAAGTTTGGCCAAAATGACCATTTGATCATATGATTCATATTTTCTTTTATTTTCTTTTGATTTTGTTTGTAAATGCCATAGATGATGTAGTATTCATCTTTAAACCATTCCTTATTATTTGTAGCAATCAAACATGGCAATTGCACTCATTCATACACTAATGCAAATCACACATACACTCATATTAAATTTAATAATAAAAGTTTTTGTTAACCCTAAACTTAGGTGATTTGAACTTGATAATCTTTATTAATATTTTTGGGGTGTTACAATGATCTTATCTTATCTTATCCTACCACTATATAGTGTAAGAATAACTTTGAATGTTGACCGTTGGATCAAGACTTGCGAATCCCACCATTTCTAGCCATTGGATCTTCTTTTCCATTCTAGCATCTGGAAGATTCTATTGATAGTCTTCGGCATAATGAATGCTATGCACAAACATCAAAACACAGTTCTCCATCATACTAGAATCTTCTCCCTTGTTTCTCTAGACCATGTTATCAAAAATTTCATGTGTTAGGTAGCTAATAATCTTTGACTTCTACATGATGATACAAAGTACAAGGACCAAATATACACCCATACTTTATAGATGTTGATCCAATTTGTAATTTATTATGCTTTACTAATTTTTTATAGTGATGATATGCCATACATCTACTATGTGAGTCTCACGTGCAAGGCACGTGCAACTTACTAGTTTACACAATGCGGGAGTAGTATATTTCTTTGCTTAGACATATGCTCACCTATGTCCACGCGCTGTACATGTTGAGAAAATAAAACGTTGGCAGGGGAAGAGGATAGCAGTGAAGAGAAGTTGAAGGATGTTCCATGTCAAAGAAAAGTTATGATGGGTTCCTGACACGAGTTACTCCTGCGGCCTTACACTGCACACTCTAATAGTAGAAAGTTTCAGGACCTATGCACGCAAAACAAATCGTGTGTTTTCTCTCTCCTTCGCTATGTTCCATCTCTCCTCCCCTTTCCCCTCGCGCACCGGCCCGGCTGATCTCTCTCCCCTCATCCACAGTGTGGCAGTGCGCATGTGTGCCTTGGTACGGCGTCTCTGTGTCTCTAGCGTGTTCGGCAGCCACGCGTTGGTGTGGAGTAGGGACGAGGAGGAGTACTACATAGGACGGAAACCACTTTGGTCCTTGGCCGCACAAAAATTCAAACGTTTCCGGTTTTCGAAATTGTCACTTGCTTCCCAAACATCGGGAGGGAAGGTTATTCAAAAGATCGGCCATTCACAGTACTATACTTCTTAACGTATCTTTATCTTGTCTTATCTCTTATAATACCATACCACTTCATATAGTGTACGGATTAACTTTGAACATTGACCATTGGATCAAGACTGACAAATCCAAACATTGCTAACCGTTGGATCTTCTTTTCCATTCTTAGCATTTCGAAAGATTCTACTGATAGTCTTGAGCATGATGAACTCTAGTATGCACAAACCTCAAATTAAACACTTAATTCATTCCTTAGTTTTAGGGTCCTTGTGCTAAATGCATGAACTTGGATGCAATTTTCATTTATTTATGAGGTCCTTGATGTAACTTGTACTTCCACCGATCGTGTTAACTCTCAAGCACATCGCTCCTACGAGACCTACCGTTAGATCAGCCATTCACAGTACTTCTTATCTTATCTTTATCTTGCCTTATCTCTTACACTTACCACAACACTTCATATAGTGTACGGATTAACTTTGAACATTGACTGTTGAATCAAGACTAGCAAATCCAAACTTTGCTAACCATTGGATCTTCTTTTCCATTCTTAGCATCTAGAAAGATTCTACCGATAGTCTTTGGCACAATGGATGCTAGTATGCGCAAACCTCAAAACACACACTTCATTGCTCAGTTTCAAGGTCCTTGTGCTAAATACATGCATGGCCTTGGATGTAATTTTCATTTTTTATGAGATCCTTTGATGTAATTTGTACTTCCAGCGACCGTCTTAACTCTCAAGCACCTCGCTCCTACGAGACCTACCATTAGATCGACCATTCGAAGTACTTCTTATCTTATCTTTATCTTGTCTTATCTCTTACAATACCATACCACCACTATATAGTGTACGAATTAACTTTGAACATTGACCGATGGATCAAGACTTTCAAATCCAAACATTGCTAACCGTTAGATCTTCTATTTTCCCTTATCATCGAGAAAGTTTCTATTGATAGTCTTTAGCACGATGAATGCTAGTATGCACAAACCTCAAAACACACACACTTCATTGCTCAGTTTTAGGGTCATTGTGTTAAATGCATGGACTTGGATGCAATATTCATTTTTTATGAGGTCCTTGGTGTAAGTTGTACTTCCATCGATCGTGTTAACTCTCAAGCACCTCGCTCCTATGAGACCTACCATAGTTGAAAGAAAATACAACCACCCCAATTATCACAAAACTGGACCAATGGTTGCTTATACGTAATACCCAAGGTTTTAGTACTAGGATTTTTTAAGCTTCCTAGCAAACTTTGCACACTTCAGTGATTTCTTGTCGATTTAACGAAAGTAGGTCAAACTTGAGCTACAAGTAAGCGCGATAGATTTCTCTTGAATTAAATGTATTTTCCTAGGTAGATGGGTGCATCTTCTTGTAGTAAACAATGTCGTCGGTGTGAGTTTCTAACTATCAGGAAAGAAAATTCTCAGTTTTCCTACTGATGAGGAGATGGTTCTTTTCTATAAAAAAAGTCTGAAGAATATGGATCTCAATGCCATAATCCAAGCTTATAGACATATTAAGTGGACCAACATGTTTTACTTATGATTCCCATGTTTTATGAGTTTTCAAACTCCCTATAGCTAATTAACTTTGCCCCACTTGAATGACTCCATGTCTATATTTATTGAAATTTGGTCAAACTTGAACTACAACAACTAAATTGTAGGTTGCTTCTAAAGAACTACAAAAAACTTTTGGAGGTGTACCCATTGGGGCGTCAGTTAATTTATCAAAAACCAATCAAGATTTTTGATAATAGGTTTTTAACTCCTTATAATTAAGATTTTGCATCTTGAGAATGTAACAAAAACTAGCTCAAACTTGAGCTACAAATAAGTGCGATAGATTTTTCTTTAATTAAATGTCTATTTGGAGGTAGATGGATGCATCTTCTTGTAGTAATCAGTATTGTCGCTGTGAGTTTCCAACTATCAGGAAAGAAGATTCTCAATTTTCAAAGTGATGATGAGATTTTTTTTCGTTTTCATAAACAAAGTCTGAAGGATATGGATATGAATGCCACAAGCCAAGCTTTCAGACATATATAGTGGACCGTCATGTTGTACTTATGATTCCCATGTTTTATGAGTTTTCAAACTTATTCCTATAGCTAACTTTGCCCACTTTAAAGTGATTTTATGTCGATTTATTGAAATTACGTCAATTTTGAACTACAAGTAAATTGTAGGTTGCATTGAAAGTTTTACTTTTTTGAGGTAACCATTGGGGGCTGATTTAATATATCACAAACAACCACCGATAGTTTTTACAACAAGTTCAACTTCTAGCTAAGATTTTGCATCTTCACAATTTAATGAAATTAGGTCAAACTTGAGCTACAACTAAATGTGATAGATTGCTCTTGAATTAATTGTCTTTTTGGAGGTAGACGGGTGCATCTTCTTGTAGTAATTAATTCCGTTGATTTGAGTTTCCAAATATCAGGAAATATCATTCTTAATTTTCCGAGTGATGACACTTGGTGGCACAAAAATTCAAACTTTTCCGATTTTCGAAATTTTCACTACCTTCCCAAACATCGGGAGGGAAAGGTTATTCGAAAGATCAACCATTCGTAGTACTATACTTATTAAATTATATTTATCTTGTCTTATCTCTGACAATACCATACCACTGCATATAGTGTATGGATTAACTTTGAACATTGACCATTGGATCAAGAGTGGCAAATCCAAACATTGCTAATCGTTGGATCTTCTTTTCCATTCTCAGCATTTAGAAACCTTCTACTGATAGTCTTGAGCATGATGAATGCTAGTATGCACAAACCTCAAAATACACACTTTATTCATTGCTCAGTTTCAGGGTCCTTGTGCTAAATGCATGGACTTGGATGCAATTTTCATTTTTAATGAGGTCCTTGATGTAACTTGTACTTCCACCGACCATGTTAACTCTCAAGGACCTCACTCCTACGAGACCAACCATTAGATCGGCCATTCACAGTACTTCGTATCTTATCTTTATCTTGTCTTATCTCTTACACTTACCATACCACTTCATATAGTGTACGGATTAACAAACATTGACCGTTGGATCAAGATTGGCAAATCCAAACTTTGCGAATCGTTGGATATTCTTTTCCATTCATAGCATCTAGAAATATTCTATCGACAGACTTTTGCATAGTGGATGCCAGTATGCGCAAACCTCAAAACACACACTCCATTGCTCAGTTTCAGGGTTGTTGTGCTAATTGCATGCATGGACTTGGATGCAATTTTCATTTTTCATGAGGTCCTTGATGAAACTTGTACTTCCACCGACCGTCTTAACTCTCAAACACCCTGCTCCTACGAGACCTACCATTAGATTGGCCATTCGCAGTACTTCTTATCTTATCTTTATCTATCTTATCTCTTAGAATACCATACCACCACTATATAGTGTACGAATTAACTTTGAACATTGATCGTTGGATCAATACTGGCAAACCCAAACATTGCAAAGCATTAGATCTTCTATTTTCCCTTAGCATCGAGAAAGATTCTATTGATAGTCATTAGCATGATGAATGCTAGTATGCGCAAACCTCAAAACACACACACTTCATTGCTCAGTTTTCGGGTCATTGTGTTAAATGCATGGACTTGGATGCAATATTCATTTTTTATGAGATCCTTGGTGTAAGTTGTACTTCCATCGATCGTTTTAACTGATACATTGCAAATGTATATATAATTTTTGATGTTCCATGCTTGGTTTTATCCACTTTCTTGTGTTTTGTCCACACTTTGGAGTACTTTTCATATGATTTCTTGGACTAACCTATTAACAAGAACAGCGATTGCCATGTTTCTGCTGTTTTTTGTTCCAAGAAAGTCAGAAAATGAATATCTTCGGAATTGGACAAGACAAAAGCCAAAGTGCCTATTTTTCCCGAAGTCATCAGATGCCAGAATACGAGACAGAGAAGGGCTAGGGGTCAGCCACACCACCTAGCCGCGTGGCCAAGCACGCAGCGCCAGTGGTTTGGCCGACACCCTCGGCCTCTCCTTCCGCTATAAGATGCCGTCGGGACAAAACCCTAAGTACCGATCAAAAATCCACGAAAAGAGTGCAGAGTCATGTCCATCCCTAGATCGGGAGGGATCTGAAGCTCTTCTCGGCACCCTGCCGGAGAGGGGAATTCACCCTGGAGGCCGTATTCATCATCATGCAAGCCTCCGGTGTGATGCGTGAGTAGTTCATCCTTGGACTACGGATCCATGTAGTAGCTATATGGCTGGTTCTCTACTTCGTGCTTTCATGTTTAGATCTTGTGAGCTCCGTTCATGATCAAGATCATCTATTTGTAATTCTGCATGTTGTGTTTGCGGTGATCCGACAGATATTGAGATGCTATTTCAGATTGATTATTGATTCTATCATGTCTTTGTTATTTGTGATCTTGCATGCTTTCCGTTGTTAGTAGCTATCTTGGCCAAGTAGATGCTAGCAACTCCAGGAGTTAGTATTTATGCTCGATAGTGGGTTCATGCCTCCGTAACTGGGAAGTGAGTAAATCTCTAAGGTACTAGATGTGTTGTTGCTACTAGGGAGAAAACAACAATCCTTTGTACATAGAACAATCGTATTGTTTACATTACACGCAATTTGTCAAGCAATAATCTGTTGCTTGCAACTTAATACTGGAGGGGGTTCGGATGATAACCTGAAGGTGGATTATTAGTCATAGATGTAGTTGGATGGCGGTCTATGTATAATGTTGTAATGCCCAATCAAGTTCCAAAGGAGTCAAGATGATTAGTATATGCATGTATTGCTTTCTCGATGTTTGTCAATTGTTGATGCAGCCCGTCCTGCGTACGCTACTACATCCACAACGCTAAGTCCCCAAGATCGTCCCCAATTCAACCAAGAAGATGGACCATGAGCAGCCAGCTCCAGAACGAGAGTGTCCGCCGTCATCGCCTCGGAGAGTCTGCCTGAATCTAGCCGGAGTGTCCGGCGCAACTGGAGTGTCCGGCGCGACTCAGCCGGAGTGTCCGGCCTGCCCTAGCCCCAACCTGGCGTGGACATTCAGAAGGCCAGTTCAGACACTACCTGGACACTACTCGGAGTGTCTGGCTACCCCAGACTGTCCGGCCCAAGTGATGGGCCTGTGAGCCAACAGCTGGGCCCTTGGCCCATGTACCCCTCTATTTCGCACCAAACCCAAGTTTTATGCCCAAACTACCCCTGAACTTGTGGCTGGCCTATATATAGAGCCCCCACCCCTCATTGTATCCCTTAGGCATAGATGATAAACTAAAGAAAATCCCCTTTGTGAAATCTCTAGTTTTGCCTCATCCGCTTCTACCAAAGGGGATCGACTATCGTCACCGCCTCGTCGGAGTTTGCATCGCGCCTCCCTCGTTGTACAAGGCCTTGGCATCGGTGTGCCTTTGCCAAGACGTCAAGACCCTCTCCAAGGTGTTCTTCCCTCTCCGCTTGGGATTGACGGGAGCACGTTGATTGATCTTTCCTTGCGAGGATTCTATCGGACCGGTGGCCACCGGTGAGAGCAATCGGCCTTGTATCGTGTGTGTTTTGCGTGTGTTCATCGTGTTCTTCGCGATGTGTGCGTTCGCTTCCGCTACCTTCTCCCTTTACCCTCGCTTTCCCATCGATTTGACCATGAGATCCGTGAAGATCGGGCCACCCTAGAGGTTTGCCCTCATCATCTGGTATCAGCAGCTTTTGGTTGCCACGGATTTCTCCTCGATTTGGTCTTTTCCCCCATAAATTCGAAAATCTCCAAAAAATAGCCCCAATTTTGTGTTTTGGATCGATCTGTGATTTGAGTGCGTTTTAGTAGGTTTTGATCCGTGGATTACTTGCTAAACTTCTTGATCTACCTTCCCCTGCATTCCCATGGCTTAATTCCTTGTTTTCCCCCATCAATTTGAGGTTTTAGTTCAAGTTTTTCCGCCAAAACTCGTCCCGTTCGTGTTCTGGAAGTTCTGGTTTGACCGGACCGGACCGTCCGGCCAAAACGGACCGGAATATCCGCCCCACTGGAGTTTCTGGCCTAAACTGACCGGAATATCCGGCCCGGCCGGACTGTCCGGCCTACGCGCACCGGACTGTCCGCCCCCTGCTGACTGAAAAATCAGCTTCACAGCTTTGAGCATAACTTTTGCATACAAACTCGGATCTTGGTTTTCTTTAGCTTGTTTTGAAGAGGAGAAAGAGCTCTACATCATCATATCCGTGGTTCATTCTATCTACTCCATCCAAATTCCATGAGCAAGGCAGAATCCATCAATAAAGGGTGAAGATTGGCGAAGAAAGGTATAAAAATTCCGCGACTTCTCCCCACTTGCATTCTGTTGTGAGCTACACGATCTTTGTGTTCAATAAACACCTATTGAGACTAGTTCCTCCTATGATTGCTTGGACTATGCACATTTGAAACCTTGTAGAATTCCGAGCAAAAGTTGTGAGCGTGCTATCTCATATAGTATCTTGTATAGTTGCTGGCACAAGGAAGAGGCAAGTGAAAAATAAAAGAAAAAGAGAAAAAAAAGAAAAAGAAAAGAAAAAGAAAGAAAAAGAAAAAGAAAAGAAAAAGAAAGAAACAAGTTCCTCATAGAATAGGAAGCGCAAGCTCGATAAACATCAAATAGGTGGTACTTATTGTGTATATCTTATAGCCCACCAATTTATTGCAATCGAACTAACGTCTCTCCTTGCACTTGTGTGACACGAGCTTATAGTCTTCGCTAGGTAATCATTTGGTTCTTAGCTCACTTTCTCCGTCGCACAAGTCCCATTTATCCCACCGTGTGTGTTTCCTTGTATATATTCCTATCTTGTGGATTGACTTGTTTTGCTTTGTGATCATCGTGGTTCTTTACTTGCCATTACAATATCTTGATTTCGGATTGTTCTTGGACATGCCACCTTCCATACCTATCCACCATAAGCTTTGTGTGTGTGTTTTTTAGTGGTTAGTTGGTTTTGGTGTTCCGCGTGAACTTCACTTTGCTTGGTTTTGATTGCTCTCAAGTGTTGCGACTTGCACGATACTATCTTCCAAGGTAAAGTAAGGTTTGATGTTGCATCCCTAACCCCCCTACCATTTCCATATACACCACTTGTTCTTGTGAATCATGTCTAGGGACTTCGAAAACAAGGATGATATCTATGAAGAATCCATGATGAGCCACCACGACTACGACTCCACAAGTATAGAGGACATGATGGAGCACTACACCGACAATAGCTCCACATGCTTGGGTGAGATGGAGTTCTACAACAACAATAACTCCCCAAGCATGGACAACTTCAAGCACGACAACGACAAGCTCCTCAAGTCGCATCGACCAAGAGGGAGCCTCCACCTCGAGAGCGCCAAGGTCCACCATCACATGGACAACTTCGAAAGCTCCCTCAACATCTTCAAGAGCGACATGGACAACAACTTCGCCAAAACCATGAGCATGATGGCCAAGACTAATGATGCTTTGTGCTCATTACAACGCCTCACCAAGAAGAGTGCCAAGGACAAGGAGCATCATCGCGAGCGTCATGTGGATGATCAAGTGCGCCATCTACATCAACCTTTGGCAAGGCACGCCAATGACCTCCATCGACACCATCATAAGTCACCTTCAACTACTCATGCCACCACCAAAATGGCACCAAGAGCAATCTCTCCTCTACACCATCAAGCTTCAACACAAAGACTTGACATCCTAGATGACGCATGCAACCTCATGGATGAGGAGGACGAAGACCTCTACTTCGCCAAGTTGGACGAGTACGTCAACAGGACTACACAAGCCAAAGTGCAAGATGGCGAAGACAAGGTCAAGAATGGTGAGCATGGGACTTTCCCTTCACCAAAGTAGGCGCATGGAGTTGAGAGAACCGAGCCTACCCCTACATGCTTGAGTGATGATGTGGTACCAATCCCATGTGAGTATGAGAGCCACTTAGCCCACTTGAGTGAAAACAATAGTGAGATGAGTGACTCCACCATACGTGAGATTGAGTGCTTCCACTTGGAGGTCATGAGTGATACACCGATTGAGTTGAGAGTGGTAGTTGATAGGTCATGTGAGACCACTTTGATTTCTCACAACTTACCCTCTACCTCTAGTGTGTTTTCGCATGATGTGCTAGGTTCCATGGATCAAGAAGCACCAAGCTTGGAGATGATGATGCCTCCAACCAAGAAGATGTACATGGTGGATGAAGATGATGCCATCCCCATACATGATGAAGAAGTCGTCCACATGGAGGCCAATGCTACCACAACACCCACTTCATATGAGAGGTATGAACAAGGTAAAACTAAGGGTGTTGATGATGCCATGATCCCACTAGTGGACATGATGACTTGTGATAATTGGCATGCTATGGATGATGTTTGTGATATCACATATGACTCATTGGTATTTCCATGTGATACTTTGCCTTTGCATAATGTTGAGCATGTGAAATTATTTGATAGTCATGACGTTGCCATGGACATGCCCTGCTCTAAACGTTACGTTGATGATATCATTGCTTGCACTTTGTTGAACAATTGCTCTTTCCAATGTTTTGCTTGCAATGATGTTACCAATGGTACCCCTCGAACCATGCTTTGTCATGAATGTTTTACAATCTCTCCCGTTGCTTGCAATAAGTTGAATAATTGCTCTTTCACTTGTTTTGCTTGCAACAATAATTCTCATGTGGTTTATATTGAGATGGCCCCCATAGCTTTCTCAAATTTTGGAGATTTTGATGATTGCCATGATAAGCATGTTCCCCACTTGCATACTCACCATGCATAATTTTCATACTTGATTGACACTAATGGTGATGTGCACAACAAGAGATACGTCATGATGGATGATGTGTTTCTCTACCATGCAGACACGTTCTTCCTTTTATCTATGATGTGTGTAGGTACCCGCACAAGAATGTCAACCTCGGTTGAGCACGAGTTGACAAAAAGAGCTCTAGAGAGCATCCCCCAAGTGAGTTCAAGATCGAACCCAGCTCCGATACCTTTTGCATGCTTTGCATCTTTCATGTTGACAAATTTGTCTTTCCTATGGTTAGCTTGCAAGCATGTTAATGGTATTCTTTCACCTTGTGACAATCATGTTTCATTGCTTTTGGATATGGATGCTTTGTGTGTTGCCACAAAAATGTTGAACAATTTCTCTTTCCGATGTTTTGTGTGCAACCATAATGCCATTATGAGCATGTATTGTCATGAGATCTTCCAAGTCTCTCGTATTGTTGTTGCAACAAACATAAGGACCACTGTCTCTTTCATATGGTTTGTTTGCAAACATGATGTTTTTGCTTCCGCTTGCGATACTCATACCCCCGTGATTTTGGCTTTTGATGATATGTGTATGGCATCCAACATATTGAACAATTGTTCTTTCCAATGCTTGGTTTGCACACATAATGTTGTTGCTTTGGATATTCTTCCTCATGTGTTTTTTCCGAATTCTCCTAGCTTTGCATCAAAGATGTTGATCAAGATTTTAGTCACTTGCTTTGAGTGCTACACTAAGATGTTATATGGAGTTTTTGAGTTCCCACATTTGGATGATGTTCAATTAACTTCCATGCACTTTGACCTTGCATACGCATTTCGTTTGCGATACTTGAGTTGTGCTAATAGTGTTGTGAACAAGAATGGACATGCCGCAAATGACATGCTCCTCTATCACACACAAACATATGTTTCTTGGTCTTTGTTGTGTGAAGGTACAATTGCATACGTGTCAACCTCTATGGACAAAGAGTTGACAAGACGAATCGAAGAGAGTTACCTAGGGCTATCCTTCAATGAGCTATCTCTATATCATAAGGTGACTTCCTTATACTTGAGGACTCATGCTATAATATTCATGAATTGGCTACTCTTTGAGTGTTGCTTCGCTTTTGTTGTGAGCTTTGTAGGCTTCATGGAAGGTGAAGGAACATTGAAGAGTTTCCACATCAAGCTTCTCGAGGACGACTATATGGTGAACCCCGGGATCAAGAAGGTCTCTCGACATCATCTTCTTAGGATGAGAATGAAGAATCGAGGATGACTCTTTTTGAAGGGGGGAGCTGATGCAGTCCGTCCTACGGACGCTACTACATCCACAACGCCAAGTCCCCAAGATCGTCCCCAAGTCAACCAAGAAGATGGACCATGAGCAGCCAGCTCCAGAACGAGAGTCTCCGTCGTCATCGCCCCAGAGAGTCCGCCCGAATCTAGCCGGAGTGTCCGGCGCAGTTGGAGTGTCTGGCGCGACTCCGCCAAAGTGTCCGGCCTGCCCTAGCCCCAACCTAGCGTGGACATTCAAAAGGCCAGTTCGGACACTACCCGGAGTGTCCGGCTACCCCGGACTGTCCGGCCCAAGTGATGGGCCTGCGAGCCAACAGCTAGGCCCTTGGCCCATGTACCCCTCTATTTCACACCAAACCCTAGTTTTATGCCCAAAATACCCCTAAACTTGTGGCTGGCCTATATATAGAGCCCCCACCCCTCATTGTATCCCTTAGGCATAGATGATAGACTAAAGAAAACCCCCTTTGTGGAATCTCTAGTGTTGCCTCATCCCCTTCTACCAAAGGGGATCGAGTATCGTCACCACCTCATCGGAGTTTGCATCGCGCCTCCCTCGTTGTACAAGGCCTTGGCATCGGTGTCCCTTTGCCAAGACCTCAAGACCCTCTCCAAGGTGTTCTTCCCTCTCTGCTTGGGATTGATGGGAGCACGTTGACCGATCTTACCTTGCGAGGATTCTATCGGACCGGTGACCACCGGTGAAATCAATCGGCCTTGTATAGTGTGTGTTTTGCGTGTGTTCATCGTGTTCTTCGCGAGGTGTGTGTCCGCTTCCGCTACCTTCTCGCTTTCCCATCGATTTGACCACGAGATCCGTGAAGATCGGGCCACCCTAGAGGTTTGCCCTCATCAATTGCCCTGCTGTAATTTGTTCCCCAGCATGTTATCTATCTTAAGGATCCCGGTCATTTTCTTTTACATATAATCTATAAATTGTTTACTACTTTGTGTTTACTTTCTACAAACTATTACTTCCTTCCATTCGATACGTTTAAACCTTTGTTTTCAGCAAAACCGGTGAGATTGACAACCTCATCGCAAGTTGGGGACAGAGTTTTGTGGTTGTGTTGTGCAGGTCTCCACGTTGCTACTAGCACCGGTAGTGCGCCCTGCCAAGGCTCAGCTAGCAACACCTTTGGGGTGTTTCCTTGCTCCTGCTGGTTCGATTAAACCTTGGTTTCATAACTGACAGAAACTTGCTGCTGTGCTCATCACACCTTCCTATTGGGGTTCCCAACGAGCTCTACATCAACACTGAGCCATCAAGCATTTTTCTGGCACCGTTGCTAGGGAGTCAAGGACATCTTCACAAGCGGAGTCCCTCATAACCAATCTCTTTACTTTGTTATTTTTGTTTTGCTTAGTTTCGTTTTGCTTTGTTTTCTTGTTTCTTTATCAAAAACACAAAAAAATAGTTTTACAAGTTTGCTTTCTTATTCAAAAACACAAAAAATGACTACTCTTGAAAACACTAAGTTGTGTGACTTCACTAGCACCAACAACAATGATTTTATGAGCACACCTATTGCTCCACTAGTGCCTGAAGCTACTTTCTTTGAGATAAAACCTGCTTTACTCAATATTGTTATGAGAGAACAATTTTCTGGTATTGGTAATGAAGATGCTGCTGCCCATCTAAATAACTTTGTTGAACTTTGTGAGATGCAAAAGCATAGGGATGTAGATGGTGATGTTATTAAGTTGAAATTGTTTCCTTTCTCTTTGAGAGGAAAAGCTAAAGAATGGTTGAATTTTTTAACTAGGAATAGTATTGATTCTTGGACTAAGTGCAAAGATGCTTTCATTGGAAAATACTATCCTCCTTCTAAGATTATATCTATGAGAAGTGAAATAATGAAGTTTAAACAATCTGATAATGAGCATGTTGCTCAAGCTTGGGAAAGAATGAAATCTTTGGTAAAGAACTGTCCCACTCATGGACTGACTGCTTGGATGATCATCCAAACTTTTTATGCAGGATTGAACTATTCTTCAAGGAACCTATTGGACTCTGCTGCTGGAGGTACCTTTATGACCATCACTTTGGGTGCTGCAATAAAACTTCTGGACAATATGATGGTTAATTATTCTAAATGGCATACTGAGAGAGCTCCACAAGGTAGGAAGGTAAATTCTATTGAGGAAACTTCCTCCTTGAGTGATAAGATTGATATTATTATGTCTATGCTTGTTAATGGGAAAGCCCATATTGACCCAAATAATGTTCCTTTAGCCTCTTTGGTTGCTCAAGAAGAGCAAGTTGATGTGAACTTCATAAAAAATAATAATTTTGGCAATAATGCTTATAGGAGTAATTTTGGTAACAACAATTATAAGCCATATCCTCCCAACAATGGTAATGCTTATGGAAATTCTTACAACAATAATAGGAGTGCACCCTATGAACTTGAAGTTATGCTTAAAGACTTTATTAGTAAACAAATTGCTTTCAATAAAACTATTGAGGAAAAACTGATGCAGCTCGTCCTACGGACGCTCCTACATCTACACCATCAAGTCCCCCAAGTGGACCCATGACTCGTGCATGAGCCAAACTCCTACAAGCTAAGGTGAACTCGCTCCTTTCCTCGTGCCAATTTGATACCTCCTTGGATGGCATGCTACTTCATGCAACTACCCTATGCATCATCAGGTATGAAGCTTCGGCACATCACCAAGCACCCAAGGATGGAGAACAAGGAGCAGAGCATGAAGTAGGAGCCACTGGAGCTTCTCAGACCGGAGTCTCCGGCCTGCTCACACCGAAGTCTCCGGCCTGTCAAAATCTCTGGCCTGAAGACACCGGAGTCTCCGCACCCACCTGCGGTCTGTCCCCAGAACCAGGCGCTGGGACAATCTGAAGGCCCCTCCGGAGGCTAGTCCGGAGACCGACCGGAGTCTCCGGCCCAGTCAAGAGTCTCCGGTCCATGACACCGGAGTCTCTGGTCCGACCGTCGCCAGGCATGAAAAGGCCTTTGGGCCTGCGGCCCATGTAACCCCTAGTCCATCCAGAACTTGTCTTTTATTCCTAAAGTACCCCGGTTTAAGTGGTTGGCCTATATATAGTCCCCCACCTCCATTGTAAACCCTAGGCATGATATTGGAATTAGTAGAAACCCCTTTGTGGATCTATCTAATTCTTGCCTCATGCTCCTTGACTAAGGAGCACCAATATCCCCAAACCTCGTTGGAGTTTGCATCGTGCCTCCGCATTGTACAAGGCCTAGGCATCGGTGTCCCTTTGCCTAGACGTCAAGATCTCACCGAGTCTCCCATCTCGTCGTGCCGGTTCGAGAGCGAGTCATCCTCCCGACGCTGATCCTAGGGATTGCTCCGGACCGGTCACCGCCGGCATGAGCTATTGGTGTGTATCGTGGTTTTGTGTGTGTGTGTTCATCGCGTTCTTCGTGCGTGTGTTCGTCGTGTGCATCCTCCCCTCCTCTCCCCGCACTCCGTCCTCGATTTGAAAGGGAATCGTGAAAGATCAGGCCACCCTAGAGGTTTGCCCTCAACATATTGGTATCAAGAGCTTCGTTGCTCACGATTTCCCCCACAAATTTTTCTTCTATCCACCAAAAATTTGAAAATCCCCAAAAACAGCCCATATTTGCCTTTGGATAGATCTCTTGATTTGGAGTGTTATTTGTGGTTTTGATCCGACCAAACCTTGTCTAAGGAGTTGGTCCAGCTTTATCCTGCATTTTTCCAGCCCAATTTGGCCAATTTTTCGCGGATTTGAGGACCCAAGGCGTGGATTTCTGCTCAAGAACATGAGCAGTTCGCGATCTGACTCAAGACCAGAGTCTCCGGCCTACACACCGCAGTCTCTGGCCTGTACCGGAGTTTCCGGCCTGAAACCCCGGAGTCTCCGGCCTGACTCCTGATTTTGATAGTTTTGCCTCTAATCTTGCATTGGCTAATGTCTTCTTTTTGTTTGTGCCCGTGTGCGTGTTTTCAACTAACAACAAGCTTCCGCATCGACAACCTCATCGACACCATGACCCATGAACATCATCCCGCACCAACGACGCCAAGTTCATCATCATCAAAGAAGGTATAACTTGCGTCACCTTGTTAACCCTATCTTCCTTTGTGTGTACCTATCCTATGAGAGTGGCTCATCTTGTGTTTGCTTGAGCATTGTGCATTTGTCCTTGGATAGTGAGTGTGCAAGAGCAATATCAAGTGTGACTAGGTGGCATCAAGGGAGAGCAAAAAAAAGAAAAAAAAAGATACAAAGAAAAAGCAAAAGAAAATAGTCTCCCATTGCCAAAGACAGTCTCAAAGCTTGTAAGCAAGAGAGAAATAAGAGCGCCCAAGGCAAGTGCACAAATCCGTTGCTCACTTTTCTTATTTGCAAACGAGCCACGGTCTCTCCTTGCATTGGCATGAGAACAAGCTTAGTCGTCGTTAGGACATTTTGTTTGCTCATTTTCATAGTCGTGTCAATCCCAACTTTCTCCACGTGTGTGTATATAGTCGTAGGTTCCCGTCACCCTTTTGAGTTGTTGACCTTTGCCTTTGACTTGAGTTTTGTTGGATTTTACCCACTTTTGACTATCCCTTTTATTTTGGTTGGTTCTTTGGCTTTCCACAATCCTAACCTACCGCCAATTCCCACTTTGCACCTGAGAGTTAGTTCTTTATTTAGTGTGAGTTTTCTTTGCATTTCCACTTTGCACGCTTATAGCTCTCACTTGTGGTTTCTAGTTTGGTGCAATTCCCAAGGTGAGGTACAAGGCTAACACCACCATATTCCACTTCCATATACAATACTTGTGTGTTTTGCATGATGGATAGGCACGGTGAGACGAGCCAACCACCTCCCCAAGAAGAAGATCAAGGTCCGTACATGATGGGCGCAAGTCAATTCATCGTCAGCCAAGAGTTTTGTGAAAGTTGCCAAGCTCTTGAGACGCGACAAGATGAACAATTTAGCGAGATGCAAGCCGAGTTCAAGAACATCGACAACCACTTCGACGGCCTCGAACGACAAATGCATGCAATGCATCACAACTTCGGATACCAAAATGAAGTGCTTCAACGCTCCGTCACCAAAACAAATGACAATCTTCGACACCTCATCGACGGAATGGAAAGACCGTGTTCACGTGCTTCAAGCTCTTCAAGCTCATCGCGTCGTCATGCTCCTCCTCAACAAGATCTTCAACCAAGTGATGCCCCGTGGTTGAAGATGAAACCTCTTCGAACTATGTACCTTCCCCACGGCACACCGCAACGTCAAGCTATGATGGTGACCTCTCTTCAAGGCCACAAGCAAGGCAAGAAGCACACCGTCATCACGCAAGGGCACTAGTGATCCAACAAGAGAGACCACAAGAGGAACCACAAGCGTATCCGCAAGTGCAACCACAAGTCTACCACCATCGACCGCGACACATACTTGACACAACGAGTGACGACTCCAATTTGGAGAATCAAGCTCGTCATCGATGTGAAGCTCTCCAAGATCCTCCTCCTCGTCATCAACGTCATGAACATCAACAACGACACCATGGTCATCACGAGGCGCCCCCTCCACATCAACAAAACTTGGCGCGTCAAGTGATACAAGTTGAGCGACGCCCACCACGTCAAGAGGCTCATGACCATGTTCTTCGCCGTGAGGCCCATGTGCCTAACCAACATCATCAACCGAGGAACGAGCCTCCTCTTCGTCATCAACCACGTCAAGAGGCTCCACACCCTCGCCACCATGAGGCCCAAGCGCCTCAACCACGTCAACAACTACGCCAAGAGCAAGAGCAAGATCCTCAACAACAATACCAAGAGCAAGCTCCGCAACAAGGACGCGAGAACCAAGTTCCACCTCCCCAACTACAAGATCATCAACAAGGTCACCAAGCTCGTCGCAATGACCGCAACGATGAAGAAACTTTTGGCAAGCTCAAGTTCACAATGCCCAAGTTCACCGGATCCAATGACCCCGAAGAATACCTCTCGTGGGCACTCAAAGTCGACAAGATCTTCCGCATGCACAACTATAGCAACGAGAAGATGGTCGCCCTGGCTTCGCTTGAGTTTGATGATTATGCCAACCTTTGGTGGGAACAAGTTCAAGTTGCTCGTGATGCAAGACAAGAGCCGCCAATCACAACTTAGCATGACACGAAGGCTCACATGAGATCCCGGTTCGTCCCCGCGCACTACACGCGTGACCTCTTCAACAACCTTCAAGCGCTTCGTCAAGGGACAAAGACTGTGGAAGAATGCTTCAAGGAAATGGAACTCAACCTGATTCGTGCCAACATTGATGAGCGCATGGAGCAAACAATGGCATGTTTCCTTATGGGCTTGAATCACCCAATCAAGCGCATCATCGAGTTCCAAACATACAACACCATGGTTGAGCTTATGCACATAGCAACAAAGGCTGAACGTCAAGTGCAAGAGGACATCAAGTGCAACAAGCCCAAGACGTACTTCACCTACAAGCAAGCTTCAACCGCTACACCAAGAACTTTCAATGGTAGCTCCTCAAGTACCTCCAAGCCTTCCTTCAAGCCCAGACTTCCTCAAGGAAAACTGCCCACAAGTGGCAAGCAAGCAAATAGTGATACACCTTTCAACGGTGAATGCTACAAGTGTGGAGGTAAAGGACACAAGTCGGCCGAATGTGGAAACAAGAAAGTCTTGTTCATCCATGACAATGGTGATGAAGAGTACTTGACTGAAGATGAGTTTGATGCCCGTGTGAAGGAAGCAATGGCAAGACAACGAGTGGAAGATGATCAAGAACTCCTCATGTGTGAGCATGACGCAAGTCCATCGCTTGTCGTCAAAAGGATCTTGACCACTCAAGCACAAGAGCATGAAGACAAACGCTCCAATATCTTCCAAACACGAGCCGGCATCAATGGCAAATCTATCAAGGTGATCATTGATGGAGGGAGTTGTCACAACCTTGCTAGCACCGAGTTGTGCGAGAAGCTCAACCTCACTCTCCATCCACACAAGCACCCCTACCACATGCAATGGCTAAGTGACCAAGGGTCCGTGAAGATCAAGCATACTGTATCGGTCTCCTTCGCCATTGGTCCTTACAAAGATACGGTGGAGTGTGATGTGGTTCCTATGACAGTTTGCCACATGCTTCTTGGTCGACCGTGGCAATTTGACAAGGCTGCCCAACATGATGGTCGCACCAATGTATACACCTTCAAATGGTTCAACAAAACATGTGTTTTGCCACCGATGACTCCTAGCCAAATAATTGCTGACAATGCAAAGGATTTAGAGAGGGCGCAAATCACAACACCTACTTGTGAGAAGAGCGGTGAGAGAGAGAACCACCTCATAGTGAGTGAGAGCCACAAGCCAAATTCGAGTGGAAAAACTAAGAGTGTTCTCCTTGCCACCAAAAGTGAGATGAGAGATGTTCGGAACAACCCATCCATCTTGCACTATGTCCTCCTTTGAAAGGGACTAGCGCAAGGAACTACCGAATTAACCAATGTTCCTCCATCTTTGATGAGTGTTTTGCAGGAATTCAAGGATGTGTTCCCCGAAGAGCTTCCACATGGACTACCTCCTCTTCGCAACATCGAACATCGCATTGACCTCATCCCCGGTGCACCACTTCCCAACCGCGTCGCCTACCGCACGAACCTGGAGGAGACAAAGGAGATTGAACATCAAATCAACAAACTCGTCTCCAAAGGTTTGATCCATGTTAGCACTAGTCCAAGTGCCGTACCCGAGATTCTTGTTCCAAAGACGGATGATACGTTACGGTTATGCATTGACTGCCGTCCAATCAATGCTACCACCGTGCGTTATCGACATCCCATACCACGTCTCGATGACATGCTTGATGAGTTGTGTGGAGCCACTATTTTTTCGAAAATTGATCTTCGTAGTGGTTACCATCAAATACGCATGGCTGAAGGTGATGAGTGGAAAACCGCCTTCAAGACCAAACTTAGTCTCTATGAATGGTTGGTTATGCCCTTTGGTTTGTCTAATGCCCCATCAACCTTCATGCGCCTAATGAATCATATCTTGCATTCTCTCATTGGAAAAAGTGTTGTTGTCTATTTCGATTATATTCTTGTTTATAGCAAATCATTTGAGGACCATATAACACATGTCAAGAAAGTTTTGCAAATCCTGCGACATGAAAAGCTTGATGATAATCTTCCCAAGTGCACTTTTGCTAAAGACAAGTTGATTTTTCTTGGATTTGTCATTTCTTCAAAGGGAATTGAAGTTGATGTTTCCAAGGTAAAAGACATACGAGATTGGCCCATCCAAACAAATGTGAGTGAACTCCGAAGTTTTCATGGGTTGGCTGGTTTCTATCGTCGCTTTGTGAAAGACTTTTCCACTATTGCTTGTCCTCTCAACGAGTTGAGGAAGAAGAATGTCACCTTCGTCTGGGGCAAAGCACACCAAAAAGCTTTTGATGAACTCAAAAAGAGGCTCACCGAAGCACCTCTCCTTGCTTTACCGGATTTCACAAAAACTTTTGAGATAGAGTGCGATGCTAGTGGTATTGGCATTGGAGGAGTCCTTATGCAAAACAGACGTCCTATAGCCTACCATAGCGAGAAACTTGATGGTGCTCGCCTCAATTATCCGATTTATGACAAAGAGCTTTTTTCCTTAGTTCGTGTGCTTCAAGTTTCGCAACACTACCTTTGGCCCAAGGAATTTATCATACATTCTGACCACGAGTCATTGAAATATCTCAAAGGCCAAGCTAACTTGAGCAAGAGACACGCTAAGTGGGTTGAGTTCATGGAGTCTTTTCTTTACATTGTCAAGTATAAGAAGGAAAAGATAATGTAGTTGCGGACGCATTGTCTCGCAAACATACAAGCCTTCTTACGAGGCTTGAAATCAACGTGTTGGGTCTTGAGGAAATAAAATCTTTGTATGCTTCCGACCCGTTCTTCGAACCAATTTTCGCAAAGTGCTCCAATGACAAAGGAGTTGATGATTTCTATTTGCATAATGGCTTTATATTTAAACAAAACAAGCTATGCATTCTGAAGTCGTCGCTTCAACTTTTGCTCCTCCAAGAATCTCATGGTGGAGGCCTTATGGGTCACTTTGGTCGCGACAAGAAATTGGACATGCTCTCCAATCACTACTTTTGGCCCAATATGAAGCGTGACGTGGAGCGCTACGTTCAATGATGCACGACATGTGTTCAAGCTAAGTCGCAAGGTAATTCCTCATACACCTTGGTTCGACATTAGCATGGATTTCGTGTTAGGATTGCCTAGATCTAAGCATGGTCATGATTCTATATTTGTTGTTGTGGATCGTTTTTCCAAAATGGCACACTTCATACCGTGCCATAAGACCGACGATGCTTCACATGTTGCAAATCTGTTTTTCAGGGAAATTGTCTGTCTTCACGGTGTGCGAAGGACAATCGTCTCCGACCGCGACGTCAAATTCATGAGCTACTTATGGAAAACCCTCATGGCCAAGCTCGGGATCAAGCTCCTCTTTTCATCCGCATCACATCCTCAAACTGATGGCCAAACCAAAGTTGTCAACCGAAGCCTCGGAACTCTCCTTCGTGTATTGATCAAGAAAAACCTGAAGGATTGGGAGAAATGCATCCCACACGCCGAGTTCGCCTACAATCGAGCCAAGCAGTCAACAACCAAGATGAGTCCATTCATGATCGTCTATGGTTTCGAGCCCCTCACCGCACTCGACATCCTACCACTACCTCTCCATGAGCGAACGAACATGGACATCGAGAAACATGCACAAGCTATGAAGAAACTTCATGAAGAAACAAGAGCTACTATCGAACAACAAGTCCTTTGCCAAGCTTCAAGGTTAAACAAGGACAAGAAGGAGATGATCTTTGAACAAGGTGACCTTGTGTGGATACACCTAAGCAAAGACCGCTTCCCCAAGGAACATGACTCCAAACTCAAGCCAAGAGGAGATGGTCCCTTCAAGGTCCTCAAAAGAATCAACAACAACGCCTACATCATCGACATACCGACCTCCAAGTACCTTGCAAGCAATACATTCAATGTCAAGGATCTCTCACCCTACCATGGAGATGTTCAAGATGATAACCATGAAGAGTCGAGGACGACTCTTTCCCAAGGGGGAGCTGATGCAGCCCATCCTACGGATGCTCCTACATCTACACCATCAAGTCCCCCAAGTGGACCCATGACTCGTGCACGAGCCAAACTCCTACAAGCTAAGGTGAACTCGCTCCTTTCCTCGTGCCAATTTGATACCTCCTTGGATGGCATGCTACTTCATGCAACTACCCTATGCATCATCAGGTACGAAGCTTCAGCACATCACCAAGCACCCAAGGATGGAGAACAAGGAGCAGAGTGTGAAGCAGGAGCCACTGGAGCTGCTCAAACCGGAGTCTCCGGTCTGCTCACACCGGAGTCTCCGGCTTGTCAAAGTCTCCAGCCTGAAGACACCGGAGTCTCAGGACCCACCTCCGGTCTGCCCCCGGAACCAGGTGCTGGGACAATCTGAAGGCCCCTTCGGAGGCCAGTCCGGAGACCGACCAGAGTCTCCGGCCAAGACCGGAGTCTCCGGTCCACCACACCGGAGTCTCCGGTCCGACCGTCGCCAGGAATGAAAAGGCCTTTGGTCCTGCGGCCCATGTAACCCCTAGTCCGTCCAGAACTTGTCTTTTATTTCTAAAGTACCCCTGTTTAAGTGGCTGGCCTATATATAGTCCCCCACCTCCATTGTAAACCCTAGGCATGATATTGGAATTAGTAGAAACCCCTTTGTGGATCTATCTAATTCTTGCCTCATGCTCCTTGACTAAGGAGCACCAATATCCCCAAACCTCGTTGGAGTTTGCATCGTGCCTCCGCGTTGTACAAGGCCTAGGCATCGGTGTCCCTTTGCCTAGACGTCATGAGCTCACCGAGTCTCCCATCTCGCCATGCCGGTTCGAGAGAGAGTCCTCCGCCCGACGCCAATCCTAGGGATTGCGCCGGAGCGGTCACCGCTGGCGTGAGCTATTGGTGTGTATCGTGGTTTGTGTGTGTTCATCATGTTCTTCGTGTGTGTGTTCATCGTGTTCATCCTCCCCTCCTCTCCCCGCACTCCGTCCTCGATTTGAAAGGGAATCGTGAAAGATCAGGCCACCCTAGAGGTTTGCTCTCAACAAAAACTCTCTAATGATGAAAGAAATATAACATCTTTGGCTGAAGCTCAATCTTCTTTGAATAAAATGGCTGCTAAACCTGAAACTAATGATAATCCCTTTGCAACTACTAATGCTATACAAGTAAGAATTGATGAAAATGTTAGACTATTAGCTGAATTACATGCTAAGTGGGAAAGAGAAGATGAAATTGCTAGAAACATTACTGTTTCTACTATTACCACCACTAGTGTTGAGGCTAGTAATAGTTCTACTACTTTAGATGATAAATTTGATTTTGATCTGGATGGCTACAATATCTCTGAAGTTATTAAGTTCCTACAAAAGCTTGCTAAAAGTCCTAATGCTAGTGCTATGAACATGGCCTTTACAAAACACATTACTAATGCTCTCATAAAGATTAAAGAAGAAAAGATTAAACATAAAGCTTCTATTCCTACAAAACAGGAAGATGGTTGGGAACCCATCATTAATATGAAAGTGAATGACTTTGATTTCAAAGCTTTATGTGATCTTAATAGTGGTTTTTCTATTATGCCTAGAAAGATTTATGATATGCTTGATTTGCCTCCGCTTGAAGATTGTTATTTGAATGTCCCACTTGATGATAATGCTAAAAAGAAACTCATGGGGAGTCTTAATGATGTTTTTATTATGGATAATAATGCCTATGTCCCTGTTGATTTCTATGTTTTGGATGTTGAATACAATGCTTCTAGTCCTATTACTTTGGGAAGACCATTTCTTAGAACTGTTGGTGCCATTATTGATATAAAAGAAGGCACCATTAAATATCAACTCCCACTCAAGAAAGGTATAGAACACTTCCCTAAGAATAGAGAGAAGATTTCTTTTGCCTCTCCTATGAAAACAAAATTTGGTCTTAATGCTTCTTTATTTGAGAACACTTGATTCTTTCTTGCTTCTTATGCCTAACTTAAAGGCGTTAAAGAAAAGTACTTATTGGGAGATAACCCAAAAGTTTTAGATGAGTCTTGGAAGTTATTACTTCAGTAATAACCGCTCCTTATCCTTTTTATTTGCTTTTTGTGCCAAGAGTAACCTCTAATGAGAGAGAACTAATGATTGGGAAAGTTGTTGTCCCGAAACAGATTTGTGTGCTTCACCGTAAAAATTCGTGTAAAATCTCTGAACGTATTTTTGAGGCGTGAATTGTTATGATTCTGCTCCAGGTTGTTATCTAACTTTCGTTAGTTCAACACTTTTTGATTTGAGCAACAGAAGATCTTCGAAAAAATTCGTCTTTACCTACTGGTCTGTTTTGACAGATTTCTGCCATTTCTGTATTTGCTTCTTGTTGGTTCCTTTTTGAGTTCTTTTGGGGAATTGAGCTTTTTGAGGGAAGTGCTACAGTAGCTAGTGTTCTAATGGAAGTTTTTTTGGTGTTAGAACTGAACCTTAAGACTTATTTATCTTGAGTGCACTAATGTTGCTAATAAAGATTGTGTGAAGTTTTGTATGAAGGAAAAATTTCAGGTGTATGGAAGGAATGAGTAATAAGATGAAGGATGGACTAAAGCTCAAGCTTGGGGATGCCACGCGTGGCACCCCAAGAAATATCCAAGAAGTACAAGCGTCAAAGCTTGGGGATGCCCAAGGCATCCCCTTCCTCATCAATAAAAATTCCAGGTTTCTTCCAAACGCTTCATTTTTATTGTTTCATGCACAGTTGTGTTGTTCTTGGAGCGTCTTATTTTTTTCGTTTTCGTTTTGGTTTTTCGTTTACTTGGTTTTCTTAGTTTTCTGAATAAATTGGTTGGACCCCCTCTTTCATACATTGGTTTTCAAATAGTTTGGTTTGGTTTGGAAAAGAGTAGGAAAGTTCATGCTTATGTGGTAAAAAGAGCTCGTTTTTGACTGTGGCCTATGCTTTGTCATGCCATGCTTGATATTGTTTTGGCTTTATGCTTAGTATTCTTTGTTGTAGCATGACTTGTTATAAACAATTGAGATTTCTTAATGTGCCTTGGATGAATCATGCGTTGTTTTGGCATATTAAAGCATAGTATAGTGGTATTCTCCTTTGATGCTTTATTTGGGTTGGCTTGGCGCATGCTCACACCATGTTATGACTATCTCGAGTCACCATAGCATTTATGATCCCTTAGTTTTCAACTTGTAGTATCACTTTATGCTTTGATCAATGATGTTTTGTCGCTGTACATGATTATGGCCATTATTGCTCTCTTAGTTTGTTGCTCCCAGTCTTTTGCTAGCCTCCATAACCAAGTATGAGTTCCACTCATGCATCCAACTCCCTAAACCAAGTTATTCCAAAGAGTCCACCATACCTACCTATTAGCTTATGCTATTCCAAGTATATTCATGCTTTTGTTTACCTTCCGAATTAAACTTGTTATGAGAAAACTAGTGATTAAAGCTCTCACGAACTTGATGGCACACTTTACTTTTCTTGCCCTTAATAAACTTGAACCATTGTGTCGTCTATGTTGTATATGCTTGCACTTATTTGTTGGGAATTAGCAGAACCATGCTTTCATGGGGAACACTTTCAACATTGCACTTGGTACTTGTACCTAGTTGATATCATGCTCTTTTGTATATGGATATCGTCGGTGTGAAATGAAAGGGGCGCTTGTAAGTCCAAGGAGTTATGTATATGAGTTAGAGAAAGCCTGGGCCGCTGGTCTAATCCATGCTGACATGGTGGAAACCTGCAGTGATATGGGGTGGCCCGATCTTCTCAGCAAGCACTTGTCGATGGTGAAGGTGGATGATAGATAACTAGCCTATAGCTATGAACTCTCCCGCTCGATTCCTGATGCCAATGCAACAACTCTCGAACCTTGTAGGATATTCACAACACCACGCTCTTGCCCACGTAGCTGTGACCACGAACGGTAGTATGCAAACTACTAATTCCCAGTGGAACAACAGATCACACTCAATTATAGTTGGTAGATTCGAACACAGGGTAATTCCAGAGGTTTTATGAAAGAAACAACTCCAAAATATTTTAACGTGGTCTAAAAAACCTAAAAACCATGATTTGCATGCCTATATAAAGGAAGCTGGACATCCAACATAGAGTTGGGGTCAAAACCAAACATATCTCTAACTTTCCTAACTTAAAAGGACTCTATTTATAAACTGGCTGAAAACATCTGGCGACTTATTTTGGGTGCTGCACACAGCTCGTAACGAACTGGGAGACGTGCAAGTACCCGTTGGAAAGATCTTGGAATTATCTTTCCAACAAGTACTTATGTGCTTAATTCGGAGTTGGTATGTGGAAACCACATCCGTTTTAATTTCAGAACTTCTGTCTGTTCGAATTGAACCTTCCTTCTTGTTCGCCTTCTAACTCTCGGTCGCATTCATTTTGATGATCTTCTCTTTCGCCTTCCTCCCGCTCCTCCCTCGTGCATCCTCGGGCGATCATCATGCTAGGCTCCTCTTTTAGCCCTTCTCCTCCTCGCGCCATGCTTGTCTCTCCAACGAACCTGATAGATGCCAAATCTAGTCAAACAATAACACCATGATTTAGGTAGTATAAAGCTCTTATAAATCAAAGTATCATGTCCAACTAGGAACGAATTCACCTTGTGATATTTTTCAATGAGGCTCAGTATTTCTTTCCAGTTCAAACACTCGAAATGAGCATGATCCATGATTGTATCCTCATCATCCTCCCTTTCTTCATGAAAAGCCGTCCTCGGCTTTAGGTAAGAATATGTCGCACATGTTGGTTGAATCTCCAAAACAGTACCAATGTCATCAAAAATATTCTCAGTTGTAGTAGGTACTATGACATCCTCCTCAAGTGACAATACCAGATCGTGCGATGCAGGTTGTAAAATAGGCGGCTCCCTTTCTTCAAAAGCAACCTGCACATCACAAGATACAACACTAGGAGTAGACATGATTACATTAGTAGACAACTCACATGTCTCATTAGTGTCCACTCTCAAAATTTCTGGAATAGGCCATTTGTAGTTGTTTAAAAACATAGAACATAGAAATTGCTTGAAATCTTCCCAAAGGATTTTTTACCCATGACACCATACACAATCCTTGCGTCTTTCCACCAACGAGCTACCTCTTCATCCACACGTCGGTGAGCAAGAATGTATTCTATATGGCCATTAAACTTGCTATCGAAAGTACGACATCTCGCAAAACCAAATCCCATATCAGTTTCCCAAATCTGATATTCTGCGGGTGTGGTGGAACTTTCCAATCGCCAGTTGATTGTAGTTGGATCATATGCCATGCCAACCACAATAGCTAAATTGTCATGATAAACATCATCTGGTTTCTGCATCACATCAACACTAGTAGAAGTCATGATTAGTATATTAGTGCATAAAACAAAAATCTTTTTGGTGGTACACTCACAACTCACTGAAAACTGACAAGAAAGTAGATCTTACCGTTCCAAAGTGAATTGTGATGCTTACCAATTCAAATCAACAGCTTATGCACAGATGTGATGAAGTGAATATCAAAGGTATAGAGAATGATCACAGGACACACAGGTTATTTATGGTGGAGCTCTAGGTATGTACCCTAAGTATACCGCAAACAAGTCCTAGTGCTGATCGTACAAATACCCAATAAACACACACGTGGAGAAAAACATGGCAATGCAACTATGAAGGGTGTTGCACTACGATCGAGGGACACTAGCAAAGCTCAAAGTAAACAGGCACAAGATTGCTCAATCTACCGGTGCACAAAGATATCACTAGGCCTCTTGCTCAAATTCTCTTTTTCCACAATTTTTCTTTTTCTTTTGTATAGCTCTTTTTTTTGTTTTTTCTGTTGCTATATTGCTTTTTCTCTTTTTTTTTGATTTGATATATCACACACGACCAATTACAAAGTACAGCACCAAAATCCTATGAGCAGCCTGTAGGAGCGGAAACTAGTCTCAATGGGCAAGTTCCTACACCTATGTAATAGATTGCCTGCGGCTAAGGTTAAGGAAAACTGCAAATTTTATCACACTTTGTAAGAATTGCTGCCGTGGCAGAAAAACAGACCAAAATCGTGTCGTGGCAGAAAATCCTGCCGCGGTAGAAAAAACACGTAAAAAACGTGCCGCGAATGAATCAGTCGTGGCGAGCAGGACTCATGCGGAAAGCGGGCATTTACGTGCCACGACAGAGTCGGTAGGAATTGTTTTTTTAGTTCTGACTCGGCCAAGAGTAGATGACTAGGACTCTTAGAGTAGATTGGATCTGACTTGATGGTGGCAGAAACAATGGTGGAAATCGACTAAAAACAACTAGAAAACAAATCTACAAAGAACAGATCTAGATCTAAACCAAAGGATGAACACGACCAGCAACTACTACTCGTCTACGATGCAATCTAGTCTATGGCAACTCTTTTTGTGGGGCTTTTTCTGTATCGGACTAAAAACACTCTCTAATCTATGGATGGATTTGTGGATGCTTACCGAGGCAAAGAGGAAATCTGATACCAAGATGATACTGCTCACCGAGTAATACCAAGATGATACTGCTCACCGAGTAAACCCAGCACTCTGATACCAAGATGATATGGGGTGGCCCGATCTTCTCAGCAAGCACTTGTCGATGGTGATGGTGGGTGATAGATAACTAGCCTGTAGCTATCAACTCTCCCGCTTGATCCCTGATGCCAATGCAACAACTCTCAAACCTTGTAGGATATTCACAACACCACGCTCTTGCGCACGCAGCCATGACCACGAATGGAAGTATGCAATCTACTAATCCCAATGGAACAACAGATCACACTCAATTATAGTTGGTAGATTCGAACACAGGGTAATTCCAGAGGTTCTGTGAAATAAACAACTCCAAAATATTTTAACGTGGTCTAAAAAACCTAAAAACCATGATTTATAGGCCTATATAAAGGCTGCTGGACGTCCAACATAGAGTTGGGGTCAAAACCAAACATATCTCTAACTTTCCTAACTTAAAAGGACTCTATTTATAAAGTGGCAAAAAACATCTGTCGACTTGTTTTGGTTTCTACGCACAGCTCGTAACAAACTGGGAGACGTGCAAGTACCCGTTGGAAAGATCATGGAATTATCTTTCCAACAAGTACTTATGTTCTTAATTCGGAGTTGGTATGTGGAAACCACGTCTGTTTCAATTTTAGAACTTCTGTCTGTCCGAATTGAACCTTCCTTCTTGTTCGCCTTCTATCTCTCGGTCGCCTTCATTTTGATGATCCTCTCTTGCGCCTTCCTCCCACTCCTCCCTCGCGCATCCTCGGGCGATCATCATGCTGGGCTCCTCTTCTAGCCCTTCTCGTCCTCGCGCCATGCTTGTCTCTCCAACGAACCTGATAGATGCCAAATCTAGTCAAACAATAACACCATGATTTAGGTAGTATAAGGCTCTTATAAATCAAAGTATCATGTCCAACTAGGAACGAATTCACCTTGTGATATTTTTCAACGGGGCTCAATATTTCTTTCCAGTTCAAACACTCGAAATCAGCATGATCCATGATTGTATCCTCATCATGCAGCGTAACCATAATGAGCTGTCTATGAAGCATTCTTCTTATAAAAAAGAGTCCTATATTGAGAAAAAAAGAGAAAAAGAAAAAAAGAGATTATGAAAATAGTAAAGAGAGAAAAAAGCACCATATTCCCATGGTAAATAAGAAGATTGTTGAGATGCTCGTTGTCTGCTTGCCTTGTCATTTTGATATGGGGATTCTTCCGTATCATCGGGCAAGGGTACATGCCTCTGGTAATCTGGGGAAGTGACAGAAATCTCTAAGGTACTAGATGTGATGTTGCTACTAGGGAGAAAACAACAATCCTTTGTTCATAGAACAATCATATTGTTTACATTACACGCAATTCGTAAAGCAATAATTTGTTGCTTGCAACTTAATACTAGAGGGGGTTCGGATGATAACCTGAAGGTGGATTATTAGTCATAGATGTAGTTGGATGGCGGTCTATGTATAATGTTGTAATGCCCAATCAAGTTCCAAAGGAGTCAAGATGATTAGTTTATGCATGTATTGCTTTCTCGATGTTTGTCAATTGCCCCACTGTAATTTGTTCACCCAGCATGTTATCTATCTTAAGGAGAGCCACCTCTAGTGAACTATGGATCCCGGTCCTTTTCTTTTACATATAATCCATAAACTATTTACTGCCTTGTGTTTACTTTCTGCAAACTATTACTTCCTTCCATTCAATACGTTTAAACCTTTGTTTCAGCAAAACTGGTGAGATTGAAAACCTCATCGCAAGTTGGGGACAGAGTTCTGTGGTTGTGTTGTGCAGGTCTCCACGTTGCTACTAGCACCGGTAGTGCGCCTAGGAACACCATTGGGGTGTTTCCTTGCTCCTACTGGTTCGATTAAACCTTGGTTTTATAACTGAGGGAAACTTGCTGATGTGCTCATCATACCGTCCTCTTGGGGTTCCGAACAAGCTCTACATCAACACTGAGCCATCATTAACTCTCAAGCACCTCGCTCCTATGAGACCTACCATAGTTAAAAGAAAATGCATCCACCCCAATTATCACAAAACTGGACCAATGGTTTCTTATACGTAATACCCAAGGTTTTAGTACTAGGATTTTTGAACCTTCCTAGCAAACTTTGCACACTTCAGTGATTTCTTGTCAATTTAACGAAATTAGGTCAAACTTGAGCTACAAGTAAGTGCGATAGATTGCTCTTGAATTAAATGTATTTTCGTAAATAGATGGGTGCATCTTCTTGTAGTAAACAATGTCGTTGGTGTGAGTTTCTAACTATGAGGAAAGAAAATTCTCAGTTTCCTAGTGATGAGGAGATGGTTCTTTTCTATAAAGAAATTCTGAAGAATATGGATCTCAATGCCATAAGCCAAGCTTATAGACATATTAAGTGGACCAACATGTTTTACTTACGATTCTCATGTTTTATGAGTTTTCAAACTCCCTATAGCTAATTAACTTTGCCCTAATTGAATGACTCCATGTCTATATTTATTGAAATTTGGTCAAACTTGAACTACAACAACTAAATTGTAGGTTGCTTCTAAAGAATTACAAAAAACTTTTGGAGGTATACCCATTGGGGGGTCAGTTAAAATATCAGCCAACCGAGAGTTTTGACAATAGGTTTTTAACTCCTTTCTAATTAAGATTTTGTAGCTTGACAATTTAATGAAAAACTAGCTCAAACTTGAGCTACAAGTAAGCGCGATAGATTTTTCTTTAATTAAATGTCTCTTTGGAGGTAGATAGATGCATCTTCTTGTAGTAATCAGTACCATCACTGTGAGTTTCCAACTATTAGGAAAGAGTATTCTCAATTTTCTGAGTGATGATGAGATTATTGTTTGTTTTCGTAAACAAAGTCCAAAGGATATGGATCTAAATGCCACAACCCAAGCTTTCGGACATATATAGTGGACCGTCATGTTGTACTTATGATTCACGTGTTTTATGAGTTTTCAAACTTATTCCTATAGCTAACTTTTCCCACTTTAAAGTGATTTTATGTCGATTTGTTGAAATTAGGTCAATTTTGAACTACAAGTAAATCGTAGGTTGCATTGGAAGTTTTATGTTTTTTGGAGGTAACCATTGGGGGCTGAATTAATATATCACAAACCACCACCGATAGTTTTTACAGCAAGTTCAACTTCTTACTAAGATTTTGCATCTTGACAATTTAAAGAAATTACGTCAAACTTAAGCTACAAGTAAATGCGATAGATTGCTCTTGAATTAGTTATCTTTTCGGAGGTAGATAGGTGCATCTTCTTGTAGTAAACAATGTCGTCAATGTGAGTTTTCAAATATCGGGAAATATCATTCTTAATTTTCTAAGTGATGATGAGATTGTTCAGTTCTATAAAGACAGTCTGAAGAGTATGGATCTTACCACTATATACTGTACGAATAACTTTGAATATTGACTGTTGGATCGAGAATCGCGAATCGGAACATTTCCAGGCATTGGATCTTCTTTTCCATTCTAGCATCTAGAATATTCTATTGTAGTCTTGAACACAATGAATGCACTATGCATAAACCTCTCAAAACACACTTCTCCATCATAAAATCTTCTCTCTTGTTTCTCTAGACCATGTTACCAAAATTTTCAAGTGTTAGGTAGCTATTAATCTTTGATTTCTACACATGATGATACAAAGTAGAAGAACCAAATATACACCCATATTTTATATATGTTGATCAAATTTATATTTTTTCCACTTTACCTATTATAATTTTATATAGTGATGATATGCGAGATGTCTATTATCTGAGCCTCACGTGCAGGGCACGTGCAACTTACTAGTATATATAGTGGATCAACATGTTGTACTAATGATTCATATGTTTTATGAGTTTTCAAACTTCCTAGCTAACTCCGCCACTTGAATGACTATGTAGATTCATCAAAATTAGGTCAAATTTGAACTACAAGTAAATTGAGGTTGCTTTGAAAGTTTTAAGAAAAAGCTTTTGGAGGTACATATCGAATGGTCAATTTATATACTATCAGAAACCATAGAGTTTTGAGAAGAGGTTCAACTTCTTCCTAAGATTTTTCATCTTGACAAACTTGAACTACAAGTAAGCGTATATGATTGTCTCGAATTAAATATCTTTTCAGAGTTAATTAATGAAAAAGAAAGTGACATAATAACTTAGCTAGTTACCATCACATCACACATACCAAGACTAGTATATGATTCTACAACCTAATTAATTAGGCCTTTGCGTGACACTACACACATGTTATTATCCACTCTGAAGGTACATCTGCTAGTTACTAGTCTAAGTTATTTAGCACTATGCGACCATCCTAAATTAGAACGGAGGTATACGTACTATATACCTTAAAGGCACCTGTTCTACTCCGCTTCAAGCTATTCACCACTCGTGTCGGCTCTCGCTGGTCAGACGGATAAAGCCACTGACTTGTTGATTTGGTACTGTATATCGTCGATCTTCTTCGGTCACTGATAGAGAATAAATTCTTCTGCCACTTCCAGGCACGTGCTTTCGTGGAGCTACGACCAGTAGCTCAGACGACTACTCCCATGACGCTCGAGCAACTGTGACATAATGAAAGGCAAGCATTATACAATGGATTTTCTTTTGGTGGATGGTTGATATTTTTGAGAGATTGTCAACTTTTTTTCTTTATTAAATGGGGAGATGTTCGATTTGGGGTCCGGTAACGGGGGCGTAGAGGCTGATAGGGGAGAGGAAATTGGCGATGTGGCAGACAAGCTTATTTGAGGTGGCGGCGTGTGGGTGTACAAATGGTAATGGTAGCCCACTTTGTGAGCATTTTTTTGTTGTACTACAAGAGTTCGAGAGTAGTATTCCAGTTTTGGTTCCTTAATTACCGGTGGAACTTTTATGTGTTTATTAGTTACAGTAGTAGTACAGTAGTACTTGTTCCAAATGTGCCTACACAAGATGATGAATGTAGAAGATCCAAGGATTATTACATTCGGTAAGAGGAGCTCCGAGTATACTCCAAACCATCTCTCTACCATGACCATTTATTTGTCAGGATAGTACAGCTTCATCCCGTGCTAGGCTAGCTATGTTGTACTACTAGAAAGACCTGACCTATTTACTCGATAGGCACCAGGAAATGCGGAGAAGAGAGAAAAACCACGCTCAGTAGGCGGTACAATTTCAATCAATTTATTCTATTTTCCTATGCTCTCCATCCTCTTCCTCTCCATCTTCTCGCTGATCCCCACTCGCCCACCTTTAGCACACGCCAACGCTGCCATGCCGCTTTCGGAGCATCTCCGTAGCCCAGTTCGATAGGCACAATAGATTTAGCAGAGAGAAAGAAGGCATGCTTGGTTTTATTTTATTCCGTATTTCTATTTGCCTCAATCTCCATCCTCACTTCACCTCCAGCATCCCGTCGACGGCCATTCCCAATCACACACTAATACAGGCACGCGCGAACGCCGCCATGCCGCTCTAGGATCAGCTTCGGCGCCCAGTTTGATAGACAGTTTTCTATATCGCCCTGCCATCCGCCACTCGCTCTCTCCTCCAAAAACCCAATCAAAACCAAACTCCATCACCCCCACCTGCTCGAGCTCTTCCTCATGATGGCCCAATTGATCGATGACAGTGACACTTCTAGGGTGTTTTCTAATGGCCCCCTTGAAGAAATCTCAGCCAGATGCGACGTCATCACCACTGCGAGCCTCGTCGCCTGCTGCAAATGTTATCTTTACTTAGCAACACATAGTTCATCCCTGTCGAAATCTCATCCGTTTGGTCTCCGCTGTGTTCTTCACACTCACCCAACTGAGGTACCGTGTGAGTACAATGTCTTCTACCGCGACAATCGCATGAAGCAGTTCTATAGGGGCAGCTACTATTGCAGTAGGGGCAAACAGAAGCCACAAAAGAAGTTCAGGTGGACCTTGTGCGAGCTGACGCTACTGGACATGTCATCCTCTGATGATGTGATGCCAGATTGTGAGGGTAAGAAGTGGGCAGGCTCCCATGGAGATTGGATCACCACTATTGGTCTCTCCTGGAACAGGGAGCTTGTGAATGTGTTCACTCGTGACCGGATTCCTCTACCAGCGATCTTCGATTTTGAGGCCACACCCAAGGTATTTAAGTTTATGGCGGCTAGTTAGCTTACTAATCTACTAAAGATAGACATTTGCCGAGTTCCCATAGCTGCTGGAAACTATAAGGATTTCTCTGTCCTAGCCATCTTCCACACGGTAATTGCCTTCCCTGATGGTTCTCATGGTATGTAGATGGTTCTTGAGAACCAGTTCAGCATGTTCAGCTACCGCGATGCAATTATCCACAAGGGAGTTGTTTATGCTGTTACTCAGATTGGCAATGTTTATGCATGGGATCCTCGGGCATGGGGTAAAATTTCCATCCTTAAATTTTCAAGCTTCATCATTCAAATTTTGCTCAGTTGGCCTCTGAATGTGCTTTCGTTGCAAGGTCCTATGCATCTTCCGGGGCCACCTTAATTAGACGGTAATATTGAGTATAGTCCTAATCTATGGTGGTTAGCAAGATCTCCTGATGGTGGTAGCTTTATTCTAATCAATATTGTGGGCGTTAGTTATAGGCGATATGACACTACTTATGGTGGTTATCCTATCGCTGAAAATGTTGTTTATTCACACCTATTCTACTGGGTTTTGCTGCCATATGTTATCAATTGACACTAGTAGGTTACTTCCACCGAGGCAATGACGGAGGATTTTAGACCTTGGAGCATTTTCTATCTTCCTTGGATTGAACTATCCGATTACCATTCCAATTGGCGCGGCATGACTTGGCCCTGGAGATCTAACGAGGAGCAACTGTGTATACACCTCGCCGCATGCAATTAGTCTTGCTGGATGAATGCTTAAGACAATGTTGTTGGTTTCTCAACCAACATTGGCTGGAATTTCCCTCCAAAAAAACATTGGCTGGAATTGTCCACAGACTCCGTTATGGTTCGTCCCAAGCTTGGCCAACGCTAAGGATTTGAACTGGTATAATTAACAGTTCAAGGGAGATCATATGGAATAGGGATTTGCGTATCTTGAATTATTTCCTTTGCCTGATTTGTATCGTAGGCCTCAGCCGTTAACTTGCTGTACTCTAACACTCATTTCGCTATAGTGTAGTGCAAGGCACGATTTGATCAAACTCCTTCTGTATGCAAGCCATAGTTTTAGTCAATTCAGGTCGAATATTCTGCAACTCGTTGCGCACGCACCCCTTTATTATTTGTTGCACTTTCGAATTCTCAAAAAATGTGAAATAAATCCGGAACATTGGCTATGTCATATCTTGTGCATCTACAATATTCGGTCCCATAATAAGATCTTATGTGACATGTGTGAATGAAAAAGAAAACCTAAGCGAACAATATCTTGTGTTCATTTGTTCATTTTGTGGTGGCCATACCATGTACTAGTAATATTTTTGGGATGGAAATTTATAGATGAACTATATAAATATGATCTATGTTCATGATTTATTTCACATTTTCTAAAAACTTGGAAGTGCCACATGCAATAGCTTGTTGCCGGTGAAACTAGTTGCAAATTGTAATTTCCATCGTGGACGTACCTAGTGGCTCCAAGCGCATGATGCATGCAGATTCTCACTGGCAGGTGGGGTTGACCTAAACAGGGCCCACATGTCAGTGAATTAGAGCCACATAGAGTCATGCACGTTGCCTGACTTGAGCGAAATCTGGTGTCCCTACACGTCTCTCATTTTGCTGTGTGGTTGCATGTTGTACACGAGTAATTCCATGTACCCAGGGTCGGGCCGCCGATATCCGGGGCCCTATGCAAAATTCTAAATGAGGCCCTATCTCACTATAAAAATAGAACTAATAAACAATTATAATGTATATACTTCCTCCTTCCATGGTTTTTGTAATTTTATTTTATAATTTGATCTAAAACCATGACAAAAATTATGGAGGATTTCAGGTCTTAGATGGATGTTTAGATTGAAATACTAATCTCACCGCCTCTTGATTCAAAACCTCATAGTAAACTCGTCTTAAAAACTATTTAAGAGTACACATATATAGTTTTAAAAACTAACCGGACCTGTGATCGAACCATAAAAATCTGCATCTAATGGTTTTGATATATTTGAACTGTTTGGGTTTTAAAAATTACATTTGAACTCAGAGGTAAAGATATCTTAGGACACTTTTTTCTAACATGTTTAACAATTGGAACTAGAAATTGGTTTCAAGAATAGTTATAGTGTGTTCTTTACGTGTAGGAAAGCTTCGTGATAGCCTGTGTGAGTTTTATTCAATGATAATCAAACGCATAATCAAGTATATTGGCATAGTAGGCATCAATTAAAGTAGCAAAGAAATAAAGAACGACCTGCTGCCTACATGAGCTGAGAGGCACTAATCAGAATAGAAAAAAGAGAAAAAAACAAGAGCCGCAACCCTAGAGGAATAGCAGAATAACACAGAAAATAAGAAAAGAGCAGCTACCCTAGAATATTCAAACTCACAACTATTCAGGGCAAACCTCTAGGGTGGCCCGATCTTTCACGAATCCCACTCAAATCAAGGATGGAGTACGGGGAAAGGGGAGGAGGATGAACACGACGAACTCATGCATGAAGAACGCGATGAACACACACGGAAAACCATGATACACACCATTAGCTAACGCCGGCGGTGACTGGTCTGGCGCAATTCCTAGGATTAGAGTCGGGCGGAGGACTCTCTCTCGAACCGGCACGACAAGATGGGAGTCTCAGTGAGATCTTGACGTCTAGGCAAAGGGACTCTGATGCCTAGGCCTTGTACAACGCGGAGGCACGATGCAAACTCCAACGAGGTTTGGGATATTTGGTTCTCCTTTGTCAAAGGAGCATGAGGCAAGAACTAGATAGATCCACAAGGGGTTTCCACTAATTCCAAATAGCATGACTAGGGTTTACAATGGAGGTGGGGGACTATATATAGGCCAGTCACTTAAAATGGGGTACTTTAGGAATAAAAGACAAGTTCTGGACGGACTAAGGGGTACATGGGCCGCATGCGCAATGGCCTTTTCATGCCTGGTGTCGGTCGGACCGGAGACTCCGATGTGCAGGACGGAGACTCCGGTCTAGGCCGGAGAATCCGGTGTAGCCTCCGGACCAGCCTCCGGAGGGGCCTTCAGATTGTTCCGGAGCCTGGTGTAGGGGGTCGGACCAGAGGTAGGGTCGGAGTCTCCGGTGTCTTCAGGCCGGAGACTTTGGCAGGCCGGAGACTCGGTGTCTTGCAGATTGAGACTCCGAGCAGCTCAATGACACCTTCACGCTCACGCTCCTTGTTCTCCATCCTTGGGGGCTTGGTGATGTGTTGAGGCTTCTTACCTGATGATGTATAGAGTAGTTGCATGAAGTAGCACACCATCCAAGGAGGTATCAAATTGGCACGAGGAGAGGAGCGAGTTCACCTTAGCTTGTAGGAGTTTGGCTCAGGTACGAGTCGTGGGTCCACTTGGGGGACTTGTTGGTGTAGATGTAGGAGCGTCCGTAGGATGGGCTACATCAGCTCCCTCCTTGGGAAAAGAGTCGTCCTCGACTCTTCATGGTTATCATCTTGAACATCTCCATGGTAGGGTGAGAGATCCTTGACATTGAATGTATTGCTTGCAAGGTACTTGGAGGTCGGTATGTCGATGATGTAGGCATTGTTGTTGATTCTTTTGAGGACCTTGAAGGGACCATCTCCTCTTGGCTTTAGCTTGGAGTCACGTTCCTTGGGGAAGCGTTCTTTGCTTAGGTGTATCCACACAAGGTCACCTTCTTCAAAGATCATCTCCTTCTTGTCCTTGTTTAACCTTGAAGCTTGGCGAAGGACTTGTTGTTCGATAGTAGCTCATGTTTCTTCATGAAGCTTCTTCATAGCTTGTACGTGCTTCTCAACGTCCATGTTCATACGCTCATGGAGAGGTAGTGGTAGGATGTCGAGCGCGGTGAGGGGCTCGAAACCATAGACGATCATGAATGGACTCATCTTGGTTGTTGAGTGCTTGGCACGGTTGTAGGAGAACTCGGCGTGTGGAATACATTCCTCCCAATCCTTCAAGTCTTTCTTGATCAGGACACGTAGAAGAGTTCCGAGGCTTCGGTTGACAACTTCGGTTTGGCCATCAGTTTGAGGATGCGACGCGGATGAAAAGAGGAGCTTGATGCCGAGCTTGGACATGAGGTTCTTCCATAAGTAGCTCATGAATTTGATGTCGCGGTCGGAGACGATTGTTCTCGGCACACCGTGAAGACGGACTATTTCCCTGAAAAACAGATTTGCAACATGTGAAGCATCGTCGGTCTTATGGCACGGTATGAAGTGTGCCATTTTGGAAAAGCGATCCGCGACAAAAAATATAGAGTCATGACCATGCTTAGATCTAGGCAATCCTAACACGAAATCCATGCTAATGTCATACCAAGGTGTATGAGGAATAGGCAATGGCATATAAAGACCATAGGGATTAGCTTGCGACTTAGCTTGAACACATGTTGTGCGACTTAGCTCCACGTCGCGCTTCATCTTGGGCCAAAAGTAGTGAGTGGAGAGCATGTCCAATGTCTTGTCACGGCCAAAGTGACCCATACCGACTCCACCATGAGATTCTTGGAGAAGAAAAAGTTGGAGCGACAATTTCGAAATGCAAAGCTTGTTTTGTTTAAAGAGAAAGCCCTTATGCAAATAGAAATCATCAAACCCTTTGTCAATGGAGCACTTTGCAAAAATTGGTTCAAAGAACGGGTCGGAAACATACAAAGATTTTATTTCCTCAAGACCCAACACGTTGATTTCAAATCTCGTAAGAAGGAGTGTGTGCTTGAGGGACAAAGCGTCCACAACTACATTATATTTTCCCTTCTTATACTTGACAATGTACAGAAAAGACTCCATGAACTCAACCCACTTAGCATGTCTCTTACTCAACTTGGCTTGACCTTTGAGATATTTCAACAACTCGTGGTCGGAATGTATGATAAATTCCTTGGGCCGTAGGTAGTGTTGCCAAACTTGAAGAACACGAACTAAGGCAAAAAGCTCTTTGTCATAAATCAGATAATTAAGGCGAGCACCATCGAGTTTCTCGCTACGGTAGGCTATAGGACGTCCGTTTTGCATAAGGACTCCTCCAATGCCAATACCACTAGCATCACACTCTATCTCAAAAGTTTTTGTGAAATCCGGTAACGCAAAGAGAGGTGCTTCGGTGAGCCTCTTTTTGAGTTCATCAAAAGCTTTTTGTTGTGCTTTGCCCCACCCGAAGGTGACATTCTTTTTTGTCAACTCGTTGAGAGGGCACGCAATGGTTGAAAAGTCTTTCAGAAAGCGATGATAGAAACCGGCCAACCCATGAAAACTTCGGAGTTCGCTCACATTTGTTGGGATGGGCCAATCTCGTATGTCCTTTACCTTGGACACATCCACTTCAATTTCCTTCGAGGAAATGACAAATCCTAGAAAAATCAACTTGTCTTTAGCAAAAGTGCACTTGGGAAGATTTGCATAAAGCTTTTCATGTCGAAGGATTTGCAAAACTTCCTTGACATGTGTTATATGGTCCTCAAGTGATTTGCTATAAACAAGAATATCATCGAAATAGACAACAACACTTTTTCCAATGAGAGAACGCAAGATATGATTCATGAGGCGCATGAAGGTGGATGGGGCATTAGATAAACCAAAGGGCATAACCAACCATTCATAGAGACCAAGTTTGGTCTTGAAGGCAGTTTTCCACTAATCACCTTCAGCCATGCGTATTTGATCAATTTTCGAAAAAATAGTGGCTCCACATAATTCAGCAAGCATGTCATCGAGACGTGGTATGGGATGCCTATAACGCATGGTGATAGCATTGATTGGACGGCAGTCCATGCATAACCGTAACGTATCATCCGTTTTTGGGACAAGTATCACGGGTACGACACTTGGACTACTGCTAACTTGGATGAAACCTTTGGAGACGAGTTGGTTGATTTGACATTCAATATCCTTTGTCTCCTCCGGGTTCGTGCGGTAGGCGGCGCGGTTGGGAAGTGGTGCACCGGGGATGAGGTCAATGCGATGTTCGATGCCGTGAAGAGGAGGTAGTCCATGTGGAAGCTCTTCAGGGAACACATCCTTCAATTCCTGCAAAACAATCATCAAAGATGGAGGAACATTGGTTCATTCATTAGTTCCTTGCGCTAGTCCCTAGCAAAGGGCGACATAGTGCAAGATGGATGGGTTGTTCCAAACATCTCTCATCTCACTTTTGGTGGCAAGGAGAACACTCTTAGTTTTTCCACTCGAGTTTGGCTTGTGGCTCTCACTCACTATGAGGTGGTTCTCTCTCTCACCGCACTTCTCACAAGTAGGTGTTGTGCTTTGCGCCCTTGCTAAAGCCTTTTCATTGTCCGCAATTATTTGGCTAGGAGTCATTGGTTGCAAAACACATGGTTTGTTGAGCCATTTGAAGGTGTATTCGTTGGTGCGACCATCATGTTGAGCAGCCTTGTCAAATTGCCATGGTCGACCAAGAAGCATGTGGCCAACTGTCATAGGAACCACACCACACTCCACCGTATCTTTGTAAGGACCAATGGCGAAGGAGACCGATACAGTATGCTTGATCTTCACGGACCCTTGGTCACTTAGCCATTGCACATGGTAGGGGTGCTTGTGTGGATGGAGGGTGAGGTTGAGCTTCTCACACAACTCGGTGCTAGCAAGGTTGTGGCAACTCCCTCCGTCAATGATCACCTTGATAAATTTTCCATTGATGTCGGCTCGTGTTTGGAAGATATTGGAGCGTGGTCTTCATGCTCTTGTGCTTGAGTGGTCAAGATCCTTGTGACGACAAGCGATGGACTTGTGTCATGTTCACAGATGAGGAGTTCTTGGTCATCTTCCACTCGTTGCCTTGCCATTGCTTCCTTGACTCGAGCATCAAATTCATCTTCACTCAAGTACTCTTCATCACCATTGTCATGGATGAACAAGACTTTCTTGTTTCCACATTCGGCCGACTTGTGTCCTTTAACTCCACATTTGTAGCATTCACCATTGAAAGGTGTATCACTCTTTGCTTGTTTGCCACTTGGGGGCAGTTTTCCTTGAGGAAGTGTGGGCTTGAGGAAGGCTTGGAGGTACTTGAAGAGCTTCCATTGAAAGTTATTGGTGTAGCAGTTGAAGCTGGCTTGTAGGTGAAATATGTCTTGGGCTTGTTGTACTTGATGTCCTCTTGCACTTGATGTTCAGCCTTTGTTGCGATGTGCACAAGCTCAACCATGGTGTTGTATGTTTGGAACTCGACGATGCGCTTGATTGGGTGATTCAAGCCAATGAGGAAACGTGCTATTGTTTGCTCCATGCCCTTATCAATGTTGGTGCGAATCAAGTTGAGTTCCATTTCCTTGAAGTACTCTTCCACGGTCTTTGTCCTTTAACGAAGCAATTGAAGGTTGTTGAAGAGGTCACGCGTGTAATGCGCGGGGACAAAGCGGGATCTCATATGAGCCTTCATGTCATGCCAAGTTGTGATTGGCGCTTCTTGTATTGCATCACGAGCAACTTGAACTTGTTCCCACCAAATGTTGGCGTAATCATCAAACTCAAGCGAAGCCATGGCGACCATCTTCTTGTTGCTATAGTTGTGCATGCGGAAGATCTTGTCGACTTTGAGTGCCCATGAGAGGTATTCTTCGGGGTCATTGGATCCGGTAAACTTGGGCATTGTGAACTTGAGCTTATCGAAAGTTTCTTCATCGTTGCGGTCATTGCGACAAGCTTGGTGACCTTGTTGATGATCTTGTGGTTGAGGCGGTGGAACTTGGTTCTCGCGACCTTGTTGCGGAGCTTGCTCTTGATATTGTTGTTGAGGAGCTTGCTCTTGCTCTTGGCAAGGTTGTTGACGGTGTTGAGGCACTTGGGCCCCATGAGGTTGTTGAGGATGTGGAGCCTCATGATGTGGTTGATGATGAAGAGGAGGCTCGTTCCTCGGTTGGTGATGTAGATTAGGCACATGGGCCTCACGGAAAAGATCATGATCTTGAGCATCTTGACGTGGTGGGCGTCGCTCAACTTGTACCACTTGATGCTCCATGTCTCGGTATGGTGGAGGAGGCGCCTCGTGATGACCATGGTGTCGGTGCGGACGTTCATGACGATGATGACGAGGAGGAGGATCTTGGAGAGCTTCACATTGATGACGAGCTTGATTCTCCAAATTGGAGTCATCACTTGTTGTGTTAAGTATGTGTCGCGGTCGATGGTGGTAGACTTGCGGTTCTTCTTGTGGTTGCTCTTGTTGGATCACTAATGCCCTTGCGTGATGACGGTGTGCTTCTTGCCTTGCTTGTGGCCTTGAAGAGAAATCACCATCATAGCTTGACGTTGCAGCGTGATGTGGGGAAGGTACATAGTTCGAAGAACTTCCATCTTCAACCACAGGGGGATCATTGCGTCTTGGAGCACTTGGATGTAGATCTTGTTGAAGAGGTGCATGACGACGCGAAGAACTTGAAGAGCTTGATGCGCGTGAACATGGTCTTGCCATACCGTCAGTGAGGCGTCGAAGATTGTCATTTGTTTCAGCGACGGAGCGTTGGAGCGCTTCATTTTGGTGGCCGAAGTTGTGATGAATTGCGTGCATTTGTCGTTCGAGGCTGTCGAAGAGGTTGTCGATGTTCTTGAACTCAGCTTGCATCTCGCCGAATTGTTCATCGCGTCGCGTATCAAGGGCTTGGTAGCATTCACGGAACTCTTGGAAGACGATGAAGTGAGTTGCACGCATCATGTACGGTCCTTGATATTCTTCTTGGGGAGGTTGTTGGCTTGACTCACCGTGCCTATCCATCATGCAAAACACACAAGTATTGTATATGGAAGTGCAATATGGTGGTGTTAGCCTTGTACCTCACCTTGGGGATTGCACCAAACTAGAAACCACAGTGAGAGCTATAAGCGTGCAAAGTGGAATTGCAAAGAAAACTCACACTAAAGAAAGAACTAACTCTCAAAAGCTTGTTGGCGGTAGGTTAGGATTGTGGAAAGCCAAAGAACCAACCAAAAGAAAAGGGATAGTCAAAAGTGAGTAAAATCCAACAAAACTCAAGTCAAAGGCGAAGGTCAACAACTCAAAAGGGTGACGGGAACCTACGACTATATACACACACCTGGAGATAGTTGGGATTGACACGACTATGAAAATGAGCAAAGAAAATGTCCTAATGAAGACTAAGGTCGTGGTCGTGCCAATGCAAGGAGAGACCGTGGCTCGTTTGCAAAGAAGAAAAATGAGCAACGGATTTGTTGTCGTGGTGGTGTCACGGCAGATGCCATGGATAGGCTAAAGGTGGGGACTAATACACGCTAGGGGAATCCAGGGAGGGATAGTGAAGTGATTCTCCACACAGAAGTTTATATTTGCTTTGTCTCCAAGGTTACAAGTGCTCCTAGAGCTGTTTTGGCGAGAGGAGGAAGAAGGAGCTCTCTTACTCTTGCTCACAGATCATCCTTAAAACCCTAGCCAAACTAGCCAAATCGGAACCCCCTCTACAGAAGCCCTAGGCCTCCTTATATAGGGGGGGCTAGGTCTCCATCTAGGGCATACGTGGAGGTATATTCCTAAGAATATGCCATCTCCCAAAGTAGTAAGCCGACCGGGTTACTTTTCACTTGCGTCACACATGCAGAGGCTACGTGAGCCTCTGCGGCGCCCGCGTCAGCCGACATGGGTATCGTCACCCTTGTTGGCCACGCCTCGGTGGTCCTGCCCTTGTCTGCTTCGCTCAGGCAGTGCGTACCGGGGCTTCTTTTGACCAGCGAGATTCCTTCCTTCTACTAGAAGCTAGATGTGCCCCGGGTCATAGTTGATCCGGCCACACCTGTTCCTGCATACAAGTTAAACATGCATTTCCGACTTACTGCTTAAGTCGGTTGAGACTAGTTAGTGAACGCACCTAATCTGGGTTACCCCGTGATTCGGCCTGCCTTGAGGTGACCCGGCCAGCATCCGCTTTGGCCTTGCCGAACCTCGGCTAACTCGGACTTTATACCCTGGCGTGACCCTACCCGGGGGTATCCCCCCAACATTTGTGCACTTGCCTTGGGCGCTCTTCTTTCTCTCTTGCTTACAAGATTTTAGACTCTCTTTTGCAAGGGAAGACTATTTTTTTTCTTTTGCTTTGTATATATTTTTTTCTTTTTTTTGCTCTCCCTTGATGCTACCTAGTCACACTTGATATTGCTCTTGCACTCTCACTATCCAAGGACAAATGCACAATGCTCAAGCAAACACAAGATGAGCCACTGTCATGGGATAGGTACACACAAAGGAAGATAGGGGTTAACAAGGTGACACAAGATATACCTTCTTTGATGATGAACTTGGCATCGGTGGTGCGGGATGATGTTCGTGGGCCGTGGTGTCGATGAGCACGGGGGTTGTTGATGTGGAAGCTTGCTGTTAGTTGACGACACACACAAGGGCACAAACAAGTGGAATTTAGCCAATGCAAGATTAGAGGCAAAACTGTCAAAATCAGGCATTAGGGCCGAAGACTCCGGGGTCTAGGCCGGAGACTCCGGTGTGGATAGGCCAGAGACTCCGGTGTTGGCCGGAGACTCCGGAGTGCAGGCCGGAGACTCCGGTCTGGAGTCAGATCGCGAACTGCTCGTGTTCTTGCGCGGAAATCCACGCCTTGGGTCCTCAAATCCGCAAAAAATTGGCCAAATTGGGCTGGAAAAACGCAGGATAAAGCTAGACCAACTCCTAAGGGTGGCCTAATCTTTCACGAACCCCACTCAAATCGAGGATGGAGTGCGGGGAAAGGAGAGGAGGATGAACACGACGAACTCACGCACGAAGAACGCGATGAACACGCACGCAAAACCATGATACACACCATTAGCTCACGTCGGTGGTGACCGGTCCGGCACAATCCCTAGGATCGGAGTCGGGCGGAGGACTCTCTCTTGAACCGGCACGGCGATATGGGAGACTCGGTGAGACCTTGACGTCTAGGAAAAGGGACTTTGATGCCTAGGCCTTGTAGAACGCGGAGGCACGATGCAAACTCCAACGAGATTTGGGATATTTGGTGCTCCTTTGTCAAAGGAGCATGAGGCAAGAACTAGATAGATCCACAAGGGATTTCCACTAATTCCTAATATCATGCCTAGGGTTTACAATGGAGGTGGGGGACTATATATAGGCCAGCCACCTAAACAGGGGTACATTAGGAATAAAAGACAAGTTCTGGATAGACTAAGGGGTACATGGGCCACAGGCTCAGAGGCCTTTTCATGCCTAGCGTCGGTCGGACCGGAGACTCCGGTGTGAAGGCCTGAGACTCCGGTCTAGGCCGGGGAATCCGGTGTAGCCTCCGAACCAGCCTCTGGAGGGGCCTTCAGATTGTCCCGGAGCCTGGTGTAGGGGGTCGGACCGGAGGTAGGGCCGGAGTCTCCGGTGTCTTCAGGCCGGAGACTTTGGCAGGCCGGAGACTCCAGTGTGCACAGACCGGAGACTCCGGTCTGAGCAGCTCCAGCGACTTCTGCTTCACGCTCTACTCCTTGTCATCCATCCTTGGGGGCTTTGTGATGTGTTGAGGCTTCGTACCTGATGATGTATAGAGTAGTTGCATGAAGTAGCACACCATCCAAGGAGGTAGCAAATTGGCACGAGGAGAGGAGCGAGTTCACCTTAGCTTGTAGGAGTTTGACCTTTGGACGTTATTTTCGGTGTGGATAGGTTCAATTATGTTTGACCTTTGGACATTATTTCCGAGTTACCTCCTTGTCTCGGGTTATGTGGATTTACGTTCCCCTTGCACGTTCCAAGTTTTCACTTGCTGGCCGGGTTACCACTTCAACTCGGACCTCATGGCTTTACTTCCCCTCTGCACATTCCAAGTTTTCACTTGCTGGCCGGGTTACCACGGTCCTATCCGGGTCTTGCTTCCTTCTCTCGTACGCCAACCCACGTGGAGGCTAATCATTATGTTGTCTCATTTTAAGGGCCAGCACAGTAACCGCCGCAGTAATTGTCAGTCATCATTGTGTGCGGGTCACGTCACGCCTGCCTCCTCATTTACCGCATCAACGTGTCACGTCACGGGACCAACTCCACTCTGTGGCCTTCGGTGTGGCTCCTTGTTGATTGGTTGATGTGGGTGGTACACGGCCATTGCGTGTGGCTTGCCCGCAGAACGCGATCCCACTTTGTCCTCGTGGGAGAGGTTAAATAGGGGAGGGGCACATCACTTAGGCTTTTTCCCCTCACTGCGCCCCTCTGCCCTTTGCTCTTCTTCTTTGTCTTCCTCGCGACCGCGCCGCCACCAGTGCCCCCAAGCAGCAGCGCCGCCGCCACATTTTCCCCCCAGATTTCTACGTCGTCGCCACCGCTACGCGCCTCCTCCACCACGGGTCGCTGCCAATCTAGGCCTTTGCCCCCCGCCGCTGCTATCGCCAGCGAGGGCAGCGATTATCAGATGACGGAGGACGAGCTCGTCGTTGCTGAGCAAGAAATGGAGGAGGACTCCGTCGCCGCTGACCGTGGTGCGTGGGCCGGGTCATGGGTCTGCCAAGATGACTTGGACTGGCTCTACCGGACCAGACGCATCCCCGCCGGCATCATCGCGCGCCTTGCCTCCGCCGAACTCGCCCCTCACCCAATCCGGGTGAGTACGTTGTGTTCTTGTCGCACTTCCAACGGGGCTTCGGTTTGCCGTCAGCGATTTCTTCCATGACTGGTTAAGCACGTACGAACTCCAGCCGCACCACCTTCCTGCCAACACAATCACCTCTCTTTCTGCTTTTGCCTCTACGATCGAGGGCTACGCCGGATTGTGGCCCACGAAGGAGCTATGGATCCGGTTTTTTGGCCTTCGTCGTAATGTCATTCCGAATATTCAACTTGATCCAGAGGACAAGCAGCTCACTCAATTCGGAGCTGCATCCATCTCACCCTGGAGGCTATCCGTTTTCCCTCGGGTAACCGGGCTAGAGTCCTACAAAGGATGGGCCCGGACTTTCTTTTATGTCCGGAATGAGGGCACTGAAGACTTGATCCGGCTGCTTCCCTATGCTCCTGGTCCACCTAACCCGGAAACATGGGACGTTGTCCCTAACAAGCCCACAACCTTGGCCAACCAGGTCAACAAGAGGTTTGCGGAGCTGAAGAAGCTTGGGTTGCGCAATGAGGATGCTATGATCACGTTCGTGCGCAACCGAATCTCCCCCCTCCAGAGGCGCACCCACAAGGTGTGCCATATGAGCTTCGGCCGCGACCCCAACCGGACCTCGTCCTTCGAGTTGAGCAACTCGGAGATCTATCGCCGGGTCAAGGCTATCTTCACCACCCACAAGGACTTCTCCACTAAATGGACGTGGGGAATTGAGCATTTCTGCCAGGATAGGCTCCCTCCCTCGGTAAGCTTCGTGGCGCAAATTTACTCCGGGTTAATTATATGTCGGTCATTGTTCCATTTTTGACTCTGTTGTTCATTCTTTTCCTCAGCTATTCCTTCAGCAGACCCTCGAGGACGGCACCGATCCGACCCTTAAATGGGCGCCTGACCGGGAGACCCCGGACAAGGAAGAGCCGGACTAGGAGATGTTCCTCCCGATGACCGACGCTACGAAGTGACCCACCGGTAAACCCTCTTCTATTAGAGATTGTCCCGATAATGAAGATGACTAGGATGTCGAGGTGATTGAACCTGTTGATGCTGTCCCCCTTTCTTATGCTTTTCCGGCATCAGCTAACCCCGGTGGGTAGATCCACGAGGACCCTCCCCTTGCCACGGGGGAACCTGTTCCGGCAGCGCCAAAGAATAAGCATGGAGCTACATCAAGTTCCTCCTCTGGACCTTCTCAGCCCTCCAAAAGGCGAAAGAAGTCCGGAGACAAAACTGCTTCCAAGCCTGCAGGCAAGGCCCCGGCACGAAGGGCTCGGAAACCCAAGGAGCCCCAAACCTCGGACGCGTAAGTCTCTTTTTCTCCTACAACTTGTTCTTTCTTGCATTGTTGTAATTTCCCTTCTGACATTATTTGTCGTGGTGGTGTCACGGCAGATGCCATGGATAGGCTAAAGGTGGGGACTAATACACGCTAGGGGAATCCAGGGAGGGATAGTGGAGTGATTCTCCACACAGAAGTTTGTATTGCTTTCCTTTCAAGATTACAAGTGCTCCTAGAGCTGTATTGGCGAGAGGAGGAAGAAGGAGCTCTCTTACTCTTGCCTACAGTTTTTCCCTAGAACCTCAGCTCTACTAGTCACTATGGAATCATAAAACCAACTAGAGCTCAACCCACCCCTTCTACCAGAAACCTATCCCCCCTTATATAGAGGAGGCTCGGTCCCTGCCTAGGGCATACGTGGAGGCATATTCCTAAGAATATGCCTCCTCTCAAAGTGGTAACCCGACCGGGGTGCTTTTCCCCTGCGTCATACATGCTTTAGCGACGTAAGCCTCTGCGACGCCCGCGTCAGCCGACATGGGCATCGTCACCCTTGTCGGCCATGATCCGGTGGTCCTACCCTTGCTTTCTTCGCTCATGCAGTGCGTACCGGACCTTCTTTTTGACCAGAGAGATTCCTTCCTTCTCCTAGAAGCTAAGCAGGGCCCGGATCATAGTAGATCCGGCAATACCTGTTCCTGCATACAAGTTAGACAAGCACTTCCGACTTATGCCTTAAATCGGTTGAGACAATGTTAGGCGACCCCCCTAGTCCGGGTTACTCCGTGATCCGGCCTGCCTGGAGTTGACCCGGCCAGCATTCGCTTTGGCCTTGCCAAACCTCGGCTAACTCAGCCTCTATACCCCGGAGTGACCCTACCTGGGGTTATCCCCCCAACATTAGTCCCCGAAGCTGGTGCAGTCTTAGCTGCCTTTGCCGCTAAGGCCACATCAGGTTCATTCATGTTTGAGCCTTGGATGTTATTTCCGAGTCAGCTTTTTATCTCGGATTATATGGATTTACGTTCCCTTCGCACGTTCCAAGTTTTCACTCGCCGGCCGGGTTACCACTTTGGCTCGGATCCCATGGTTACCATGGTTTGATCCGGGCCTTGTTACCTTCTCTCGTACGCCAGCCCACGTGGAGGCTAATCATTACCTCATCTTATTTTATGGGCCTGCACAGTAACCGCCGCAGTAATTGTCAGTTATCACTGTGCGTGGGTGACGTCACGCCTGCCTCCTCGTTTACCGCATCAGTGCATCACGTCACGGGATTGCTTCTGCTCTGTGGCTCTCGGTGTGGCTCCTCTATGATTGGTTGTGGTGTGCGATACACAGCCACACCATGTGGCTTGTTGGCGCAGCGCGATCCCACTCACCCATCTCAGGGGGTGGTTAAGTAGCGGAGGGGCGCACCCCTTAGCATTTTTCCCACTTCTGCGCCTCTCTGCTCATTGCCCTTCTCCTTCGTCTTCCTAGCGACCGCGCCGCCGCCAGTGCTTCTAGCAGCAGCGCCGCTGCCATGCTTTTCCCCATGCCTCTGCGTCGCAGCCACCGCTGCGTGACTTCCTAGCCACGGGTCCTCGCCAATCCAGGCCTCAGATCCCCGCCGCCACTAGCGCCAGCGAGGGTAGTGAATACGAGATGACAGAGGAGGAGCTCGTCGTCGCCGAGTAGGAAATGGAGGAGGATGCCGCCGCGGCGGACCTCGGCGCGTGGGCCGGATCATGGGTCTGTCAAGATGACCTTGACTGGCTCTACCGGACCAGACGCATTCCTGCCGGCGTCGCCGCTCGTCTCCCCTCTGCCGAGCTGGCCCCCTCACCCAATCTAGGTGAGTTTGTCGTGTTCCTGTCCCACTTCCAACAGGGATTTGGTCTGCCGATGAGCAATTTCTTCCGGGATTGGCTCAGCACCTACCACTTGCAACAGCACCATCTCCTAGCCAACGCTATCACTTCTCTCTCTGCCTTTGCTTCTACGATCGAAGGCTACACCGGACTGTGGCCCACGAAGGAGCTGTGGATCCGGTTTTTTGGCCTTCGTCGCAACGTCATCCCCAACATCCAAGTAGAGTTGGAGGATAAGCAGCTCACCCAATTTGGAGATGCCTCCATCTCGCCCTGGAGACTTTCTGTTTTCCCCCGGGTTACCGGGCTTGACTCCTGCAAAGGATGGGCCCAGACCTTCTTCTATGTCCGGAATGAGGGCATTGAAGATTTGATTCGGTTGCTGCCCTATGCTCCGGGTCCACCTGACCTGGAATTCTGGGAGGAGGTCTCCAAGAAGCCCACGGCTCTGTCCAATCAAGTTAACAAGAGGTTCACGGAACTGAAGAAACTCGGATTGCGCAACGAGGATGCTATGATCACGTTAAATGCGAATCAATCTCTCCTCCGAAGCACACCCACAAGTTGTGCCACATGAGTTTCGGCCGCGACCCCAACCGGACCTCTTCCTTCGAGTTGAGCAACACGGAGATTATTCGCCGGGTTAAGGCTCTTTTCACCACCCACAGGGATTTTTCCACCGAATGGACGTGAGGAATTGAGCACTACTGTCGTGACAGGCTCCCTCCCGCGGTAAGCTTTGCAGGGCAAACTTATTTCGGATCAAATATGTGTCGGTTTTTGTTGTATTTTTTACTCTGTTCTTCATGCTTTTTCTCAGCTGTTCCTTCAGCAAAGTCTCGAGGATGGTACGGATCCGACCCTTAAGTGGGCGCCAGACCGAGAAATCCCGAATGAGGAGGAGCCGGACCAGGAGATGTTCCTCCCTATGACCGACGCTACCAAACGACCCAGCGGTAAATTCTCTTCTCTTAGAGATTGGCCCGATGATGAGGATGACTCAGATGTCGACGTGATTGAACCTGTTGAGGCTGTCCCTCTTTCTTTTTCCTTTCCAGCATCAGCTAACCCCAATGGGCATATCCACGAGGATCCTCCACTTGCAACGGGCGAGCCGGTTCCGGTGGCGTCGAAGTAGAAGCGCGGAGCCGCATCAATTTCTTCCTCCGAACCTTCTCATCTCGGGCAGGCAAATCCCCGGCACGAAGGGCTCGGAAACCCAAGGAGGCCGAAACCTCAGATGCGTAAGTTATTTTTTGTTGCGTAACTCACTTTTCCTTGCATCGTGGCAATTTCTCTTCTCACATTATTTTCTTCTTCAGACCTCCGGTGGAGGTCCCTCAGAGCGGATCAAGCATCTCTTCACCACTTCGATCCGGCCCTTCTCCTCCTCGTGATGACGAGTCATGTCCGCTGAGCCCTATTCCAGAGGGTTCTGCGGCTGCTCCGGGTTCCGCACTACCTCGTCAAGAGGAACGCGACCTTGGAGCGGGAGGGGTTGGTCCAGCCGAGGCGACGGCGTCCACCACTTCGGCATTGCCGCAACCAGCAGCCACCGAGTCTATCTTAACACCAGCACCAGCACCAATTCCAGTATCAGTGACCGAACCGGCTCCAGCATCTGTTCCGGCACCAAGAAAACCAACCACAGCTCCAAGTCCAGCTACAAGAGCTCCAGTGCCAAGTTCTTCCGCCTCGTCCGAGTCATCTCAACCTCGGTGAGGAACTACTCCAGCAGCTTCTAAGGGGAAATCCACTGCAGTTACTTCTTCCCAGCAAGCTAAGGAAAAAAGGCTCCGGATACTACCAAGTCAACATCCGTCAAGGCTAGGCAGTGAACCCTATCGTCGATGCTTCCCAAGAAAGCTCCAGCAGCGAAGGATGTTCCTGCCGAGCCAACTGATGCGCAGCACATGGTTCTGCATACCAGCTCAGCCCTTGCCTTGGTTGAGAGGAAAGAAGCGCACGCAAAGGGCTTGGTGGCACCCCATATGCCCACCGGTGAGCGGTACCCTCCGAGTCTTATTGAGTTCGTCATGAACTAGAATAAGGCGGAGTTCGTCCATAACGACGATCTCCTGGAAAAGGTCGGCCCCACAGAATTTTCCGCCTAGATGAATACTGCCACTAAGGCAATTAACCTCGCGGGGCGAATGATGGAGGTATGTCGTTTCTCCTTTACATGCTGTAGATAATAACCATTAGTCCCCGAGCCTCCGGTGGAGTAGCTTGTTACTCGGACGGATGCTCATTAGAAAACTAATGTAGCTCCATGTGAACTTCGAATATGCACACACCTAGAGCCGGGTTAAGTTCCACTTGGCCCGGATCTTGTATACTTCGAATATGCACACACCTAGAGCCGGGTTAAGTTCCACTTGGCCCGGATCTTGTACACTTCGAATATGCACACACCTAGAGCCGGGTTAAGTTCCACTTGGCCCGGATCTTGTACACTTCGAATATGCACACACCTAGAGCCGGGTTAAGTTCCACTTGGCCTGGATCTTGTACACTTCGAATATGCACAAACCTAAAGCCGGGTTAAGTTCCACTTGGCCCGGATCTTGTACACTTCGAATATGCACACACCTAAAGCCGGGTTAAGTTCCACTTGGCCCGGATTTTGTACACTTCGAATATGCACACACCTAGAGCCGGGTTAAGTTCCACTTGGCCCGGATCTTGTACACTTCGAATATGCACACACCTAGAGCCGGGTTAAGTTCCACTTGGCCCGGATCTTGTACACATCGAATATGTACCAAGCTAATTTTACACTTCTGTACTTTTTTCAGGTAACCACCAATCGCCGGAGCGCTGAATTCCAACGCCTGCTGGATACCCACAAGATGCTACGCGCAAAACATGTTGCACTTAGTGCAGAACATGAAAAGAGGGGTAATTTTGTCCCTCGACACTTCTCTGTTTTTCTTCACCTTCTTCTGCCGAACTAATCTCCTCGTTCGGTTTCTGCAGCTGGGGTGGAGGCTGAGAACAAGATCATGAGGAAGAACTTGGAGGAAATCCGGGGTATGTCCTCTTTTGTCCGACCTCGTAGTGTTTTCCGTTTTCTCTTCTCCTTGGCTCGGCAAACATTCACTCCTCGGCTCTGCCGGGTCAACATACTGTTTCAGCATCGCTTGAGGATAGTGTGCCCGTGCCTGATATGATGCTGCATTTTCTCGAACAAGCAGGACAGCATCAAGCCGAGCTGAAGAAAAAGGATGATGAGCTCGCTCTCCTCTAGACTAAGGACAACGAGATTGCTAAGCTCAAGGTTGAGATGGAGAAGATGAATGCCCAGCACCAAACCGAGCTCCAAAAGATTGGCCAGAATTTCACAGAAGAGCGTGAGCGCCTTACTCTCCAGATCTCCAAGGACCAGGAGCTACTTAAAGAATCCGACGTCCAGCTTGAGTCGGCAAACGCTGAGCTTGAACAACTTCGTAAGACACGCGATGACTGCATCAAGGAGTTAACCCGGATCCTTAGCCACATATCACGTAAGTTCCTTCCGACCTACTTTTCCGGGTTGCTTCATATGTCTTTTCTTTACCTTCTTCCCTTGTCTGGCTTTCAGGCAAATTTCCTGAGAGCATCACTATTGCAAGCGCAGCAGTTGCAGATTTTTGCCAAGCGAGGGGTACTCCTGCCGCTCCTGCTGGTGAGGAGGTTCCTTACGACATGGAGGACCTGTTGGTCAGCTTGTCGTCTCACGTGGAGATTATCAAGAATTACGGCAAGGATATCCTCGATGTTGCAATTCGCATTTTCAACATGTTCTGGCCCGGAGAGAGTAGCCCGGAGACCACTGCGATTCTCATCGAGAAGTTAATGGAGACTGAGACCCAGCTCGATCTCTGGAGAGAATCCGCTGGGCGTGCCGCAGCTGATATTATCCTTCACCATATTCTCACATGGTACGAGAAGATCGACCTCAGCCTCCTTACACGCCGGCGCACCGGATCCAGATGGAACGATGATCCGGAGTGGGTAGCTCGGCGCCAGGCTTGCGCCTACAGCCTCGTCGAATATTCTCCTATCCATGACTGGGTTGAAGGACCAAGCTTCCTGGAATCCGCTGGGGACGAGCATGTTGAGAACGTTGAAGATGGGTCGGATGAGGGTGGAGAAGATGATGCTTCAGATATTGAAGATAGCGACGACGACGCCGAACTTCCTCCTCCTGCTGCTCCTTAGTTCAAAAAACTTGAAAGTTTATCAGATCCCCGGTATGCCGGGTGCAATTGTATGCTGTATATGTGATATTTTGCTACTACGTTTCTATGCCGGATTAACTTGGGCATAGTCCCCGAGTTTCATTTTCTTGTTCGTCCAATTCTCTGGCTCGGTCCATTTCTACCTTGATTCGGTTTTACGACTTACGAATCCGAGCTTCAAAAATTGTTTTAACAATACTTAGAAACTTTTAGGCTTAGCTCAAAATAATTCAGCATAATAACTTGAAAATAAATACAAGGTTAGTCCGAAAAACAAACGTTAACTCGAATAAATTCGCTTCCTTAGTCCTTTTTCATGTGCTACGCAATTCCAAACTTGTTCTCTTGCTTGCCATGAAGCCAATCTTGTTGGATAACAGCAAGTCGAAGAGTTGGGTTTTTGGTGCTCACACATTACTAATCCGGCTTAAGTAGAACGACTTATTCCAGCTACTGCATAAGAAGTAACAACAAACATTATTAAGGCAGTCCCCGAAGTTATCGCCGAGGCGCTATTTCATTGATAAGCTCATTGCCGACATACATACCGACATATGAGACGACTCGGATACATACACTTCTTAGCTAAGTGTAGAAGGGACGAAGTAGTGCTAGATTCCACGGTCGCTTAGATTCCTCTCCGGACCTGTCCGCCTTGTTCTTTTCCTATGGCTTTGCATCTATAAGATAGTAAGAATCATTGTGCAATGCTTTGCTCACAATGAATTGCCCTTCCCATGGAGGGGGATAATTTATGCATGCCAGTAGTACGTTGTACCAACCGGAGCACCAGATCGCCTTCCCGAAAGACTCGGGGGCACACTTTCCGGCTATGATAGCGTCAGAGATTTTGCTGATATATGGCGGATCTGATGCAAGGCTTCTCTCGCTTCTTCCAAAGCAGATCAACATCATTTTGCCGGGCTTGCACTTCGCTTCGTGGTATTGGGTGACCCTAGGCGAATCATGCTCTATGTCGGCTGGTAATACTCTGCCTCATATACCGTAAAAAATGGCGATATTTGTTGATCGATTCGGAGTTGTTCTTAAACACCACAGTACCGCTGGTAGTTCTTCTATCCAGCACCACGCTGATCTTTGCAGCGGCTCAATGTGCCGGGGTTTTATCCTGGATAATACTACTCCGTTGGATCTTTCCACTTGTCCGTTCGATGCGGGGTTGGCTACCGAGGCTACGTCCAGCCGGATCTTCTTATCTCGGCAGAATCGTGCAAATGCTCCTTCAGCAAAATTTGTGCCATTATCAGTTATGATACTGTGAGGATAACCGTATCTCAAGATGATGTCTTTGAGAAATGTTACGGCCGTAGCTCCATCACATTTTCTTGTAGGCTTCACTTCAATCCATTTTGTAAACTTGTTCACCATGACCAAAATGTGTGTCATGTTTCCTCTCGCTGGTTTGAACGGGCCAACCATATCCAAGCACCATACAGCGAATGGCCATGTAATTAGTATGGTCTTGAGTTCCGACATAGGCATACCTTTGACAACCATTGCATTTTCTCACCAGATCTTCCGCTTCTTCTAAGGCACTTGGCCAGTAGAACCCATGTCGGAATGCTTTTGCCACCAAGGCTCTGGATGAGGCATGATGCCCGCATTCTCCTTGGTGTATATCTCGGAGGATGTCAAGTCCTTCTTCCGGGTCAACGCATCGCTGGAGGACGTTGGTTACACTCTGTTTGTACAACTCGGAATTGATAATCGTGTATGCTTTTGCTCTCCTCTGAGTTTGCATGGCTAATACCTCCTCAGTAGGTAACGTTCCATCTTTCAGAAATTGGAATATAGGCTGTGCCCAAGCTGGAATTGCTCGTGCAGGGAACACCTCTTCATCAATTTCCATCTGATCTACTGGCATAACTTCGGCCGGATCACGCTGAGCATTCCCCGGGTCAAGCGAGGTAGTCCCCGGGTGTGCTGAAGCAGTCCCCAGGTTTGCTGAGGCAGTCCCCGGGTTTAGGGCTGCGGTGGAGGTCCCTCAGAGTGGATCTAGAATCTCTTCGCCGCTCCGTCCTAGCTCCTCTCCCCCTCGTGACGACGAGTCACGCCCGTTGAGCCCTATTCCAGAGGGTTCTGCGGCTGCTCCGGGTTCTAGCCCACCTCGTCAAGAGGGGGGACCCTGGAGCGGGGGAGATGGATCCAGCCAAGGCAGCGGCATCCACCACTTCGGCTCCACCTCAACCAGCAACTACTGAAACTACCTCCATACCAGCACCGACACCAGCACCAGCACTAGCACCAATTCCGGCACCAGCAACAAGGGCACCAGCGCCAAGCTTCTCTGCCTCGTCCGATTCTTCTCAGTCTCGGCGAGGAAGTACCCAGGCAGCTCCTAAGGGGAAATCAGCCGCAACCACTTCCTCCTCTCAGCAAGCCAAAGGAAAGAAAGCCCCTCACGTCACCAGGGCAGTGTCCACCAGGTCTGGACAGCGCACCCTCGCGTCCATGCTTGCCTGAAGGCTCCAAAGACAAGGGCGCCCCTGCCGATCCAACTAGTGTGCAGCAACTTGTTCTGCACACCAGTCCGGACCTTGCTTAGGTTGAGAGGAGAGAGGCACATGCGAGGGGCTTGGTGGCGCCCCACATGCTCAGCGGGGAGTGATATCCTCCGACCTTGATCGAGTTTATGAATAACTGGAACAAGGCGGAGTTTGTCTATAACGACGATCTCCTGGAGAAGTTCGGTCCCGCCGAATTCGCTGCACAGATGAATACATCCTCTAAGGTGATTAACCTTGCGGGTCGGATGATGGAGGCACGTTACTTCACCTTTTCCTTATCGTGCACTAGCAATATAACCATTAGTCTCCGAGCCTCCGGGGGAGTAACTTGTTACTCGGCCGGATGCTCCTTAGAGAACTAACGTAGCTCCTTCATAATTTCAAATATGCACACACCTAGAGCCGGGTTAAGTTCCACTTGGCCCGGATCTTGTTCACTTCGAATATGCACACACCTAGAGCCGGGTTAAGTTCAACTTGGCCCGAATCTTGTACACTTCGAATATGCACACACCTAGAGCCGGGTTAAGTTCCACTTGGCCCAGATCTTGTACACTTCGAATATGCACACACCTAGAGCCGGGTTAAGTTCCACTTGGCCCGGATCTTGTGCACTTTGAATATGCACACACCTAGAGCCGGGTTAAGTTCCACTTGGCCCGGATCTTGTACACTTCGAATATGCACACACGTAGAGCCGGGTTAAGTTCCACTTGGCCCGGATCTTGTACACTTCGAAGGGTTAAGTTCCACTTGGCCCGGATCTTGTACACTTCGAATATGCGCAAGGCTTAAACTAAATTTTTGTATTATTTTCAGGTGACCACCAACCGCCGGAGTGCTGAGTTCCAGCGTCTTCTGGATACTCACAAGATGCTTCTCGCAAAACACAATGCACATCTCGCTTAGCATGAGGAAAGGGGTAAGTTTCTCCCTTGGCGCTTCTCCATTTTCCTTCAACTCCCTCTGCCGAACTAATCTCATTATTTGGTTTCCGCAGCTGGGGTGGAGGCTGAGAACAAGATTATGCGAAAGAACCTGTAGCAGATCAAGGGTAAGTCCTTTTTGTCCGACCCTGCTTTGCTTTCCATCTTCTTTTCCTCTTGGCTCGGCAAACATTCATACCTCGGCTCTGCCGGGTCAACACGCTATTTCAGCATCTCTTGAAGATAGTGTGCCCGTGCCTGACATGATGCTGCATTTTCTCGAACAAGCAGGGCAGCATCAGGCTGAGCTCAAAAAGAAAGACGATGAGCTTGCCCTCCTCCGAACCAAGAACAACGAGATTGCCAAGCTAAAGGCAGAAATGAAGAAGATGAAGGCGCAACACCAAAACGAGCTTGAAAAGGCTGGCTAGGACTACACCGAAGAGCGCGAGCGCCTCAACCTCCAAATTGCTAAGGACCGCGAACTTCTCCAGGAGGCCGACGTCAAACTTGAGTCGGCGAACACTGAACTGGGCAGCTCCGCCAAAGATGCGATAATTGCATCAATGAATTGACCCGGATCCATAGCCACATTTCACGTACGTTCCTTTCCCTTACCCGACATACTTCCCCGGGTTACTTCATACGTCTTTTCTTCAGCTTCCTCCTTTGCCTTGTTTTCAGGCCACTTTCCAGAGGGTACTCCTATCGCGAGCGCTGCTGTTGCCAATTTCCGCCGAAAGAGGGGTACTCCCGTCGCTCCTGACGGTGAGAGCATTCCCTTTGACATGGAGGACCTATTGGTCAGCATGTCATCTTGCGTGGAAATCATCAAGAACTACGGCAAGGATCTCCTCGACGTTTCAGTCCGAGTCTTCAACACGTTCTGGCCCGGTGAGAGCGCTTCAAAGAGAATTTCACTTCTTGCTGAAAAGCTGTCGGAGATCGAGACCCAGCTCGACCTTTGGAGGGAATCCGCTGGTCGTGCTGCAGCTGAGACCGTTCTTCACCACATACTCACGTGGTATGAGAAGATCGATCTCAGCCTCCTGAAGCGCGTGCGCACCGGATCCAAGTGGACCGATGACCCGGAATGGGTAGCTCGGCACCAGGCTTGCACCCATAGCCTTGTTGAATATTCTCCCATTCACGAATGGACTAAGGGTCCGAGCTTCCTGGAAGCCGCTGGCAACGAAGAGGTTGAGAATGTCGAAGATAGTTCGGACGAGGATGGCTAGGACGATGCCTCAGATATCGAAGAAGGAGAAGCTGACACTGAACTTCCTCCTCCTGCTGCTCCTTAATTAAAAACACTTGAAAACTTATCAGATCCCCGGTATGCCGGGTGGAAATGTATCCCATACTTATGTAATATTTTGCTACTAAGCTTGTATGCCGGATTAACTTGGGTGTAGTCCCCGAGTTTCATTTTCTTGTTCGTCCAATTTTCTGGCTCGGTTCGTGTCTACCTTGATTCGGTTTGACGACTTACGAATCCTAGGTTCAAAAATTGTTTTAACAATACTTAGAAACTTTTAGACTTAGCTCAAAATAATTTAGCATAATAGTTTGAAAGTAAATACAGGATTAGCCGAAAAACAAAAGTCGGCTCGATTAAGTTCTTTTCCTTAGTCGTTTTTCATGTGCTACGCAATTCCAAACTTGTTCTCTTGTTTGCCATGAAGCCAATTCTTGTTGGATATCAGCAAGTCGAAGAGTTGGGTTTTTGGTGCTCACACATTACTGATCCGAGTTAAGTAGAACAACTTACTCCAGCTGACGTAAAAATAATAAAAAACAACAAATATTATTAAGGCAGTCCCCGAGTTACTGCTCGAGGTGCCAATATTTTATTCATAAGCTCATTGCCGGCATACATACCGACATATGAGAAGACTCGGATACATACACTTCTCTGCTAAGTGTAGAAAGGACGAAGTAGAGCTATATTCCATGGGCGCTTAGATTCTTCGCCGGACCTGTCCGCCTTTGCATCTATAAGATAATAAGAGTCATTGTTCAATGCTTTGCTCACGATGAACGGCCCTTCCCATGGGGGGGATAATTTATGCATGCCGGCAGTACGTTGTACCAACCGGAGCACTAGATCGCCTTCCGGAAAGACTCGGGGGCTTACTTTCCGGCTATGATAGCGTCAGAGATTTTGCTGATATATGGCGGATCTGGACAATGCCAGTTCTATCACTTCTTCCAGAAGATCAACATCATTTTGCCGGGCTTCTTGCACTTCGTCTTCTATGTATTGGGTGACCCTAGGCGAATCATGCTCTATGTCGGCTGGTAATACAGCTTCTGCCCCATATACCAGAAAAAACGGCGTATAGCCTGTTGATTGATTCGGAGTTGTTCTTAAACTCCACAGTACCGCTGGTAGTTCTTCTATCCAGCACCCCGCTGATCTTTGCAGTGGCTCAATGAGCCGGGGTTTTATCCCGGATAGTACTAATCCGTTGGATCTTTCCACTTGTCCGTTCGATGCGGGGTGGGCTACCGAGGCTAGGTCGAGTCGGATCTTCTTGTCCCGGCAGAAGCACGCAAATGCTCCCTTCGTGAAATTTGTTCCATTATTCGTTATGATACTGTGTGGGTAGCCGTACCTCAAGATTATATCCTTGAGAAACGTTATGGCCGTAGCCCCATCACATTTGCTTATAGGCTTTACTTGGATCCACTTCGTAAACTTGTCTACCATGACCAAAATGTGAGTCATATTTCCCCTTCCTGGTTTGAACGGGCCAACCATATCCAAGCACCATACGGCGAATGGCCATGTAATTGGTATGGTCTTGAGTCCCGACATTGGCATATGTGTCTTGGTAGCGTACCTCTGACAACCAGTGCATTTTCTCACCAGATCTTCTGCCTATTCTAAGGTACTAGGCCAGTAGAATCCATGCCGGAACGCTTTTGCCACCAAGGCTCGGGATGAGGCATGATGCCCGCACTCTCCTTGGTGTATATCTCGGAGGATGTCAAGCCCTTCTTCCGGGTCAACGCATCGCTGGAGGACATTGGTCACACTCCGTTTGTATAGCTCGGAATTGATAATTGGGTATGCCTTTGCTCTCCTCCGAGTTTGCCTGGATAACACCTCCTGAGTGGGTAATGTTCCATCTTTCAGGAATTGAAATATAGGCAGTGCCCAAGCTGGTATTGCTCATGCAGGGAACACATCCTCATCAATTTCCATCTGATCCACCGGCATAACTTCAACCGGATCATGCTGAGCAGTCTCCGGGTCCTGCGAGGTAGTCCCCGGGTTCGCTGAGGTAGTCCACGGGTTAGCTGATGCAGTCCCCGGGTTTCGTGCACGACCTCCCATGTCAATGTCCATGGGCTCAGCTCCGGATTATGTATCTTCCGGGACATAGATCGAGTCGTTTCCTGGGGACGGCCTGATAGATGGTTTTCTGAGGTGTTCCAATGCTACACCTGGTGGAATTGCTTGTCGGGTTGATCCGAGCTTCGATAGCATGTCGGCAGCCTCATTTTCCACCCGGGGTACATGGTGAAATTCACACCCCTCAAAGTAACCAGATATCTTCTGTACATGAAATCTGTACAGCGCCATGTTTGGATCAAGGGCGTCCCACAGTCCTGATACTTGCCTTACCACCAAATCCGAGTCGCCAAAGCATATGATCCGACGTATCCCAATCTCTTTTGCTACCTTGAGCCCATGGACAAGTGCTTCATACTCTGCGACATTATTCGATGCCGCGAAATGGATTTGAAGCACATATTTCAGCTGGTCCTTCTTTGGCGAGGTAAGCACAACTCCGGTGCCTAGCCCGGTTTTTGTTTTTGACCCGTCAAAGTGCATCATCCAGTAGTTCAGATCTGGTGGCGGTGGTTCGTATTGTACCTCGGCCCAATCTACAAAAAAGTCCGCCACAGCCTGAGACTTGATTGCTTCTCTTCTGTCATATTGTGGCGCATAAGGAGCTAGTTCAATTGCCCATTTTGCGATTCGGCCACTTCCATCCTTGTTACCCATTATCTCGGATATGGGAGCCTCACATATTACTTTGATGGGGTGGTCCTCAAAGTAATGCTTTAACTTCTTTGCCTCCATATAGACACCATATGCCACCTTTTGAAAGTGCGGGTAGTTCTGCTTTGAGGCAGATAATACCTCGCTCAAGTAATACACTCGCCTCTGCACCGACTTACCCTCTTCATCGCGCTCTACTACAATCACTGCACTTACAACTCGGTTGGTTGCGGCTATGTAGAGCAACATTGGCTCCTTTGATAGTGGAGAGGCTAACACTGGTGCAGTGGCTAACATCTTTTTTAAGTGGGCAAAGGCTTCATCGGCCTGTGGCGTCCAAACGAACTTATCCGACTTTTTCATGAGTTGGTAGAGAGGCAATGCCTTTTCTCCCAACCGACATACAAACCGACTCAATGATGCTAGGCACCCAGTGAACTTCTGGACATCATTAAGACACTTCGGCAGCTCCATTCGTTCAATGGCCCGAATCTTAGTTGGATTAACTTCGATACCTCGGCTGGAGACGAGAAATCCGAGTAATTGTCCAGCCGGGACACCGAAGGTACATTTTTCCGGGTTAAGCTTCATTCGGAACCTTCTTAAGTTCACGAATGTCTGCCTGATGTCATCAAGGAGCGTTTTTCTTTCCTTGGTCTTGATAATCACATCATCCACATATACTTGTACATTTTGACCTATTTGGTCGTGCAAACATTTTTGCATACATCTTTGGTACGTTGCACCTGCATTACGTAAACCGAACGGCATGGTGCGATAGCAATAAGCCCCATACGGGGTGATAAATGCGGTCTTTATTTGATCATCCGATTCGAGGTATCCGTGGAAACCAGAATATGCATCAATAAATGACAACAGTTCACATCCCGTGGTTGAGTCTATGACCTGATCTATCCTCGGCAGTGGAAATGGATCTTTTGGACACGCCTTGTTCAGGTTCGTGTAATCAATACACATACGCCAAACCACTGCCACGTTCGGGTCATCCTTCTTCTTCTCCACCAGCACCGGATTAGAGAGCCAATCCGGATAGAGTACTTCCATGATAAATCCTGCTGCTAGCAACCGAGCTATCTTGTCTCCAATGACTTTTCTCCTATCCTCGGCGAAGCGGCGGAGAGGTTGCTTCACCGGCCTTGCTCCAGGTCTCACGTTCAAAGAGTGCTCGGCCAACTCCCTCGGAACACCTTGCAAGTCTTGTGTAGACCAAGCAAAGATATCCCGATTCTCACGGAGGAAGTTGACGAGCTCGCTTTCCTATTTATCATTCAACCCGGCACCAATCGTTACGGTGCGCTCTGGGAACATATCATCCACAGGCACTTTCTTAGTATCCTTTGTGGCTTGGAACGAAATGCTACCATGCGGGTTACTCAACGCCGGCATATACTGCTATGCGGACTGAGCTAATGCCGCCACCTCTTGGATTTTCTTTTCTCTTGCGCAATCACGAGTGACTCGGCTAGGTTAGGCCCGACTGAGGCACACTCAATGGAACGTCAGAAATCTCTTGCAATGGTAATCACTCCATTTGGCCCGGGCAACTTCATCTTCAGATAACTAATGTGGCAGCTCGCCATGAACTTGTTCAATGCTGGCCTTCCGAGTAACGCGTGATACGCACTTTCCAAGTTCACCACCTCAAACTCCAGATTCTCAGTTCTGCAATTATCTCTTGTGCCGAATAACACGTCAACCCGGACTTTGCCTATGGGCTCACAAGAAATGCCTGGTACAATACCATGGAAAGTTGTCCTTGTAGCCTGGAGCATGTTCTCGGAGATACCCAATTTGCGCATTGTATCTGCATACATGATGTTAATGCTACTGCCATTGTCAATCAGTACCTTGGAGAACCTCACATTGATGTTAGGCCCAATGAATGTCGGGTCCAGTACTAGCGCATACGAACCAGGACTCGGCATAAGCTTGGGATGATCCTTGATGCTCCAAACGATTTCTTTGTCAGACCAAGGCATATACCTCGTCACTGCAGGAATTACTGCATTCACCTCCATATGTCGGCGCTGCAAGCTTTTTCTACCTGTTTCCTCGGTGGTAAATACACAGTAACTCTGATGATGCTCCCTGTACTCATTCCTTCCCTCATTTCCGGGGTACCTCTGATCCGGGTGGTGCTGATTTTCCACCTGATGCACCACATCCCTTCTCTCATTGTTGTCATACCTCGGCGGAGGGGGAGGCAACATTAGCTGTTGCATGTTCGCTCCAGAGAGAAATTGCTTCCGGGGTAACTCCTGCCGAGGTTGATCATTCCGGGGTGCCTGAGCATTCCCCGCACCGCCTTGTTCAATCTTGCGCATCCACTCACATTGCCTCGTTGTATGACCCGCTGGGTTACTCGGATTTGGCGTGTGAAACTTACACGGCTGATCCAACATCGACTCATAGGTGTACCTCGGACGGTCCTTCCTTTCTTGCCACTGCTTCTTTTGTTCTGGCGTCCAAGTTTTCTTGCCATCGTTTCTCGGAGTCCATTGCCCTCCAGTTTTCTGGCGTTGACCGCCCCCTGCTCCAGGCTGATCTTGATTCACAGCTGCAACTTGTTGCGAACCGTATCGATGATCTGGTCGATCATCTCTTCTTTTTCCTCTATAGTCATTCCTCCGGGATGATCCGGCTCCATCTCTCTGGTAATACTCATCGTTCGACTCGTTTGACACAAGCCTAGGTTGAGTCGGATCTCCCAGAGCATACGAATCAGTAATCCGGATCATCTCTGCCAACGTGGTGGGCATCTTCCTTTGTAACTTTTGCCACAGTTCGCTTGCATATCTGCATCCCTACGCAAACCACGCTATGGCCTGTGATTCTATCACGCCCTCACATGAGTTTCTCACGGTACACCACCGAGTTAAAAACTCTCGATCTGTCTCATTCGGTGTTTGCTTGCACATAGCTAGTGTCTGTGGCCTATTCGGCCTCTGATACATACTCGAGAAATTGCTGATGAACATCTCTTCAAAATCTATCCAGCAGTTAATGCTTCCGGGTGGCAAATTGTTCAGCCATACCCTTGTCGGGCCCTCCAACATCCGGGGTATGTATCATACAGCCCACCTCAAGTTGCATGTGGCAATTTTTACAGCCGTTGCATAATTTATCAACCAATCTTCCGGCTTAGTGCTGCCGTCATACGTCTTCGTGCCTCTGGGTAACTGGAAGTTAGGTACCGGTGGCTCTTTCATGATCCGGGGTCCAAAACATGCAGGACCTGGAGGACCTTGACTTTCAATCTGCTCCGACCTATACATTCGATCCAGTTTCAACCTGGCATCATCCGGCATCAAATCCCTGCTTCCCAATCTTTACCCTATCACATGATAGTCCGGCCTTGGGTATCCTGCATTTACCATTTCCGAATCTCCATCATCATACCGGTTTCATTCTTGTGGCGCATCTCTCTGTTGCATACCTCGGCCGGCACTCTGCTCTTGCCTTGGTATATTCCGCTGCTGCGGTTTCCCTGTAGAGTTGCGCTATCCGGCATTGCCGTTAACAGCGTTTCCTTGACCGGATTGCCTTGGTCACAGTTACCTCGACCAGCCTCACCTCGGCTTACACTCCATCGATCGTCGTTTCTTTGTACCTCTTTTGCCTTTCCTGCCCTTGTCGGGTCATACGGAACAATCTGCTTATTTCTCCTGGCCGAGGTTACTACCTCCTCTCTCCTTTGACCACCATGAGGGGACGATGCGGCTCCAGCGGATTTCTCCCGGTTACCCACCGCCGAATGAACGATCTTAGAGGCCCTAGCTCTCTCCGGGTTTGCCCTGAGCAGTTCCTCATTTTGCCTGTTCGCTATCTGAACCAACTCATTGACCCGATCTTGCTGTCTCTGACGGGCTTCACCCATCAGACCCTCTAACTCGGATGCAGATGCATCCGCTGCTCTGAGGTTTTTCGCCGGGGTAATGTACTTCGGCAGCCCTACGGACAAACAGTTTTCAGACTCCTCAATCCAAGTATCCCCTTCTTTGTTCATTTCACTCATGAGATTTCTCCCCTTCACTTTTACAGCATCTACTTTGTTTGCCTTTGCATACTCACGCAGCGTCATGTTCAACGACTGCTGAGCCACAACAATCTTTTTCGCTCCCTCAAGAATTTTCTGCCTAGTTTCCTCTAGCTCGGCCTGTGCCTGAGCCGGATCTACCACTGCTGCTACCGGGTTTTCCAAGCTATCCATAGCCTCTCTCAATACATTCTCAGGCCTCTCTAATGGAGGTCCTCTACCTTTCCTCAGTGCCTTAGGTGTTACCTCCAGATCTGGCGCCGGATCCTTGCTTGCGCTCGCACCAGGCGCGGTCATCATCACTTCAGCACGGTCCGGGGAGCGAGCGATACGCGCCCCGTGAACCACGCTAAGGTGTGGTTCCCCTGCTTCAACGGCGTGCCACGGATGAACGCATGATACGTCCACAGCAACGTAGACCTTATGTGCACCCAACTTGACGAAGAGGCCGTTGCGCGGAAGTGGGCGCGTGCCGAAGCAGCCAGTGTTGTCGCTGACGAAGTCCAGCGCTCCAAAGTGCTGAACGAGCCTGGAGACGATGCGTTCGCCGGTGCCGATGAGGTTTCCCGTCCGGATATTCACCCCTGCTAGCGCCGCTAGCCCCACGGTGGGTGCCAACTGTCATGGTGGTGTCACGGAAGATGCCATGGATAGGCTAAAGGTGGGGACTAATACACGCTAGGGGAATCCAGGGAGGGATAGTGAAGTGATTCTCCAGACAGAAGTTTATATTTGCTTTGTCTCCAAGGTTACAAGTGCTCCTAGAGCTGTTTTGGCGAGAGGAGGAAGAAGGAGCTCTCTTACTCTTGCTCACAGATCATCCTTAAAACCCTAACAAACTAGCCAAATCTGAACCCCCTCTACAGAAGCCCCAGCCCTCCTTATATAGGGGGGGCTAGGTCTCCATCTAGGGCATACGTGGAGGTATATTCCTAAGAATATGCCATCTCCCAAAGTAGTAAGCCGACCGGGTTACTTTTCCCTCGCGTCACACATGCAGAGGCTACGTGAGCCTCTGCGGCGCCCGCGTCAGCCGACATGGGTATCATCACCCTTGTCGGCCATGCCTCGTGGTCCTGCCTTGTTCCGCTTCGGCCAGCAGGCGTCGGGGCTTCTTTTGACCAGCGAGATTCCTTCCTTCTCCTAGAAGCTAGATGTGCCCCGGGTCATAGTTGATCCGGCCACACCTGTTCCTGCATACAAGTTAAACATGCATTTCTGACTTACTGCTTAAGTCGGTTGAGACTTAGTTAGGCGAACGCCCCCTGGTACGGGTTACCCCGTGATTCGGCATGCCTTGAGGTGACCGGCCAGCATCCGCTTTGGCCTTGCCGAACCTCGGCTATCTCGGACTTTATACCCCGGCGTGACCCTACCCGGGGGTATCCCCCCAACATTTGTGCACTTGCCTTGGGCGCTCTTCTTTCTCTCTTGCTTACAAGATTTTAGACTCTCTTTTGCAAGGGAAGACTATTTTTCTTTTTCTTTGCTTTGTATTTTTTTTCTTTTTTTTGCTCTCCCTTGATGCTACCTAGTCACACTGGATATTGCTCTTGCACTCTCACTATCCAAGGACAAATGCACAATGCTCAAGCAAACACAAGATGAGCCACTGTCATGGGATAGGTACACACAAAGGAAGATAGGGGTTAACAAGGTGACACAAGATATACCTTCTTTGATGATGAACTTGGCATCGGTGGTACGGGATGATGTTCGTGGGCCGTGGTGTCGATGAGCACAGGGGTTGTTGATGCGGAAGCTTGCTGTTAGTTGACGACACGCACAAGGGCACAAACAAACAAGTGGAATTTAGCCAATGCAAGATTAGAGGCAAAACTGTCAAAATCAGGCATCAGGGCCGGAGACTCCGGGGTCCAGGCCGGAGACTCCGGTGTGGATAGGCCAGAGACTCCGGTGTTGGCCGGAGACTTCGGAGTGCAGGCCGGAGACTCCGGTCAGGAGTCAGATCACGAACTGCTCGTGTTCTTGAGCGGAAATCCACGCCTTGGGTCCTCAAATCCACAAAAAATTGGCCAAATTGGGCTAGAAAAACGCAGGATAAAGCTGGACCAACTCCTAAGACAAGGTTTCGTCGGATCAAAACCACAAATAACACTCCAAATCACGAGATCGATCCAAAGGAAAATTTGGGCTGTTTTTTGGGGATTTTCGAATTTTTGGTGGATAGAAGGAAAATTTGTGGGAGGATTCTTTAGCAACGAAGCTCTGATACCAATATGTTGAGGGAAAACCTCTAGGGTGGCCTGATCTTTCACGAACCCCACTCAAATCGAGGATGGAGTGCGGGGAAAGAAGAGGAGGATGAACACGACGAACTCACGCACGAAGAACGCGATGAACACGCACGCAAAACCATGATACACACCATTAGCTCACGTTGGTGGTGACCAGTCCGACACAATCCCTAGGATCGGCGTCGGGCGGAGGACTCTCTCTCGAACCGGCACGGCGAGATGGGAGACTCGGTGAGATCTTGACGTCTAGGAAAAGGGACTTTGATGCCTAGGCCTTGTAGAACGCGGAGGCACGATGCAAACTCCAACGAGGTTTGGGATATTTGGTGCTCCTTTGTCAAAGGAGCATGAGGCAAGAACTACATAGATCCACAAGGGGTTTCCACTAATTCCTAATATCATGCCTAGGGTTTACAATGGAGGTGGGGGACTATATATAGGCCAACCACCTAAACAGGGGTACATTAGGAATAAAAGACAAGTTCTGGACAGACTAAGGGGTACATGGGCCGCAGGCTCAAAGGCCTTTTCATGCCTAGTGTCGGTTGGACCGGAGACTCCGGTGTGCAGGCCTGAAACTCCGGTCTAGGCCGGAGAATACGGTGTAGCCTCCGAACCAGCCTTTGGAGGGGCCTTTAGATTGTCCCGGAGCCTGGTGTAGGGGGTCGGACCAGAGGTAGGGCCGGAGTCTCCGGTGTCTTCAGGCTGGAGACTTTGGCAGGCCGGAGACTCCGGTGTGCACAGACAGGAGACTCCGGTCTGAGCAGCTCCAGCGACTTCTGCTTCACGCTCTACTCCTTGTTATTCATCCTTGGGGGCTTTGTGATGTGTTGAGGCTTTATACCTGATGATGTATAGAGTAGTTGCATGAAGTAGCACACCATCCAAGGAGGTAGCAAATTGGCACGAGGAGAGGAGCGAGTTCACCTTAGCTTGTAGGAGTTTGGCTCGGGCACGAGTCATGGGTCCACTTGGGGGACTTGTTGGTGTAGATGTAGGAGCGTCCGTAGGACGGGCTGCATCAACAACCCAACCTTCCACATGCAAGGAACACGATCGAGCATGATGACCAACTCGACTAATTGAGCATTGTAGAATTAAAGGGAAGTATATGCTATATAAAAGGGAACTCGAAAATTTTGGGCCCCCAATAATTTGGGGACCTGTGCGGCCGCACGGTCCGCACTCCCGTGGGCCTGGGCCTGCATGTACCTTGTACTAGAACATATATGAACACATGCAACATGCCAAAAATACCATGGACACACCCGTACTATGCATTATATCCGGTGTATATATTTTCGGTTCAGTGCTATGAGTTCTGCATGTAGGGGAAAAAGATGAAAGTACATGTGCCCATGTCGCAGCTACTACTACTTAGTAGTAGTTCGTCCTCTTTTTTCTGTTGAAAATACTACACTATGTTGAAATGAAAGCTGTAAAAAGAAAACCCTCTCGTTAAACTGATGTGACTAGACAATACTGCACCTCTGATACATAGTAGTAAGTAGGAGTATTGTCAAATTACTAGCTGTGTGGCGTGCTAGTCTAACATAAAGTGTAGTCTAGGCGGCGGTGTCCTCGATGTTGCTGTTGACTAGACAGAGCAAGCAAGTAAAATCTCCTCCCTCATTTATTATTTGCCTCTCCATCTTCTTCCCCAGTCCCCACTCTGACCATGATCTCCCCCACACTCTCTCTTCTCACCCATTCCTAACGCTCCCCTCCTCCTGCAGAAAACCCCAGCCGCACTTGGCATCCGCCTAAATCCATCTGGCTGTGATGGCCAATTCGAAGCTCAGCGGGCGATGCAAGTGGGATCAACTCAGAACGGACGATGTCGACCTCATCGTTCAACGTTTGGACATTTCTAGTACCGTCAGGCTAGCTGCATGCTGCAAGCTGCTATACGATCGTATCGCCAACAACGAAGGTACAAAATGGACTTTTCACCATTGGAATGAACCTTGCCTACTAAAGCCACAACCTGCTTATTGGTTCAATGAGCACTATGATGTTACGAGGGTACATCGTCTGCACGACACAGTGTACGACGTGGTGCCCCTCGACCATCCTCGGTGCACCACCATCCTGCCCTTCCTGCACAAAAAATTCTGGGTTGGTATGAACGGCGACTGGCTTGCCGCCGTTGACCAGCGCGAGGCCTGGTGCCTAGCGAACATCTACACCTAAGGAGTAATCGACCTTCCATCGATGGATACTGGTGACATTGAGGTCGCCTCACCTCCAGTATATAATGTGTAATGCTACTAGCCAGCCAAGGTTCCCCAATTAGCTGTACTCATTTCTGAACTCATGCATATTTCAAAAGTTTTTTTGGCGAATCCACAGGTATGAAGAAAAGTTCAATAAGTCGTGGGATGGATCTGTTGAAGATCGTAATCTGCAGAGTGCCCACAGAAGTTGGGGGTTACACAGACTATAAGCTCCTCTCGTTGTTCGACAGTGAAAGCACCTACCTGGAAGGCGGTAGCCAAGTTTGGAGATGTCTGGAGCATTCAGGTCATGGAAGATGACAATACTATGATGCCATTGAACACGGTGGCCTCATTTTTGCGGTTGCAAGTCAAGGCTACACCTACTTCTCTGATCCTACATCGAAAGGTAATTCTAGTTCCATGAGGATAGATTGTGAGTGATTCAGTGAAGTTGTTCTTTAACTACCTTGTTTATGTTTCACCTATCCATCTTCTTCCCTAGTCCCCACTCCGCCCATGGTCTCCCCCACGCTCTCTCTTCTCACCCATTGCTAACGCACCCCTCCTATAGAAAACCCCAGCCGAACTTGGCATCCGCCTAAATCCATCCGGCTGTGATGGCCGATTCGAAGCTCAGCGGGCGATGCAAGTGGGGTCAACTCACCACGGACGATGTTGACCTCATCGTTCAGCGTCTGGACATTTCCAGCACCGTGGGGCTAGCCGCATGCTGCAAGCTATTGTACGATTGTATCACCAGCAACGAAGGTACGAAATGGACTTTTCACCATTGGAATGAATCCTGCCTACTGATACCTCAGCCTGCTTATTGGTTCGATGAGCACTATGATGGTATGAGGGTACATCGTCTGCACGACATGGTGTACGACGTGGTGCCCCTCGACCATCCTCGGCGCACCACCATCCTACCCTTCATGCACGAAAAATTCTGGGTTGGGATGAAGGACGACTAGCTCACCGTCGTTGACCAGCGTGGGGCCTGGTGCCTAGCGAACATCTACACCTGTCGAGTAATCGACCTTCCATCGACGGATACTTATGGCATTGAGGCCGCCTCACCTCCAGTATATAACATGTAATGCTACTAGCCAGCCATGGTTCCCCTAATTACCTATACTCATTTCTGAACTCATGCATATTTCAAAAGTTGTTTTTGGCGAATCCGCAGGTATGGAGAAAAGTTCAATAAGTCGTGGGATGGATCTCTTGAGATGTTGAAGATCGTAATCTGCAGAGTGCCCACATAAGTTGGGGGTTACACAGACTATAAGCTCCTCGTGTTGTTTGTCGGTGAAATCGCCTACCTGGAAGGCGGTAGCCAAGTTTGGAGATGTCTAGAGCATTCAGGTAATGGAAGGCGACAATACTATGATGCCATTGGACACGGTGGCCTCATTTTTGCGGCCGCAAGTCAAGGCTGCACCTACAGGTGGGATCCCTCATCGGAATGTAATTCTAGTTCCATGATGATACATTGTGAGTGATTAAGTGAAGTTGTTCTTTAACTACCTTGTTTATGTTTTACCTTTCATATAACTGAATGAGCACACATTTTATGTCCTAAAAAATGAATGAACAATTGCCAGTAATGAATTAGTACCAGTAATATGCCTTCCAAAAATATAGTGTATGACGGTGTCCCTACACTAGTAAGTTCGTTCATTGTCAGAATATCAAAGGTATTATTAACCATCATCTCAATTATGAGCACAACACAATGAAGCCGGGTTTCTTTATTTGTTTGTACTTTCAGGCCCTCCTCGGATTGTAGGAATCACATAGGATTTTTGTAGGACACCAACCTTTCCTTTTTGGATTTTGCCTTGGGATTCAGAGGAATTGTGTAGTATTTTTGTAGGATTTGGATCCTTAGGATTTTTTCTATAAAATGTTGTTTGATTCGAAAGAGTATAATCCTTAGGAATTCCTTCAAATTTGCACTCTATTTTGGAGGAAAATTTCCATCCACTCCAATCTCTTTGTACAATTCCTTTGGTTTTCCTGTGCAATCAAACACCACTTGATCCAAAATACTGTAGGCATCTAATCCTATAAGAATCAAGTGAACATGCCTCTATATCAATAAAAAGTGGCGCTTCCTCTTTTGAAACTTACAACAACTAGGAAACTAAGATAAGCAAGAAATCCAAATATTCGGAATAGCAGAATAAGAAATGCAATTTCTAATGTTGTTAATTTATGGAGTAATATTATTGTCATGATTTGCCTATTCACACTGTTATCATGAATAGTAAAGAATGCTGGTGTTAGAATATGTATGTCAGTAATGCACTTTTTGTCTCGAATTCGGATGTTGTAGGAAACAAGGAGCTTCTATTTGTAATCCCAACACCTATTCTGAATGATTGGTCAGGCATGTGGTTCCTCGCTCGATCGGCTGATGGTGAACGCTTGATGATCATAATTACAATGTATGGCATGGGGGTTGCCCATGGTGAAGAGGGTGAAATCATTCCCCATGCTAAAAATTGTACTAACCTACGCCTATATCCTGCCTCTCATGTCTACATTTTTTAAGAGGATCGTAGCTCTATTGGACCTCCAGGGGTAATCGTTTGGAGGTAGGTTAATAGCCTGGGCGACAACTCTCTGTTTCTCGGTCTCAGTTATCCAATCATTGACAAGATGATGAAGAAACACGGATGCGAGGCTCCTGATGGCACATTGTTCCCATTCATGAGGAAAAACTGTGTGTACACAACATATAGGAGCTTTTGCGGAATACAATTCCCTCAGATTAAACACTGCAACCTGCAACCAACTGAAGGTGAGCCTGTGGCAGTTAGCAGCCTTCCCAAAGATGGTTGGAACTGTGTGCGACATGCGGCAATTTGGTTTAGGCCTAGTTTAGGTGTGGTAGGCTCGTTGTGCCATCCATAGACTGAGCTGTGGATCTTTCTGGTGTATCGGTGTGTCATCTTTTTTTGCATCGTGGTTCAACAGTTGACTGTTAGTACACTGGTTTTAGTGGCCAGCTTGAATCAGTTTATATGAGCCCTGCCATGCTTTTGTAATTAGTATTGCCTTCCACGGTATAATCCATGTAGCGATTCTTATTTCATAGCATGATTTCTATACTATAGTTTTCAATACTGTTACTGGCTTGTATATACTCGACTCGTGTAGATTTTTTTTAACCATCGCACCTCGTGCAGCTTTGTGTTTTGAGAGGAATATTCCTTATTTCCTCTTAGCGAACAGGGAAAAGTAGGTCACTACTTCTTATGGGGCCATGAAACAGGCCTTAACTGGGCCATAATTGATCTTGGCTCGGTATGCCAAAGTAGGCTGAGATGCCCTAGGATGATAGATGCAAATTTTTATGCCGGTATTCTAAAAAAAGTTAATGCACACCCTTCCAGAAAAGAAAAATGTTTATGTAGACCCCATATTGTCTCTAATACATGGCATACTTTTGGCGCTACCGTGAAATTACTTGTTCAATACAGTATGTATCCTTGCTCATTCTTCTATATGTGAAATGAACAAGTCAAACTCTGATGTGACATGAACAAGTCAAGGTCTGATGTGTTGACATTGTACTGTCTGTGCTAGTGTACAAACTGGTTGTATTATTGTGTTCAAAACCGTGAACTAAATGTACGAATTCTAAGCCTTTTTTCATGATGACAATGCCACATGTTGGCGCTAATTGCGACATATACTAATTTGATCGTACAAAAGCATACAACTTTGAGCGATCAGTATAAGCTGGTGCTTACCCGAGCTGTCTAAAGCTGGGCAAGTCAAGGCCACCATGTCTCTATCGCCTACACTTTATATGGCATGATTACAAGGTTTTGAGTACATCAAATCGATTGGGCACTTAGGCCGAATCAAAGCCACCCAAACCATATCAAAATATATCCTTTGCTGAAAAGATGATTGCGCGCTGTAAGACTTGATATGACACGATTTTATGTCAATCGGTCAAACTCCCTCCAGTACTTTCCATGTTTGAATCATGCGCTGCCCAAGTTCCTCCCTATGTAAAACTCTTAATAAGGCGCAATATCGGTCACTTTTGTCCATTTCCAACATCATTCTTTTGGATCCAGTGTAGGTACAACCAGGTCAGGTGGACCATTGACCTTTAGTACAATATATTTTTACTACTCACCCTATAAAAACGTATATTTCAACCCCACTTCGGACAAAAAACTTCCCATATTCTTGTTTCAAAAAATCCCTTAATTAGCCTTTCGTGGTGAACAGACTATATATTTTTTAGGGTACCAACTGCATTTTTTTGAGGATGGGGTATGAACTACATTGAATTGTCCCTAAGGACCTAGCGAAAAGATTACACATTCGATCCAACACTAGCACAAAACCTTGCAATGTTAGCCTGCCGGGTTAGGTGGACTGCCGACCCCCGACATATTGAGTACATTGAATTTTCAGTGAGGAGGTTATTAGAAAATAGTACTACATTCTACCCAACTGTGGCCCAAAACCTCGCTAATTTATCCTTCCGGGTTGGTCGTGGCCCGCCAACCCTCAACACGTTGTTACTTGGTTTTTTAAGCATGAACCACACTAAAGAAGTTTCGGTAAGGATCCCACGATAAGAAGCCCATTGGTTCACAAGATTGGACCACGGTTATTTTATGCATCGCCCAAAATCGTCTTAATTTAGTATTTCCGCGCCATTCTTGATGTAGCCCAACATACGGAAACCACCTTTGGTCCACATCATGCCACGCTAATCATCACTCCAAAGGTGAACTCCTTCCATGCTTTGCCTTTTGTTGGTTATTATGCGAATGGATTCCTACTTGAGACAAATGCCCATGATGTGACTAGGTCCATGAACATGATGCCAAGAAGATGCAGCAAGGATGGCCCTGGAGCCAAGACACCCAAGAAAGAGGCCTTGAAGAGAAGATGCAAGAAACTGCTGAAGCAGGACCGGAGTCTCCGGACCAGCAGACCGGAGTCTCCGGTCTACCACACCGGAGTCTCTGGCCCGTCTCTGGACCGAGCCCTGAACCTGCACCTGGGACAGTCTGAGACCCCATCCAGAGGCGACACCGGATATAGACCAGAGTCTCCAGCCCACACAGGAGTCTCCAGACCCCGCACCGGAGTCTCCGGACCGAGCATCGTGGGCCTGCGCGCCTCAAGCTGGGCTTGGCCCATGTAACACCCCAAACTTCCTGCTTATGCCTATTTTACCCCTAGCTCGTGGCTGGCCTATATATATGCCCCCACCCCATTCTTGAAACCCTAGAGATGATGATGTATTAAGGCATGTGCCTAACCCTAGATGCGAACCCCCTCTCAATAGTAAATCTATGAGTTGTACAAGGCCTTGGAGTTGGTTCCCTTCTCCAAGTTGTCAAGACCCTCCTCAAGTGTTTGGTCTCTCCCTATCAAGGATTCTAGTAGTGCTTGGTCTCTCCCCTTTGGGATTCTACTTGGTTGCTACTCTCTCCTTGGTTTGGATTCTACCATCAGCTTGCCGATCTCTCCTTTGGTGATTCTACCGCAAGGTCTCTCGCCGAGGATTCTATTGGATTGGTTGTTGAACCAGCAGAATCGAATTGGGTGTGATTTGGCATGTGTTTGCATCTTTACCTTGCATTAGAGTTGTGTTCATCGTGTTTTCCCTCACTTCCGCCTCAAATCCGTGAAGATCGGGACACTCCAAGGGTAAATCCACAAGGAGACCCATAACAACTGGTATCAGCGGCTTTTGGTTGCCACGGATTTGACATCGCCCTTCGATTTCCACCATAAACTAAAAAATACCAAAAATATAGCCCCAAATTGCTTTTGGATCAATCTCTAGTTTTGGTGAGTTGATTGTGGTTTTAGTCCAATAGAAACTTGTCTTTGGAGTTGGACTACTTGTGCCCTGCATTTCCCAGCCCAATTTGGTTGAAATTTTCTGGATTTGCGGGTTCAAGGGCCGAATTTCCGCTCAAGAACATGAGCTGTTCGTCGCGCTACCTCCAGGCCGGAGTTTCCGGACCGGCAGACCGGAGTCTCCGGCCTACACTGGAGTGTCCGGCCCAGCAACACCGGAGTCTCCAGCCCTGAGAAAAATTTTGACCCCCTTTTCCTTTTTCGACTGATTTCCTTTTGAAGATTGTGTTTAGTGTGCATGTCTGTCAACTAACAAAAGCTTCCGCAACGCCTCGCACTCGACATAGACACTACGGAACTCGAACCATCCCTCCACCAATGGTTGCAAGTGCGACATCACCACAAGGTATAACTTGCACCACCCTTGTTAACCCCTTCTTCCTTTGCGTGTTACCTAACCTATCGAGAGTAGCTCATCTTGTGTTTGCCGAAGCATTGTGCGCTTTCTCTTGCATAAGTCATAGTGTAGAGGCAATAGCAAAAACTTGACTCCATAGCATAGCAAAGAAAGAGGTACAAAAAAATCTTGTTAGCAAAAGAAAAAGAGAAAGATACCAATACAAAAGAGAGTCCAAAGCTTCTAAGCAAGAGAAAGGCAAGTGTACAAATCCGTTGCTTCTCCATCTTTTGGCAAACGGGTTACGGTCTCTCCTAGTGTTGGCACGGCACCGATCATTAGTCTTCATTAGGACCAATTTTGTTCGTTGCTCATTTTCATAGTCGTGTTAGCCACATTAATCTCCTCCGTGTGTGTATAGTCGTAGGTTCTCGTCACCCTTTTGACCTTTTCCTTTGACTTTGTTTTTGGTTGGATTTTACCCAATACAAAAGAGAGTCCAAAGCTTCTAAGCAAGAGTGCGAGCAAGAGCAAGGCAAGCGTACAAATCTGTTGCTTCTCCATCTTTTGGCAAACGGGCTATGGTCTCTCCTAGTGTTGGCACGACACCGAGCATTAGTCTTCTTTAGGACCAATTTTGTTCGTTACTCATTTTCATAGTCGTGTTAGCCACATTAATCTCCACCGTGTGTGTATAGTCGTAGGTTCTCGTCACCCTTTTGACCTTTTCCTTTGAATTTATTGTTGGTTGGATTTTACCCACTTTTGACAATAACCTTTTAGTTTGGTTGTTCCATTTGCTATCCACCTTCCTACCCATCCATCATAGGCCTTTGTGTGTGTGTGTCTTGTGTATTCGCTTTGCTCTCGATAAGAACAACCTTTCCAATTTTTGACTTGGTGAGGCAAGGTAGCACATACCATACCACCAATACCACCCTCGTTTCACTTGTGGTCAAACAACATGTCTAGGGAAAGCGGAGAAAGCGGAGATGGCAACTTCAACAACCAAGATGGTTTTGCCACGCGCCACAACTTTTGGGTGCAGCGCCAAGAATTCAATGCCCAGTTTGAGAGGCTTGAGAACCGGCTTGATGAAACTTTCCGAGAATTCGACTACCGTGACCGGCAACGCCAAGTATAGCACAATGCTCAATTCCAAGCTCTTCACCAAGCTATTGCCAACCTCGGCAATCGTCATGGACACCATTCAAGCTCGTCAAGTTCGTCTTGCACGCGCTCCTCAAGTCATCATGGCGACTCCTCACACTCCCATTCTCATCATGGAGAACCCCACCACCACAATGGGGAACATCAAGCTCGTCATCGCCATGAACTAGTGGTTGAGCCACAACATCAATAACCGCACCACGCAAGACTTCATCGACACCATGATCACCAGGCGCATCCGCAAAACCAAGAAGAACATGGTCGCCCTCCACAACAAGCTATGGTACAAGCGCCACCACCACCCCAAGAACAAGAATGCCTTGGTGAACACAACTGCGTTGATAGGCGCCAACACCCGAACCATGACCATCGCAATCAACAACAAGTTCATCGAGCACCATAATGATGATGACGAGGCAGCACAACACGCGAAACACAACAACCGCTATGCTCAACCCCACCATCGTCATCAACAACCAATGAATGCAAATGATCCCGAGCAAAGGCATAGAAGAGACTTTGCCAATCAAGCTCCTCCTCAACCGCGTCCTCGAGAAAATCAAGCTCCTCAACCACCACCACGTGCACCAAGTGAAGCGATCATAAGGCAAGATCGCCACAACTACCACCGTGAACATGAAGAGGGCAAGTTTGGGAATCTCAAGTTCATTATGCCCAAGTTCAAGGGAGAAGAAGACGCCGATGCATACATTGATTGGGAGCTCAAATTTGACAAGATCTTCCGAGTCCACAACTACTCTGAAGAGAAGAAAGTCGCAATGAGATCCCTTGAGTTTGAGGACTATGCAAATGTTTGGTGGGAAGACTTCCAAAAGAACCGCGAGAAGAATGAGGAACCTCCAATTGAAACTTGGACCGAGATGAAGGAAGTAATGTACACACGCTTCATCCCCGAGCATTATCGCCAAGATCTCTTCGACAAGCTACAAAACTTGAAACAACGCACCAAGTCAATTGAAGAGTTCTACAAGGAAATGGAGAAAACCATGATGCGAGCTAATGTGAGAGAACTTGAAGAGCAAACCATAGCAAGGTTCCTCAACGGTTTGAGCCGCCCAATAAGGAAGATTGTTGACTTTCAACCGTACAAGAACCTCACCGAGATTTTCCATCAAGCTACCAAAGCTGAGCGGCACTTGCAAAACGAGAATGCATACGAAACGCCAAAGTCATACTTTGCGTCCATCAATCCAAATGCTCATGCAAAGCCAACAAACCAAGCAACGAGCTCATCCAAGCAAGCAAAGACCATGATAGCACCCTCCTCCAACACGACATCGGATAGTCAAGTCACTTGCTTCAACTGTGGAGTGAAAGGTCACAAGTCATATGAGTGCACCAACTCACGTGTGATGCTTACGGATGAGAATGGCGCAACCTACTCCGTAAGTGAAGAGGAGTATGAAGCTCTCACTAAACGAGGTATTGCAAGGACAGTCGCAATGGAAGAGGATGACACACCTGTATGCCAGCATGATCCGGGCCCCACACTTGTCATAGCACAAATCTCGCCAACAAACTCCATCCCAAGAGAGGACCAACGCCTCAATATCTTCCAAACTCGTGCCGGAATTGATGGCAAGTCCATAAAACTGATCATCGATAGAGGTAGTTGCCAAAACCTACAAGTCACAGACTTTGTGAGAAACTAAAGTTGCAATGCATAGAGCACCCTCACCCCTACCATGTCCAATGGCTTGATGACAATGGAGCACTCAAGATAACATCAAAGGTCCACGTCTCCTTCAAGATTGGACCATATGAAGACACCGTCGAGTGTGATGTCATGCCAATGTCCGTGTGCCACATGCTACTTGGAAGGCCATGGCAATACGATAGAGAAGCAATACATCATGGTTCCACCAACCAATACTCCTTCAAGTGGAACGACAAGAAATTTGCGCTCAAACCCATGACGCCTAGCCAAGTCATCGCATCCAACAAGACACCCATTAACAAGATAAAGCAAGCTAAGGACCCTTGTGTGACGAGTCGTGAGAGAGTGAACCACCATCAAGAGAGTGAGTGCCACAAGCCAAAAATGAGTGGAAAAATCATGAGTGCCATGACACAAGCCACAAAATGTGAGAAGAGAGACTTGAGTGTGACCCATACTAACAATCATTCATACAATTCTCTCTCTTTGTTGTAGGTTTTGCAAGGTACCCAAGATACACCACCAACTACAAGGATAAGGATACAAGATCTCCAACCACAACATGATGGAAAGATGTTCCACAAGCTCTTCAACAAGTTTGAGAATGGCTTCGACACCGGTGATCCAACCATGTACAACAACAAGGCCAAGGACACACCTCCTTCCTTGCATGATGAACGAACATCGTCGAGGTCGACTCGTTTTCAAGCGGGGGGAGATGATGTAGCCCAACATACGGAAACCACCTTTGGTCCACATCATGCCACGCTAATCATCACTCCAAAGGTGAACTCCTTCCATGCTTTGCCTTTTGTTGGTTATTATGCGAATGGAATCCTACTTGAGACAAATGCCCATGATGTGACTAGGTCCATGAACATGATGCCAAGAAGATGCAGCAAGGATGGCCCTGGAGCCAAGACACCCAAGCAAGAGGCCTGGAAGAGAAGACGCAAGAAACTGCTGAAGCAGGACCGGAGTCTCGGACCCAGACCGGAGTCTCGATCCTACCACACTGCAGTCTCGACGCGTGTCCGGACCGAGCCTTGAACCTATGCAGAGACGTCGATACCCTCGGGAGGCGACAGGAGACAGGCCGAGTCTCCGCCCGGCCAGAGTCTTGGGACCTGAGGAGTCTCAGACCGAGCATCGTGGGCCTACGCGCCTCAAGCTGGGCATGGCCCATGTAATGCCCCAAACATCCTGCTTATGCCTATTTTACCCCTAGCTCGTGGCTGGCCTATATATATGCCCCCACCCCATTCTTGAAACCCTAGAGATGATGATGAATTAAGGCATGTGCCTAACCCTAGATGGGAACCCCTTCTCAATAGTAAATCTATGAGTTGTACAAGGCCTTGGAGTCGGTGCCCTTCTCCAAGTTGTCAAGACCCTCCTCAAGTGTTTGGTCTCTCCCTATCAAGGATTCTAGTAGTGATTGGTCTCTCCCCTTTGGGATTCTACTTGGTTGCCACTCTCTCCTTGGTTTGGATTGTACCGTCCGCTTGCCGATCTCTCCTTTGGTGATTCTACCGCAAGGTCTCTCACCGAGGATTCTATTGGATTGGTTGTTCGAACCAAAGGGAGCAAATCGAATTGGGTGTGATTTGGCGTGTGTTTGTACCTTTGCCTTGCATTAGAGTTGTGTTCATCGTGATCATCGTGTTTTCCCTCACTTCCGCCTCAAATCCGTGAAGATCGGGCCACTCCAAGGGTAAATCCTCCCCTCCTCTTCCTGCACTCCATCCTTGATTTGAAAGGGAATCGTGAAAGATCGGGCCACCCTAGAGGTTTGCCCTCAACATATTGGTAGCAAGAGCTTCGTTGCTCTCGAATTCCACCACAAATTGTTCTTATATCCACCAAAAACTCGAAAATCCCCAAAAAACATCCCAAATTTTCCTTTGGATCGATCTCTTGATTTGGAGTGTTATTTGTGGTTTCGATCTGACCAATCATTGTCTTAGGAGTTGGTCCAGCTTTATCCTGCATTTTCCCAACCCAATTTAGCCAATTTTTCGCGGATTGGAGGACACAAGGCATGGATTTCCGCTCAAGAACACGAGAAGTTCGCGATCTGACTCCAGACCGGAGTCTCCGGCGTGCACACAGGAGTCTCAGGCCTACACCGGAGTCTCCGGCCTACCCACACCAGAGTCTCCGGCCTGAACCGGAGTTTCTGGCCTGAAACCCCGGAGTCTCCAGCCCTGACACCCAATTTTGACAGTTTTGCCTCTAATCTTGCATTGGCTAATTTCCTCTTGTTTGTTTGTGCCCGTGTGCGTGTCGCCAACTAACAGCAAGCTTCCGCATCAACAAAACCCGCGCTCATCGACACCACGACCCACGAACATCATCCCGCACCACCGACACCAAGTTCATCATCACCAACGACGGTATAACTTGCGTCACCTTGTTAACCCCTATCTTCCTTTGTGTGTACCTATCCCATGAGAGTGGCTCATCTTGTGTTTGCTTGAGCATTGTGCATTTGTCCTTGGATAGTGAGAGTGCAAGAGCAATATCAAGTGTGACTAGGTAGCATCAAGGGAGAGCAAAAAAATACAAAGAAAAAGAAAAAGAAAAAGAAAAAGAAAACTAGTCTCCTAATGCAAAAGAGAGTCTCAAAGCTTGCAAGCAAGAGAGAAAGAAGAGCGCCCAAGGCAAGTGCACAAATCCGTTGCTCATTTTTCCTCTTTGCAAACGAGCCATGGTCTCTCCTTGCATTGGCACGACAACAAGCTTAGTCTCTGTTAGGACATTTTGTTTGCTCATTTTCATAGTCGTGTCAATCTCAACTATCTCCACGTGTGTGTATATAGTCGTAGGTTCCCGTCACCCCTTTTGAGTTGTTGACCTTCGCCTTTGACTTGAGTTTTGTTGGATTTTACCCACTTTTGACTATCCCTTTTCTTTTGGTTGGTTCCTTGGCATTCCACAATCCTAACCTACCACCAACAAGCTTTTGAGAGTTAGTTCTTTCTTTAGTGTGAGTTTTCTTTGAAATTCCACTTTGCACGCTTATAGCTCTCACTTGTGGTTTCTAGTTTGGTGCAATTCCCAAGGTGAGGTACAAGGTTAACACCACCATATTCCACTTCCATATACAATACTTGTGTGCTTTGCATGATGGATAGGCACGGTGATTCGAGCCAACCACCTCCCTAAGAAGAAGATCAAGGACCGTACATGACGCGCGCAAGTCACTTCATCGTTCGGCAAGAGTTCCGTGAACGTTGCCAAGCCCTTGAGACGCGGCAAGATGAACAATTTGGCGAGACGCAAGCCGAGTTCAAGAACTTCGACAACCGCTTTGATGGCCTCGAATGACAAATGCGCGCAATGCATCACAACTTCAGCCACCAAAATGAAGCGCTACAACGCTCCGTTGCCAAAACAAATGACAATCTTCGACGCCTCATCGACGGTATGGCACCATTGACCGCGACACATACTTGACACAACAAGTGATGACTCCAATTTGGAGAATCAAGCTCGTAATCAACGTGAAGCTCTCCAAGACGCTCCTCCTCATCGTCAACGTCATCAACATCATGAACGTCCGCACCGACACCATGGTCATCACGAGGCGCCTCCCCCACCTCAACAAAACTTGGACCGTAAAGTGATACAAGTTGAGCAACGCCCACCACGTCAAGAGGCTCATGACCATGTTCTTCGCCGTGAGGCCAATGTGCCTAACCAATATCATCAACCAAGGAACGAGCCTCCTCTTCATCATCAACCGCGTCATGAGGCTCCACACCCTCAACAACCTCATGGGGCCCAAGTGCCTCAACACCGTCAACAACAATATCAAGAGCAAGCTCCACAACAAGGACGCGAGAACCAAGTTCCACCTCCCCAACTACAAGATCATCAACAAGGTCACCATGCTCGTCGCAATGACCGCAATGATGAAGAAACTTTTGGCAAGCTCAAGTTCACAATGCCCAAGTTCACCGGATCCAATGACCCTAAAGAATACCTCTCATGGGCACTCAAAGTCGACAAGATCTTCCGCATGCACAACTATAGCAATGAGAAGATGGTCGCCATGGCTTCACTTGAGTTTGGTGATTACGCCAACCTTTGGTGGGAACAAGTTCAAGTTGCTCGTGATGCAAGACAAGAGCTGCCAATCACAACTTGGCATGACATGAAGGCTCACATGAGATCCCGGTTCGTCCCCGCGCACTACACGCGTGACCTATTCAACAACCTTCAAGCGCTTCGTAAAGGGACAAAGACCATGGAAGAGTACTTCAAGGAAATGGAACTCAACTTGATTAGCACCAACATTGATGAGCGCATGGAGCAAACAATGGCACGTTTCCTTATTGGGTTGAACCATCCCATCAAGCGCATCGTCGAGTTCCAAACATACAACACCATGGTTAAGCTTGTGCACATCGCAACAAAGGCTGAACGTCAAGTGCAAGAGGATATCAAGTACAACAAGCCCAAATGGTACTTCACCTACACGCAAGCTTCAACCGCTACACCAACAACATTCAATGGAAGCTCCTCAAGTACCCCCAAGTCTTCCTTCAAGCCCACACTTCCTCAAGGAAAGCTATCCCCAAGTGGCAAACAAGCAAAGAGTGATACACCCTTCAATGCTGAATGCTACAAGTGTGGAGGTAAAGGACACAAGTCGGCCGAATGTGGAAACAAGAAAGTCTTGTTCATCCACGACAATGGTGATGAAGAGTACTTGAGTGAAGATGAGTTTGATGCCCGTGTCAAGGAAGCAATGGCAAGGCAACGAGTGGAAGATGATCAAGAACTCCTCATGTGTGAACATGACGCAAGTCCATCGCTTGTTGTCACAAGGATCTTGACCACTCAAGCACAAGAGCATGAAGACCAACGCTCCAATATCTTCCAAACACGAGCCGACATCAATGGCAAATCTATCAAGGTAATCATAAACGGAGGGAGTTGTCATAACCTTGCTAGCACCGAGTTGTGTGAGAAGCTCAACCTTACCATCCACCTGCACAAGCACCCCTACCACGTGCAATGGCTAAGTGACCAAGGGTCCGTGAAGATCTAGCATACCGTATCGGTCTCCTTTGCCATTGGTCCTTACAAAGATACGGTGGAGTGTGATGTGGTTCCTATGACAGTTTGCCACATGCTTCTTGGTCGACCGTGGCAATTTGACAAGGCTGCTCAACATGATGGTCACACCAATGTATACACCTTCAAATGGCTCAAAAAAACATGTGTTTTGCAACCGATGACTCCTAGCCAAATAATTGTGGACAATGCAAAGGATTTAGCGAGGGCGCAAAGCACAACACCTACTTGTGAGAAGAGCGGTGAGAGAGAGAACCACCTCATAGTGAGTGAGAGCCAAAAGCCAAACTCGAGTGGAAAAACTAAGAGTGTTCTCCTTGCCACCAAAAGTAAGATGAGAGATGTTCGGAACAACCCATCCATATGGCACTATGTCCTCCTTTGCAAGGGACTAGCGCAAGGAACTAATGAATTAACCAATGTTCCTCCATCTTTGATGAGTGTTTTTTCTGGAATTCAAGGATGTGTTCCCCGAAGAGCTTCCACATGGACTACCTCCTCTTCGCGGCATCGAACATCGCATTGACCTCATCCCCGGTGCACCACTTCCCAACCGTGCCGCTTACCGCACGAACCCGGAGGAGACAAAGGAGATTGAACGTCAAATGAACCAACCGTCTCCAAAGGTTTGATCCAAGTTTGCACTAGTCCAAGTGCCGTACCCGTGATACTTGTTCCAAAAACGGATGATACGTTATGGTTATGCATGGACTGCCGTCCAATCAATGCTATCACCGTGCGTTATCGACATCGAATACCACGTCTCGATGACATGCTTGATGAGTTGTGTGGAGCCACTATTTTTTCGAAAATTGATCTTCGCAGTGGTTACCATCAAATGCGCATGGCTGAAGGTGATGAGTGGAAAACCGCCTTCAAGACCAAACATGGTCTATATGAATGGTTGGTTATGCCCTTTGGTTTATCTAATGCTCCATCCACCTTCATGCGTCTCATGAATTATATCTTGCGTCCTCTCATTGGAAAAAGTGTTGTTGTCTATTTTGATGATATTCTTGTTTATAGCAAATCACTTGAGGACCATATAACACATGTCAAGGAAGTATTGCAAATCCTTCGACATGAAAATCTTTATGCTAATCTTCCCAAGTGCACTTTTGCTAAAGACAAGTTGATTTTTCTTGGATTTGTAGTTTCTTCGAAGGGAATTGAAGTTGATGTTTACAAGGTAAAGGACATACGAGATTGGCCCATCCCAACAAATGTGAGTGAACTCCGAAGTTTTCATGGGTTGGCCAGTTTCTATCATTGCTTTGTGAAAGACTTTTCCACTATTGCTTGTCCTCTCAACGAGTTGACAAAAAAGAATGTCACCTTCGTGTGGGGCAAAGCATAACAAAAAGCTTTTGATGAACTTAAAAAGAGGCTCACTGAAGTACCTCTCCTTGCGTTACTGGATTTCACAAAAACTTTTGAGATAGAGTGTGATGCTAGTGGTATTGGCATTGGAGGATTCCTTATGCAAAACAGACGTCCTATAGCCTACCATAGCGAGAAACTTCATGGTTCTCTCCTTAACTATCCGATTTATGATAAAGAGATTTTTGCCTTAGTTCGTGTCCTTCAAGTTTGGCAACACTACCTATGGCCCAAGGAATTTATCATACATTCTGACCATGAATCGCTAAAATATCTCAAAGGCCAAGCCAACTTGAGTAAGAGACATGCTAAGTGGGTTGAGTTAATGGAGTCTTTCCCGTACATAGTCAAGTATAAGAAGGGCAAAGATAATGTAGTTGCGGATGCATTGTCTCGCAAGCACACAAGCCTTCTCACGAGACTTGAAATCAACGTGTTGGGTCTTGAGGAAATAAAAATTTTGTATGCTTCTGACCCGTTCTTTGAACCAATTTTCGCAAAGTGCTCCAATGACAAAGGAGTTGATGATTTCTATTTGCATAAGGGCTTTCTATTTAAACAAAACAAGCTATGCATTCCAAAGTCGTCGCTTAAACTTTTGCTTCTCCAAGAATATCATGGTGGAGGCCTTATGGGTCACTTTGGCCACGACAAGACATTGGACGTGCTCTCCAATCACTACTTTTGGCCCAAGATGAAGCGTGACATGGAGCGCTACGTTCAATGATGCACGACATGTGTTCAAGCTAAGTCTCAAGCTAACCCTTATGGTCTTTATATGCCATTGCCTATTCCTCATACCCCTTGGTCCGACATTAGCATGGATTTCGTGTTAGGATTGCCTAGATCTAAGCATCGTCATGATTCTATATTTGTGGTTGTGGATCATTTTTCCAAAATGGCACACTTCATACTGTGCCATAAGACCGAGGATGGTTCACATGTTGCAAATCTGTTTTTCGGGGAAATCGTCTGTCTTCACGGTGTGCCAAGAACAATCGTCTCCGACCGTGACGTCAAATTCATGAGCTACTTATGGAAGACCCTCATGGCCAAGCTCGGCGTCAAGCTACTCTTTTCATCCGCATCGCATCCCCAAACCGATGGCCAAACCAAAGTTGTCAACCGAAGCCTCAGGACTCTCCTTCGTGACTTGATCAAGAGGAACTTGAAGGATTGGGAGGAATGCATCCCCCACGCCAAATTCGCCTACAATCGAGCCAAGCACTCAACAACCAAGATGAGTCCATTCATGATCGTCTATGGTTTCGATCCCCTAACCGCACTCGACATCCTACCACTACCTCTCCATGAGCGCACAAACATGGACGTCGTGAAGCACGCACAAGCTATGAAGATGATTCATGAAGAAACAAGAGTTACTATCGAATAACAAGTCCTTCGCCAATCTTAAAGATTAAACAAGGACAAGAAGGAGATGATCTCTGAAGAAGGTGACCTTGTGTAGATACATGTAAGCAAAGACCGCTTCCCCAAGGAACGTGACTCCAAGCTCAAGCCAAGAGGAGATGGCCCCTTCAAGGTACTCAAAAGAATCAACAACAACGCCTACAACATCGACATACCGACCTCCAAGTACCTTGCAAGCAATACATTCAATGTCAAGGATCTCTCACCATACGGAAACCACCTTTGGTCCATATCATGCCATGCTAATAATCACTCCAAAGGTGAACTCCTTCATGCTTTGCCTTTTGTTAGTTATTATGCGAATGGGATCCTACTTGAGACAAATGCCCATGATGTGACAAGGTCCATGAACATGATGCCAAGAAGATGCAGCAAGGTTGGCCAAATCACCAAGTCAAAAATTGGAAAGGTTGTTCTTGCCAAGAGTAAAGCGAATACACAACACACACACACACAAAGGCCTATGGTGGATGGGTAGGAAGGTGGATAGCAAATGGAACAACCAAACGGAAAGGTTATTGTCAAAAGTGGGTAAAATCCAACCAAAAACAAAGTCAAAGGAAAAGGTCAAAAGGGTGACGAGAACCTACGACTATACACACACGGTGGAGATTAATGTGGCTAACACGACTATGAAAATGAGCAACAAACAAACTTGTTCCCGACGAAGACTAATGCTCGGTGTCGTGCCAACACTAGGAGAGACCGTAGCCCGTTTGCCAACAGATGGAGAAGCAACGGATTTGTACGCTTGCCTTGCTCTTGCTCGCGCTCTTGCTTAGAAGCTTTGGACTCTCTTTTGTATTGGTATCTTGATGCAGCCCAACATACAGAAACCACCTTTGGTCCACATCATTCCACGCTAATCATCAATCCAAAGGTGAACTCCTTCCATGCTTTGCCTTTCGTTGGTTATTATGCGAATGGAATCCTACTTGATACAAGTGCCCATGATGTGACTAGGTCCATGAACATGATGCCAAGAAGATGCAGCAAGGATGGCCCTAGAGCCAAGACACCCAAGCAAGAGTCCTGGAAGAGAAGACGCAAGAAACTGCTGAAGCAGGACCGAAGTGTCCGGACCAGCAGAGTCTCTGGTCTACCACACCAGAGTCTTTGGCCCATCTCTGGACCGAGCCTTGAACCTGCGCCTAGGACAGTCTGAGACTTCCTCCGGAGACGACACCGGAGACATACCGGAGTCTCCGGCCCACACCGGAGTCTCCGGAGCCTATTTTACACCTAGCTCGTGGCTGACCTATATATATGCACCCACCCCATTCTTGAAACCCTAGAGATGATGATGAATTAAGGCATGTGCCTAACCCTAGATGGGAACCCCCTCTCAATAGTAAATCTATGAGTTATACAAGGCCTTGGAGTCAGTGCCCTTCTCCAAGTTGTCAAGACCCTCCTCAAGTGTTTGGTCTCTCCCTATCAAGGATTCTAGTAGTGCTTGGTCTCTCCCCTTTGGGATTCTACTTGGTTGCTACTCTCTCCTTGGTTTGGATTTACTGTCTGCTTGTCGATCTCTCCTTTGGTGATTCTACCGCACGGTCTCTCGCCGAGGATTCTATTGGATTGGTTGTTCGACCCAACGGGAGCAAATCGAATTGGATGTGATTTGGCGTGTGTTTGTATATTTACCTTGCATTAGAGTTGTGTTCATCGTGTTCATCATGTTTTCCCTCACTTCTGCCTCAAATCCGTGAAGATCGGGCCACTCCATGGGTAAATCCACAAGGAGACCCATAACAACTGGTATCAATAGCTTTTGGTTGCCACGGATTTGATTTTGCCCTTCGATTTCCACCATAAACTAAAAAATATAAAAAATATAGCCCCAAATTTCTTTTGGATTGATCTCTAGTTTTGGTGAGTTGATTGTGGTTTTAGTCCAATAGAAACTTGTCTTTGGAGTTGGTCTACTTGTGCCCTGTGTTTCCCAGCCCAATTTGGTCGAAATTTTCTGGATTTGAGGGTTCAAGGGCCAAATTTCCGCTCAAGAACACGAGCTGTTCGTCGTGCTACCTCCAGACCAGAGTTTCCGGACCGGCAGACTGGAGTCTCCGGCCTAGACCGGCGTTTTCGGATCGCAAGGCCGGAGTCTCCGGCCTACACTGGAGTGTCCGGCCAAGCAACACCGCAGTCTCCGGCCCTGACAAAATTTTTGACCCCCTTTTCCTTTTTCGACTAATTTCCTTTTGACGTTTGTGTTTCGTGTGCATGTCTGTCAAGTAACAAAAGCTTCCGCAATGCCTCGCACTCGACATCGACACTACGGAACTCGAACCATCCCTCCACCAACGGTTGCAAGTGCGACATCACCACAAGGTATAACTTGCACCACCCTTGTTAACCCCTTCTTCCTTTGTGTGTTACCTAACCTATCGAGAGTAGCTCATCTTGTGTTTGCCGAAGCATTGTGCGCTTGCTCTTGCATAAGTCATAGTGTAGAGGCAATAGAAAAAACTTGACTCCATAGCATAGCAAAGAAAGAGGTACCAAAAAAATCTTATAAGCAAAATAAAAAGAGAAAGATACCAATACAAAAGAGAGTCCAAAGCTTCTAAGCAAGAGTGCAAGAAAGACCAAGGCAAGCGTACAAATCCGTTGCTTCTCCATCATTTGGCAAACGGGCTACGGTCTCTCCTAGTGTTCGCACGACACCGAGCATTAGTCTTCGTTAGGACCAATTTTGTTCGTTGCTCATTTTCATAGTCGTGTTAGCCACATTAATCTCCACCGTGTGTGTATAGTTGTAGGTTCTCCTCACCCTTTTGAACTTTTCCTTTTACTTTGTTTTTGGTTGGATTTTACCCACTTTTGACAATAACCTTTTTGTTTCGTTGTTCCATTTGCTATCCACCTTCCTACCCATCCACCATAGGCCTTTGTGTATGTGTGTGTCTTGTGTATTCGCTTTGCTCTCGGCAAGAACAACCTTTCCAATTTTTGACTTGGTGAGGCAAGCTAGCACATACCATACCACCAATACCACCCTCATTTCACTTGTGGTCAAACAACATGTCTAGGGAAAGCGGAGAAAGCGGAGATGGCAACTTCAACAACCAAGATGGTTTTGCCACGCGCCACAACTTATGGGTGCAACGCCAAGAATTCAATGCCCAATTTGAGAGGCTTGAGAACCGGCTTGATGAAACTTTTCGAGAATTCGACTACCGTGACAGGCAACGCCAAGTAGAGCACAATGCTCATTTCCAGGCTCTTCACCAAGCTATTGCCAACCTCGGCAATCGTCATGGACACCATTCAAGCTCATCAAGTTCGTCTCATGCGCGCTCCTCAAGTCAACATGGCGACCCCTCGCGCTCCCATTCTCATCATGGAGAACCCCACCACCACAATGGGGAACATCAAGCTCGTCATCGCCATGAACAAGTGGTTGAGCCACAACATCAACAACCGCACCACACAAGACGTCATCGACACCATGATCACCAGGCGCATCCGCAAAACCAAGAAGATCATGGTCGCCCTCCACAACAAGTTATGGTACAAGCGCCACCACCACCCCAAGAACAAGAACGCTTTGTGAATACAACATACCGCCATAAGCGCCAACACCTGAACCATGACCATCGCCATCAACAACAAGTTCATCGAGCACCACAATGGGATACAAGTGATGATGACGAGGCGGTACAACACACGAGACACAACAACCGCTATGCTCAACCCCACCATCGTCATCAACAACCAATGAATGCAAATGATCCCGAGCAAAGGCGTAGAAGAGACTTTGCACTTCAAGCTCCTCATCAACTGTGTCCTCTAGAAAATCAAGCTCCTCACCCACCACCACGTGCACCAAGTGAAGCAAGCATAAGGTAAGATCGCCACAACTACCACCGTTAACATGAAGAGGGAAAGTTTGGGAAGCTCAAGTTCATTATGCCCAAGTTCAAGGGAGAAGAAGACGCCAATGCATACATTGATTGGGAGCTCAAAACAAGATCTTCCGAGTCCACAACTACTCCGATGAGAAGAAAGTAGCAATGGCATCCCTTGAGTTTGAGGACTATGCAAATGTTTGGTGGAAAGACTTCAAAAAGAACCGCGAGAAGAATGAGGAACCTCCAATTGAAACTTGGACCGAGATGAAGGAAGTAATGTACACACGCTTCGTCCCCGAGCATTATTGCCAAGATCTCTTCGACAAGCTACAAAACTTGAAACAAGGCACCAAGTCAATTGAAGAGTTCTACATGGAAATGGAGAAAACCATGATGCGAGCTGATGTGAGAGAACTCGAAGAGAAAACCATAGCAAGGTTCCTCAAAGGTTTGTGCCGCCCAATAAGGAAGATTGTTGACTTTCAACCGTACAAGAACCTCACCGAGCTCCTCCATCAAGCTACCAAAGCTGAGTGGCACTTGCAAAAGGAGAATGCATACGAAAAGCAAAAGTCATACTTTGTGTCCATCAATGCAAATGCTCCCGCAAAGCCAACAAACCAAGCAACGAGCTCATCCAAGCAAGCAAAGACCAAGATAGCACCCTCCTCCAACACGACATCGGATAGTCAAGTTACTTGCTTCAACTGTGGAGTGAAAGGTCACAATTCATATGAGTGCACCAACTCACGTGTGATGATTACGGATGAGAAGGGCGCAACCTACTCCGTAAGTGAAGAGGAGTATGAAGCTCTCACTCAACGAGCTATTGCAAGGACAGCTGCAATGGAAGAGGATGACACACTTGTATGCGAGCATGATCCGGGCCCCGCATTTGTCATGGCACAAATCTCGCCAAAAAACTCCATCCCAAGAGAGGGCCAACGCCTCAATATCTTCCAAACTCGTGCCAGAATTGATGGCAAGTCCATAAAAGTGATCATCGATGGAGGTAGTTGCCAAAACCTCGCAAGTACGGAGCTTTGTGAGAAACTAAAGTTGCAATGCATAGAGCACCCTCACCCCTACCATGTCCAATGTCTTGATGACAATGGAGCACTCAAGATAACATCAAAGGTCCACGTCTCCTTCAAGATTGGACCATATGAAGACACCGTCGAGTGTGATGTCATGCCAATGTCCGTGTGCCACATGCTACTTGGAAGGCCATGGTAATATGATAGATAAGCAATACATCATGGTTCCACCAACCAATACTCGTTCAAGTCGAACGAAAGGAAATTTGTGCTCAAACCCATGACGCCTAGCCAAGTCATCAAGTTGAGGGCAGACCTCTAGGGTGGCCCGATCTTTCACGATTCCCTTTCAAATCGAGGATGAAGTGAGGGGGAAGAAGGAGAGGATGAACACGATGAACGCACGCACGAAGAACGCGATGAACACACACACATACAAAACCACGATACACACCAATAGCTCATGCCGTCGGTGACCGGTCCAGTGCAATCCCTAGGATCAGTGTTGGGCGGAGGACTCTCTCTCGAACCGGCACGGCGATACGGGAGACTCGGTGAGATCTTGATGTCTTGGCAAGGGGACACCGATGCCAAGGCCTTGTACAACACGGAGGCACGATGCAAACTCCAACGAGGTTTGGTGATATTGGTGCTCCTTGGTCAAGGAGCATGAGGCAAGAACTATATAGATCCACAAAGGGGGTTTCCACTAATTCCAATATCATGCCTAGGGTATACAATAGAGGTGGGGGACTATATATAGGCCAGCCACTTAAACAGGGGTACTTTAGGAATAAAAGACAAGTTCTAGACGGATGAAGGGGTACATGGGCCGCAGGCCCAAAGGCCTTTTCATGCCTGGCATCGGTCGGATCAGAGACTCCGGTGTGGTGGACCAGAGAGTCCGGTCTAGGCCGGAGATTCCGGTCAGTCTCCGGGCCAGCCTTCGGAGGGGTCTTTAGATTGTCCAGGCTGCAGTGTGGGTCGAGTGGGCGAGTCTCCGGGTCTTCAGGCAGAGACTTTGGTGGACCGAGACTCGGTGTGCATAGACCTGAACTCCGTCTGAGCAGGCAGCTCAAGCTCGCTTCACGCTCTCCATCCTTGGGTGCTTGGTGATGTGTCGAGGCTTCGTACCTGATGATGCATAGTGTAGTTGCATGAAGTATCACACCATCTAAGGAGGTATCAAATTGGCACGAGGAGAGGAGCGAGTTCACCTTAGCTTGTAGGAGTTTGGCTCGAGCACGAGTCATGGGTCCACTTGGGGGACTTGTTGGTGTAGATGTAGGAGCGTTCGTAGGACAGGTTGCATCATCTCCCCCCTTGGGAAAGAGTTGTCCTCGACTCTTCATGGTTATCATCTTGAACATCTCCATGGTAGGGTGAGAGATCCTCGACATTGAATGTATTGCTTGCAAGGTACTTGGAGGTTGGTATGTCGATGATGTGGGCGTTGTTGTTGATTCTTTTGAGGACCTTGAAGGGACCATCTCCTCTTGGCTTGAGCTTGGAGTCACCTTCCTTGGGGGAGCGGTCTTTGCTTAGGTGTATCCACACAAGGTCACCTTCTTCAAAGATCATCTCCTTCTTGTCCTTGTTTAACCTTGAAGCTTGGCGAAGGACTTGTTGTTCGATAGTAGCTCTTGTTTCTTCATGAAGCTTCTTCATAGCTTGTGCGCGCTTCTCGACGTCCATGTTTGTGCGCTCATGGAGAGGTTGCAGTAGGATGTCGAGCGCGGTGAGGGGCTCAAAACCATAGACGATCATGAAAGGACTCATCTTGGTTGTTGAGTGCTTGGCTCGATTGTAGGCAAACTCGGCGTGGGGAATGCATTCCTCCCAATCCTTCAAGTTCTTCTTGATGAACACACGTAGGAGAGTTCCGAGGCTTCGGTTGACAACTTTGGATTGGCCATCGATTTGAGGATGCGTTGCGGATGAAAAGAGGAGCTTGACGCCGATCTTGGCCATGAGGGTCTTCCATAAGTAGCTCATGAATTTGACGTCGCGATCGGAGACGATTGTTCTTGGCACACCGTGAAGACGGACAATTTCCCTGAAAAATAGATTTGCAACATGTGAAGCATCGTCGGTCTTATGGCACGGTATTAAGTGTGCCATTTTGGAAAAGCAATCATGACTATGCTTAGATCTACGCAATCCTAACACGAAATCCATGCTAATGTCAGACCAAGGGATATGAGGAATAGGAAATGGCATATAAAGACCATAAGGGTTAGCTTGCGACTTAGCTTGAACACATGTCGTGCATCTTGAATGTAGCACTCCACGTCACGCTTCATCTTGGGCCAAAAGTAGTGATTGGAGAGCATGTCCAATGTCTTGTCACGGCCAAAGTGACCCATGAGGCCTCCACCATGAGATTCTTGGAGAAGCAAAAGTTGAAGCGACGACTTCGGAATGCATAGCTTGTTTTGTTTAAAAACAAAGCCCTTATGCAAATAGAAATCATCAACTCCTTTGTCATTGGACCACTTTGCGAAAATTGGTTCAAAGAACGGGTCGGAAGCATACAAAGATTTTATTTCCTCAAGACCCAACACGTTGATTTCAAGTCTCTTAAGAAGGCTTGTATGTTTGCAAGACAATGCGTCCGTAACTACATTATCTTTGCCCTTCTTATACTTGACAATGTACGAAAAAGACTCCATGAACTCAACCCACTTAGCGTGTCTCTTGCTCAAGTTAGCTTGGCCTTTGAGATATTTCAACGACTCGTGGTCGGAATGTAGGATAAATTCCTTGGGCCATAGGTAGTGTTGCCAAACTTGAAGGACACGAACTAAGGCAAAAAGCTCTTTGTCATAAATCGGATAGTTAAGGCGAGCACCATGAAGTTTCTCGCTATGGTAGGCTATAGGACGTCTGTTTTGCATAAGGACTCCTCCAATGCCAATACCACTACCATCACACTCTATCTCAAAAGTTTTTGTGAAATCCAGTAACGCAAGGAGAGGTGCTTCAGTGAGCCTCTTTTTAAGTTCATCAAAAGCTTTTTGTTGTGCTTAGCCCCAAACGAAGGTGACATTCTTTTTCGTCAACTCTTTGAGAGGGCATGCAATGGTTGAAAAGTCTTTCACAAAGCGTCGATAGAAACCGGCCAAGTGATTTTTGAGAGGACACGAAAAATCTAAGAAAAATCAACTTGTCTTTAGCAAAAGTGAACTTGGGAAGATTAGCATAAAGCTTTTCATGTCGAAGGATTTGCAAAACTTCCTTGTCATGTGTTATATGGTCCTCAAGTGATTTGCTATAAACAAGAATATCATCGAAATAGACAACAACACTTTTTCCAATGAGAGGACGCAAGATATAATTCGTGAGACGCATGAAGGTGGATGGGGCATTAGATAAACCAAAGGGCACAACCAACCATTCATAGAGACCAAGTTTGGTCTTGAAGGCGGTTTTCCACTCATCACCTTCAGCCATGCGCATTTGATGGTAACCACTGCAAAGATCATTTTTCGAAAAAATAGTGGCTCCACACAACTCATCAAGCATGTCATCGAGACGTGGTATTGGATGTCGATAACGCACGGTGATAGCATTGATTGGAACAAGTATCATCCGTTTTTTGGAACAAGTATCACGGGTACGACACTTGGACTAGTGCGAACTTGGATCAAACCTTTGGAGACGAGTTGGTTGATTTGACGTTCAATCTCCTTTGTCTCCTCCGGGTTCGTGCGGTAAGCGGCAGAGTTGGGAAGTGGTGCACCGGGGATGAGGTCAATGCGATGTTCGATGCCACGAAGAGGAGGTAGTCCATGTGGAAGCTCTTCGGGGAACACATCCTTGAATTCCAGAAAAAACACTCATCAAAGATGGAGGAACATTGGTTAATTCATTAGTTCCTTGCGCTAGTCCCTTGCAAAGGAGGACATAGTGCCAGATGGATGGGTTGTTCCGAACATCTCTCATCTTACTTTTGGTGGCAAGGAGAACACTCTTAGTTTTTCCACTCAAGTTTGGCTTTTGGCTCTCACTCACTATGAGGTGGTTATCTCTCTCACCGCTCTTCTCACAAGTAGGTGTTGTGCTTTGCGCCCTCGCTAAATCCTTTGCATTGTCCACAATTATTTGGCTAGGAGTCATCGGTTGCAAAACACATGTTTTGTTGAGCCATTTGAAGGTGTATACATTGGTGCGACCATCATGTTGAGCAGCCTTGTCAAATTGCCACGGTCGACCAAGAAGCATGTGGCAAACTGTCATAGGAACCACATCACACTCCACCGTATCTTTGTAAGGACCAATGGCAAAGGAGACCGATACGGTATGCTAGATCTTCACGGACCCTTGGTCACTTAGCCATTGCATGTGGTAGGGGTGCTTGTGCGGATGGAGGGTGAGGTTGAGCTTCTCACACAACTCGGTGCTAGCAAGGTTGTGGCAACTCCCTCCGTCAATGATCACCTTGATAGATTTTCCATTGATGTCGGCTCGTGTTTGGAAGATATTGGAGCGTTGGTCTTCATGCTCTTGTGCTTGAGTCGTGAAGATCTTTGTGACAACAAGCGATGTACTTGCGTCATGTTCACACATGAGGAGTTCTTGATCATCTTCCACTCGTTGCCTTGCCATTGCTTCCTTGACATGGGCATCAAACTCATCTTCACTCAAGTACTCTTCATCACCATTGTCATGGATGAACAAGACTTTCTTGTTTCCACATTCGGTCGACTTGTGTCCTTTGCCTCCACACTTGTAGCATTCACCTTTGAAAGGTGTATCACTCTTTGCTTGCTTGCCACTTGGGGGCAATTTTCCTTGAGGGAGTGTGGGCTTGAAGGAAGGTTTGGGGGGACTTGAGGAGCTTCCATTGAAAGTTGTTGGTGTAGGAGTTGAAGCTTGCTTGTAGGTGAAGTATGTCTTGGGCTTGTTATACTTGATATCCTCTTGCACTTGACATTCAGCCTTTGTTGCGATGTGCACAAGCTCAACCATGGTGTTGTATGTTTGGAACTCGACGATGCGCTTGATTGGGTGATTCAAGCCAATAAGGAAGCATGCCATTGTTTGATCCATGCGTTCATCAATGTTGGCGCGAATCAAGTTGAGTTCCATTTCCTTGAAGTACTCCTCCATGGTCTTTGTCCCTTGATGAAGCGCTTGAAGGTTGTTGAAGAGGTCACGCATGTAGTGCGCGGGGACGAACCGGGATCTCATGTGAGCCTTCGTGTCATGCCAAGTTGTGATTGGTGGCTCTTGCCTTGCATCACGAGCAACTTGAACTTGTTCCCACCAAAGGTTGGCGTAATCATCAAACTCATGCGAAGCCATGGCAACCATATTCTCGTTGCTATAGTTGTGCATGCGGAAGATCTTGTCGACTTTGAGTGCCCATGAGAGGTATTCTTCGGGGTCATTGGATCCGGTAAACTTGGGCTTTGTGAACTTGAGCTTGCCGAAAGCTTCTTCATCATTGCGGTCATTGCGACAAGCTTGGTGACCTTGTTGATGATCTTGTAGTTGGGGAGGTGGAACTTGGTTCTCATGAACTTGTTCCGGAGCTTGCTCTTGATATTGTTGTGGAGGAGCTTGCTCTTGCTCTTGGCGCGGTTGTTGGCGGTGTTGAGGTACTTGGGCTCCATGAGGTTGTTGAGGATGTGGAGCCTCATGACGCGGTTGATGACGAACAGGAGGCTCGTTCCTTGGTTTGTGATGTTGATTAGGCACATGGGCCTCATGGCGAAGAACATGGTCATGAGCCTCTTGACGTGGTGGGCATCGCTCAATTTGGACCACTTGGCGCTCCAAGTTTTGGCGAGGTGGGGGAGGCGCCTCATGATGACCATGGTGTCAGTGCGGACGTTCATGACATTGATGACGAGGAGGAGGATCTTGGAGAGCTTCACGTCGATGACGAGCTTGATTCTCCAAATTGGAGTCATCACTTGTTGTGTCAAGTATGTGTCGCGGTCGATGGTGGTAGACTTGCGGTTGCACTTGTGGTTGCCCTTGCGGTTGTTCGTGTGGTTGCTCTTGTTGGAGCACTAATGACCTTGCATGATGACGGTGTGCTTCTTGCCTTGCTCTTGGCCTTGAAGAGAAATCACCATCATAGCTTTAACGCTATGCGTGGGAAAGGTACATAGTTTGAAGAACTTCCATCTTCAACCACGGGGGCATCACTGCTTCTTGGAGAACTTGGGTGAAGATCTTGTTGAGGAGGAGCACGACGACGCGATGAGCTTGAAGAGCTTGATGCGCGTGAACGTGGCCTTGCCATACCGTCGATGAGGCATCGAAGATTGTCATTTGTTTCGGCAACGGAGCATTGGAGCACTTCATTTTGGTAGCCGAAGTTGTGATGCATTGCGTGCATTTGTCGTTCGAGGCCATCGAAGCGGTTGTCGATGTTCTTGAACTCGGCTTGCGTCTCGCCAAATTGTTCATCTTGTCGCGTCTCAAGGGCTTGGCAACATTCATGGAACTCTTGTCGAATGATGAAGTGATTTGCACGCGTCATGTATGGTCCTTGATCTTCTTCTTGGGGAGGTGGTTGGCTCGACTCACCGTGCCTATCCATCATGCAAAACACACAAGTATTGTATATGGAAGTGGAGTATGGTGGTGTTAGCCTTGTACCTCACCTTAGGGATTGCACCAAACTAGAAACCACAAGTGAGAGCTATAAGCGTGCAAAGTGGAATTTCAAAGAAAACTAACACTAAAGAAAGAACTAACTCTCAAAAGCTTGCTGGTGGTAGGTTAGGATTGTGGAATGCCAAAGAACCAACCAAAAGAAAAGGGATACTCAAAACTGGGTAAAATCCAACAAAACTCAAGTCAAAGGCGAAGGTCAACAACTCAAAAGGGGTGACGGGAACCTACGACTATATACACACATGTGGAGATAGTTGGGATTGACATGACTATGAAAATGAGCAAACAAAATGTCCTAACGAAGACTAAGCTTGTTGTCATGCCAATGCAAGGAGAGACCGTGGCTCGTTTGCCAAGAGGAAAAATGAGCAACGGATTTGTGCACTTGCCTTGGGCGCTCTTCTTTATCTCTTGCTTACAAGCTTTGAGACTCTCTTTTGCAAGGGGAGACTTTTTTTTCTTTTTCTTTGAATATTTTTCTTTCTTTCGTTTTTTGCTATCCCTTGATGCTACCTAGTCACACTTGATATTGCTCTTACACTCTCACTATCCAAGGACAAATGCACAATGCTCAAGAAAACACAAGATGAGCCACTCTCATGGGATAGGTACCCACAAAGGAAGATAGGGTTGGGATGGGCCAATCTCGTATGTCCTTTACCTTGGAAACATCAACTTAAATTCCCATCGAAGACACGACAAATCTAAGAAAAATCAACTTGTCTTTAGAAAAAGTGAACTTGGGAAGATTAGCATAAAGCTTTTCATGTCGAAGGATTTGCAAAACTTCCTTGTCATGTGTTATATGGTCCTCAAGTGATTTGCTATAAACAAGAATATCATCGAAATAGACAACAACACTTTTTCCAATGAGAGGACGCAAGATATAATTTGTGAGACGCATGAAGGTGGATGGGGCATTAGATAAACCAAAGGGCACAACCAACCATTCATAGAGACCAAGTTTGGTCTTGAAGGCGGTTTTCCACTCATCACCTTCAGCCATGCGCATTTGATGGTAACCACTGCAAAGATCATTTTTCGAAAAAATAGTGGCTCCACACAACTCATCAAGCATGTCATCGAGACGTGGTATTGGATGTCGATAACGCACGGTGATAGCATTGATTGGACGGCAGTCCATGCATAACCATAACGTATCATCCGTTTTTGGAACAAGTATCACGGGTACGACACTTGGACTAGTGCGAACTTGGATCAAACCTTTGGAGACGAGTTGGTTGATTTGACGTTCAATCTCCTTTGTCTCCTCCGGGTTCGTGCGGTAAGCGGCACGGTTGGGAAGTGGTGCACCGGGGATGAGGTCAATGTGATGTTCGATGCCGCGAAGAGGAGGTAGTCCATGTGGAAGCTCTTCGGGGAACACATCCTTGAATTCCAGAAAAAACACTCATGAAAGATGGAGGAACATTGGTTAATTCATTAGTTCCTTGCGCTAGTCCCTTGCAAAGGAGGACATAGTGCCAGATGGATGGGTTGTTCCGAACATCTCTCATCTTACTTTTGGTGGCAAGGAGAACACTCTTAGTTTTTCCACTCGAGTTTGGCTTTTGGCTCTCACTCACTATGAGGTGGTTCTCTCTCTCACCGCTCTTCTCACAAGTAGGTGTTGTGCTTTGCGCCCTCGCTAAATCCTTTGCATTGTCCACAATTATTTGGCTAGGAGTCATCGGTTGCAAAACACATGTTTTTTTGAGCCTTTTGAAGGTGTATACATTGGTGTGACCATCATGTTGAGCAGCCTTGTCAAATTTCCACGGTCGACCAAGAAGCATGTGGCAAACTGTCATAGGAACCACATCACACTCCACCGTATCTTTGTAAGGACCAATGGCAAAGGAGACCGATACGGTATGCTAGATCTTCACGGACCCTTGGTCACTTAGCCATTACACGTGGTAGGGGTGCTTGTGCGGATGGAGGGTGAGGTTGAGCTTCTCACACAACTCGGTGCTAGCAAGGTTGTGGCAACTCCCTCCGTCAATGATCACCTTGATAGATTTTCCATTGATGTCGGCTCGTGTTTGGAAGATATTGGAGCGTTGGTCTTCATGCTCTTGTGCTTGAGTCGTGAAGATCTTTGTGACAACAAGCGATGTACTTGCGTCATGTTCACACATGAGGAGTTCTTGATCATCTTCCACTCGTTGCCTTGCCATTGCTTCCTTGACATGGGCATCAAACTCATCTTCACTCAAGTACTCTTCATCACCATTGTCATGGATGAACAAGACTTTCTTGTTTCCACATTCGGTCGACTTGTGTCCTTTGCCTCCACACTTGTAGCATTCACCTTTGAAAGGTGTATCACTCTTTGCTTGCTTGCCACTTGGGGGCAATTTTCCTTGAGGGAGTGTGGGCTTGAAGGAAGGTTTGGGGGGACTTGAGGAGCTTCCATTGAAAGTTGTTGGTGTAGGAGTTGAAGCTTGCTTGTAGGTGAAGTATGTCTTGGGCTTGTTATACTTGATATCCTCTTGCACTTGACATTCAGCCTTTGTTGCGATGTGCACAAGCTCAACCATGGTGTTGTATGTTTGGAACTCGACGATGCGCTTGATTGGGTGATTCAAGCCAATAAGGAAGCATGCCATTGTTTGATCCATGCGTTCATCAATGTTGGCGCGAATCAAGTTGAGTTCCATTTCCTTGAAGTACTCCTCCATGGTCTTTGTCCCTTGATGAAGCGCTTGAAGGTTGTTGAAGAGGTCACGCATGTAGTGCGCGGGGACGAACCGGGATCTCATGTGAGCCTTCGTGTCATGCCAAGTTGTGATTGGTGGCTCTTGCCTTGCATCACGAGCAACTTGAACTTGTTCCCACCAAAGGTTGGCGTAATCATCAAACTCATGCGAAGCCATGGCAACCATCTTCTCGTTGCTATAGTTGTGCATGCGGAAGATCTTGTCGACTTTGAGTGCCCATGAGAGGTATTCTTCGGGGTCATTGGATCCGGTAAACTTGGGCTTTGTGAACTTGAGCTTGCCGAAAGCTTCTTCATCATTGCGGTCATTGCGACAAGCTTGGTGACCTTGTTGATGATCTTGTAGTTGGGGAGGTGGAACTTGGTTCTCATGAACTTGTTCCGGAGCTTGCTCTTGATATTGTTGTGGAGGAGCTTGCTCTTGCTCTTGGCGCGGTTGTTGGCGGTGTTGAGGTACTTGGGCTCCATGAGGTTGTTGAGGATGTGGAGCCTCATGACGCGGTTGATGACGAACATGAGGCTCGTTCCTTGGTTTGTTATGTTGATTAGGCACATGGGCCTCATGGCGAAGAACATGGTCATGAGCCTCTTGACGTGGTGGGCATCGCTCAATTTGGACCACTTGGTGCTCCAAGTTTTGGCGAGGTGGGGGAGGCGCCTCATGATGACCATGGTGTCAGTGCGGACGTTCATTACATTGATGACGAGGAGGAGGATCTTGGAGAGCTTCACCTCGATGACGAGCTTGATTCTCCAAATTGGAGTCATCACTTGTTGTGTCAAGTATGTGCCGCGGTCGATGGTGGTAGACTTGCGGTTGCACTTGTGGTTGTGCTTGCGGTTGTTCGTGTGGTTGCTCTTGTTGGAGCACTAATGACATTGCATGATGACGGTGTGCTTCTTGCCTTGCTCTTGGCCTTGAAGAGAAATCACCATCATAGCTTGACGTTGCGGCGTGCCGTGGGAAAGGTACATAGTTTGAAGAACTTCCATCTTCAACCACGGGGGCATCATTGCTTCTTGGAGAACTTGGGTGAAGATCTTGTTGAGGAGGAGCACGACGACGCGATGAGCTTGAAGAGCTTGATGCGCGTGAACGTGGCCTTGCCATACCGTCGATGAGGCATCGAAGATTGTCATTTGTTTCGGCAACGGAGCATTGGAGCACTTCATTTTGGTAGCCGAAGTTGTGATGCATTGCGTGCATTTGTCGTTCGAGGCCATCGAAGCGGTTGTCGATGTTCTTGAACTCGGCTTGCGTCTCGCCAAATTGTTCATGTTGTCGCGTCTCAAGGGCTTGGCAAAATTCATGGAACTCTTGTCGAATGATGAAGTGATTTGCACGCGTCATGTATGGTCCTTGATCTTCTTCTTGGGGAGGTGGTTGGCTCGACTCACCGTGCCTATCCATCATGCAAAAACACACAAGTATTGTATATGGAAGTGGAGTATGGTGGTGTTAGCCTTGTACCTCACCTTAGGGATTGCACCAAACTATAAACCACAAGTGAGAGCTATAAGCGTGCAAAGTGGAATTTCAAAGAAAACTAACACTAAAGAAAGAACTAACTCTCAAAAGCTTGTTGGTGGTAGGTTAGGATTGTGGAATGCCAAAGAACCAACCAAAAGAAAAGGGATACTCAAAACTGGGTAAAATCCAACAAAACTCAAGTCAAAGGCGAAGGTCAACAACTCAAAAGGGGTGACGGGAACCTACGACTATATACACACACGTGGAGATAGTTGGGATTGACATGACTATGAAAATGAGCAAACAAAATGTCCTAACGAAGACTAAGCTTGTTGTCGTGCCAATGCAAGGAGAGACCGTGGCTCGTTTGCCAAGAGGAAAATGAGCAACGGATTTGTGCACTTGCCTTGGGCGCTCTTCTTTCTCTCTTGCTTACAAGCTTTGAGACTCTCTTTTGCAAGGGGAGACTTTTTTTTCTTTTTCTTTGTATCTTTTTCTTTCTTTTTTTGCTATCCCTTGATGCTACCTAGTCACACTTGATATTGCTCTTACCCTCTCACTATCCAAGGACAAATGCACAATGCTCAAGAAAACACAAGATGAGCCACTCTCATGGTATAGGTACCCACAAAGGAAGATAGGGTTTAACAAGGTGACACAAGTTATACCTTCGATGGTGATGATGAACTTGGTGTCGGTGGTGCGGGATGATGTTCGTGGGCCGTGGTGTCGATGAGCGCGGGGATTGTCGATGCGGAAGCTAGTTGTTAGTTGACGAGACGCACACGGGCACAAACAAACCGAAGGAAATTAGCCAATGCAAGATTAGAGGCAAAACTGTCAAAATTAGGTGTCAGGGCCGGAGACTACGGGAGTTCAGGCCAGAAACTCCGGTCCAGGCCGGAGACTCTGGTGTGGATAGGCCGGAAACTCTGGTGTAGGCCGGAGACTCCGGTCTGGAGTCAGATCACGAACTGCTCTTGTTCTTGAGCAGAAATCCACGCCTTGGGTCCTCAAATCCGCGAAAAAATTGGCCAAATTGGGCTAGGAAAACGCAGGATAAAGCTAGACCAACACCTATGACATGGTTTGGTCAGATCAAAACCACAAATAACACTCCAAATCAAGAGATCGATCCAAAGGCAAATTTGGGCATTTTTTGGGGATTTTCGAATTCTTGGTGGATAGAAGAAAAAATTGTGGGGGAAATCATGAGCAACGAAGCTCTTGATACCAATATGTTGAGGGCAAACCTCTAGGGTGGCCCGATCTTTCACGATTCCCTTTCAAATCAAGGATGAAGTGCAGGGGAAGGAGAGGATGAACACGACGAACGCACGCATGAAGAACGCGATGAACACACACACACAAAACCACGATACACACAAATATCTCACGCCGGCGGTGACCGGTCCAGCGCAATACCTAGGATCAGATTTGGGCGGAGGACACTCTCTCGAACCGGCACGGCGAGATGGGAGACTCGGTGAGATCTTGACGTCTTGGTAAGGGGACACCGATGCCAAGGCCTTGTACAACGCGGAGGCACGATGAAAACTCCAACAAGGTTTGGTGATATTGGTGCTCCTTGGTCAAGGAGCATGAGGCAAGAACTAGATAGATCGACAAAGGGGGTTTCCACTAATTCCAATATCATGCCTAGGGTTTACAATAGAGGTGGGGGACTATATGTAGGCCAGCCACTTAAACAGGGGTACTTTAGGAATAAAAGACAAGTTCTGGACGGACTAAGGGGTACATGGGCCGCAGGCCCAAAGGCCTTTTCATGCCTGGCATCGGTCGGACCGGAGACTCCGGTGTGGTGGACCGGAGACTCGGTCCAGGCGAGATTCAGTCGATCTCGGAGCAGCCTCGGAGGGTCTTCGATTGTCCCAGGCTCGTGCAGGTCGACGGAGAGTGGGCCGGAGTCTCCAGGGTCTTCAGGCCGGAGACTTTGGTGGAACGGAGACTCCGGTGTGCGCAAACCGGAGACTTCGGTCTGAGCAGCTCCAGCGGCTTCTGCTTCACGCTTTGCTCCTTGTTCTCCATCCTTGGGTGCTTGGTGATGTGGCGAGGCTTCGTACCTGATGATGCATAGTGTAGTTGCATGAAGTAGCACACCATCCAATGAGGTATCAAATTGGCACGAGGAGAGGAGTGAGTTCACCTTAGCTTGTAGGAGTTTGGCTCGGGCACGAGCCATGGGTCCACATGGGGGACTTGTTGGTGTAGATGTAGGAGCGTCTATAGGACGGTCTGCATCACATCGCATCCAACATGACACCCATTAACACGATAAAAGCAAGCTAAGGACCGTTGTGAGACGAGTCATGAGAGAGTGAACCACCATCAAGAGAGTGAGTGCCACAAGCCAAAAATGAGTGGAAAAATCATGAGTACCACGATGCAAGCCACAAAATGTGAGAAGAGAGACTTGAGTGTGACCCATACTAACAATCATTCATACAATTCTCTCTCTTTGTTGTCGGTTTTGCAAGGTGCCCAAGATACACCACCAACTACAAGGATAAGGCTACAAGATATCCAACCACAACATGATGGCAAGATGTTCCACAAGCTCGTCAACAAGTTTGAGAATGGCTTCGACACCGGTGATCCGACCATGTACAAGAACAAGGCCAAGGACACACCTCCTTCCTTGCATGATGAAGGAACATCGTCGAGGTCGACTCGTTTTCAAGCATGGGGAGTTGATGTAGCCCAACATACGGAAACCACCTTTGGTCCACATCATTCCACGCTAATCATCACTCTAAAGGTGAAATCCTTCCATGCTTTGCCTTTCGTTGGTTATTATGTGAATGGAATCCTACTTGAGACAAACACCCATGATGTGACTAGGTCCATGAACATGATGCCAAGAAGATGCAGCAAGTATGGCCCTAGAGCCAAGACACCCAAGCAAGAGGCCTGGAAGAGAAGATGCAAGAAACTCCTAAAGCAGGACCGGAGTCTCCGGACCAGCAGACCGGAGTCTCCGGTCTACCACACCGGAGTCTCTGGCCCGTCTCCGGACCGAGCCCTAAACCTGCGCCTGGGACAATTTGAGACCCCCTCTAGAGGCAACACCGTAGACAGATCGGAGTCTCCGGACTGAGCATTGTGGGCCTGCGCGCCTCAAGGTGGGCTTGGCCCATGTAACGCCCCAAACTTCCTACTTATGCCTATTTTACCCCTAGCTTGTGGCTGGCCTATATATATGCCCCCACCCCATTCTTGAAACCCTAGAGATGATGATGAATTAAGGCATGTGCCTAACCCTAGACGGGAACCCCCTCTCAATAGTAAATCTATGAGTTGTACAAGGCCTTGGAGTCGGTGCCTTTCTCCAAGTTGTCAAGACCCTCCTCAGGTGTTTGGTCTCTCCCTATCAAGGATTCTAGTAGTGGTTGGTCTCTCCCCTTTGGGATTCTACTTGGTTGCTACTCTCTCCTTGGTTTGGATTCTACCGTACGCTTGCCGATCTCTCCTTTGGTGATTCTACCACAAGGTCTCTCGCCGAGGATTCTATTGGATTGGTTGTTCGAACCAACAGGAGCAAATCGAATTTGGTGTGATGTGACATGTGTTTGTATCTTTACCTTGCATTAGAGTTGTGTTCATCGTGTTTTCCCTCACTTCCGCCTCAAATCCGTGAAGATCGGGCCACTCCAAGGGTAAATACACAAGGAGACCCATAACAACTGGTATCAGCAGCATTTGGTTGCCACGGATTTGACTTCGCCCTTCGATTTCCACCATAAACTAAAAATACCAAAAATATAGCCCCAAATTGCTTTTGGATCGATCTCTCGTTTTGGTGAGTTGATTGTGGTTTTAGTCCAATAGAAACTTGTCTTTGGAGTTGGTCTACTTGTGCCCTACGTTTCCTAGCCCAATTTGGTCGAAATTTTCTGGATTTGAGGGTTCAAGGGCCGAATTTCCGCTCAAGAACACGAGCTGTTCGTCGTGCTACCTCCAGACCAGAGTTTCCGGACCGGTAGACTGGAGTCTCCGGCCTAGACCGGCGTTTTCGGACCGCAAGGCCGGAGTCTCCGGCCTACACCGGAGTGTCCGGCCAAGCAACACCGGAGTCTCCGGCCCTGACAAATTTTTTGACCCCCTTTTCCTTTTTCGACTGATTTCCTTTTGACGTTTGTATTTTGTGTGCGTGTCTGTCAACTAACAAAAGATTCCGCAACGCCTCGCACTCGACATCGACACTACGGAACTCGAACCATCCCTCCACCAACGGTTGCAAGTGCTACATCACCACAAGGTATAACTTGAACCACCCTTGTTAACCCCTTCTTCCTTTGTGTGTTACCTAACCTATCGATAGTAGCTCATCTTGTGTTTGCCGAAGCATTGTGCGCTTGCTCTTGCATAAGTCATAGTGTAGAGGCAATATCAAAAACTTGACTCCATAGTATAGCAAAGAAAGAGGTACAAAAAAAAGCTTATAAGCAAAAGAAAAAGAGAAAGATACCAATACAAAAGAGAGTCCAAAGCTTCTAAGCAAGAGTGCGAGCAAGAGCAAGGCAAGTGTACAAATCCATTGCTTCTCCATCTTTTGGCAAATGGTCTACGGTCTCCCCTAGTGTTGGCACGACACCGAGCATTAGTATTTGTTAGGACCAATTTTGTTCGTTGCTCATTTTCATAGTCCTGTTAGCCACATTAATCTCCTCCGTGTGTGTATAGTCGTAGGTTCTCGTCACCCTTTTGACCTTTTCCTTTGACTTTGTTTTTGGTTGGATTTTACCCACTTTTGACAATAACCTTTTCGTTTGGTTGTTCCATTGGCTATCCACCTTCCTACTCATCCACCATAGGCCTTTGTGTGTGTGTGTCTTGTGTATTCGCTTTGGTCTCGGCAAGAACAACCTTTCCAATTTTTGACCTTGTGAGGCAAGGTAGCACATACCATACCACCAATACCACCCTCGTTTCACTTGTGGTCAAACAACATGTCTAGGGAAAGCGGAGAAAGCGGAGATGGCAACTTCAACAACCAAGATGGTTTTGCCACGCGCCACAACTTATGGGTGCAATGCCAAGAATTCAATGCCCAGTTTGGGAGGCTTGAGAACCGGCTTGATGAAACTTTGCGAGAATTCGACTACCGTGACCGGCAACGCCAAGTAGAGCACAATGCTCAATTCCAAGCTCTTCACCAAGCTATTGCCAACCTCGGCAATCGCCATGGACACCATTCAAGCTCGTCAAGTTCGTCTCGCGCGTGCTCCTCAAGTCATCATGGCGACTCCTCACGCTCCCATTCTCATCATGGAGAACCCCACCACCACAATGGGGAACATCAAGCTCATCATCGCCATGAACAAGTGGTTGAGCCACAACATCAACAACCGCACCACACAAGACGTCATCAACATCATGATCACCAGGCGCATCCGCAAAACAAAGAAGAACATGGTCGCCCTCCACAACAAGCTATGGTACAAGCGCCATCACCACCCCAAGAACAAGAACGCCTTGGTGAACACAACCACGTTGATAGGCGCCAACACCCGAACCATGACCATCGCCAATAACATCAAGTTCATCGAGTACCACAATGGGATACAAGTGATGATGACGAGGCGGCACAACACGCGAGACGCAACAACCGCTATGCTCAACCCCACCATCGTCATCAACAACCAATGCATGCAAATGATCCCGAGCAAAGGCGTAGAAGAGACTTTGCGCATCAAGCTCCTCCTCAACTGCGTCCTCGAGAAAATCAAGCTCCTCATCCACCACCACATGCACCAAGTGAAGCGAGCATAAGGCAAGATCACCACAACTACCACCATGAACATGAAGAGGGGAAGTTTGGGAAGCTCAAGTTCATTATGCCCAAGTTCAAGGGAGAAGAAGACACCGATGCATACATTGATTGGGAGCTCAAAGTTGACAAGATCTTCCGACTCCACAACTACTCCGAAGAGAAGAAAGTTGGAATGGGATCCCTTGAGTTTGAGGACTATGCAAATGTTTGGTGGGAAGACTTCCAAAAGAACCACGAGAAGAATGAGGAACCTCCAATTGAAACTTGGAACGAGATGAAGGAAGTAATGTACACACGCTTCGTCCCCGAGCATTATCACCAAGATCTCTTCGACAAGCTACAAAACATGAAACAAAGCACCAAGTCAATTGAAGAGTTCTACATGGAAACGGAGAAAACCATGATGCGAGCTGATGTAAGAGAACTCGAAGAGCAAACCATAGCAAGGTTCCTCAACGGTTTGAGCCGCCCAATCAGGAAGATTATTGACTTTCAACCGTACAAGAACCTCACCGAGCTCCTCCATCAAGCTACCAAAGCTGAGCGGCACTTGCAAAAGGAGAATGCATACGAAAATCAAAAGTCATACTTTGCATCCATCAATGAAAATGCTCCCGCAAAGCCAACAAACCAAGCAACAAGCACATCCAAGGAAGCAAAGACCCAAAGAGTTTGAGCACAAATTTCTTGTCGTTCCACTTGAAGGAGTATTGGTTGGTGGAACCATGATGTATTGCTTCTCTATCGGATTGCCATGGCCTTCCAAGTAGCATGTGGCACCCAAACATTGGCACAACATCACACTCGACGGTGTCTTCATATGGTACAATCTTGAAGGAGACGTGGAACTTTGATGTTATCTTGAGTTCTCCATTGTCATCAAGCCATTGGACATGGTAGGGTTGAGGGTTCTCTATGCATTGCAACTTTAGTTTCTCACAAAGCTCTGTAATTGCGAGGTTTTGGCAACTACCTCCATCGATGATCACTTTTATGGACTTGCCATCAATTCCGGCAAGAGTTTGGAAGATATTGAGGCGTTGGTCCTCTCTTGGGATGGAGTTTGTTGGCGAGATTTGTGCTATGACAAGTGGCGAGGAGGGTGCTCAAACTCTTTGGGTCTTTGCTTCCTTGGATGAGCTTGTTGCTTGGTTTGTTGGCTTTGTGGGAGCATTTGCATTGATGGATGCAAAGTATGACTTTTGATTTTCGTATGCATTCTCCTTTTGCAAGTGCCTCTCAGCCTTGGTAGCTTGATGGAGGAGCTTGGTGAGGTTCTTGTACGGTTGAAAGTCAACAATCTTCCTTATTGGGTGGCTCAAACCGTTGAGGAACCTTGCTATGGTTTGCTCTTCGAGTTCTCTCACATAAGCTCGCATCATGGTTTTCTCCGTTTCCTTGTAGAACTCTTCAATTGACTTGGTGCCTTGTTTCATGTTTTGTAGCCTGTCGAAGAGATCTTGGCGATAATGCTCGGGGACGAAGCGTGTGTACATTACTTCCTTCATCTCGGTCCAAGTTTCAATTGGAGGTTCCTCATTCTTCTCGCGGTTCTTTTGGAAGTCTTCCCACCAAACATTTGCATAGTCCTCAAACTCAAGGGATGCCATTGCAACTTTCTTCTCTTCGGAGTAGTTCTGGACTCAGAAGATCTTGTCAACTTTGAGCTCCCAATCAATGTATGAATCGACGTCTTCTTCTCCCTTGAACTTGGGCATAATGAACTTGAGATTCCCAAACTTGCCCTCTTCATGTTCACGGTAGTAGTTGTGGCGATCTTGCCTTATGCTTGCTTCACTTGGTGCACGTGGTGGTGGATGAGGACCTTGATTTTCTCGAGGACGCGGTTGAGGAGGAGCTTGATGCGCAAAGTCTCTTCTACGCCTTTGCTTGGGATCATTTGCATTCATTGGTTGTTGACGACGATGGTGGCATTGAGCATAGCGGTTGTTGCGTCTCGCATGTTGTGCCGCCTTGTCATCATCACTTGTATCCCATTGTGGTGCTCGATGAACTTGTTGTTGATGGCAATGGTCATGGTTCAGGTGTTGGTGCCTATCAACGCGGTTGTGTTCACCAAGGCGTTCTTGTTCTTGGGGTGGTGGTGGCGCTTGTACCATAGCTTGTTGTGGAGGGCGACCATGTTCTTCTTGGTTTTGCGGATGCGCCTGGGGATCATGGTGTCGATGACGTCTTGTGTGGTGCGGTTGTTGATGTTGTGGCTCAACCACTTGTTCATGGCGATGACAAGCTTGATGTTCCCCATTGTGGTGGTGGGGTTCTCCATGTTGAGAATGGGAGCGTGAGGAGTCGCCATGATGACTTGAGGAGCGCGCGCGAGACGAACTTGACGAGCTTGAATGGTGTCCATGATGATTGCCGAGGTTGGCAATAGCTTGGTGAAGAGCTTGGAATTGAGCATTGTTCTCTACTTGGTGTTGCCGGTCACGGTAGTCGAATTCTCGAAAAGTTTCATCAAGCCGATTCTCAAGCCTCTCAAATTGGGCATTGAATTCTTGGTGTTGCACCCATAAGTTGTGGCACGTGGCACATCTCCGCTTTCTCCGATTTCCCTAGACATGTTGTTTGAGCACAAGTGAAACGAGGGTGGTATTGGTGGTATGGTATGTGCTACCTTGCCTCACCAAGTAAAAAATTGGAAAGGTTGTTCTTGCCGAGAGCAAAGCGAATACACAAGACACACACACAAAGGCCTATGGTGGATGGGTAGGAAGGTGGATAGCAAATGGAACAACCAAACGAAAAGGTTATTGTCAAAAGTGGGTAAAATCCAACCAAAAACAAAGTCAAAGGAAAAGGTCAAAAGGGTGACGAGAACCTACGACTATACACACACGGTGGAGATTAATGTGGCTAACATGACTATGAAAATGAGCAACGAACAAAATTGGTCCTAACGAAGACTAATGCTCGGTGTCGTGCCAACACTAGGAGAGACCGTAGCCCGTTTGCCAAAAGATGGAGAAGCAATGGATTTGTACGCTTGCCTTGCTCTTGCTCGCACTCTTCCTTAGAAGCTTTGGACTCTCTTTTGTATTGGTATCTTTCTCTTTTTCTTTTGCTTATAAGCTTTTTTTTGCTATGCTATGGAGTCAAGTTTTTGCTATTGCCTCTACACTATGACTTATGCAAGAGCAAGCGCATAATGCTTCGGCAAACACACGATGAGCTACTCACGATAGGTTAGGTAACACAGAAAGGAAGAAGGGGTTAACAAGGGTGGTGCAAGTTATACCTTGTGGTGATGTCGCACATGCAACCGTTGGTGGAGGGATGGTTCGAGTTCCATATCGATGTCGAGGGAGAGGCGTTGCGGAAGCTTTTGTTAGTTGACAGACATGCACACGAAACACAAACGTCAAAAGGAAATCAGTCGAAAAAGGAAAAGGGGGTCAAAAATTTTGTCAGGGCCAGAGACTCCGGTGTTCTTGGGCGGACACTCTATCTTCTTGTCGGAAACTCGATGCGGGCGGAGACTATGGTCTGACGGTCCTGAAACTCCAGTCTGGAGGCAGCGCGACGAACATCTCGTGTTCTTAAGCGGGAATTCGGCCCTTGAACCCTCAAATCCAGAAAATTTCGACCAAATTGGGCTAGGAAACGCAGGGCACAAGTAGACCAACTCCAAAGAAAAGTTTCTATTTGACTAACACCACAATGAACTCACCAAAATGAGAGATCGATCCAAAAGCAATTTGGGGCTATATATTTGGTTTTTTAGTTTATGGTGGAAATCGAAGGGCGAAGTCAAATCCGTGGCAACCAAAAGCTGCTGATACCAGTTGTTATGGGTCTCCTTGTGGATTTACCCTTGGAGTGGCCCGATCTTCTCGGATTTGAGGCGGAAGTGAGGGAAAACACGATGAACACAACTCTAATGCAAGGTAAAGATACAAACACATGCCAAATCACACCCAATTCGATTTGCTCCCGTTGGTTCGAACAACCAATCCAATAGAATCCTCGGCGAGAGACCTTGCGATAGAATCACCAAAGGAGAGATCGACAAGCGGACGTGATACAGCCCCTCCTACGGACGCTCCTACATCTACGGACGTGATGGAGAACATGGAGCAGAGTGTGAAGCAGAAGACGCTGGAGCTGCTCAGACCAGAGTCTCCGGTCTACGAACACCGGAGTCTCCGGTCCACCAAAGTCTCTGGCCTAAAGACACCAGATTCTCCGGCCCCACCTCCGGTCTGCCCCCAAAATCGAGCTCGGGGTCAATCTGACTGCCACTCCGGAGGCTGGTCCGGAGACCGACCGGAATCTCCGGTCCACCACCGAGTCTCAACCGACTGCCGCCAGCATGTAAAGGCCTTTGGGCCTTTGGCCCATGTACCCCTTAGTCCGCCCAGAACTTGTCTTTTATTCCTAAAGTACCCCTGACTATGTGGCTGGCCTATATATAGTCCCCCACCTCTTTTGTAAACCCGAGGCATGATATTGGAATTAGTGGAACCCCTTTTGTGGATCTATCTAGTTCTTGTCTCATGCTCCTTGACCAAGGAGCACCAATATGACGAAACCTCATTGGAGTTTGCATCGTGCCTCCGTGTTGTACAAGGCCTTGGCATCGGTGTCCCTTAGCCAAGACGTCAAGATCTCACCAAGTCTCCCATCTCGCTGTGTCGGTTCGAGAGAGAGTCCTCCGCCCGACGCTGATCCTAGGGATTGCGCCGGACCGGTCACCGCCGGCGTGAGCTATTTGTGTGTATCATGGTTTTGTGTGTGTGTGTTCATCGCGTTCTTCGTGTGTGCGTTCGTCGTATTCATCCTCCCCTCCTCTCCCTACAATCCATCCTTGATTTTAAAGGGAATCATGAAAGATCGGGCCACCCTGGAGGTTTGCCCTCAACATATTGGTATCAAGAGCTTTGTTGCTCACGATTTCCCCCACAATTTTTTCTTCTATCCACCAAAAATTCAAAAATCACCAAAAAACAGCCCAAATTTTCCTTTGGATCGATCTCTTGATTTGGAGTGTTATTTGTGGTTTTGATCCGACCAAACCTTGTCTTAGGTGTTGGTCTAGCTTTATCCTGCGTTTTCCCAGCCCAATTTGGCCAATTTTGTGGTTGAGAACCCAAGGCGGATTTCCGCTCAAGAACACAGCGATTCGCGATCGACTCGGAGTCTCGGCTGACACCGAGTCTCCGGCCTACCGAGTTTCCGGCCTGACCAGAGTTTCGGCTAGAAACCGGAGTCTCCAAACGCTTTGATTTTGTGGTTTGCCTCTAATCTTGCTTTGGCTAATTTCCTCTTATTTGTTTGTGCCCGTGTGCGTGTGGTCAACTAACAACAAGCTTCCGCATCGACAACCCCCACGCTCATCGACACCACGACCCATGAACATCATCCCGCACCACCGACGCCAAGTTCATCATCCAAGTAGGTATAACTTGCGTCACCTTGTTAACCCCTATCTTCCTTTGTGTGTACCTTTCCCATGAGAGTGGCTCATCTTGTGTTTTCTTGAGCATTGTGCATTTGTCCTTGGATAGTGAGTGTGCAAGAGCAATATCAAGTGTGACTAGGTAGCATCAAGGGAGAGAAAAAAATATACAAAAGAAAGAAAAAGATACAAAGAAAACGAAAAAGAAAAAATAGTCTCCCCTTGCAAAAGAGTCTCTAAGCTTGTAAGAAAGAGAGAAAGAAGAGCACCCAAGGCAAGTGCACAAATCCGTTGCTCATTTTCCCTCTTTGCAAAGGAGCCATGGTCTCTCCTTGCATTGGCACGACATCGAGCTTAGTCTTTGTTAGGACATTTTGTTTGCTCGTTTTCATAGTCATGTCAATCCCAACAATCTCCACGTGTGTGTATATAGTCGTAGGTTCCCGTCACCCCTTTGAGTTGTTGACCTTCGCCTTTGACTTGAGTTTTGTTGGATTTTACCCACATTTGACTATCCCTTTTCTTTTGGTTGGTTCTTTGGCTTTCCGCAATCCTAACCTACCACCAACAAGCTTTTGATAGTTAGTTCTTTCTTTAGTGTGAGTTTTTCTTTGCAATTCCACTTTGCACGCTTAGCTCTCACTTGTGGTTTCTAGTTTGGTGCCATCCCCAAGGTGAGGTACAAGGCTAACACCACCATATTCCACTTCCATATACAATACTTGTGTGCTTTGCATGATGGATAGGCACGGTGAGTCGAGCCAACCACCTCCCCAAGAAGAAGATCAAGGACCGTACATGACGCGCGCAAGTCACTTCATCGTTCGGCAAGAGTTCCGTGAACGTTGCCAAGCCCTTGAGACGCGACAAGATGAACAATTTGGCGAGACGCAAGCCGAGTTCAAGAACATCCACAACCGCTTCGATGGCCTCGAATGACAAATGCACGCAATGCATCACAACTTCGGCCACCAAAATGAAGCACTACAACGCTCCATTGCCGAAACAAATGACAAACTTCGACGCCTCATCAACGGAATGGCAAGGCCATGTTCACGTGCATCAATATCTTCAAGCTCATCGCGTCGTCATGCTCCTCCTCAACAAGATCTTCAACCAAGTGCTCCAAGACGCAATGATGCCCCCGTGGTTGAAGATGGAAGTTCTTCGAACTATGTACCTTCCCCACGGCATGCCGCAACGTCAAGCTATGATGGTGTTTTCTCTTCAAGGCCAAGAGAAAGGCAGGAAGCACACCGTAATCACGCTAGGGCATTAGTGCTCCAACAATAGCAACCACAAGAGCAACCGCAAGTGCAACCACAAGTGCAACCGTAAGTCTACCACCATCGACTGCGACACATACTTGACACAACAAGTGATGACTCCAATTTGGAGAATCAAGCTCGTCATAGACGTGAAGCTCTCTAAGACCCTCCTCCGTGTCATCAACGTCATGAACGTCAACAACGACACCATGGTCATCACGAGGCACCTCCTCCACCACGCCAAAACTTGGAGCGCCAAGTGGTCCAAATTGAGCGACGCCCACCACGTCAAGAGGCTCATGACCATGTTCTTCACCGTGAGTCCCATGTGCCTAACCAACATCACCAACCAAGGAACAAGCCTCCTCTTCGTCATCAACCGCGTCATGAGGATTCACATCCTCAACAACCTCATGGGGCCCAAGTGCCTCAACACCGTCAAAACCCGTGCCAAGAGCAAGAGCAAGCTCCTCAACAACAATATCAAGAGCAAACTCCACAACAAGGACGCGAGAACCAAGTTCCACCTCTCCAACTACAAGATCATCAACAAGGTCACCAAGCTCGTCGCAATGACCGCAACAATGAAGAAATTTTTGGCAAGCTCAAGTTCACAATGCCCAAGTTCACCGAATCCAATGACCCCAAAGAATACCTCTCGTGGGAACTCAAAGTCGACAAGATCTTCCGCATGCACAATTATAGCAACGAAAAGATGGTCGCCATGGCTTCACTTGAGTTTGATGATTACGCCAACCTTTGGTGGGAACAAGTTCAAGTTTCTCGTGATGCAAAACAAGAGCCACCAATCACAGCTTGGCATGACATGAAGGCTCATATGAGATCCCGCTTTGTCCCTGCGCACTACACGCCTGACCTCTTCAACAACCTTCAAGCGCTTCGTCAAGGGACAAAGACCGTGGAAGAGTACTTCAAGGAAATGGAACTCAACTTGATTCGCGCCAACATTCATGAATGCATGGAGCAAACAATGGCACGTTTCCTTATTGGCTTGAATCACCCAATCAAGCACATCGTCGAGTTCCAAACATACAACACCATGGTTGAGCTTGTGCACATAGCAACAAAGGCGGAACGTCAAGTGCAAGAGGACATCAAGTACAACAAGCCCAAGACGTATTTCACCTACAAGCAAGCTTCAACCGCTACACCAACAACTTTCAATGGAAGCTCCTCAAGTACCTCCGAGCCTTCCTTCAAGCCCACACTTCCTCAAGGAAAACTGCCCCAAGTGGCAAGCAAACAAAGAGTGATACACCTTTCAATGGTGAATGCTACAAGTGTGGAGGTAAAGGACACAAGTTGGCTGAATGTGGAAACAAGAAAATCTTGTTCATCCATGACAATGGTGATGAAGAGTACTTGACTGAAGATGAGTTTGATGCCCGTGTCAAGGAAGCAATGGCAAGGCAACGAGTGGAAGATGATCAAGAACTCCTCATGTGTGAACATGACGCAAGTCCATCGCTTGTCATCACGAGGATCTTGACCACTCAAGCACAAGAGCATGAAGACCAACGCTCCAATATATTCCAAACATGAGCCGGCATCAATGGCAAATCTATCAAGGTGATCATTGACGGAGGGAGTTGCCACAACCTTGCTAGCACCGAGTTGTGTGAGAAGCTCAACCTTACCCTTCATCCGCACAAGCACCCATACCACGTGCAATGGCTAAGTGACCAAGGGTCCGTGAAGATCAAGCATACTGTATCGGTCTCCTTTGCCATTGGTCCTTACAAAGATACGGTGGAGTGTGATGTGGTTCCTATGACAGTTTGCCACATGCTTCTTGGTCGACCGTGGCAATTTGACAAGGCTGCTCAACATGATGGTCGCACCAATGTATACACCTTCAAATGGTTCAACAAAACATGTGTTTTGCAACCGATGACTCCTAGCCAAATAATTGCGGACAATGCAAAGGCTTTAGAGAGGGCGCAAAGCACAACACCTACTTGTGAGAAGAGCAGTGAGAGAGAGAACCACCTCATAGTGAGTGAGAGCCACAAGCCAAATTCGAGTGGAAAAACTAAGAGTGTTCTCCTTGCCACCAAAAGTTAAATGAGAGATGTTCGGAACAACCCATCCATCTTGCACTATGTCCTCCTTTGCAAGGGACTAGCGCAAGGAACTACCGAATGAACCAATGTTCCTCCATCTTCGATGAGTGTTTTGCAGGAATTCAAGGATGTGTTCCCCGAAGAGCTTCCACATGGACTACCTCCTCTTCGCGACATCGAACATTGCATTGACCTCATCCCCGACGCACCTCTTCCAAACCGTGCCGCCTACCGCACGAACCCGGAGGAGACGAAGGAGATCGAACATAAAATCAACCAACTCGTCTCCAAAGGTTTGATCCAAGTTACGACTAGTCCAAGTGTCGTACCCGTGATTCTTGTTCCAAAGACGGATGATACGTTACGGTTATGCATGGACTGCCGTCCAATCAATGCTATCACTGTGCGTTATTGACATCCCATGCCACGTCTCGATGACATGCTTGATGAGTTGTGTGGAGCCACTATTTTTTCGAAAATTGATCTTCGTAGTGGTTACCATCAAATACGCATGGCTGAAGGTGATGAGTGGAAAACCGCCTTCAAGACGAAACTTGGTCTCTATGAATGGTTGGTTATGCCCTTTGGTCTATCGAATGCCCCATCCACCTTCATGCTCCTTATGAAGCACATCTTGCGTTCACTCATTGGAAAATGTGTTGTTGTCTATTTCGATGATATTCTTGTTTATAGCAAATCACTTGAGGACCATATAACACATGTCAATGAAGTTTGGCAAATCCTTCGACATGAAAAGCTTTATGCTAATCTTCCCAAGCTTGATGTTTCCAAGGTAAAGGACATACAAGATTGGCCCATCCCAACTAGTGTGAGTGAACTCCGAAGTTTTCATGGGTTGGCCGGTTTCTATCGTCGCTTTATGAAAGAATTTTCCACTATTGCTTGTCCTCTCAACGAGTTGACGGAAAAGAATGTCACCTTCGTGTGGGGCAAAGCACACCAAAAAGCTTTTGATGAACTTAAAAAGAGGCTCACCGAAGCACCTCTACTTGCTTTACCGGATTTCACAAAAACTTTTGAGATAGAGTGTGATGCTAGTGGTATTGGCATTGGAGGAGTCCTTATGCAAAATGGACATCCTATAGCCTACCATAGCGAAAAAATTGATGGAGCTCGCCTTAACTATCCGATTTATGACAAAGAGGTTTTGCCTTAGTTCGTGTCCTTCAAGTTTGGCAACACTATCTTTGGCCCAAGGAATTTATCATACATTTCGACCACGACTCGTTGAAATATCTCAAAGGCCAAGCTAACTTGAGCAAGAGACACGCTAAGTGGGTTGAGTTCATGGAGTCTTTTCCGTACATTGTCAAGTATAAGAAGGGCAAAGATAATGTAGTTGCGGACGCATTGTCTCACAAACATACAAGCCTTCTTACGAGATTTGAAATCAACGTGTTGGGTCTTGAGGAAATAAAATATTTGTATGCTTCCGACCCGTTCTTCAAACCAATTTTCGCAAAGTGCTCCAATGAAAAAGGAGTTGATGATTTCTATTTGCACAAGGGCTTCCTATTTAAACAAAACAAGCTATGCATTCCGAAGTCGTCGCTTCAACTTTTGCTCCTACAAGAATCTCATGGTGGAGGCCTTATGGGTCACTTTGGTCGCGACAAGACATTGGACATGCTCTCCAATCACTACTTTTGGCCCAAGATGAAGCGTGACGTGGAGCGCTACGTTCAACAATGCACGACATGTGTTCAAGCTAAGTCGCAAGTTAATCCCTATGGTCTTTATATGCCATTACCTATTCCTAATACACCTTGGTTCGACATTAGCATGGATTTCGTGTTAGGATTGCCTAGATCTAAACATGGTCATGATTCTATATTTGTTGTTGTGGATTGTTTTTCCAAAATGGCACACTTCATACCATGCCATAAGACCGACGATGCTTCACATTTTGCAAATCTGTTTTTCAGGGAAATCGTCCGTCTTCATGGTGTGCCAAGGACAATCGTGTCCGACCGCAACGTCAAATTCATGAGCTACTTATGGAAGACCCTCATGGCCAAGCTCGGCGTCAAGCTCCTCTTCTCATCCGCATCACATCCTCAAACTGATGGCCAAACCGAAGTTATCAACCGAAGCCTCGGAACTCTTCTTCGTGTGTTGATCAAGAAAAACCTGAAAGGATTGGGAGGAATGCATTCCACACGCCGAGTTCGCCTACAATTAAGCCAAGCACTCAACAACCAAGATGAGTCCATTCATGATCGTCTATGGTTTCGAGCCCCTCACCGCGCTCGACATCCTACCACTACCTCTCCATGAGCGCACGAACATGGACGTCGAGAAGCACGCACAAGCTATGAAGAAGCTTCATGAAGAAACAAGAGCTACTATCAAAGTACAAGTCCTTCGCCAAGCTTCAAGGCTAAACAAGGACAAGAAGGAGATGATATTTGAAGAAGGTGACCTTGTGTGGATACACCTAAGCAACGACCGCTTCCCCAAGGAACATGACTCCAAGCTCAAGCCAAGAGGAGATGGTCCCTTCAAGGTCCTCAAAAGAATCAACAACAACGCCTACATCATCGACATATCGACCTCCAAGTACTTTGCAAGAAATACATTCAATGTCAAGGATCTCTCACCCTACCATGGAGATGTTCAAGATGATATCCGTGAAGAGTCGAGGACGACTCTTCCCTAATGGGAGAGCTGATGCAGCCCGTCCCACGGACGCTTCTACATCTACACCAACAAGTCCCCCAAGTGGACCCATGACTCGTGCCCGAGCGAAACTCCTATAAGCTAAGGTGAACTAACTTCTCTCCTCATGCCACTTTGATACCTCCTTGGATGGTGTGCTACTTCATACCTCTAATTTGTGCATCATCAGGTATGAACCCCCGCCGCGTCGACCCACGAGCCACTGAAGTGCACTTTTTGAGCTGCTGGAGTGTCACTTGAATCCAGCAGGAGTGTCCAGTATGGAGTGTCCGCCTGCCCCAACACTGGCGTGGACATTCAGAAGGTCAAATCGGACACTTCCCGCACACCATCCAGAGTGTCCGGCCACCCCGGACTGTCCGGTCGTGCCGAACTGGACTGTTTGGCCCAAGTGATGGGCCTGCGAGCCTAGCTGGGCCCTATGGCCCATGTACCCCTCTACTTCGCCCAGAACTTTACTTTAATGCCTGAATTACCCCTGAACTTGTGGTTGGCCTATATATAGTCCCCCACCTCCATTGTAACCCTAGGCATGATATTGGAATTAGTGGAAACCCCTTTGTGGATCTATCTAATTCTTGCCTCGTGCTCCTTGACTAAAGAGCACCAATATCCCCAAACCTCGTTGGAGTTTGCATCGTGCCTCCGTGTTGTACAAGTCCTAGGCATCGGTGTCCCTTTGGCTAGACGTCAAGATCTCACCGAGTGTCCCATGTCGTCGTGCCGGTTCGAGAGAGAGTCCTCCACCTGACGCTGATCCTAGGGATTGCGCCGGACCAGTCACCGCCGGCGTGAGCTATTGGTGTGTATCGTGGTTTTATGTGTGTGTTCATCGTGTTCTTCGTGTTTGCGTTCATCGTGTTCATCCTCCCCTCCTCTCCCCACACTCCATCCTTGATTTGAAAGGGAATCGTGAAAGATCGGGCCACCCTAGAGGTTTGCCCTCAACAAGAAAGTTGCAATGGCATCCCTTGAGTTTGAGGACTATGCAAATGTTTGGTGGGAAGACTTCCAAAAGAACCGCGAGAAGAATGAGGAACCTCCAATTGAAACTTGGACCGAGATGAAGGAAGTAATGTACACACACTTCATCCCCGAGCATTATCGCCAAGATCTAGCTACAGAACTTGAAACAAGGCACCAAGTCAATTGAAGAGTTCTACAAGGAAATGGAGAAAACCATGATGCGAGCTGATGTGAGAGAACTGTTATGGGGTAACCCCGTGGGTGGCCCGATCTTCACGGATCTCGTGGTCAAATCGATGGGAAAGCGAGGGGAAAGGGAGAAGGTAGCGGAAGTGGACACACACCTCGCAAAGAACACGATGAACACACGCAAAACACACACGATACAAGGCCGATTGCTCTCACCGGTGGCCACCGGTCCGATAGAATCCTCGCAAGGAAAGATCGGTCAACGTGCTCCCTCGATCCCACGCGGAGAGGGAAGAACACCTTGGAGAGGGTCTTGATGTCTTGGCAAAGGGACACCGATGCCAAGGCCTTGTACAACCAGGGAGGCGCGATGCAAACTCCAACAAGGTGGTGACGATAGTCGATCCCCTTTGCTAGAAGGGGATGAGGCAAATCTAGAGATTCCACAAAGGGGGTTTTCTTTAGTCTATCATCTTTGCCTAAGGTTACATGAGGGGGTGGGGGAACTATATACAGGCCAGCCACTAGTTCAAGGGTACTTTAGGAATAAAAGGGGAAAGTTTTGGCGGACTAAGGGGTACATGGGCCAAGGGCCCAGCTCGAGGCGTGCAAGCCCATACGCTCAGGCCGGAGACTCCGGTGTGGGGTTCGGAGACTCTGGTCTAGGCCAGAGACTCCGGTCTATCTCTGGTGTCGTCTCCGGAGGGTCCTTCTGGCTGTCCTCGAGCTCGATCGGGGGGGTCAGTCCGGAGGTGGGTCCGGAGACTCCGGGGTCAGCAGGCCAGAGACTCCGGTGTCTTCAGGCCGGAGACTCCGGTGTGCGCAGGACGGAGACTCCGGTGCTCCAGCTGCTGCTTCTTCCGTCTTCTCTTCCAAGCCTCTATCTTGTCGGGCTTGGTGCTCCAGGCTTCCTCCCATGCCTCCGTACTTGTTGGTGTGAACCTATCATGGATATGGGACGGAGTATGAAGTAGTATACCATCCAAGATGGTAGGAAGTGGGCTTTCATAGAGGAACGGATTCACCTTTGGAGTCCATGATGACTTGGCATAAGTTGGAGACCATGATGTGGTAACGACCTAAGGTCGGGCCACATCATCTCCCCTCCCTTCAAAAAGAGTCATCCTCGACTCTACACGCTTATCATAAAGTAGAAGATGTCGAGAGACCTTCTTGATCCTGGGGTTCATCATATAGTCGTCCTCGAGAAGATTGCATTGACAACAGCTCAATGTTCCTTCACCTTCAATGAAGCCTACAAAGCTCACCACAAAAGCAAAGCAATACTCAAAGCGTAGCCAATTCATGAAGATTGTAGCATGAGTCCTCAAGTAGAGTGAAGTCACCTTAGGATGTAGAGATGACTCGTTGAAGGGCAGCCATAGGTAACTCTCTACAGTTCGTCTTGTCAACTCTTTGTCCATAGAGGTTGGTGCGTACGCAATTGTACCTTCACACAACAAAGACCAAGCAACATATGTTTGTGTGTGATAGAGGAGCATGTCATTTGTGGCATGTCCATTCTTGTTCACAACACTATTAGCACAACTCAAGTATAGCAAATCGGATGCATATGCAAGGTCAAAGTGCATGGAAATTGTTTGAACATCATCCAAATGTGGGAACTCAAAAACTCCATAAAACATCTTCGTGTGACACTCAAAGCAATGGACAATATTGGTCAACATCTTTGATGCAAGAGTAGGAGAATTCGGCAAAAACACATGCGGAAGAACATCCAAAACAACATCATTATGTGTGCAAACCAACCATTGGAAAGAACAATTGGTCAACATGTTGGATGCCACACACAAATCATCAAAACCAAATATCATTGGGATATGAGTATCACGAGCGGAAGCAAAAACAACATGTTTGCAAACAAACCATATGAAAGAGCAAGTGGTCCTTATGTTTGTTGCAACAAGAATACGAGAGACTTGGAAGCTCTCATGACAATACATGCTCATAATGGCATTATGGTTGCACACAAAACATCGGAAAGAGAAATTGTTCAACATTTTTGTGGCAACACACAAAGCATCAATATCCAATAGCAACGAGACATGATTGTCACAAGGTGAAAGAATATCATTAACATGCTTGCAATCAAACCATAGGAAAGAGCAATTTGTCAACATGAAAGATGCAAAGCATGCAAAAGGTATCAGAGCTGGTTCGATCTTGAACTCACATGGGGAATGCTCTCTAGAGCTCTTTTTGTCAACTCGTGCTCTACCGAGGTTGACATTCTTGTGCGGGTGCCTACACACATGAAACACAAAAGGAAGAATGTGTGTGCATGGTAGAGAAACACATCATCCATTGTGACATATCTCTTCTTGTGCACATCACCATTAGTGTCAATCAAGTATGAAAAATGTGAATGGTGAGTATGCAAGTGGGGAACATGCTTATCATGGCAATCATCAAAATCTCCAAAATTTGAGAAAGCTATGGGGGCCATCTCAATAGAAAGCATATGAGAATTATTGTTGCAAGCAAAACAAGTGAAAGAGAAATTGTTCATCTTATTGCAAGCAACGGGAGAAATTGTAAAACGCTCATGACAAAGCATTATCCGAGGGGTACCATTGGTAACATCATTACAAGCAAAACATTTTAAAGAGCAATTGTTCAACAAAGTGCAAGAAATGATATCATCAACGTAACGTTTAGAGCATGGCATGTCTATGGCAACATCATCACAATCAAATAATTTCACATGCTCAACATTATGGAAAGGCAAAGTATCACATGGAAAAATCAATGAAGCATATGTGATATCACAAACATCATCCATAGCATGACAATCATCACAAGTCATCATGTCCACTAGTGGGATCATGGCATCATCAACACCCTTATTCTTACCTTGTTCATGCCTCTTATATGAAGTGGGTGTTGTGGTAGTATTCGCCTCCATGTGGGAAACTTCTTCATCCAATATGGGGATGGCATCATCTTCATCCACCATGTACATCTTCTGGTGTGAGGCATCATCATCTCCAAGCTTGGCGCTTCTTGATTCATGGAACCTAGCACATCATGGGATAACACACTAGAGGTAGAAGGTAAGTTGTTAGAAATCAAAGTGGTCTCACATGACCTACCAACTACCACTCTCAACTCACTCGGTGTATCACTCATGCTTCCAAGTGGAAGCACTCAATCTCACGTATGGTGGAGTCGCTCATCTCACTCTTGCTTTCACTCAAGTGGGCTAAGTGGCTCTCGTACTCACATGGGATTGGTACCACATCATCACTCAAGCATATGGGGGTAGGCTCGGTTCTCTCAACTCCTTGCACCTCCTTTGGTGAAGGGAAAGTCCCATGCTCACCATTCTTGACCTTGTCGTCACCGTCTTGCACCTTGGTTTGTGAAGTCCTCTAGACGTACTCATCCAACTTGGTGAAGTAGAGGTCTTCGTCGTCCTCATCCATTAAGGTGCATGCGTCATCTAGGACGTCAAGTTTGGGTGTTGAAGCTTGATGGCATGAAGGAGAGCTTGCTCTTGGTGCCATTTTGGTGGTGGAACGAGTAGTTGAAGGTGCCCTTTGATGGTGTCGACGGAGGTCATTGGCGTGCCTTGCCAAAGGTTGATGTAGATGGCGCACTTGATCACCCACATGACGCTCGCGACAATGCTCCTTGTCCTTGGCACTCTTCTTGGTGAGGCGTTGTAATGAGCACAAAGCATCATTTGTCTTGGCCATCATGCTTATGGTTTTGGCGAAGTTGTTGTCCATGTCGCGCTTGAAGTTGTCCATTTGATGGTGGACCTTGTTGCTCTTGAGGTGGAGGCTCCCTCTTGGTCGATGCGACTTGAGGAGCTTGTCATTGTCGTTGTCGAAGTCTTCCATGCTTGGGGAGTTATTGTTGTTGTAGAACTCCATATCACCCAAGCATGTGGAGCCATTATCGGTGTAGTGCTCCATCATGTCATCCATGCTTGTGGAGGCATATGCATGGTGGCTCATGTGGATTCTTCATAGAAATCATCCTCAGTTCTGGAGTCCCTAGACATGATTCACAAGACCAAGTGGTGTATATGGAAGTGGTAGGGTGTTAGGGATGCAATGCCAAACCTTACTTTACCTTGGAAGATAGTATTGTGCAAGTGGCAAAACTTGAGAGCAGTCAAAACAAAGCAAAGTGAAGTTCACGTGGAACACCAAAACCAACTAACCACTAAAAAACACACACACACACAAAGCTTATGGTGGATAGGTATGGAAGGTGGCATGTCAAGAACCAATCCTAAATCAAGATATTGTAATGGCAAGTAAAGACCCACGATGATCACAAAGCAAAACAAGTCAATCCACAAGAAGTAATATATACAAGGAAACACACACGGTGGGATAAATGGGACTTGTGCGATGGAGAAAGTGAGATAAGAACCAAATGATTACCTAGCGAAGACTATAAGCTCGTGTCGCACAAGTGCAAGGAGAGACGCTAGTTCGATTGCAATGAATTGGTGGGCTACAAGATATGCACAATAAGTACCACCTATTTGATGTTCATCGAGCTTGCGCTTCCTATTCTATGAGGCACTTGTTTCTTTCTTTATCTTTTCTTTTTCTTTTTCTTTTTCAATTTTTTTTCACTTTTCTTTTCTTTTTCACTTGTCTCTTCCTTGTGCCAACAACTATACAAGATAACTATATGAGATAGCGCGCTCACAACTTTTGCTCGGAAATCTACAAGGCATCAAATGTGCATAGCCCAAGCAATCATAGGAGGTACTAGTCTCAATAGGTGCTTGTTGAACACAAAGATAGTGTGCCACACAAAGGGATGCAAGTGGGGAGAAGTCGCGGAATTTTTATACCTTTCGTCGCCGATCTTCACCCTTTATTGGTGAATTCCGCCTTGCTCACGGAATTTGGATGGAGTAGATAGCATGAACCACGGAGATGATGATGTAGAGCTCCTTCTCCTCTTCGAAACGAGCTAAAGAACACCAAAATCCGAGTTCGTATGCAAAAGTTATGCCCAAAACGGTGAAACAGATTTGCTGTCAGTAGGGGGGTGGAGACTCCGGTCTGGAGGTCCGGAGACTCCGGTCTGGAGTGACTCACACCGGCAACTCCGGTCCAGGGCTGGAGATTCCGGTCCGGTCGATTTCTGCGTGTCCAGAACACGAATGGGGCGCGATTTTGGCGGAAAAACTCGAACCAAATCACCAAATTGGTGGGGGAAATCAAGGAATTAGGCCATAGGAACGCAGGGGAAGGTTGATCAACAAGTTTAGCAAGTAATCCACGGATCAAAACCTACCAAAATGCACTCAAATCACAGATCGATCCAAAACACGAATTGGGGCTGTTTTTGGTGAAATTTTCGAATTTATAGGGAAAAAGACCAAATCGAGGGTAACCCCGTGGGTGGCCCGATCTTCAAGGATCTCATGGTCAAATCGATGGGAAAGCGAGGGGAAAGGGAGAAGGTAGCGGAAGCAGACACACACCTCGCGAAGAACATGATGAACACACGCAAAACACACACGATACAAGGCCGATTGCTCACACTGGTGGCCACCGGTCCGATAGAATCCTCGGAAGGAAAGATCAGCCAACGTGCTCCCTCGATCCCACACGGAGAGGGAAGAACACCTTGGAGAGGGTCTTGACGTCTTGGCAAAGGGACACCGATGCCAAGGCCTTGTACAACGAGGGAGGCGTGATGCAAACTCCAACGAGGTGGTGACGATAGTCGATCCCCTTTGGTAGAAGGGGATGAGGCAAAACTATAGATTCCACAAAAGGGGGGTTTTCTTTAGTTTATCATCTATGCCTAAGGTTACATGAGGGGTGGGGGCACTATATATAGGCCAGCCACTAGTTCAAGGGTACTTTAGGAATAAAAGGGGAAAGTCTGGGCGGACTAAGGGGTACATGGGCCAAGGGCCCACCTGGCGGCGCGCAGGCCCATACGCTCAGGCCGGAGACTCCGGTGTGGGGTCTAGAGACTCCGGTCTGTCTCTGTTGTCGTTTCCGGAGGGGCCTTCTGGCTGTCCTCGAGCTCGATCGGGGGGGTCAGTCCGGAGGTGGGTTCGGAGACTCCGGGGTCAGCAGGCCGGAGACTCCGGTGTCTTCAGGCCAGAGACTCCGGTGTGCGCAGGCCGGAGACTCCGATGCTCCAGCTGTTGCTTCTTCCGTCTTCTCTTCCAAACCCCCGTCTTGTCGGGCTTGGTGCTCTAGGCTTCCTCCCATGCCTTCGTACTTGTTGGTGTGAACCTATCATGGATATGGGACGGAGTGTGAAGTAGTATACCATCCAAGAGGGTAGGAAGTGGGCTTTCATAGAGGAACGGATTCACCTTTGGAGTCCATGATGACTTGGCATAAGTTGGAGACCATGATGTGGTAACGACCGAAGGTCGGGCCACATGAAGAACTCGAAGAGCAAACCATAGCAAGGGTCCTCAACGGTTTGAGCAGCCTAATAAGGAAGATTGTTGACTTTCAACCGTACAAGAACCTCACCGAGATCCTCCATCAAGCTACCAAAGCTGAGCGGCACTTGCAAAAGGAGAATGCATACGGAAAGCAAAAGTCATACTCTGCGTCCATCAATGCAAATGCTCCCGCAAAGCCAACAAACCAAGCAACAAGCTCATCCAAGCAAGAAAAGACCGTGATAGCACCCTCCTCCAACACGACATCGGATAGTCCAGTCACTTGCTTCAAGTGTGGAGTGAAAGGTCACAAGTCATATGAGTGCACCAACTCACGTGTGATGCTTACGGATGAGAATGGCGCAACCTACTCCGTAAGTGAAGAGGAGTATGAAGCTCTCACTCAACGAGCTATTGCAAGGACAGCCGCAATGGAAGAGGATGACACACTTGTATACGAGCATGATCCGGGCCCCCCACTTGTCATAGCACAAATCTCGCCAACAAACTCCATCCCAAGAGAGGACCAACGCCTCAATATCTTCCAAACTCATGCTGGAATTGATGGCATGTCCATAAAAGTGATCATCGATGGAGGTAGTTGCCAAAACCTCGCAAGTACGGAGCTTTGTGAGAAACTAAAGTTGCAATGCATAGAGCACCCTCACCCCTACCATGTCCAATGGCTTGATGACAATGGAGCACTCAAGATAACATCAAAGGTCCACGTCTCCTTCAAGATTGGACCATATGAAGACACCGTCGAGTGTGATGTCGTGCCAATGTCCGTGTGCCACATGCTACTTGGAAGGCCATGGCAATACGATAGAGAAGCATTACATCATGGTTCCACCAACCAATACTCCTTCAAGTGGAACAACAAGAAATTTGTGCTCAAACCCATGACGCCTAGCCAAGTCATCGCATTCAACATGACACCCAGTAACAAGATAAAGCAAGCTAAGGACCCTTGTGAGACGAGTCGTGAGAGAGTGAACCACCATCAAGAGAGTGAGTGCCACAAGCCAAAAATGAGTGGAAAAATCATGAGTGCCACGACGCAAGCCACAAAATGTGAGAAGAGAGACTTGAGTGTGAACCATACTAACAATCATTCATACAATTCTCTCTCTTTGTTGTCGGTTTTGCAAGGTACCCAAGATACACCACCAACTACAAGGATAAGGCTACAAGATCTCCAACCACAACATGATGGCAAGATGTTCCACAAGCTCTTCAACAAGTTTGAGAATGGCTTCGACACCGGTGAGCCGACCATGTACAAGAACAAGGCCAAGGACACACCTCCTTCCTTGCATGATGAACGAACATCGTCGAGGTTGACTCGTTTTCAAGCGGGGGGAGATGATGCAGCCCAACATACGGAAACCACCTTTGGTCCACATCATGCCAAGCTAATCATCACTCCAAAGGTGAACTCCTTCCATTCTTTGCCTTTCATTGGTTATTATGCGAATGGAATCCTACTTGAGACAAATGCCCATGATGTGACGAGGTCCATGAACATGATGCCAAGAAGATGCAGCAAGGATGGCCCTAGAGCCAAGACACCCAAGCAAGAGGCCTAGAAGAGAAGATGCAAGAAACTGCTGAAGCAGGACCGGAGTCTCCGGTCTACCACACCGGAGTCTCCGGCCCGTCTCCGGACCAAGCCCTGAACCAGCATCTGGGACAGTCTCAGACCCCCTCCGGAGGTGACACCGGAGACAGACCGGAGTCTCCGGCCCACACCGGAGTCTCCAGACCCTGCACCAGAGTCTCCGGACCGAGCATTGTGGGCCTTCGCGCCTCAAGCTGGGCTTGGCCCATGTAACGCCCCAAACTTCCTGCTTATGCCTATTTTACCCCTAGCTCCTGCTTGGCCTATATATATGCCCCACCCCATTCTTGAAACCCTAGAGATGATGATGAATTAAGGCATGTGCCTAACCCTAGATGGGAACCCCCTCTCAATAGTAAATCTATGAGTTGTACAAGGCCTTGGAGTCGGTGCCCTTCTCCAAGTTGTCAAGACCCTCCTCAATTGTTTGGTCTCTCCCTATCAAGGATTCTAGTAGTGCTTGGTCTCTCCCCTTTGAGATTCTACTTGGTTGCTACTCTCTCCTTGGTTTGGATTCTACCGTCCGCTTGCCGATCTCTCCTTTGGTGATTCTACCGCAAGGTCTCTCGCCGAGGATTCTATTGGATTGGTTGTTCGAACCAATGGGAGCAAATCGAATTGGGTGTGATTTGGCGTGTGTTTGTATCTTTACCTTACATTAGAGTTGTGTTCATCGTGTTTTCCCTCACTTCCGTCGCAAATCCGTGAAGATCGGGCCACTCCAAGGGTAAATCCACAAGGAGACCCATAACAACGATGTATCCCAACATACGGAAACCATCTTTGGTCCACATCATGCCACGCTAATCATCACACCAAAGGTGAACTCCTTCCATGCTTTGCCTTTTGTTGGTTATTATGCGAATGGATTCCTACTTGAGACAAACACCCATGATGTGACTAGGTCCATGAACATGATGCCAAGAACATGCAGCAAGGATGGTCCTGGAGCCAAGACACCCAAGCAGGAGGCCTGGAAGAGAAGACGCAAGAAACTGCTGAAGCAGGACCGGAGTCTCCAGACCAGAAGACCGGAGTCTCCGGCTGCCACCACACCGAGTCTCCTCGAACCTGCACTGGGAGTCTCCGGACCGACCATTGTGGGCCTTCGCGCCTCAAGCTGGGCTTGGCCCATGTAACGCCCCAAACTTACTGCTTATGCCTATTTTACCCCTAGCTCCTGGCTGGCCTATATATATGCCCCCACCCCATTCTTGAAATCCTAGAGATGATGATGAATTAAGGCATGTGCCTAACCCTAGATGGGAACCCCCTCTAATAGTAAATCTATGAGTTGTACAAGGCCTTGGAGTCGGTGCCCTTCTCCAAGTTGTCAAGACCCTCCTCAAGTGTTTGGTCTCTCCCTATCAAGGATTCTAGTAGTGCTTGGTCTCTCCCCTTTGGGATTCTACTTGGTTGCTACTCTCTCCTTGGTTTGGATTCTACCGTCCGCTTGCCGATCTCTCCTTTGGTGATTCTACCGCAAGGTCTCTCGCCGAGGATTCTATTGGATTGGTTGTTCGAACCAACAGGAGCAAATCGAATTGGGTGTGATTTGGCATGTGTTTGTATCTTTACCTTACATTAGAGTTGTGTTCATCGTGTTCATCGTGTTTTCCCTCACTTCCGCCGCAAATCCGTGAAGACCGGGCCACTCCAAGGGTAAATCCACAAGGAGACCCATAACAACGATGTAGACCAACATACGGAAACCACCTTTGGTCCACATCATGCCACGCTAATCATCACACCAAAGGTGAACTCCTTCCATGCTTTGCCTTTTGTTGGTTATTATGCGAATGGAATCCTACTTGAGACAAACGCCCATGATGTGACTAGGTCCATGAACATGATGCCAAGAAGATGCAGCAAGGATGGTCCTGGAGCCAAGACACCCAAGCAAAAGGCCTGGAAGAGAAGACGCAAGAACGCCAAGCAGGGACTGAGTCTCCGGACCAGCAGACGGAGTCTCCGTCTACCACACCGAGTCTCCGCCTGTCCTCGGACCGAGCCCCGAACCTGCCCCTGGGATAGTCTGAGACCCCCTCCGGAGGTGATACCGGAGAGAGACCAGAGTCTCCAGACCCCGCACCGGAGTCTCTGGACCGACCATTGTGGGCCTTCGTGCCTCAAGCTGGCTTGGCCCATGTAACGCCCCAAACTTCCTGCTTATGCCTATTTTACCCCTAGCTCCTGGCTGGCCTATATATATGCCCCCACCCCATTCTTGAAACCCTAGAGATGATGATGAATTAAGGCATGTGCCTAACCCTAGATGGGAACCCCCTCTCAATAGTAAATCTATGAGTTGTACAAGGCCTTGGAGTCGGTGCCCTTCTCCAAGCTGTCAAGACCCTCCTCAAGTGTTTGGTCTCTCCCTATCAAGGATTCTAGTAGTGCTTGGTCTCTCCCCTTTGGGATTCTACTTGGTTGCTACTCTCTCCTTGGTTTGGATTCTACCGTCCGCTTGCCGATCTCTCCTTTGGTGATTCTACCGCAAGGTCTCTCGCCGAGGATTCTATTGGATTGGTTGTTCGAACCAACGGGAGCAAATCGAATTGGGTGTGATTTGGCGTGTGTTTGTATCTTTACCTTACATTAGAGTTGTGTTCATCGTGTTCATCGTGTTTTCCCTCACTTCCGCCGCAAATCCGTGAAGATCGGGACACTCCAAGGGTAAATCCACAAGGAGACCCATAACAACGATGTAGCCCAACATACGGAAACCACCTTTGGTCCACATCATGCCATGCTAATCATCACACCAAAGGTGAACTCCTTCCATGCTTTGCCTTTTGTTGGTTATTATGCGAATGGAATCCTACTTGAGACAAACGCCCATGATGTGACTAGGTCCATGAACATGATGCCAAGAAGATGCAGCAAGGATGGCCCTGGAGCCAAGACACCCAAGCAAGAGGCCTGGAAGAGAAGACGCAAGAAACTGCTGAAGCAGGACCGGAGTCTCCGGACCAGCAGACCGGAGTCTCTGGTCTACCACACCAGAGTGTCCCGCCCGTCTCCGGATCGACCCCTGAACCTGCGCCTGGGACAGTCTAAGACCCCCTTCCGGAGGCGACACCGAAGACAGACCGGAGTCTCCGGACCCTGCAACAGAGTCTCCGGACCGAGCATTGTGGGCCTGCGCGCCTCAAGCTAGGCTTGGCCCATATAACGCCCCAAACTTCCTGCTTATGCCTATTTTACCCCTAGCTCCTGGCTGGCCTATATATGCCCCCACCCCATTCTTGAAACCCTAGAGATGATGATGAATTAAGGCATGTGCCTAACCCTATATGGGAACCCCCTCTCAATAGTAAATCTATGAGTTGTACAAGGCCTTGGAGTCGGTGCCCTTCTCCAAGTTGTCAAGACCCTCCTCAAGTGTTTGGTCTCTCCCTATCAAGGATTCTAGTAGTGCTTGGTCTCTCCCCTTTGGGATTCTACTTGGTTGCTACTCTCTCCTTGGTTTGGATTCTACCGTCCGCATGCCGATCTCTCCTTTGGTGATTCTACCGCAAGGTCTCTCGCCGAGGATTCTATTGGATTGGTTGTTCGAACCAACGGGAGCAAATCGAATTGGGTGTGATTTGGCGTGTGTTTGTATCTTTACCTTACATTAGAGTTGTGTTCATCGTGTTTTCCCCCACTTCCGCCGCAAATCCGTGAAGATCGGGACACTCCAAGGGTAAATCCACAAGGAGACCCATAACAACGATGTAGCCCAACATACGGAAACCACCTTTGGTCCACAACATGCCACGCTAATCATCACACCAAAGGTGAACTCCTTCCATGCTTTGCCTTTTGTTGGTTATTATGCGAATGGAATCCTACTTGAGACAAACTCCCATGATGTGACTAGGTCCATGAACATGGTGCCAAGAACATGCAGCAAGGATGGTCCTGGAGCCAAGACACCAAAGCAAGAGGCCTGGAAGAGAAGACGCAAGAAACTGCTGAAGCAGGACCGGAGTCTCCGGACCAGCAGACCGGAGTCTCCGGTCTACCACACCGGAGTCTCCTTCCCGTCTCCGGACCGAGCCCTGAACCTGCCCCTGGGACAGTCTGAGACCCCCTCCGGAGGCGACACCGGAGACAGACCGGAGTCTCCGGACCCCGCACCGGAGTCTCCGGACCAACCATTGTGGGCCTTCGCGCCTCAAGCTTGGCTTGGCCCATGTAACGCCCCAAACTTCCTGCTTATGCCTATTTTACCCCTAGCTCCTGGTTGGCCTATATATATGCCCCCACCCCATTCTTGAAACCCTAGAGATGATGATGAATTAAGGCATGTGCCTAACCCTAGATGGGAACCCCCTCTCAATAGTAAATATATGAGTTGTACAAGCCCTTGGAGTCGGTGCCCTTCTCCAAGTTGTCAAGACCCTCCTCAAGTGATTGGTCTCTCCCTATCAAGGATTCTAGTAGTGCTTGGTCTCTCCCCTTTGGGATTCTACTTGGTTGCTACTCTCTCCTTGGTTTGTATTCTACCGTCCGCTTGCCGATCTCTCCTTTGGTGATTCTACCGCAAGGTCTCTCGCCGAGGATTCTATTGGATTGGTTGTTCGAACCAACGAGAGCAAATCAAATTGGGTTTGATTTGGCATGTGTTTGTATCTTTACCTTACATTAGAGTTGTGTTCATCGTGTTCATCGTGTTTTCCCTCACTTCCGCCGCAAATCCGTGAAGATCGGGACACTCCAAGGGTAAATCCACAAGGAGACCCATAACAACGATGTAGCCCAACATACGGAAACCACCTTTGGTCCACATCATGCCACGCTAATAATCACACCAAAGGTGAACTCCTTCCATGCTTTGCCTTTTGTTGGTTATTATGCGTATGGAATCCTACTTGAGACAAACGCCCATGATGTGACTAGGTCCATGAACATGATGCCAATAACATACAGCAAGGATGGTCCTGGAGCCAAGACACCCAAGCAAGAGGCCTGGAAGAGAAGACGCAAGGTACTGCTGAAGCAGGACCGGAGTCTCCGAACCAGCAGACCGGAGTCTCCGGTCTACCACACCGGAGTCTCCCGCCCGTCTCCGGACCGAGCCCTGAACCTGCCCCTGGGATAGTCTGAGCCCCCCTCCGGAGGCGACACCGGAGACAGACCGGAGTCTCCGGACCCCGCACCGGAGTATCCAGACCGACCATTCTGGGCCTTCGCGCCTCAAGCTGGGCTTGGCCCATATAACGCCCCAAACTTCCTGCTTATGCCTATTTTACCCCTAACTCCTGGCTGGCCTATATATATGCCCCCACCCCATTCTTGAAACCCTAGAGATGATGATGAATTAAGGCATGTGCCTAACCCTAGATGCGAACCCCCTCTCAATAGTAAATCTATGAGTTGTACAAGGCCTTGGAGTCGGTGCCCTTCTCCAAGTTGTCAAGACCCTCCTCAAGTGTTTGGTCTCTCCCTATCAAGGATTCTAGTAGTGCTTGGTCTCTCCCCTTTGGGATTCTACTTGGTTGCTACTCTCTCCTTGGTTTGGATTCTACCGTCCGCTTACCGATCTCTCCTTTGGTGATTCTACCGCAAGGTCTCTCGCCGAGGATTCTATTGGATTGGTTGTTCGAACCAATGGGAGCAAATCAAATTGGGTGTGATTTGGCGTGTGTTTGTATCTTTACCTTACATTAGAGTTGTGTTCATCGTGTTCATCGTGTTTTCCCTCACTTCCGCCGCAAATCCGTGAAGATCGCGACACTCCAAGGGTAAATCCACAAGGAGACCCATAACAACGATGTAGCCTAACATACGGAAACCACCTTTGGTCCACAACATGCCACGCTAATCATCACACCAAAGGTGAACTCCTTCCATGCTTCGCCTTTTGTTGGTTATTATGCGAATGGAATCCTACTTGAGACAAACGCCCATGATGTGACTAGGTCCATGAACATGATGCCAAGAAGATGTAGCAAGGATGGCCCTGGAGCCAAGACACCCAAGCAAGAGGCCTGGAAGAGAAGATGCAAGAAACTGCTAAAGCAGGACCGGCGTCTCCGGACCAGCAGACCGGAGTCTCCGGTCTACCACACCGGAGTCTCACGCCCGTCTCCGGACCGAGCCCTGAACTTGCGCCTGGGACAGTCTGCGACCCCCTCCGGAGGCGACACCGGAGACAGACCGGAGTCTCCGGACCGAGCATTGTGGGCCTGTGTGCCTCAAGCTGGGCTTGGCCCATGTAACGCCCCAAACTTCCTGCTTATGCCTATTTTACCCCTAGCTCCTGGTTGCCCTATATATATATATGCCTCAACCCCATTCTTGAAACCCTAGAGATGATGATGAATTAAGGCATGTGCCTAACCCTAGATGGGAACCCCCTCTCAATAGTAAATCTATGAGTTGTACAAGGCCTTGGAGTCGGTGCCCTTCTCCAAGTTGTCAAGACCCTCCTCAAGTGTTTGGTCTCTCCCTATCAAGGATTCTAGTAGTGCTTGGTCTCTCCCCTTTGGGATTCTACTTGGTTGCTACTCTCTCCTTGGTTTGGATTCTACCGTCCGCTTGCCGATCTCTCCTTTGGTGATTATGCCGCAAGGTCTCTCGCCGAGGATTCTATTGGATTGGTTGTTCGAACCAACGGGAGCAAATCAAATTGGGTGTGATTTGGCGTGTGTCTGTATCTTTACCTTACATTAGAGTTGTGTTCATCGTGTTCATCGTGTTTTCCCTCACTTCCTCCTTAAATCCGTGAAGATCGGGACACTCCAAGGGTAAATCCACAAGGAGACCCATAACAACGATGTAGCCCAACATACGGAAACCACCTTTGGTCCACAACATGCCACGCTAATCATCACACCAAAGGTGAACTCCTTCCATGCTTTGCCTTTTGTTGGTTATTATGCGAATGGAATCCTACTTGAGACAAACGCCCATGATGTGACTAGGTCCATGAACATGATGCCAAGAAGATGCAGCAAGGATGGCCCTGGAGCCAAGACACCCAAGCAAGAGGCCTAGAAGAGAAGACGCAAGAAACTGCTAAAGCAGGACCGGAGTCTCCGGACCAGCAGACCGGAGTCTCCGGTCTACCACACCGGAGTCTCCCGCCCGTCTCCGGACCGAGCCCTGAACCTGCGCCTGGGATAGTCTGAGACCCTCTCCGGAGGCGACACCGGAGACAGACCGGAGTCTCCGGCCCACACCGGAGTCTCCAGACCCCGTACCGGAGTCTCCGGACCGAGTATCATGGGCATGCGCGCCTCAAGCTGGGCTTGGCCCATGTAACGCCCCAAACTTCCTGCTTATGCCTATTTTACCCCTAGCTCGTAGATGGCCTATATATATGCCCCCACCCCATTCTTGAAACCCTAGAGATGATGATGAATTAAGACATGTGCTTAACCCTATATGGGAACCCCCTCTCAATAGTAAATCTATGAGTTGTACAAGGCCTTGGAGTCGGTGCCCTTCTCCAAGTTGTTAAGACCCTCCTCAAGTGTTTGGTCTCTCCCTATCAAGGATTCTAGTAGTGCTTGGTCTCTCCCCTTTGGGATTCTACTTGGTTGCTAGTCTCTCCTTGGTTTGGATTCTACCGTCCGCTTGCCGATCTCTCCTTTGGTGATTCTACCACAAGGTCTCTCGCTGAGGATTCTATTGGATTGGTTGTTCGAACCAATAGGAGCAAATCGAATTGGGTGTGATGTGGCGTGTGTTTGTATCTTTACCTCGCATTAGAGTTGTGTTCATCGTGTTTTCCCTCATTTCCGCCTCAAATCCGTAAAGGTCGGGCCACTCCAAGGGTAAATCCACAAGGATACCCATAACAACTGGTATCAGTAGCTTTTGGTTGCCACGGATACGACTTCGCCCTTTGATTTCCACCATAAACTAAAAAATACCAAAAATATAGCCCCAAATTTCTTTTGGATCGATCTCTCATTTTGCTGAGTTGATTTTGGTTTTAGTCCAATAGAAACTTGTCTTTGTAGTTGGTCTAATTGTGCCCTGCGTTTCCCAGCCCAATTTGGTCGAAATTTTCTAGATTTGAGGGTTCAAGGGCCGAATTTCCGCTCAAGAACACGAGCTGTTCATCGCGCTGCCTCCAGACCGGAGTTTCTGGACCAGCAGACCGGAGTTTCGGGACCGCAAGACCAGAGTCTCCGGCCAGCAACACCGGAGTCTCCGGCCCTAACAAAAATTTTGACCCCCTTTTTCCTTTTTCGACTGATTTCCTTTTGACGTTTGTGTTTCGCGTGCGTGTCTGTCAACTAACAAAAGCTTCCGCAACGCCTTGCACTCGACATCGACACTACGAAACTCGAACCATCCCTCCACCAATGGTTGCAAGTGCGACATCACCACAAGGTATAACTTGCACCACCCTTGTTAACCCCTTCTTCCTTTGTGTGTTACCTAACCTTTCGAGAGTGGCTCATCTTGTGTTTGCCAAAGCATTGTGCGCTTGCTCTTGCATAAGTCATAGTGTAGATGCAATAGCAAAAACTTGACTCCATAGCATAGCAAAGAAAGAGGTACAAAAAAAAGCTTATAAGCAAAAGAAAAAGAGAAAGATACCAATACGAAAGAGAGTCCAAAGCTTCTAAGCAAGAGTGCGAGCAAGAGCAAGGCAAGCATACAAATCCGTTGCTTCTCCATCTTTTGGCAAACAGGCTATGGTCTCTCCTAGTATTGGCACGACACCGAGCATTACTCTTCGTTAGGACCAATTTTGTTCGATGCTCATTTTCATAGTCGTGTTAGCCACATTAATCTCCACCGTGTGTGTATAGTCGTAGGTTCTCGTCACCCTTTTGACCTTTTCCTTTGACTTTGTTTTTGGTTGAATTTTATCCGCTTTTGACAATAACCTTTTCATTTGGTTGTTCCATTTGCTATCCACCTTCCTACCCATCCACCATAGGCCTTTGTGTGTGTGTGTGTGTCTTGTGTATTCGCTTTGCTCTCGGCAAGAACAACCTTTCCATTTTTTTGACCTGGTGAGGCAAGGTAGCACATACCATACCACCAATACCACCCTCGTTTCAGTTGTGATCAAACAACATGTCTAGGGAAAGCGGAGAAAGCAGAGATGGCAACTTCAACAACCAAGATGGTTTTGCCACGGGCCACAACTTATGGGTGCAACGTCAAGAATTCAATGCCCAATTTGAGAGGCTTGAGAACCGGCTACTGTGATCGACAACGCCAAGTAGAGCACAATGCTCAATTCCAAGCTCTTCACCAAGCTATTGCCAACCTCGGCAATCGTTATGGACACCATTCAAGCTTGTCAAGTTCGTCTCGCGCGCGCTCCTCAAGTCATCATGGCGACTCCTCGTGCTCCCATTCTCATCATGGAAAACCCCACCACCACAATGGGGAACATCAAGCTCGTCATCGCCATGAACAAGTGGTTGAGACACAACATCAACAACCGCACCACCCAAGACGTCATCGACACCATGATCACCAGGCGCATCCGCAAAACCAAGAAGAACATGGTCGCCCTCCACAACAAGCTATTGTACAAGCGCCACCACCACCCCAAGAACAAGAACGCCTTGGTGAACACAACCGCATTGATAGGCGCCAACACCCGAACCATGACCATTGCCATCAACAACAAGTTCATCGAGAACCACAATGGGATACACGTGATGATGACGAGGCGACACAACACGCGAGACACAACAACCGCTATGCTCAACCCCACCATCGTCATCAACAACTAATGAATGCAAATGATCCCGAGCAAAGGCATAGAAGAGACTTTGCGCATCGAGCTGCTCCTCAACCGCGTCCTCGAGAAAATCAAGATCCTCATCCACCACCACGTGCACCAAGTGAAGTGAGCATAAGGCAAGATCGCCACCACTACCACCATGAACATGAAGAGGCCAAGTTTGGGAAGCTCAAGTTCATTATGCCCAAGTTCAAGGGAGAAGAAGACACCGATGCATACATTGATTGGGAGCTCAAAGTTGACACGATCTTCCAAGTCCACAACTACTCCAAAGAGAAGAAAGTTGCAATGGCATCCCTTGAGTTTGAGGACTATGCAAATGTTTGGTGGGAAGACTTCCAAAAGAACCACGAGAAGAATGAGGAACCTCCAAACTTGGACCGACATGAAGGAAGTAATGTACACACGCTTCGTCCTCGAGCATTATCGCCAAGATCTCTTAGGCAAGCTACAAAACTTGAAAAAAGGCACCAAGTCAATTGAAGAGTTCTACAAGGAAATGGAGAAAACCATGATGCAAGCTGATGTGAGAGAACTCGAAGAGCAAACCATAGCAAGGTTCCTCAACGGTTTGAGCTTCCCAATAAGGAAGATTGTTGACTTTCAACCGTACAAGAACCTCACCGAGCTCCTCCATCAAGCTACCAAAGCTGAGCGGCACTTGCAAAAGAGAATGCATACGAAAAGCAAGAGTCATAATTTGCGTCCATCAATGCAAATGCTCCCGCAAAGCCAACAAACCAAGCAACGAGCTCATCCAAGCAAGCAAAGACCGTGATATCACCCTCCTCCAACACGACATCGGATAGTCAAGTCACTTGCTTCAAGTGTGGAGTGAAAGGTCACAAGTCATATGAGTGCACCAACTCACGTGTGATGCTTACGGATGAGAATGGCGCAACATACTCCGTAAGTAAAGAGGAGTATGAAGCTCTCACTCAACGAGCTATTGCAAGGACAGCCGCAATGGAAGAGGGTGCCACACTTGTATGCAAGCATGATCCAGGCCCCGCACTTGTCTAGCACAAATCTCGCCAACAAACTCCATCCCAAGAGAGGACCAACGCCTCAATATCTGCCAAACTCATGCTGGAATTGATGGCATGTCCATAAAAGTGATCAACGATGGAGGTAGTTGCCAAAACCTCGCAAGTACGGAGCTTTGTGAGAAACTAAAGTTGCAATGCATAGAGCACCCTCACCCCTACCATGTCCAATGGCTTGATGACAATGGAGCACTCAAGATAACATCAAAGGTCCACGTCTCCTTCAAGATTGGACCATATGAAGACACCGTCGAATGTGATGTCGTGCCAACGTCCGTGTGCCACATGCTACTTGGAAGGCCATGGCAATACGATAGAGAAGCAATACATCATGGTTCCACCAACCAATACTCCTTCAAGTGGAACAACAAGAAATTTGTGCTCAAACCCATGACGCCTAGCAAAGTCATCGCATTCAACATGACACCCAGTAACAAGATAAAGCAAGCTAAGGACCCTTGTGAGACGAGTTGTGAGAGAGTGAACCACCATCAAGAGAGTGAGTGCCACAAGCCAAAAATGAGTGGAAAAATCATGAGCGCCACGACGCAAGCGACAAAATGTGAGAAGAGAGACATGAGTGTGAACCATACTAATAATCATTCATACAATTCTCTCTATTTGTTGTCGGTTTTGCAAGGTACCCAAGATACACCTCCAACTACAAGGATAAGGCTACAAGATCTCCAACCACAACATGATGGCAAGATGTTCCACAAGCTCTTCAACAAGTTTGAGAATGGCTTCGACATCGGTGATCCGAGCATGTACAAGAACAAGGCCAAGGACACACCTCCTTCCTTGCATGATGAACGAACATCGTCGAGGTCGACTCGTTTTCAAGCGGGGGGAGATGATGTAGCCCAACATACGGAAACCACCTTTGGTTCACATCATGCCACGCTAATCATCACTCCAAAGGTGAACTCCTTCCATGCTTTGCCTTTCGTTGGTTATTATGCGAATGGAATCCTACTTGAGACAAACGCCCATGATGTGAGTAGGTCCATGAGCATGATGCCAAGAAGATGCAGCAAGGATGGCCCTGGAGCCAAGACACCCAAGCAAGAGGCCTGGAAGAGAAGACGCAAGAAACTGCTGAAGCTGGACCGGAGTCTCCGGACCAGCAGACCGGAGTCTCCGGTCTACCACACCGGAGTCTCCGGCCCATCTCCGGACCGAGCCCTGAACCTGCACCTGGGACAGTTTGGGACCCCCTCCGGAGGCGACACCGGAGACAGTCCGGAGTCTCCAGCCCACACCAGAGTCTCCAGACCGAGCATCATGGGCCTGCGCGCCTCAAGCTGGGCTTGGCCCATGTAACGCCCCAAACTTCCTGCTTATGCCTATTTTACCCCTAGCTCGTGGCTGGCCTATATAGATGCCCCACCCCATTCTTGAAACCCTAGATATGATGATGAATTAAGGCATGTGCCTAACCCTAGATGGGAACCCCCTCTCAATAGTAAATCTATGAGTTGTACAAGGCCTTGGAGTCGGTGCCCTTCTCTAAGTTTTCAAGACCCTCCTCAAGTGTCTGGTCTCTCCCTATGAAAGATTCTAGTAGTTCTTGGTCTCTCCCCTTTGGGATTCTACTTGGTTGTAACTCTCTCCTTGGTTTGGATTCTACCGTCTGCTTGCCGATCTCTCGTTTGGTGATTCTACCGCAAGGTCTCTCGCCGAGGATTCTATTGGATTGGTTGTTCGAACCAACGGGAGCAAATCGAATTGGGTGTGATTTGGCATGTGTTTGTATATTTACCTTGCATTAGAGTTGTGTTCATCGTGTTCATCGTGTTTTCCCTCACTTCCGCCTCAAATCCGTGAAGATCGGGCCACTCCAAGGGTAAATCCACAAGGAGACCCATCCTTGCTTCAGCAGTTTCCTGTGTCTTCCCTTCCAGGCCTCTTGCTTGGGTGTCTTGGCTCTAGGGCCATCCTTGCTGCATCTTCTTGGCATCATGTTCATGGACCTAGTCACATCATGGGCATTTGTCTCAAGTAGGATTCCATTCGCATAATAACCAACGAAAGGCAAAGCATGGAAGGAGTTGACCTTTGGAGTGATGATTAGCGTGGCATGATCTGGACCGAAGCTGGTTTCCGTATGTTGGGCTACATCATCTCCCCCCGCTTGAAATCGAGTCGACCTCGATGATGTTCATTCATCATGCAAGGAAGGAGGTGTGTCCTTGGCCTTGTTCTTGTACATGGTCGTATCACCGGTGTCGAAGCCATTCTCAAACTTGTTGAAGAGCTTGTGGAACATCTTGCCATCATGTTGTGGTTGGAGATCTTGTAGACTTATCCTTGTAGTTGGTGGTGTATCTTGGGTACCTTGCAAAACCGACAACAAAGAGAGAGAATTGTATGAATGATTGTTAGTATGGGTCACACTCAAGTCTCTCTTCTCATATTTTATGGCTTGCGTCGTTGCACTCATGATTTTTCCACTCATTTTTGGCTTGTGACACTCACTCTCTTTATGGTGGTTCACTCTCTCATGACTCGTCTCACAAGGGTCCTTAGCTTGCCTTATCTTGTTAATGGGTGCCATGTTGGATGCGATGACTTGGCTAGGCATCATGGGTTTGAGCACAAATTTCTTATCGTTCCACTTGAAGGAGTATTGGTTGGTGGAACCATGATGTATTGCTTCTCTATCGTATTGCCATGGACTTCCAAGTAGCATGTGGCACATGGACATTGGCACGACATCACACTCGATGGTGTCTTCATATGGTCCAATCTTGAAGGAGACGTGGACCTTTGATGTTATCTTGAGTTCTCCATTGTCATCAAGCCATTGGACATGATAGGGGTGAGGGTGCTATATGCATTGCAAATTTAGTTTCTCACAAAGCTCCGTACTTGCAAGGTTTTGGCAACTACCTCCATAGATGATCACTTTTATGGACTTGCCATCAATTCCGGCACGAGTTTGGAAGATATTGAGGCGTAGGTCCTCTCTTGGGATGGAGTTTATTAGCGATATTTGTGCTATGACAAGTGCGGGGCCCGGATCATGCTCGCATACAAGTGTGTCATCCTCTTCCATTGCGGCTGTCCTTGCAATAGCTCGTTGAGTGTGAGCTTCATACTCCTCTTCACTTATGGAGTAGGTTGCGCCATTCTCATCCGTAAGCATCACACGTGAGTTGGTGCACTCATATGACTTGTGACCTTTCACTCCACACTTGAAGCAAGTGACTTGACTATCCGATGTCGTGTTGGAGGAGGGTGCTATCACGGTCTTTGCTTGCTTGGATGAGCTCGTTGCTTGGTTTGTTGGCTTTGCGGGAGCATTTGCATTGATGGACGCAAAGTATGACTTTTGCTTTTCGTATGCATTATCCTTTTGCAAGTGCCGCTAAACTTTGGTAGCTTGATGGAGGAGCACGGTGAGGTTCTTGTACGGTTGAAAGTCAACAATCTTCCTTATTGGGCGGCTCAAACTGTTGAGGAACCTTGCTATGGTTTGCTCTTCGAGTTCTCTCACATCAGCTCGCATCATGGTTTTCTCCATTTCCTTGTAGAACTCTTCAATTGACTTGGTGCCTTGTTTCAAGTTTTGTAGCTTGTCGAAGAGATCTTGGCGATAATGCTCGGGGACAAAGCGTGTGTACATTACTTCCTTCATCTCGGTCCAAGTTTCAATTGGATGTTCCTCATTCTTCTCGCGGTTCTTTTGGAAGTCTTCCCACAAAACATTTGCATAGTCCTCAAACTCAAGGGATGCCATTGCAACTTTCTTCTGTTCGGAGTAGTTGTGGACTCGGAAGATCTTGTCAAATTTGAGCTCCCAATCAATGTATGCATCAGCGTCTTCTTCTCCCTTGAACTTGGGCATAATGAACTTGAGCTTCCCAAACTTGCCCTCTTGATGTTCACGGTGGTAGTTGTGGCGATCTTGCCTTATGCTCGCTTCACTTGGTGCACGTGGTGGTGGATTAGGAGCTTGATTTTCTCGAGGACGCTGTTGAGGAGGAGCTTGATGCGCAAAGTCTCTTCTACGCCTTTGCTCGGGATCATTTGCATTCATTGGTTGTTGATGACGATGATGGGGTTGAGCATAGCGGTTGTTGCGTCTCGCGTGTTGTGTCGCCTCGTCATCATCACTTGTATCCCATTGTGGTGCTCGATGAACTTGTTGTTGATGGCGATGGTCATGTTTTGGGTGTTGGCGCCTATCAACGCGGTTGTGTTCACCAAGGCGTTCTTATTCTTGGGGTGGTGGTGGAGCTTGTAACATAGCTTGTTGTGGAGGGTGACCATGTTCTTCTTGGTTTTGCGGATGCGCCTGGTGATCATGGTGTCGATGACGTCTTGTGTGGTGCGGTTGTTGATGTTTTGGCTCAACCACTTGTTCATGGCGATGACGAGCTTGATGTTCCCCATTGTGGTGGTGGGGTTCTCCATGATGAGAATGGGAGCACTAGGAGTTGCCATGATGACTTGAGGAGCACGCACGAGTCGAACTTGACGAGCTTGAATGGTGTCCATGTCGATTGCCGATCTTGGCAATAGCTTGGTGAAGAACTTGGAATTGAGCATTGTGCTCTACTTGGCGTTGCCGGTCACGGTAGTCGAATTCTTGAAAAGTTTCATCAAGCCGGTTCTCAAGCCTTGTTGATAAAGTATAGGACAAGCTTCTCCTACCCATGTTGTTTTTGTACAGAGCATTTAGCATTTTTTATGGCAAGTCGTCAGGGTCGCTGCCTTTTCATTTTAAGTGATTTCAACATTTCTAAATGTAATCTTTTCTAGTAGTGGCATAGATGGTTCTAGCGTAGTGGAAGCACACGCGGTTCCCATTTGTTGAAGTCTTGAGTTCAATTCCTAGGTTTTTCCATATAAATATATAATATATAGTATAATATTCGTCGTTCTTTTACATTTTTTCCAGCATACACACATTTCTTACACAGAGAAGGCTAACATCTGGGACCCAACAATGTTGCCAGGGTCAAAACACCAGAGTCCATCATACACACGTTGCATTTGTAGATACGCTCACATGTTGGACCTAGCAGAGACCTTATATAGATGTTTCATCGAGCAATCAATGTTTCATTTACAGAGAAGCTGATATGCGGGACCCAGCAGCGTGACCTTATACAGATGCTGCATCAAGCAACGTTGCTAGTTCGAAAGAGGGAGGCGCGAGCGAGAAAAAAGTTTAGCATGCACACGTTTATTGTAATGAGAGGCTAAAATGGGGGACCCAGCAGCGTGAGCAAACGGCAGATTCGTCGAGCAACGCTATCTAGTTCGGAACAAGGTAGCGCTAGAGAAGAAAAAATTACATCATACCTATGATTCTTCTAATGTGAGGATGACATAAGGGACCCACCAGCCTGAATAAATGGCTGATGCAGCGAGCAACGCTATCAAGTTTGGAACACGAAGACGCGACAGAGGGTAAAAAATCCATCATACAGACGTTTCTTCTAATGAGAGGATGACATGTGGGGCCCAGCAGCATGATTAAACGGTAGATGCATCGACCAACGCTATCATGTTTGGAACAGGGTAGCGCGAGTGAAGGAAAAATCCATCATACACATGTTTCTTCTAATGAGAGGATGACATGTGGGGCTCGGGAGGTTGGTTAAACAGTAGATGCATCGAGCAACACTATCAACTTCGGAATAGGGTAGTGCTAGCGAAGGAAAAAAATCATCATACACACATTTCTTCTAATGAGAGGATGACATGTGGGTCCTGGGAGGTTGATTAAACGGTAGATGCATCGAGCAGCGCTATCAACTTCAGAACAGGGTAGCGCGAGCGAAGGAAAAAAATTCCATCATACAGATGATTCTTCTAATGAGAGCCTGACATGTGGGACCTAGCAGCCTAACTAAACGGCAGACGCATCGAGCAACGTTATCGAGTTCAAATCAGGGAGGCACGACCGAAAAATATGGTCCGCTAGAGACACTGACGTCCGGGACCCACTGCCTCAAAAGACATTGCTGAGTCAACATCGTGCGAGGAAACGAATATCTTGCTTCTGCCACGCGCTAGCCGAGCTTCCTCCATGTTTTTAGCGGATCCGTCATACTAGAGGGCCGCAAAACTGGAAAAAAAAAGTTTTCCATCGGCCACGGCCGAGCAAGGAATTTCGTCGCGGAAGACGCGCCTTCTACGACGACCGTCGGGCCAAGTCGTTGCGGAAGGAAACTTTTCTTGTAGTGGTTTATGAAAAGAACACACATGCAAATGACTCTAGTGTATCCATGTGGTTTATGAAAAGAACACACATGCAATGACTCTAGTGGTGGTTTAGGAAAATAACACATATGTAATGACACTAGTGGATCCATGTGGTTTAGTAAAATAACACACATGCAATAACACTAGTGGTGGTTTAGGAAAAGAACACACATGCAATGACTCTAGTGGTGGTTTATGAAAAGGACACACATGCAATAACACTGGTGGATCCATGTGGTTTAATAAAATAACACACATCCAATGACACTAGTGGTGGTTTAGGAAAAGAACACACATGCAATGACACTGGTGGATCCATGTGGTTTAGGAAAGGAGCACACATGCAATGACACTCGTGGTGGTTTATGAAAACAAAACACATGCAAATGACTCTAGTTGATGTAACTACCTCGGTGAATTACACTCTTAGTTACATGCCTGGATGAGCGAAAGTGGTTAAAATAGTACGGTGGGGCCCAGGGGCCACTCACAGGTAGACCTTTCGATCGTCCTAACCTCTTTCAGATCATCGGGACAAGAACGAGCGGCGTAATCGGCAGGCGAAGGGATCAACTACATACACAAGTGAGTATGTATGCAAGCCACCATACAACTATTCATGGAGCCATTCCATCTAAAAGAAATAGAAATATTGCAACGCCATACGGCAAGATCCAAATATCCTAGATAGAGATAATAGTTTAGGATAGCTCCTCATACATCAAACATCAGAGTATCAGGCGGAAGCGGAAGACAAGATCTGAGTACGGATAAGAAGCAAATCGGCATAAAATGCCACATAAATAAACACATCCCACCCACAGATCTCACGGATCCCCGTTCCCGGAATCTCTACACCGAGTGATCATTGCCAACATCATCCGTCTCCTCCACCCAGTATCCATCTTGCGAGTACACCTGTTCATCTGAATCAAACAATTTATCGTGTGAGACCCTAGGGGTACTCAGCAAGTCTTTATGCCTCTAAAGGGGGACATATACCTGGGGTGACGCAATTGCAGAAAAAGATAATAACTAACAAGTCTAAAGATACTCGCTAACCATCCGCCTAACCAATGATAGACGGATGTCCGTTAATTAGTAACAATAGTTATAATAGTATAATTAACAGATCCATCCTCCTTATCGCTTACCAACGAGAAAGCGGACGAACAACCCATCCGTTGGCAGTTTTATTACCCATTCCATGAGTATTGCACTATTTACTAGTCAAGTACTTAGTTAGATTAAAAGCGGTACTTTAGTTATACTTGTCTAGGATTGAGAAACTGTGCTCCAAGTCGTCCATAACCGCGGACACGGCTTTCAGAAAAATTTACCCTGCAGGGGTGCACAAATAGCAACACACACTCGATCAACCTCGGAAAAACCAACTCAAAACCCAACGAGGCATTCACGACAAAGCGATCACAGGATTCAGAAATATTTTAGGGGGCCACCCCATTAAGCTACCCGCAACGAAGTTGGCCGGTTCCGAGACGGACCCAAGGTTTGCGCCAATGGCTGTAAACGACTGGGAACCCGAAATGGTGACTGGGCTTGTCGATACCGCGAAAACACTCCGCAATCCTAAACAGTACAGGTGCTCCTCGCACAATCTTAACTAAAGAAGTAAAGCATGGCATAAGTACAGGATAGTAATAAAGCCCCAAACTACTTTGTGGCCACAAGAAATAAGAATTAATCAAGCTCTGGCTCAGGGGGGTCCATAAGGCCTCCTGGATGTGGATAGTGCGAATAGTCAAGGAACAGGAATCAAGTACTCGGGGTCCTACGGGACACAAGTGAGTAGGAAAAACCAAATAGCAGATATTGCCCACCGGTGCCTCTTTCATTAGTTATCCCATTACTACTCAGGTTAAGTTGTTTAGGTACCTCGTTATCCATCAGACACTCACATACCCTACACATGCAGTTCTACGACTCGCATGGCTCAAACAACTCCTGTAATAATGGCTCATGGGATGGAGGAACAAGCTTCGGTGGGGTTTAAAAGTAAAGGCTATGTAGTACTTGGGATTCAATTTAATGCAAACGCGACTCAATGATGCAAGAATAAGAAAGAGGCAATAGGTACTATATGTATGCAAGCATGTGGTAGTGCTTGCCTGGCAGCTCATTTGAAGCGAGAGTCGGATCTGGGTAGTGCTCCTGGGATTCCTGATATATCCCCTGCTCGGCGTCTATTCGAAGAAGAACCAAACAAACAAGGGCCAACATAAATAAAGTGCACAAGCATATGAATTTAAATGCGACAAGCAAACAAGCATGCTATGATGAATGATGCATAATTTACATGGCAATAATGTAGCATGGCATGGGTGAGGCGTGGGGTACAAGAATAAAGCATTTTATTAAGTTTTAGTCATGTTTTGCTCTCATAACACTTGCTGTATACTTTATATTTATATGATGCATGCTGCAATTCAGAACAAGGAATGCATAGATGGAACGGGCTCGTCGCGCTGATCGATTTAGACATATTATTTATCAAATTTGGAGTTATAGATTTAAAGTTATTAATTTATTAAGAAAAGGGCATTTTATTGTAATTTTAAACAATGTCGAAATTTAATTTGCCCAAAAGATATTTTGAATGGCATATCTAAATTCCTCACATTTTTCTGATTCCAAAACATATATCATTTGTCAAATTTGGATTTATAATTGAAAAGCTGTTTAAAAACAGATTTGAATTTATATTTAAACATTTTATGAAATTGTTTTTAAAACAGATAAACAGATGGACTTTTTACACCCAGACAGATCTAGCCCAAGTCACTGACGGGTGGGACCGAGCTGAGCTGGCTGAACTGTGTGGCGAAAACATTTTCTCACCGTCGCGGTAGCTAGCCTAGGAGGCCGACAGGTGGGTCCAACAGGGTCGAGGGTCCACTGCGCGTGCGGCCAGCCGGTAGGCGACACGTGGCGGATCCGGGGGACTGCGGATTGGGCTGTTGGAATCTGGGGGTGCTTCTTGTAAAACGTCCACAGCCGCTGGCGGTTGGGGTCGGAGGGGAGCGCGGGTTGAGCAATAAAAAGATGGGGGGGGTTTACGCAAAGTGCGCGCGCACTATGGATCTTCCCTGACGGAGGGACAGGTCCGTGCACGGAAGGGGACGGTGCACGGTGCGGGGGTTCGAACCCGCGACTACGGCGAGCGCGCAGAGAACGGAGCCAGTGCGGTGGGGTGGGGATTGCTGTCAGAGAGTAGCGAGGCGGCTAGGTGAGACGTTACGCGGCACGGGGCGTGCAGACGCCAGCGGCCGCCGCTACACCGAGAGGGCTCGGCCCAACGCCCGGCTAGGCTGGGCAGGGATGGAGAGAGCGAGGGTGTCAGAGGGGAAGGGTGGCTCACCGCAGAGAGGACGGTGGTGACGGATCGGCCCGGGGAGCAGCAGGACGTCGACAAGGCAGACGGCGGCGTAGCTAGGGTTTCGGGCGGCGTGTCGGTGTTCGGCGTGTACTAGACCTTCTCCTCCTCGCTGCTAGGTACGGTTAACGCACGGTGCTCCACTGGTTCTTCCTCGACGACCACACGCCACGCCCACCGACAGTTTTGTAGAGGGGAGGTGGGTGCCGAGGAGGTAGCCGGAGTGGAAGAAGAAAGGGAAGCAGGGGTGTAGCTGGGGAGGAAGGGCACGGCCTGGAGTAGATCTGGCACGGCGGAGGAGGCGTGGGGAAGGAGATAAAGGCGAGGGAGAGAGAGGGATGTCGTGGGAGATCGGGTGGAAAAGGTGGCTTGGGACACCTTTGTCCTACTCCTCCCTCACGTGCTGGGCGTGGCTAGGGCAGGTGGTAGGGCTGCAGGTGGGGCTCGGCCGGGAGGGAGGCTAGAGAGGCTGGCTCGGGGGTGGGGTAGCTTGGCAGGGAGAGAGAAGAGAGAAGCCGAGGAGAGGGGTAGATGGCATGGCTAGGGTTGGCTCGATTAGGTTTAGACCAAGGGTTGGGGTAGCTAGGGTGGTTCGTCCTGGTGGGGCCCCTTTGGCAGCGAGAGACAAAGAGGATAGGTCTCGGTTAGGTTAAGGGGTGACATGGTGAGAGGTTAGTTAGGGTTAGGGTTTAGAGAGAGGGTTAGAGAGAGGGGGTTTAGGGTGTATAGAGTATGATCCACCATATTCCACAAGTATGTGGTGATGGGATGGAGAGTGAGAAGAGAGAAAAAGTGGTGAGAGGTTTTGTGATGAGCCAACAAAAATAATGCATGAGATGGAGGAGATGGTGGTTTATGGGAAAATGATCCCACATGATCATGCCTAGATAGATGATGGATAAAGAGAGATGGGTAAGGTTTGATGGTAAAAGCAATAAGAATAGAGCTAGCATGCATTAATTCTCAAGGAACCAATCTCCACTCACAAATCCAAGTAAAACCCAGACAAAATAGAATGGTGCTGATTTGCTTGGCCCATGCATGGGCATTAAATGCCATGTTTTATTCTTGTGTAAACAATAATAATGTAACATGGCATTATACAGATGCATCCCAAAGTATGGAGTAAAGCCAAGCTAAAGGAAATAGTATTGGATCCATCCCAACCCACATGAGCTAGATTAAATGTCAAAAGAAAATAAGAGCTGATGTTTACTTAGGATGGTGGAATTATAAGGTGGTAACAAAGAAAGGTGGTGGAGTGGAATAAAAGATATGCCCCCAACTCAACTTGGGCATCAAGCATTTATCAAGATTCAAATACAATATATTAGGAGACAAATACAATTGATAATGCATATGAGAGAAGAACCAAATGGAAAGGGGTTTTATATGATGCTCAAATGCAAGGTGGCATGATGACATGAGCATGATATAATTAGGATGCAAAAATTATATATAGGAAGTAGCCATTATATTACTAGACCATGTAGCATTACATATGTTAGACAAATGGGATGCTACAACTCTCCCCCACTAAACAGGAATCTCGCCCCAAGATTCTAGGAAGAAGAAGAAGACACGAATAGGGTAGGATACTTGGCACGGAGCTCATCTTCACGTTCCCAAGTGGCTTCATCAATGGAATGGTGCGACCACTCCACCTTGCAGAACTTGATGGACTTGTTGCGAGTCCTTCTTTCTGCGACTTCAAGGATTTTTGTGGGGTGTTCTTGATAAGACAGGTCTTCTTGGAGATTGATAAGCTCATGGTCCACGGTCCTGCCGGGATCCTTGAAGCACTTCTTGAGTTGAGAGATATGGAAAACATCATGGACCTTGAGTTTTTCAGGGAGCTCAAGAGCATAAGCAACTTCTCCTCTTCTTCCACGAATTTTGAAAGGACCGATGTATCTAGGGGCCATCTTTCCTTTGATACCAAACCGGTGCGTGCCTCTCATGGGAGTAGCACGAAGGTAAACGAGATCACCAGGGACATACTCCATGTCCGTGTGCTTTCTGTCATAGTTTCTCTTCTAGCGACTTTGAGCAACCTTTAGATTTTCAAGAATGATGTGAACCTTCTCCTCCGCTTGAGTTACAATGTCGGGGCCAGACAATGTTCTTTCACCTGCGCCCAACCAACCAATCGGAGTTCTGCAATTTGTGACCATAGAGAACCTCAAATGGTGCCATCTTTAGACTTTTCTGGAAGCTGTTGTTGTAAGAGAATTCAGCATAAGGAAGGCATTCTTCCCACTTCATGCTGAAAGAGATGACGCAAGCACGGAGCATATCTTCCAGAATCTGATTGATCCTTTCAACTTGTCCTTGCGACTGAGGGTGGTAAGCTATGTTGAAGTTCAATTTTGTTCCAAAAGCATTTTGGAAACTTCCCCATAACTTGGAAGTGAAGATGCTTCCACGGTCTGAACTGATCTCAAGAGGAACCCCATATAGAGAGACAATTCTGTTGATATAGAGCTCAGCCAACTGAATTGCAGAAATGGTTTCCTTCACGGGAAAGAAGTGAGCCACTTTAGAAAGCCTGTCATGACAACAAAGATTTCATTGTTGCCCTTCTGCGACCTTGGAAAACCAGTGATGAAGTCCATCTCTACTTTCTCCCATTTCCATTCCGGTGGTTTCAATGGCTGTAGAAGACCGAAAGGTTTCTGATGAACAGCTTTAACTCTGCGGCAGACATCACACTCCGAGACGTACTTGGCACAATATCGTTTCAACCCAGGCCACCAATATTGTGTTTTCAAGTCCATGTACATCTTAGTCTTGCCAGGGTGGATAGAAAGAACAGAATCATGCGCCTCCTTAAGAACTTGCTCTCTTAAACCCAGGTAGTTCGGAACAAACATCCGGTGTTCAAAGAAAAGAGTGCCTTGGTCGTCGACGTCGAAGGACTCATACTTCAGAAGCTGGATGTTGGAGATGATGTTTTTAGTGTAAGGATCACCATGTTGAATGGAGTGAACTTTTCTTCCAAGAGAGGGGTTGCCAGAAGGTTCAGAAGATACCCTTGATCCACAATTTCAAGGTTGAGCTGACGGAATTCCTCGCACAAGAGAGGTTGTTGTTCTTGCACCATGAGGTTGTTGACATAAGCTTTGCGGCTGAGAGCATCAGCCATCACATTAGCTTTGCCCGGAGTGTAGTTGATGGTCAAATGGAAATCATTGATTTCTTCAATCCACCTCCTCTGACGAAGGTTGAGATTAGGCTGTGTGAAGATATACTTTAGACTCTTGTGATCAGAAAAGATCTCACAACGGTTGCCAAGCAAGTAGTGCATCCATACTTTCAACCAAAGACAACTGTTGCGAGTTCAAGGTCATGTGTTGGATAGTTGATCTCATGCTTCTTCAACTGTCGAGAGGCATAAGAAACAACTTGTTTTCTTGCATAAGGACCGCACCCAATCCTTGCAAAGAGGCGTCACAGAATATCTGGAAAGACATTGATGTATCTGGAGGAATCAAGACTGGTGTGGAAGTGAGCTTCTCTTTGAGTGTTTCAAAGCTTGCTTGACATGCAGGAGTCCAGAGGTATTTCTTGCCTTTCTTGAGGATATCGGTAAGAGGCTTCGCAATCTTCGAGAAGTTCTGAACGAAGCGACGATAGTAACTAGCCAAACCAAGGAAACTCCGGACTTCTTTGACATTTACAGGAGGAAGCCAGTCAACAATTGTCTTAATAGTTTCTGGGTTGACGGCAATGCCCTTGGCAGAGATGACGTGACCAAGGTAGGTGACTTGAGGCAGCCAAAACTCACATTTGGAGAACTTTGCATACAGGCGGTTCTCATGAACTTGTTTAGGACACACCGAAGGTGTTCTTCATGTTCTTCCTTTGACTTAGAATAGACTAGGATGTCATCCAGATAGACCACAACAAACTTATCAAGATACTCCATGAAAGCTGAGTTCATAAGCCTCGAGAAGGTGGCAGGTGCGTTGGTGAGACCGAAAGACATGACCGTGTACTCATACAGGCCATAGCGGGTGGTGAAAGCTGTTTTAGGAACATCTTCCTTGTGTATCTTGATTTAATGATATCCACTTTTCAAGTCAAGCTTAGAGAATACCACAGCTCCAGCTAGCTGATCGAAGAGATCATTAATCCGCAGAGGGGATATTTATTCTTGATGGTTTTAGCATTGAGAGCCCGATAGTCCACACAAAGTCTATCAGTCTTGTCTTGCTTCTTCACAAAGATGGTTGCGCTACCCCAAGAAGAAGTATTGTGTTGAATGAAACCCAACTTCTCTTGTTCATCAAGCTGATGTTTGAGTTCAGCCAACTCAGCAGGACCCATTTTAAAAGGCCGCTTGGAGATAGGAGCAGTACCAGGTTCAAGCTCAATCATAAACTCGACCTCACGATCCGGAGGCATACCTGGCAACTCTTCAGGAAAGACATCTGGGAACTCACAGACCACCGGAACACTCTGAATATCTTCCATAGCATCATCATTCAGAGCCGCCAAAGAGAAAAGCTGAATTGTAGGAATCAGACTTGGTGAATAGACTATATGGCCTTCAGGAATTTTCAGAGAAACCGAGCGTTCAGCATAATCAATCACATCTGCATTTGCTATTAACCAATCCATGCCCAAGATAACATCAATGTCAGAATTGCCTAGAATAATTAAGGAAGCCGGGAACGAAGAACCACCAATCTCAATTTGATTGTCATGGCTGATTTTAGAAGATGCCATTGTTGCTCCAGGAGAAAGGACCATTAACCGCTTAGGGAGAGGATCCATAGGTAACCCATTCACATCAGCAAATCTTGTGGAGACAAAAGAATGCGATGCACCAGAATCAAACAAAACTCGTGTAGGAACTGAGTTAACATGAAGCATACCCATCACAACTCCAGGTGCATGCTCAGCTTGAGCGACATTGACACAGTTGGCACGAGCAACAGTAGACCCGGGCTTGGTGTTGATGTTGAGAGCCCGCGGTGGAGGTGCACGAACCATAGAAGAGCTTGCCGCAGGTCTTGGAGGTGGTGGAGGAAGAGCTTTGTTATTCATTGGACAATTCTAGTGTTGATGCCTAGTGTTTCCACAGGTGTAACAGGCACCAGGTGGACGTGAGCAGCGTAGCCAGGGACTCCGCCAGGCGCTCCAGGGTAGTTGTGGCTGTAGCCCCTAGGAGCAGCAGTGAAGGATTTTGGTGGCCTTGCCGCGTAGCTTGAAGGTCTTGGTGGAGCCGGGAGCGACGGTGGGGTGTTAGGAACCCACACGCGGCGCTTAAAAGGAGCTGACATAGCTGAAGAGCTTGCTGCATTGTGGCTGTGTTTCTTGGACTCCTCAAACACTTGCCTACTTGCTTCTTCCTACAGAGCTGTATGTTGGAGTTCTAGAAAAGACCCCGGCCTTGCATGAGTGATTGCATATTTGATTGATGCATTCAGCCCTTGTCTGAACCTCTTTTGCTTCTTCTTGTCATCAGAGATCTCATTGCCGCCAGACCGAGAAAGGTTCATGAAGTTTCTGATATAGGTATTGACATTGTCATTGCCCTGCTTGAGGCTGAGAAACACTTCCTTCATCCTCTCCATGACAATTTCTGACAGATATTGCTCTTTGAAAGCTCCAGTGAATTGTTCCCAAGTAGGCTAAAACTCAGAGTGGTTTGCCTTTAGGTAATTCTCCCACCACGGAGCTGCATCTCCCTTCAGAAGGTGAGTGGCACATTTTACCCATTCTTGCTCAGGAACATCAGCAGTCATCAGCAACCTTGACATCTCACGCAGCCAATCATCTGCGTCCAGAGGCTGATCAGACACCTCAAAGTGGCGCGGGTTGAACTTCAGAAAACTCTTGATGTATCCTCGCTTGGGAGGTGGAGGTAGCGGAAAAACTCATTCCTCCTGACATTTTCTTCAAATCGCTGCTGGTTCTGCTGCATTGTTCCCAAGGCATTAGCAATACTTGCCAACGCAGGCCCTAGTTCAGGTGGTATGTCCTCCTCAGAACGGCGTGGTGGTGCCATCCTGCGATTGATATAAAACACAAGTCAGTACCATAATGGAGAATAATAATAATCCACAATAGTACCAAGATGGAATTAACCAAGATTAAATGATACAAATTACTAAGATGATATTAAAATAACAACAAAGTTCAAAGCACCTAGAAGATATTAAGCATATCACACACGACTGAACAAGGAGTGTGGTACACAAGCTAACAAAGAAAAAATTTCCGCAAATTTCGGCATTAAAATACCACTGTATGCGCAAAACCACTTAACGAATCAAGATTAGTAACTCTACCAATTAAATATACAAGAGCGAATGATAAAAGTAGTGGTATGGTCGCGACTCCATCCCGCACTAAAATCATTACTCTGCACATGAATAAGTAAAACACATATCCCAACGCCATCTTCTTAAGATGAACCTAAAGATTAGTAACTACGGAAATGAACACCCGAAACAAGATAACGTCAGATAACAAAGAGTAAGACAGATCGCACCGGTATACAACAAATCAGATAGATCGCGTCGGTTTTCAAGGGCCTGTCGGTATGGAATGTACCAACAGTTGATAACCAAAAGGCAGATAGCGATAACAAATTGGATGCAACAGATAGACAAAGAATTACACAGACACACAGACACACACACAACCTATGGTACTACGGAACCCAGGACACATGAATCCTAGTTTGAATTTTAGAAGAGGATTGAAAACGTTACACTTCCTTACCAGAAAAAGGGTGGGTGGGTGGGTAAGAAGAAAAATGGAAGCAGTCCTACTCTCACGTTTTTCCCCTAGTATACATAGCTACCAAAATATTTGCTAGACTGACAACGACCATTTGGCTGAGACCCTGAAGGGCGGGATTGCTCTGATACCAATTGTAACTACCTCGGTGAATTTACGCTCTTAGTTACATGCCTGGATGAGCGAAAGTGGTTAAAATATTACGGTGGGGCCCAGAAGCCACTCACAGGTAGACCTTTCGGCCGTCCTAACCACTTTCAGATCATCGGGACAATAACGAGCGGCGTAATCGGCAGGCGAAGGGATCAACTACATACACAAGTGAGTATGTATGCAAGCCACCATACAACTATTCACAGAGCCATTCCATCTAAAAGAAATAGAAATATTGCAACGCCATACGGCAAGATCCAAATATCCTAGATAGAGATAATAGTTTAGGATAGATCCTCATACATCAAACATCAGAGTATCAGGCGGAAGCGGAAGACAAGATCCGAGTACGGATAAGAAGCAAATCGGCATAAGATGCCACATAAATAAACACATCCCGCCCACAGATCTCACGGATCCCCGTTCCCGGAATCTCTACACCGAGTGATCGTTGCCAACATCATCCGTCTCCTCCACCTAGTATCCATCTTGCGAGTACACCTGTTCATCTGAATCAAACAATTTCTCGTGTGAGACCCTAGGGATACTCAGCAAGTCTTTATGCCTCTAAAGGGGGACATATACCTGGGGTGACGCAATTGCAGCAAAAGATAATAACTAACAAGTCTAAAGATACTCGCTAACCATCCGCCTAACCAATGATAGACGGATGTCCGTTAATTAGTAACAACAGTTATAACAGTATAATTAACAGATCCATCCTCCTTCTCGTTTACCAACGAAAAAGCGGACGAACAACCCATCCGTTGGCAGTTTTATTACCCATTCCATGAGTATTGCACTATTTACTAGTCAAGTACTTAGTCAGATTAAAAGCGGTACTTTAGTTATACTTGTCTATGATCGAGAAACTGTGCTCCAAGTTGTCCATAACCGCGGACACGGCTTTCAGAAAGATTTACCCTGCAGGGGTGCACAAATAGCAACACACACTCGATCAACCTCGGAAAAACCAACTCAAAACCCAATGAGGCATTCACGACAAAGCGATCACAGGATTCAGAAATATTTCAGGGGGCCACCCCATTAAGCTACCTGCAACGAAGTTGGCCGGCTCCGAGACGAACCCAAGGTTTGCGCCAATGGTTGTAAACGACTGGGAACCCGAAAGTGTGACTGGGCTTGTCGATACCGCGAAAACACTCCGCAATCCTAAATAGTACAGGTGCTCCTCGCACAATCTTAAATAAAGCAGTAAAGCCCCAAACTACTTTGTGGCCCCAAAAATAAGAATGAATCAAGCTCTGGCTCAGGGGGGTCCATAAGGCCTCCCGGATGTGGATAGTGCGAATAGTCAAGGAACAGGAATCAAGTACTCGGGGTCCTACGGGACACAAGTGAGCAGGAAAAACCAAATAGCAGATATTGCCCACCGGTGCCTCTTTCATTAGTTATCCCATTACTACTCAGGTTAAGTTGTTTAGGTACCTCGTTATCCATTAGACACTCACATACCCTACACATGCAGTTCTACGACTCGCATGGCTCAAACAACTCCTGTAATAATTGCTCATGGGATGGAGGAACAAGCTTCGGTGGGGTTTAAAAGTAAAGGCTATGTAGTACTTGGGATTCAATTTAATGCAAACGCGACTCAATGATGCAAGAATAAGAAAGAGGCAATAGGTACTATATGTATGCAAGCATGTGGTAGTGCTTGCCTGGCAGCTCAGTTGAAGCGAGAGTCGGATCTGGGTAGTGCTCCTGGGATTCCTGATATATCCCCTGCTCGGCGTCTATTCGAAGAAGAACCAAACAAACAAGGGCCAACATAAATAAAGTGCACAAGCATATGAATTTAAATGCGACAAGCAAACAAGCATGCTATGATGAATGATGCATAATTTACATGGCAATAATGTAGCATGGCATGGGTGAGGCGTGGGGTACAAGAATAAAGCATTTTATTAAGTTTTTAGTCATGTTTTGCTCTCATAACACTTGCTGTATACTTTATATTTATATGGTGCATGCTGAAATTCAGAACAAGGAATGCATATATGGAACGGGCTCGTCGCGCTGATCGATTTAGACATATTATTTGTCAAATTTGGAGTTATAGATTTAAAGTTATTAATTTATTAAGAAAAGGGCATTTTATTGTAATTTTAAACAATGTCGAAATTTAATTTTCCCAAAAGATATTTTGAATGGCATATCTGAATTCCTCACATTTTTCTGATTCAAAAACATATATCATTTGTCAAATTTGGATTTATAATTGAAAAGTTGTTTAAAAACAGATTTGAATTTATATTTAAACATTTTCTGAAATTGTTTTTAAAACAGATAAACAGATGGACTTTTTACACCCAGATAGATCTAGCCCAAGTCACTGACGGGTGGGACCGAGCTGAGCTGGCCGAACTGTGTGGCGAAAACATTTTCTTACTTTTGCGGTAGCTAGCCCAGGAGGCCGACATGTGGGTCCAACGGGGTCGAGGGTCCACTACGCGCGCGGCTAGCCGGTAGGCGACACGTGGCGGATCCGGGGGACTACGGATTGGGCTGTTGGAATCTGGGGGTGCTTCTTCTAAAACGTCCACAGCCGCTGGCGGGTAGGGTCAGAGGGGAGCGCGGGTTGAGCAATAAAAAGATGGGAGGGGGTTTTACGAAAGTGCGCGTGCACTGTGGATCTTCCCTGACAGAGGGACAGGTCCGTGCGCGGCAGGGGATGGTGCGTGGTGTGGGGGTTCGAACCCGCGACCACGGCGAGCGCGCAGAGAACAGAGCCAGTGCGGTGGGGTGGGGATTGCTGTCATAGAGTAGCTAGGCGGCTAGGTGAGATGTTAGTGGCACGGGGCGTGCAGACGCCAGCGGCCGCCGCTGCACCAGAGTGCTCGACACAACGCCTAGCGAGGCTGGGCGGGGATGGAGAGAGCGAGGGTGTCAGAGGGGAAGGGTGGCTCACCGCGGAGAGGACGGTGGTGACGGATCAGCCCGGGGAGCAGCAGGACGTCGACAAGGCAGACGGCCGGCGTAGCTAGGGTTTCGGGCGGCGCGTCGGTGTTCAGCATGTACTGGACCTTCTCCTCCTCGCTGCTGGGTACGGTCGACGCACGGTGCTCCACTGGTTCTTCCTCGACGACCACACGCCACGCCCGCCGACAGTTTTGTAGAGGGGAGGTGGGTGCCGAGGAGGTGGCCGGAGTGGAAGAAGAAAGGGAAGCAGGGGTGTAGCTGGGGAGGAAGGGCACGGCCTGGGGTAGATCTGGCGCGGCGGAGGAGGCGTGGGGAAGGAGATAAAGGCGAGGGAGAGAGAGGGATGCCGTGGGGGATCGGGTGGAAAAGGTGGCTTCGGCCACCTTTGTCCTACTCCTCCCTCACATGATGGGCGTGGCTAGGGCAGGTGGTAGAGTTGCAGGTGGGGCTCGGCCAGGAGGGAGGCCAGAGAGGCTGGCTCGGGGGTGGGGTAGCTTGGCAGGGAGAGAGAGGAGAGAAGCCGAGGAGAGGGGTAGATGGCACGGCTAGGGTTGGCTCGGTTAGGTTTAGACCAAGGGTTGGGGTAGCTGGGGTGGTTCGTCCTGGTGGGGCCTCTTTGGCAGCGAGAGACAGAGAGGATAGGTCTCGGTTAGGTTAAGGGGTGACATGGTGAGAGGTTAGTTAGGGTTAGGTTTAGAGAGAGGGTTAGAGAGAGGGGGTTTAGGGTTTATAGAGTATGATCCACCAGATTCCACAAGTATGTGGTGATGGGATGGAGAGTGAGAAGAGAGAAAAAGTGGTGAGAGGTTTTGTGATGAGCCAACAAAAATAATGCATGAGATGGAGGAGATGGTGGTTTATGGGAAAATGATCCCACATGATCATGCCTAGATAGATGATGGATAAAGAGAGAGGGGTAAGGTTTGATGGTAAAAGCAATAAGAATAGAGCTAGCATGCATTAATTCTCAAGGAACCAAGCTCCACTCACAAATCCAAGTAAAACCCAGATAAAATAGAATGGTGCTGATTTGCATGGCCCATGCATGGGCATTAAATGCCATGTTTTATTCTTGTGAAAACAATAATAATGTAACATGGCATTATACACATGCATCCCAAAGTATGGAGTAAAGCCAAGCTAAAGGAAATAGTATTGGATCCATCCCAACCCACATGAGCTAGATTAAATGTCAAAAGAAAATAAGAGCTCATGTTTACTTAGGATGGTGGAATTATAAGGTGGTAACAAAGAAAGGTGGTGGAGTGGAATAAAAGATATGCCCCCAACTCAACTTGGGCATCAAGCATTTATCAAGATTCATATACAATATATCAGGAGCCAAATACAATTGATAATGCATATGAGAGAAGAACCAAATGGAAAAGGGTTTTATATGATGCTCAAATGCAAGGTGGCATCATGACATGAGCATGATATAATTATGATGCAACAATTATATATAGGAAGTAGCCATTGTATTACTAGACCATGTAGCATTACATATGTTAGACAAATGGGATGCTATAGTGGATCCATGTGGTTTATGGAAAAAAACAAACATGCAATGACTCTAGTGGTGGTTTATGAAAAGAACACACATGAAATGACTATGTTGTGGATCCAAGTGGTTCATTAAAAGAACAACCATGCAGTGACTCTAGTTGTGGTTTATGAAAAGGACACACAAGCAATGACACTAGTGGATCCAAGTGGTTTATGAAAAGAATACGCATGCAATGACTCTAGTGGTGGTATAGTAAAATAACAAACATGCATTTACACTAGTGGTGGTTTAGGAAAAGAACACACATGCAAAGACATGCAATACACTCGTGGATCCATGTGGTTTATGAAAGGAACACACATGCAATGACACTGGTGGTCATTTATGAAAAGAACACAGATGCAAATGACTCCGGTGGATCCATGTGGTTTATTGAAAGTGTTGAGGGTAAACATCTAGGGTGGCCCGATCTTTCACGAATTCCACTCAAATCGAGGATGGAGTGCGGGGGAAGGAGGGGAAGCTGAACACGACGAACTCACGCACAAAGAACGCGATGAACACACACACGCAAAACCATGATACACACAAATAGCTCACGCCGGCGGTGACCGGTCCGGTGCAATCCCTAGGATCGGCATCGGACGGAGGACTCTCTCTCGAACCGGCACGGCGAGATGGGAGACTCGGTGAGGTCTTGACGTCTTGGAAAAGGGACACCGATGGCAAGGCCTTGTAAAACGTGGAGGCACGATGCAAACTCCAACGAGGTTTGGGATATTTGGTGCTCCTTTGTAAAAGGAGCATGAGGCAAGAACTAGATAGATCCACAAGGGGTTTCCACTAATTCCAAATATCATGCCTAGGGTTTACAATAGAGGTGGGGGGCTATATATAGGCCAGCAACAAGTTCAGGGGTAGTTTAGGCAACTAAAGTATCAAAAGGGGGCGTTATAAGGCCAAAGGGCCGAGCTGGAGCACGCAGGCTCTGGGGTGTCCGGTAGTACTGGTCGGTTGAGCGGTAGTACCGGTCAGATGCGGTAGTACCACTGGAAGGGTGCGATAGTACCGGAGCGGACAGAAGCTTTGGCGTGAGTCTTCAGGTGCGCGCGGTAGTACCGCTTGCTGAGTGCGGTAGTACCGATGGCATCTGGGGCTTTAGGCCATCTCTCTGCCCGGGGCGGTAGTACCGCTGTCCATGAGCGGTAGTACCGCTTCCAGGGGCCGGTAGTACCGAGGTCTCCTGGCAGCTGTTGGCTGCGGTGTCGCTCCTCTGGCTCGTGTCTTTGTACCTGATGATGCATAGTGTCGAGGCATGAAGTAGCAAGCCATCCAGGAGTGTATCGAAGTCACATGAGTACAAGAGTGAATTCACCTTAGCTTGGAGGAGTTTGGTTCGAGCGCGAGTCATCGGTCCACTTTGGGGGCTTGGTGGTGTAGATGTAGAGGCGTCCGTAGGACGGGCTACATCAGCTCCCCCCCTTGGGAAAGAGTCGTCCTCGACTCTTCATGGTTATCATCTTGAACATCTCCATGGTAGGGTGAAAGGTCCTTGACATTGAATGTATTGCTTGTAAGGTACTTGGAGGTCAGAATGTCGATGATGTAGGCGTTGTTGTTGATTCTCTTTAGGACCTTGAAGGGACCATCTCCTCTTGGCTTGAGCTTGGAGTCGTGTTCCTTGGGGAAGCGGTCCTTGCTTAGGTGTATCCATACGAGGTCACCTTCTTCAAAGATCATCTCCTTCTTGTCCTTGTTTAACCTTGAAGCTTGGCGAAGGACTTGTTGCTCGATAGTAGCTCTTGTTTCTTCATGAAGCTTCTTCATAGCTTGTGCACGCTTCTCAGCGTCCATGTTTGTGCGCTCATGGAGAGGTAGCGGCAGTATGTCGAGCGGGGTGAGGGGCTCGAAACCATAGACAATCATGAATGGACTCATCTTGGTTGTTGAGTGCTTGGCTCGGTTGTAGGCAAACTCGGCGTGGGGAATGCATTCCTCCCAATCCTTCATGTTTTTCTTGATCAACACACGTAGAAGAGTTCCGAGGCTTCGGTTGACAACTTTGGTTTGTCCATCGGTTTGAGGATGCGACGCGGATGAAAAGAGGAGCTTGACGCCGAGCTTGGCCATGAGGGTCTTCCATAAGTAGCTCATGAATTTGACGTCGCGGTCGGAGACGATTGTTCTTGGCACACCGTGAAGACGGACGATTTCACTAAAAAACAAATTTGCAACACGTGAAGCATCGTCGGTCTTATGGCACGATATGAAGTGTGCCATTTTGGAAAAGCGATCCACAACAACAAATATAGAGTCGTGACCATGCTTAGATCTAGGCAATCCTAACACAAAATCCATGCTAATGTCGGACCAAGGAGTATGAGGAATAGGCAATGGCATATAAAGACCATAGGGGTTAGCTCACGAGTTAGCTTGAACACATGTCGTGCATTGTTGAACGTAGCGCTCCACGTCGCGCTTCATCTTGGGCCAAAAGTAGTGAGTGGAGAGCATGTCCAATGTCTTGTCACGGCCAAAGTGACCCATAAGGCCTCCACCATGAGATTCTTGGAGAAGCAAAAGTTGAAGCGACAACTTCGGAATGCAAAGCTTGTTTTGTTTAAATAGAAAGCCCTTATGGAAATAGAAATCATCAACTCCTTTGGCAATGGAGCACTTTGCAAAAATTGGTTCAAAGAACGGGTCAGAAGCATACAAAGATTTTATTTCCTCATGACCCAACACGTTGATTTCGAGTCTCGTAAGAAGGCTTGTGTGTTTGCGAGAGAAAGCGTCTGCAACTACATTATCTTTGCCCTTCTTATACTTGACAATGTATGGAAAAGACTCCATGAACTCAACCCACTAGCGTGTCTCTTACTCAAGTTGGCTTGCCCTTTGAGGTATTTCAACAACTCATGGTCGGAATGTATGATAAATTCTTTGGGCCATATGTAGTGTTGCCAAACTTGAAGGACACAAACTAAGGCAAAAAGCTCTTTGTCATAAATTGGATAATTAAGGCGAGCACCATCAAGTTTCTTCCTATGGTAGTATATAGGACGTCCGTTTTGCATAAGGACTCGTCCAATGCCAATACCACTAGCATCACACTCTATCTCAAAAGTTTTAGCGAAATCCGGTAACGCAAGAAGAGGTGCTTCGGTGAGCCTCTTTTTAAGTTCATCAAAAGCTTTTTGTTGTGCCTTGCCCCACACGAAGGTGACATTCTTTTTCATCAACTCGTTGAGTGGACAAGCAATGGTCGAAAAGTCTTTCACAAAGCGACGATAGAAATCGGCCAACCCATGAAAACTTCGGAGTTCACTCACATTTGTTGGGATGGGCCAATCTCGTATGTCGTTTACCTTGGAAACATTAACTTCAATTCCCTTCGAAGAAACAACAAATCCAAGAAAAATCAACTTGTCTTTAGCAAACGTGCACTTGGGAAGATTAGCATAAAGCTTTTCATGTCGGAGGATTTGCAAAACTTCCTTGACATGTGTTATATGGTCCTCAAGTGATTTGCTATAAACAAGAATATCATCGAAATAGACAATAACACTTTTTCCAATGAGAGAATGCAAGATGTGATTCAAAAGGCGCATGAAGGTGGATGGGGCATTAGATAAGCCAAAGGGCATAACCAACCATTCATAGAGACCAAGTTTGGTCTTGAAGGCGGTTTTCCACTCATCACCTTCAGCCATGCGTATTTGATGGTAACCACTACGAAGATCAATTTTCAAAAAAATAGTGGCTCCACACAACTCATCAAGCATGTCATCGAGACATGGTATGGGATGTCGATAACGCACAGTGATAGCATTAATTGGATGGCAGTCCATGCATAACCGTAACGTATCATCCGTTTTTGGAACAAGTATCACAGGTACGGCAATTGGACTAGTGCTAACTTGGATCAAACCTTTGGAGACGAGTTGGTTGATTTGACGTTCAATCGCCTTTATCTCCTCCAGGTTCGTGCGATAAGCGGTGTGGTTAGGAAGTGGTGCACCGGGAATGAGGTCAATGCGATGTTCGATGCTGCGAAGAGGAGGTAGTCCATGTGGAAGCTCTTCGGGAAACACATCCTTGAATTCCTGCAAAACAATCATCAAAGATGGAGGAACATTGGTTAATTCATTAGTTCCTTGCGCTAGTCGCTTGCAAAGGAGGACATAGTGCAAGATGGATGGGTTGTTCCGAACATCTCTCATCTCGCTTTTGGTGGAAAGGAGAACACTCTTAGTTTTTCCACTCGAGTTTGGCTTGTGGCTCTCACTCACTATGAGGTGGTTCTCTCTCTCACCTGTTATGGGGTAACCCCGTGGGTGGCCCGATCTTCACTGTTCTCGTCGTCAAATCGATGGGAAAGCGAGGGGAAAGGGAGAAGGTAGCGGAAGCGGACACACACCTCGCGAAGAACACGATGAACACACGATACAAGGCTGATTGCTCTCACCAGTGGCCACCGGTCCGATAGAATCCTCGCAAGGAAAGATCGGTCAACATGCTCCCTCGATCCCACGCGGAGAGGGAAGAACACCTTGGAGAGGGTCTTGACGTCTTGGCAAAGGGACACCGATGCCAAGGCCTTGTACAACGAGGGAGGTGTGATGCAAACTCAACGAGGTGGTGACGATAGTCGATCCCCTTTGGTAGAAGGGGATGAGGCCAAACTAGAGATTCCACAAAGGGGCTTTTCTTTAGTCTATCATCTATGCCTAGGGTTACATGAGGGGGTGGGGGCACTATATATAGGCCAGCAACTAGTTCAAGGGTACTTTAGGAATAAAAGGGGAAAGTCTAGACGGACTAAGGGGTACATGGGCCAAGGGCCCAGCTGGCGGCGCGCAGGCCCATACGCTCAGGCCGGAGACTCCGGTCTGTCTCCGGTGTTGTCTCTGGAGGGTCCTTCTGACTGTCCTCGAGCTCGATCTGGGGGTCAGACCGGAGATGGGTCCGGAGACTCCGGGGTCTGCAGGTCGGAGACTCCGGTGTCTTCAGGCCGGAGACTCTGGTGTGCGCAGTCCGGAGACTCCGGTGCTCCAGCTGTTGCTTCTTCTGTCTTCTCTTCCAAGCCCCGTCTTGTCGGGCTTGGTGCTCCAGGCTTCCTCCCTTGCCTCCGTACTCGTCGGTATGAACCTACCATGGATATGGGACGGAATATGAAGTAGTATACCATTCAAGAGGGTAGGAAGTGGGCTCACATAGAGGAACAGATTCACCTTTGGAGTCCATGACAACTTGGCATAAGTTGGAGACCATGATGTGGTAACGACTGAAGGTCGGGCCACATCATCACTGCTCTTCTCACAAGTAGGTGTTGTGCTTTGCACCCTCACTAAAGCCTTTACATTGTCCTCAATTATTTGGCTAGGAGTCATTGGTTGCAAAACACATGTTTTGTTGAGCCATTTGAAGGTGTATACATTGGTGCAACCATCATGTTGAGCAGCCTTGTCAAATTGCCATGGTCGACCAAGAAGCATGTGGCAAACTGTCATAGGAACCACATCGCACTCCACCGTATCTTTGTAAGGACCAATGGTGAAGAAGACCGATACGGTATGCTTGATCTTTACAGACCCTTGGTCACTTAGCCATTGCACGTGGTAGGGGTGCTTGTGCGGATGGAGAGTGAGGTTGAGCTTCTCACAAAACTTGGTGCTCGCAAGGTTGTGGCAACTCCCTCCGTCAATGATCACCTTGATAGATTTGCCATTGATGTCGGCTCGTGTTTGGAAGATATTGGAGCGTTGGTCTTCATGCTCTTGTGCTTGAGTTGTGAAGATCCTTGTGACAACAAGCGATGTACTTGCGTCATGTTCACACATGAGGAGTTCTTGATCATCTTCCACTCATTGCCTTGCCATTGCTTCCTTGACATGGGCATCAAACTCATCTTCACTCAAGTACTCTTCATCACCATTGTCATGGATGAACAAGACTTTCTTGTTTCCACATTCGGTCGACTTGTGTCCTTTGCCTCCACACTTGTAGCATTCACCTTTGAAAGGTGTATCACTCTTTTCTTGCTTGCCACTTGGGGGCAGTTTTCCTTGAGGAAGTGTGGGCTTGAAGGAAGGCTTGGAGGTACTTGAGGAGCTTCCATTGAAGGTTGTTGGTGTAGCGGTTGAAGCTTGCTTGTAGGTGAAATACGTCTTGGGCTTGTTGTACTTGATGTCCTCTTGCACTTGACGTTCAGCCTTTGTTGCGATGTGCACAAGCTCAACCATGTCGTTGTATGTTTGGAACTCGACGATGCACTTGATTGGGTGGTTCAACCCAATAAGGAAGCGTGACATAGTTTGCTCCATGCGCTCATCAATGGTGGCACGGATCAGGTTGCGTTCCATTTCTTTGAAGTACTCTTCCACGGTCTTTGTCCCTTGGCAAAGCGATTGAAGGTTGTTGAGGAGGTCACGCGTGTAGTGCGCGGGGACGAACCGGGATCGCATGTGAGCCTTCATGTCATGCCAAGTTGTGATTGGCGGCTCTTGTATTGCATCACGAGCAACTTGAACTTGTTCCCACCAAAGGTTTGTGTAATCATTCAACTCAAGCGAAGCCATGGCGACCATCTTCTCGTTGCTATAGTTGTGCATGCAGAAGATCTTGTTGACTTTGAGTGCCCACGAGATGTATTCTTCGGGGTCATTGGATCCGGTGAACTTGGGCATTGTGAAATTGAGCTTTCCTAAAGTTTCTTCATTGTTGCGGTCATTGCGACGAGCTTGGTGACCTTGTTGATGATCTTGTGCTTGATGAGGTGGAACTTGGTTCTCGCGACCTTATTGCCGAGCTTGATCTTGATATTGTTGTTGAGGAGCTTGCTCTTGCTCTTGGCGTGGTTGTTGACAGTGTTGAGTAACTTGGGACCCATTAGGTTGTTGAGGATGTAGAGCCTCATGACGTGGTTGATGACGAAGAGGAGGCTCGTTCCTCGGTTGGTGATGTTGATTAGGCACATGGGCCTCACGGCGAAGATCATGGTCTTGAGCGTCTTGACGTGGTGGGCGTTGCTCAATTTGGACCACTTGGCGTGGTGGAGGAGGCACCTCGTGATGACCATGGTGTTGGTGTTGACGTTCATGACGGTGATGACGAGGAGGATCTTGGGGAGCCTCATGGCGATGACAAGCTTGATTCTCCAAATTGGAGTCATCACTTGTGTCAAGTATGTGTCAGGGTCGATGGTGGTAGACTTGCGGTTCTTCTTGTGGTTGCTCATGTTGTATTAATAGTGCCCTTGCATGATGACGGTGTGCTTCTTGCCTTCCTCGTTTCCTTGAAGAGAAATCACCATTGTAGCTTAATGTTGCGGCGTGCCGTGGGGAAGGTACATAGTTCGAAGAACTTCCATCTTCAACCACGGGGGCATCATTACAAGTTGGAGCACTTGCATGAAGATCTTGTTGACGAGGTGCGTGACGACACGAAGAACTTGAAGAGCTTGATGCGTGTGGACGTGGTCTTGCCATTCCATCGACGAGGCATCGAAGATTGTCATTTGTTTCGGCGACGGAGCGTTGAAGGGCTTCATTTTGATGGCCAAAGTTATGATGCATTGCATGCATTTGTCGTTCTAGGCCGTCGAAGCGGTTGTCGATGTTCTTGAACTCGGCTTGCGTCTCGCCAAATTTTTCATCTTGTCGCGTCTCAAGGGCTTGGCAACATTCACGGAACTCTTGTCGGATGATGAAGTGACTTGCACGCGTCATGTACGGTCCATGTTCTTCTTCTTGAGGAGGTGGATGGCTCGACTCACCGTGCCTATCCATCATGCAAAACACACAAGTATTGTATATGGAAGTGGAATATGGTGGTGTTAGCCTTGTACCTCACCTTGGGGATTGCACCAAACTAGAAACCACAAGTGAGAGCTATAAGCGTGCAAAGTAGAATCGCAAAGAAAACTCACACTAAAGAAAGAACTAACTCTCAAAAGATGTGGGTGGAAGGTTAGGGTTGTGGAAAACGAAACAAAATGATCCAAAGAAAAGGTTATTGTCAAAAGTGGTAGAGAATCAAAGATCAAAGGAAAAAGGAAACGATCTACAAAACACAAAGATACACACATGTGGAGATGGATGTGGTTAGCACGACTATGAAAATGAGCACAAAAGGTCCTAACGAAAACTATGCTCGGTGTCGTGCCAACGCAAGGAGAGACCACAACTCGTTCGCCACAAGCGAATTAAGCAACGGATTTGTGCACTTGCCTCGGTCGCGCTCTTTTTCTCTCTTTACTTACAAGCTTGAGACTCTCTTTGTATTGGGAGACTATGTATCCTTCTATTTTTCTTTTTCTCTCTTTTTTTGATTCTTTTTCTCCCTTTCTATACTACTATGTTAATTCTTGTATTTTCTCTCACACTCTCACTTTCCAAGGCAAGTGCACAATGCTTAGGCAAACACAAAATGAGTTGCTCTTATAGGATAGATACACACAAGGAAGAAGTGTTAACAAGGTGGAGAAAGTTATACCTTCAGTATTGATGACTTGCTACCAGTGTTGGGGATGATGTTCGGTGTCGCGGTGTCGATGATCCCGGGATGTGAATATTGTTGTGTATGCTTAAAGTTAGGAAGGCGACACGCACGCGAAACACGAACAAGCTAATACTAAAATTAGCGAACAAAAATGGGGTGAAAAATTTCTTGTCAGACAGGGGCGGTAGTACCGCTCAAAAAGTCCGGTAGTACCGGTGACTGGTAGTACCGCTGTGATCAGCCGGTAGTACCGCTCGTTTTGGCGGTAGTACCGCTTCGTGGATTCCTGGGCACGTGGATCTCGAACTTGAACGCACAATCAGCCCAAAAATCCTCAAATTGGCGGAAAACTGAACAAAATTGGGGCTAGGGACACACAAAGACGGTAGATCAATACCCCAAGCAACAGATCTATGGACCAAAACCACGAAAAACGCACCAAATCTAGAGATCAATCCGAAGGCAAATTGGGGCTCTTTTTTTGGGGGTATTTTCGAAATTTTTGGTGGATAAAAGAAAAATTTGTGGGGAATTCGTGATCAATGAAGCTCTTGATACCATACTAGGGTGGCCCGATCTTTAATGAATCCCACTCAAATCGAGGATGGAGTGTGGGGGAAGGAGGGTAAGGTGAACACGACAAACTCACGCATGAAGAACATGATGAACACACACGCAAAACCAAGATACACACCAATAGCTCACACCGGTGGTGACCGGTCCAACGCAATCCCTAGGATCGGCGTCGGGCGGAGGACTCTCTCTCGAACCGGCATGGTGAGATGGGAGACTCGGTGAGGTCTTGACGTCTTGGCAAAGGGACACCGATGCCAAGGCCTTGTACAACACGGAGGCACAATGCAAACTCCAACGAGTTTTGGGATATTTGGTGCTCCTTTGTCAAAGGAGCATGAGACAAGAACTAGATAGATCCACAAGGGGCTTTCACTAATTCCAAAGATCATGCCTAGGGTTTACAATAGAGGTGGGGGGCTATATATAGGCCAGCGACAAGTTTAGGGGTAGTTTAGGCAACTAAAGTATCAAAACGGGGCGTTATAAGGCCAAAGGGCCGAGTTGGAGCGCGCAGGCTCTAGGGTGTCCGGTAGTACCGGTCGGTTGAGCGGTAGTACCAGTCAGATGCGTTAGTACCACTGGAAGGGTGTGGTAGTACCGGAGCGGACATAAGCTTTGGCGTGAGTCTTCAGGTGCACGCGGTAGTACCGCTTGCTGAGTGCGGTAGTTCCGGTGGGATTTGGGGCTTCGAGTCCATCTCTCTGCCCGGGCGGTAGTACCGCTGTCCATGAGGGGTAGTACCGCTTATTCGGTAGTACCGCTTCTAGGGCCGGTAGTACCGGGGTCTCCTGGTAGTTGTTGGCTGCCGTGTCGCTCCTCTGGCTCGTGTCTTCGTACCTGATGATGCATAGTGTCGGGGCATGAAGTAGCAAGACATCCAGGGGTGTATCAAAGTCACATGAGTACAAGAGCGAATTCACCTTAGCTTGGAGGAGTTTGGTTTGAGCGCGAGTCATCGGTCCACTTGGGGGGCTTGGTGGTGTAGATGTAGAGACGTACGTAGGACGGGCTGTATCAGAAAGAACACATATGCAATGAATCTAGTGGTCGTTTATGAAAATAACACACATGCAATGACTCTAGTTGTAGTTTATGAAAATAACACACATGCAATGACTCTAGTGGTGTTTTAGGAAAAGAACACACATGCAATGACATGCAATGACTCTAGTGGTGGTTTAGGAAAAAAGAACACACATACAATGACATGCAATGACACTGATGGATCCATGTGGTTTATGAAAAGATCACACATGCAATGACACTGGTGGTGGTTTAGGAAAAGAACACACATGCAATGACACTGGTGGATACATGTGGTTTAGTAAAATAACACACATGCAATGACCCTAGTGGTTGTTTATGAAAAGAACACAGATGAAATGACTCTAGTTTTGGTTTATGAAAATAACACACATGCAATGACATAGGTGGATCCAAGTGGTTTATGAAAAGAACAAAATTGAATGACTCTAGGGTGATTTAGGAAAAGAACACACATGCAATGATTCTAGTGGTGGTTTATGAAATGGACAGACATGCAATGACACTGGTTGATCCATGTGGTTTAGTAAAATAACACACATGCAATGGCACTAGTGCTGGTTTAGAAAAAGAACACACATGCAATGACACTGGTGGATCCATGTGGTTTAGGGAAGGAACACACATGCAATGACACTTGTGGTGGTTTATGAAAAGAACAAACATGCAAATGACTCTGGTAGATCCATGTGGTTTATCGAAAGAACACACATGCAATGAATCTAGTGGTTGTTTATGAAAAGAAGACACATGCAATGATACTGGTGGATCCAAGTGGTTTATGAAAATAACACATGCAAATGACTCTAGTGGATCCATGTGGTTTATGAAAAGAACACACATGCAATGAATCTAGTGGTGGTTTAGGAAAAGAACACACTTGTAATAACACTAGTGGATCCATGTGGTTTAGTAAAATAACACACAAGCAATGACACTAGTGGTGATTTAGGAAAAGAACGCACATACAATGACTCTAGTTATGGTTTATGAAAAGAAAACACATGCAATGACACTGGTGGATCTCATGCAATGACTCTAGGGGTGGTTTAGAAAAAGAACACACATGAAATGACTCTAGTGGTGGTTTATGAAAAGGAAACACATGCAATGACACTGGTGGATCCATATGGTTTAGTAAAATAACACACATGTAATGACACTAGTGGAGGTTTAGGAAAAGAACACACATGCAATGATTCTAGTTGTGGTTTATGAAAAGAACACACATGCAATGACACTGGTGGATCTAAGTGGTTTATGAAAATAACACATACAATGACTCTAGTGGTGGTTTAGGAAAAGAACACACATGCAATAACATTGGTGGGGGTTAATGAAAATAACAGACGTGCAAATGACTGTGCTAGATCCATGTGGTTTATGGAAAGAACACACATGCTATGAATCTAGTGGTGGTTTATGAAAAGAACACACAAGCAATGACACTAGTGGATCCAAGTGGTTTATGAAAAGAACACACATGTAATGACTCTAGTGGTGGTTAAGTAAAATAACAAACATGCAAGGACACTAGTGGTGGTTTAGGAAAAGAACACACATGCAAAGACATTTAATGACACTGGTGGATCCATGTGGTTTACGAAAGTAACACACATTCAATGACACTGGTGGTGGTTCAGGAAAAGAACACACATATAAATGACTCTTGTAAATCCATGTGGTTTAGTAAAATAACACACAGGCAATGACACTCATGGTGGTTTAGGAAAAGAACACACATGCAATGAATCTAGTTGTGGTTTATGAGAAGAACACACATGCAATGACACTGGTGGATCTAAGTGGTTTATGAAAAGAACACACATGCAATGAGACTAGTGGTGGTTTAGGAAAAGAACACACATGCAATGACACTGGTGGATCCATGTGGTTTAGTAAAATAACACACATGCAATGACACTAGTGGTGGTTTAGGAAAAGAACGCACATGCAATGACTCTAGTTGTGGTTTATGAAAAGAACACACATGCAATGACATAGGTGGATCCAAGTGGTTTATGAAAAGAACACACATGCAATGAATCTAGGGTGGTTTACGAAAAGAACACACATGCAATGACTCTAGTGGTGGTTTATGAAGAGGACACACATGCAATGACACTAGTGGATCGATGTGGTTTAGTAAAATAACACACATGCAATCACACTGCTGGATCCATGGTTTTTAGGAAAGGAACACACATGCAATGACACTGGTGGTTTATGAAAAGAACACACATGCAAATGACTCTCCTGGATCCATGTGGTTTATGGAAAGAACACACATGCAATGAATCTAGTGGTGGTTTATGAAAAGAACACACATGCAATGACACTGGTGGATCCAAGTGGTTTATGAAAAGAACACACATGCAAATGTCTCTATTGGTCCATGAGGTTTATGAAAAGAACACACAGGCAATGAATCTAGTGGTGGTTTAGGAAAAGAACACACAGGTAATGACACTAGTGGATCCATGTGGTTTAGTAAAATAACACACATGCAATGACACTAGTGGTGGTGTAGGAAAAGAACACACATGCAATGACTCTAGTTGTGGTTTATGAAAAGAACACAAATCCAATGACACTGGTGGATCTAAGTGTTTTATGAAAATAACGCACATGCAATGACTCTAGTGTTGGGCTAGGAAAAGAACACACATGATAGGACTCTAGTGGAGGTTTATGAAAAGGACACACATGCAATGACACTGGTGGATCCATGTGGTGTAGTAAAATAACACACATGCAATGACACTAGTGGTGGTTTAAGAAAATAACACACATGCAATGACATGTAATGACACTGGTGGATCCATGTGGTTTAGGAAAGAAACACACATGCAATGACAATGGTGCTGGTTTATGAAAAGAACACACATGCAAATGACTCTACTAGATCCATGTGGTTTATGGAAAGAACACACATGCTATTAATCTAGTGGTGGTTTATGAAAAGAACACACATGTAATGACACTGGTGGATCCATGTGGATTATGAAAAAAAAACATGCAATGACTCTAGTTGTGGTTTATGAAAAGAACACACATGCAATGATTCTAGTGGATCCAAGTGGTTTATGAAAAGAACAAACATGCAGTGACTCTAGTTGTGGTTTATGAAAAATACACACATGCAATGACACAGGTGGATCCAAGTGGTTTATGAAAATAACACACAAGCAATGACTCTTGTGGTGGTTTAGTAAAATAACGAACATGCAATGACTCTAGTGGTTGTTTAGGAAAAGAACACACATGCAAAGACAATTAGTGACACTAGTGGATCCATGTGGTTTAGGAAAGGATCACACATTCAATGACACTGGTGGTGGTTCATGAAAAAATACACGTACAAATGACTCTGGTGGATCCATGTGGTTTAATAAAATAACACACATACAATGAAACTAGTGGTGGCTTAGGAAAATAACACACATCCAATGACACTGGTGGATCCATGTGGTTTAGGAAAAGAACACACATACAATGACTCTAGTGGTGGATTAGGAAAAGAACACACGTGCAATGACTCTAGTGGTGGTTAATGAAAAGGACACACATGCAATGACACTGGTGGATCCATGTGGTTTAGTAAAATAACACACATGCAATGACACTAGTGGTGGTTTAGGAAAATAACACACATGCAATGATACTGGTGGATCCATGCGGTTTAGGAAAGGAACACACATGCAATGAAACTGGTGGTGGTTTACGAAAAGAGCACACATGCAAATAACTCTAGTGGATCCATGTGGTTTATGGAAAGAACACACATGCAATGAATCTAGTGGTGGTTTATGAAAACAACACACATGTAATGACACTGGTGGATCCATCTGGATTATGAAAAGAACAAACATGCAATGACTCTAGTGGTGGTTTAGTAAAATAACAAACATGCAATGACACTTGTGGTGGTTTATCAAAAGGAAACACATGCAATGACACTGGGGGATCCATGTGGTTTAGTAAAATAACACACATGCAATGACACTGGTGGTGGTTTAGGAAAAGAACACACATGAAAATACATGCAATGACACTGGTGGATCCATGTGGTTTAGGAAAGGAACACACATGCAATGATACTAGTCGTGGTTTATGAAAATAACACACACGCAAATGACTCTGGTGGGTCCATGTGGTTTATGGAAAGAACACACATGCAATGAATCTAGTGGTGGTTTATGAAAAGAACACACATGCAATGACACTGGTGGATCCAAGTGGTTTATGAAAATAACATACATGCAATGACTCTAGTGGTGGTTTAGTAAAATAACAAAAATGCAATAACACTAGTGGTGTATTAGGAAAATAACACACATGCAATGTCACTGGTGGATCCATGTGGTTTAGGAAAGCAACACACATCCAATTACACTGGTGGTTTATGAAAACAACACACATGCAAATGACTCTCGTGGATCCATGTGGTTTATGGAAAGAACACACATGCAATGAATATTGTGGTGGTTTATGAAAATAACACACATGTAATAACACTGGTGGATCCATGTGGATTATGAAAAGAACAAACATGCAGTGACTCTAGTTGTGGTTTAGGAAAAGAACACACATGCAATGACTCTAGTGGTGGTTTAGTAAAATAACAAACATGCAATGACACTAGTGGTGGTTTATGAAAAGGACACACATGCAATGACACTGGTGGATCCATGTAGTAAAATAACACACATGAAATGACACTAGTGGTAGTTTAGAAAAAGATTACACATGCAAAGACATGCAATGACACTGGTGGATCCATGTGGTTTAGGAAAAGAACACACAAGCAATGACACTAGTGGTGGTTTATGAAAATAACACACATGCAAATAACTCTGGTGGGTCCATTTGGTTTATGGAAAGAACACACATGCAATGAATCTACTGGTGGTTTATGAAAAGAACACACATGCAATGACACTGGTGGATCCAAGTGGTGTATTAAAATAACACACATGCAATGACTCTAGTGGTGGTTCAGTAAAATAACTAACATGAAATGACACTAGTGGTGTATTAGGAAAATAACCCACATGCAAAGACATGCAATGACACTAGTGGATACATGTGGTTTAGGAAAGGAACAAACATGCAATGACATTGGTGGTTCATGAATAGAACACACATCCAAATGACTCTAGTGGATCCATGTGGTTTATGGAAAGAACACCCATGCAATTAATCTAGTGTTGTTTTTTAAAAAAACACATGCAAATGACACTGGTGGTTATGAAAAGAACACACGTGCAAATGACTCTGGTGGATCCATGTGGTTTATGGAAAGAACACACATGCAATGAATCTAGTGGTGGTTTATGAAAAACAACACATGCAATGACTAGTGGGTCCATGTGGTTTATGAAAAGAACAAACATGCAATGACTCTAGTGGTGATTTATGAAAAGAACACACATGTAATGACTCTAGTGGTGGTGTAGGAATAGAACACACATCCAATGACATTGGTGTATCCATATGGTTTAGGAAAGGAACATACATGCAATGACACTAGTGGTGGTTTATGAAAAGAACACACATGCAAATAACACTGGTTGATCCATGTGGTTTAGTAAAATAACACACATGCAATGACACTAGTGGTGGTTTAGGAAAATAACACACCTGCAATAACTCTAGTTGTGGTTTATGAAAAGAACACACATGCAACGACACTGGTGGATCCAAGTGGTTTATGAAAAAAACACATGCAATGACTCTAGTGGTGGTTTAGGAAAAGCATGAACATGCAATGACTCTAGTGGTGGTTTATGAAAAGGACACATATGCAATGACACTGGTGGATCCATGTTGTTTATGAAAAGAACACACATGCAATGCCATACAATGACACTGGTGGATCTATATGATTTAGGGAAGGAACACGCATGCAATGCTACTAGTGGTGGTTTATGAAAAGAACACACATGCAAATGACACTGGTGGATCCATGTGGTTTAGTAAAATAACACACATGCAATGACACTAGTGGTGCTTTAGGAAAAGAACACACACGCAATGACTCTTGTTATGGTTTATGAAAAGAACACACATGCAATGACACTGGTGGATCCAAGTGGTTTATGAAAAGAACACACATGCAATGACTCTAGTGGTGGTTTAGGAAAGGAACACACATGCAATGACTCTAGTGGTGGTTTATGAAAAGGACACATATGCAATGACACTGGTGGATCCATGTGGTTTAGTAAAATAACACACATGAAGTGACACTAGTGGTGGTTTAGGAAAAGAACACACATGCAATGACACTGGTGGATCCATGCGGTTTAGGAAAGGAACACACATGCAATGACACTGGTGGTGGTTTATGAAAAGAACACACATGCAAATGACTCTAGTGTATCCATGTGGATTATGAAAATAAAAAACATGCAATGACGCTAGTTGTGGTTTATGAAAAGAACACACATGCAATGACTCTGGTGGATCCAAGTGGTTTATGAAAAGAACAAACATGCAGTGACTCTAGTTGTGGTTTATGAAAAGGACATACATGGAATGACACTGGTGGATCCAAGTGGTTTATGAAAAGAACACATATGCAATGACTCTATTGGTGGTTTAGAAAAATAACAAATATGCAACGACACTAGTGGTGGTTAAGGAAAAGAATGCAAAGACATGCAATGACACTAGTGGATCCATGTGGTTTATGGAAAGAACACACATGCAATGAATCTAGTGGTGGTTTATGAAAAGAACACACATGCAATGACACTGGTGGATGCATGTGGTTTATGAAAAGAACAAACAGGCAATGACTCTAGTTGTGGTTTTTGAAAGGAACACATGTGCAATGACTCTAGAGGTGGTTTAGGAAAAGAACACACATGCAATGACACTAGTGGTGGTTTAGGAAAAGAACACACATGCAATGACTCTAGTTGTGGTTTATGAAAAGAACACACATGCAATGACACTAGTGGATCCAAGTGGTTTATGAAAGGAACACACATGCAATGACTGTATTGGTGGTTTAGGAAAAGAACAAACATGCAATGACATGAAATGACACTGGTGGATCCATGTGGTTTAGGAAAGGAACACTCATGCAATGACACAGGTGGTGGTTTATGAAAAGAACACACATGGAAATGACTAGGGTGGATCCATGTGGTTTATGGAAAGAACACACATACAATGAATCTAGTGGTGGTTTATGAAAATAACACACATGCAATGACACCGGTGGATCCAAGTGATTTATGAAAAGAACACACATACAAATGACTCTTGTGGATCCACGTGGTTTATGAAAAAATACACGTGCAATGACTCTAGTGGTGGTTTAGGAAAGGAACATACATGCAATGACACTGGTGGATCCATTTGGATTAGTAAAATAACACACATGCAATGACACTAGTGGTGGTTTAGGAAAAGAACACAATGCAATGGCTCTTGTGGTGGATTATGAAAAGGACACACATGCAATGACACTAGTGGATCCATGTGGTTTAGTAAAATAACACACATGCAAATACACTAGTGGTGGTTTAGGAAAATAACACACATGCAATGACACTGGTGGATCCATGTGGTATAGGAAAGGAACACTCATGCAATGACACTGGTGGTGCTTTATGAAAAGAACACACGTGCAAATGACTCTCCTGGATCCATGTGGTTTATGGAAAGAACACACATGCAATGAATCTAGTGGTGGTTTATGAAAAGGACACACATGTAATGACACTAGTGGATCCATGTGGATTATGAAAAGAACAAACATGCAATGGATCTAGTTGTGGTTTATGAAAAGAACACACATGCAATAACTCTAGTGGATCCAAGTGGTTTATGAAGAGAACAAACATGCAGTGACTCAAGTTGTGGTTTATGAAAAGGACACACATGGAATGACACTAGTGGATCCAAGTGGTTTATGAAAAGAACACACATACAATGACTCTAGTGGTGGTTTAGTAAAATAACAATCATGCAATGACACTAGTGGTGGTTTAGGAAAAGAACACAAATGCAAAGACATTCAATAACACTGGTGGAGCCACGTGCTTTAGGAAAGGAACACACATGCAATGACACTGGTGGTGGTTTATGAAAAGAACACACATGCAAATGACATTGCTAAATCCACGCGGTTTATGGAATGAACACACATGCAATGAATCTAGTGATGGTTTATGAAAATAACACACATTCAATGACATTGGTGGATCCATGGGGTTTATGAAAAGAACAAACATGCAATGACTCTAGTGGTGATTTATGAAAAGAACACACATGTAATGACTCTAGTGGTGGTGTAGGAAAAGAACACACATGAAATGATTTGTAATTACACTAGTGGATCCACGTGGTTTAGTAAAATAACACACATGCAATGACACTAGTGGTGGTTTAGGAAAAGAACACACATGCAAAAATATGCAATGACACTGGTGGATCCCATATAGTTTAGGAAAGGAACCCACATGCAATGACACAGGTGGTGGTTTATGAAAAGAACACACATGCAAATGACACTGGTGGATCCATGTGGTTTAGTAAAATAACACACATGCAGTTACACTAGTGGTGGTTTAGGAAAAGAACACACATGCAATGACTCTAGTTGTGGTTTATGAAAAGAACAAACATGCAATGACTCTAGTGGTGGTTTATGAAAAGGACACACATGCAATGACACTGGTGGATCCATGTGGTTTAGTAAAATAACACACATGCAATGAGACTAGTGGTGGTTTAGGAAAAGAACACACATGCAAAGGACACTAGTGCATCCATGTGGTTTAGTAAAATAACACATATGCAATGACACTGGTGGTGGTTTAGGAAAAGAACACACATGCAATGACTCTAGTGGTGGTTTGTGAAAAGAACACACATGCAATGACAGTGGTGGATCCAAGTGGTTTATGAAAAGAACACACATGCAAATGACACTAGTGGATCCATGTGGTTTAGTAAAACAACACACATGCAATGACACTAGTGGTGCTTTAGGAAAAGAACACACATGCAATGACTCTTGTTGTGGTTTATGAAAAGAACACACATGCAATGACACTAGTGGATCCAAGTGGTTTATGAAAAGAACACACATGCAAATGACTCTAGTGGATCCACATGGTTTATGAAAAGAACACACCTGCAATGACTCTAGTGGTGGTTTAGGAAAAGGACATACATGCAATGACACTGGTGGATCCATTTGGTTTAGTAAAATAACACACATGCAATGACACTAGTGGTGGTTTAGGAAAAGAACACACATGCAATGAGTCTAGGTGTGGTTTATGGAAAGAACACACATGCAATGGCACTGGTGGATCGAAGTGGTTTATGCAAATAACGCACATGCAATGACTCTAGTGGTGGTTTAGGAAAAGAACACACATGCAATGACTCTTGTGGTGGTTTATGAAAAGGACACACATGCAATGACACTGGTGGATCCATGTGGTTTAGTAAAATAACACATATGCAATGACACTAGTGGTGGTTTAGGAAAAGAACACACATGCAATGACACTGGTGGATCCATGTGGTATAGGAAAGGAACACTCATGCAATGACACTGGTGGTGCTTTATGAAAAGAACACACGTGCAAATGACTCTCGTGGATCCATGTGGTTTATGGAATGAACACACATGCAATGAATCTATTGGTGGTTTATGAAAATAACACACATGTAATGACACTAGTGGATCCATGTGGATTATGAAAAGAATAAACATGCAATGTGATACGGATCAAGCCGATGATCCTTTAGTTTTGTCCCGATCTTTCACAGCGAGTCAACCAGGTAGGTAATCTCCCAATTACGTGATGAACGCAACCTGAAGAAGAGGAATCAATCTAGCACGTAACGTGATAAGATCACCACGCCTCAAACCTGAGCACGACAATCCTTGATGAACACAAGAACCTCCGCAGCAATAATATGACAAACGATATCGCCATCCCCGGAGGGATGATACACGGTGGAGCACAATACATGTTTTAGACTAAACAACTGAACTCCCCTAAACCCTAGGTGGCTGGCTCCTATATATAAGAGTCCTGCAACTAGTCGGTTGGATAGACCCAAACCGAACAAACAATGGACTCGAACCTAACCTAGACTCCGGACTCAATAACATAGCAATAATATTTGACACAACCTTAGACTTATCATTACATATCGTAGGTCATCCTGGAGTGCAAATCATCAATGGGATGCGCCCCGCATCACCTAGCTTGGTGGAGTCCTGAAATTAGGCTTCACCTCCTCCTTCATGCCCATGTCATCACTCCCCTTCAAGAAGCGCTGTCCCCAACGCTTGCGGGTCAGGTCGGAAAGGTGGCGTGATATGAACAACCGCTTCACGCGTCTTTGCCATCTTCAATTATTGATTTACTTCCTCACAACATCCTCCCTCTTGGCCTGCTCGACTTGATACAGCCCTCGGCGCCTGCACCTCCTTGCGTCTCCATACAAGCTTGGACCTAGCCACCACCGTCTTCTTCTTCTCAACTCTTGTTGGAACCCGTGGTTGCTGAACATGGAACTTCTTTGCACGACCTGACATAAGATGAGTAATGCCTGGACCACACAACTGACGAACATGTCCATACTTGCCTCTATGCATCCGCACAACTGTCCCAACAAAATGCCTCATAGGTGTGCTAACAAAACTGCTCTTGTTACCCCGCTGCACCACATGCACTGGAACATTAGGAGCACAACTATCATCTGTCTAAACACTTGTGTCAACACAAACAACCTTCTAAACACATGTTGCAACATTTGTCCTCTCAGCAATAAGAGGTTGCACTTGAACTGGCTTGTCACTAACAAGTTCCACCGGCTTGTCATCTACATGCATAGCTGAAGCAATATCAACATTGTCGCACTGTGCATCATGCTCTCCATCTCGCACCTTAGCTAGCCCAGATTTTGGCTTAGACTTGCGCACCTTCTCCTTATGTACCACCAGCTCTAGATTAGACTTTATGTGATCATCCTGCATAGGCTTCAAAGTCTGTTGTTTTCCACCATGCACAAAAGAATATGTATTTGCTCTTCCAGCATACTGCCATGGACGACCAAGTAACATCCCACATACTTCCAATGGCAATACATCGCACTCAATCTCATCAACATAATCACCAACTGTAAATGGCACACGCACCTTAGGAGTTACCTTCACCATACCGTAGCTATTGAACCACTATAGATGCTTAGGTTCAGGAATACGCCATGTGGACAATCCCAACGCTGCCACCATTGCCTTGCTAATTCCATTAGTACAGCTTCCCCATCAACAATCAACTTGCATGCTTTGCCTTTGATCATACATTGCGCCTGAAATAAATTCCAACGCTGGCCCTTGTCAACTGTCATGCAAGCATCGCCTTGTACCTTGTTGAGTTGCAAATTCAGCCCACTCAATGGTACAACATCTTCCGAAACAATCACCTTGTCCTCTATCTCTGATGGTGCCAAAAATTTAGCACGTAAATTTTTTTTGTAGTCCTCCTAAATAGTATTCATTGAGACACCTCGCGTACGTGTGTCCACATTCCACCACCAGAAAATTCCCGCATCCTCATGCCTTTTTGCAAGACGAAAAGCGATAGTGTCATCAAACTGCAGATCTAGAGAAAGATCAACACATAAGCGAAAACCAGCTTGCATTGTCTCTTCCCATAACTTATATTCTGTCGAGGATGCAGTATGTAGTAGGTACCATGTCCTTTTTGACAAATCAACGGGTACACGATTTGTCATGTCTAAAAAATCAATGTACACATCCCTTGCTGACAAACCACTGACATTGCCCTGAAGATCCATCGCATCGGCAAAAATTCCCTACACATGAAACCAGACGCAAAAATCCTTGTCGTCTGATCGGAAGCACTCGACACCAGGTGGAGTGAGAAGAGACTAGAGCGCTCGATGATAGCTAATGGGTCGGCCCACTAGGAACCGAGCCATGCACGGGAGAGATCGCCATACGGGGATCGGGGAAATCCCTCAATAACAGGCAGGACGATCGCTTGCCCCTTTTTTTCTTTCTTTTACGTGAAACGGGATCAGTTTTCTCCTTTCTTGGCTACTGCCTCGATCGCCAGGCACACGCGGGGACCTCGTTCGCCAGGCATGCGCGCCACTTCCCTCGATCGCGATTGATCCAAGAGACAAACGCGGGGGAAATGCAAGGTGTACGGCGAGTGGACTTCCTTCTCTCTTTTCTTTTAACCGGAACTGATCTGATCTAGCAGATGTGATCGTCCCATACTCTTCAAATCAATTGGATCTGAGAAAAACTGCCAACGCACAGCTAGCAAACAACTCAATCTGGATGAACTTGGTGCCGACAAAACTTCAATGACAAACCAGAACCGATCTGACTTGGTTGCCAATCGATTAATTCTGAAAACTTCAAACTTCCAATCTCTTCTCCATAATCGATCTATAAACTTCTTGTAGAAAAACAGTCCGCAGATGATCCAAAAACACGATGTGATCAACGAGAGCTCTGATACCACCTGATACGGATCAAGCCAATGATCCTTTAGTTTTGTCCCGATCTTTCACAGCAAGTCAACCAGGTAGGTAATCTCCCAATTACGTGATGAACGCAACCTGAAGAAGAGGAATCAATCCAGCAAGTAACGTGATGAAGATCACATGCCTCAAACCTGAGCACGACAATCCTTGATGAACACAAGAACCTCCGCAACAATAATATGATAAACGGTATCACCGTCCTCGGAGGGATGATACACGGTGGAGCACAATATAGTTTTTAGACTAAACAACTGAACTCCCCTAAACATAGGTGGCTGGCTCCTTTATATAGGAGGCCTGCAACTAGTCGGTTGGATAGAGCCAAACCGACCACACAAAGGACTCGAACCTAACCTAGACTCCATACTCAATAACATAGCAATAATATTTGATACAACCTTAGACTTATCATTACATATCGTAGGTCGTCCTGGCGTGCCAATCATCAATGGGATGCGCCCCGCATCACCTAGCTTGGCGGAGTCCTAAAATTAGGCTTCACTTCCTCCTTCATGCCCATATCACAATGGATCTAGTTGTGGTTTATGACAAGAACACACATGCAATAACTCTGGTGGATCCAAGTGGTTTATGAAAAGAACAAACATGCAGTGACTCTAGTTGTGGTTTATGAAAAGGACACACATGCAATGACACCAGTGGATCGAAGTGGTTTATGAAAAGAACACACATGCAATGACTCTAGTGGTGGTTTAGTAAAATAACACACATGCAATGACACTAGTGGTGGTTTAGGAAAAGAACACACATGCAAAGACATGCAATGACACTTGTGGATCCATGTGGTTTAGGAAAGGAACACACATGCAATGACACTGGTGGTGGTTTATGAAAAGAACACACATGCAAATGACTCTGGTGGATCCATGTGGTTGATGGAAAGAACACACATGCAATGAATCTAGTGGTGGTTTGTGAAAAGAACACACATGCAATGACACTGGTGGATCCAAGTGGTTTATGAAAAGAACAAACATGTAGTTGACTCTATGGATCCATGTGGTATATGAAAAGAACACACATGCAATGCCACTGGTGGATTCATGTGGTTTAGTAAAATAACACACATGCAATGACACTAGTGGTGGTTTAGGAAAAGAACACACATGCAATGACTCTAGGTGTGGTTTATGAAAAGAACTCACATGCAATGGCACACGTGGATCCAAGAGGTTTATGAAAAGAACACACATGCAATGACTCTAGTGGTGGTTTAGGAAAAGAACAAACATGCAATGACTCTAATGGAGGTTTATGAAAAGGACACGGATGCAATGATATTGGTGGATCCACGTGGTTTAGTAAAATAACACACATGCAATGACACTAGTGGTGGTTTAAGAAAAGAACACACATGAGAAGACATCCAATGATACTGGTGGATCCATGTGGTTTAGGAAAGGAACACACGTCCAATGACACTGGGGGTGGTTTATGAAAAGAAAACACATGCAAATGACCCTGGTGGATCCATGTGGTTTATGGAAAGAACACACATGCAATGAATCTAGTGGTGGTTTATGAAAAGAACACACATGCAATAACACTGGTGGATCCAAGTGTTTTATGAAAACAACAAACATGCAGTTGAATCTAGTTGATCCATGTGGTTTATGAAAAGAACACACATGCAATGACTCTAGTTGTGGTTTAGGAAAATAACACACATGTAATGACACTGGTGGATTGATGTCTATGCACTTCTATTCTTGTAGACAGTTGTTGGGCCTCCAAGTGCAGAGGTTTGTAGAACAGCCGCAAGTTTTCCCTTAAGTGGATCACCCAAGGTTTATCGAACACAGGGAGGAAGTGGTCAAAGGTATCCCTCTCAGGCAACTCTGCAATCAAGATACAAGAAGTTTCTTGTGTCCCAAACACACCCAATACACTTGTGAGGTGTATAGCTGCACTAGTTCGGCGAAAAGATAGTGAAATACAAGTGATATGGATAATTATAAGTGGTAACGGTGCCAGAAAATAGCTTTGATGGCGTGTGGTTGATGTGGGAAGAGATTAAAGGCAATCTGAAATAAAGATGAAAGCAAGCAAACATGTAACCGATCTAGTTGCAAATAGTGTTTGAATGCTTAGAAACAAGGCCTAGGGATCATACTTTCACTACTGAACACTCTCATATAAATATCTTCTCTTTATGATACTACTCTAAACTACTCTTCGGTTGGACACTCTAATCCATGGTAGGGCTATAACAACACACCTCAAAGTAAGCCTTGCCCATCTAGATAACCCCACACTGTCACCTTGAGCACTAGATGGTTCCAACAAACACCACAATTTCATAGAGACATCCAACTCCAAATATAACTAATAACAAGTATTTGTAATCTCTAGCCTAAGTGGCACCATGGTGTGCACGCTGTCACTTTCACACACATGGGGAGAGCAGAGATCTATTAAAACACTTGAGTAGCAAGGTAAATCTACTTGATTACAAAGCTCATGATCACAATATCATCATGCATAGAGAGAGAGATGAACACATAGCTACCGATAAAACCCTTAGCCTCGAGGAAGAACTATTCCCCCATCATCATGGGAATCAGCAACGGTGATGGAGATGGTGGTGGAGATCGATGGAGATGCCTCCGGGGGCACTTCCCCGTCCTGGCAGGGTGCTGGAATAGAGACTTTCTATCCCCCTAATCTCCCCTTCGATGGCGGCGGCGCTGTGGAACTTTTCGTGGCTGGAGGATGTTCTATTTAAGGTTTTTGCATCGGGAGGCATCTTATAGGCGAAGAGGCTAGGTCAGTGGGTGGCAGGGGGCCCACACCACCTGGTGGCGCGGCTAGCGCTAGCCCGCGCCACCATATGGTGTGCCCACCCTGGTGCCCTACTCCGTCTCTGCTTCGTGTTTCCGTGTTGCTCTGGGAAAAATAGGCATATTGGCTTTTGTCCCGTCCAATTCCAAGAATATTCATTTTCTGACTTTCTAGAACCAAAAACAACAGAAAACAGGCAACTGGCACTGTGGCATCTTGTTAATAGGTTAGTCCCAGAAAATGCATAAAAGTATCTCCAAATGTAGACAAAACATCACAATCTTGATCAAGGCATATTGATAGCTGGGATCAAAGAACTTCAACATAACATGAAAGATAAAGTTCTAACAATAAGACATAGCAACTATATTGTAACATGAAAAGGCATAAACAAAAGATTCATGAATAACAATGCTTTGCAAGATGTTTGTTTGTTTCACATAAAGAAAACATAACAAAGTGGCATTCAGCTTGTCTCTCATAGAGTAGCAAACATAGATGCATAGGACACCGTCAAAGTTTATAAGAGTGACTAGATACAAATAGTTTAAGAACAAGCAATATCAAAGTATGCATCAATCAACAAGTCTTGGGACAAAGCACATAGAACTAAGAATGGCCACTATGCTCTCTCAATAGGTGCATAAAGATAGAAGATGGAGACTCAACATAAAAGTAAAAGAAAGGCTTTCGTAGAAGGAAGTAGGGATTCAAGTCTCATAAAGAGCTTCCAAAAATTATGGTACTTATTAGGTTTGAGCTCTCATTGCCCCTATCATAAGCATCTTGAAGTGATTAAGGTTAAAGTGAACAAAATATGGAGTATATGCTTGACAAAGTATAAGTTGGAAATCTCATGTCCCTTGAATAGGAGGGCCGCTCCTCATGCTACTCAAGTTTAGTTACCGGTAAGTTCTTGTCATAGTAAGTACATGTGTATCATAGAGAACCACCAACGGGGTACCCCTTGCCCGATGATATGGAAGAATCCCCATATCAAAATGACAAGGCGAGCAGACAATAAGCATCTCAGCAATCTTCTTATTTACCATGGGAAAATGGTGTTTTTTCTCTCTTTCCTCTTTTCTCATATTTTTTTTTCTTTTTCTCTTTTTCTCAATCTCTATCTCTTTTTTATAAGAAGAATGCTTCATAGATTGCTCATTATGGTTACGCTGCAGGTTTCCACCATGATTAGGCATGGATTAGACCGGCGACCCAGGCGTTTCTCTAACACACATACATAACTCCATGGACTTACAAGCTCCCCTTTCATTTCACACCGACGACATCCATAGACAAAAGAGCATGATATCAACTAGGTACAATGTACAAGTGCAATGTTGAAAGTGTTCCCCATGACAACATGGTTCTGCTAATCCCCAACATATAAGTGCAAGCATATACAACATAGATGACACAATGGTTTAAGTTTATTAGGGGCAAGAAAAGTAAAGTGTGCCATCAAGTTCGTGAGAGCTTTAATCACTATGATGCAGCCCGTCCTACGGACGCTCCTACATCTACACCACCGAGTCCCCCAAGTGGACCCATGACTCGTGCCCGAGCCAAACTCCTACAAGCTAAGGTGAACTCACTCCTCTCCTCGTGCCAATTTGATACCTCCTTGGATGGTGTGCTACTTCATACGACTACTCTATGCATCATCAGGTACGAACCCCCGCCACGTCGACCCTCGAGCCCAGGAGCTGCACAAGCCAGGTGACCCGGAGTCGCCCGAATCCAGCCAGAGTGTCCGGCCAGGGAGTGTCCGTGGCGACTCGGCCAGTGTTTAGCCTGCCCAGCCCGAACTGGCGTGGACATTGAGCGTCAATTCGGACACTCCCGGACACCACCGGAGTGTCCAGCCACCCAATTGTCGTTTCGACCCGGACTATCTGGCCCAAGTGATGGGCCTGCGAGCCTAGCTGGGCCCTATGGCCCATGTACCCCTCTACTTCGCCCAGAACTCTACTTTAATGCCTGAATTACCCCTAAACTTGTGGTTCGCCTATATATAGTCCCCCACCTCCATTGTAAACCCTAGGCATGATATTGGAATTAGTGGAAACCCCTTTGTGGATCTATCTAATTCTTGCCTCATGCTCCTTGACTAAGGAGCACCAATATCCCCAAACCTCTTTGGAGTTTGCATCGTGCCTCCGCGTTGTACAAGGCCTAGGCATCGGTGTCCCTTTGCCTAGATGTCATGATCTCACCGAGTCTCCCATCTCGCTGTGCCGGTTCAAGAGAGAGCCCTCCGCCGACGCCGATCCTAGGGATTGCGCCGGACTGGTCACCGCCGGCGTGAGATATTGGTGTGTATCGTGGTTTTGTGTGTGTGTTCTTCGCGTTCTTCGTGCGTGCGTTCGTCGTGTTCATCCTCCCCTCCTCTCCCCGCAATCCATCCTCGATTTGAAAGGGAATCGTGAAAGATCGGGCCACCCTAGAGGTTTGCCCTCAACATATTGGTATCAAGAGCTTCGTTGCTCACGATTTCCCCCCTCAAATTTTTCTTCTATCCACCAAAAATTCAAAAATCCCCAAAAAACAGCCCATATTTGCCTTTGGATCGATCTCTTGATTTGGAGTGTTATTTGTGGTTTAGATCTGACCAAACCTTGTCTAAGGAGTTGGTCCATCTTTATCCTACTTTTTCCAAGCCCGATTTGGCCAGTTTTTCGCGGATTTGAGGCCCGAAGGCGAGGATTTCCGCTCAAAAACACGAGCAGGAAACCCACGCCGGAGTGTCTGGCTCGTACCGACCGGAGTGTACGGCCTGACCGGAGTGTCCAGCCGAACCAGAACGGAGTGTCCAACCCAGATAGACCGGAGTGTCCGACTGTAACGCCAGTTTTGACAGTTTTGCCTCATTTTTTGCATTGGCTAATCTCCTTTGTTTGCTCGTGTCCCGTGTGCGTGTCAGCACCTACCAGCAAGCTTCCACATCATCAACTTCCGCGCTCATCGACACCACGGCCCACGAACATCATCCCGCACCACCAATGCCAAGTTCATAATCAAAGAAGGTATAACTTGCATCACCTTGTTAACCCCCATCTTCCTTTGTGTGTACCTATCCCATGAGAGTGGCTCATCTTGTGTTTGCTTGAGCATTGTGCATTTGTCCTTGGATAGTGAGTGTGCAAGAGCAATATCAAGTGTGACTAGGTAGCATCAAGGGAGAGAAAAAAAAATATACAAAGAAAAAGCAAAAGAAAAAAAATAGTCTCCCATTGCCAAAGAGAGTCTTAAAGCTTGTAAGTAAGAGAGAAAGAAGAGTGCCCAAGGCAAGTGCACAAATCCGTTGCTCACTTTTCTTCTTTTCAAACGAGCCACGGTCTCTCCTTGCATTGGCACGACAATGAGCTTAGTCTTCGTTAGGACATTTTGTTTGCTCATTTTCATAGTCGTGTCAATCCCAACTTTCTCCACGTGTGTGTATATAGTCGTAGGTTCCCGTCACACTTTTGAGTTGTTGACCTTCACCTTTGACTTGAGTTTTGTTGGATTTTATCCACTTTTGACTATCCCTTTTCTTTTGGTTGGTTCTTTGGCATTCCACAATCCTAACCTACCACCAACAAGCTTTTGAGTGTTAGTTCTTTCTTTAGTGTGAGTTTTCTTTGCATTTCCACTTTGCACACTTATAGCTCTCACTTATGGTTTCTAGTTTGGTGCAATCCCCAAGGTGAGGTACAAGGCTAACACCACCATATTCCACTTCCATATACAATACTTGTGTGTCTTGCATGATGGATAGGCATGATGAGCCGAGCCAACCACCTCCCCAAGAAGAAGATCAAGGACCGTACATGACGCGCACAGGTCACTTCATCATCCGCCAAGAGTTCCGTGAACGTTGCCAAGCACATGAGACGCGACAAGATGAACAATTTGGCGAGACGCAAGCCATGTTTAAGAACATTGACAACCGCTTCGACGGCCTCGAAAGGCAAATGCAAGCAATGCATCACAACTTCGGCCACCAAAATGAAGCGCTTCAACGCTCCATCGCCGAAACAAATGACAATCTTTGACGCCTCATCGACGGAATGGCAAGACCGCGTTCACGTGCTTCAAGGTCTTCAAGCTCATCGCGTCATCATGCTCCTCCTCAACAAGATCTTCCACCAAGTGCTCCAAGACGCAATGATGCCCCCGTGGTTGAAGATGGAACCTCTTCGAATTATGTACCTTCCCCACGGCACGCCGCAACGTCAAGCTATGATGGTGACCTCTCTTGAAGGCCACGAGCAAGGCAAGAAGCACACCATCATCACGCAAGGGTACTAGTGATCCAACAAGAGCAACCACAAGAGGAACCGCAAGCGCAACCGCAAATGCAACCGCAAGTCTACCACCATCGACCGCGACACATACTTGACACAACAAGTGATGACTCCAATTTGGAGAATCAAGCTCGTCATCGACGTGAAGCTCTCCAAGATCCTCCTCCTCGTCATCAACGTCATGAACGTCCGCACCGACACCATGGCCATCACGAGGCGCCTCCTACACCTCAACAAATGGAGCGTCAAGTGATACAGGTTGAGCGACGCCCACCACGTCAAGAGGGTCATGACCATGTTCTTCGCCGTGAGGCCAATGTGCCTAACCAACATCACCAACTGAGGAACGAGCATCCTCTTCGTCATCAACCGCGTCAAGAGGCTCCACACCCTTGCCACCATGAGGCCCAAGCGCCTCAACCACGTCAACAACCGCGCCAAGCGCAAGAGCAAGCTCCTCAACAACAATATCAAGAGCAAGCTCCGCAACAAGGACGCGAGAACCAAGTTCCACCTCCCCAACTACAAGATCATCAATAAGGTCACCAAGCTCGTCGCAATGACCGCAACAATGAAGAAACTTTTGGCAAGCTCAAGTTGACAGTGCCCAAGTTCACCGGATCCAATGACCCCGAAGAATACCTCTCCTGGGCACTCAAAGTCGACAAGATCTTCCGCATGCACAACTATAGCAACGAGAAGATGGTCGCCATGGCTTCGCTTGAGTTTGATGATTACGCCAACCTTTGGTGGGAACAAGTTCAAGTTGCTCATGATGCAAGACAAGAGCCGCCAATCATAACTTGGCATAACATGAAGGCTCATATGAGATCCCGCTTTGTCCCCGCGCACTACACGCATGACCTCTTCAACAACCTTCAAGCGCTTCGTCAAGGGACAAAGACCGTGGAAGAGTACTTCAAGGAAATGGAACTGAACTTGATTCACGCCAACATTGATGAACGCATGGAGCAAACAATGGCATGTTTTTTTATTGTCTTGAATCACCCAATCAAGCGCATCGTCGAGATCCAAACACACAACACCATGGTTGAGCTTGTGCACATCGCAACAAAGGCTAAACATCAAGTGCAAGAGGATATCAAGTACAGCAAGCCCAAGACGTACTTCACCTACAAGCAAGCTTCAACCGCTACACCAACAACTTTCAATGGAAGATCCTCAAGTACCTCCAAGCCTTCCTTCAAGCCCACACTTCCTCAAGGAAAACTGCCCCCAAGTGGCAAGCAAGCAAAGAGTGGTACCTTTCAACGGTGAATGCTACAAGTGTGGAGGCAAAGGACACAAGTCAGCGGAATGTGGAAACAAGAAATTCTTGTTCATCCATGACAATGGTGATGAAGAGTACTTGAGTGAAGATGAGTTTGATGCCCGTGTCAGGGAAGCAATGGCAAGGCAACCAGTGGAAGATGATCAAGAACTCCTCATGTGTGAACATGACGCAAGTCCATCGCTTGTCGTCACAAGGATCTTGACCACTCAAGCACAAGAGCATGAAGACCAAAGCTCCAATATCTTCCAAACACGAGCCTGCATCAATGGCAAATCTATCAAGGTGATCATTGACGGAGGGAGTTGCCACAACCTTGCTAGCACCGAGTTGTGTGAGAAGCTCAACCTTACCCTTCATCCGCACAAGCACCCCTACCACGTGCAATGGCTAAGTGACCAAGGGTCCGTGAAGATCAAGCATACCGTATCGGTCTCCTTCGCCATTGGTCCTTACAAAGATACGGTGGAGTGTGATGTGGTTCCTATGATAGTTTGCCACATGCTTCTTGGTCGACCATGGCAATATGACAAGGCTGCTCAACATGATGGCCGCACCAATGTATACACCTTCAAATGGCTCAACAAAACATGTGTTTTGCAACCGATGACTCCTAGCCAAATAATTGCGGATAATGCAAAGGCTTTAGCGAGGGCGCAGAGCACAACACCTACTTTTGAGAAGAGCGGTGAGAGAGAGAGCCACCTCATAGTGAGTGAGAGCCACAAGCCAAACTCGAGTGGAAAAACTAAGAGTGTTCTCCTTGCCACCAAAACTGAGATGAGAGATGTTCGGAACAACCCATCCATCTTGCACTATGTCCTCGTTTGCAAGGGCCTAGCGCAAGGAACTAACAAATTAACCAACGTTCCTCCATCTTTGATGAATGTTTTGCAGGAATTCAAGGATGTGTTCCCCGAAGATCTTCCACATGGACTACCTCCTCTTCGCGGAATAGAACATCGCATTGACCTCATCCCCGGTGCACCACTTCCCGACCACGCCGCTTACTGCACGAACCCGGAGGAGAGAAAGGAAATCGAACGTCATATAAACCAACTCATCTCCAAAGGTTTGATCCAAGTTAGCACTAGTCCAAGTGCCGTACCCGTGATTCTTGTTCCAAAGACGGATGATACGTTACGGTTATGCATGGACTGCCGTCCAATCAATGCTATCACCGTGCATTATCGACATCCCATACCATGTCTCGATGACATGCTTGATGAGTTGTGTGGAGCCACTATTTTTTCGAAAATTGATCTTCGTAGTGGTTACCATCAAATACGCATGGCTGAAGGTGATGAGTGGAAAACCGCCTTCAAGACCAAACTTGGTCTCTATGAATGGTTGGTTATGCCCTTTGGTTTATCTAATTCCCCATCCACCTTCATGCGCCTCATGAATCATATTTTGTGTTCTCTCATTGGAAAAAGTGTTGTTGTCTATTTTGATGATATTCTTGTTTATAGCAAATCAATTGAGGACCATATAACACATGTCAAGGAAGTTTTGCAAATCCTTAGACATGAAAAGCTTTGTGCTAATCTTCCCAAGTGCACCTTTGCTAAAGACAAGTTGATTTCTTGGATTTGTCGTTTCTTCAAAAGGAATTGAAGTTGATATTTCCAAGGTCAAGGACATACGAGATTGGCCCATCCCAACAAATGTGAGTGAACTCCGAAGTTTTCATGGGTTGGCCAGTTTCTATCGTTGCTTTGTGAAAGACTTTTCCACTATTGCTTGTCCTCTCAACGAGTTGACAAAAAAGAATGTCACCTTCGTGTGGGGCAAAGCACAACAAAAAGCTTTTGACGAACTTAAAAAGAGGCTCACCGAAGCACCTCTCCTTGTGTTACCAGATTTCACAAAAACTTTCGAGATAGAGTGTGATGCTAGTGGTATTGGCATTGGAGGAGTCCTTATGCAAAACAGACGTCCTATAGCCTACCATAGCGAGAAACTTGATGGTGCTCGCCTTAACTATCCCATTTATGACAAAGAGCTTTTTTCCTTAGTTCGTGTCCTTCAAGTTTGGCAACACTACCTGTGGCCCAAGGAATTTATCATACATTCCGACCACGAGTCGTTGAAATATCTCAAAGGCCAAGCCAACTTGAGCAACAGACACACTAAGTGGGTTTAATTCATGGAGTCTTTTCCGTACATTGTCAAGTATAAGAAGGGCAAAGAAAATGTAGTTGCGGATGCATTGTCTCGCAAACATACAAGCCTTCTTACGAGACTTGAAATCAACGTGTTGGGTCTTGAGGAAATAAAATCTTTGTATGCTTCCGACCCGTTCTTCGAACCAATTTTCGCAAAGTGCTCCAATGACAAAGGAGTTGATGATTTCTATTTGCATGAGGGCTTTCTATTTAAGCAAAACAAGCTATGCATTCCGAAGTCGTCGCTTCAACTTTTGCTTCTCCAAGAATCTCATGGTGGAGGCCTCATGGGTCACTTTGGCCGTAACAAGACATTGGACATGCTCTTCACTCACTACTTTTGGCCCAAGATGAAGCGCGACGTGGAGCGCTACGTTCAACGATGCACAACATGTGTTCAAGCTAAGTCGTAAGCTAACTCTTATGGTCTTTATATGCCATTGCCTATTCCTCATACACCTTGGTCCAACATTAGCATGGATTTCGTGTTAGGATTGCCTAGATCTAAGCATGGCCATGATTCTATATTTGTTGTTGTGGATCGCTTTTCCAAAATGGCACACTTCATACCGTGCCACAAGACCGACGATGCTTCACATGTTGCAAATCTGTTTTTCAGGGAAATCGTCCATCTACATGGTGTGCCAAGGACAATCGTCTCCGACCGCGACGTCAAATTCATGAGCTACTTCTGGAAGACACTCATGGCCAAGCTCGGCGTCAAGCTCCTCTTTTCATCTGCATCGCATCCTCAAACTGATGGCCAAACCGAAGTTGTCAACCTAAGCCTCGGAACTCTCCTTCGTGTGTTGATCAAGAAAAACCTGAAGGATTGGGAGGAATGCATTCCACAAGCCGAGTTCGCCTACAATCGAGCCAAGCACTCAACAACCAAGATGAGTCCATTCATGACCGTCTATGGTTTTGAGCCCCTCACCCTGCTCGACATACTGCCGCTACCTCTCCATGAGCGCACAAACATGGACGCTGAGAAGCGCGCACAAGCTATGAAGAAACTTCATGAAGAAACAAGAGCTACTATCGAACAACAAGTCCTTCGCCAAGCTTCAAGGTTAAACAAGGACAAGAAGGAGATGATCTTTGAAGAAGGTGACCTTCTGTGGATACACCTAAGCAAAGACCGCTTCCCCAAGGAACGTGACTCCAAGCTCAAGCCAAGAGGAGATGGTCCCTTCAAGGTCATCAAAAGAATCAACAACAACGCCTACATCATCGACATACCGACCTCCAAGTACCTTGCAAGCAATACATTAAATGTCAAGGATCTCTCACCCTACCATGGAGATGTTCAAGATGATATCCATGAAGAGTCGAGGACGACTCTTTCCCAAGGGGGGGAGCTGGTGCGGCCCGTATTACAGACGCTCCTACATCTACACCACCGAGTCCCCCAAGTGGACCCATGACTCGTGCCTGAGCCAAACTCCTACAAGCTAAGGTGAACTCGCTCCTCTCCTCGTGCCAATTTGATACCTCCTTGGATGGTGTGATACTTCATACGACTACTCTGTGCATCATCAGGTACGAACCCCCGCCGCGTGGACCCTCGAGCCAGGGCTGCAAGCTGCCACAAGCGGTGACCCGAGTGTCCGGGATCCAGCCAGTGTCAGCTGACCGAGTGTCCGTGACTTGGCCGGAGTGTCCGGCCTGCCCTAGCCCGAAACTGGCATGGACATTCAGAAGGTCAATTCGGACACTCCCTGGACACCACCAGGAGTGTCCGGCCACCCCGGACTGTCCGGTCGTTCCGACCCAGACTGTCTGGCCCAAGTGATGGGCCTGCGAGCCTAGCTGGGCCCTATGGCCCATGTACCCCTCTACTTCGCCCAGAACTCTACTTTAATGCCTGAATTACCCCTGAACTTGTGGTTGGCCTATATATAGTCCCCCACCTCCATTGTAAACCCTAGGCATGATATTCGAATTAGTGGAAACCCCTTTGTGGATCTATCTAATTCTTGCCTCATGCTCCTTGACTAAGGACCACCAATATCCCCAAACCTCGTTGGAGTTTGCATCATGTCTCCGTGTTGTACAAGGCCTAGGCATCGGTGTCCCTTTGCCTAGATGTCAACATCTCACCGAGTCTCCCATCTCGCCGTGCTGGTTTGAGAGAGAGCCCTCTGCCCGACGCCGATCCTAGGGATTACGCCAGACCGGTCACCGCCGGCGTGAGCTATTGGTGTGTATCGTGGTTTTGTGTGTGTGTTCTTCGCGTTCTTCGTGTGTGCGTTTGTCGTGTTAATCCTCCCCTCCTATCCCCGCACTCCATCCTCGATTTGAAAGGGAATCGTGAAAGATCGGGCCACCCTAGAGGTTTGCCCTCAACACACTAGTTTTCTCATAACAAGTTTAATTCGTAAGGTAGATAAAATCATGAATATACTTGGAATAGAAAATGCTAATAGGTAGGTATGGTGGACTCTTTGGAATAACTTGGTTTTATTTGGAGTTGGATGCATGAGTGGAACTCATACTTGGTTATGGAGGCTAGCAAAAGACTAGGAGCGACCAATTAAGAGAGCAACAATAGCCATAATCATGCAAAGTGACAAAACATCATTAATTAAAGCATAAAGTGATGTTACAAGTTAAAAACTAAAGGATCATAAAGGCTATGATGACTTGGGATAGTCATAACATGGCGTGAGCATGCGCCAAGTCAACCCAAATAAAGCATCAAAGGAGAATACCACAATACTATGCTTTAATATGCTAAAAAACACATGATTCTTTCAAGGCACATTAAGCAATATCAATTGTTTATAACATGTCATGCTACAGCAAAAATCACTAAGCATAAAGACAAAAAAATATCAAGCATGACATGACAAAGCATAGGCCACAGTCAAAAGCAATCTTTTTACCACTTAAGCATGGACTTTTCCTACTCTTTTCCAATCCAAACCTATCTTATTTGAAAACTAATGTATGAATGAGGGGGTCCAACCAATTTGTTCAAGCAAACTAAGCAAACCAAGCAAACAAAAACTAAAACAAAGACGCTCCAAGAACAACACAACTGTGCATGAAACAATAAAAATGAAGTGTTTGGAAGAACCTGAGATTTTTATTGATGAAGAAGGGGATGCCTTGGGCATCCCCAAGCTTTGACGCTTGTACTTCTTCGATGTTTCTTGGGGTGACACGGGTGGCATCCCCAAGCTTGAGCTTTAGTTCATTCTTCATCTCATTACATCATTCTTTCCCTACACATGAATTTTTTTCCTTCATACAAAACTGCACACAATCTTTATTAGCAACATTAGTGTATTCAAAAGATAATAAACCTTTGGGTTTTAGTTTTAAAACAGAAAAACTTTCATTAAAAACACAAGCTACAGTACCAATTCCCTCAAAAAGCTCAATTCACCAAAAAGAACCCAAAAACAAATCGATAAAGAGGCAAATGCAAATAATGGCAGAAATCTGTCAATACAGACCAGCAGGTGAACACCGATTTTTTTGAAGACCTTATGTTGCTGAAATCGAAAAGTGTTGAACTAACAAAAGTTAGATAACAACCTGGGGCAAAAGCACAAAAACTTCTAGCTCAAACCGACGTATAGAGATTTTTCACAAATGTTTACAGCGAAGCAAAAAAATCTGTTTTGGGACAGCAACTTTCCCAAGTCTTACTTCTCTCTCATTAGAGGTTATTCTTGGCACAAAAATCAAACAAAAAGGATAAGGAGAGGTTATTACAGAGGTAATAACTTCCAAGACTCAACTAAAACTTTTGGGTTATCTCCCAATAAGTACTTCTCTTTAACGCCTTTAAGTTAGGCATGATAGTTTGAGAAGATGCTCAAATAAGAAATATGAATTGAAGTAAAAGAGAGCATCAAGAAGCAAGTTCAAAGCACATTTAATTCTAACCCACTTCCAATGCATAGGAATCATGTAAAGAAACAAGTCATGAAAGCACAAAGCAACAAGCATAGTAAAGCAAAACAAGTGCAACTTCAAGACTTTCAACATAAAGAGGGTAAACTTAATATTGTTTCAGTAGCATGTTTCCCTCTCTCATAATAACTTTCAGTAGCATCATGAATAAAATTAACAATATAACTATCACAAGAAACATTCTTATCATGAGCCGCATGCATAAAAGAATTAATACTCCCCACATAAACATAGCCATTCTTATTAATTATAGTGGGAGCAAATTCAACAAAATAGCTATCATTATTATTCTCATCACAATAATCATCAAATATAGGAGGCATATTGTAATCATAATAAATTTTCTCCTCAATAGTAGGTGGACTGAAAATATCATATTCATCATTGTAATCATCATATATTGGAGGTATAGTATCATCAAAGTAAATTTTCTCCTCTGTGCTTGGGGGACTAAAAATATCATGCTCATCAAAACCAGCTTCCCCAAGCTTAGACTTTTCCATAGCATTAGCAATAATGGTGTCCAAAGAATTCATACTAACAACATTGCTATTAGCACGCAAATAAAGTTCCATAGGTTTTTTAATTTTCTCTTCAAACACTTCATGTCCTGGATCAAGATAAATACTATAAAGCTCTCTAATTTTTTTGTTGTTTTCCATTAAGCCTAACTAGTGAAAACAAGAAACAAAAAGACAAAATTGCAGAATCTAAAGGAAATAACTTCGAGCACTCACACCGAAGGATGTGAGTACCTTTTACCTTACCTCCCCAGCAACGGCGCCAGAAAATAGCTTGATGTCTACGCACTTCTATTCTTGTAGACAGTTGTTGGGCCTCCAAGTGTAGAGGTTTGTAGAACAGCAGCAAGTTTTCCCTTAAGTGGATCACCCAAGGTTTATCGAACTCAGGGAGGATGTGGTCAAAGGTATCCCTCTCAAGCAACCCTGCAATCAAGATACAAGAAGTCTCTTGTGTCCCCAACACACCCAATACACTTGTCATGTGTATAGGTGCACTAGTTCGCCAAAGAGATAGTGAAATACAAGTGATATGGATAATTATAAGCGGTAACGGTGCTAGAAAATAGCTTTGATGGCGTGTGGTTGATGTGGAAAGAGATTAAAGGCAATCTGAAATAAAGATGAAAGCAAGCAAACATGTAACAGATCTAGTTGCAAACAGTGTTTCAATGCTTAGAAACAAGGCCTAGGGATCATACTTTCACTAGTGAACACTCTCATATAAATATCTTCTCTTTATGATACTACTCTAAACTACTCTTCGGTTGGACACTCTAATCCATGGTAGGGTTATAACAACACACCTCAAAGTAAGCCTTTCCCATCTAGATAACCCCACACTGTCACCTTGAGCACTAGATGGTTCCAACAAACACCACAATTTCATAGAGACATCCAACTCCAAATATAACTAATAACAAGTATTTGTAATCTCTAGCCTAAGTGCCACCATGGTGTGCACGCTGTCACTTTCACACACATGGGAAGAGCGGAGATCTATTAAAGCACTTGAGTAGCAAGGTAGATCTACTTGATTACAAAGCTCATGATCACAATATCATCATGCATAGAGAGAGAGAGAGAGAGAGATGAACACATAGCTACCGGTAGAACCCTTAGCCTCGAGGAAGAACTACTCCCTCATCATCATGGGAATCAGCAACGGTGATGGAGATGGTGGTGGAGATCGATGGAGATGGCTCTGCGGGCACTTCCCCGTCCCGGCAGGGTGCCGGAATAGAGACTTTCTATCCCCCGAATCTCCCCTTCGGCGCTGTGGAACTTTTCGTGGCTGGAGGCTGTTCTATTTAAGGTTTTTGCATCGGGAGGCATCTTATAGGCAAAGAGGCTAGGTCGGTGGGTGGCCAGGGGGCCCACACCACCTGGTGGCGTGGCTAGGGCTAGCCCGTGCCACCATATGGTGTGCCCACCCCGGTGGCCTACTCCGTCTCTGCTCCGTGTTTCCGTGTTGCTCTGGAAAAAATAGGCATATTGGCTTTTGTCCCGTCCAATTCCAAGAATATTCATTTTCTGACTTTCTAGAACCAAAAACAACAGAAAACAGACAACTGACACTATGGAATCTTGTTAATAGATTAGTCCCAGAAAATGCATAAACGTATCTCCAAATGTAGACAAAACATAAGAAAGTAGATACTAAACATGCATGGAACATCAAAAATTATATATACGTTTGCAACGTATCATGGATCCATGTGGTTTAATAAACTAACACACATGCAATGACACTAGTGGTGGTTTAGGAAAAGAACACACATGAAATGACTCTAGGTGTGGTTTAGGAAAAGAACACACATGCAATGGCACTGGTGGATCAAAGTGGTTTATGAAAAGATCACACATGCAATGACTCTAGTGGTGGTTTAGGAAAACAAAACACATGCAATGACTCTAGTGGTGGTTTATGAAAAGGACACACATGCAATGACATTGCTGGATCCATATGGTTTAGTAAAATAACACACATGCAATGACACTAGTGGTGGTTTAGGAAAAGAACACACATGCAATGACATGCAATGACACTAGTGGTGGTTTATGAAAAGAACACACATGCAAATGACTCTGGTGGATCCATGTGGTTTATGGAAAGAACACACATGCAATGAATCTAGTGGTGGTTTATGAAAAAAACACATGCAATGACACTGGTGGATCCATGTGGTTTATGAAGAGAACAAACATGCAATAACTCTAGTTGTGGTTTATGAAAAGAACACACATGCAATGACTCTAGTGGTGGTTTAAGAAAGGAGCACACATGCAATGACACTAGTGGATCCATGTGGTTTAGAAAAAGGAAGACACATGCAATGACTCTGGGTGTGGATTAGGAAAGAACACACATGCAAGGACTCTGGATGTGGTTTAGGAAAGGAACACACATGCAATGACTCTGGTGGATCCATGTGGTTTAGTAAAATTACACACATGCCATACCACTGTTGGTGGTTTAGGAAAAGAACACACATGCAATGACACCGGTGGTGGTTTAGGAAAAGAACACACATGCAATGGACACCGGTGGATCCATGTGGTTTAGTACGAAACATGCATTTTCCATTTTAAAGGAACACACATGCCTACTCTTTCTATTGTCTATTTGAATCCTTTATTCTATCTTGCCCTTAGTTTTTTGATACTACTCAGTATTGCCCTCTATGTCGGTCACAAATCTCACAAAAATCCCAAATGTGTGCTCACCCTGACTACTACACACTGATTGGCTGACACAGATGTCACGCGGATCGTGCCCACCAACCGTTGATCCTCTATGATCCAACGGGCAGGATAACCCCTCCCCCTCCACATTTTTTGCAGGGTCTATCCATGCCACCTCTCTATCCATGCCACTAACACTTTACCTCCATAAACAAGTGAAAAACCATCTCAAAAAATAAATAAAATAAATGATCATATTTCGAAGAAGCTCTCATCTTCGTCTTCTGGATCATCGTCGTCTTCATTAGCGTCATGGTCCTTGCCATCGCCATCACCGCCGTCGGTGTCCTCCTCTAATGTCTCGACACAACCCCTTATATGTATAAGCGCGTTATCTCCTCATCGGAGTCCTCCTCCTCCTCTTCTTAGTCCCACGAGTCCACGTCACTCTCCTCCGCTTCTACCTCCAACTGATCTATGAACAACTCCTCGTTGGCTTTGTCGAACTTGTCCAAATAGCTGTCTCCTCTCTTCTTCCTGGTCTTCCTCTCGTTCCTCTTCTTGTTCGTACTCGCTGGTGCAACACACGCCCCCGTCCTGGCTGCTACTTTGCGCTCGCCCGTCACTTCAGGTACCCCATGCTCCTCCTGCACGGCCGGTACGAGCTTTGACGTTGCGGTGTCCTCGAGTGCCGATGTCGATGGATCCTGGCACGGTCGGACACGACGTGCTGCCTCGGTAGGTGACTCGCGAGCGTGAATGATGCCGCGAAGAGCAGGGACGCAGGACGATCAGTGTCCGGATTGGATCTGCCATTGCCACGGTAAGGGGCCATCGTGCTCGAGGAAGTTGTTCGGAATGAGCGATGGCGGGTACACAGAGTTGGGTGCCGATCTGATCAAGGGGCGAGCAGCAGTTTCGTGCGTTGTGTACACGCATGCATTTGTCGATTATTAAAAAAATATAATATCTCGTGTACTGAACATAATTTGATCACAACAAAAGTGGAACATTGTATTCTAGACTCGTAAATATCCCATACGAGCCTATTGACGTGGAGTTCAACATGCGTTCTGAAGGGGTTCCGCAGCAGAAAACAAAAAAGTTCCTATGTTAGAACCGCCTAATACTACCCAAGATCTATCTATGTAGTAATGCAGTAACGGCCGAGCGTATAGAATACATACCCTTGTAGACCGTACGCGGTTAACATTCCGAGGGGAACGTGGTTGATGTAGTCATGCTCGTAGCTGACCTCAAGGTCGCGAAGCTCCTCACAGGTCAGCCCTTGCTCCTTCTTCATCGTGCAGTAGCTCCGGCTCACGACATTTAAGTGCCCCAAGTGTTGTGCCTCATGTCTTCGTACACATACGGTGTACAATGAGACCTCCTGCTCCCCGATCCCACCGGGAGTGCGGAAGTTGATATCCGGCTAGGAATCCCTGCAGTGCAACGACATGCTGCAGGTGTGTCCCCGCTTGCATGGACAGTCCTTACTTGGGACCATGCCAACGCATGGAGACGGGAGAGAGAGGGAAGGAGGAAGTCAACCAAAGGACTTTTCCAAATATTGGTGTGTTTAATACCACCCTTGGGCACCCCTTATATAGGCTAAGGGGGTGTGCCTTTCTTAAAGGATAAGCCATGTGGGACTAATTGCTAAAGGAACAGGCAGCAGGATTTTCGTCATGGCCGGTTGGGCCGAATCCAGCCAGCCCAACTAGCTAAGAGGGAAGTAGAAAATAGAAGCCTAGGCAGGAGCTGGCCGGGTGGGCCTTGGCGCGGCCCATCCCGCACCCTCCTGGCTCCCTTTGGCAGGCTTCTTTGCGAGTGGCAGGTGGGGCATGCCACCCTTGACCAGTGGCGTGCAGCCGGCCCAGCTAGCCGGGTGGGCGGCTCGACCTGCGGCCCAGGCCAGCCCTCACCAGCCCAGCAGCATTATCCGGCCTTATCCGCCGCCTGTCCGGCCGTCGTCGGCCTTCGCCCTAAGTGGCGCACTTTGATGCAAATGCCCTTTTCCTTTTATTTTTTCTATAGCTTTACTTCTAGGCCTATTCCCTCCGGGATTTGGCCTAATATGAAAATTGCTTTTATAAATCTTAATCTAAATATTATTTAGAATATATTAATTCATAATTAATATATAATATATATTTAAATTCCCATTTATCTGAAAACACTATTCCGGTCTTTTCCATTATTCCTTCTCCGAACAACTTCGGATCTCTCCACGGAACAATTCCGGATTTCTCTTTCTCTACTGTGATTCCATCTTACAGATGATTGCTCTCATTGTACCCTTAAGTGTATCCCCTCACGGCCCAGGAATGCTCTAGACATGATCTATATCAATGATCAATAGAGGGACTAGGGATGCCCATGTGACCCCTATGCATTCCTAATGACAATGTCATTTGAACCGGTAACTGTAGCATCCAATTTCCTTTTGTTTCTTGATACGACTTGTACGAGATCCGATCATTGGTATCACATACCTTGTTCAATCTCGTTACTAACAAGTCTATTTTACTTGTTACCGTGATATTACATCCCCGTGACCGAGTCACATGTGGCAACATTTATGGATGTAATCTCACCAAGCTGGCCATATGTATCTTTACCCGTCATGTGGGTGAACAAATACTGGTCTTGTGGTCACATGTCATGTGTTGTTCCTTTGAAATACCCAACATACACCTTTATTGCCGCACTATTACCAGATGACGTCTGATGTAGTCAAAGCAGCCTCAGGAAATAGTGAGTAATATGAACTCACGGTCTAAGGAAAAGGAGTCTAGATTGTAGCTATTGCAACAATGAACTATATGACTTGATCGTGTCGCAATCCTTCGAGGAATGTCCATCACATCATTCTCCAATGATATGACCTCGTTGTCAATTGGCATAAATGCCCATGGTCTTGAAACCTAGATCATCCTCATGACCAATGAACTAGTATGAATAGAGGCTACTAGGGACTGGGTTGTTTCATACCACACCTATACCAATGTTTCTACTTGATACAGTTATAGAAAAATATGAAACTATTATAAACTAATTGAGATAGGATAATAAAAACCTATTTATTATTTGCCTTTAGGGCATATCTCCTTCAGTCTCCATCTTGCACTAGAGTACAAATAATCCATCTCGCATTTTACTCATCATAAACCATATAACATATGCATTTATTGGTCATGCATGCTCACGGGAAACATCCTGTCCATGTTCTGTTTTACTAGATCATTATGTCTTTTGCAAATCGTTAATGTCTTCCTAATTTTGACATTCATACCATTATCGTATAATGGGTTGAAGTATTTGTTTGGCGACAAAGTGAGACTTTGTTTCTAGTGTTTATAATGACGGTCGTTTTCACTCTTGTCATCTAATCTTTGAAACACACTTAGCAATTCTTTGTGTATGTACGACAGTTATGGCAGCAGAATGAGGCTGGTTTCCAGAAGCCTGCAGTGACTTTAGATCAACCTCGAGGGCTTTCTCATCGGCACTGTGCCCTGGGACACATCATTCTATGTTAAAAGCGAACTAGCACTGCTATAACAATATACATCACATCAGATGGAGCATTTATACTTCTATATCTATGTAGATCCTAGTGCCACTTACTTTGATTCTTGCCATTTAAGTACAAACTTAATTCTAGATCAGTGATCAACTCTGGATTCACTTCAAGAAATGTTCTTACAGTTTGATCTAGTCCTTCTAACCAGAACCGCGGGTCACATTACGTCGAGTATTCAATATGGTTGTATGGAAGAACCTATGACTTAGGCACAGGAGATGCAATGCATCTCTTTCTTTCCTTTAACCATAGTTGCAATACTAACTCAATGCTTCATATAGTAAGAACTTCTTCCTTACCTTGTTTCATTCTGAGCTTCTTCAGAATCTTGCTCAGGACATTCTAAACATCTTTCAGAATCAAGTCCAGGAAGCATTCGACATTTGATTATTAGTAAACTCACCAATCTATCTCGATAGATCTCATTGTTTAATAACTTCAACTTCATCCTTATTTATCTACTTAAATGTTATTAACACCAATCACATCATTCATATATGTCGTCCACATATCCCAAAATGATTTCACGCTCCCACTCAAATATGGCATCCATATTTGAGATCTAGGGATTTCACTTAGCTCCCACTCAAAATATGTCAGCTACATATATGTCGTCCACATATCCCAAAATGATTTCACGCTCCCACTCAAATATGGCATCCATATTTGAGATCTAGGGATTTCACTTAGCTCCCACTCAAAATATGTCAGCTACATATTATGATTTAGACAAGCTAATTTTCTCCCACTCAAATCCAGGTCCTTTCGATAATTTTGGATATTCCAAAATTCCTTGATCACCATCAAATCGAGAATTCCACTAACGAGATTTCAATGACGATTCATTTCTCGCACTTAGGTCCATCATGCTTCTTTGTATTTCATAGGTATGTCTTGTTCAAAACATGACAATTGGATCAATAATATAATTTCACAAACTTGCAGAATATATACTTGAATCCTACTTTCTTTAGTAAAAGTATTCGCTGAAACTTTTTGATCATTATCATTGGTTTCTCCTCTATATGTAGAGCCCGGTTTCACGAAACAAATTCTGCTGTGCCACTCAACAATCTGAAGGTAAGGTCAAATACCTTGTTTTGATCTTTTACTTTCTTCCACCTATATCTTCATCAAGACACGTCAACTTTGGACAATAGCAGGTTTGCCCCTTTTTGGAAGATGCATTCATAGCTTCCTAAGAATGCTCTACAAAGACTTGTTTATTCGCCAGGACTTCGACTTATCAAAATCTCTAGAAACTTGAATGTGCCATAACTCTTATGGTGTTGTTACCCCGAATCTTTTAGATGTTCCTTTATATTTCAATCGAGTGTTTGCTTATTTTGATCTCTAACTCTAAACGACAACTATAACCCCGATAAGAGATAATATTATACCATATGTATCCAATACAAAAATGATTATGATGTTTCGACATTTCAACATAGTTTGAATCGTCCAATTATCATAATTTGTGAAACAGCTTTCACAAGTCCTTTCATGCCAAAATTAACTTAAATGCTTTAGTCATGTCGATCAAATCGAAGAGACTTTATATTTCTGTTAATTTCCTCTTTGTTGTGAACTCATTTGAACAATTCAAATAGTTTCAAACTCATGTTTCATTAAGTAAATACGCTTATTCACTTAAGTCCACATTTAACTAATGATTTCCACTATTTGTTGAAAATACGATACATCACTATGTATAAGATTCAACATTTCGTCGCATATCACTGTTTTACCAGAATGTGGAGTTTTAGTCATTCTGCCCAATGGGGCATGGTTTTGCAAAGTCGCTAGATTAAGCATCTAGGACCCCGATTTTCATTAAGAACATGCAATAACCAAAATAACTTAAACTACAGTGTTATGTCATTATTAAACTTTGGATATCTTTTAGCATTCTAATCTTTTTATAAATGCTTTAAACTATTATCATTAACATAGTGATGAGAATAACTAATTTATAATAGTAATGTGACCATAAGGTATTGTTCATACGAATAGTACAACTGGCTTGTAAATCGTTCATATGAATAATCGTCTCGCAAAAAACAAGACACACAAACAAGGATTACAAAATTATATTCAAGTCCACTAATCCAAATGATAAACCTTGAGGAAAGGGGTGATGTCGGCCATCAACTGTTTTTCTTGCCGTCATCAAGTCACATTGCCTCAAATCTAGCAATTCTGAAGCAGATCATCATGTTTTCACAATGCAGGACAAGTATCAAATACTTTGCAAACTGCAATGAGTTTTGCAAGAACCACATTTATAATTTGTATATCTTACATATACCTTTTCATTTATGACCTCCATTGTAATCAAGCTCTTATAAGAGTTCTCAACTCTAATGCAAGATCACTATGTGATTTCCCAAAATATTCTCTTTTCATCCATGATGGAGGAAAACTCATCCAACGTCTCATACTTTATGTGCCAGATTTTGCATAATACAAAAAATTTGTCCAATTCTCCATCAAATGGAGAATGGCTTATTAGATGACAATGGAGAAAACACAAACATTGTGGAGTCATCGAATTATCTCCTAATGGTTATTGTATCAAGAAGACAAGATCACCTTTTACGAGGATATCCCTTAGGCGTGGGTATTAATCTATGAAGTTGGACCCTTCTGCTAAGTTCCACATCAAGCAATATATTCTCATGGTCGCAAAGGACCTCAATGGGATAGGCCATGATCTACTAAGATATTTGCAAATAGACATCTATACTAAGTTCATAATATGAGTTCAATTTACAATTGATCTCCCACTAAAATTGTCATCCCCTGGACGATTTTAGTGATCACATGATCCCAATCCTCTTCACCTCCCCCGATCGTCATGGCCATCGGTGCAACATCACAGGTAGACATTCCCTAATGTTAATCACATCATCCATGTGACGCATGCTCGATCTTTCGATCTCTTGTGTTCCGAGGCCATGTCTATACATGCTAGGCTCGCCAAATCTAACTTGTGTGTATTCGTCGTGCAACATGGCTTACATCCACTGTATGCAAACATAGATATGTCTAGCCCCCGATCATCATGGTCGGCTTCATAACGAAGAACTTTCTTTGTGGTGCACACACAAGGGGAACATTATCATTGGAATTAAATAGGGATTATCTTATTTGCTACCATTGAGTATCTAATACTAGCACACAATAAGATGTACAACAGGTATCTACATCTCATGTATATGTGTGATATGATATGGTCCTTCTTCTTGCACCTTGATCTCCATCGAGCTCTCCGGCATGATCTCCATCTTGCCCTTGGTTTGACGCCAAGTCCCCGACGCCACCACCCGGTCGTTGATCGGAACGATGACTATTACTACATAACTTAGTAACATAAAAGTTAACTACTTTACCTTTGTAACGACCAATACCATATCATAATCACATGCCCTCCTGCAAAATAAAGTTAGACACCTCTACTTTATCTATTTCAAGTTTTACGTGGTTCTTAGGGCTTTCGCAATAGAACCGTTTCTAAACTACGAACTTTCCAAACACAACATAGATCCAACAGTTGTCTCTACTACACCCCTTTCGGGGCCCTCCATTTTAAGTGCTATATCAACTATTGAATGACAAACAGACACCCACTAGCCACTTATATGGTACAATCCGTATGTTGACCGTGGAACCAGTCTCGCATACGAATATGCGTAAGGTCGGTCCAGTCTGCTTCATCAAACAATACCGCGATATAAACAAGTTCACATTAGAGGGTAACAACTATGGGATCAATGCCTACAAAATACTTGTGCGTACTAGCCGTACAACACTCCTATAGATCGGCTCTGATACCACTGAAGGTGTTCTGTAGTAGAAAACAAAAAAAATCCTACGTTATAACAACCTAATACTACCCAAGATCTATCTATGTAGTAATGCAGTAACAGCCGAGCGTATAGAATACATACCCTTGTAGACCATACGCGGTTAACGTTCCGAGGGGAACGTGGTTGATGTAGTCGTACTCATAGCTGACCTCAAGGTCGCGCAGCTCCTCGTAGGTCACCCCTTGCTCCTTCTTCATCATGCAGCAGCTCTGGCTCACGACATTTAAGCGCCCCAAGTGTTGCGCCTCGTGTCTTCGTACACATCCGGTGTATGATAAGACCTCCGGGTCCCTGATCCCGCTGAGAGTGTGGAAGTTGATATCCGGCTAGGAATCCCTGCAGCACAATGACGTGCTATAGGTCTGTCACCTCTTGCGTGGATAGTCCTTACTTGGGACCATGCCAACACGTGGAGAAGGGAGAGAGAGGGAAGGAGGAAGTTAACCAAAGGATTTCTCCAAATATTGGTGTGTTTAATACCACCCATGGGCACCCCTTTATATAGTCTAAGGGGGTGTGCCTTTCTTAAAGGCTAAGCCATGTGGGACTAATTGCTAAAGGAAAAAGCAGCAGGATTTTCGTCCTGGCAGGTTGGGCCGAATCCAGCCAGCCCAACTAGCCAAGAGGGAAGCAGCAAAAAGCAGCCTGGCCAAGAGCCGACCGAATGGGCCTTGGCACGACCCATCCCGTGCCCTCCTGGCTCCCTTTGGCCTGCTTCTTTAAGCGGCAGCGTCTGGTGGGCGCCACCAGCCCAGCCAGTAGCGGCGACAATGGCTGGCGGTTGGGTCGGCTCACCGTGCCTTAGCGGTGACCTGTCCGCTAGTGGCCCCACGGGGCCCGCGGTTATCCGCCGCCCGCGTGGACATCTGTCCGTCGGCACGCGCCCTAAGTGGGTCGCCTGGCCCACAGCGGCAGCAGCTGCCCTTTTTCCTTTCCTTTTTTTCTATAGCTTTACTTCTAGGCCTATTCCCTCCGGGATTTGGCCTAATATGAAAGTTGCTTTTATAAATCTTAATCTAAATATTATAATTAATATATAATATTAATTATCCGAAATTAATATATAATATATAATATATAATATTATATTTAAATTCCCATTTATCCGAAAACACTTTTCCTGTCTTTTCCTTTATTCCTTCTCCGAACAACTTCGGATCTCGCCACGGAACAATTCCGGATTTCTCTTTCTCTGCTATGGTTCCATCTTGCGGATGATCGCTCTCATCGTACCCTTAAGTGTATCCCCTCACGGCTCGGGAATGCTCTAGACATGATCTATATCAATGATTAATAGAGGGACCAGGGATGCCCATGTGACCCCTATGCATTCCTAATGACAATGTTGTTTGAACCTGTAAATGTAGCATCCAATTTCCTTTTGTTTCTTGATACGACTTGTCCTCATTGGTATCACATACCTTGTTCAATCTCGTTACCAACAAGTTCTATTTTACTTGTTACTGGGATAATACATCCCTGTGACCGAGTCACATGTTGCAACATTTATGGATGTAATATCACTAAGCCGGTCGTATGTATCTTTACCCATCATGTGGGTGAACAAATCCCGGTCTTGTGGTTACATGTCATCTACTGTTCCTTTGGAATACCTGACATACACCTTTATTGCCACCGTATTACTAGATGACGTTTGATGCACTCAAAGCAGCCACAGGAAACAGTGAGTAATATGAACTCACGGTCTAAGGAAAAGGAGTCTAGATTTTAGTTGTTGCAACAATGAACTATATGGCTTGATCGTGTCATAATCCTTCAAGGAATGTCCATCACATCATTCTCGAGTGATATGACCTCGTTATCAATTGGCATAAATGCCCATGATCTTGAAACCCAGATCATCCTCATGACCAACGAACTAGTATGAATAGAGGCTACTAGGGACTTGGTTGTTTCATACCACACCTATACCAATGTTTCTACTTGATACAATTATAGCACAATATGAAACTATTATAAACAAATTGAGATATGAAAATAAAAACCTATTTATTATTTGCCTCTAGGGCATAATCTCCTTCATGTTCAATCGACGTGGAGTTCGATGTGCCAACGTGATCATGCAGCAGTTGCGTGCGTCATTGCCCCATCAACACGTGACACACACATGCGGGATGTGCACGCCGATGCCCGTGATTACCACCCGACCCAACTCATTTTTTTAAGGGTAAGACCACACTCCTTTTATTATATACTCGATTTTAGGTGGCGCCGAAGACCATTGAACTGTCCATCACAATAAAGACAAGTCCCGTCGATTCCCTATCCCTGGCTTCTTTGAGAAGGTAGACCATACATGGTGGTCTTGTATAATAGTAGTAGTACTACTGGACCACGGCATGTACTCTTTGACTCTTCTCCCACACTAATCACTATCTTCTTCCTCATGCCACCACCTTCCTCCCATGCAACCCATGGCTCCCCTGAGGAGAGGCCGATCGACCATCCTCACGGAGAAAAAGGAGAGAGGTTGCCGCCAGGCAGTTCTTTCTCTACCAGCCCCTCAAGCCCCCTCTCAATGAGTCCCAATCTCCCGCGACAATTGCGCCAAATGTTCTAGCAAGTGAGGGCTCCTCCCGGTACGGTCTTCTTGTTCTACTTCTTCTCCATCTCCTTCTCCATCATGATCTTATTCTGCTTCTTCTTGTTTTTCTTCTTCTTGCTCTTCCTCTTCTACGTGTTACATGCCGGCTGTGGAGCCAAAATCCACCACGACGGAGGCGTTGCAGGACCTATTCGGTCCCGTTCCATGTCTCAGTGAGGTAGCAAATCTCCACACTGTTATTTCTCTGAGTTGTAATGTGGATTTCTTAGATCGTGTCCGCCCTGCATTGATTTTTTGCGAGTTGTATTAGTTTTCATGATTATGACTAGATCTCTTGGACTTTCCTTAATACCGTTGTTCGTAGATTCAATGTGGATTTTGTGATTAGGATTAGTTTATCGTGATTATGACTAGATCTCTAGGTCCAATTTTTAATACTGCTGTCCATAGGTTCAATGGGGATTTTTTGATTTGTATTAGTATTCACCTGGAACCTGGAGTGTAATTATAGAATTTCTATTTCAATTAACATGAATGATGCAGCGATCGAAGGCCGAGTACCATGACAAGGTGTCCGTGATCAGTGCCAAGATTGACAACCAACAAGAGCTTGCACGCTCCCTCACCCAAGCTAATGAGAGCCTACTCAAGCGATTATCTATGCAGAAGGAGATCTCGCTAGATTTTGCACGTGCCAACGTGCGGCTGCAGAAAGTGCTCGACCATAACTTGAACAGGCAAGAACAGGCCATCAAGATAATAAACGAGCTCATGGGGGAGAAGAAGAATTTCGAGAAAAGGTGCACCCTCCTGCAGGACGAAGTCAATGAGGCAGTCAGAGGATGCGTCGAGGAAACCAAGGCTACCATTCGAGCCTACCATGATAGGAACTGTTGCCTGGATGAAGTGAAATAGATGAAGGAGGACATGAGCAGAGAGATCACTGTACTCGAGGGTGTTCGGAAAGAGAACAAGGAGCTAAGGGCTTGTCTGGAGGCGTATCAGAGGAATGCCCAAGTCTGATTCCCGTTAGAGGGGGCACGAATATCAGTTCGTGCTCCACTCTTTTTGTAATATTTAGGGTTCAGGGAGCAATGCCCAAGTCTGATTCCCATTATAGGGTGCAAGAAGAATCCTAGGGCAACTCTTTATCTATCTAGACATGTGTAAGTGTTCACGTTCATGAATGGACCCCATGAGCTCTTTCCATTCTGTATCTAGACATGGGTTTCTGCATTATGAGTTTGCCACTACTATTTGGTGACATGGGAAAAAACCCACAACACACTAAACTGTAGATAAACCTTATTTGTCTTTGAACTTGAAATTATGACAGTGCCACTAGTCGATTCATAAAATGTTGATTAGTCCTAGATTGCTTCTTCCTTGAAATTATGTCAGTGCCACTAGTCGATTCAGTTAATTATGGAAACTAACCACCTTGTCCTGGTGAACTAAACAAACCATACTATATATATTTGTTGTAGGGAAAGAGGCAAAAGCTCAACCAGGACCTAGCGACCTGGCTAAATGACAAGATAGCCATCCAAAGGGAGAAGCAGAATTCCCAGAAGCTAGCCTTTCACCACCCGCGTGCTGAAGTCGTGGTCCTTTTTGACAAGTCCCAGAAACTGAAGGAGGTAAACGCCGGCTGGGAGAAACTTCATAGGGAAGGTCGCACCTTGGATAGTAAGCAGACGGAGATCATGAAGGAAAATCGTATGGTTATGGTACAACTTCTCGAATCCTGAATATTTGGAACTGCGGGTAAAGCGCGACAAAATCTTGAAGGAGCTGGTCGATCTTAGAGAGGAAAACAAGTAGCTTCGGGCCAGGCTCGTTTGAACCCAACATGTGTCTATTTAGTACTGAACTGCCTATTTTAACCTCTGCAGTGGTGATTTTGTAAACGTGAACTTAACTCTATGCACGATATGTGTGTTCGTCTGAAATTAATTTGCTAGAGGATTGAGTTTGGTTTAGTTAAGAAAGTGCAACTTCAAGTCTTATAGTTAAATAGTTTCAGGCATTGGCACAGCATAAATTATTCATCTTGAATTTTATTTATCCTCTATAGTTTACCCTTGTTCACCCTCGTGCGCCTTCTTCAGTTCCTTCAATAGATCCGCAATATAGTACTCTAGCTTCTCCTTATCTTCCCTGAGCCGAACCCTCTCCTTTTCTACATTATGAATTAGCAACCTGTGAGTATCCTGTAGCTTCTTTGTAGTTCCAACAACCAAGCTCCCATTGATTCTGTCACTTAGTTCTGCCTGCAAATTCTCGATTTCTTGTTCGAGCTCCTTATTTCGTACCGACAGCTTGTATTTTTTTTCAGCTGCATCACAAGCATCAGTAAATCTCCCCAACCCCTTTCCAACTCATACATCTCCCATAACTAGTCGTTCATCGGAGCAATGACTATTACTACATAACTTAGTAACATAAAAGTAAACTACTTTACCTTTGTAACGACCAATACCATATCATAATCACATCCCTCCTGCAAAATAATGTTAGATGCCTCTACTTTATCATTGGAATTAAATAGGGATTATCTTACTTGCTACTGATGTAGCCCAACACATGGAAACTACCATTGGTCCACCTCATGCTACGCCAACCATGCCAATCAAGGTGAACTCCTTCCATCTCTTGCCTTTCTTCGGTTATCATGTGAATGGGATCCTACTTGAGATGAATTCCCATTGTATGACTAGGCCCATGACCATGACGCCAAGAGGAGGAAACAAGGATGCACAAGGAGCCAAGACCCACAAGCATAAAGCCTAGAAGAGAAGACGCAAGAAGCTGCTGGAATCAGACCGAAGTCTCCGGTTTTCCACACCGGAGTCTCCGGTCTGCCACACCGGAGTCTCCGGTCTACCACCCTAGAGTCTCCAGCCGACCTCTGGACCAGCCCCTAGACCAGCACACAGGACAGTCAGTGACCCCCTCCGGAGACGGACTGGAGATGGACCGGAGTCTCCGGCCAACACAGGAGTCTCCGGCCTGTAAACCGGAATCTCCGGCCTAATCGACACAGGTCTGTGAGCCTTAATATGGGCCTAGCCCATGTAACGCCCAAAACTCCCTGTTTATGCCTAAACTACCCCTAGCTCGTGGCTGGCCTATATATATGCCCCCACCCCCTCCTTAGAACAGTAGAATGGAATGGATGATGAATTGAGGCATGTGCCTAACCCTGTATGGGATCCCCCTCTCTATAGTTTATCTATGAGTTGTACAAGGCCTTCTTAATTGAAGTCGTCAAGGCGCTCTTCTAGTTCATGGTCTCTCCCACATACGGATTCTAGTAGTGCTAGGTCTCTCCCCTTGGGATTCTACTTGGTTGCTACTCTCTCCCTATGTGTGATTCTATCAAGAGCTAGCCAATCTCTCTCATGGGATTCTACCTTTGGTCTCTCCCTTGAGATTCTATTGGGTTGGTGGTTCGGGCCAACGAGAGCAAACCGGAATTGTATCGGGTGTGGTGTGCGTTTGTATTGATTTCCCCTTGCGTGTTCATCGTGTTCTTCGCTCCCTCCCCCTAATCCCCTCGAATCTATGAAGATCGGGCCACTACAAGGGTAAATCCACAAGGAGACCCATAACATCTGGTATCAGAGCTTTTGGTTGCCATGGATTCGAGTTTGTGTTGAGTTTCTAGCCACCAATTTCTTTTTTCTTTCCTAAATTCGAAAATTTCCACCAAAAATAGCCATATTCGTGATTTGGATCGATCTGGATTTTCAGAGCGTTTTGGTAAGTTTTGATCCATAGATCCGCTGCTATACTCGTTGATCTACCTTCCTTTGCGTTCCCATGGCCTAATTCCTTGATTTCCCCATCAATTTTGAGGTTTTGGATCGAGTTTTCCGCCCAAAATCGCGCCACGGACGAGTTATGGACGTTCTGGAAGTCCCAGACCGGAGTCTCCGTCCCAGGACCGGAGTTTCCGGTGCAAGTGAACTTAGACCGGAGTCTCCGCCCCTCCCGGAGACAGAAAAACTGTTTCACCGTTTTACGCATAACTTTTGCATTCGAACTCGGATTTTGGTGTTCTTTAGCTCGTTTTGAAGAGGAGAATGAGATCTACACCATCATCCATGTTGTTCATGCTATCTACTCCAACCAAATCCGTGAGCAAGGACGGATCCACCAAATAATGGGTGAAGATCGACGACGAAAGGTATATCAATTCCGCGACTTCTCCCCACTTGCTTTACTTTGTGAGCCACACTATCTTTGCGATACAACATATACCTATTGAGACTAGTTCCTCCAATGATTGCTTGGGCTTTGCACATTTGACCTTGTAGAATTCCGAACAAAAGTTGTAAGTGCTATCTCATAGAGTTATCTTGTATAGTTGTTGGCACAAGAAAAAGCAAGTGAAAAAAAGCTTCTAAGCAAAAGAAAGAAAAATACAAAAAAGAAAAAGAAAGATACAAGTGCCATAGGGAATAGGAAGCGCAAGCTCGATGAACATATTGTAGGTGGTACTTATTGTGCAAATCTTGTAGCCCTCCAATTTTGTGCAATCAAACTAGCATCTCTCCTTGTACTTGTGTGGCATGATCTTTTAGTCTTCGCTAGGCCTTCATTTGGTTCTTAGCTCACTTTTTCCATCACACAAGTCTCGTTCATCCCACCGTGTGTGTTTCCTTGATCTTAATTGCTATCTTGTGGACCGACTTGTTTGCTTTGGATCATCGTGGTTCTCTACTTGCCTTTACATATCTTGATTTTTGGTTGTTCCAAGTTGCATGCCACTTGACCTACCTAAGCTCCTCATAAGCCGTATGTGTTTGGTGTTTCTCGTGTTTTTGGATACGACGCCAGTTCTCCTTTGCATTTTGGTAGCTCTCGGTGAGCTAAGGCGTAGCATCTTTCAACCCAATTTCTACTATATCACACTTGGTCTTGTGAGCACAATGTCTAGGGACTTGGAAACCGATGAGCAAGGATCCATGATCAGCCACGGCAATGACGACTATGCAAGCATAGATGACATGATGGAGCACATGGACCACTATGAGGACTTCGACTTCTCATTCATGGAGGACATAAACCACTTCATCGACTATTATGGCAACATCCTCATGAGCTTTTATGACTTCTTCCACAACTTGTGGACCGAGAACTTCTACACCATGCAAGCGAAGGCACGTCTCTAAGAGGACAACAACGACAAGCTCTTCAAGTTGAACCCATTAAGAGGAACTCTATACCCCGAGGGTTGTCCATCAAGATATCCATCAAGCTCAAGAAGGCGTGACAACTCAACAAGCGCCAAGACACATGAACCAAGACAAGTGCGTCGCCACCAACAAAAACTCAAGAGCATCCATGCTATGTGCTATACAAGCTCAAGACGGCCTACAAGTCCTCTCCGCCATGAGAACAAGGAAGCAAGCTACCGTCCGCACCATCAAGCTACATCAACAAAACAAGTTCGACATGAGGTTCCCAACTACAAGAACATCATCGAGACCACTTCTCCTTCGACGACGACCACTACTCAAGCTTCAAGACCCTCAAGAGAGAAGACCTCATATGATGTTGGTGCTACCTCACGGACAAAGAAGGACACCAAGAAAACACATCGTCACCAACACCATAAAGCTTCCAACACCAAGAACTTCATCGACAAACCTTCATCAAGGAAGCCCCCTACACAAGCTACAAGATCGTCAACAAATGAGAAGGACGCTATGGATCTCTACTACACCAAGTTGGATGAATCCTTCAAGATGTCCTCTCATGAAGTTGACGCCTTCAAGACATGGTGCAAAGCCTTGGATGATGACAACCATTGCGGTACAACCATGGAGGTGAGATATGATACCTCGGATGGCGATGAGAGTGATGATGCCCAACTTAAGGCATTCATCTTTGGAGGCGATAAGGTTGAGGATGGTGAGCATGGGATTTTCCCTTCACCAACGGAGGCACTTGGAGTTGAGGAAACCGAGCCTATTTCCATATGCTTGAGTGATGATGTTGTACCAATCCCATGTGAGCTTGAGAGACACTTAGCCCACTTGAGTGAGAGCAAAAGTGAGTTGAGTGACTCCACCATATGTGAGATTGTGTGCTTCCACTTTGAGGACATGAGTGATACACCTAGTGAGTTGAGAGTGGTAGTTGATAGGTCAAGTGAGGCCATTTCAATTTCTAACAACTTACTCTCTACCTCTAGTGTGTTTCTTCATGATGTGCTAGGTACCTTGGAGGATGAGCCGCCAAGCTTCGAGACGATGGTGCCTACTATTGAGAAAATGTACATGGTGGAGGAAGATGAGGCCATCCCCATTTATGATGAAGAAGTCGCCCACATGGAGGCCGCTACTACCACAACACCCACTTCACATGAGAGGTACGACCAAGGTAACAAGATGGGTGTTGATGATGCCATGCTCCCACTAGTGGACATGATGAATTATGAGGATATGCATGCTATGGACACTACTTATGACATTTCATATGCTTCATTCATGTTCCCATGTGATACTTTGTCTTTGCATAATGTTGATTATGTGGAATTATTTGAGTGCGATGATATTGCCATAGATATGCCATGCTACAAATCCTTCTTCTATCCTACAATTGTTGCGACAAACTTGATGAACAATTGCTCTTTCCCTATGTTTGTCGGCAACCATACTCGTACCATGGAAATGCTTGATCATGCATGTCCTTCATTTTCTCTCGTTGTTGCTTGCAATAATGATCATATGTTTCATATTGAGATCGCCCCCATAGCTTTCTCAAATTTTGGAGCTTTTGATACTTGCCATGTTAAGCATGCTCCCTCCTTTTGCTCGCATAATCACCATTCTTTCTATAATATCTTGCTTGACGCTAATGGTTATGTGCACAAAAGAAGATGCATCATGATGGATGATGTGTTCATCTACCATGCACACACGTTCTTCCTTTTGTTCATGTTGGTGTAGGTACCCACATTCCAATGTCAACCTCGATTGAGCACGAGTTGACAAAACGAGTGCTAGAGAGCATCCATCGAGATATAAAGGGTACATCTCCTTCCTTACAACATGATGACAAGATATCGTCGAGGTCGACTCTTTTTCAAGAGGGGGGATATGATGTAGCCCAACACATGGAAACTACCATTGGTCCACCTCATGCTACGCCAACCATGCCAATCAAGGTGAACTCCTTCCATCTCTTGCCTTTCTTCGGTTATCATGTGAATGGGATCCTACTTGAGATGAATTCCCATTGTATGACTAGGCCCATGACCATGACGCCAAGAGGAGGAAACAAGGATGCACAAGGAGCCAAGACCCACAAGCATGAAGCCTGGAAGAGAAGACGCAAGAAGCTGCTGGAATCAGACCAGAGTCTCTGGTCTGCCACACCGGAGTCTCCGGTCTACCACCCCGGAGTCTCCGGCCGACCTCCGGACCAGCCCCTAGACCAGCACACGGGACAGTTAGTGACCCCCTCCGGAGACGGACCGGAGATGGACCGGAGTCTCCGGCCGACACCGGAGTCTCCGGCCTGTAGAACGGAATCTCCGTCCTGATCGACACATGCCTGTGAGCCTTAAGATGGGCCTAGCCCATGTAATGCCCAAAACTCCCTGTTTATGCCTAAACTACCCCTAGCTTGTGGCTGGCCTATATATATGCCCCCACCCCCTCCTTAGAACGCTAGAATGGAATGGATGATGAATTGAGGCATGTGCCTAACCCTGCATGGGATCCCCCTCTCTGTAGTTTATCTATGAGTTGTACAAGGCCTTCTTAATTAAAGTTATCAAGGCGCTCTTCTAGTTCATGGTCTCTCCCACATACGGATTCTAGTAGTGCTAGGGGTCTCCCCTTGGGATTCTACTTGGTTGCTACTCTCCCCCTATGTGTGGTTCTATCAAGAGCTAGCCAATATCTCTCATGGGATTCTACCTTTGGTCTCTCCCTTGAGATTCTATTGGGTTGGTGGTTCGGGCCAACGAGAGCAAACCGGAATTGTATCGGGTGTGGTGTGTGTTTGTATCGATTTCCCCTTGCGTGTTCATCGTGTTCTTCGCTCCCTCCCCCAAATCCCCTCGAATCTATGAAGATCGGGCCACTACAAGGGTAAATCCACAAGGAGACCCATAACAGCTACCATTGAGTATCTAATACTAGCACACAATAATATGTAAAATAGGTGTCTACATCACATGTATATGTGTGATATGATATGGTCCTTCTTCTTGCGCCTTGATCTCCATCGAGCGCTCCGGCATGATCTCCATCTTGCCCTTGGTTTGACGCCAAGTCCACGACGCCACCACCCGGTCGTTCATCGGAATGATGACTAATACTACATAACTTAGTAACATAAAAGTAAACTACTTTACCTTTGTAATGACCAATACCATATCATAATCACATGCCCTCCTGCAAAATAAAGTTAGATGCCTCTACTTTATCTATTTCAAGTTTTACGTGGTTTTTAGGGCTTTTGCAATAGAACCGTTTCTAAACTACGAACTTTCCAAACACAACATAGATCCAACAGTTGTCTCTACTACACTCCTTTCGGGGCCCTCCATTGTAAATGCTATATCTACTATTGAATGACAGACAGACACCCGCTAGCCACTTATACGGTACAAGCCGTATGTTGAGCATGGAACCTGTCTCGCATACGAATACGCGTAAGGTCAGTCCAGGCCGCTTCATCAAACAATACTGCGATATAAACAAGTTCACATTAGAGGGTAACAACTAAGGGATCAATGCCTGCAAAATACTTGTGCGTACTAGCCGTACAACACTCCTACACATAGATCGGCTCTAATACCACTGAAGGGGTTCTTTGGTAGGATACAAAAAAATTCTAACGTTGTAATAGCCTAATACTGCCCAAGATCTATCGATGTAGTAATGCAGTAACGACCGAGCGTATAGAATACATACCCTTGTAGACCGTACACGGTTAACATTCCGAGGGGAACGTGGTTGATGTAATCGTACTCATAGCTGACCTCAAGGTCGCGCAGCTCCTCATAGGTCATCCCTTGCTCCTTCTTCGTCATGCAGCAGCTTCGGCTCATGACATTTAAGCGCCCGAAGTGTTGCACCTCGTGTCTTCATACACATTTGGTGTACAATGAGATCTCCGGGTCCCCGATCCCGCCAGGAGTGCGGAAGTTGATATCCGGCTAGGAATCCCTGCAGTGCAACGACGTACTACAGGTGTGTCACCTCTTGCGTGGACAGTCCTTACTTGGGACCATGCCAACGCGTGGAGACGGGAGAGACAGGGAAGGAGGAAGTCAACCAAAGGACTTCTCCAAATATTGTTGTGTTTAATACCACCCATGGGCACCCCTTTATATAGACTAAGGGGGTGTGCCTTTCTTAAAGTCTAAGCCATGTGGGACTAATTGCTCAAGGAAAAAGCAGCAGGATTTTCGTCCTGGCCGGTTGGGCCGAATCCAGCCAGCCCAACTAGCTAAGAGGGAAGCAACAAACAGTAGCCTAGGCAGGAGCCAACCGGGTGGGACTTGGCACGGCCCATCCCGCGCCCTCCTGGCTCCCGCCTGGCAGCGGCATGCTGCGAGCGGCCCGGGTGGGCTGGCGCGCCACCCATAGCCCAGCGCGGGGCAGTAGCCCACAACAGCTGGCCGGGTGGGCCAGCTCAGCACCACGGCCCAGCAGCGGCCTGCCCGCTAGTGGCCCCGCAGGGTGCACGGTTATCCGCCGCCCGTGTGGCCGGCTGTCGGTCGGCGCTCGCCCCGCCTAGCCCACAGCGGCAACAACTGCCCTTTTTCCTTTTCTTTTTTTCTACAGCTTTACTTCTAGGCCTATTCCCTCCGGGATTTGGCCTAATATGAAAGTTGCTTTTATAAATCTTAATCTAAGTATTATTTAGAATCTATTAATTCATAATTAATATATAATATATATTTAAATTCCCATTTATCCGAAAATACTTTTCTGTTCTTTTCCTTTATTCCTTCTCCGAACAACTTCGGATCTCTCCGCGGAACAATTACGGATTTCTCTTTCTCTACCGTGATTCCATCTTACATATGATCGCTCTCATCGTACCCTTAAGTGTATCCCCTCATGGCTTGGGAATGCTCTAGACATGATCTATATCAATGATCAATAGAGGGACCAAGGATGCCCATGTAACCCCTATGCATTCCTGATGACAATGTTGTTTGAACCGGTAAATGTAGCATCCAATTTCCTTTTGTTTCTTGATACTACTTGTCCGAGATCCGATCATTGGTATCACATACCTTGTTCAATCTCGTTACCAACAAGTTCTATTTTACTTGTTACCGTGATATTACATCCCCGTGACCGAGTCACATGTTGCAACATTTATGGATGTAATCTCACCAAGCCGACCGTATGTATCTTTACCCGTCATGTGGGTGAACAAATCCCGGTCTTGTGGTTACATGTCATCTACTGTTCCTTTGTAATAGCCATCATACACCTTTATTTCCACCGTATTACTAGATGACATTTGATGCACTCAAAGTAGCCTTAGGAAATAGTGAGTAATATGAACTCATGGTCTAAGGAAAAGGAGACTAGATTTTAGTTGTTGCAACAATGAACTATATGACTTTATTGTGTCGCAATCCTTTGAAGAATGTCCATCACATCATTCTCGAGTGATATGACCTCATTGTCAATTGGCATAAATGCCCATGATCTTAAAAACTAGATCATCCTCATGACCAATGAACTAGTATGAATAGAGGCTACTAGGGACTTGGTTGTTTCATGCCACACCTATACCAATGTTTCTACTTGATATAGTTATAGCACAATATGAAACTATTATAAACTAATTGAGATATGGCAATAAAAACCTATTTATTATTTGCCTCTAGGGCATAATCTCCTTCACGTTCAATCAACATGGAGTTCGACGTGCCAACGTGATCATGCAGTAGTTGCACGCATCATTGCCCCATCAACACGTGACACATGCACGCGAGATGTGCACGCCGATGCCCGTGATTATCACCCGACCCCACTCATTTTTAAGGGCAAGATCGCACTCCTTTTATTATACACAGGATTTTAGGCGGCAGCAAAGACCATTGAACTGTCCATCGCAATAAAGACAAGTCCCATCGATTTGCTATCCCTAGCTTCTTTGAGAAGGTAGACCGTACAAGGTGGTATTGTATAATAGTAGTAGTACTACTGGACCACGGCATGTACTCTTTGACTCTTATCCCACACTAATCACTATCTTCTTCCTCCTGTCGCCACCTCCCTCCCCTCCAAGCCATGGCTCCCCTGAGGAGAGGCCGGTCGACCATCCCCACGGAGAAAAAAGAGAGAGCTCGCCGCCAGGCAGTTCTTTCTCTACCAGCCCCTCAAGCCCCCTCTCACTAAGTCCCAATCTCCCCCGACAATTGTGCCGAACGTTCTAGCAAGCGAGGGCTCCTCCCAGTATGGTCTTCTTGTTCTACTTCTTCTCCATCTACTTCTCCATCATGATCTTATTATGCTTCTTCTTATTTTTCTTATTCTTCTTGCTCTTCCTCTTCTACGTATTATAGGCCGGCTGTGGAGCCAGTATCCACCATGAAGGAGGCGTTGCAGGACCCGTTCGGTCCCGTTCCATGTCTCAGTGAGGTAGCAAATCTCCACACTATTATTTCTTTGAGTTGTAATGTGGATTTCTTAGATCGTGTCAGCCCCGCATTGGTTTTTTTGCGAGTTGTATTAGTTTTCATGATTATGACTAGATCTCTTGGTCTTTCCTTAATACCGTTCTTCATAGATTCAATGTGGATTTTGTGATAAGGATTAGTTTATCGTGATTATGACTGGATCTCTAGGTCCAATATTTAATACTGCTGTCTATAGATTCAATGAGGATTTTTGGATTTGTATTAGTATTCACAGGGAACATGGAGTGTAATTATAGAATTTGTATTTCAATTAACATGAATGATGCAGCGATCGAAGGCCGAGTACCATGACAAGGTGTCCATGATCAGTGCCAAGGTTGACAACCAACAAGAGCTTGCACGCTCACTCACCCAAGCTATTGAGAGACTACTCAAGCGATTATCTGTGCAGAAGGAGATCTCGCTAGATTTTGCACGTGACAATGTGTGGCTACAGAAAGTGCTCGACCATAGCTTGAACAGGCAAGAACAGGCCATCAAGATAATAAACGAGCTCATGGAGGAGAAGAAGAATCTTGAGAAAAGGTGCACCCTCTTGCAGGACGAAGTCACCGAGGCACTCAGAGGACACGTCGAGGAAACCAAGGCTGCCATCTAAGCCTACCATGATAGGAACCATTGCCTGGATGAAGTGAAATAGATGAAGGAGGACACGAGCAGAGGGATCACTATACTCGAGGGTGTTCGGAAAGAGAACGAGGAGCTAAGGGCTTGTCTAGAGGCGTATCGGAGGAATGCCCAAGTCTAATTCCCATTAGAGGGGGCACGAATATCAGTTCGTGCTCCACTCTTTTTGTAATATATATGGTTCAGGGAGCAATGCCCAAGTCTGATTCCCGTTATAGGGTGAAAGAAGAATCCTAGGGCATCTCCTTATCTATCTGGACATGTGTAGGTGTTCATGTTCATGCATGGACACCATGAGATCTTTCCATTCTATATCTAGACATGGGTTTCTGCATTATGAGTTTGCCACTACTATTTGGTGACATGGGAAAAAACCCACAACACACTAAACTGCAGATAAACCTTATTTTTCTTTGAAGTTGAAATTATGACAGTGCCACTAGTCGATTCATAAAATGTTGATTAGTCCTACATTGCTTCTTCCTTGAAATTATGTCAGTGCCACTAGTCGATTTAGTTAATTATGGAAACTAACCACCTTGTCCTGGTGAACTAAACAAACCATACTATATATTTTTGTTGCAGGGAAAGAGGCGAAAGCTCAACCAGGACCTAGCGACCTAGCTAAATGACAAGATAGCCATCCAAAGGGGACAAGCAGAATTCCCAGAAGCTGGCCTTTGACCACCTGCGCGCTGAAGGAGGTAAACACCGGCTAGGAGAAACTTCACAGGGAAGGTCACACCTTGGCTAGTAAGCAGGCGGAGATCATGAAGGAAAATTGTATGGTTACAGACCAACTTCTCGAATCCCTGATGGAGCGCTGGAACCTGCTGTAGGCGCACAACAAAGTACTGAAGGAGCTGGCCGATCTTAGGGAGGAAAACAAGCAGCTCCGGGCCAGTCTCGCTTGAACCCAACATATGTCTATTTAGTACTGAACTGCCTATTTTATCCTCTAAAGTGGTGATTTTGTAAACGTGAACTTAAATCTATGCACGATATGTGTGTTCGTCTGAAATTATTTTGCTAGAGGATTGAGTTTGGCTTAGTTAAGAAAGTGCAACTGCAAGTCTTATAGTTAACTAGTTTCAGGCATTGGCACAGCATAAATTATTCATCTCAAATTTCCTTCATCCTCTATAGTCTGTCCTTGTTCACCATCGTGCACCTTCTTTAGTTCCTTCAACAGATCCGCAATGTAGTACTCTAGCTTCTTCTTATCTTCCCTGAGCTGAACCCTCTCCTTTTCTGAATTATGAATTAGCAACCTATGACTATCTTGAAGCTTCTTTGTAGTTCCAACAACCAAGCTCCCATTGATTCTATCACTTAGTTCTGACTGCAAATTATCGATTTCTTGTTCCAGCTCCTTATTTCATACCGACAGTTTGTATTTTTTTCAGCTGCATCACAAGCATCAGTAAATCTCCCCGGCCCCTTTCCAACTCTCACATCTCCCATAACTGGGCCAAACATTTCTTAAGTGCATCTGGTCACTCAAGATCCACCCACTCTACTGCTTTACACTTCGGGCCAACCTAAAAAAGCGCACACTATCGTGTTATGAACATACACGATACATTTTTCTTCATGTCACTATTGCACATAATGTAAAAATAACCTGATTTGTATAGCCCAAAAACCTTCTCCCAGTGTTACTGCCTTCGAATGCAACATATCTCCTCAGTTTTAGCCCATGGTCACATGGTACTTCTCCATCGAGATCTAGGCCCTTCCATTCGGAGTCGTAGATCATCTGTGGTACCTGTAAGTAAACGCAAAGCTAGAATTGAACATGATTGCATGCACATATGGAGCTCAAATCGAGGGATTTACCAATGCCCAACCCTAGCCCGAGAAAACAGAAAAACTCACATTGTGGAAGGAATACTCGATGTCAGAGAGAAGGCTGTCGCTGCTCGACTAGTCATCCTCATTGTTCCTGGATAGCATGGCGAATGCATCAGAGTCGGTGACAGTGACGGTGAGGAGAGAGAGAGAGATAAAGAGTGGCAAAAGTGAAGTGCATGACCGCTGCAACAATGACTAAATTGGCATGTTACAATAGTTTAATGGATACCATGCCCTTTCCCTAGATTACTGTCTCCTGCCAAATAGGGTTTCTCTTCATACATTCTTATTTTAAATATTAAACCTGTACTCCCTCCATCCCAATTTCATTGCCTAAGGAAAACATACCAGTATATTACATCATCTAAAGAAACAAAATCATGTCAACTTAAGGTACTTATGCATCACTTGTTCAGTCATGGTTTCACAAAACATTACATTACAATCTCTCAAAAAACATAATCACAGAACTAGGTATACCACATCAACTCAAGAAACAAAATCATGTCAACTACAAGGTACTTACGCATCACTTGTCTAGTCATGGTTTCACAAAACATTACTTTACAATCTCTCAGCAAACAAAATAACAAAAACAAGTATAGTACATCATCTCAAGAAACATAAGCATGTCAACTACAATGTATTTATGCATCACTTGTCCAGTCATGGTTTCACAAAACATTACATTACAATCTCCCAACAAACATAATAACAGAAACAAATACTCTCGAGGGGTTAACTCATCAATGCCCATCATAGATGGACTTAGGTTCGAGGAAGTGGGGAGCACTGGAGGCATCAATCGGCTAGAAAACAAGCACACAGGGATGCAAGGTTTACCCAGGTTTAGGCCTCATAGAGAACCCTACTCCTGCTTGTCTGCTCTTGGAATTATCGAGGAGTCAAAAGTTATAGGGCTGCACAGATGCAATCTAGCGATGGTGTGGAAACTAGGGTTGTGGATTGTCCTCCTCGCCGCCCCTCCTAGCCTTTATATAGATAGGATAGGTCTCGGGATAGCAGGCCGAGTCAGTTACATATTAGGGTTTTCCCATTAAACTTCTATGTTGAGTCTGCCGTGTGCCACAAGCAGTCTGAGTCTCCTTGGTTGCCGAATATCGACTAGGCCTTAGCAACGTCATGGGATTCTTTTAAGCTGGACCATATATACCAAGCTCGAGTACCTGTAAGGTATACCCATGTTAGTAGCACCCGAGTGTCCGGTTTAATCGTAGATTTGATTGGAGACTTATGAAGCTTTCGAGTGCACAATCGAGCATGTTTTTGAGTGCTTTAATTTGTATCATAGGGATTGTTGATATACATGCCTGATTTATCTGATGTATCAAAACCAGTTAACTGCCTTAGGGCAAAATAATGCAATCTACTCAAATTCGAGTCCTCAGACTCGAATTCGGAAAAGTGCTGGCGTAATTTGACTCAGGCAATGGAGGTCTTTTAGAATCGAATCTTAGTGTATAAGTGTGAGCACTCGACGCGTCTGTCAAGGTTTTATTTCATCGTACCTGTAGGAACGGATTATTTCTGGTAGAGCATAGTAGGTGCGTTACCACACCTTGTTCGGGTCTTACCTTCACGCTGCAAGTGTGGCATCCGAATTTTGTCATCACAGAGATGATTCAGGTGGCCCAGGAGACGCAGTCTCTTTGTAGGGAAAATATGTGGTGGAGTCGCCAATGCTTTCGAGTGTTTGTGCAATCAACACATAGTTGTGTACAAGAAAATTCATAGGGTGCGTGACCAGCGCTCCGTATGGGAGTAGCCCCTAAGTGCCTATTCGAGTTGTAGACTCGAGTGGGGACTAAAAATATTATGCAACTGCTGTCGTCTTTTGCTTGTTTCAGTCGAACATGTTTCTAGCGTTCCCTATGGGAGTAACCCTGAGTCCACACTTGAATCGTTGATTCAAGTGAAGGGTTTATAATGCTTGGAAGTATATAAAGTTCATCGGTGCTTGTGACGCTACATTAGAGTAGCCCCCGAGTACTTGGTTGAGTCGAAGACTCGAGTGCGGACTAGAGTAGTTAGAAGGGTGCTCCTGCTGGAGTTAATCACGCCAGTGCTGATGATGAGATGATCTCACTTGCCCACGTGAGCGGTTTTGACAGGACGTGACAAAAGTGGGGCCCTATTTCTTACTTGGATTTGACTAGGCATGCGTAATCTTTGATTTTAACTGCGTCTCCTCGATTCTCGCGTGTAATGGGGAGTGGAGCGATGGTTCGCTATTTTGATCTGCCACGTGTCTGTATTGATGCGGACCACACGTCTGACTAGTTTCCTCCTGGTCGTTCGATGGCATCAGCAGTGAGGTTAAGTAGGGGCTAGCTATGCGGTAATTTTCCCCATAGATCATCTTCGTCCTCGCGCACTACCTCCATTGCTTCTCCTCGTTGTTCCATCATTCGCACCTCTTTGCTATGCTGGACGGCCTCCGCACCTTTCCCAGCTACTTCCTACGCTCCGACGGCAAACACCAGATGGGGAAGAAGAAAGGTGCTTCTGCTACTGGATCTACGGCCTCCACTGTTGCGGCCAAGAAGAAGGGCGTCGCTGCTCCGGGCACCAGCACTACCTCCACGACTAGAAATAAGAAAGGCCTAGGAACGCGTGTCACGAATGGGTCGTTGCGGCCAACCACCATCAAGGGCACAAAGCTCTTCAACTAGCAACAAGATGGTGCTCTCCCTGCTGCGGAAGATGACTGCCGAATTCCCGGCGATGAGGTAATCCACAGTACTCCCGCCAGATTTTGGGTGGTGTTCCTCACGTTTACCATTCGTGGTCTTTCTCTCGCCCTTCACAAGTTTGTGAGGGGGTTGCTGTGCTTCTACAGGCTCCAGCTGCACCAGCTGACCCCGAACTCCATCCTTCATATCGCTTGCTTCATTACCCTCTACGAGTGCTGGCTCGGAATCGAGCCACACTTTGGTCTCTTCAAAAAACTTTTCAAAATCAAACGCCAGTCGGGCTCTGGGTCGGTAGTCTACGATATAGGAGGCTGTGGTATCAATGTCGACTCCAATGTCACCTTTTTTCCATCAACTTTAATGATTTGTCCAAGGATGGAGGGAGAAGTCCTTCTTTATTCACGACCAGATGGTTGATCAGGAACACTATGGACTCGCGCCTTTTGATCCGATGGAAGCATGCAAGAGAAGGAGGTCGTGGAACAACACTGTGATGCCCGGCAAAGCCGAGGAAACAGAGACTCTGTACCACCGTGTCTGCAACCTTGAACGCCGCATAGGAAAGGAAGTAGGTGGCGCAAACCTCATTCACACCTGGATGCGCTGTCGAGTGCAGCCACTTCAGGCTAGAGAAACTCCGATGTGCTGCTAGACTGGCATTGCCGATGTGACTCGCATCTCGTGAGAGAGAATCTCTTCGGGCGAAGTAGACAGGAGGTTTTGACTGCTGACCAAGCACACTGCCAAGGAGAAACTCACTAGTGACTCAGTCGTGCCTCCCTTCTGTGCGAGTCATCCTCTGCATGAGGTGGATTTCTTTTAAAGTTCTTCTTGTTTTTTGATTGCCTGATGGGTGTCTTTTATACTGATGTTTGGTCCTTGTTTCTGGACTGGAAGGTGACCACTGTGTTGCCTCCATAGCCTGAGGGAGTAATCCCTCGCGAAGCCGAAGAGGAGGGAGGATCAGAATCTACCATCCCTGTCAAGGGAGAGCAGCAAGCCCCTGAGTCCAGTGGGAATAACACTCGCAAGCGTTCCCAAAGCAAGAACTCAGACGCATCCTCACCGATGATGCTGAAGGGTCCTCCGACTATGGTAGAGGAGCCTATTCCTGCCGTGCCTGTGCGCGTCGTGGATCCTCCTCCGCGGAAGAAACTGAGGACCCCGAAGGAGGCATCTGAGGACTCCTTCGACCTCAACAATTTTGACGGGTATGTTTTATATTCTTGCGAGTTCATCCTTGTGTCCCAAAATCTTCTCTTATGAAGTCACACTATTTGTTTTGTAGCCAAACTGCATCGTCATCATCCGATGATTGTTTGTTCGTGAAGGAGTCTTGAGTCGCAGACTCCGAGGACAAAGAGGTGGTGGCGCGGTCTCCTTCTCCTTCGGTGGTGGCCACCTCTCGAGCTCATTCTTCGAGTTCCCCTTATGCTCAGGGGCACCAGATTGTTGCCCGGACATCTACTCAGAAGGAAACTTTGGAGTCCCTAGAGGAACATGTAAGTTTTCTTGTCTTTGACAGTCGAAATTTGGTCGATGCTCATGCTTCCCTTTTTCGCAGCCTGTCATGAAGGAATCCACTCGCCTCGCCAAGCAGATTATTTCCCTGGGTCGTCAGCATGCTTCGCTAGAAGCCCGCCATCGCACCTTTGAAGGTGAGTTTGCATTCTCTCATCCGTGCTGTTATGCACAAAAATTGGTGATTTTGAGTTGTGCTGTTTCCACTTGCAGGTGAGCATAATGAGCTTCTGTGCCGCATCGATTCCCTCCATAAGGGTCTTGTCGCCGCAGAGAAAAAGCGCGACGAGGCACTCCAAGCCATGGAATGCTCCGGCTAGGAGTCCAAGACTCGTGAGGAGGACCTGCTGGCAGTTGTGGCTGACAAGGAAAAGGTGTTCATAGAACAGCTTTTCTCTGTTGCTAAGGCACTCTCGGGTAAGATACTGCATTATTTTATTTGCCATGTACTTTGCCTATTCGTTGTTGTACTCATGTGTATTTTCTGCAGATGATGTTGGTGTGCACTTTGATGCCCAGGCTTTGGCCCGCTCAGATGCGTTGGCTGGTGCTATGGCCACAGTCGAAGACTGCAGCATCTCCATCAAGGACTCACGCGAGAATGCCAAGGGCGTGCTTGGGCATCTTTGAGAGGGGATGGTCCCCAAGGCCAAGATGATCGAGGATCTCGATGGCTTGGTGCAGTCCTTCGCTGGAGGCGTGCCAATGGATTTCAAGAATGCTCAAAGGGGTGTTGTAGCGCCATGGGACTCGCCATGGTGCAAGCTCACGGTGTTGATTTGAACCCCAACAGGATCTCCTCGGCGATGTCGGTCACTGCAGATGGCCAGCAGGTAGTGTTTGCTCCCTTCGCCACTAGTTGCAATAAATATGGGCCTCGGCTCATTGAAACACTCGCCAAGTATTCGGTGGAACTAAGGCGGTCGAAGACGTCGAAAGTCACGGCATCAGAGGCTATAGCCGAAAAGGCTGTGGCGTCGGAGACTGCCACAGACTCGAGGAAGCCCTCGAGTGCCAACGCCTAGCTGTAGTCTGCTGTTTAATCGCCTTTTGTAATAGTCTATCTTTTCCCTTTTGAATTGTACCTGGTGGGCGTACCCCTTTTGAGACTTGCTGAACCTTGATGTTTCTTCTGCTGGCATTTATTTATGAATGGTTCGTCTTATTTGCTTCTTACTCTGCTTATAATAGGGTCCTTCGAGTGGTCCGCCCGACTCACCTCCCACCGATGAACCTGTGGCGCAACCACGTTCAAAGGTGGAGGAGATGTCGTTGTTGTCTCGATTGCGTGACCGTATAAAACATTTGGAGCAAGAGATGCCCATGATCCGTGGTAGCATGGACGTGTGGATGTCAAAGGCTAAAAAAGCCAGTGCTCGCGAGAAGTACTTTCTAGGCGAGGTGGCTCAGTTGAATGAGCAATTTAAGTGTTAGTTCTCTAGCTTTTTGTCCTTTCCCAGCCACTCGTGGTGACACTTTGTATTTATGATTTGTACTGCCTTTTGCAGTTGTTAGATCGTTGCCCGCAGGATGAGAGGGATCGAATCGCCATTCGACTGATCTGCTTAACCCAAGAGCGGCTGGAAGCTGGTGGGTACTTTTGGGTTGATCGTGATCACGCAGTCGCGTTGGCAACGCTGCAGGATCGTGCGTCGCAGGTGCTGCTTTACTTGAAGAAGTCACGTTCAAGCCTTGAGCATATTTTCTAGGCATTGTTCCCATTGGATGTCGTGCCCTCTAGCTTGTTAGCTTTATTGAAAAAATTTCAGGATGCCAAAGCAGTCCGCGAGTGTGTGCGTCAGCAGTTAGTTGCGGGTGCCAAAGTTGCATTGACACTTGTTCGCCTGCATCATCCTGACCTGGATTTCGAGGCTATTGCTGCTGGACCGCCACCCCACTAGAAGGAATGGCATGGAACATGGTGCCTCAATATTGGGCGGCTGATCAGCCAGCCGAAGATATCGTCGGGTTCTTCAAAGAACATACCAACGTTCTCCTTTTACGGCAATAGGGTAGTTTTGAACCTGCACATAGATGCATACGTGTTGTAAAGTTCGTATAAGTACATCGGGTGGGTTTTGTTACCCGTTTATACGTAAGAGCTTGCTAGCTTATGTATTTTTTGAGTAGCTTGTACTCTACGGTTCCTCTTCGTTAGCCTGACGCATATTCATCTCAGCACCTTGTCAACCTATCAAGTGTGTTGTAGCTACGTTGGTTTTACCAAGGGTTTGATTGATAGTACGTTAGCTACTCAGGCTACTGCGCTATTTGTGTAATGAGGTATAAAGGGTGGGGTAGCCCCTGAGTGATACAATTGTAAATAAAAATAGAGACACAAATTTGGAGGCACTTAGCTTTATTTATTCGTGGAATATCAGGAGTTACAATGTATGGCTAAGTAGCCTGGCTAAATAGCCTTATTTGTAAAGTAAAAACATCTAAGGGTAGAAACGATGCAGCCGCGCAACGTTCTAGGGATTGGAGTATGCGACTCCGCTTTCTACGTCTTTAAGGCGGTAGGCGCCACCTGGGATTACTTCGGTAATCACATAAGGTCCTTCCCAAGGGGACTCGAGCTTGAGGTATCCTTGTTGCTTTAGTCGCAGGACCAGGTCTCCTTCGACGAAAGACCGTGGGCGTAGCCTTCTGCTGCGGTAGTTGTGAAGGTTTTGCTGGTAGATCGTAGATCTCTCCACTGCAATTTTGCGTGCCACATGGAGGAGATCGATGGAGTCTTCAAGTGTAACAGTTGACTCTGCCTCGCTATATGCTACGACCCGTCGGGCTTTGTAGCGCACTTTTGCGGGTAGTACTGCCTTGGTGTCGTGTACCATGAAGAACGGAGTATAGCCTGTGGCGCTATTTGGAGTTGTGCGCAGGCTCCATAGTACTGATTGTAGCTCCTCGGGCCAGCATCCGGCAACTCTTTCGAGTGTCCATAGGAACCTTTTCTTGATGCCGCCACAGAGGAGGCTGTTGGCCTTTTCGACTTGACCGTTGGTCTAAGGGTGCGCCACAAAGGTGTAGCTAATGTTGATTCCCATGTTTTTGCAGAAACCCTAGAATTCATTCGAGGTGAAGTTTGTTTCGTTTTCCGTGATGATGCTATGTGGCACTCCGAACCGGAAGACGATGGACTCGATGAATTCAACGACACTGGACCTGGACTGGTTTGACACCGACATGGCCTCAATCCACTTGGTGAATTTGTCGACCGCGATGAGCAGGTAGACGTATCCTCCAGGTGAAGATTTTTGGAGCTTGTCGGCCATATCGAGTCCCGATTGCACAAAGGGCCAGGTCACGGGTATTGGTTTGATCTCTACGCCAGGTGCGTGCGGTTTGTCCACGAATTGTTGGCAAGCACTGCATCTCTTAACGATGTCCTTGGCGTCACGCATTGCCGTTGGCCAGTAGAATCCAGCTCATAGAGCTTTGCTGACGGGGGCGTGGCTGTCGGCGTGATGGCCACAAGTGCCTTCATGTATTTTGAGGAGGATGGCTCTTCCATCTCCATTGGAGACGCGTCGCTGAAGGACTCCTGTAATGCTGCGCTTGTACAGTTTGTCGTTGATAAGGGCGAAAGCCTTGGATCGTCATGCTATGTGACGCGCATCTGTCAGGTCATCTGTCAACCTTTTGCTGAGCAAGTACGTGATGTATGGTTGTGTCCAGGATGGCTCGATTATCATGACCTCCATGGGGCCTTCGAGTCCCGTATTGTGGTGACCCAACATACCACTACATGATGTAGTACACTATAGTTGTTGACATAACACCAACAAAACACCGTTCACTAGTATTACATCCCTCGGAGTGGTACAACAGAAACACAGCAGGTCCAAGACATGACTATAGATTACAACTCGACTCCTTACAGAAGATCCAGATAACACTTAAGGTTAAAGAGGAAGAAAACAACTTCATACAAATAAGAACCAGAAATAATAACTCGGAACTATCTAGTTAATAAGACTAGCATCTAAACTATCTAGCTTGCAATTGCTGCTAATGCAACGCTCTACAGAAGTAGGTTTTATGGCTAGAGTATCTACTCCTATCTAATCAGAACTTTGTCTTCACTTCGGTTGATGAATATGTTGCCTTAATTGACTTCCTTGAAGAACTTGCGCTGTCGATGATGTTGGGGATATACTTTCTGGGTATCCTCACTATGCCTCACTGACCAGGGCGGCCCACTTCGGGTTAGAGCTTTGCTTCACGGGCAGCCCAGTCAGGGAGAAGAGACGAAATCCATTCCGGGTACGGAATAGCCTAGAAGATTTACCGACTTAGGCCTATTATGTTACTTGTAGTTCAAGATGTACTCTGTAACCGACTCTTAGTCGTAGCCGGATAGGTCTCTCCTATAAATCCTAGGCCGGATATCTATATAAGTTGTCCTAGGGTACGCCTTTAGGGCACCTCACAATAGTCTACAATCTCAACTCGCACAGGCGAAACCCTTGTCACCCATATTCTGGCTTTGCCGTATTACTGGATTGCTAGCAGGAGTAGGATCCGTCTAAAGCTGGCGGATTCGAACCTGGGTAAACTTGTGTGCCCACCTTCCCGGAACACCGTACGTCTAACACCCCTCTCTTCCCCACACCCCGAGGACCCCCTCATGGTGTACTTGTCATCAATCCGACGACAGTTGGCGCCCACCGTGGGGCAAGTAAGCTTCAGATCTGCATTCTGAGCAGAATCTGCAAGAATCGGAATCGGCGAGACCATCACCGTTGGTCACATCCTCTACGCCAGCGACGCCCCTCTCATCATTCTCGACGAGACCTGGATTCCGGCTAGGGAGGCCGTGACTGCCTACACCATCATGTCTTTTTGCGAGATCGATGTTTACATCGGTTTCGCTGAACCTGCCCAACCCACCCCAGCGGTGATGATAGAGGCAGAAGAAATCTCTGGGTCCACTTTGTCCATGGAAGCGGCAGAGTTCCGGATCTTAGAAAACTCTAATCCCACCTAGCCCGCACCTATTGCGGAGATAGTGGAGAAAGCTGAACCTGAAGCAGATCTTGCGGTGCAAGTCAAATCTGGAGTGGATCTCCCTAGTGAGGCCGAGTCCCAAATCGATCTACCCGCAAAGGTCGAAATCTAGGAGGAGCAAGACAACAACCATGATTCCGGCTCTGGCAATGCTAGAACATATCAACCTTTCCAGAGGCATACGTTGAGGCGCATGATGATGCAAGGTGCAAATGTGGATGAGGTTCTCGAGACCATTAGAATTTTGGAAAGAAGCCCACGAGGAAAGCCGGAACTACCTGAGGACACACGTGTCACACTTTGTCGGATATGTTGGATCCGGATCCGGCTCTGCCGATGCTGGTGACAATGAAGACTCGATGCTGGAGGCGATCGGGACAAATGCCGACTTACCGACATCTTCGAATGATTCCATGACGTCAGCGGATTTCCAAAAGTTCTCCACGGAATACGAAGAGGAGTTCAACTCCAAAGCTGCAGAAGAAGGAGAAGCCATGGACGAAGGATCCAGAGAAAACTCTTCTAAAGCACAGGATGACATGGATCTTAGAGACAATCCCGACATCCAGATGTCCGAAAGTTCCGATCAGAGTTTGACTCCGGTAAATGGACCCAAAACCGTATTTTCTACTGGCGCTACCAAGAAGGCAAAGAAGAAGAACAAGAAGAACAAGACCCCAGCAAAAGACCCTCCAGCAGAGGAAGTGATTGCCGAGGAGTCTGAGGAAGACTTGGATGGAGCATTAATCCCAGAAGAGCCCAAAGAAGCTTCAGTGGATGGACACGTGGGCTGGTGCCCGTAAACTCGTTGATGTTGCGCTAACCACACCTATCCCTATAGCTGCAGAACTTACGACTGAAGAATTGGAAGAAAGGGATCAATCCCTAGAAGCGCGTTGCCAAGTACTCCTAGATTAAGCCAATAACATCAAGGAAGAGAAAAAGCGCATAGCTATTGCGGAGAAGTTCATCTCTCTGCACCATCAGAAGACCCAGAAATGACACAGGCATGACAATCAATTTCCAGGAGTCCACAAGGTTATCTTTGAGGGGGACCCAGGGATGACTCGACTCGACACAAGGGAGATATGGTGTACCCAACACCAGTACAAAACACTGCCGCAGCTCGAGATATCCTGGCAAATAATCCAGGCCCCAAACAGGTTCGGTTGGGCATAAAGCTACTCACTAAGGGTCTGGAGCAACAGAAGGTCGTGAAATCCGGGAGCGGAAAACTGGTCTCTCAATCTGACCAATGTCGCACGTCTCCGGCCTAGAATGACGTAAGGCCCCACCGGGTTCTGGAACAGCATTACCGTTTCGACCGTTGGGAAGACAACTACTCAAGAACTGGATCTTCAGGGCAGCGCCACAGAACCGCTGATACGTCCAAAACGTATCTACTTTCTCGAACACTTTTGCTATTGTTTCTCCTCTAAGCTTGTGTGATTTGGATACAACTAACACAGACTGACGCTGTTTTCAGCAGAATTACCTTAGTGTCTAGTTTTTGTGTAGAAAATCAACTATCAGGAAAAATCCTGCAAAATATGCCAAAAATCCTATTTCACCAGAAGACGAGACGGAGTAGGGCCACGAGGGCCCCACCCCACCTGTCCGCGCGGGCCAGGCCAGGCCACGCCTGGGGGTGGTGTGGCCGCCTCGGCTGCCCTCTTCGCCTATAATTTGCCTCTTGACCTAAAAACCAAGGGGGGTTCGAGGTTTTTCCAGAAAGAGTTCTGCTATGCCGCCACCACCAGATTCCGCGATTCGGAACCAGAGACTCCATTCTGGCACTCTGCCGGGACGAGGAATTGGAGGAGATCATCGCCATCATTGATATGGGGTGGCCCGATCTTCTCAGCAAGCACTTGTCGATGGTGAAGGTGGATGATAGATAACTAGCCTGTAGCTATGAACTCTCCCGCTCAATCCCTGATGCCAATGCAACAGCTCTCAAACCTTGTAGGATATTCACAACACCACGCTCTTGCACACGCAGCCGTGACCACGAACGGTAGTATGCAATCTACTAATTTCCAATGGAACAACAGATCACACTCAATTATAGTTGGTAAATTCAAACACAGGGTAATTTCAGAGGTTCTATGAAAGAAACAACTCCAAAATATTTTAACGTGGTCTAAACCCTAATCTACGACGCCCCCATCTATTTATGAGTCCAAAGGGAGGCGGCCTATGGTGGAACCCGAGTCGGTTCCACCCAACCTGGATACAAACCGGCCACAAGTGGCTCGGCCAAGACTGGCTTTGTCGTGGCAGAGTCCTAGTCGGTTTTCCTGCCGCGATAGCCTGCCGTGGCAGAGAAACGAGGCTTTTCTCTGCCGCAGCAGAGAACTTCCTCCTCTTGTTGATCTTCGTCTTGGACAGCTCCTTGCGCTTCCTCCCTCTCCTCCCTCGCGCATTCCTCATTGATCAACACGCCATGTTCCTTCAGCTCCTCACTCTATGCTATGCCTTCTTCTCCTAAGTACCTGATCATACAATAATTCAAAGCCTTAGGTAGTATAAAATTCTCATTAATTAAAACACCAGGTTCATTAAGAAACAAGTTCACCTGTTGTTCTAGTAGCTTGGCACGAGCTCTTGTGATTGGTCCAATCCTTATCTCATTGGATTGATCTTTCTTTGCAATTGGAACAACTTCATTAGCATTTGGGGTAGGTGTAATTGTAGGGATGTCCTCATCATCTCCCCCCTTCAAAAGGCGTCGACCTCGACTCTCCAAGGTCTTCTCCAGCATATGGTGACAAATCAGCAACGTTGAAGCTGTTGCTAACTCCACCAAACTCCTCAATAGGTATATCAACCGAGTAGGCATTATCATTAATCTTGGCTAACACCTTGTAAGGACCAACACCATGTGGCTTTAATTTTGATTTTCGAAGTAGTGGGAACCTATCCTTGCGTAGATGCACCCAAACCATATATCCAGGCTCGAACAACACTTCTTTTCGTGTTTGATTCCTTGCAGCAGCAATGTTCTTGCCTTTCTTCTCAATAGCCTCTCGAGTCTTCTCATGTATTTTCTTCACATAATCAGCACGTTTTGATGCCTCCATATCAACTCTCTCATGTAATGGCAGAGGCAACATATCAAGTGGCATCAATGGCTTGAAACCATACACCACCTCAAAAGGACAAAGCTGAGTAGTTGAATGCACAGCCCTGTTGTAAGCAAACTCAACATGTGGCAAACACTCTTCCCACTCCCACAGATTATTTTTAATCATGGTCCTTAGCAGCTGTGACAATGTTCTATTCACCACCTCCGTTTGACCATCTGTTTGGGGATGACATGTAGTACTAAACAGCAACTTCGTTCCTAGCTTCCCCCATAAGGTCTTCCAAAAGTAGCTCATGAACTTCACATCACGGTCAGAAACAATCGTCTTTGGTACTCCATGTAATCTCACGATGTGGCAGGCAATAAAATGAGCCATCTTAGAGAACCTATCTACTACCACAAATATAGAATCATGACCTCTCTGAGTTTTAGGTAGACCTAGCACAAAATCCATACTAATGTCTTCCCATGGAATAGTAGGTGCAGAGAGAGGTGTATACAAACCGTGAGGCTTCGGCTTAGATTTCGATTTGTGGCATGTAATACATTGGCTCACAAATATGTACACATCACGCCTCATCTTGGGCCAATAAAAGTGATCAGTAAGCATGAGCAACGTCTTCTCACGCCCAAAGTGACCCATCAAACCACCAGCATGTGATTCCTGCACTAAAGACAAACGCAACGACAATTCTGGAATACATAGTTTGTTAGCTCGAAACAAATATCCATCATGTATATGATACTTATCCCATGCGTTTCTAAGAGCACACAAACGATATGGTTCAGCAAAATCATGGTCAGTTGCATAAAGTGCACAAATAGCTTCTAATCTAGGAATTTTAACATCAAGATTGGTTAATAGCATGTTCTTCCTAGATAGAGCATCAGCAAAAACGTTCTCTTTTCCCTTCTTATAATTAATGATGTAAGGCAAAGACTCAATGAACTCAACCCATTTAGCTAATCTTCTATGCAAGTTTGATTGAGCTTTCAAGTATTTCAATGCTTCATGATCAGAATGTATGATGAATTCCTTTGGCCACAAATAATGTTGCCAAACCTCAAGTACTCTAACAAGTGCATACAATTCTTTATCATAGATTGAATAATTCAAACGAGCACCAGTCAATTTCTCAGAAAAATAAGCTATAGGTCGACCCTCTTGTATCAAAACGCCATCTATGCCTATACCACTAGCATCACATTCAACTTCAAATTGCTTTGAAAAATCAGGTAATGCAAGCAATGGTGCAGAAGTAAGCAAACGTTTCAAAGTATCAAAAGCAATGTCTTGGGCCGCGCCCCATATAAAAGGAACACCTTTCTTTGTCAAATCATTCAAAGGTGCAGCAATGGTGCTAAAATCTTTCACAAAACGCCTACAGAAACCAGCGAGACCGTGGAAACTACGCACTTGACTTACATTCATTGGAGTAGGCCAATTCTGAATTGATTCAATTTTAGATTGATCCACCTCTACTCCATGTTTAGAAACAACAAATCCTAGGAATATGACCTTATCTTTTGCAAATGTACACTTCTCAAGATTAGCATATAGTTTATTATCACGTAACACTTGCAAAACTTGTCTAATATGAGTGCAATGTTTAGATTCGGTGTGGCTGTATATGAGTATATCATCAAAGTAAACAACCACAAAACGACCAATAAACTCTCTCAAAACATGATTCATCAAACGCATGAAAGTACTAGGTGCATTAGTAAGACCAAAAGGCATAACTAACCAATCATACAAACCGAATTTAGTTTTGAAAGCAGTTTTCCATTCATCCCCTTCTTTCATCCTAATTTGATGATAACCACTACGCAAGTCAATTTTAGAGAAAACAGCAGCACCACTCAATTCATCTAGCATATCCTCTAAGCGTGGAATAGGATGACGATATCGAATAGTGATGTTATTAATCGCTCTACAATCAACACACATGCGCCAAGTACCATCTTTCTTAGGAACTAAAATAATAGGAACAGCACAAGGGCTAAGAGAGACAGGAATGTACCCTTTATCCAACAACGCTTGTACTTGCTTCTGAATTTCTTTAGTTTCTTCAGGATTAGTCCTGTAGGGTGCACGGTTGGGAAGTGTGGCGCCAGGAATCAAGTCCACTTGATGTTCTATACCACGCACGGGAGGCAAACCCGCGGGTACGTCTTTTGGAAACACATCCCCAAAGTCCTGCAAAATAGATGAAACACCAAGAGAAATAGGGGTCATGTCGTTAGAAACCAATACCTCGCCCTTATACATGAGCACAAGTGGCATGGCTGTAGGATCCTCACGAAATTCTCTCATATCTTCCTTAGTGGCTAATATCAATAAATCAGGCACTCTCTCACTTTTTGTTATATCACTCAATTTAGGCTCAATTACATCAGGAACAGCTGTCACACCATCTCGCCGAGTGGTAGTATCTTCCTTCAAATTCACCTCTATCTTCTGGCGAGAATCATTCACAATTTCCTGTGGTGTCATTGGCTGCATAGTAATCTTTCTTCCTTTGAATTCCAAGTGATATGTATTGGCTCGGCCATTGTGTTGCACATGGCGATCATAGATCCATGGCCGACCAAATAGTAGGTGACAAACAGTCATAGGAACCACATCAAAATCAATAGAATCTTTGTATGGCCCTATTTGAAAGTTCACTCGTACCATATGATTTACCTTCATCTCACCATTGTTGCTCAACCATTGTATGTAGTATGGCTTGGGATGAGGTAAGTATGTCAAATTTAGTTTGGCACATAATTCCTTACTTGCAAGATTTCTGTAGCTACCTCCATCAATAATAACCTTGCAAGCTTTATTTGGTCCAAGTAGAGCTTTTGTTTGGAACAAGTTGCAACGCTGGGATTCCTCAACTGGTTGCACACTAAGTACACGTGAAGACACGACAATAGTTGGTGCACGCTCAGCATATGCATCAGCACCATCCTCGCCATCATCAATATCAACATCAGAAGCTTCATCTCCACTTTCTACTTCACCTTGTTCATTAACAAACATAACCTTGCTGTTTGGACAATCCTTCTTGTAGTGACCTCTACCACCACAAGTGTGGCACACCACATCACGCGTACGTGCAGTAGACATGTTGGAACCCGAGCTAGCAGCAGGAGCAGTGGGTTTCCGAGCATTAGAACCAAACGAAGGTGTACTTGCTGGTTTGGCTGATGGTGTAAACGGAACAGCAGTTGGTGACGCGGTTGTAGGAGGAATAGGTCTGGCTGAAAATCTACTGGAGGATGGAAAACGAGTACGTGACTTCGTCTCTTCTGCCAACTGGGATTCGGCCTCTCTAGCATGATGCAACAACTCATTCATGGTCTCATACTTGTCATGACGAACAATGCTCTTGATTGGCATCTGTCGTGTGAGTAAACACACGTGTCAAGTGGGACTTCAAAGCCTCATATTCACGCCAATTGACGAGTTCCTCATCCTTCTTGTTTTGCATCACAACATCATCATCACTAGAAGACATGATTAGTAGGTTAGTGCACAAAATCAAAAATCTGTATGGTGGAACTCTCACAGCTTACTCACAACTAATAAGAAAGGAGATCTTATCGTTCCAAAGTGAATAGATATGCTCTACCAACGCAATCAAAGACTGATGCACTTGATGTGATGAAGTGAATATCAAAGGTATAGAGAACGATCACAAGGCACACAAGGTATTTATGGTGGAGCTATAGGTATGGTATCCTAACTACACCACAAACAAGTCCTAGTGCTGACCGTACAAATACCCAAGAAACACACACGTGGAGAAAAACGTGGCAATGCGACTATGAAGGTTGTTGCACTATGCTCGAGAGACACTAGCAAAGCTCAAAGTAAACAAGCACAAGATTGCTCAATCTACCGGTGCACAAAGATAACAACTAGGCCTCTTGCTCAAGTTCTCCTTTTTTATACAACTTTTTTTTATTTTTCTTTTGGATAGCTTTTCCTTGGTACTTTTCCTTTTGCTATCTTGCTTTTTTTTTATAGATAACACACGGCCAATTACAAAGTATGGCACCAAAAGTCCTAAGAGCAGCCTCTCGGAGCGGAAACTAGTCTCAATAGGCATGTTCCTACACCAATGTAGTAGATTGGCTGTGGCTAAAGGTTTTGGGAAAAGTGCAAATCGATCACACTTTGTAATTATGGTGTCGTGGCGGAAAAGCAGCTCAAAAACCTGCCGTGGCAGAGCGATAACTTGGTAACTCAGAAAGTCCTGCCGTGGCAGAGAAAAACACAGAAATCCTGCCGTGGCGAACTTTGGTAACCAGAAAAGTCTCCGTAGTGGCGTAAAAGACGTCGAAATCCTGCCGTGGCAGACTCGGTAACCTGGAAAGTATTTTTGGTTTTTTTTATTCCGACTCAGCCAAGAGTAGAAGACTAGGACTCTTAGAGTAGATCGGATCTGACTTGATGGTGGCGGAAAAAAATGGTGGCAAACGACTAACAACAAAGAGAAGAACAAAACTACGAAGAAACAGATCGAGATCTAAACTAAAGGATGAACACGACCAGCAACTATTACTCGCCTAAACTGGTCTCTCAATCTGACCAATGTCGCATGGCTCCGGCCTGGAATGACGTAAGGCCCCAACGGGTTCTGGAACAGCATTACCGTTTCGACCGTTGGGAAGACAACTACTCAAGAACTGGATCTTCCGGGGGCAGCGCCACAGGACCGCTGATACGTCCAAAACGTATCTACTTTCTCGAACACTTTTGCTATTGTTTCTCCTCTAAACTCGTGTGATTTGGATACAACTAACACAGACTGACGCTGTTTTCAGCAGAATTACCTTGGTGTCTAGTTTTTGTGTAGAAAATCAACTATCAGGAAAAATCCTGCAAAATATGCCAAAAATCCTATTTCACCAGAAGACGAGACAGAGTAGGGCCACGAGGGCCCCACACCACCTGGCCGTGCGGGCCAGGCCAGGCCGCGCCTGGGGGTGGTGTGGCCACCTCGGCTGCCCTCTTCGCCTATAAGTTGCCTCTTGACCTAAAAATCAAGGGGGGGTTCGAGGTTTTTCTAGAAAGAGTTCTGCTGCGCCGCCACCACCAGATTCTGCGATTCGGAACCAGAGACTCCGTTCTGGCACTCTGTCGGGACGAGGAATTGGAGGAGATCATCGCCATCATTGATATGGGGTGGCCCGATCTTCTCAGCAAGCACTTGTCGATGGTGAAGGTGGATGATAGATAACTAGCCTGTAGCTATGAACTCTCCCACTCGATCCCTGATGCCAATGCAACAACTATCAAACCTTGTAGGATATTCACAACACCACGCTCTTGCGCACGCAGCCGTGACCACGAACGGTAGTATGCAATCTACTAATTCCCAATGGAACAACAGATCACACTCAATTATAGTTGGTAAATTTGAACACAGGGTAATTTCAGAGGTTCTATGAAAGAAACAACTCCAAATATTTTAACGTGGTCTAAACCCTAATCTACGATGCCCCCATCTATTTATGAGTCCAAAGGGCTGCGGCCTATGGTGGAACCCGAGTCGGTTCCACCCAACCTGGATACAAACCGGCCACAAGTGGCTCGGCCAAGACTGGCTCTGCCGTGGCAGAGTCCTAGTCGGTTTTCTTGCCGCGGTAGCCTGCCGTGGCAGAGAAATGAGGCTTTTCTCTTCCGCGGCAGAGAACTTCCTCCTCTTGTTGATCTTCGTCTTGGACAGCTCCTTGCGCTTCCTCCCTCTCCTCCCCCGCGCATTCCTCATTGATCAACACGCCATGTTCCTTCAGCTCCTCACTCTGTGCTATGCCTTCTTCTCCTAAGTACCTGATCATACAATAATTCGAAGACGTAGGTAGTATAAAATTCTCATTAATTAAAACACCAGGTTCATTAAGAAACAAGTTCACCTGTTGTTCTAGTAGCTTGGCACGAGCTCTTGTGATTGGTCCAATCCTTATCTCATTGGATTGATCCTTCTTTGCAATTGGAACAACTTCATTAGCAATTGGGGTAGGTGTAATTGTAGGGATGTCCTCATCAATCATCATCACCATCGCTTCTCCATCGACCATACATGTTTCCCCCATCTATGAGTGAGTAATCCCCCGCTGTAAGCTATGGGGATGGTAGGATTGGATGAGATTGTTCATGTAATGGCATCAGATTGTTCGGGCATGGTGCCTAGTATCTTTTATTAGTGCTTTTTGACTTTGTTGCAACTTGTTATGCATAATGCTTGTCACTAGGGCCCGAGTGCCATGATTTCAGATCTAAACATGTTATTGATTCATTATGATAGTATTATTTATGGTATTACCTGCAAGTTGTATGCACACGTTGTTGTCCGGAACCAAAGGCCCCGAAGTGATAGCAATCGGGATAACCGGAGGGAATGGCTTTGATGTGAGGATCACATTGTTCATGGAGTGTTAATGCTTTGCTTCGGTGCTCTATTAAAAGGAGCACCTTAATTGCCAGTAGTTCCCTTGAGGCCCCGCTGCAAACGGGCTGGCAGGACAAAAGATGTTGTGCAAGTTCTCATTGCAAGCATGTATGACTATATATGGAACACATGCCTATGATTATTTAGTACTTGGATGATTTATCTTATTTATCTGTAGATGCCCTATGTCTTGATTGCCATATGAATTGTCTTGTCCATGCAACGCCCGTCCATCCATCCCTATGCCTACCACGCTTTAATCCTACTGTTTACTGCAATTGTTAGTACTGTCTTTACTCTTACTACTACTGTTACGTTACTATTGCTACTACAAAACCTGTGCTACTGATAAACTGCTGTGAGCAAGATTGTTTCTAGGTGCAGCTGAATTGACAACTCAGTTGTTAAGGCTTATAAATATTCTTTGGCTCCCCTTGTGTCGAATCAATAAATTGGGTTTCACTTCCCTCAATAATACTGTGATACACCCCCTATACTTGTGGGTCATCAAGACTATTTTCTAGCACTGTTGCCGAGGAGCATAGCTCTATTTATCAAGTTCACTTGGAATCACTATTGTTTGCTGCCATCCATCTATCATGGGTAAGTCTCGTAGTGGCAAGGTTCTTATTTTACCCGTAAAGGCCCCGAAGTGATAGCAATCGGGATAACCGGAGGGAATGGCTTTGATGTGAGGATCACATTGTTCATGGAGTGTTAATTCTTTGCTCCGGTGCTCTATTAAAAGGAGCACCTTAATTGCCAGTAGTTCCCTTGAGGCCCCATAAACGCAAGTGGCAGGACAAAAGATGTTGTGCCAGTTCTCATTGCGAGCATGTATGACTATATATGGAACACATGCCTATGATTATTTAGTACTTGGATGCTTTATCTTATTTATCTGCAGATGCCCTATGTCTTGATTACCATATGAATTGTCTTGTCCATGCAACGCCCGTCCATCCATCCCTATGCCTACCGCGCTTTAATCCTACTGTTTACTGCAATTGTTACTACTGTCTTTACTTTTACTGCTGTTGTTACTTTACTATTGCTACTACAAAACTGTTGCTACTGATAAACTGCTGTGAGCAAGATTGTTTCCAGGTGCAGCTGAATTGACAACTCAGTTGTTAAGGCTTATAAATATTCTTTGGCTCCCCTTGTGTCGAATCAATAAATTGGGTTTCACTTCCCTCGAAAATATTGTGATACACCCCCTATACTTGTGGGTCATCAAGACTATTTTCTGGCGCTGTTGCCGTGGAGCATAGCTCTATTTATCAAGTTCACTTGGAATCACTATTGTTCGCTTCCATCCATCTATCATGGGTAAGTCTCGTAATGGCAAGGTTCTTATTTTACCACCTTCCACTACAAGAAGAGGTACGGTTCTGAACACCTCTGTTGCTCTAGATTCACCATCTATTATGAGTAAGCTCCTTACACCACCACATACACATGTTACACATACTACTACTACTGCTGAATCTGAAACTTCTGATACTTATGATGCTGCTTCTACTGTGCTTGAGAAAAGTGGTTCATTAGGTCCTTTCCTAGATGCTACGATTGCTAGAACTATAGCTAGAAATACTGAAACTCCTAATGAAGACACTACTACACCTGTCAATTCACCTGAGTCTAGAGAAAGATATGATATTGAAGACAGTTATATAGAGATGACCGATGAATTTATTAAAGAAAGTCAAAACACCCATGATAGGAGTGCTATTAAGAGGCTCCTTGAAAGGCGTACTATAAAACCCAAATTGTCTCCTAATGCTAAGTTTGCTGCATCTCCCATAAAAATTAAAGATAAGGATTATGATTTATCTATTGATCTATCTTACATAGCTATTGTTGATAAAGAACCTTTTTGTGGGACTAAGAATGAAAGTGCGGTAGCACATATGACTGAGCTTTCTACCATGAGTGGCCTGTTTTTTGATGATATTAAGATGCGCACTTACTTTGTTGCTAAAATTTTCCCTTTTTTGTTGAAAGGAGAAGCTAAAACTTGGTTTAATAATTTACCTCCTAGATCTATTGATAGCCCTGGTTGCTTGATTAGTACCTTCCTTCAGAAATATTTTCCACCTAGTGCTAGATATGCTATTTTGCAGGAACTTTTTGATTTTAAACAGGGAGAAAAAGAGATATTGCCTGAATCATGGGCAAGGTTTTGTGCTTTGATTCATGCACAGGCTGGATGTCCATTACCTAAGAATGAGCTTCTTGATATATTTTATAGTGGACTAACTGAAGAATCTAGGACATACCTGGATTGTTGTGCTGATTTTGTTTTCAGGAATAGGACTCCCAAGGAAGCTGAGGAATTAATGGCTAAAATAAGCAAGAATTATGAAGACTGGACTCCTCCTGAACCAGCTATACCTGAGACAACTATACCTGAACCAACTATTCCTGCGCCTATACCAATATCAAAGAAGAGGGGAGTTATTGAACTAAATGATGAAGTGATGAAGGAAGCTAAGAAATATCTTAAGGAGAAGGGAATTAAAGCTGCAGACGTCAAGAATTTACCTCCTATAGAAGAATTATGTAAGCCAATCCCCCACTCATCCACTATTGAGGTACACTCTCTCCAACATTTTGATGAAGGTGTTATCCCTTACTCTAAACCTCTTGATCAATGCTTAGAACAATTTGACGTTTTTATTGTTAAGCACGATAATTTTAATAAAAGGGTGCAAAATCATCTAATGGAAAACTCTAGAGCTATTGTTGAGTTAAAAGATATTGTGGAAACAACCTCTAATGATGTTAAAATTCTTGTTAAACATTTTCAACTGGTTCAAACTCAAATTGATCAGCTTAATAAAGTACAAAAAGACTTGCTAGTTAATGCTGCTAAAGAAAAACATGCTTATGAAATTAGAACTAGAAGTGGTGCTGCTACCCAGGATCCTCTATATCCTGAAGGACATCCTAAAAGAATTGAGCAGGATTCTCAACAAGCTGAAAATAGTGGTACTACTCCTAAGAAAAGAAAAAAGAAACATAAAACTATTGTAGAACCTTCTGAACCTGCTAAAGATCCTAATAGTATATCTGTCTCTGATGCTGAAACTAAAAGTGGTAATGAAGAAAATGATGCTCCTGATAAAGAAAAAGTTGAAGAAGAACCTGAAAGGCACACTAAGAATACTAAATACACTAAAGAAGACTTTTCTCTGTGTTGCAGATAAACTTTTCAGTGTGTTGCAGATTCACTTCACGGCAAATACACTAAAGAAGATCCTTACACTTTGACGGGTCTAAGGCGCTCGGGGGCTCGGGGGCTGGCGTGGTGCTCAAATCACCCCAAGGAGATAAACTTTTTTGTGTGTTGCAGATTCACTTCACGGCAACAAATAACATTTCCGAATATGAAGCACTGCTGCATGGAATCCGGATTGCTAAGGACATCGGCATCCGACGATTAATGTGTTATGGAGATTCGGATCTTGTTGCTCAACAAGTGTCGGTTATCTGTAATACAAATAAGCACATGGCAGCATATATAGCTGTCGTGGATGAACTATCTAAATCATTCGAACGGTTCGAGGTTCAACACATCCCTCGAATAGAAAATAAGGAAGCAGATGCATTATCTCGAATAGGATTTGCACGGAAAAAGGTCCCGGATGGCGCTTTTTTAGAGCACCTCAAAGTTCCCTCTATAAAAGGAGTAGACGAGGAATATCTGACCAAATCCGACTCACCTGTAGTAGCAGTTCTAGGTGTAATTCCTAGCTGGACTCAACCCTACCTTGATTACTTGGTATATGGAAAATTACCCGAAGACGAGCTTCTGAGATGGCAGATCGTCCGACGAGCAAAAACCCTATACTACAGTAAATGGTGAGCTCTATAAGCGGAGTGTGTAAGGGGTCTTTCAGCGATGTGTATCTCCAGAAGAAGGAGTGGCAATCTTACGAGAAATCCACGAAGGCGAATGTGGCCATCATGCTTGATGCAACCTGTCCTACGGATGCTACTACATCTACAACGCCAAGTCCAAGCTCGTCCCTAAGTCACCCAACAAGACAGACGCGAGCGGTACTACCGCTCCCAACAGCGGTACTACCGCTCAGCCTCAGCAGTACTACCAGCCATGACTAAAGCCCACGCCATGCTGGATGCCCCGGTATCGGCTTGCGGTACTACCGCCCCCAAGCGGTACTACCGGTTACCCAACCAGTACTACCGGACCTAGAGCTCGACGGCAGCTGAAGCCCGGAGCTACCGCTCCCTGAAGTTGCTACCGCTTCGGTCCGGTACTACCGGACCCGAGGACCGGTACTACCGGTCAAGGCTGGGCCTGCGCACCTCAACAGCTGGGCCACAGCCCATGTACCCCCTTATTATGTTGCAACCCTAGTATTATGCCCAAACTACCCCTATGTAAGTGGCTGGCCTATAAATAGAGCCCCCACCCCTCATGTATCCCTTAGGCATAGATGATAGACTAAAGAAAACCCCCTTTGTGGAATCTCTAGTTTTGCCTCATCCCCTTCTACCAAAGGGGATCGACTATCGTCACCACCTCGTTGGAGTTTGCATCGCGCCTCCCTCGTTGTACAAGGCCTTGGCATCGGTGTCCCTTTGCCAAGACGTCAAGACCCTCTCCAAGGTGTTCTTCCCTCTCCGTGTGGGATCAAGGGAGCACGTTGACCGATTATTCCTTGCGAGGATTCTATCGGACCGGTGGCCACCGGCGAGAGCAATCGACCTTGTATCGTGTGAGTTTTGCGTGTGTTCATCATGTTCTTCGCGAGGTGTGCGTCCGCATCCGCTACCTTCTCCCTTTCTCATCGCTTTCCCATCGATTTGACCACGAGATCCATGAAGATCGGGACACCCACGGGGTTACCCCATAACATCTGGCATCAGAGCCCAAGTTTCCACGGATTTCACCCTCGTTCTTCCCCACCAATTTTTTTCTTGAAAAACAACATAAATAGCCACAAAATTGAGTGGATCTTGTGTCAACCCATGACATCTGGTATCAGCAGCTTTTGGTTGCCACGGATTTCTCCTCGATTTGGTCTTTTCCTCATAAATTCGAAAATTCCACCAAAAATAGCCGCAATTCGTGTTTTGGACCGATCTGTGATTTGAGTGTGTTTTGGTAGGTTTTGATCCATGGATTACTTGCTAAACTTGTTGATCTACCTTTCCCTATGTTCCCATGGCCTAATTCCATCATTTACCCCTTCGATTTGGTGTTTTTCCTCAAGATTTTCCGCCCAAATCGCCCTAAAATCGCGAAATCGCGTCAAATCTGCATGTCCCAGGTATAACCGGTACTACCGGGCTGAAAAAGCGGTACTACCGCACTATTACGGTACTACCGGGGTCCAAAAAGCGGTACTACCGCCTGGGGCCTGAAAGGAATCAGCAGATTCCAGATTTTAGCCTCGGATTTGAGCATAAATTTTGCATACGAACTCGGATTTTGGTGTTCTTTAGCTTATTTCGAAGTGGACAAAGAGCTCTACATCATCATCTAAGTATTTCATGCTATATACTCCATCCAAATTCCGTGAGCAAGGCGGAATCCACCAATAAAGGGTGAAGATCGGTGACGAAAGGTATAAACATTCCGCCACTTCTCCCCACTTGCATTCCTTTGTGAGCTACACTATCTTTGCGATCAACAACCACCTATAGAGACTAGTTCCTCCTATGATTGCTTGGGCTATGCACATTTGATACCTTGTAGAATTCCGAGCAAAAGTTGTGAGCGCGCTATCTCATATAGTTATCTTGTATAGTTGTTGGCACAAGGAAGCGGCAAGTGAAAAATAAAAAAAATAGAAAAAGAAAGAAATAAACAAGTGCCTCATAGAATAGGAAGCGCAAGCTTGATGAACATCAAATAGGTGGTACTTATTGTGCATATCTTGTAGCCCACCAATTTATTGCAATCGAACTAGCGTCTCTCCTTGCACTTGTGCGACACGAGCTTATAGTCTTCGCTAGGTAATCATTTGGTTCTTAGCTCACTTTCTCCATCGCGCAAGTCCCATTTATCCCACCGTGTGTGTTTCCTTGTACATATTTCCTTCTTGTGGATTGACTTGTTTTGCTTCGTGATCATCGTGGTTCTTTACTTGCCATTACAACATCTTGAGTTCGGATTGTTCTTGGACATGCCACTTTCCATACCCATCCACCATAAGCTTTGTGTGTGTGTGTTTTTTAGTGGTTAGTTGGTTTTGGTGTTCCGCGTGAACTTCACTTTGCTTGGTTTTGATTGCTCTCAAGTGTTTCCACTTGCACGATACTATCTTCCAAGGTAAAGTAAGGTTTGACGTTGCATCCCTAACCCTCCTACCACTTCCATATACACCACTTGGTCTTGTGAATCATGTCTAGGGACTCTGGAACCGAGGATGATATCTATGAAGAATCCATGATGAGCCACCATGCATCTGCCACCACAAGCATGGATGACATGATGGAGCACTACACCGACAATGGCTCCACATGCTTGGATGATATGGAGTTCTACAACAACAATAACTCCCCAAGCATGGATGACTTCAAGAACGACAACGACAAGCTCCTCAAGTCACGTCGACCAAGACGCAACCTCCACCTCGAGAGCACCAAGGTCCACCATCAAATGGACAAGTTCAAGCGCGACATGGACAACGACTTCGCCAAAACCATGAGCATGATGGCCAAGACTAATGATGCTTTGTGCTCATTACAACGCCTCACCAAGAAGAGTGCCAAGGACAAGAAGCATCGTCGCCAGCGTCATGTGGATGACCAAGTGCGCCATCTACATCAACCTTTGGCAAGGCATGCCAATGACCTCCGTCGACACCATCATAAGGCACCTTCAACTACTCGTGCCACCACCAAAATGGCACCAAGGGCAAGCTCTCCTCCACGCCATCAAGCTTCAACGCCAAGACATGACGTCCTAGATGATGCATGCAACCTCATGGATGAGGAGGACGAAGACCTCTACTTCGCCAAGTTGGACGAGTACGTCAAGAGGACTACACAAGCCAAGGTGCAAGAGGGCGACGACAAGGACGTGAATGGTGAGCATGGGACTTTACCTTCACCAAAGGAGGTGCATGGAGTTGAGAGAACCGAGCCTACCCCCATATTCTTGAGTGATGATGTGGTACCAATCCCATGTGAGTATGAGAGCCACTTAGCCCACTTGAGTGAAATCAAGAGTGAGATAACCGACTCCACCACATGTGAGATTGAGTGCTTCCACTTGGAGGGCATGAGTGATACACCGAGTGAGTTGAGAGTGGTAGTTGATAGGTCATGTGAGACCACTTTGATTTCTAACGACTTACCCTCTACCTCTAGTATGTTATCCCATGATGTGCTAGGTTCCATGGATAAAGAAGCGCCAAGTTTGGAGATGATGATGCCTCCAACTAAGAAGATGTACATGGTGGATGAAGATGATGCCATCCCCATACATGATGAAGAAGTCGCCCACATGGAGGCCAATTCTACCACAACACCCACTTCATATGAGAGGTATGAACAAGGTAAGAATACGGGTGTTGATGATGCCATGATCCCACTAGTGGACATGATGACTTGTGATGATTGGCATGCTATGGATGATGTTTGTGATATCACATATGATTCATTGATATTTCCATGTGATACTTTGCCTTTGCATAATGTTGAGCATGTGAAATTATTTGATTGTGATGATGTTGCCATAGACATGCCATGCTCTAAACATTACGTTGATGATATCATTGCTTGCACTTTGTTGAACAATTGCTCTTTCCAATGTTTTGCTTCCAATGATGATGACAACAGTACCCCTAGGACCATGCTTTGTCATGAGAGTTTTACAATTTCTCCCGTTGCTTGCAATAAGTTGAATAATTTCTCTTTCACTTGTTTTGCTTGCAACAATAATTATCATATGATTTCTATTGAGATGGCCCCCATAGCTTTCTCAAATATTGGAGATTTTGGTAAATGCCATGATAAGCATGTCCACCACTTGCATACTCACCATGCATCTATTTCATACTTGCTTGAAACTAATGGTGATGTGCACAAGAAGAGATATGCCATGATGGATGATGTCTTTCTCTACCATGCACACACATTCTTCCTTTTATCCTTGATGTGTGTAGGTACCCACACAAGAATGTCAACCTCGGTTGAGCAAGAGTTGACAAAAGGAGCTCTAGAGAGCATCCCCCAAGTGAGTTCAAGATCGAACCCAGCTCTAATACCTTTTGCATGCTTTGCATCTTTCATGTTGACAAATTGCTCTTTCCTATGGTTTGATTGCAAGCATGTTGATGGTATTCTTTCACCTTGTGACAATCATGTCTCGTTGCTATTGGATATTGATGCTTTGTGTGTTGGCACAAAAATGTTGAACAATTTCTCTTTCCGATGTTTTGTGTGCAACCATAATGCCATTATGAGCATGTATTGTCATGAGAGCTTCTAAGTCTCTCATATTATTGTTGCAACAAACATAAGGACCACTTGCTCTTTCATATGGTTTGTTTGCAAACATGTTGCTTTTGCTTCCGCTCGTGATACTCATATCCCCATGATATTTGCTTTTGCTTCCTCCCCGTGATACTCACATCCAACATATTGAACAATTGTTCTTTCCAATGGTTGGTTTGCACACATAATGATGTTGTTTCAGATATTCTTCCTCTTGTATTTTTGCCGAATTCTCCTAGCTTTGCATCAAAGATGTTGATCAATATTTTAGTCAATTGCTTTGAGCGCCACACTAAGATGTTTTATGGTGTTTTTGAGTTCCCACATTTGGATGATGTTCATACATTTTGCATGCACTTTGACCTTGCATATGCATCCTGTTTGCTATACTTGAGTTGTGCTAATAGTGTTGTGAACAAGAATGGACATGCCACAAATGACATGCTCCTCTATCACACACGAACATATGTTGCTTGGTCTTTGTTGTATGAAGGTACAATTGCTTCTGCGTCAACCTCTACGGACAAAGTGTTGACAAGACGAATCAAAGAGAGTTACCTATGGTTGCCCTTCAATGAGCCATCTCTACACTATAAGGTGACTTCCTTCTACTTGAGGACTCATGCTATAATCTTCATGAATTGGCTACTCTTTGAGTGTTGGTTTGCTTTTGTAGGCTACATGGAAAGTAAAGGAACATTGAAGAGTTGCCACATCAAGCTTCTCGAGGACGTCCACATGGCGAACCCCAGGATCAAGAATGTCTCTCGACCACCTCTACATGACGAGCGTCTAGAGTCGAGGACGACTCTTTTCGAAGGGGGGGAGCTGATGCAGCCCGTCCTACGGACGCTACTACATATACAACGCCAAGTCCAAGCTCGTCCCCAAGTCACCCAACAAGACAGACGCGAGCGGTACTACCGCTCCCAACAGCGGTACTACCGCGCCCCGGTACTACCGCTCAGCCTCAATGGTACTACCGGCCATGACTAAAGCCCACGCCATCGCCTCTGGACGCCCGGTATTGGCTTGCAGTACTACCGCCCCCAAGCGGTACTACCGGTTACCCAACCGGTACTACCGGACCTGGAGCTCGACGACAGCTGATGCCCGGAGCTACCGCTCCCTGAATTTGCTACCGCTTCGGTCCGGTACTACCGGACCCGAGGACCGGTACTACCGGTCAAGGCTGGGCCTGTGCACCTCAACAGCTGGGCCACAGCCCATGTACCCCCTTATTATGTTGCAACCCTAGTATTATGCCCAAACTACCCCTATGTAAGTGGCTGGCCTATAAATAGAGCCCCCACCCCTCATGTATCCCTTAGGCATAGATGATAGACTAAAGAAAACCCCCTTTGTGGAATCTCTAGTTTTGCCTCATCCCCTTCTACCAAAGGGGATCGACTATCGTCACCACCTCGCTGGAGTTTGCATCGCGCCTCCCTCGTTGTACAAGGCCTTGGCATCGGTGTCCCTTTGCCAAGACGTCAAGACCCTCTCCAAGGTGTTCTCCCCTCTTCGTGTGGGATCGAGGGAGCATGTTGACGATCTTTCCTTACGAGGATTCTATCGGACCGGTGGCCACCGGCGAGAGAAATCGGCCTTGTATCGTGTGAGTTTTGCATGTGTTCATCGTGTTCTTCGCGAGGTGTGCGTCCGCTTCCACTACCTTCTCCCTTTCCCCTCGCTTTCCCATCGATTTGACCACGAGATCCGTGAAGATCGGGCCACCCACGGGGTTACCCCATAACAATGCTGCAGCCAAATCTTTATTGGCAAAAGCTTTCTGACACGATTTTTCTAGCTTATAGCCAAGGCAGATGCCGAATAGCTGGTCAAGATGTGCAAAGGCTGCCAAAAGTACGCCAAGCAAGCTCATGTTCCGGCTGATCAGCTGCAAACAATACCTATAACATGGCCTTTCACGATCTGGGGGCTTGACATGGTAGAACCGTTTAAACGGGATCCAAGTGGATTTACTCATATCTTAGTGATGGTGGATAAATTCACAAAATGGATTGAGGCTAAACCCGTCACCAGTTGTGATGGAGAAACAACTAGAAGATTTGTCGAGGATGTCATAATCCGATATGGTTATCCGCATAGCATTATCTTGGGCAATGGGAGCAACTTTTCTATGGGAGAGCTTGCCGAATTCTACGACAAACAAAATATCCGGCTTGACATTGCGTCAGTCGCACATCCACAAGCTAATGGTCAAGTCGAAAGAGCAAATGGTTTAATGCTACAAGGCGTAAAACCAAGACTAGAAGTAACACTACAACGTGCTGCGGGGGCTAGAGTCGAGGAATTACCTTCTATGATATGGAGTTTACGAACAACTCCGAACAGGTCAAGTGGACACACACCTTTCTTCTTGGTCTATGGTGTATAAGCAGTTCTTCCTAGTGATTTGATTCGTACTTCTCCCCTAGTTGCTGCGTATATTGAAGAGGATGCCGAAATTTCTCGACAAAATGATCTTGATTTAATCGAAGAAGTTTGCACTGTTGCTGAGATGAGATCAAAAGCCTATCAGCAGAAGTTACACAAGTATCATAGCGAGAGAGTCAGAAACTGATCTTTCAATAAGGGCGATTTGGTTCTTCGGCTTGTGCAGAAAAGAAAGCAATAAACTTTCCCCAATGTGGGAAGGGCCCTTTTTAGTTAGCCGAGTATTGCACAATGGTTCTTACTATCTAACAGATATGCGGCCAGTCAAAGAAAGACCTGCTACTAAGAAAAGAAAGAGAGTTGGAGGCAGTATAGACCCGGAAGCATTAGATAGACTGTGCAATATTTCTCAGCTACGCAACTTTTATTCTTAATTTATCTTTCTTTGTAATCATATATGTGTACATGTTCAATGAGAAATAAAGTATTGGTTGCCTCAATTTTTCTGAGAAGTTTTATATTGCCATCTTATTTCCGAATGATCAGTCACAGTCAAGAATCCCAAAATACTTGAAAGTACTTTATACTCATGTTTGTTCTGGTTAAGAATTCCAATTGTATAAATGCTACCTTTGGGTATAAATCTAAATTTTCTAAAGTTTGTACTTTGGTTATTTATCTGATTGCCGGATGCGGGCATTTTCTGAGTAGTGAATTGTTCGTACTAGAAGCCGGCTTTGTTTCCGTGTTTAAACTGGTTTAGTAATTGAGCTCCGTTGCTCGGCAAAGTTTCCGTGTTAAAGGTTAGTTCACGAAAGGGACGAGGCGGAAAGCCAGATAAACGATAAGTATAGACAAAAAACATAAGTGCTTATGTAAACATTTCAGGCACGATAAATATAAAGCCAAAAGTGCTAAATAGAAGTAGCAAATCTTAGCACCAGCAAAAGTATTAAACTACTTATTTTCAACCCGAATTGTTTTTAGAATAACACACAGTTTTTCTGATGATCTACGATGCAGGAGGAGAGGTAGGAGTTGCCGGCTCACTAGAGACATCGACCTCACCTTGATATCTCTCCGAGACGTTCAAATCCGAAATTGTTTGTTCACCGTCGGAGACTTCAGCTATTACTTCGACAGGCAGAGGAGGCGTCTCCACGCGAGTGAAGAAAGGAGTGTCATAGCTGGTCAAGTCAACTACGTGGAACCCATATCCGGCATAGGAGTCCATGATGGCCTTGATATCTTGCTCATGTCCATCTTCATGCACAGTCGAATACCCTCTGGTTACTTGCCAAATTTCCATGCTTCCATGGTGGCTCATAACCATGGTGAGAGCATTCTATGCTGCGGTTCACGCATAGGACATGTTCCAGTCCTGGATGAGCTGGGCATCTCCTTGGCCTTATCTCACACTTCAAAGCTGGACATTCTGTGCATATCCGGAACCTTGAGTACTTCGCTAATATCCTCCAAAGATTGGTGGAAATCGTGAAGCAAATCACCGACTTGAGTAAGCCAATTGGTGCAAGACTCGGTGGAGGTAGAGTACGGTAAGTTCAGAGGACCTGCGCATGTAATGCAAAGGTTAGTAAATATATCGGAGCTCCCAGAGTCGGAAAAGCAGAAAGTTAGAGAGAGGGAAACATACCGAAGATGATATCATCAAATTTGGTCTTCTCTTCCCTAAGGCTCTGCAGTTCAGCCCGGAGTTTCTCCGTGATGTCCTTCTCTCTAAACAATGCATCGTTGATATCCAAGATCTTTTGATCCTGAGCCGTGATCCTTCGTTCACGTTCTTCGGTGGCCATATAAGAGGTTTCGAGGACTTGAGCAATGCTCCGCTCGTGATCCGCCTTCACCTTGTCCAGCTCCCGGCGTAAGTCGGTGTTCTCCACCTCCAGGGTCTTCATATTCTCGGCTTCTTCAAGCATAGCTCATGATTGTTTGACCAGTGCTATAAGCAAAAAGAACAACAGTTGAATACATAATTCGACTATGAAAGAAAGAGCAAGGTTAAAGGACTGAAATGTTTACCTTCAGCCTCATCCCTTGACACTTTTAACTGAGCATTTTCAAGCCGAAGAGCTGTAATCTCTCTCCGCTTGATGCAGATATTCTTCAACAATTCCTAGTTATACGAATTAACTTTCTGTAAGTCAGAATACCAAGATTCAGAAGTCTAGTAAAGACTCGGGCTAATATTTTTACTAATATCAGCACGAGCCTTGGGGGCTACACTAGTTTATTCTTTGGCATCCTATGGAAGCATAAGTCTGGACTATCTATCCAACTTCATGCTTGGGAGCTAGAGGATATGATATGAAATGAAGTAAAAAAGGTGAGTCGAATTCGACTTACATGATGTTCATGAGTGAGCTTGCTTAAGCTCATAGTCACCTCTGTGCTAACCTTCTCAGCGAGGGTCGGCGAGATTACCGGTAGGGGAGGAACCACGCCGACTCTCAGCCTCTCGTCACGAAGACAGATTTCTTCAAGGAGTTTGGATTACTTGATGTCCTCCGCTTCTTGTGCCTCCACCTCGGCAGTAATGTTCCGGATTTCTAAGCATTGCTGGGCTAGCCGTTGGATCTCCTCCATAGATTTCCGAGTAATGCCAAGTTTGGTAAGACCCGGATTGTTGAGGAGGTTTTTAGCGAAGACCTCTGCCGAGGGATCATTACCCGAAGAGGGTTCACCCTTATCAAAACCTGAGTCGCCCATGGTGATGTCAGTTTGCGAGCCAAGGATCGCTGGCTCTGCTTGTTGAGCCGGATCTTCTATGACGGTCGAAGATGGAGTAATCTCTGGCGCTGTAGAAGGCTAAGGGGCAGGAGTCGGAGGCGTTGTGGCAGGAGAAGTCAAGTTTAGCTTTGACTGACGCAGAGGCTTCGATGAGCCTCCTTTCCCCTTGCCCTTGGTGAGATGTTTAGCTCTGAGGAGGTAATAGAACAAATAATGTTACACCTCAGAAAGAATTATGAAATAAAATACAGAAACCTTGTGAGGAAAGTTACCTCTTCACAATGGGCACTTCCTTGGTGCCAATAACCAGTGTCGGAGCCTTACACTTTCGAGTAAAAGTCTCCGGCATTGGAGTCAGTTCTCCATCATCTTGAGAGATCTCAGGAGGATATCCCTCGAGAGGAGCAAGCTCCGAGTCGGGGAGGTCAGCAAGCTGAAAAGAAGAAATATCTCAGTATTACGAAAAGAGACAATAATGTAAAGATGAACACATAATTTAAGTTATTGCTAGAAGCTTACTGGAACAACGGGATTATTCGTCGTATGCATGTCCAAAGACAGCTCCGGGATCTTCCTCTCGATCCGCTCCCTTATCAACCATCTGATTTGGGACTCATAGTCCTTTTCCGAGTAAGCACGGGAGCAGATCTGGAGAGTATCCTTCTTGGACACCATGATGGAGTGCATAATCCGGTCACCATGGGGTTGGAGAGGCTGGATCCGGTGTGTCAGCCAGCAGTGAATCAAGTCAGACCCCTTAAGGCCCTTGTGCTTTATCAAATATTCAATCCGCCTCTTAGCGAGAAGAAAATCATCACTAAGAGCCAGCACATCTACGTCCCAGGACTCTTGGGGTGTGGCGGCACCGTCAACAAAAGCCGGCAAAGTAGTAGCTTTGCCGGGAGCAGGAATATCCTTGTGATATAAAAAGGTGGATGGCCACTGTTTTACCGACTCACTAGCCTTAATCCAAGGATAGACACGTTCTATCCTAACAGAAAAGCTAAGAGTCTCGGTAATATATGGATTACCGGCTGTGTTAGAGTTTCTCCGGGTATGAAAATAAAACTAGAAGAGAATGAGACCCGGCCTAATGCCGAGATACCCCTCGCACAAAGAAGCGTAAGCACTCATCTCTAAGAGAGAGTTTGTAGGGAGATGGTGGAGTTGAACTCCATAGTAATCTATCACCTCAGAGAAGAATTATGAGGGTGGAAAGCTCAAACCTCTATCGAGGTGGCTGCTGAAGTGCACCCGCTCGTCTGCGCGAGGGGTGGGGATGGTTTAGCCGTAGTCTCTCTGCCAATTGCCGGTGCGGAGGAGTCCTTCGTTCTCAACGACACGAATCTTGGCGTCATCCAAGACATAGGGGATCCATACCCCGTGGAAGCTCTCCTTCTTCGATGCCGACGCTGTCGCTGCCGTCGCCACCGTGTCGGAAGATGAGGCGTTAGCCATCTTTCTGTGTGCCGATGACCTGGGATGGGTGGCGCTGGAGGATTTTGGGGGAGGCGGAGGAGCTCTGTTCATAGGAGGCATTGAGAGGGAGGAAGGAGCGCAAGTGCTGATGAAGAGGATAGGGAGAAATCTTAGCCCCTTAAATCCTTCGTCCACGCCAAGATTCGTGTAGTGAAAATAGTAACCGTGCCACACGTCGTGGAAGGAGCCGGGCAACTTCCCCGTGATGATTACACCGCCTCGATCTCCACGCACGCATTAAAACGACGCCTCGGTTCCACAAAGGGCAGACCCACCAATGGTCGTGCTGACGGGAATGTCTGTTAGTGACGTGACTTGACCATGACTGGTGTCAGATTATGTCAGAGACCAAGTTCCGGCTTAGTTTGAATTTCTAGATGGAAAACTGAATACTGCATTCATAGGTCCGACTCATTTTGAGACCCAGATCCTATCCTTTCTTTTGAAGTTTCAAGAACCCTTCAATATTCTGCAAGTCGAAGAACAAGCTAGACAATGATGAAATCCGACTTTGGGTCTCGGAGGCTTCCGGGGGCTGTAGTTCGGCATATACTTTTCGGGTATTCTCATTGTGCCTCACTGACCAGGGTGGCCCACTTCGGGTTAGAGCTTTGCTTCACGGGCGGCCCAGTCAGGGAGAAGAGACGGAATCCAGTCTAGCTACAGAAAGGCCTAGAAGACATACTGACTTAGGCCTGTTATGTTACTTGTAGTTCAAGATGTACTTTGTAACCGACTCTTAGTCGTAGCCGGATAGGTCTCTCCTATAAACCCTAGGCCGGATATCTATATAAGTCATCCTAGGGTATGCCTTTAGGGCACCTCACAATAGTCTATAATCTCAACTCGCACAGGAGAAACCCTTGTAACCCATATTCCGGCTCTGCCGTATTACTGGATTGCTAGTAGGAGTAGGATCCGTGCAAAGCCGGCAGATTCGAACCTGGGTAAACTTGTGTGCTCACCGTCCCGGAACACCGTACGCCTCACACCCCTCTCTTCTTCACGCCCTGAGGACCCCCTCATGGCATACTTGTCATCAATCCGACGACAGATGATGGTTTCTTGAGCAGAAATTGATGTTGACGTCGTCTTCAATGGCTTCAGAATCTAGCAAGGGTTAAGAAGGTACGGTTGAGTATGAGAGTACTCAGCGAGTTCACTAAAGAGAAGTGTATGATGCACTATCTCTACAGCCACAGACCAAAGGTCGTAGGCAATGCAGGTTTTTGTAAACATTTCTTCAAAGGTTGCTTTTATTTAGAAAACTATGTCCGACAGCCTTCATAGGTTGACCAGAACCTTCGTGGGGTTCCTTTCCTACCACATTCGTAGCTCCTTCCCGGAACAGGGAGTAACATGTCACAGTTCTTACACTCTACAGAGGTGTGTTGATTTACCCATGAGGGACCAAATCCTTATTGCACAACCCGACGATCTTTACCGTCCACAATTCCATGATGTGGGGCCCAGTAGATGATCCAAGCCAATCACTACCCTCTCCATGATCCCGTATGTCTCCACGATCCTTCGGGCTGACTACACCTCCGTTAAGCCCCCTTTTGGGTAGGCTATAACCCTGATGAGTTCCTGAAGACTCTATGAGCTGGTGATGCCCCTAGCAAGTCCCATATAGGTCCGGCTCTACCTCCGGCAGCCACTCATAGATAATCAAGACACCAAAAGCGTGGGGAGTAAGGGTGCCGACCCATATGCTGGATCCACACAAGGAATCACAACATCACGTTAAGGTCGCCTTGCCGACATACAAAAGGAAAAGGATACAGCTGACTTCTCTGTCCCATTCCAAATCTCATGGTTAACGTGTAATATACGGCGCTAGAATCACTAGTGACATTGGTTGTTAACTCCTACATATTATGTTCCTTTACCACTAGAACTGTATCAATATATTATTACCATCTGGTAACTAATCCATAATCATATTATTATGAAAATAGTGTTTTCTGACCTTTTTGAAATGCAGGTGATGACAACATTTGAGTTACAAGAATTTCATAGAAAATAACCAAAGGACATGAGAAAGTTGTCAACTTGCCTTTTGTGATTGCAAGATTATGCGCTCATGGTCTTCAAGATACTAGAGATCCAAATTCTGTAAATAACATCATTGGTATGGTAAGGACTAATGTTTAAAGAAGAAGGATGCAATTATGCATAAGTAATGTAATGCATTTTGATAAACGCGAATCCCCGAAATAATCGTATCTGATCTAGGGTTTGAAAACTGGGAATGGTTTCTTTAGAATGTGTTTCACTTTTATATCAGCTTCACATTTGTGCTTCTTATTAAGGCTTGTGAGAATGTGTGAAACAATATGTAAATATAACAAGTGGCATCTAACACTAAAGCACTCAAATGGGGCATGGTATTTAAAAGATTTCTTAAGCAAGATTACTAGTCAATTAGAGCTTTTAAAGAAGTGTTTAAGGATTACTTTTAATGTTTCTTAAAATAATAACTTTTTAGGAAAAGATTACTTTATAAGGAAAAAGCATTTAAGTGTTTAACATGCAAAGTATAAAAGTGAAGTATAATAATATTCTAAGATTGAGCGGAATTGTTATCTGGTAATTATGATGGGATTTATTATGTTAAGTTGTTAAGAGTTAAGGTACTTATTATAAGGTTATTGTTTGAAGTGGAAAAACGAATAACTTTTGAAGAAAAGAGTTCTTTGTTGAAGTTTAAACATTCTTTGTGGTTAATCGAATGTGATTGATGTCGTTTGCCATTATCCGATAAGCTTGGACTTGAAATTCTTTACTACTTAATCTAGAACAGACAAAAGTTAACTATAAAAACATAAATATTCTTTAGGCATTATGCATGACTTGGTGTACCAAAGTTCAGTTTAAAACATAAGTAGATCTAAGGTGTGATGTTCTAAAGTATTAATAACTTTTAAGCTTTGTAATAAGCATGTCTAAGAGTATGAGATCATTCACTTTTAGTTTAAGTGAGTGATGAGTTTAGATATGACTTGTTATTATGAATATAATTTATCTTTTAAAGAAAGTAAGTTTAGATGATTTTAATAATCTATTAAAGTTTGAAATCATGAATAGTTAAGAGATAAGTAACATTCAATTTTATTATAAGTGAATCGTGATTAAAATTTACTTAAATTGTTGGTTTACCTTGGAGTTATGGTTTATAAGGAGTTTTATAAAGTTAATAAGTTATTTTTAAGTTTTATTATAGACTCAAGTTATGGTTTTGGAAGTAGTATTTAAATGTACAAGCTTTATGGTTTTATATAAAATTGTGATTATTTCTTATTTAAGAAATGTTTTAAAGAATTTACAAAATAGTTAGTTATAAAATGGTGAAGGATTAATTATTTTTAAAATCTTAGAAACCTATAGACTAATCTTTTTAGCATTTTTCTAGTGAAATTTATTTATTCAAGACCTCAAAAGTGAATTTTATTTAATTTTTAGGTGTTATTCTTATTTTGATAAAATTCCACAAAGGATTATATATCTTTAAATTTTTGCTTCAAGTTTTATTTGTAAACAAATTAAGTTAGTATTTTTATAAAATAGTAGATTTATTTTCATAGGCAAAAATGATTTTTATTCATTTTTAGGACTTTTCCTTATTTTATGAAATGTCATTTTGAATTAAATAGTGTTAATATTTATTTACATTTTATCTAACCTTAGTAAGTATATTTGTATTTTTACGAGGTAGAGATTATTTTTGTGATCATTTTGATATATTTCATGTATTTTTAGGATTTTACTATACTTTTTTGGAATTAAAATAAGTTCAGGGGTATATTTGTAATTAAACATTTTTACTAGGGTTTTCTTTCTAAGACACGGGCCTGGCCCAGCCCGATCCGGCCCACTGGGTTGGGTCAAACCAACCTAGGGTCACTAGACCACCCCACCGGCCTACTCACTCCTCTCTCTCACCCTCTCGGTCTTATCTCTGGCGACGCTGATGGCGCCGCCCATCTTGGGCTCGATTCCGGTGACCTCCGGCCTCCATGACCGCCGCCATGATGCAAGACAATATGCATGATGTTGCTGCTTGACGCTGTCCCACTTGATTTGGTGCTGGCGCTCTCCGTTGGCCGCGCTGACCTCTACTTTGTGGCTAGGGTTTGAGGTCCGCCGGTTCTGGCGCTCCCTCGACGACGTTGTGGTGCTCGTGGTGCCACTTTACCATGGCCACCACCGTCGTGTGCTGGCGCGGGTTGCAGCGCCCCTTCGGGTTGCTCCCCGTGCCACCACTTCTTTCTGCCGTCGGCCATCTCTCTTCTTCCTCTTCGGTACACTTGCGAGGACCCCGAGTAAGTCTCCTTGTACTACCCTGTCTATGCTCCTCTTGATGCTCTTCCTGGCCAAGCTATGTGTGATTACTATGGTTACCCCCTATTAGGGTTCATCTCTGAACCTAGTGTTCATATCCCCTACAGTGATGCTTAGTTAGGCGTCTTGATTCATCTTGGTTGTGATAACATTCTACATGATGTATTACTATGGTGTAGTATCACACCCTTATGATCTTTAACCCGCTACTCTGATTTCTGTCAGTTAGCACTCTGTTGATTGCATTCAGTTATTTTGGTCTATGTCAGAGAACACTCTGTGGATGCATGGTTTACTTACTGTGGAAGTCTAAATGGTTATAGTTAGTAGCTTAACTCACATGGAGTTGTGGTGCCTTACTGCTAAGCTTTGTTGCTTGGCTTGGTACCTACTGTTAACACCTTTTGAGTTCAGTCTGAGGATTCCATCCTGGTACTTTGTAAAATTAAGATTAGTAGAGCTTAGTCTCTTGTCTGTGATGTACTAGGAGATGATACATAACTGGATGATTCCTATTTTTTGATAGGAAGTGATTTAATTAAGGGTCTCTGTCTAGTGTGTCCTGGAGATAGATAGTGTTGTCATTCACTGTCTTCTCAAATCAAAATGTCTCTTATGATTCCTAATTCATTTAGGAAAATGATTATGTGTTTTGGACAGATGTTGCTTAGGCTTATTCTTAACAAGGGATGACCTTGCTGGTATAGAGGTGTTACCCAGTTGGAATATACCCTTTACTAGTAGTGGTGATGTGTATTGATCTAGTTAAAACTAGACCTACTGGTCTATGATGCTGGTCTGAGACCATTACTTGTGAAATCAGTATGTTCTTTACAAGTGGCTGTCTTAAGAAATTAATTTGTGAATCTGCTCTATTGGCTTCTCCTGCCATGGGCTGCTACTATGGTACCTCCTTCTTGGAGTGTGCACCGTAATATCCTAGGTAGCATGATCTAATGCTATGCCTTTGCCAATGATGCATAGACTGAGACTTCAGAAGTTTATGTTGGCTTATGAAAGATCATATGATCCTACAAATGATTTCTAGTCTACTAGATTAGGAAAATGATTAAATCTATGGTGTTGGGCTTTATTTTTCATATGTTTGACTCAAGTAGCATCTGATGTACTAAACTGCTGCTATGGTGCCTCCATTTCTTGGTGTGTGCATAGCAGTAGCCAGTCAACATGATCTTCTACGGTGTTCTTTCTACTTGGAATTTAATCCCAAGCCTGAAAAGTGAAAGCTAAAGCCAGACTTTAAACAAGATTAGATCCTATTTGTTGCCTCTCTTCTCTATGATGACTAACATAGCCTTTATGCTAACCTGAGAGTATTCCCCACCAAAAGCTTAATTTTCTTACATGATAAGAACAGATATGCTACTAGATCTAGCTAGTGATCTAGTGAGTTTCTACCTTGATGCATGAGGTTGCTTGTTTATCTTGGTCAGCTCATCCTAGTGCTCTGGTCTTGAGCTTGTTAGCCTTCTCCTCCTGGAACTGGTACAAGCTTGATATTGATCATTCCCATGACCTAGCTTCTGGATGGCTTCCTCAAGCAACCAGAGTGTTGGTGATTTGTGTGGATAGATCTATGTGATTATTTGGATGCTAAGCATAATGATTCCTGGTGATTTGATAAGAGTAGTATTCTGGATTATACAGAAGTAAGAATGAATTCTTAGCTATGTGGTGGAAATGCATGTGTAGCAAGTGACCAACAAAGTGGTACTATGCTGCTACGGCTGGGTTCTTATCCTCCCTCTTAGATGACCTATGTTGATAGCACACTATGCTACATGCCGATGTGTAAGCTGCTTGTGGGTGTGCCTGGTATGGTGCAAGTTCCCACTTATGTAGTTTTCAAGCTGTGGATGAGTTCTAGTAAAAGTGTGATATTTTCCTGATGATTTTACCTTTTGCCTTTACTGTTCTAGTGAAACTTGCCCCTCATATTTTTGTCAATGATATTGTACTAAGACAATTTTGATAAGAACAAATACCAATATTTGGTGAAACTTGCCCCTTTCATGATTAGCTGAGTGATGAACAGTAATAGTGCATCTCACTTTTAATTCTAAGAGCACTAATATTAATCCATAACCCTATTTCTCTTTTGTTTCTTTCTGTCTTTGCTTGCAGGTATCAAACTTAGAAAGAGAATCTTTAGAATATGAAGATTTAGATTAGGACGTTTCTATTTTCAAGTTGTTGTAATATTATTTTCATTCTTTTCTAATTTATTCATTCTTTTATTTATCTATAAAGACAATGTATTATTATTGGTTTGATATAATAAAGTTGAATTTCCTTCTTATAGTTCAACTTCATCTTTTTCTATTACTTATATTATTCTGATTGTAATTTTCTTTTTATCTATTAATTGTAAAGGAACAATGGAATATTACATTCCATATTTAATAAAGCTTGATTTTCCCTCTTTTTAGAGTTTAAGACTTGTTATTATTTGTACTTATATTTTCTTGAATTCTCATTTATGAAAGTAATCTTTAATTTGTCTTGAATTATAACACAATACAACTATTAGTATATTATAAGAATTCATTTCTTTAGTTATATTTGAGGTTCAATTTCATTTTTACTAACTCCTTTCAAATTCTATTCATAATTCAAATACATGTTTGAATCACTTCCCCCCTTAACCAAAGAGTTCTGCAAATGTCATGTCGAAATCTATCGCACCTTCCCTGATGTTTCCATCAGAACAAGAGAAATCTCGATCCCTCTATAGATTCTTTAGTTTTGCGCGAAAATTCCCTGGATTTTCTTATGCATGAATGCATTGCACAAACATGTGTCCTATCTATTTTGAGGTGCTAACCCTGGGATGTTACACATATCTGTATCCATGTCCTTGATTTCTTTTGGCTCGTCGGATGGCGTAGCCCCCGAGTCTTTTGACGTGCTGGCTTTCTGCTCTGGAGCCTTTGGTTTGATGGAGCGCTCGCAGATGCGCTCTAAAAATACTCCAGGTGGCACTAGGGCACAAGTGGAGCCGATATTGGTGAGTATATCCGCTTCCTCATTGCTCTCGCGGCCGACGTGCCATAGTTTGCAGTCGTCGAAGTCCCCTTCGAGTGCCTCGTAGAGGTCACGGTAGGCGATCATGTTATCGCTCAGAGCATCGCAATGGTTCATGGTTTGATTCACCACCAGTTTGTAGATGACAAGGCGCTTTGCACCACAGGCTTTTGCCATCAGCATCCCATGGATTAAAGCTTCGTATTCAGCTTCGTTGTTGGAGGCGGTGAACTGCATTCACATAGCATACCTCATTGATACGTCCATAACGTATCTATAATTTTTTATGGTTTTATGCTAATAATATGCTTTTGACACTCCTTTTTGTATAAAGTTTATGATTTATTTATACTAACCTACTAATAGTTGCAAAAGTGCACAATGTTCTTGTTTTACACTTTGATGTGTAGACATTACCAAGAATACAAGTGGAAACCTTGGAGTCAAATTGGGATTTTTCCAGAAATCTGTCTTGGAACTCTTTTTGAAGATGGTCATGTTTCGGGTCGAAGACGACATCAAACGAAAAACTCTTCAGCTATATAGTTGTTGGAAATTTCACGAGAAACATTCTGGACATAAAATTTAGCTAATTCCGAGTCCGGAAGGGCCCGCTAGGCCCGATTTACTGCAGCCCAAGATGGGGTGATGGGAATCCGAGAACCTATATAAAGGGAGGAAACCTAATTCGCCCAAAACACCTCCACCCACGAATTTGCAGCCGCCAAAGCCATGTTTTTGCCTCTCCCATGGATCCCATCTCCATGGGGGAGGGCTCCCAATAAGCCATGAAGGAAGGTGGCTAAGGGGCGGTGCTTCCCCATGATACCGGTGGCGGGGAACGAGTCCCCCGTGCCGCCGCCGCCCTCTTCACCATCTTCACCGCCATCTCCATCACCTAATCCTCCTAGTATGAAGTGGTTCATCCTCCCACACACCTATGTATCGTCCTATGTAAACATGGTATTTGATGCTATAAGTTATAATCCTATGATCTATGTCATGTTTGTGTAGTTTCTTTGTTCTTAGATTGAACGGTTGAACGTCTTTGGTTCATTAGAGTTGTATGTTGATATGGTACAGTCCTTTGGTGTCCATTATATTTGTGCGCGCATGGATTAAATATCATAGGGTTTGTAGTATGTGTAAAAGGAAGGGGGAGTTCTACCGGAGTGACAGAAACCTGAGGACGCGAACCGGAACATTGCACGTATGGGAGTAAGAGGACCATTAAACTTAAGGCTATGGTTGGGGAAACCTTAATGCATTGATTAGTACTTACGGATGTTTGCTAACAATCCAATCATATATTACATGTAATTCCATGTAGTGAAGCACATGTATATTTAGTCTCTCCCTCGCAGAAAACTGCATCGAAGACAATAAACCTGATCTATTCGCTATTTTAAACTTGGACAAATCCACCACAATTACCACCACTATTCCACACTCATGGTTTTGTTAGTTTAGTGTATTTTATTGCTGCAGCAACTAGCTTTACTTTCTTATTATTTATTATCATGCAAAGCTATCTCTATTACTCGTATTGTTGCTCTAGTTTTATTTCCTAGAGAATGCAAACATTTAGTGTGCATAGAGTTGTATCATTGGTTGATAGAACTTGAGAGAATATTTATCCTACCTTTAGCTCCTTGTTGGGTTCTACACTCTTATTGAAAAGGCTACAAACGATCCCCTATACTTGTGGGTTATCACTCATCTTGTCGCCTTATGGCGATGTCAGTATGACACCTGCGCCAGCTCCCTCTTTACGTTTGGATCTGTCGAAGTGCATTGTCCATAGATAGGACTAGCTTGTCGAGGAGCTAGTTTTCCATCCAATGTATGAGCAAGTCCGGGAGTACTTGCGACTTGATCGCATCTCGTTTCTCGTATGTGATGTCTTGTGGAGACAGTTCTATCCCCCAAAGCGCGACTCGTCCGGTGGCGTCTGGGTTGTTGAGGATGTGCCCTAGCGGGGCGTCGTTCACCACAATGATCGAGTGCTCCTAGAAGTAGTGGCGTAGTCGCCTGGCTGTCATGAAGACGCTGTATGCCAGCTTCTGATAATGTGGGGTACCGCTGTTTTGTTGGTGTGAGCACCTCACTGAGGTAGTAGACTAGGTGTTGCACCACGTGGACTTTATTTTCTTTAGCTCGTTCCACTACGAGCATAGTGCTGACCACCTGGTTGGTAGCGGAGATGTATAGCAACATCGACTCCTCTTCTTGAGGTGTCACCAACATCGGTGAAGTGGAAATAGACACTTGAGGTCCTAGAATGCCTCTTGTGCTTCGTCCGTCCATTCAAAATTGTCAGCCTTGCGGAGGAGTTGGTAGAAGGGCAACGCCTTTTCGCCCATTCGACTGATGAATCGGCTGAGCGCTGTGATTCGCCTAGCTAGCTGTTGGACGCCTTTCACGTTCTTCGGCTTCTCCATGGCTAGTATGGCTTTTATTTTCTTCAGGTTTGCCTCGATCCCTCTCACGGAGATAAGGTACCCGAGTAATTGTCCAGATGATACGCCGAAGGCGCATTTGTCCGGATTTAGCTTGATCCGGTATTGGTCGAGGTTGTCAAACGTCTCGCGGAGATCGTCGAGTAACAAGGCTTCCTCCTTAGTTTTGATGACGATGTCATCGACGTAGACTTGAATGTTACGACCTAGCTGGGTCTTCAGACAGTCCTGCATACACTGTTGGTAGGTGGCCCCTGCGTTTTTCAGCCCGAAGGGCATCGTTGTGTAGGAGAAGACGCCAAAGGGCATGATGAATGCCGTTTTCTCCTGGTCTTCCTCCTTCATTCAAATCTGGTGATAGCTTGAGTAGGCATCAAGGAAGCAAAGGCATTCACATCCTGCGGTGGAGTCGAATATCTGGTTGATCCGTGGCAACGAGAAGTGATCCTTTGGGCAATGCTTGTTCAGGGAGCTAAAGTCCACACACATCCGTAGGATATCCGTGTCTTTTTTAGGAATGAGCACGGGGTCTGCTACCCAGGTGCTTTCCTTGATCTCACATATGAAGTTAGCGTCGAGGAGTCTGTTGACTTCCATACCAACCACTTTTTCCCTTGGCTCAGATAGTCGACATATTGTCTGCTTTACTGGTCTTGCTTCAGGATTCACATTGAGTGAGTGCTCGGTGAATTCCCTGGGAAATCCTGGCATGTCCGTTGGACACCAGGGAAAGATTTCCCAGCGCTCACGGAGGAATTCAACGAGCGCGAGTTCCTATGCGGGACTCAAGTTGTTGGCAATGAGGGTCGTCTTGGTCGGGTCCATTGGGTGGACCTGGATCGCCTTGGTGTGGATAGACGTGTCGAAGGATTGGTCTGGTGAGCTTGGCTTACTCAGAGGAGGTAGACTATTGTTTGTGGATTCCTTCAACCTCGCCAGTTCCTCCTCCATGTCAAAAGACTGGGAGATTCTGTTGAATTCCATGTCGCAACTGTCGGACCTCTCAAATCTTTCGTTGATTGTGATAATACCGTTGGGGCCCGACATCTTCATCTGCAGGTAGGCGTAGTGTGGCACCACCATGAACCTTGTGAACGCGATGCGTCGGAGGATGCAATGGTATTGTGAGGGCCATTCGATAACTTCGAATTCTATGCGCTCTCGCCGGAAGTTTGCCGGCATTCCGGAGATGACGTCTAAGATGATCTTGCCCAGGGGGTATACGCCCTTCCCTGGAACAATGCCATGGAAAGTTGTGTCTGAAGTTTCCAGGCATGAGAGCGGGATTCGCATGGCACGCAAGGTACTTGCGAACATGAGGTTGATGCCGCTTCCGCCATCCATGAAGACGCGACTCATCTCGAAGCCTCCAATTTGTGTCTCGAGCACCAGGGGCAGTGACCTGGGCGAGGAACTTGGTGCGGATGATCGTGCTTGTCGAAAGTAATGCAGGACTCGCTTCCACTAAGGTACTTGTCGTCGGATTGATGACAAGTACACCACGAGGGGGTCCTCGAGGCGTGCGTAATAGAGGGGTGTGAAACTTACGGTGCTTCGGGACAGTGAGAACACAAGTTTACCCAAGTTCGAATCCACCAGCTTTGAACGGATCCTACTCCTGCTAGCAACCCAGTAATACGACAGAGCTGGAATATGGGTTACAAGGGTTTCGCCTGTGCAAGTTGAGATTGTATTCTATTGTGAGGTGCCCTAAAGGCATACCCTAGGATGGCTTATATAGATATCCGGCCTAGGTTTTACAGGAGAGACCTATCCGTCTACGACTAAGAGTCGGTTACAAAGTACATCTTGAACTACAAGTAACATAACAGGCCTAAGTCGATAAGTCTTCTGGGCCTTCCCGTAGCCAGACTGGACTCCGTCTCTTCTCCCTGACTGGGCCGCCCGTGAAGCAAAGCTCTAACCCGAAGTGGGCCACCCTGGTAAGTGAGGCATAGTGAGGATACCTGGAAAGTATATCCCCAACAGCAGCCCCTGAAAGCCTCCAAGATCTAGAGTCGGATTTCATCATCGTCTAGCTTGATCTTTGGCTTGCAGAATCTTGGAGGGTTCCTGAAACTTCAAATGAAAGGATAGGATCCAGGTCTCAAAATGAGTCGGACCTATGAATACATTATTCGGTATTCCAGCTTGAAATTCAAATTAAGCCGGAACTTGGTCTCTGACGTAACCTGACACCAGTCATGGTCAAGTCACGAATCGATGACATTCCGCCAGACGATCACAGGGTCCGCCTTTATGAACCGAGGCATCATTTTAATGCGTGCATAGAGATTGAGGTGGCATAATCATCGCGAGGGAGCTGCCCGGCTCCTTCCATGATGTGTGGCACGGTTACTGTTTTCGGTGCACGAATCTTGGCGCGGACAAGGGATTTAAGGGGCTAAGATTTCTTCCTTTACTCTTCACCAGCACTTGCGCTCCTTCCTTCCTCTCAACGCCTCCCATGAACAGAGCTCACCTGCCTCCTCCAAAATCCTCTAGCGCCGCCCATCCCAGGTTACCGAAGCCCAGAGAAAATGGCTGAAGCCTCATCTTCCGGCACAGCAGCGACATCGGCATCAACGTCGGCAGTGGAGAAAGAGAGCTTTCGCGGGTTTGGATTCCCTATGTCTAGGACGACGCCAATCTACGTATGGTCGAGAATGAAGGGCTCCTCCTTGCTGGCGACTGGCGGAGCAGCTACGGCCAAACCATCCCCACTCCCCGCACCGACGAGCAGGTGCATTTCGGCACCCACCTCGACAGAGGTTTGAGCTTCCCACCCTTAGATTTCTTTTCTGAGGTGATAGATTACTACGGAGTTAACTCCACCATCTCCCCCCAAACTCTTTCTTAAAGATGAGTACTTACGCTTCTTTGTGCGAGGGGTATCTCGGCATTAGGCCGAGTCTCATTCTCTTCTAGTTTTATTTTCATACCCGGAGAAACTCTATCACCGCCGGTAACCCATACATTATCGCGACTCTTAGCTTTTCTGTTAGGAGAGAACGCGTCTATCCTCGGATTAAGGCTAGTGAGTCGGTGAAACAGTGGCTGTCCACCTTTTTCTATCACAAGGATATTTTTTCTCCCTGCAAAGCTACTGCTTTGCCGGCTTTTTTACGGTGTCTCCACGCCCCAAGAGTCCTGGGACACAGATGCGCCGACTCTCAATGATGACCTGCTTCTCGCCAAGAGGCAGATTGAATATCTGATGAAGCACAAGGGCCTTAAAGGGTCCGACTTGATTCATTGCTTGCTGGCACGCCGTATCCAGCCTCTCCAACACCATGGTGACCGGCTAATGCACTCCATCATGACGTCCAAGAAGGACACTCTTCGGATCTTCTCCCGTCCTTACTCAGAAAAGGACTATGAGTCCCAAATCAGATGGTTGATAAGGGAGCGGATCAAGAGGAAGATCCCGGAGCTGTCTTTGGACATGCATACGGCTGATAATCCCGTAGTTCCAGTAAGCTTCCAGCAATAACTCGAATTATGTGTTCATCTTTACATTATTGTTTCTTTTTGCAATACTGAGATATTTCTTCTTTTCAGCTTGCTGACCTCCCTGAGTCGGAGCTTGCTCCTATCGAGGGATATCCTCCTAAGATCTCTTAGGATGATGGAGAATTGGTTCCACTACAGGATACCTTTACCCGAAAGCATAAGGCTCCGACATTGGCTATTGGCATGAAGGAAGTGCCCATTGTGAAGATGTAACTTTCCTCACAAGGTTTCTATATTTTATTTCTTAATTCTTTCTGAGGTGTAATGTTCTTTGTTCTATTACTTCCTTAGAGCTAAATAGCTCACCAAGGGCAAGGGGAAAGGAGGCTCATTGAAGCCTCTACGCCAGTCAAAGCTGAACTTGACTTCTCCTGCCACAACGCCTCCGACTCCTGCCCCTCCGCCTTCTGCAGCGCTAGAGATTACTCCATCTCCGATCGCCGCAGAAGATCTAGCTCAACTAACAGAGCCAGCGATCCTTTGCTCGCAAACTAATGTCACCATGGGTGACTCGGGTTTTGATAAGGGTGAACCCTCTTCGGGATGATCCCTCAACATAGGTCTTTGCTGAAAACCTCCTCAACAATCCGGGTCTTGCAAAACTTTGCATTACTCGAAAATCTATGGAGGAGATCCAACGACTAGCCCAACAATGCTTGGAAAGCCGGAACATTACTGCCGAGGAGGAGGCACAAGAAGCGGAGGATGTTAATTACTCCGAACTCCTTGAGCATATCTGTCTTTGCAACGAGAGGCTGAGAGACGACGTGGTTCCACCCAAACCGGTAATCCCACTGACCCTCGCCGAGAAGGTTAGCACCGAGGTGACCATGAGCTTAAGCAAGCTCACTCATGAACATCATGTAAGTCGAATTCCAACTCATCTTTTTTAGTTTATTTCATATCATATCCTCTAGCCCCCGAGCATGAAGTTGGATAGACAATCCGGATTTATGCTTCTATAGGATGCCAAAGAACGAACTAGTGTAGCCCCCAAGGCTCATGCTGATATAAGTAAAAAATATTAGCCCGAGTCTTTAGTAGACTTCTGACTCTGGGTATTCCGACTTACAGAAAGTTAATTCGTATAACCAGGAATTGTTGAAGAATATCTACAACAAGCGGAGAGAGATCAAAGCTCTCCGGATTGAAACTGCTCAATTAAAAGTGTCAAGGGATGAGGCTGAAGGTAAACATTTCAGTCCTTTAACCTTGCTCTTTCTTTCTTAGTCGAATTATTTATTCAACTGTTGTTCTTTTTGCTTATAGCACTGGTCAAACAATCATGTTCTATGATTGAAGAAGCCAAAAATCTGAAGACCCTGGAGCTGGACAAGTTGAAGGCGGATCACGAGTGGAGCATTGCTCAAGTCCCCGAATCCTCTTCTATGGCCACAAAAGAATGTGATCGAAGGATCACGGCCTAGGATCAAAAGATATCGGATATCAATGATGCATTATTTAGAGAGGAGGACATCACCGAGGCACTCCGGGCTGAACTCTAGAGCCTTAGGGAAGAGGAAACCAAAGTTGACGATGTCATCTTCGGTATGTTTCCTTCTTTCTGACTTTCTGCTTTTCTGACTTTTGGAGTTTGGATATGTTTTTTAACCTTTGCATTACATGCACAGGTCCTCTGAAGTTACTGGACTCTACCTCCACCGAGTCTCGCACCAGCCGACTTACTCAAGTCGGCGATTTGCTTCACGATTTCCGCCAATCTTTGGAGGATATTGGCGAAGTACTCTAGGTTCCGGACATGAACTGACGAGGGTTTAACTCATCAATGCCCATTGTTATGGACTTGGGTTTTGGAGAAGGAGGGAGTGCTGGAAGCATCTATCGGCTAGCAAACAAGCACATAGGCGACTCGAAGATTTACCCAGATTCAGGCCTCGTAGATGTTGAGGGCAAACCTCTAGGGTGGCCCGATCTTTCACGATTCCCTTTCAAATCGAGGATGGAGTGCGGGGAGAGGAGGGGAGGATGAACACGACGAACGCACGCACGAAGAACGCGATGAACACACACAAAAAAACCACGATACACACCAATATCTCACATCAGCGGTGACCAGTCCGGCGGAATCCCTAGGATCGGCATCAGGCGGAGGACTCTCTCTTGAACCGGCATGTCGAGATGGGAGACTCAATGAGATCTTGACGTCTAGGCAAAGGGACACCGATGCCTAGGCCTTGTACAACGCGGAGGCATGATGCAAACTCCAACGAGGTTTGGGATATTGGTGCTCCTTAGTCAAGGAGCATGAGGCAAGAATTAGATAGATCCACAAAGGGGTTTCCACTAGTTCCAATATCATGCCTAGGGTTTACAATGGAGGTGGGGGACTATATATAGGCCAACCACAAGTTTAGGGGTAATTCAGGCATTAAAGTAAAGTTTTGGGCGAAGTAGAGGGGTACATGGGCCATAGGGCCCAGATAGGCTCCCAGGCCCATCACTTGGGTCGGACAGTCCGGGTCGGCACGACCGGACAGTCCGGGATGGCCGGACACTCCGGGTGGTTTCCGGGAAGTGTCTGATTTGACCTTATGAATGTCCATGCCAGGTTCAGGCTAGGGCAGGCCAGACACTCCGTCTGAGTCGCGCCAGACACTCCGGCTGGATTCAGGCGGACACTCTGGCTCAGGCAGCTTTAGCTCAGGTGCAGCTTCAGGGCTCGTGGGTCGATGCGGCGGGGGTTCGTACCTGATGATGCACAGAGTAGAGGTATGAAGTAGCACACCATCCAAGGAGGTATCAAATTGGCACGAGGAGAGGAGTGAGTTCACCTTAACTTGTAGGAGTTTGGCTCGGGCACGAGTCATGGGTCCACTTGGGGGACTTGTTGGTGTAGATGTAGAAGCATCCATGGGACTGGCTGCATCAGCTCCCCCCCTTGGGGAAGAGTCGTCCTCGACTCTTCATGGATATCATCTTGAACATCTCCATGGTAGGGTGAGAGATCCTTGACATTGAATGTATTGCTTGCAAGGTACTTGGAGGTCGGTATGTCGATGATGTTGGCGTTGTTGTTGATTCTTTTGAGGACCTTGAAGGGACCATCTCCTCTTGGCTTGAGCTTGGATTCACGTTCCTTGGGGAAGGGATCCTTGCTTAGGTGTATCCACACAAGGTCACCTTCTTCAAATATCATCTCCTTCTTGTCCTTGTTTAGCCTTGAAGCTTGGCGAAGGACTTGTTGTTCGATAGTAGCTCTTGTTTCTTCATGAAGCTTCTTCATAGCTTGTGCACGCTTCTCGACGTCCATGTTTGTGCGCTCATGGAGAGGTAGTGGTAGGATGTCGAGCGCGATGAGGGGATCGAAACCATAGACGATCATGAATGGACTCATCTTGGTTGTTGAGTGCTTGGCTCGATTGTAGGCAAACTCGGCGTGTGGAATGCATTCCTCCCCATCCTTCAGGTTTTTCTTGATCAACAGACGAAGAAGAGTTCCGAGGCTTCGGTTGACAACTTCGGTTTGGCCATCAGTTTGAGGATGTGATGCAGATGAGAAGAGGAGCTTGACGCCAAGCTTGGCCATGAGGGTCTTCCATAAGTAGCTCATGAATTTGACGCACGGTCGGAGACGATTGTCCTTTGCACACCATGAAGACGGACGATTTCCCTGAAAAACAGATTTGCAACATGTGAAGCATCGTCGGTCTTATGGCACGGTATGAAGTGTGCCATTTTGGAAAAACTATCCACAACACCAATATAGAATCATGACCATGTTTAGATCTAGGCAATCCTAACATGAAATCCATGCTAATGTCGGACCAAGGTGTATTAGGAATAGGCAATGGCATATAAAGACCATAGGGATTAGCTTGCGACTTAGCTTGAACACATGTCGTGGATCGTTGAACGTAGCGCTCCACGTCACGCTTCATCTTGGGCCAAAAGTAGTGATTGGAGAGCATGTCCAATGTCTTGTCGTGACCAAAGTGACCCATAAGGCCTCCAACATGAGATTCTTGTAGGAGCAAAAGTTGAAGCGACGACTTCAGAATGCATAACTTGTTTTGTTTAAATAGGATGCCCTTGTGCAAATAGAAATCATCAACTCCTTTGTCATTGGAGCACTTTGCGAAAATTGGTTCGAAGAACGGGTCAGAAGCATACAAAGATTTTATTTCCTCAAGACCCAACATGTTGATTTCAAGTCTCGTAAGAAGGCTTGTATGTTTGCAAGACAATGCGTCCGCAACTACATTATCTTTGCCCTTCTTATACTTGACAATGTACGGAAAAGACTCCATGAACTCAACCCACTTAGCGTGTCTCTTGCTCAAGTTAGCTTGGCCTTTGAGATATTTCAACGACTCGTGGTCAGAATGTATGATAAATTCCATGGGCCAAAGGTAGTGTTGCCAAACTTGAAGGACATGAACTAAGGCAAAAAGCTCTTTGTCATAAATCGGATGGTTAAGGCGAGCTCCATCAAGTTTTTCACTATGTTAGGCTATAGGACATCCGTTTTTCATAAGGACTCCTCCAATTCCAATACCACTAGCATCACACTCTATCTCAAAAGTTTTTGTGAAATCCGGTAAAGCAAGTAGAGGTACTTCGGTGAGCCTCTTTTTGAGTTCATCAAAAGCTTTTTGTTGTGCTTTTCCCCACACGAAGGTGACATTCTTTTTCGTCAACTCTTTGAGAGGACAAGCAATAGTGGAAAAGTCTGTCACAAAGCGATGATAGAAACCGGCCAACCCATGAAAACTTCGGAGTTCACTCACATTTGTTGGGATGGGCCAATCTCGTATGTCCTTTACTTTGGAAACATCAACTTCAATTCCCTTCGAAGAAACGACAAATCCAAGAAAAATCAACTTGTCTTTAGCAAAAGTGCACTTGGGAAGATTAGCATAAAACTTTTCATGTCGAAGGATTTGAAAAACTTCCTTGACATGTGTTATATGGTCCTCAAGTGATTTGCTATAAACAAGAATATCATCGAAATAGACAACAACACTTTTTCTAATGAGGGAACGCAAAATATGATTCATGAGGTGCATGAAGGTGGATGGGGCATTAGATAAACCAAAGGGCATAACCAAACATTCATAGAGACCAAGTTTGGTCTTGAAGGCGGTTTTCCACTCATCACCTTCAGCCATGCGTATTTGATGGTAACCACTACGAAGATCAATTTTCGAAAAAATAGTGGCTCCACACAACTCATCAAGCATGTCATCGAGACGTGGTATGGGATGTCGATAACGCACGGTGATAGCATTGATTGGACGGCAGTCCATGCATAACCGGAGCGTATCATCCGTCTTTGGAACAAGAATCATGGGTACGGCACTTGGACTAGTGCTAATTTGGATCAAACCTTTGGAGACGAGTTGGTTGATTTGACGTTCGATCTCCTTTGTCTCTTCTGGGTTCGTGCGGTAAGCGGCGCGGTTGGGAAGTGGTGCACCAGGGATGAGGTTAATGCGATGTTCAATGCCGCGAAGAGGAGGTAGTCCATGAGGAAGATCTTCGGGGAACACATCCTTGAATTCCTGCAAAACACTCATCAAAGATGGAGGAACATTGGTTAATTCGTTAGTTCCTTGCACTAGTCCCTTGCAAAGGAGGACATAGTGCAAGATGGATGGGTTGTTCTGAACATCTCTCATCTCACTTTTGGTGGCAAGGAGAACACTCTTAGTTTTTAACTCGAATTTGGCTTGTGGCTCTCACTCACTATGAGGTGGTTCTCTCTCTCACTACTCTTCTCACAAGTAGGTGTTGTGCTTTGCGCCCTCGCTAAAGCCTTTGCATTGTACGCAATTATTTGGCTAGGAGTCATCGGTTGCAAAACACATGTTTTGTTGAGACATTTGAAGGTGTATATATTGGTGCGACCATCATGTTGAGCAGCCTTGTCAAATTGCCACAGTCGACCAAGAAGCATGTGGCAAACTGTCATAGGGACCACATCACACTCCACCATATCTTTGTAAGGACCAATGGCGAAGGAGACCGATACGGTATGCTTTATCTTCACGGACTCTTGGTCACTTAGCCATTGCACGTGGTAGGGGTGCTTGTGCGGATGGGGGGTAAGGTTGAGCTTCTCACACAACTCGGTGCTAGCAAGGTTGTGACAACTCCCTCCGTCAATGATCACCTTGATAGATTTGCCATTGATGTCGGCTCGTGTTTGGAAGATATTGGAGCGTTGGTCTTCGTGCTCTTGTTCTTGAGTGGTCAAGATCCTTGTGACGACAAGCGATGGGCTTGTGTCATGCTCACACATGAGAAGTTCTTGATCATCTTCCACTCGTTGCCTTGCCATTGCTTCCTTGACACGGGCATCAAACTCATCTTCACTCAAGTACTCTTCATCACCATTGTCATGGATGAACAAGACTTTCTTGTTTCCACATTCGGCCGACTTGTGTCCTTTACCTCCACACTTGTAGCATTCAACGTTGAATGGTGTATCACTCTTTGCTTGCTTGCCACTTGGGAGCAGTTTTCCTTGAGGAAGTGTGGGCTTGAAGGAAGGCTTGGAGGTACTTGAGGAGCTACCATTGAAAGTTGTTGGTGTAGCGGTTGAAGCTTGCTTGTAGGTGAAGTACGTCTTGGGCTTGTTGTACTTGATATCCTCTTGCAATTGACGTTCAGCCTTTGTTGCAATGTCACAAGCTCAACTATGTTGTTGTATGTTTGGAACTCGACGATGCGCTTAATTGGGTGATTCAAGCCAATAAGGAAACGTGCCATTGTTTGCTCCATGCGCTCATCAATGTTGGCGCGAATCAAGTTGAGTTCCATTTCCGTGAAGTACTCTTCCACGGTCTTTGTCCCTTGACGAAGCGCTTGAAGGTTGTTGAAGAGGTCACGCGTGTAGTGCACGGGGACAAACCGAGATCTCATGTGAGCCTTCATGTCATGCCAAGTTGTGATTGGCGGCTCTTGTCTTGCATCACGAGCAACTTGAACTTGTTCCCACCAAAGGCTGGCGTAATCATCAAACTCTAGCGAAGGCATGGCGACCATCTTCTCATTGCTATAGTTGTGCATGCGGAAGATCTTGTCTACTTTGAGTGCCCACGAGAGGTATTCTTCGGGGTCATTGGATCCGGTGAACTTTGGCATTGTGCATTTGAGCTTGCCAAAAGTTTCTTCATCGTTGCGGTCATTACGACGAACTTGGTGACCTTGTTGATGATCTTGTAGTTGGGGAGGTGGAACTTGGTTCTCGCGTCCTTGTTGCGGAGCTTTCTCTTGGTATTGTTGTGGAGGAGCTTGCTCTTGGCGCGGTTGTTGACGTGGTTGAGGCGCTTGGGCCTCATGGTGGCGAAGGTGTGGAGCCTCTTGACGCGGTTGATGACGAAGAGGAGGCTCGTTCATCGGTTGGTGATTTTTGTTAGGCACATGGGCCTCACGGCGAATAACATGGTCATGAGCCTCTTGACGTGGTGGACGTCACTCAACTTGTATCACTTGACGCTCCAAGCTTTGTTGATGTGGAGGAGGCGCCTTGTGATGACCATGGTGTCGTTGTTGACGTTCGTGATGTTGATGACGAGGAGGAGGATCTTGGAGAGCTTCATGTTGATGACGAGCTTGATTCTCCAAATTGGAGTCATCACTCGTTGTGTCAAGTATGTTCCACGGTCGATGGTGGTAGACTTGCGGTTGCGCTTGCGGTTCCTCTTGTGGTTGCTCTTGTTGAATCACTAGTACCCTTGCGTGATGACGGTGTGCTTCTTGCCTTGCTCATGGCCTTGAAGATAGGTCACCATCATAGCTTGATGTTGCGGCGTGCCGTGGGGAAGATACATAGTTCGAAGAGGTTCCATCTTCAACCATGGGGGCATCATTGTGTCTTGGAGCACTTGGTTGAAGATCTTGTTGAGGAGGAGCATGACGACGCGATGAGCTTGAAGAGCTTGAAGCACGTGAACATGGTCTTGCCATTCCATCGATGAGGCGTCGAAGGTTGTCATTTGTTTCGGCGACGGAGCATTGAAGCGACTCATTTTGGTGGCCGAAGTTGTGATGCATTGCTTGCATTTGCCTTTCGAGGCCATCGAAGCGGTTGTCGATTTTCTTGAACTCGGCTTGTGTCTCGCCAAATTGTTCATCTTGTCGCGTCTCAAGGGCTTGGCAACGTTCACGGAATTCTTGGCAGACGATGAAGTGACTTGCACGTGTCATGTACGGACCTTGATCTTCTTCTTGGGGAGGTGGTTGGCTCGTCTCACCGTGCCTATCCATCATGCAAAACACACACGTATTGTATATGGAAGTGGAATATGGTGGTGTTAGCCCTGTACCTCACCTTGGGGATTGCACCAAACTAGAAACCACTAGTGAGAGCTATAAGCGTGCAAAGTGGAATTGCAAATAAAACTCACACTAAAGATAGAACTAACTCTCAAAAGCTTGTTGGTGGTAGGTTAGGATTGTGGAAAGCCAAAGAACCAACCAAAAGAAAAGGGATAGTCAAAAGTGGGTAAAATCCAACAAAACTCAAGTCAAAGGCGAAGGTCAACAACTCAAAAGGGTGACGGGAACCTACGACTATGTACACACACATGGAGAAAGTTGGGATTGACACGACTATGAAAATGAGCAAACAAAATGTCCTAACAAAGACTAAGCTCGTTGTCATGCCAATGCAAGGAGAGACCGTGGCTCGTTTGCAAAGAGGAAAAGTGAGCAACGGATTTGTGCACTTGCCTTGGGCTCTCTTCTTTCTCTCTTACTTACATGCTTTGAGACTCTCTTTTGCAAGGGGAGACTATTTTTCTTTTGCTTTTTCTTTGTATCTTTTTTTGTGTCTTTTTTTTGCTCTCCTTTGATGCTACCTGGTCACACTTGATATTGCTCTTGCACTCTCACTATCCAAGGACAAATGCACAATGCTCAAGCAAACACAAGATGAGCCACTCTCATGGGATAGGTACACACAAAAGAAGATGGGGGTTAGCAAGGTGATGCAAGTTATACCTTCTTTGATGATGAACTTGGCGTCGGTGGTGCGGGATGATGTTCGTGGTCCGTGGTGTCGATGATCGTGGAAGTTGATGATGTGGAAGCTTGCTGGTAGTTGCTGACACGCACACGGGACACGAGCAAACAAAGGAGATTAGCCAATGCGAAAAATGAGGCAAAATTGTCAAAACTGGCGTTACAGCCGGACACTCTGGTCTATCTAGGCCGGACATCCGGTCAGGCCGGAGACTCCTGTCTGGTTCAGCCGGACACTCTGGTGGGGCCGGACACTCCGGTCGGTACGAGCCGGACACTCCGACGCGGGTTTCCTGCTCGTGTTCTTGAGCATAAATCCTCGCCTTCAGGCCTCAAATCTGTGAAAAACTGGCCAAATCGGGCTGGCGAAATGCAGGAGAAAGCTGGACCAACTCCTTAGACAAGGTTTGGTTGGATCAAAACCAAAAATAACACTCCAAATCAAGAGATCGATCCAAAGGCACATATGGGCTGTTTTTTGGAGATTTTCGAATTTTTTGGTGGATAGAAGAAATTTTGTGGGGGAAATCGTGAGCAACGAAGCTCTTGATACCAATTGGTTAAGGGCAAACCTCTAGGGTGGACCGATCTTTCATGATTCCCTTTCAAATCGAGGATGGAGTGCGGGGAGAGGAGGTGAGGATGAACACGACGAGCGCACGCATGAAGAACACGATGAACACACACACAAAACCACGATACACACCAATAGCTCACGCCGGTGGTGACCGGTCCGGCGCAATCCCTAGGATCGGCGTCGGGTGGAGGACTCTCTCTCGAACCGGCATGGCGAGATGGGAGACTCGGTCAGATCTTGATGTCTAGGCAAAGGGACACCAATGCCTAGGCCTTGTACAACGCAGAGGCACGATGCAAACTCCAACGAGGTTTGGGGATATTGGTGCTCCTTAGTCAAGGAGCATGAGGAAAGAATTAGATAGATCCACAAAGGGGTTTCCACTAATTCCAATATCATGCCTAGGGTTTACAATGGAGGTGGGGGACTATATATAGGCTAACCGCAAGTTCAGGGGTAATTCAGGCATTAAAGTAAAGTTCTAGGCGAAGTAGAGGGGTACATGGGCCATAGGGCCCAACTAGGCTCGCAGGCCCATCACTTAGGCCGGACAGTCCGGGTCGGCACGACCGGATAATCTGAGGTGGCCGAACACTCCGGGTGGTGTCTGGGAAGTGTCCGATTTGACCTTCTGAATGGCCACTCCAGGTTCGGGCTGGGGCAGGCCGGACAATCCGGCTGAGTCGCGCCGGACACTCCGGCTGGATTCGGGCGGACACTCCGGCTCAGGCAGCTTCAGCTCAGGTGCAGCTTCAGGGCTCGTGGGTTGACGCGGCGGGGGTTCGTACCTGATGATGCACAGAGTAGAGGTATGAAGTAGCACACCATCCAAGGAGGTATCAAATTGGCACGAGGAGAGGAGTGAGTTCACCTTAGCTTGTAGGAGTTTGGCTCGGGCACGAGTCATGGGTCCACTTGGGGGACTTGTTGGTGTAGATGTAGAAGCGTCTATGAGACGGGCTGCATCAGTAGAGGTCCTTACTCCTGCTTGTCTGCTTGTGGAATTATCAAAGGAATCGAGGATTACAATGGTGCGCAGATGCAATCTGGCGAGAGTTGTGGAAACTAGGGTTGTGTGCGTCCTTCTCGCCCCCTCCTAGCCTTTATATAGATACGCTAGGTCTCGGGTAGCAGGTCGAGTCGGTTACAGGTTAGGGTTTTCCCCTTTGAACTTTCTATCTTTAGCTTCTTCTTGTTCCTCAAGCAATCGAGAGTCCGTAGGTTACTCGAGTTATCTATTTGGGACTTGGCGATACCGTGGGCTTCCGCTGTATTCAGGCCGTATATACCAAGCTCGAGTACCGGTAGGGTATACCCATGTCAATAGCCCCCGAGTGTCCAGTGGAATCGTAGATTCAACTGGGGACTTTATGAATCCTTTCAAGTGCATGACTAAGTATGTTTTTTGACTGCTCTGTTTGTGTCATAGGGATTGTTGATGTGCGTGCCTGATTTAACCGATGTATCGGTATCAGTTAACTACCTCAGGGTAAAACAACGCAATCTACTCGAACTCGAGTTCCCGGACTTGAATTCAGAAAAGTGCTGGTGTAATTCGACTCAAGCCGTAGAGGTCTTATAGGAGTCGAATTCTAGTATATGGGTGTGAGCACTCGACACGTCCGTCAAGGCATGTTCGTCATACCTGTTGGCACGGATATATTTCTGGTAGTGCGCAGAAAATGCGTTGCCAGGCCTTATTCAGGTCTTATCTTCACGCTACAAGCGCGGCATCCGAATTTCATTATTGTGGAGATGATTCGAGTGACCCAGGAGACGCAGTCTTCTTGTAGGGAAACATCATGAGGCGGTGTCGCCATAATCTTCGAGTGTGGATGCTATCGGCACACAGTACAATGTACAAATAATCATAGGGTGCGCGACCAGCGCTCCCTATGGGAGTAGCCCCCGAGTGCCTGGTTGAGTCAAAGTCTCAGGCAGGGACTAAAGAACTTTTGCGACTGCTGTCATCTTTTGTTTGCTTGTTTCAGTCGAATTTATTTCCAGCGCTCCCTATGGGAGTAACCCATGGCCATAATCGAATCGCGGATTCGAGTGGTTGGGTTTGTTTTGATTGTCCATGTTCCTGCAGAAAAGAAAAGAAAAAATCGTAGGTTGCGCAATCAGCGCTCCCTATGGGAGTAGCCCCTGAGTGCTTGGTGGAGTCGAAGACTCGAGCAAGGACTAAAGTAGCCAAAGTCTTCTGCTCCTCAATTTTTGATGACATCAGTGCTGACGATGTGATGAGCTCAGTTGCCCACGTGAGCGGGTTTGACGAGACGTGACGAGCGGTGGGTCCCATTTTCTGACTCTGACTTGACTGAGCGTGCGTAAATCTTTGTTTTAACTGTGCCTCCTCGATTTCCGCGCGTAATGGGGGTAGTGGGGGACGGTTCACGCTTCGGCTCCTCCACGTGTTGATCACGATGAACTCCACGCGTCTGATAGGGTTTTTCCTGGCTGTTAGATTGCATCTTCCAGGGGGGTTAAGTAGCAATGCTGCGACGGTAATTTTTCACATCTTCTTCTTTTCTCTGCCTTTGCCTCTATCACCATTGCTGCTGCTCCTCTGCTTCTTTGTGTTCCTCTTTCTCGCGGCGCTGGACCAGCTCCGCGTATTCCCAATTTACTTTCTATGGTCACACCATCACCGTAAGATGGGAAAGAAGAAACGAGGTGCCACGGCTAATTCCGCCACCGCCGGGAAAAAGAAGGGCACGGGCACTCGCGTCACCAATGGTGTGTGGCGCGCATCCGTGATCAAGTCTTCGGAGCTCCGTCTCCTATGCCAAGACGGAGTTCTATCTTCCGCAGTCGCTGACGCGCGTGACCCCGGCAGCGAGGTAATCCCTTCTCCTCCTGCCGGTTTTTGGGTGATGTTCCTAGCATTCATCATCCGCGGTCTCTCGTTGACCCTGGATCCTTTTTTATGGTCCTTCTTTGTTTTTATGGGCTCCAGCTGCATCAGTTGTCCCCCAACTCCATCCTCCATGTAGCTTGCTACATTACTCTTTGCGAGTGCTGGCTCGGAATCGAGCCACACTTCGGTCTCTTCAAGCGTCTCTTCAAGCTGAAGCGTCAATCGGCGTCTGGCTCCGTAGTCTATGATTTAGGCGGCTGCGGTATCCACGTCGACTCCTCCGCCACCTACTTTGACATCAAACTCACGGCGTCCATCCAAGGGTGGAGGGACAAGTGGTTCTACATCCGCGACCTGAAGGCCGACGGAGAACACTTCGGACTCGCGCCCTTCGATCCCGTGACGCCGTGCAAGAGGAGGTGCTCCTGGAAGAATGTAGTGATGCCCGACGAGTCAGCGGAGACAGATGTGCTATACGAGCATGTCTGCGACCTCGAGAGTTGCATGGGTAAAGAGGAGGGAGGCTGCACCGTCGCGTCCAGCCCATATAGGCTAGAGTCCACCCTATGTTCCAGTGGGCTGGCGCGGACGATGTCACTCACGTATCTGCCGATGGCATTTCCGCGAGTGAGGTAGATAAAAGGGTGCGACTGGTCACCAAGTACACTGCCAAGGATGTGCTCCCCAATGATCCAGACGTGCCTCCATTCGATGCTGCTAACCCTCCTCCTGAGGTACAGTTGTGCTACGTAGTAGCTTTGTTTGTCGACTGCTTCTTTGCTGTTTTTCTTGACTTTGCGCTAAATTGTTTTCTGTATGCACGATTGGGGGCTGTCACCCTGTATGCCTCCTCTCCCTGAGGGGGTTATCCCTTGTGAAGCCCTGGAAGAGGACGAGACGGAGTCGACCGTCCCATCTAATGTAGAGGAGGAAGCCCCCGAGTCGAGTGGTCCAGACACTCGCAAGCGTTCGCGCAGCGAGGATTCGGATGCATCATCTCCTTCGACTCTGGAAGGTGCAGAGTCGCCGATACCTGCCGTTCCTGGGAGTGTTGTGGCGCCATCTTCTTGCAAGAAGATGCGCCTGCCGAAGGAGTCGTCGTCAGAGTAGGGGGATCAAACCTTCGATTTTGACAACTTTGATTGGTTAGTGTACGAGTCTTTCTTCTGGTTGTTCTTTGAAGTTGCCTTTTCTTGATGATAATTTTTTTTGCAGTCAGCAAGCGTCGTCATCTTCTGGCGACGTACAATTTTTGAAAGAATCTGGAGTCACGACCTCCAAAGCCAAGAAAATGGCTGAGCGGGCCCCTTCTCCTCCATTGGCGGCCCACTCTGGGCATAATTCGTCATGTTCTCCACACAATGTGGAGCACCAGATGGTTATCCGAATGTCTTCGAATCCATCGACTTCGCAGTCATTGGAGGATCATGTAAGTGTAGTATCTTTTCTTCTGATTTTGTAGTCGAATTTTCATCTATGCCATCTGTTGACCCTTTACTATGTCTTTTGTCGCAGCTCATTGTGAAGGAAGCCGCTCGCCTTGCGGAGCAGGTGCTTGCGATGGGTCGTCAGCATGCAATGCTGGATAATTGCCATCGCGCGGTTGAAAGTGAGTGTTCTTTACTTTTCCTCTGCATCCTTGTGATATATTCGACTGACGGTTTATCTTCGTTTGTGTCATAGCTGAGCATAATGCACTCCTCTGTAGCACTGCTTCCCTCGAGAAAACGCTCGCCGCGGCGGTAAAGAGTCGCGATGAGGCAGTCACAGCATGTGACGAGTCGCAGAAACACGAAGAGGATCTGCGCGCCTCCATCGTGGCTAGGGAGAAGTTGTTTGAGGAACAGCTTTTCTCGATTGGCAAGGCTCTCTCAGGAATTCCCTTGTCTGAATTTTCACTGTTTTCTCTTCTTTTGAATTTGTTGTTGGTACTAACTTTTGTGCCCATGCTTGGGTTTTGTGTAGATGCCAGCAGTCTGAGCTTCGATCCCCGGCACTCCGTCGTGATAATGCCCTGGTGGGTGCTATTTCGGCAGTCGAAGATCGCAGCGCTGCCATTCAGGGGACGCTCACCAAGGCCAAGGGCGTGCTTAGTCGCCTCCGGGAAGAGCTGGCACCCAAGGCTGAGTTGATCGAGAATATGGATGAGATGGTGGAGTCCCTTGCCGGAGGCATTCCTTCGAGCTTCAAGAACTCACTCTGTGCGGCTGGCGCTTCAATGTCACTCGCAATGGTTTAAGCCCATGGAGTCGAAGTTGATCCTGCAGCGGTCTCCAAGGCGATGCCTGTCAGCGCGGATGGCCAGCAGGTAGTCTTTGCTCCTTTCGCAGCTGCTTGTGGCAAGTACGGGTCACAATTGATCAACACAGTTGCGAAGTACTCTGAGGAGCTGCAATGAGCCAACAAATCGGCGAAGGCTGCGATGTCAGGGGCCGGCGGAAAGTCTGTGGCGTCTGATACCGCCACAGACTCGATGAGGCCCCCAAAACCAAAGTCCAAGTCGAAGAAAATCGTTGCTCCTCAGTAGTTGCGTCTGTAATAGTTAGATAGCCTATTTCTTTTGTCTGGAACATGCCTTTTGGCGAGTGTATCTGCTGATACTTTTATTATGTTTGAATGCACTCGAGTCTTTTGTCTATGCCTCGCCTTAGTCCTCTTATTGTCTCTTGCTTGGATTGTGATAGGGCACATTGAGTGATCCTTTGAGGGAACCTCGGGATACGCCACCCCCTAATGATACCTTGGCGCCGCCGCGCTCAAGGGTGGATGAGCTATCTCTGCTCTCGCGACTATGTGACCACGTGGAGCAGTTGGAGCGTGAATTGCTCGTGCTCTGTGGTAACGCGGATGTATGGAAATTGAGGGCGGAGAATGCCTCTGCCCGAGAACAATATCTGCTAGGGGAGGTGACGCAGCTAGGCGACCAATTCAAATGTTAGTTTTCTTCTTCCTTATATTTTCCTTGTAGTCACTCGCAGTAGTTCGTTGTCTTCATAGTTCTGCCTTTACTTGGTATAGTTGTCAGTGCGCACCATCCGCAGGATGAGAAGGATAGGATTTCCATTCGTATGAATGACCTAACCCAAGAGCAGCTGCAGGCGAGTGGATACTTCTGGGTAGATCATGATCGCGCAATCGCACTGGCGACCCTGCAGGATCGTGCGTCGCTAGTACTTCACTTCCTGAAGAAGTCGCAATCATGCTGGAAGAATATTTATCAGAGGATGTTCCTGCTGGACATCGTTCCATCGAGCCTGCTGGCCCTTCTTGCCAAATTCCAAGACTTGAATGCGGTCCGCGAGTGTGTACGGCAATAGCTAGTGGCAGGCGCCAAGGCTGCTCTGTCGTTGTTGCGACTGCATAGGCCTGATGTGGACATTGCAGCAATTGCGGCCAGCCAGCCAGCGCTGCCAGCAGGTTCGACTTGGAACATGGTTCCACACTACCAGGCGGTGGATCGTCTAGCGGAGGAAATCGTCAACTTCTTCGAGGAGCAGACCAACGTTCCTTTGCTTCAACGGTAGTTTAGTTTGTATCCTGCACATAGTTATACCAGTGTTGTAAAGTTCATATATATGTTGTGTATAATGTTGATGTATATATAAAGAGCTTGTTTAGCGTGGATGTTTGGTGAGTGCGTTGCATTATGCGATTCCTTTTCGTTAGCCTGACTTGTGTTTATCTCAGCCCCTTGCCAACTTGTCAGGTGCGTTGCAACTGGGTAGGTGTTTATCAAGGGTTTCAATTGGTGTGCCAGCTACTCAGGATATCGCGTTAGTTCGTAGAACAAGTGTGTATAGGGTGGCGCAGCCCCCGAGTGGATATTTTTGCAAAAGTAAAAGGGACACAAAGTTTTGGGGCACTTAGCTTTATTCATTCGCAGGATAGTACGGGGTACAATGTGTGGCTAAGTAGCCTTATTTGCAATGTAAAAAGAAAAGACGACTAAGGATAGAAGCGTCGCAGCTGTGCTATGTTCCAGGGGTTAGAGTACGCGACTCCTGTTTCGAAATCTTTGAGGCGATAGGCACCACCTGGGATTACTTCTGTAATCACGTATGGTCCCTCCCAGGGGGACTCAAGCTTGAGGTGCTCTTGCTGTTTCAGTCGCAGGACCAGGTATCCTTCGACGAAGGACCTGGGGCTAGCCTTTTGCTGTGGTAGTTGCGCAGGTTCTGTTGGTGGATCGTTGATCTTTCCGCGGCGATTTCCCGTGCCTCGTCAAGGAGGTCGACGGAGTCTTCGAGTGCGAGAGTTGACTCCTGCTCGCTGTAGGCTACCACTCGCGGTGCTTTGTATCGTACCACGGCGAGTAGCACCGCTTCGGCACCGTGCACCATGAAGAACAGGGTGTACCCCGTGGCACTGTTTGGGGTTGTGCGTAGGCTCCAGAGTACCGATTGCAGTTCGTCTGGCCAGCAGCCCGCGGCCTGTTCGAGTGGCCTGAGGAGTCGGTTCTTGATGCCGCCGTAGACGAGCCCGTTAGCTTTTTCGACCTGACCGTTGGTCTGTGGATGTGCTACGGAGGCATAGCTGACGTTGATTCCCAGATTCTCATGGAATTCTTGGAATTCCTTGGATGTGAAGTTCGTCTCATTATTCATAATGATGCTGTGTGGTACTCCAAAGCGGTAGATGATGGACTCGAAGAACTTAACTGCACTGTATCCTGACTGATTATTCACTGGCATGGCCTCTATCCACTTGGTGAATTTGTCGACTACAACCAGGAGGTAGACGTAGCCTCCTCGTGAGGACTTTGGGAGCTTGCTGACCATGTCGAGTCCCCATTGCGCGAAGGGCCAGGCCAATGGAATTGGCCGGAGTTCTGCGCCAGGTGCGTGTGGCTTGTCTACGAATCGCTGGCAAGCGTTGCATTTCTGGACGATGTCCTTGGCGTCACGCATAACTGTAGGCTAGTAGAATCCCGCTCGTAGAGCTTTGGAGACAAGGGCGCGACTGCCGGCGTGTTGCCCGCAAGTCCCCTCATGGATGTCAAGGAGAACAACTCTTCCGTCGGCCGTGGAGACGCATCGTTGGAGTACTCCTGTGATGCTGCGCTTGTATAGTTCGTTGTTGATAACAGCAAATGCCTTGGATCACCGCGCGATGTGCCGTGCGTCAGTCGGATTGTCTGGTAGCCTCTTGCTGAGAAGGTACGAGATGTACGGTTGAGTCTAGGATGGCTCGATCATCATGACGCTCATTGGTCCTTTGAGTCCTATGACCAGCTCCAAGCCGTCGAGTGGCATTGGCTCATTGGGCGGTGTAGCCCCCGAGTCTGTAGTTGCGCTTGTTTTCTTCTCTGCGGCCTTTGGCTTGATGGAGCGTTCGCAGATGCGCTTGATAAATACCCCAGGTGGTATGGGGGCGCAGGTAGAGCCTATGTTGGCGAGTGCGTCCGGCACTTCATTGCTTTCGCGGCCTATGTGCCATAGCTCGCAACCGTCGAAGTCTCCTTCGAGTGTGTCGTAGAGGTCGTGGCAGGCGATCATGTTGTCGTTCAGTGCGTCGCACTCGTGCATTGTCTGGTTGACGACCAGCTTGGAGTCGCCGTATATTATGAGCCTCTTGGCGCCACAGGCTTTTGCCATCCTCATCCTGTGCAGTAGGGCCTCGTATTCAGCTTCATTGTTGGAGGCGGTGAACTGCATTCGCAGGATATATTTCAGCTTGTCTCCCTAGGGTGATGTCAGTATGACACCTGCGCCTGCCCCATCCTTTCGCTTTGAACCGTCGATGTGCATTGTCCAAAGGTAGGACATATCTGGTTTTTCGGGGAGCTGGTTCTCCATCCAGTGCACGAGGAAGTCAGGGAGGACTTGCGAATTGATTGCGTCGTGTTTTTCATATCTAATGTCTCGTGGAGACAGTCAATTGCCCAAAGCGTGACTCGTCCAGTGGCGTCGGGATTGTTGAGGATATGCCCAAGCAGGGCATCATTGACTACCATGATTGGGTGTTCCTCGAAGTAGTGGCGTAGTCGTCGGGCTGTCATGAAGACGACGTACACTAGTTTCTGGTAGTGTGGGTACCGCTGTTTTTTTGGCGTAAGTACCTCGCTGAGGTAGTAGACTGGGCATTGTACCCCATGGACCTTGTTTTCCTCGGCTCGTTCTACCACGAGCACCATGCTGACCACCTGGTTGGTGGCAGAGATGTATAGCAACAGTGGTTCCCTTTCGCGTGGGGTCACCAGTACTGGAGAGGTGGACGGTAGGCGCTTGAGATCTTCGAATGCTTCCTGTGCCTCGTGGGTCCACTCGAATTTGTCAGCCTTGCGAAGGAGTTGGTAGAAGGGCAGTGCTTTTTCGCCCATTCGACTGATGAATCGACTGAGCGCCGCGATTCGCCCAGCCAGCTGCTGGACACCTCTTATGTTCTTCGGCTTCTCCATGGCCAGTATGGCTTTTATTTTCTTTGAGTTCGCCTCGATTCCTCTTGCGGAGATAAGATACCCAAGTAGTTGCCCAGATGGTACGCCGAATGCGCACTTGTCCGGATTGAGCTTGATCTCGTAGCGGTCGAGGTTGGTGAAGGTTTCACGTAAATCGTCGATTAGTGAGTCTTCCTCTTTGGTCTTAATTACTATGTCATAAACATAGACTTGGATATTGCGACCAAGTTGGTTCTTGAGGCAAGCCTGCATGCACCGCTGATAAGTGGCTCCTGCGTTTTTTAGCCCGAAGGGCATTGTGTTGTAGCAGAACACGCCAAAAGGCGTTGTAAACGCTGTTTTTTCTTGATCTTCCTCCTTCATTCGAATTTGGTTGTAGCCTGAGTAGGCGTCGAGGAAGCAGAGGCGCTCGCATCCCGTGGTGGAGTCAATGATCTGGTCGATTCGCGGTAGCAGAAAGTGGTCCTTCAGGCAGTGCTTGTTCACAGAGGTGAAGTCCACGCACATCCGCAGGATATCCATGTCCTTTTTTGGTACTAGCACTGTGTTGGCGAGCCAAGTACTTTCCTTGATCTCGCGTATGAATTTGGCGTCGAGGAGTCTGTTGATCTCCATTCCGACTGCCTTTGCTCTTGGTTTAGATAGTCGCCAAATTGTTTGTTTGACTGGCCTTGTGTCTGGGTTGACATTGAGTGCGTGCTCGGCGAATTCCCTGGGAACTCCTGGAATGTCCGCTGGACACCTGGCGAAGATTTCCCAGTGCTCACGGAGGAATTCGACGAGCGCGAGTTCCTATGCGGGACTCAAGTTGTTGGCGATGAGGGTCATCTTGGCGGGATCCGATGGGTGGACCTAAACTTTCTTCGTGTGGACCGATGAGTCGAAGGACAGGTCGGGTGAGCTTGGCCGGCTTAGGGGAGGCAAACTGTTATCTGTTTATTCCTTCAATCTTGCGAGTTCCTCCTGCATTCTGAAGGACTGGGAGATTCAGTTGAATTCCCTATCGGATTTCTCAAAGCTCCCATTGATTGTGATGATGCCATTAGGGCCTGGCATTTTCATCTGCAGATAGGCGTAGTGCGGCACTGCCATGAACCTAGCGAACGCGACACGTCCGAGGATGCAGTGGTACTGTGAGGGCCAGTCGACGACTTCGAAGTCGATGCGCTCGCGCGGAAAGTTTTTCGGTGTGCCGAAGATGACGTCGAGGTTAATCTTGCCAAGGGGATATACGCCCTTGCCTGGGACGATGCCGTGGAATGTTGTGTCTGAGGCCTCTAGGCAGGTCAGAGGGATCCTCATTGCTCGCAAGGTACTCGCGAACATAAGGTTGATGCCGCTTCCGCCGTCCATGAAGACGCGACTCATGTCGAAGCCTCCAATTTGTGCCTCGAGGACGAGGGGAGAATGGTCGGGACGAGGTACTTGGCGCGGGTGGTCGCGCTTGTCAAAGGTAATGCAGGAGTCGCTTCCACTGAGGTACTCAGTGGTAGATGGTGGTGAGTTTGTCACCAAGTTGACCTGGCGAGTGATGGCCTTCTGCACCCGATTCGAGGGGCGTCCCTTTTGGATCATCATGGTACCCATGGCCCGTTGGTATGGTTCGCCTCCGTGGTGCTGGTCCGGCGTAGCTGCATTTGGGGGTGGTCCAGGTGGTGGTGACGGAGCTCCATGTTCCACAGCTCCTGGGGCGGCTCCATAGCCCCTGTTTACAGCATCGCGATTCATCCGAGCTAAACCCTTGTGAAGCTTGAGGAACTCGTGGCAGTCCTTGAGGAAGTGGCTGGACTTCTTTTTTCCATCATGCTTATTGATGTAAAAGTGCACAGTGCATGGCCCGGACAACTTGTCTTCGATGGATGTTGCGGGTGCCTCATCGCGAGTGCGGTGCTGCCAAACTTGAGTGGTTTTCCCGGAGTCACGGTATCCACTGCTGCGGTAGCCGCTGTTGCGGTTGTCATCGCGTCTGTCGGCGTAGTCGGCTGCGACCATGTTGACATCGTCGCGGTCATCGTAGATGCGCATGCGACGTTTACTTCAGCGGTCGCGTCTGCGTTCGAGTTCTGCTTCATCATCGGAATGAACACGATTCTTCACCGAATCTTCTCCATCTGCCCATCGATTCACGATTTCCATCAGGTGGTCGATGGTTTCGAGCTTCGAGCAGCCCAATTCCTCCCTAAGCTCTATGCGGCATACACCACCGTTGAATGCGTCAATCGCGCGATCCTCCGAGATATTTTCTGCGGAGTTCTTGATGATGGACCACCTATGGATGTATGAGCGTAGTGACTCACCCGATCTTTGCTAGCAGCATCTCAGTTCTTCGATTGATGCGGGCCTCTTGTAGGTTCCCTTGAAGATGCGCACAAAGCTCTAGACCGGCTCTTCCCAACTGCGAAAGGATCCGTGTGGGAGGTTGTTGAGCCATGCTCGGGCGGCGCCCTGCAACTGTAGCTGCAGGCATTACATAGCCGTGCTTCGACTCCCGCCGTGAAGCCTAATGGAGGAGATATGGTCCTCTAGCCAAATTTTCGGGTCCTATAGACCGTCGAACTTCGGGTTTTCCGATGGGAGCTTAAACACCTTGGGATTCGCTTTTGCCTGATGGCCCTGCTGAAGCATCTAGTGCCATAGAGGTCCACATCTTCGTATTCTGAGTCAGTCGACCTGGCATGTCGCGCCCTTGATTTGTCGATTTTGCGTTCTGTGATGTCATCACACGCGTCGTAGTCGTGGTCGTGTAGCCGTGAGCGGCGGCATCGAGACAGGTCATGAATGTCGTCACTAGATGAGGGTGAGGAGTAGCGTTTTGCCAGGGCCTTGCCTTTCTTCGGCTCCGGCGCTGGTTCTTTGTTGAGAGCAGCCTCGACTAATCCCAAGCCTGCGATCGTAGATCTGTGCATTGCAGCTCGGGGATCTCCAGCTGGCGGCTGATTGTTGAGTAGGTACATGGTGGCCGCTGTCACCGCTGCCTACGGCGTCTTTGGGACCACGTTGCCCCGGGTGTCAACTGTCATAGAGCTGAAGTCGAGGAATTTTTCAGCTTCTATGCGTTCATGCTCGGTGAGATGGGCCATTCGAGATTGTCTCTTGTTAGCCACGTACTCGTTGCCCTTGGAGGAGGATCCTCCGTGGGAGGAGAGTCCGGCCCGTCGAAGGCTCAACTCATCTGCCGCCTTTTTACGCGCTTCAAGTTGCGCGATTGTTTGTAGCTGGCGTCTGTATTCTTCCTTTAGTAGCCAATGGTAGCCCATTAGGATCTCTTGCGACGTGCCTGGAGGTAGGGGATTGCCTGGCAGAGCTTCTCAGCAACGGGCCTACTCGAGATTGTTGAGCCTGATCACAACACGCTCGTTGGTGTGCTCGTTCACCATGGTGGGGGGTTCAGTTGCCGCTCTGTTATTGACGGGGGCGCCGTTGGTAGGGCCACCATTGGGTGGTCCGCCATTGGGTATGCCACCGTTTGGCGGGTCGGCTTCATGGCCACCATTGCCCGTGTTGTCGCGATTGGCGGAGGAGTCGCCCACGTTGATGACGGTGCACATGAAGTGGTTGGGGAAGCTGCTTCTCCCACAACTTTCAGATCCGGAGCCATAGGCTCCATCTTCAGTTGCTAGATTGCCTAGATCGGATTCGCGACTGCTGTCGCTGACCGTATTCTCAACTGTTGTCGAGACATTGAGCTCACTGAGGGTGCCGATCGACGGAGGGAACCACGATGCTGGAGCAATCGATGGTGTCGTCGGTTGGTCAGGCATGCGAAGCATGCCCATCTGACCAACTTGGAAGCAGAACCTCCCGATCGCCTGGCTGATTCCATCACCCACGGACTCGAAAGCCGGGCGAGTGGCCGGCGTGTGGACGGTGAAGTCGAACACGCTGAAGAGCTGGCGAATTTCTGCTATTGCGGGGTGGTAGATCGCATTTGATGGGGCTGAAGAAGCCGCAACATCAGCACTCCCAATTCCCATAGACGGCGCCAATTGACGAGGGTTTAACTCATCAATGCCCATTGTTATGGACTTGGGTTTTGGAGAAGGAGGGAGCGTTGGAAGCATCTATCGGCTCGCAAACAAGCACACAGGGGACTCGAAGATTTACCCAGGTGCAGGCCTCATAGAGGTCCTTACTCCTGCTTGTCTGCTCGTGGAATTATCAAAGGAATCAAGGATTACAATGGTGCGCAGATGCAATCTGGCGAGAGTTGTGGAAACTAGGGTTGCGTGTGTCCTTCTCGCTGCCCCCTCCTAGCCTTTATATAGATAGGGTAGATCTCGGGTAGCAGGTCAAGTCGGTTACAGGTTAGGGTTTTCCCCTTTGAACTTTCTATCTTTAGCTTATTCTTGTTCCTCAAGCAATCGAGAGTCCGTAGGTTACTCGAGTTCTCTATTTGGGCCTTGGCGACACTGTGGGATTCCGCTGTATTTAGGCCGTATATACCAAGCTCGAGTACTTGTAGGGTATACCCATGTCATGAACAGAATGTCTGGATTTGAGGTGCGAGACAAGGCCAGGGAGATGCCCCAGCTCATCCAGGACTGGAACATGTCCTATGCGCGAACCGTAACACAGAACGCTCTCACCATGGTTATGAGCCACCATGGAAGCATGGAAATCTGGCAAGTAACCAGAGGGTATTCGACTGTGGATGAAGATGGACAGGAGCAAGACATCAAGGCCATCATGGACTCCTGTGCCGGATATGGGTGTCACGTAGCTGATCTAACCAGCTACGACACTCCTTTCTTCACTCGCGTGGAGACGCCTCCTCTGCCTGTCAAAGTAACAGCTGAAGTCTCTGATGGCGAACAAACCATTTCGGATTTGAAAGTCTCGGACATATATCAAGGCGAGGTCGATGTCTCCAGTGAGCCAGCAGCTTCTACCTCTCCTCCTGCATCGTAGATCATCATAAAAAACTGTGTGTTATTCTGAAAACAATTCGGGTTGTAAATAAGTATTTAAATACTTTTGTTGGTGCTAAGATTTGCTACTTCTATTTAGCACTTTTGGCTTTATATTTTATGTGCCTGAAATGTTTACACAAGCACTTATGTTTTTGTCTATACTTATCGTTTATCTAGCTTTCCACCTTGTACCTTTCGTGAGCCGGCCAACCTTCAACAAGGAAACTTTGCCGAGCAACGGAGCTCAATTGCTAAACCAGTTTAAACTCGGAATCAAAGCCAGCTTCCAGTACCAACAATTCACTACTCAGGAAAATGCTCGCATCTGACAATCAGATAAATAACAAAAGTACAAGCTAAAAGATTTAGATTTATACCCGAGGGTAGCATTTTTAGAATTGGAAATCGTAACCAAACAAACATGAGCATAAAGTACTTTCAAGTATTCTGGGATTTTCGACTGTGACATGATCATTCGGAAATAAGATGGTAATATAAAACTTCTCAGAGAAAATTGAGGCAACCAATACTTCATTTCTCATTGAACATGTACACATATATGATTAAAAAGAAAGATAAATTAAGAATAAAAGGGACATAGCTGAGCAATATTCCACGGTCTGTCTAACTCTTCCGGGTCTATACTGCCTCCAGCTCTCTGTCTTTTCTTAGTGGCAGGTATTTCTTTGACTGGCCGCATATTAGTTACATAGTATGAACCATTGTGCAATACTCGGCTAACTAAAAAGGGGCATTCCCATACTAGGAAAAGTTTGTGCTTTCTTTTTTGCTGCCTGTTTTCTGCTGTTTTTGGTTCTAGGAAAGTCAGAAAATGAATATTCTCGGAATTGGACGGGACAAAAGCCAAAGTGCTTATTTTTTCGGAAGTCATCAAGTGCCAGAATACGAGACGGAGAGGGGCCAGAGGGCGGCCACACCACCTGTCCGCGCGGCCAGGCCTGGCCCGTGCCAGGGGTGGTGCGGCCAGCCCAGGCACCCCCTCGGCATCCCCTTCCGACTATAAGATGCCCTCGGGACGTAAACCCTAAGTACCCAATCAAAAATCCACGAAAGAGTCTGTAGCCGCCATCATCTCCATCCCTAGATCAGGAGGGATCTGAATCTCTTCGGCACCGCCGAGAGGGAATTCACCACGAGGCCTTTTTCATCACCATGCAAGCCTCCGGTGTGATGCGTGAGTAGTTCATCCTTGGACTACGGATCCATGTAGTAGCTAGATGGCTGGTTCTCCTCCTTTGTGCTTTCATGTTTAGATCTTGTGAGCTCCGTTCATGATCAAGATCATCTATTTGTAATTCTGCATGTTGTGTTTGCGGGGATCCGATGGATATTGAGATGCTATTTCAGATTGATTATTGATTCTATCATGTCTTTGTTATTTGTGATCTTGCATGCTTTCCGTTGTTAGTAGCTATCTTGGCCAAGTAGATGCTAGCAACTCCAAGAGTTAGTATTTATGCTCGATAGTGGGTTCATGCCTCTAGTAATCTGGGGAAGTGACAGAAATCTCTAAGGTACTAGATGTGCTGTTGCTACTAGGGAGAAAACAACAATCCTTTGTTCATAGAACAATCATATTGTTTACTTTACACGCAAAAGCAATAATCTGTTGCTTGCAACTTAATACTGGAGGGGGTTCGGATGATAACCTGAAGGTGGATTATTAGTCATAGATGCAGTTGGATGGCGGTCTATGTAAAATGTTGTAATGCCCAATCAAGTTCCAAAGGAGTCAAGATGATTAGTATATGCATGTATTGCTTTCTCGATGTTTGTCAATTGCCCCGCTGTAATTTGTTCACCCAGCATGTTATCTATCTTAAGGAGAGCCACCTCTAGTGAACTATGGATCCCGGTCCTTTTCTTTACATACAATCTATAAACTGTTACTGCTTTGTGTTTACTTTCTGCAAACTATTACTTCTTTCCATTCGATACGTTTAATCCTTTGTTTTCCCAAAACACGGTGAGATTGACAACCTCATCGCAAGTTGGGGACAAAGTTTTGTGGTTGTGTTGTGCAGGTCTGCATGTTGCTACTAGCAGCGGTAGTGCGCCCTGCCAAAGCTCAGCTAGTAACACCTTTGCGGTGTTTCCTTGCTCCTACTGGTTCGATTAAACCTTTGTTTCATAACTAAGGGAAACTTGCTGCTGTGCTCATCATACCTTCCTCTTGGGGTTCCCAACAAGCTCTACATCAACCATGAGCCATCAACACTTTTCTAGGCGCCGTGCATTGAGCCATCAAGCATTTTTCTGGCGCCGTTGCCGGGGAGTCAAGGACATCTTCACAAGGGGAGTCCCTCATAACCAATCTCTTTACTTTGTTGTTTTTGTTTTTCTTAGTTTCTTTTTTGCTTTGTTTGCTTGTTTTGTTCTTCAAAAACACAAAAAAAATAGTTTTACTAGTTTGCTTTCTTATTTCAAAAACACAAAAAAATTAATTCCTATCTTGATTTGCCACTATGTCTAGCCTTGCCCCAATCACTATGTCACCCGAGGAAATGATTTTCACTTTTAAACAAGGAATTGAGGAAAGTTTTAAGGAAGCTTGGTCTAGAATCTCTGATCTACATGAAAAAACTGAGCCTAAAATGACTCAAGGCTTGTTCCTTAACAGTTTTTACCTTGGGATAGCTCTTTGATATAGATATGCTTTAGATGCTATTGTGGGAGGAGATTTCCTCCAATGTAATGAGGATGATGCTATTAATGCTATAAAGAAATTGATCCTCACTTACAACATGCCTAGCCAAACTGATATTTCTTTCGCAAAAATATTTGCTAGGTTGAACACTCTTGAGGCTAGCACTAATAGCTTAGAAAGTTGCTATAATACGCTTAGGGAGCATCACAATTACGTTCCAATAAATTCTAAACCATCAAAGTGGCTCCCTACAGTAAAGATTGAGATAAACACTGAAACTTTTCAAGCCCGCTGCGATATCATGTCTGAATTTTGTCTTATGCCCAAAGATATTTATGAATCTTTGAATCTTTGGGGGCTTACTGAAGGAGGAAAAGAAATATCTCTTGCTAATAATGCTACCTTATTCCCTATTAGAATAGCTGAAGGAGTGTTTACAAAGATCCTTGGGAAAATGATTTCTACTGATTATCTTGTTATTGAATGTGTAGGAAAAGGACAAATTACACTTGGAAGGTCCCTATTAGAACTCCTTGGAGCAATAATAGATGTGGGAAAGGGGACCATGCACCTTTCTTCTCCACAAAACAATCACATTTTCCCAAAGGTTAAGAATAAAAATAAGAGAGGTAAGGGCAAGAAAGTTGGTTTTAATGTTTCTTCATTTGAGAACACTTGATTCTTTCTTTGCTTCTTATGCCTAACTTAAAGGCGTTAAAGAAAAGTACTTGTTGGGAGATAACCCAAGAGTTTTAGATGAGTCTTGGAAGTTATTACTTCAGTAATAACCGCTCCTTATCCTTTTTATTTGCTTTTTGTGCCAAGAGTAACCTCTAATGAGAGTGAAGTAATGATTGGGAAAGTTGTTGTCCCGAAACAGATTCTTGTGCTTCACTGTAAAAATTCCTGAGATAACTCTGTATGTCGGATTGATCTGTAATTCTTTGTGCTTCTGCCCCAGGTTGTTTTCTAACTTTCGTTAGTTCAACACTTTTTGATTTGAGCAACATAAGGTCTTCGAAAAAATTCGTCTTTACCTGCTGGTCTGTTTTGACAAATTTCTGCCATTTTCTGCATTTGCTTCTTGTGAGTTCCTTTTTGACTTCTTTTGGGGAATTGAGATTTTTGAGGGAAATGCTACAGTAGCTAGTATTCTAATGGAAGTTTATTTGGTGTTAGAACTGAACCTTGAGACTTATTTATCTTAAGTGCACTAATGTTGCTAATGAGATTGTGTGAAGTTTTGTATGAAGGAAAAATTTTAGGTGTATGGAAGGAATGAGTAATGAGATGAAGGATGGACTAAAGCTCAAGCTTGGGGATGCCACGCATGTCACCCCAAGAAATATCCAAGAATTACAAGCGTCAAAGCTTGGGTATGCCCAAGGCATCCCCTTCTTCATCAATAAAAATTCCAGGTTTCTTGCAAACGCTTCATTTTTATTGTTTCATGCACAGTTGTGTTTTTCTTGGAGCGTCTTCTTTTTCATTTTCGTTTTGGTTTTTTAGTTTGCTTGGTTTGCTTAGTTTTCTGAATAAGTTGGATGGACCCCCTCTTTCATACATTGGTTTGCAATTAGTTTGGTTTGGTTTGGAAAAGAGTAGGAAAGTTCATGCTTATGTGGTAAAAAGAGCTTGTTTTTTACTGCGGCCTATGCTTTGTCATGCCATGCTTGATATTGTTTTGGCTTTATGCTTAGTATTCTTTGTTGTAGCATGACTTGTTATAAAAAATTGAGATTGCTTAATGTGCCTTGGATGAATCATGCGTTGTTTTAGCATATTAAAGCATAGTATAGTGGTATTCTCCTTTGATGCTTTATTTGGGTTGACTTGGCACATGCTCACACCATGTTATGACTGTCACAATTCACCATAGCCTTTTTGATCCTTTAGTTTTCAACTTGTAGTATCACTTTATGCTTTGATCAATGATGTTTTGTCGCTCTGCATGATTATGGCCATTATTGCTCTCTTAGTTTGTCGCTCCCAGTATTTTGCTAGCCTCCACAACAAAGTATGACTTCCACTCATGCATCCAACTCCCTAAACCAAGTTATTCCAAAGATTCCACCATACCTACCTACTAGCTTATGCTATTCCAAGTATATTCATGCTTTTGTTTACCTTCCACTTGTTATGAGAAAACTAGTGATTAAAGCTCTCACGAACTAGATGGCACACTTTACTTTTTGCCTCTAATAAACTTGAACCATTGGGTCCTTCTTTGTTGCGTATATGCTTGCGCTTTATAAGTTGAAATTAGCAGAACCATGTTTCATGGGGAACGCTTTCAACATTGCACTTGTACTTTGTACCCCGTTGATATCATGTTCTTTTGCTTACGGATCTCGACGGTGTGAAATAAAAGTGGAACTTGTAAGATCATGGAGTTTGTATGTGTGTTAGAGAAACGCCTGGGCCGCTAGCCTAAGCCATGCCTAATCATGGTGGAAACTTGTTGGATCACCATAATGAGCACTCTATGAAGCATCCTCAATAAAAACCTATGCAAATAGCAAATAAAAAGATCACTGAGATGCTCATTGTCTGCTTGCCTTGTCATTTTGATTATGGGAAAGCTCCCGTATCATGTGCAAGGGGTACCCCGTTGGCGGTTCTTAATTATACACATATACTTACAATGACAAGAGCTTACTCGTGACTGAAGTTGAGTATCATGAGGATCGGTCTTCGTAAGTAAGGGGCATGAGATTTCGGTTTATAAATTGTCAAGCATATCCTCATAGTTGTGTCACTTTAAGCTTAATCACCTTCAAGATGCTTATGATAGGGGCAATGAGAGCTGAAAACTACAAGTACCATAATTTTTGGAAGCTCTTTATGACACTTGAATCCCTACTTCCTTTTACAAAGGCCTTTCTTCCACCATTATATTGAGTCTCCACCTTCCATCTTTATGCATGTACTTTGAGAGCATAGTGGCCATTCTTAGTTCTATGTGCATTGTCCCAAGACTAGTTGATTGATGCATACTTTGATATTGCTTGTTTTAAACTATTGTATCTAGTCACTCTTATGAACTTTGAAGGTGTCCTATGCATTTATATTTGCTACTCTATTTGAGGGACAAGCTGAATACTATTATGCTATGTTTTCTTTATGAGAAACAAACAAACGTCTTGCAAAGCATGTTATTCATGATTCTTTTATTTGTGTCTTTTCATGTTGCATCATAGTTTCTTTGCTTATTGCTAGAACTTTGTCTTTCATGTTATGATTGAAGTACTATGATCCCAGCTTTGAGTGTTTTGCAAATACTTTGATCAAGTCTTTGATGGTGCATGTCACCTCAAAAATTATTTCTTTTTATCACTTACCTACTCGAGGACGAGCAGGAGTTAAGCTTGGGGATGTTGATACATTGCAAATGTATCTATAATTTTTGATGTTCCATGCTTGGTTTTATCCACTTTCTTGTGTTTTGTTCCAACTTTGGAGTACTTTTCATATGATTTCTTGGACTAACCTATTAACAAGAGCCATGGTGCCAGCTGCCTGTTTTCTGCTGTTTTTGGTTCCAAGGAAGTCAGAAAATGAATATTCTCGGAATTGGACGGGACAAAAGCCAAATTGCCAATTTTTCCAGAAGTCATCAAGTGCCAGAATACGAGACAGAGAGGGGCCAGAGGGCGGCCACACCACCTGGCCGCGCGGCCAGGCCTGGCCCGCGCCAGGAGGTGTTGTGGCCAGCCTAGGCACCCCCTCGGCCTCCCCTTCCGACTATAAGATGCCCTCGGGACGTAAACCCTAAGTACCCGATCAAAAATCCACGAAAGAGTCTATAGCCACCGTCATCTCCATCCCTATATCGGGAGGGATCTAAAGCTCTTCCCGGCACCCTGCCGGAGAGGGGAATTCACCCTGGAGGCCTTCTTCATCACCATGCAAGCCTCCAATGTGATGCGTGAGTAGTTCATCCTTGGACTATGGATCCATGTAGTAGCTAGATGGTTGGTTCTCCTCCTTTGTGCTTTCATGTTTAGATCTTGTGAGCTCCGTTCATGATCAAGATCATCTATTTGTAATTCTGCATGTTGTGTTTGCGGGGATTCGATGGATATTGATATGCTATTTCAGATTGATTATTGATTCTATCATGTCTTTGTTATTTGTGATCTTGCATGCTTTCCGTTGTTAGTAGCTATCTTGGCCAAGTAGATGCTAGCAACTCCAAGAGTTAGTATTTATGCTCGATTGTGGGTTCATGCCTCTGGTAATCTGGGGAAGTGACAGAAATCTCTAAGGTACTAGATGTGTTATTGCTACTAGGGAGAAAACAACAATCCTTTTTTCATAGAACAATTGTATTGTTTACTTTACACGCAATTCGTAAAGCAATAATCTATTGCTTGCAACTTAATACTAGAGGGGATTCGGATGATAACCTGAAGGTGGATTATTAGTTATAGATGCAGTTGGATGGCGGTCTATGTATAATGTTGTAATGCCCAATCAAGTTCCAAAGGAGTCAAGATGATTAGTATATGCATGTATTGCTTTCTCGATGTTTGTCAATTCCCACGCTGTAATTTGTTCACCCAGCATGTTATCTATCTTAAGGAGAGCCACCTCTAGTGAACTATGGATCCCGTTCCTTTTCTTTACATACAATCTATAAACTGTTACTGCTTTGTGTTTACTTTCTGCAAACTATTACTTCTTTCCATTCGATACGTTTAATCCTTTGTTTTCCTCAAAACACAGTGAGATTGACAACCTCATCGCAAGTTGGGGACAAAGTTTTGTGGTTGTGTTGTGCAGGTCTCCACGTTGCTACTAGCACCGAGGTAGTGCGCCATGCCGAAGCTCAGCTAGTAACACCTTTGAGGTGTTTCCTTGCTCCTACTGGTTCGATTAAACCTTGGTTTCATAACTGAGGGAAACTTGCTGTTGTGCTCATCATACCTTCCTCTTGGGCTTCCCAACGAGCTCTACATCAACCACGAGCCATCAATACTTTTCTGGGCGCCGTGCATTGAGCCGTCAGAGATGCAAAAGCATTGGGATATAGATGGAGATATTATTAAGCTTAAATTGTTTCCTTTCTCTTTGAGAGGAAAAGCTAAAGAATGGTTGAATTCCTTAACTAGGAATAGTATTGATTCTTGGACTAAATGTAAAGATGCTTTCATTGGAAAATACTATCCTCCTGCTAAGATTATATCTATGAGAAGTGAAATAATGAAGTTTAAACAATCTGATAATGAACATGTTGCTCAAGCTTGGGAAAGAATTAAATCTTTGGTAAAGAATTGTCCCACTCATGGACTGACTACTTGGATGATTATCCAAACCTTTTATGCAGGATTGAACTATTCTTCAAGAAATCTATTGGATTCTGCCGCTGGAGGTACCTTTATGACCATTACTTTGGGTGTTGCAACAAAGCTTCTGGATAATATGATGGTTAACTATTCTGAATGGCATACTGAGAGAGCTCCATAAGGTAAGAAGGTAAATTCTATTGAAGAAACCTCCTCCTTGAGTGATAAAATTGAGATTATTATGTCTATGCTTGTTAATGGGAAAGCCCATATTGATCCGAATAATGGTCCCTTAGCCTCTTTGGTTGCTCAAGAAGAGCAAGTTGATGTCAACTTTATAAGAAATAATAATTTTAGCAACAATGCCTACAGGAATAATTTTGGTAACAACAATTATAAGCCATATCCTCCCAACAATGGTAATGCTTATGGAAATTCCTACAACAACAATAGGAGTGCTCCCTCTGAACTTGAAGTTATGCTTAAAGACTTTATTAGTAAACAAACTGCTTTCAATAAAACTATTGAGCAAAAACTCTCTAATGTTGAAAGAAATATAGCATCATTGGCTGAAGCTCAATCATCTTTGAATAAAATGGCTGCTAAACCTGAAACTATTGATAATCCCTTTGCAGCTACTAATGCCATACAAGTTAGAATTGATGAAAATGTTAGATTATTAGCTGAATTGCATGCTAAGTGGGAAAGAGAATATGAAATTGCTTGAAACATTAGTGTTTCTACTATCACTACCACTAGTGTTGAGGCTAGTAATAGCTCTACTACTTTAGATGATAATTATGATTTTGATCTTGATGGTTGCAATATCTCTGAAGTTATTAAGTTCCTACAAAAACTTGCTAAAGTCCTAATTCTAGTGCTACGAACATGGCCTTTACAAAACACATTATTGATGCTCTCACAAAGATTAAAGAAGAAAATATGAAACATAAAGCTTCTATTCCTATAAAACAAGAAGATGGTTGGGAACCCATCATTAATATGAAAGTGAATGATTTTGATTTCAAAGCTTTATGTGATCTTGATAGTAGTGTTTCTATTATGCCTAGAAGGATTTATGATATGCTTGATTTGCCACCACTTGAAGATTGTTATTTGAATGTCCCACTTGATGATAATGCTAAAAAGAAACTCATGGATAGTATTAATGATGTTCTTATTATGGTTAACAATGCCTATGTCCCCGTTGATTTCTATGTTTTGGATGTTGAATGCGATGCTTCTTGTCCTATTACATTGGGAAGACCTTTTCTTAGAACTGTTGGTGCCATTATTGATATGAAAGAAGGCACCATTAAATATCAACTCCCACTCAAGAAATGTATAGAACACTTCCCTAAGAAGAGAGAGAAGATTTCTTTTGCCTCTCCTATGAAAACAAAATTGTCTCTTAATGCTTCTTCATTTAAGAACACTTGATCCTTTTTCTTGCTTCTTATGCCTAACTTAAAGGCGTTAAAGAAAAGTACTTATTGGGAGATAACCCAAAAGTTTTAGATGAGTCTTGGAAGTTATTACTTCAGTAATAACCGCTCCTTATCCTTTTTATTTACTTTTTGTGCCAAGAGTAACCTCTAATGAGAGAGAAGTAATGATTGGGAAAGTTGTTGTCCCGAAACAGATTTCTGTGCTTCACCGTACAAATTCCTGTAAAATCTCTGTACGTCCTTTTGAGGCGTGAATTTTTGTGCTTCTGTCCCAGGTTGTTATCTAACTTTCTTTAGTTCAACACTTTTCGAGTTGAGCAACATAAGGTTTTCAAAAAAATTCGTCTTTACCTGCTGGTCTGTTTTGACAGATTTCTGCCATTATTTGCATTTGCTTCTTGTTGGCTACTTTTTGAGTTTTTTTGGGGAATTGAGCTTTTAGATAGAAGTGCTACAGTAGCTAGTGTTTTAATGGAAGTTTTATTGGTGTTGGAACTGAACCTACATACTTATTATCTTGAGTGCACTAATGTTGCTAATAAAGATTGTGTGAATTTTGTATGAAAGAAAAATTTCAGGTGTATGGAAGGAATGAGTAATGAGATGAAGAATGGAATAAAGCTCAATCTTGGGGATGCCACGCGTGTCAACCCAAGAAATATCCAAGAAGTACAAGCGTCAAAGCTTGGGGATGCCCAAGGCATCCCCCTCCTCATCAATAAAAATCCCAAGTTCCTTCCAAACACTTCTTTTTTATTGTTTCATGCACAGTTATGTTGTTCTTAGAGCGTCTTCTTTTTCGTTTTTGTTTTGGTTTTTCGTTTTCTTTGTTTGCTTAGTTTGCTGAATAAATTGGTTGGACCCCCTCTTTCATACATTGGTTTTCAAATAGTTTGGTTTGGATTGGATAAAGAGTAGGAAAGTTCATGCTTAAGTGGTAAAGAGAGCTTGTTTTTGACTGTGGCCTATGCTTTGTCATTCCATGCTCGATATTGTTTTGGCTTTATGCTTAGTATTATTTGCTGTAACATGACTTGTTATAAACAATTGAGATTGCTTAATGTGCCTTTGAAGAATCATGCGTTGTTTTAGCATATTAAAGCATAGTATTGTGGTATTCTCCTTTGATGCTTTATTTGGGTTGACTTGGCACATGCTCACACCATGTTATGACTATCCCAAGTCACCATAGCCTTTATGATCCTTTAGTTTTCAACTTGTAGTATCACTTTATGCTTTGATTAATGATGTTTTGTCGCTCTGCATGATTATGGCCATTATTGCTCTCTTAGTTGGTCGCTCCCAGACTTTTGCTAGACTCCGTAACCAAGTATGAGTTCCACTCATGCATCCAACTCCTAAAACCAAGTTATTCCAAAGAGTCCACCATACCTACCTACTAGCATATGCTATTCCAAGTATATTCATGTTTTTGTCTACCTTCCGAATTAAACTTGTTATGAGAAAACTAGTGATTAAAGCTCTCACGAACTTGATGGCACACTTTACTTTCTTGCATTTAATAAATGTGAACCATTGCGTCCATCTTTGTTGCGTATATGCTTGCACTTTATAAGTTGAAGTTAGCAGAACCATGTATCATGGGGAACGCTTTCAACATTGCACCTATACATTGTACCCCCGTTGATATCATGTTCTTTTGCTTATGGATCCCGGCGGTGTGAAATAAAAGGGGAACTTGTAAGATCATGGAGTTTGTATTTGTGTTAGAGAAACGCCTAGGCTGCTATCCTAAGCCATGCCTAATCATGGTGGAAACTTGCAGCATAACCATAATGAGCACTCTATGAAGCATCCTCAATAAAAACCTATGCAAATAGCAAATAAAAAGATTGCTGAGATGCTCATTGTCTGCTTGGCTTGTCATTTTGATTATGGGATAGCTCCTATATCATGTGCAAGGGGTACCCCGTTGGCGGTTCTCTATGATACATATGTACTTACAATGACAAGAGCTTACTTGTGACTAAAGTTGAGTAGCATGAGGTTCGGTCTTCGTAAGTAAGGGGCATGAGATTTTGGCTTATAACTAGTCAAGCATATCCTTTTAGTTGTGTCACTTTAACCTTAATCACCTTCAAGATGCTTATGATAGGGGCAATGAGAGCTGAAAGCTAATAAGTACCATAATTTTTGGAAGCTCTTTATGAGACTTGAATCCCTACTTCCTTCTGTGAAGTCCTTTCTTTTACTTTTATGTTGAGTCTCCACCTTCTATCTTTATGCACCTACTTTGAGAGCATAGTGGCCATTATTAGTTCTATGTGCATTCTCCCAAGACTTGTTGATTGATGCATAACTTTGATATTGCTTGTTTTAAACCATTTGTATCTAGTCACTCTTATGAACTTTGAAGGTGTCCTATGCATTTATGTTTGCTACTCTATGAGGGACAAGCTAAATACAACTATGCTATGTTTTCTTTATGTGAAACAAACAAACGTCTTGCAAAGCATTGTTATTCATGAATATTTTCTTTGTGCCTTTTCATGTTGCAACATAGTTTCTTTGTCTTATTGGTAGAACTTTGTCTTTCATGTTATGATTGAAGTACTATGATCCCAGCTTCGAATGTTTTACAAATACCTTGATCAAGTTTATGATGGTGCATGTCACCTCAAAAATTATTCTTTCGTTTTATCACTTACCTACTCGAGGACGAGCAGGAGTTAAGCTTGGGGATGTTGATACGTTGCTAATGTATCCATAATTTTTGATGTTCCATGCTTGGTTTTATCTACTTTCTTGTGTTTTGTCCACACTTTGGAGTACTTTTCATATGATTTCTTGGACTAACCTATTGAAAAGAGCCATAGTGCCAGCTGCCTGTTTTCTACTGTTTTTGGTTCCAGGAAAGTCAGAAAATGAATATTCTCAGAATTGGACGGAACAAAAGCCAAAGTCAGTTTTTCACCGAGGGACACACGGAGCTAGAATACGAGACGGAGAGGGGATGGGGCCCGGCCACACCACCTGTCCGCGCGGCCAGGCCTGGCCCGCACCAGGGGTTGTATGGCCGCCCCAGGCACCCCCTCGGCCTCTCCTTCCGCCTATAAGTTGCCTCCAATACAGAAACCCTAAGTACCCAATCAAAATTCCACGAAAGAGTCTATAGCCACCGTCATCTCCATCCCTAGATTGGGAGGGATCTGAAGCTCTTCTCGGCACCCTGCCGGAGAGGGGAATTCACCCTAGAGGGCTTCTTCATCATCATGCAAGCCTCCGGTGTGATGCGTGAGTAGTTCATCTCTAGACTACGGGTCCATGTAGTAGCTAGATGGCTGGTTCTCCTCCTTTGTGCTATCATGTTTAGATCTTGTGAGCTCTGTTCATGATCAAGATCATCTATTTGTAATTCTGCATGTTGTGTTTACGGCGATCCGGTGGATATTGAGATGCTATTTCAGATTGATTATTGATTCTATCATGTCTTTGTTATTTGTGCCCTTGCATGCTTTCCGTTGTTAGTAGCTATCTTGGCCAAGTAGATGCTAGCAACTCCAAGAGTTAGTATTTATGCTCGATAGTGGGTTCATGCCTCTAGTAATCTGGGAAGTGACAGAAATCTCTGAGGTACTAGATGTGTTGTTGCTACTAGGGAGAAAACAACAATCCTTTGTTCATAGAACAATCGTATCGTTTACTTCACGCAATTCGTAATGCAATTATCCTTTGCTTGCAACTTAATACTGGAGGGGGTTCGGATGATAACCTGAAGGTGGATTTTTAGTCATAGATGCAGTTGGATGGCGGTCTATGTATAATGTTGTAATGCCCAGTCGAATCTCAAAGGAGTCAAGATGAGTAGTATATGCTTGTATGCTTTCTTGATGTTTGTCAATTGCCCCGCTGTAATTTGTTCACCCAACATGTCATCTATCTTAAGGAGAGCCACCTCTAGTGAACTATGGACCCCGGTCCTTTCTTTTACTATAAATCTACAATCAACTGTTTACTGTTTTGTGATTACTTTCTGCAAACTATAACTTTCTTCCACTCGATATTTTTAATCCTTTGTTTTCAGCAAAACCGGTGAGATTGACAACCTCATCGCAAGTTGGGGACAGAGTTCTGTGGTTGTGTTATGCAGGTCTCCACATTGCTACTGGCACCGGTAGTGCGCCCAGCCAAAGTTCAGCTAGTTACACCTTTGGGGTGTTTCCTTGCTCCTACTGGATTGATAACCTTGGTTTCATAACTGAGGGAAAACTTACTGCTGTGCTCATCATACCTTCCTCTTGGGGTTACCGAACGAGCTCGTTAGTACACGAGTCAGCACGTTGCTCCAGTTACATGCGGTTCTATAGCGCTGCCCTAAAGATCCGGTTCTTGAGTAGTTGTCTTCCCGACGGCCGGAACGGTAATGCTGTTCTAGAACACGTTGGGGCCTTACGTCATTCCAGTCCGGATCCGTGCGACATTGGTCAGACTGAGAGACCAGTTTTCCGCTCTAGGATTTTGTGACCTTCTGTTGCTCCAGACCCTTGGTGAGTAGCTTTATACCCAACTGGACCTGTTTGGGGCCTGGATTATTTGCTAGGATATCTCGAGCTGCGGCAGTGTTTTGTACTGGTGTTGGGTACACCAGAGCTCCTTTGCTATCGAGTCGAGGCATCCCTGGTTCCCCCTGATGGCCCAAAATATATCGAGATCGTTGGGGAATGTAACATCCCAAAACTTTAATCCAAGTGATCAAGATCCAAATCATCAAATTTAAAGTTAACAAAAAACTTTTCCTATTAAAAATATTAAAGCATTCATATGTGGGTGCATATAGTTTAGGAGTTGATTTGAATGGCCATGATTAAGTGATCCATTGATTGTAAAATGATTCTTAGGTGAAATAAACATCATCTAGATCATTCCCAAACAAATCCCAAAGAAAAACAAATCAAAATGAATAAAAGAAGCAAATGGTAATTTGTGCCATTTTAATCAACATGACTACTTTGGGTATTCCTAGAACAAAAATCCTAATAGAAACAAATGTGGATCTTTGCACCCCTTGCTAGTACAAGTAGTGATGTACCAAGACCCACTTTGTGATCTACCAAAAACTTTCAAACACTAATTTTAAATGGCATTTGAAAATTGAATGTAGTTCATATGAGAAGATCCCACTTATTCAAAAACCACTCAAATGATCTCCTTTTTCAAATCCCAAGGAACCACAGATGCTTAAGCATGTGACAAACAACTCCACCAAAACTCATCTAAAAATTCAAAACTTGAATTATTTCGGCCATTTCTACAAACACCTTGTGGGCAGAATTAAAACAAAAAACCAAAATCACTATTTGAGCAGTGTTCTGGCCAAACTTGTCCCCTACATTGCCACCAAACCCTCTCCACTGCTTCCCCTACCCTTCTCTAGCCCGGCCAAGAACTATGCCCCGACCAAATGGTCATGGACATCAATGTCGAGCCCAAAACAAGCACCCCACTGGCGACAGCGCACCACAGCCGCCGCTAGCCTCGCCCACCATGTCCAGCACGTCGCCAGTGGTCCACCTCCACCGTCTAGCTAGCCCTAGCCCGCGGACAGCCCCAGGAGAAGCCAGGAACCGCCGCGCCCAGAGCCTGTCTGCCATGCCGACGCCGCCCGCAGTGTGCGCACGGTCCCTGCTCGACCAGACCCTGCCTCGCTCCAGCCGCCCGCCTACACGATCACCATCGTCCTAGGAAGCTAACGGACATGCCCGTTCCCCGACCACGCCCCGTAGTCGTCGGCCGCCGCAAAACTCGCCGTCGGCAGAGTCATAGTGCGCGTCGTGCCACTCACCTTCCCCGACCGCAAACCACTGCACACGCACCGCCGTGACACTCGCAGGGCACCGCCCACACCTCTAGCTCACTGTGCCATCGTCATCGGCGAGCACCTTCCATGCTCCTCTGCCACTTCACCGAGCTTATAAAAGGAGGCCACCCCAGCACAAACTCCTCACACCACTCTCATCCCCTCCCTCTCAGAACACTCCCAGAGCCCTACCGGAGCAAGCCGCCGTCCGCAGCGCCGGAATTTCGCCGGAGTGTGCCGCGGAGGGAGAAGAAGGGGGTCGTTAATCAAGGCCACCTCTCGGGACGCCGCCGATACCAGGAGAACCGCCGTCCTCGACTTGTTCATTTTCCCACCTCGCTGACCCTCACTAGAGCCCCGGTAAGCCGCCCCAGACCCCCACCGAGCCGCTAGGGTTCCACCTCGCCGGTGACCTGTCTGTCATTAACGACAAGCCACAGCCCTAGATCTTCCTTTTAATCTAACGGCCCACGTTGCCCTGTACCGCTTCGCGTTTAAAGAGTCGCTGACATGTGGACCCCCCCTGTCAGCTATTCTCTGCACCATGGAACGCCACTGGGCTGGCCCGTTTTCATTCCCGCGCTAGCCCATGAATTCAAATTTAGAAAGCTACTAAAAAGATCTATCCAAGCCCGTTGGATTTAATTCATTTAGAGTTAGAGTTCTCTCCTAGTAAAAATAACAACACAGAAGCGTTTGCACATTCAAACATTTTTTATAAAATCAACCAAAATAGCTTTTGAGTTGATTCCAACTCTCAAAAATCACATTTAGCCATACCTATCTGAATACGTAATAATATTAAGGTTTGCATGCAGTGACTTTGGACTAATACCAAAATAATGCTATATAGGCATTTCTAGTCACTTTAAATCATTAAATATTAAACTTAAACTTAATTAAATGTGATCCAACATTTAAATCACATTCCCATATGTTAGAATATGTGGTGATGATATGTGTCAACAAGATCCCATATTTTAAGTGGAGAATATTAAATCTTAGATATTTTCAATGAGTAGAAATTATGTTTCTTAAATAAAAAGAATGAAGCTAGTTAATAAAACCTTGTGGTGCTTGTTATGATATGAGATCATCAAATGTGTGCCTTAGAATGCTAAGTAGACTAGTTAAGTATTGTTTGGTGATTGTGTACTCCGTATGTATTTATAGACGATAGTACCGACCAAGCTTTCGAGGAGGAGTTCTACCAAGAGGAGGAGGAAGAAAACTTCAACCACTGCACCAACCAAGGAAAGCTGTTGTTAGCATGCTAGAATTAAGCTAGATAACCTGAGCAAGATGCATTAGGCATGCTTTGGTTATACCACTTTGACTATTTACCTACCCCAAGTTTTATTTCCAAGCTTTTACTTTGTTACTTTATTAAAGTACCTTACTTGTTTGAAGGTAGCATAAAGAGTATAAAACTTGACCTATCTAGATAACCTTAGATGTCATTCTATGGCATGAGATTGATCTTAGCATCCCACATTAGTGAACACTCTTAACTTAGTAGTTTAGAGCTAAACTAAAACTTCAGCCACTTTAGATGGGAACACTTGGTGAAAATGACTTGTGAAAACCTTGGAATGATGAGTCATTCTATTGAGATGTTTTGACATGTCTTGAGAAACACAAATGGTTTATGATGATGATAATGTTGAGGCATGAGCCTTAGTCCTCTTACAAAAAATGATGGTTGGATTTGGATGTGATACCATTTGAAATTTACCGTACAACCACAATACCTGAATTGGGTAAGGCTTAGCCGGAAGTTTATATGCATTAGTATTAGTTCCCTCACGGGAGAGGTTTGAGCTGAGGCTACCTCTCAATGTTGTCCACCTATGAAGTGCCCAAGATGACAGATGGTCATGGTTGGGAGGCCATGCTCATAGGAGAGGTGCTTATACTAGGGTGTGTAAAGGAAAGGTTATGTTTGATTATCTGCATACTAAGTATGATGATTCAGGGTTATCCCTGACAGATGTATCGAATCTTGTGGTGAAAGTGTACTACCTCTGCAGAGTGTCAAACTATTTGAATAGCCGCGCCCGCGGTTATGGACAGTTGGAGTGGCCATACTGTTTCGTTGTCAGATATTTTCAAAATGACTTATGAAATGAATGATGAATCTTGACTTGACCACAACAGGGTTGTGACTATGACACTAGCTTCCCAACTTAAGTGATTCTAGAACTTTATTTTATCTTTCTTTGTTTCTGAACTCATCTTAGGTTTCAAACTTAACTTTATAGTTAAACTTAGAGTTAGCATTTACTTTGGAACTATACTACTTACTAGTGGTAGTTTGCGAGTACTAAAAGAGTACTCATGGCTTTGTCCCTGGCTATTCTCATGGCCAGACTATGAAGGAGACTACCAAGATGACGGCCAGCAGGACGGCTATGATAACTAGGACTATCTGCGTTCATCAGCATTGCCTGTGCCCCTGAAGATGGACCCCACCGCTACGCTTATTATTTATTCTGCTGCTTGTTGTATTAAGACTAGATCATGAGATCCATATTTGTGTAAGACCTTATTTATGGTTTGTAATGGATGATGTGCTGTGATATCCAATCTGTTATGTCTCGCAAAAATGCTAATCCTGGGATTGTGATGTATGACATAACAGGCATCTAGGATTAAAAATCCGGGTGTTGACAAGTTGGTATCAGAGCCATCCTGACCATAGGAGACCCTAATTAGAATGGACATCCGAACAAAAACAACTTAGTTTCAAAAACCAAAGTAAGTATTTATGAAAAAATATTTCATCTCTTACCCTTGGGAATTCATTCTTTCTCAAAAATTCATGTTACTCCAATTCTTACGTTACTACCTAAAACTTGACACACTTGATCACTTCACTAACTCCCTCATCCTTAATTCTTGTAGATGGAGACTTAGTTCAGCAAGTTCTACCAATTGGGCAACGGAGTCCAGCTGATCTTCGAGAGGGATCTAGATTCACTGTTTGAGTTATTGGGACGCCCGCATCCGGAGTTTCTTGGAGCTCAACTTCCAGGACCCCCAAGAGGAGATTTACAGTGGCTAGTCACCGCTGATCTTCGAGGAAGCATAGAAGCACCAACGTCCGGGAGAATCCAGTTCTCCGTCCGAGAGAACAACTGACTAGATGGATTAGCCAGGGTAATGCATGAAGCTCTCGCACGTCTATGTGCCCTCAGTGTCAACCAAATCCAAGGAAACTATTTTGCTCACTATGCAAGGCGTGACTTCATGAGAATGTCGATGGAGATGCCAAGTCACCCGGAGCTGAAGCGTCAAGTGGAGAACCTTGACCAGAAGGAATTGGACAATGCTAGGGAGTTTGCCAACCACAATCGTGCCATTGCCGCCCAGAAGGCCTAGACTTTCTCACTGCTTGTCAAGGACCGCCAGTCTCTTCGCCTCCAGCGTGAAAAGAAGGATCACACTATCGCCCGTCTTCGCAAGAATGTGGCCGACCTCGAGAAGACCGTCAAGGAGCAAGAAGCTCAGCTTGCAGCAAAGGAGGAAGAAGAGGAGGGTGAAGACATCCAGGGAGACATGGATTCTTACCTCAGCAGTGATGATGACTTTTTGGAGGAGGATGTCGTGGACTTCTACACTGACGATGAGGACTCCGACTTCATCGACGATGAGTAGATGCACTAGATCACTATCGTAGCATGAGATGTATCGGTCCCACTGTATCGTAGCTTGCAGAATGGTTCTTAAAACCATCTGTTTTCCTTTGTTGTTGTGGTGTGTGTGTGTGTTTGTATCGTGTGCTATGCTTGAATGAATGAAAAGAAGTTAGTTGCAAAACCTGAGTCAAACTCAAAGTTTTAGCTTTGAAATCAAAACCATGAACCCTAGAACTTTCCCTCTTACCCCTTTATCTACCTCAATCTTCAGATGACTCGTGGAAACCAAGGAGGGAGAAGCTCATTGCAAGACCCAATGCTGCAGATCCTGCAGAATCTCATTGCAGACAGAGAAGCAAGCAGGGCAGAGCGTCAAGCTAATCTAGCAACACTGCAACAGATCGCCCAGATGGCTCTCAATAACCAGAACCATGGAAATCAGGATCATCAAGGATCCAAGCTGAAGAACTTCCAGAATACCAATCCCCCAATATTTAGCACTTCGGAGAACCCATTAGATGCGTATGATGTTGGTTTACGATGGAGAACAATTTGGAAGTAGCCAGAGTTGATGACAATGAGAAGGTTCTCTTTGCCACCCACTATTTGGCAGGAGATGCAAGAGCATGGTGGAACAGCATCCGCCTGATGAACCATGGTCAAGTGATGACATGGGAAGCCTTCAAAATCAAGTTCAACAGCACCCACGTGCCGTAGGGCTTAGTCACCAGAATGAGGGATGAATTCAGAGAATTGAAGCAAGGCAGAATGACTGTGGTGGAGTACCATGACAGATTCCTGTCACTTGCCAGATATGCACCTGATGAGATCAACACGGAGGCCAAGAAGAAGGAGAGATTCTTGAACGGACTGCATGATGAGATGCAGACTGTCCTTGTCAACATCCGTTTCCAGGATCTCGAAGAGCTAGTCGACTCCGCAATTCAGATGGAAGGAAAGATTAACCAGGAAAACGACAACCGCAAATGCCGTATGATGTAGCAAACTGGATCCAGTAGTCACCAGAAGTACCGTCCCAACCCCTCACCAGGATATGCACCAAGGAACAACCGACCCCCAATGTCTCGCCCAAGCTACCCCAACCGTAGAGCAGGCAATGTGAAGTCCGGAGGAAACAACAACAACTCCGGGAACACCAGCAATTTCAACCGTGCCCCTCCCAAGAGCAACAACAACAACACTGCACCCAGAACTGGCAGCAATGTTGTGCCTGTCGCAGCAAAAGACAAGTCCCAGATAACTTGTTTCGAGTGTGGAGTGAAGGGTCACTATTCCAATGAGTGTCCCAAGAAGACTGCCACCACTGCCAATGTGAATGCCCCAGCTCAACAGTAGCGTCGTGTTCAACCAGGGAGGAGATTTGCCCTAGGGAACCCTCACGACCGCAACGGTCGTCTCTTCCACATGAACGCCGAAGAAGCCCAAGAAGCGCCAGATGTAGTGTTGGGTATGTTCTCTGTCAACTCAGTTTTAGTAAGAGTATTGTTTGATTCGGGAGCATCGCATTTGTCACCGAAGAATTTGCATGCACTAGTAAGATCCACCCAACCAACTTGAAGCATGTCATGATAGTTCAAATTACTAGATCAACTACAAAAGCTAGAAAATTTTGCAAAGCTGTGCCTATCAGAATACATGGGATAGACTTTTATGCCAACCTTATAGTACTTGGAACCAAAGGACTGGAAGTAGTACTAGGTATGGACTGGATGTCAAGGCATAAAGGACTAATAGATTGTGCTAAGAAAGCCATCACCATGACCAATAGCTCTGGAGTAACCGTAGAGCATATATCTGAAAGCTTACCCCGCCAATTCAAGTGCAACAAGAGTCTAGCCCTACCCACCATAGACCAAGTCCGAGTAGTCTGTGAATACCCCGATGTATTCCTAGATGAATTGCCAGGTATGCCCCCGGATAGAGATATTGAGTTCATTATCGAACTAATCCCCGGTACCGGACCCATAGCCTAGAGACCCTATAGCATGAACCCCTCAGAGTTAGTGGAATTGAAGAATCAGTTGGATGCCATGTTAGCAATAGGCTTGATTCAACCAAGCGCGTCGCCATGGAGATCACCAGTGTTATTCATCGACAAGAAAGATGGAGGAAACCATCTGTGCACCGATTACAGAAAGCTGAATGATGTCACCATCAAAAACAAGTACCCTTTGCCAAAGATAGAAGATCTATTTGATCAGTTGACTGGAGCTCAGGTATTCACAAAGATTGATCTTAGGACTGGTTATCACCAACTTAAGATTCGTGCAACGAATATTCCGAAGACCGCCTTTACTACTCGCTATGGTTTATACGAGTATACGGTTATGTCTTTTGGATTGACCAATGCCCCTGCTTATTTCATGTATCTCATGAATAAGATCTTTATGAATTTCCTAGATAAGTTTGTCATTGTGTTTATCGACGATATCCTCATCTACTCCAAGTCAGAAGAAGAGCATGAGCAACATCTGAGAATCATCCTAGAAACCCTGAGAGAACATCGGTTATATGCCAAGTTCAGCAAGTGTGAGTTTAGGCTGAAAGAAGTGGGATTCCTAGGACATATTGTGTTAGCCGGAGGAGTCTCTGTTGATCCCGCCAAGATTAAAGATGTCGAAGAATGGGAAGCCCCAACCACTCAAACCCAAGTCCGTGCATTTCTCGGATTGGCGGGATATTACGGCAAGTTCGTCAAAGGATTCCCGAGCATCGCCAGACCCATGACCCAATTGTTGAAGAAGGACAAGAAGTTTGAATAGATTGACAAATGTGAAGCCAGTTTCCAGGAGTTGAAGAAGAGATTGATATCAGCCCCAATACTGATCATGCCAGATATCAAGAAGCCGTTTGATGTATATTGTGATGCATCCAAGATTGTTCTCGGATGTGTATTAATGCAAGAAGGCAAAGTTATCGCCTATTTGTCTCGACAACTGAAGCAGCATGAGCAGAACTATCTGACCCATGATCTGGAGTTAGCAGCCATAGTTATGGCATTGAAGACATGGCGTCATTATCTTATGGGTAATCGCTGTGAGATTTACTCGGATCACAAAAGCTTGAAGTATATTTTCACTCAGAAGGAGTTGAATATGAGGCAAAGGAGATGAATAGAGTTAATCAAGGATTATGACCTTGACATTCACTATCACCCCGGCAAAGCCAATGTGGTAGCGGATGCTCTTAGCAGATTGCCGTGTAGGCTAAATACCATGATCAAGGAGAAGCAACCAAGTTTGTATGAGGAGTTGGAGCAGTTCAGGACTAAGCTAGTTAGCAAAGGATTCTTAGCTAGTGTTGAACTTCAACCCACATTAATCAGCCAAATCAAGGAAGCCCAGAAGGGAAGTGAGAGTATCGACTGAATCAAACATCGTATTAGTACAAGAAAGGTACCTGGATTCACTGAAGACGAAGGAGTTCTATGGTACAAAGGCCGTATCTGTGTGCTAGCAAATTCGAAGCTGAAGCAGGTTATCATGCAGGAAGCTCATGATACTCTTTATTCTATCCACCCCGGAGGAACGAAGATGTATCAAGATTTGAAAGAGCAATTTTGGTGGCACAAGATGAAGAGAGAAATCGGAAGCTACATTGCCAAGTGTGACATCTGCCAAAGAGTCAATGAAGAGCATCAGAGATCCGCAAGACTGTTACAACCTTTGCAGATTCCGGAATGGAAATGGGATTCCGTTGGAATGGACTTTATCACTGGTTTACCTACTTTTAGTAGGGGAAATGACTCAATCTGGGTCATTGCTGATAGACTGTCCAAGGTAGCCCACTTTATACCTGTCAAGACCACCTACCAAAGTTCGAAGCTAGCAGAGCTGTATATTGCTAGAATTGTTAGTCTGCATGGAACCCCCAAGACCATAGTATCAGATCGAGGAACCCAGTTTACCTCGAGATTTTGGTAGAAAGTCCAGGAAGGATTAGGCACCAAGTTGAATTTCAGCACCGCTTATCACCCACAAACTAATGGATAGACTGAGAGAGTCGACCAAATCTTAGAGGATATGCTCAGAGCTTGTGTGTTAGAATATGGATCAAAATGGGAAGACTGCCTGCCTTTCGCAGAATTCTCATATAACAACAGTTATCAAGCTAGCTTGCAAATGGCACCATTTGAGTTCCTATATGGAAGAAAGTGTCGTACCCCTTTGAATTGGTCGCAAGTAGGAGAGAGTCAGATCTTCAGACCCGACATTCTCCGAGAAGCCGAACAAAAGGTTCACAAAGTCCGTGAGCACCTCAAGAACGCCCAATCCAAACAGAAGAGTTATGCTCACAAGAGAAGGAGAGACCTGACTTTCAATGTTGGAGATTTTGTATATCTCAAGGTTTCGCCATTGAAGGGAACCCAGCGCTTTAGTCTGAAAGGAAAGTTAGCCCCCAGATATATCGGGCCCTTCAAAATTCTAAACCGTCGAGGAGAAGTATCGTATCAGCAGGAATTGCAAGAGGAGATGTCAGCCATCCACAATGTGTTCCATATCTCGTTACTTCGCAAATGCCTAGAAGTGTCGGAGAATACTGAAGTTTTCAAGAACATTGATCACAGAGCTGTGGAGATCAACAAGGACCTGACATATCGTGAAGTGCCCATCCGTATCTTGGAAGAAGCTTACCGAACCACCAGGACCAGGAGTATCAAGTTTCTCAAGATTCAATGGAGCAACCATACCGAAGAGGAAGCCACTTGGGAGCGAGAAGATTACATGAGGACAGAGTTCCCAGATCTCTTTAGTTCCTAGTTTTCTTTCGTAAATCTCGGGACGAGATTTTGTTTAAGGGGGAAGGTTTGTAACATCCCAAAACTTTAATCCAAGTGATCAAGATCCAAATCATCAAATTTAGAGTTAACAAAAAACTTTTCCTGTTAAAAAATAATAAAGCATTCATATGTGGGTGCATATAGTTTAGGAGTTGATTTGAATGGCCATGATTAAGTGATCCATTGATTGTAAAATGATTCTCAGGTGAAATAAACATCATCTATATCATTCCCAAACAAATCCCAAAGAAAAACAAATCAAAATGAATAAAAGAAGCAAATGGTCATTTGTGCCATTTTAATCAACATGCCTACTTTGGCTATTCCAAGAGCTCAAATCCTAACAGAGACAAATGTGGATCTGTGCACCCCTTGCTAGTACAAGTAGTGATGTACCAAGGCCCAATTTGTGATCTACCAAAAACTTTCAAACACTAATTTTAAATGGAATTTGAAAATTGAATGTAGTTCATATGAGAAGATCCCACTTATTTAAAAACCACTCAAATGAGCTCCTTTTTCAAATCCCAAGCAACCACAGATGCTTAAGCATGTGACAAACAACTCCACCAAAAATCATCTAAAAATTCAAAACTTGAATTCTTTCGGCCATTTCTAAAAACACCTTGTGGGCAGAATTCAAACAAAAAACCAAAATCACTATTTGAGCAGTGTTCTGGCCAAACTTGTCCCCCACACTGCCACCAAACCCTCTCCCCTACTTCCCCTACCCTTCTCTAGCCTGGCCAAGCACTGTGCCCCGACCAAATGGTCATGGACATCAATGCCGAGCCCAAAACAAGCACCCCACCAGCGACAGCGTGCCACAGCCGCAGCCAGCCTCGCCCACCATGTCCAGCACGTCGCCAGTGGTCCACCTCCACCGTCCAGCCAGCCCTAGCCCGCGGACAGCGCCAGGAGCAGCCAGGAACCGCCACGCCCGGAGCTTGTCTGCCATGCCGACACTACCCGCAGAGCGTGCACGGTCCTCGCTCGACTAGACCCCCCTCGCTCCAGCCGCCCGCCTACACGATCACCATCGTCCTAGAAAGCTAACGGACATGCTCGTTCCCCCGACCACGCCCCGTAGTCGCCGGCCGCCGCGGAACTCAACGTCGGCAGAGACATAGTGCGTGCCGCACCACTCACCTCCCCCGACCGCAAACCACTGCACATGCACCACCGTGACACTTGCCAGGGCACCGCCCACCGTCCTAGCCCACCGCCCACACCTCTAGCTTTCATTGCTGTCAATCGGGCGAGCACCGCCTCTGCTGCTGCTAGCACCGAGAGCCTATAAAAGGAGGCCACCCCAGCACAAACTCCTCACACCACTCACATCCCCTCCCTCTCAGAACACTCCCAGAGCCCCACCGGAGCAAGATGTCGTCCGCAGCGCCGGAATTTCTCCGGACTCTGCCACGGAGGGAGAAGAAGGGGGTCATTGATCAAGGCCACCTCTCGGGACGCTGCCGGTACTAGGAGAACCGCCATCCTCGAGTTGTTCGTTTGCCCGCCTCGCCGACCCTCGTCGGAGCACCGGTAAGCCGCCCCAGACGCCCACCGACTGCTAGGGTTCCACCTCACCGGCGACCTGTCTGTCGTTGACGACAAGCCACAGCCGTAGATCTTCCTTTTAATCTAACGGCCCATGTCGCCCTGTACCACTTCGCGTTTATAGAGCCGCTAACATGTGGACCCCCCTGTCAGCTGTTCTCTGCGCCACGGAACACCACTGGGCCGGCCCGTTTTCTTTCCCGCGCTAGCCCACGAATTCAAATATAGGTTTTTTCCATTTTAGTTTGAACTCACTTCTGTCCCTTAGTTCAAAAATCAATTCAAGAAGATCTACTGAACCAAATGGAGTGATTCAAATTTTGTTAGAAAGCTACTGAAAAGATCTATCCAAGCCCGTTTGATTTAATTCATTTAGAGTTGGAGATCCCTCCTAGTAAAAATAACAAGACAGAAGCTTTTGCACATTCAAACATTTTTATAAAATCAACCAAAATAGCTTTTGAGTTGATTCCAACTCTCAAAAATCACATTTAACCATACCTATCTGAATATATAATAATATTAAGGTTTGCATGTAGTGACTTTGGACTAGTACCAAAATAATGCTATATAGGCATTTCTAGTCACTTTAAATCATTAAATATTAAACTTAAACTTAATTAAATGTGATCCAACATTTAAATCACATTCCCATATGTTAGAATATGTGGTGATGACATGTGTCAACATGATCCCATATTTTAAGTGGAGAATATTAAATCTTAGTTATTTTCAATGAGTAGAAATTACTTTTCTTAAATAAAAAGAATGAAGCTAGTTAATAAAACCTTGTGGTGCTTGTGACGATATGAGATCATCAAATGTGTGCCTTAGAATGCTAACTAGACTAGTTAAGTATTTTTTGGTGATTGTGTACTCTGTATGTATTTATAGACGATAGTACCGACCAATCTTTCGAGGAGAAGGAGTTCTACCAAGAGGAGGAGGAAGAAAACTACAACCACTGCACCAACCAAGGAAAGCTATTGTTATCAAGCTAGAATTAAGCTAGATAACCTGAGAAAGATGCATTAGGCATGCTTTGGTTATACCAGTTTGACTATTTACCTACCCCAAGTTTTATTTCCAAGCTTTTACTTCGTTACTTTATTAAAGTACCTTACCTGTTTGAAGGTAGCATAAAGAGTATAAAACTTTACCTATCTAGATAACCTTAGATGTCATTCTATGGCATGAGATTGATCTTAGCATCCCACATTAGTGAACACTCTTAACTTAGTAGTTTAGAGCTAAACTAAAACTTGAGCCACTTTAGATGGGAACACTTGGTGAAAATGACTTGTGAAAACCTTGGAATGATGAGTCATTCTATTGAGATGTTTTGACATGTCTTGAGAAACACAAATGGTTTATGATGATGATAATGTTGAGGCATGAGCCTTAGTCCTCTTACAAAAAATGATGGTTGGATTTGGATGTGATACCATTTGAAATTTACCGTACAACCACAATACCTGAATTGGGTAAGGCTTAGCCGGAAGTTTATATGCATTAGTATTAGTTCCCTCACGGGAGAGGTTTGAGCTGAGGCTACCTCTCAATGTTGTCCACCTATGAAGTGCCCAAGATGACAGATGGTCATGGTTGGGAGGCCATGCTCATAGGAGAGGTGCTTATACTAGGGTGTGTAAAGGAAAGGTTATGTTTGATTATCTGCATACTAAGTATGATGATTCAGGGTTATCCCTGACAGATGTATCGAATCTTGTGGTGAAAGTGTACTACCTCTGCAGAGTGTCAAACTATTTGAATAGCCGCGCCCGCGGTTATGGACAGTTGGAGTGGCCATACTGTTTCGTTGTCAGATATTTTCAAAATGACTTATGAAATGAATGATGAATCTTGACTTGACCACAACAGGGTTGTGACTATGACACTAGCTTCCCAACTTAAGTGATTCTAGAACTTTATTTTATCTTTCTTTGTTTCTGAACTCATCTTAGGTTTCAAACTTAACTTTATAGTTAAACTTAGAGTTAGCATTTACTTTGGAACTATACTACTTACTAGTGGTAGTTTGCGAGTACTAAAAGAGTACTCATGGCTTTGTCCCTGGCTATTCTCATGGCCAGACTATGAAGGAGACTACCAAGATGATGGCCAGCAGGACGGCTATGATAACTAGGACTATCTGCCTTCGTCATCATTGCTTGTGCCCCTGAAGATGGACCCCACCGCTACGCTTATTATTTATTCCGCTGCTTTTTGTATTAAGACTGGATCATGAGATCCTTATTTGTGTAAGACCTTATTTATGGTTTGTAATGGATGATGTACTATGATATCCAATCTGTTATGTCTCGCAAAAATGGTAATCCTGGGATTGCGATGCATGACATAACAAGCATCTGGGATTAAAAATCCGGGTGTTGACAGGGAACCCCAAGAGGACGGTATGATGAGCACAGCAGCAAGTTTTCCCTCAGTATGAAACCAAGGTTATCAATCCAGTAGGATCAAGGAAACACCCCAAAGGTGTAGCTAGCTAAACGTTGGCAGGGCGCACTACCGGTGCCAGCAGCAACGTGGAGACCTGCACAACACAACCACAGAACTTTGCCCCCAACTTGCGATGAGGTTGTCAATCTCATCGGTTTTGCTGAAAATAAAGGATTAAACGTATCAAATGGAAAGAAGTGATAGTTTGCAGGAAGTAAACACAAAGCAGTAAACAGTTTGTAGATTGAATGTAAAAGAAAGGACCGGGGTCCATAGTTCACTAGAGGTGGCTCTCCTTAAGATAGATAACATGTTGGGTGAACAAATTACAGCGGGGCAATTGACAAACATCAAGAAAGCATACAAGCATATACTAATCATCTTGACTCCTTTGAGACTTGGTTGGGCATTACAACATTATACATAGACCGCCATCCAACTTCATCTATGACTAATAATCCACCTTCTGGTTATCATCCGAACCCCCTCCAGTATTAAGTTGCAAGCAACGGATAATTGCATTATGAATTGCGTGTAATGTAAACAATATGATTGTTCTATGAACAAAGCATTGTTGTTTTCTCCCTAGTAGCAACAACACATCTAGTACCTTAGAGATTTCATCACTTCCCAGTTACGGAGGCATGAACCCACTATCGAGCATAAATACTAACTCTTGGAGTTGCTAGCATCTACTTGGCCAAGATAGCTACTAACAACGGAAAGCATGCAAGATCACAAATAACAAAGACATGATAGAATCAATAATCAATCTGAAATAGCATCTCAATATCCATCGGATCCCCGCAAACACAACATGCAGAATTACAAATAGATGACCTTGATCATGATCGGAGCTCACAAGATCTAGACATGAAATCACAAAGGAGGAGAACCAGCCATCTAGCTACTACATGGATCTGTAGTCTAGAGATGAACTACTCACGCATCACACCAGAGGCTTTCATGATGATGAAGAAGGCCTCCAGGGTGAATTCCCCTCTCCGGCAGGGTGCCGGGAAGAGCTTCAGATCCCTCCCGATCTAGGGATAGAGATGACGGTGGCTACAGACTCTTTCGTGGATTTTTGATCGGGTCCTTAGGGTTGCCCTATCAGAGGCAATATATAGGCGGAAGGAGAGGCCGAGGTGCACAGGCAGCAGACAACCCCTGGCGGGCCAGGCTGGGCCAGCTGACCAGGTGGTGTGGCCAAGCCCCAGCTCCTCTCTGTCTCGTATTCTGGCTCCAAGTGTCCCCCGGTAAAATAATAACTTTTCCTTTTATCCCGTCCAATTCCGAGAATATTCATTTTCTGAATTTCCTAGAACCAAAAACAGCAGAAAACAGGCAGCTGGCACTGTGGCTCTTGTTAATAGGTTAGTCCAAGAAATCATATGAAAATTACTCCAAAGTGTGGACAAAACACAAGAAAGTAGATAAAACCAAGCATGGAACATCAAAAATTATAGATACATTTGTAATGTATCAGCATCCCCAAGATAGATAACATGCTGGGTGAACAAATTACATCGGGGCAATTGACAAACATCGAGAAAGCAATATGCATATACTACTCATCTTGACTCCTTTGAGATTTGATTGGGCATTACAACATTATAAATAGACTGTAATCCAACTACATCTATGACTAATAATCCACCTTCAGGTTATCATTCGAACCCCCTCTAGTATTAAGTTGCAAGCAAAAGATAATTGCATTACGCATTGCGTGTAAACTAAACAATACGATTGTTCTATGAACAAAGGATTGTTGTTTTCTCCCTAGTAGCAATAACACATCTAGTACCTTAGAGATTTCTGTCACTTCCCCAGATTACTAGAGGCATGAACCCACTATCGAGCATAAATACTAACTCTTGGAGTTGCTAGCATCTACTTGGCCAAGATAGCTACTAACAACAGAAAGCATGCAAGATCACAAATAATAAAGACATGAAAGAATCTATAATCAATCTAAATAGCATCTCAATATCCATCGGATCCCCGCAAACACAACATGTAGGATTACAAATAGATGATCTTGATCATGAACGGAGCTCACAAGATCTAAACATGATAGCACAAAGGAGAAGAACCAACCATCTAGCTACTACATGGACCCGTAGTCCAAGGATGAACTACTCACGCATCACGACGGAGGCTTGCATGGTGATGAAGAAGGTCTGCAGGGTGAATTCTCCACTCCGGTGGGGTGCCGGGAAGAGCTTCAGATCCCTCCCGATCTAGGGATGGAGATGACGGCGGCTACAGACTCTTTCGTGCAATTTTGATCGGGTACTTAGGGTTTCTGATATGGGCATGAAGGAGGAGGTGAAGCCTAATTTTTGGACTCCACCAAGCTAGGTGATGCGGGCGCATCCCATTGATGATTGGCACGCCAGGACGACCTACGATATGTAATGATAAGTCTAAGGTTGTGTCAAATATTGTCGCTATGTGTAGCATCCCAATTGTCTAACAATTGCAATGCTACTAGCCTAGTCTAGATAATGGCTACTTCCTATATATAATTGTTGCATCATAATTATATCATGCTCATGTCATCATGCCACCATGCTTTTGAGCATCATATAAAACCCTTTTTGTTTTGGTTCTTCTCTCATATGCATTGTAAATTGTTTTTGCCTCTTGATATTGTATTTGGTTATTGATATAATGTTTAATGCCCAAGTTGAGTTGGGGGCGTATCTTTTAATCCAACTCCACCACCTTTCTTTGTCACCACCTTATACTTCCACCATTCCAAATACCCATGAGCTTGTAATTCTTTTCTTTTGTATTTTAATCTAGCTTATGTGGGTTGGGTTGGATCCAATTCTTTTATCTTTTGCTTGGCCTTTAATCCATATTTTGGTAATGCATGGGAATCATGCCTTGTTAATTATTTTTTTTGTACAAGATTAAGACATGGCATTTAATACCCCTGCATGGGCCATGCAAATCTCACCATCTTTCCCTCCTTTGGGTTTTTCATGTGTTTTTGCAAGTGAAGCATGGATCTTTGAGAGTCTACCCATGTTGGCCCTATTCCTTTGTTTTGACCTTGCAACCTCACCCTCTTTCCATCACCCAGATCCCCTTTTGCTTGCCTTTATTCTTGTTCATGCCCAAAACCCTCTCTCCCTAGCTCTTTCTCTTTTCCTCTCTCTTCAAATCCTAACCACCCTAGCTCTAACCCCTCCCTAACCCGAGCCTCCCTCTCTAGCTAACCCTAGCTCCCTAACCAAACCCTAACCCGAGCCCCTCCTCCTAGCCAAGCCCTAGCTAACCCGAGCCACCCCATCCCTCCAACCCTAGCTCCATGCCACAACCCCCTCTCTCTAGCTCTCTCCCTGCCACAGCAGCCCCACCCGAGCCTACCCCTCCTTGGGCGCTCCTTGGCCTCGCCTTGGCCCCACCTACCTGCCCCTGCCCCGCTCAAACCGAGCCAGCCCGAGCCGGCACGTGAGGGAGAGGAGAAAGGTGACAACCGAGGCCACCTTTACCCTAACCCACTCCCCCACGGCACCCCGCTCTCCCTCGCCTTATCTCCACCCTCCCTCTCTTTTCGTACCTACCACAGATCCCCAGAGCCGTGCCCTTCCCCCTCTTCCTCCCCCTTCTTCTTCCTCGCCGGCCACCGTCGGTGCCGATCACCAACTCCTCTAACAGGCGGCGGGCGCGGTGCTCTGGTTGTCGAGGAAGCTCGTGAGGTCCCTGCGTCGCCCCCGTACACTGCAGCGAGGAGGAGCAGGCCTGTACACCGCTGCACGCCGAGACGCCCGCCGAAACCCTAGCTCCGCCCGGCCTCTGCTTCGTCGACGATCGATCGCTCCGCTGCCCGAACCACCACCGTCAACAGCCTCGCGGTGAGCCTCCCGTCTCCCCTGACACCTTCCGCCTCGCCGTACCGCCCTAGCGCCGCCGTTCTTTTCGTCGAACGCCGTCGGTGCGTCGAGCTCGCTGTTGCCTGCAAGGTCCCTGCGCGCTTTGAGCCTTACCGCAGCGTTACCCTCTCCTCCGCTACCGCCCTCCGCTGGTCACCGCCGCCTAGCCCGAGCGCCAGGTCCCCGGATCGAATCCCCGCGCGCCGCGCCCTGCGTCGGTCGCTCACCGACCTGTCCGCGCGTCGCAGAGAAGAGGAACAGTGGGGCCGTGGCCGTCTTTCAGAAAACCCCCAACCTTTTTAATTCCTAAACCCGCGGACCAGCCTACCCACATGCGCCTCACATCCTTTTTACAAAGAGCACCCCGTAGAACCTTAGCCTTAACCCGCGGTCCGGTACACCCCCTCCTGTCAGCCACGTCTTAATCACCCTCTGTCACGTGGGCCCGTGGCCGCTGGCCCCACCTGTCATTCGCAGAGGCTAGGTAAAGCCGCGGTGGGAAAAACTTTTCTGTGCGCGTGCTGTCCCAGTCAGCAACTGGCCCACCCGTCAGCGACTGGGTCTGTAACTGGCTGAGTAACAAAAGGTTTTTCTGTTTTCTGTTTTAATTTAAACTTTTCAAAATTGTTTTAAATTCAAATTCAAATCTGTTTTAAATAACTTTTCCAAATATAATTTCAAATAATACAAATAATATATGTTTTGAAATCAGGAAAATGTGAGGATTTCAAATATACCCTTCAAAATAATGTTTGAACAATTTAAATTTTCGAGTTGATTAAAATTACAATAAAATACCCTTTTCCTTAATTAATTAATAAATTTTGTTTTATAACTCCGAATTTGACAAATAATATGTCTAAAATGATCAGCTCGACGAGACCTTTCTGTTTATGCATTCCATGTTCTGAATTGCAGCATGCATCATATAAATATAAAGTTTACAGCAACTTAATTGAGGATAAAAGGTGACTAAAACTCCATAAAATGCTTTATTCTTGTATTCCACACCTAACCCATGCCATGCTACATTATTGCCATGCAAATTGTGCATCATTCATCATGGCATGATTGTTTGCTTGTCGCATTTTAATTCATATGCTTGTGCACTTTATTTATGCTGGCCCTTATTTGTTTGGTTCTTCTTCGAATAGAGCCGGCGGGGATATATCAAGAAACCCAGGAGCACTACCCAGATCCATCCCTCGCTTCAACTGAGCTGCCAGGCAAGCACTACCACATGCTTGCATACATATAGTACCTATTGCCTCTATCTTATTCTTGCATCATCGAGTCTCGATTGCATTAATATGAATCCCATCTTGCATAGCCTTTACTTTTAAACCCACGAAGCTTGTTCCTCCATCCCATGAGCCATTACTACAGGAGTTGTTTGAGCCATGCGGGTGGAAACGACATGTGTAGGGTATGTGAGTGTCTGGATAATGAGGTACCTAAACAACTTAACTTTGAGTAGTAATGGGAAAACTAATGAAAGTGGCACGGTGAGCAATATCTGCTATTTGGTTTTCATGCTCACTTGTGTCCGTGGGACCCAGTACTTGATTCCTGTTCCTTGAATATTCGCGCTAGCCACATCCGGGAGGCTTATGAACCCCCCTGAGCCAGAGCTTGATTCAGTCTTATTTCTTGGGGCCACAAAGTAGTTTGGGGCTTTATTACTATCCTGTACTTATGCCATATTTTACTGTTTTTTTTACGATTGTGCGTGGAGCACATGTACTGTTTAGGACCGTGACACGTTTTCGCTGTATCGACAAGCCCAGTCACACATTCGGGTTCCCAGTCGTTTACAGCCGTCCACACAAACCTTGAGTCCGTCTCGGAGCCGGCCAACTTCGTTGCGGGTAGCTTAATGGGGTGGCCCCCTGAAATATTTCTGAATCCTGTGATCGCTTTGTCGTGAATGCCTCGTTGGGTTTTGATTTGGTTTTTCCGAGGTTGATCGAGTGTGTGTAGCTATTTGTGCACCCCTGCAGGGTAAAACTTTCTGAAAGCCGTGTCATGGTTATGGACGACTTGAGCCTGATTTCTCGATCATAGACAAGTATAACTAAAGTACCGCTTTTAATTTGACTAAGTACCTGACTAGTAAATAGTGCAACACTCATGGAATGGATAATAAAAGTGCCAACGGATGGGGGGTTGTTCGTCCGCTTCCTCGTTGGTAAGCGAGGAGGGGGATGGATCTGTTAACATTACCGTTATAATTGTTGTTATTATTTCATGGACATCCGTCTATCTTTGGTTAGGCGGATGGTTAGCGAGTATCTATAGAATTGTTAGGTATTAGCTTTTGCTGCAATTGCGTCACCCCCAGGTTGTGTCCCCTTTAGAGGCATAAAGACTTGCTGAGTACCCCTAGGGTCTCACACGATAAATTGTTTGATTCAGATGAACAGGTAAACTCGCAAGATGGATACTGGGTGGAGGAGACGGACGTTGTGGGCAACGATCACTTGGTGTAGAGATTCTGGGAACGGGGATCCGTGAGATCTGTGGCGGGATGTGTTTATTTATGGGGCATCTTATGCCGATTTGCTTCTTATCCGTACTCGGATCTTGTTTTCCGCTTCCACCTGATGCTCTGATGTTTGATGTATGAGGAGATATCCTAAACTATTATATCTATCTAGGATATTTGGATCTTGCCGTATGGCATTGCAATATTTCTATTTCTTTTAGATGGAATGGCTCGAGACTGTATGGTGGCTTGCATACATACTCATTTGTGTATGTAGTTGATCCTTCTTTGCCGATTCGCTCGTTCTTGTCGATGTTTGGAAATGGTTAGGACGGCGAAGGTCTACTGTGAGTGGCATTTGGCCCCACCGTACTATTTTAACCATTTCCGCTCATCCGGCTTGTAACTAAGGCGTAATTCACCGAGGTAGTTACAATTGGTATCGAGCCATCCCGCCTTCGAGGTCTCAGCCAAATGGTCGTTGTCAGTCTAGCAAATATTTTTGGTAGCTATGTATACTAGGGAAAAACAAAACGTGAGAGTAGGACTGCTTCCACTTTTCTTCTTACCCATCCATCCACCCTTTTCTGGTAAGGAAGTGTAACGTTTTCAATCCTCTTCTTAAAATTCAAACTAGGATTCACGTGTTCTGGGTTTCCGTAGTACCATAGAAAGTGTGTGTGTGTGTGTGTAATTCCTTGTCTATCTGTTGCATCCAATTTGTTATCACAATCTGCCTTTGGTTATCAACTGTTGGTACATTCCATACTGATAGGCTTTTGAAAACCGGCGCGATCTATCTGACTCCTTGTTAACCGGTGCCATCTTCTTAAGGGTGTTCTTCCTTCCAGCATGCTTTCACAGAATGTGGAGTTGCTAATCTCTACCTGATAAGTGAGTTTGCGCATCTATTGGTATTTTAATGCCAAAAATGCGGGAAAAATTTCTTTGATACATCTGTGCTTCCACACTCCTTTTCAGTCGTGTGTGAAACATTATCTATCTCCCTTTTATCAGCATGTCCATGCTAATTCATTCTTTTGTCACCGGCGCTTAATCCTAGAGTTTCATTTCATCTCCAATTCTCTTGGGTTAATTACATAACATGTGTCGATCCGATGCTGGTGATTGTAATTTGGTTCTCGGCATAGCTATATGACACTTATCATGAGTGGAATATGGAAAATGCAATCACCTCTATCCTCCAAATGGTGACGGTTATCTCCTATGATTTTGAGTACACCGTGATCATATATATGCATATTCGAGCATCTTTGGCAATCCGGAGTTTCTCAAGGCACTACGGCGGTCTATCATCTGTTCATCATGCTGCACATCTTTTTGAACTCCATATCTGCAAAATTCTCTTTGAGACGAGGGAATTGCATCTTTTCGTCTATGGTAGCTTTGCTTGAGGTATGAGCTATCATCGTTTCTTTATCCAAGATCTCTTTATCTTTGTAACCGGTGATCCAATCGACAATGTGAACCAGGTGACATCTCTTTTTCTTCCGAAGGACCAGATAATCTATTCTTCCAGTGCATCTTCTTCAACACGAACCCGTGCTCTTAATATTCATCTTTCTAAGAGCGTTGAGCTCAGAAAGTGTTTCGAGCATTTGTTTGTTTCTCTCGCCTCTTGAACTTGATATTCTGGGAATATCCTGTTAATCCATGGTGGTATATGTTGATCATATGCTTGCCTATTCGATATCAATGGAAGGACATGGAAGATCATATGTATCTCTTTCTCTCAAGCTTCGTGAGCACTGCCTGTGTGCAAAGTCTCAAAGTGGAAATTCTGGCTTCTTGAAGTCACCTATCTCGACCACGTCCTTCTGCTAAATACATTACTTCAACTCTGGAATCAGCAAGTCCATTGTTAATTCCATCTTCCATCTTCAACCAATCTGGAGTTATTCCTTGTTGGCAAGTTATCATCGTCGTTCCGCCGAAGATTTTCCTCAAGACCGCTAAACCTCTCTCAATCTTTTCAAGAAGAACATGGAGTTCTTTTCACCTCTATCTCGTTAAGTAATCTCTTGAAACCCTCTCGCTCTATCGTCTATTCTCAATCCACCGGAGGCCATGAAGACCTTCAAGATCTTGTTTTCCTTCTGTTCAAGTTGGTGCTATCTTTTCTGTAGCTGTTGAATCTTGCAGTTGTCTCCGGATCTTCCTTCATATCTTTCCGGTGGCTTGGTACTTCAGACATGACGATAACATCATCATCTTTATCTATCTATGAATCCGGCGAATCGTTTGCATCTATCCTTGTTTTCTAACGAAGTTCCATGAGTTATTGTCAATACCTTCAGTCTGTTTCGGTAGTTGGGTTGCATGGTTTTCTTATTCATGTGCGGAGTAATGCTTTGTGTGCGGAGCTACCATACCACTACTCTTATCATTCGCTCTTGTACATTGAATTGGTGAATTAATGTGATTTCACTCATTCCACGGAAGTTAGAAGTGGCCTTTATCCCTTGATACTTTTACTTCCGTCCTTGTTTTCCGGAGTGCTCTCTCGAAGAAAGTAATCAATAATCTCTTGTTGGTAGTCTGTCTATTCTAGATGGAGCAAAATCTTCAATTATCTGGTGGAAACAGACGCAAACTCTTTTTGGTCCTCGTCTTTCGATCGATGCTCGACATCCCCAAACAAGATGGAAGCAAACTATCTCTCTCTTTGTTTCATCAACTCTTTTTCTGTGGTAAAGCCAATTATGGTTGATGCCATCAGCCGCAAATCTATTGCGTTAGCCTCAAGGCTAAAGAAAGCAATAAGTATATCTACAATAAACTCCAGATCCTCCATATTCTTTGCTTCTCGGGATTCCACCATGATCTGGCTTCACATCCGTCTCTGGAAGTTATATCCGCGCACCTCAATTGCGTCATCCGTTGGGTCTTACCGGCGCAACAAGAATCTAATCCGACGATGTCTAACTAAATCTTTCTGTTGATATCAAGGGACTCTATTGTTTGAAGGCAATATTGTTTCCGTTCTTCATTTCTCAAATCCGAGAGAAGATACGATGCTATTGTCATAGTGGTTCAAACCTCTCCAATCTAGCTCTTTTCTTCCAGCGAGACAAAGTTTTCATCCTCTCTAGTATCGATAAATCTTTAATCTTAATGGTGTGTCTTTCTTTATCCATGTTACATCATATTTTCCTTTTCTTTCACAAGTGGTTCTATTCTTTTATCATGTTTCTTGAGAAAACCGGAGCTATGTCCATCCTATCCTTCTTGTCTCACGACAATCCTTCAACTCTTCTAACCGTTGTTTCTCAAGCAAAACAAAGGACTCGCAACAAGTCCATCAAGTTCTGCAAGGTGCAGTGGTCGCACCATTCTGTTGATGAAGCCACTTGGGAACGTGAGGGTCACCTTCGTTCGAACAACCGCCTCTCCTTGTGTTGTTTTCCTTTTCCTAGGAATCTCGGGGCGAGATTCTTGTTTAGTGGGGGAGAGTTGTAGCATCCCAATTGTCTAACAATTGCAATGCTACTAGCCTAGTCTAGATAGTGGCTACTTCCTATATATAATTGTTGCATCATAATTATATCATGCTCATGTCATCATGCCACCTTGCTTTTGAGCATCATATAAAACCCTTTTTGTTTTGGTTCTTCTCTCATATGCATTGTAAATTGTTTTTACCTCTTGATATTGTATTTGGTTATTGATATAATGTTTAATGCCCAAGTTGAGTTGGGGCATATCTTTTAATCCAACTCCACCACCTTTCTTTGTCACCACCTTATACTTCCACCATTCCAAATACCCATGAGCTTGTAATTCTTTTCTTTTGTATTTTAATCTAGCTTATGTGGGTTGGGTTGGATCCAATTCTTTTATCTTTTGCTTGGCCTTTAATCCATATTTTGGTAATGCATGGGAATCATGCCTTGTTAATTATTTTGTTTGTACAAGATTAAGACATGGCATTTAATACCCCTGCATGGGCCATGCAAATCTCACCATCTTTCCCTCCTTTGGGTTTTTCATGTGTTTTTGCAAGTGAAGCATGGATCTTTGAGAGTCTACCCATGTTGGCCCTATTCCTTTGTTTTGACCTTGCAACCTCACCCTCTTTCCATCACCCAGATCCCCTTTTGCTTGCCTTTATTCTTGTTCATGCCCAAAACCCTCTCTCCCTAGCTCTTTCTCTTTTCCTCTCTCTTCAAACCCTAACCACCCTAGCTCTAACCCCTCCCTAACCCGAGCCTCCCTCTCTAGCTAACCCTAGCTCCCTAACCAAACCCTAACCCGAGCCCCTCCTCCTAGCCAAGCCCTAGCTAACCCGAGCCACCCCATCCCTCCAACCCTAGCTCCATGCCACAACCCCCTCTCTCTAGCTCTCTCCCTGCCACAGCAGCCCCACCTGAGCCTACCCCTCCTTGGGCGCTCCTTGGCCTCTCCTTGGCCCCACCTACCTGCCCCTGCCCCGCTCAAACCGAGCCAGCCCGAGCCGGCACGTGAGGGAGAGGAGAAAGGTGACAACCGAGGCCACCTTTACCCTAACCCACTCCCCCACGGCACCTCGCTCTCCCTCGCCTTATCTCCATCCTCCCTCTCTTTGCGTACCTACCACAGATCCCCAGAGTCGTGCCCTTCCCCCTCTTCCTCCCCCTTCTTCTTCCTCGCCGGCCACCGTCGGTGCCGATCACCAACTCCTCTAACAGGCGGCGGGCGCGGTGCTCTGGTTGTCGAGGAAGCTCGTGAGGTCCCTGCGTCGCCCATTACTGCTGCAGCGAGGAGGGAGGCACAGCCTGTCTGCTGCCTTGAGGCGCTTGAAACCCTAGCTCCGCCCGGCCTCTGCTTCGTCGATGATCGATCGCTCCGCTGCCCGAACCACCACCGTCAACAGCCTCGCGGTGAGCCTCCCGTCTCCCCTGACACCTTCCGCCTCGCCGTACCGCCCTAGCGCCGCCGTTCTTTTCGTCGAACGCCGTCGGTGCGTCGAGCTCGCTGTTGCCTGCAAGGTCCCTGCGCCGCCTGAGCCTTACCTAGCCGCGTTACCCTCTCCTGTCAACTACCCCGCCCTACCGCGCTGGTCACCGCCGCCTAGCCCGAGCGCCAGGTCCCCGGATCGAATCCCCGCGCGCCGCGCCCTGCGTCGGTCGCTCACCGACCTGTCCGCGCGTCGCAGAGAAGAGGAACAGTGGGGCCGTGGCCGTCTTTCAGAAAACCCCCAACCTTTTTAATTCCTAAACCCGCGGACCAGCCTACCCCACCTGTCTGCCTCCCTGTCCTTTTTACAAAGAGCACCCCGTAGAACCTTAGCCTTAACCCGCGGTCCGGTACACCCCTCACATCCCACGTCTTAATCACCCTACATCACGTGGGCCTGGCGTGGCCCCATGTCATTCGCAGAGGCTAGGTAAAAGCAGTGGGAAAAAAAATTCTGTCAGCGTCTTGTCCCCGATCGCCACCCACCGGTGGAGTGCGTAAGCAGCTGAGTAACAAAAGGTTTTTCTGTTTTCTGTTTTAATTTAAACTTTTCAAAATTGTTTTAAATTCAAATTCAAATCTGTTTTAAATAACTTTTCCATATATAATTTCAAATAATACAAATAATATATGTTTTGAAATCAGGAAAATGTGAGGAAAATGTGAGGACTTCAAAATAATGTTTGAACACTTTAAATTTTCGAGTTGATTAAAATTATAATAAAATACCCTTTTCCTTAATTAATTAATAACTTTTGTTTTATAACTCCGAATTTGAAAAATAATATGTCTAAAATGATCAGCTCGACGAGACCTTTCTGTTTATGCATTCCATGTTCTGAATTGCAGCATGCATCATATAAATATAAAGTTTACAGCAACTTAATTGAGGATAAAAGGTGACTAAAACTCCATAAAATGCTTTATTCTTGTATTCCACACCTCACCCATGCCATGCTACATTATTGCCATGCAAATTGTGCATCATTCATCATGGCATGATTGTTTGCTTGTCGCATTTTAATTCATATGCTTGTGCACTTTATTTATGTTGGCCCTTGTTTGTTTGGTTCTTCTTCGAATAGACGCTGAGCAGGGGATATATCAAGAAACCCAGGAGCACTACCCAGATCCATCCCTCGCTTCAACTGAGCTGCCAGGCAAGCACTACCACATGCTTGCATACATATAGTACCTATTGCCTCTATCTTATTCTTGCATCATCGAGTCGCGATTGCATTAAACTGAATCCCAAGTACTGCATAGCCTTTACTTTTAAACCCCACCGAAGCTTGTTCCTCCATCCCATGAGCCATTACTACAGGAGTTGTTTGAGCCATGCGGGTCGTAGAACAGCATGTGTAGGGTATGTGAGTGTCTGATGGATAACGAGGTACCTAAACAACTTAACCTGAGTAGTAATGGGAAAACTAATGAAAGTGGCACCGGTGAGCAATATCTGCTATTTGGTTTTTCATGCTCACTTGTGTCTCGTAGGACCCCGAGTACTTGATTCCTGTTCCTTGAATATTCGCGCTATCCACATCCGGGAGGCTTATGAACCCCCCCTGAGCCAGAGCTTGATTCATTCTTATTTCTTGGGGCCACAAAGTAGTTTGGGGCTTTATTACTATCCTGTACTTATGCCATGTTTTACTGTTTTTTTTACGATTGTGCGTGGAGCACCTGTACTGTTTAGGACCGTGACACGTTTTCGCTGTATCGACAAGCCCAGTCACACTTTCGGGTTCCCAGTCGTTTACAGCCATCCACACAAACCTTGAGTCCGTCTCGGAGCCGGCCAACTTCGTTGCGGGTAGCTTAATGGGGTGGCCCCCTGAAATATTTCTGAATCCTGTGATCGCTTTGTCGTGAATGCCTCGTTGGGTTTTGATTTGGTTTTTCCGAGGTTGATCGAGTGTGTGTTGCTATTTGTGCATCCCTGCAGGGTAAAACTTTCTGAAAGCCGTGTCCGCGGTTATGGACGACTTGGAGCACAGTTTCTCGATCATAGACAAGTATAACTAAAGTACCGCTTTTAATTTGACTAAGTACCTGACTAGTAAATAGTGCAACACTCATGGAATGGATAATAAAACTGCCAACGGATGGGGGGTTGTTCGTCCGCTTCCTCGTTGGTAAGCGAGGAGGAGGATGAATTTGTTAACATTACCGTTATAACTGTTGTTATTATTTCACGGACATCCGTCTATCTTTGGTTAGGCGGATGGTTAGCGAGTATCTATAGAATTGTTAGGTATTAGCTTTTGCTGCAATTGCGTCATCCCCAGGTTGTGTCCCCTTTAGAGGCATAAAGACTTGCTGAGTACCCTTAGGGTCTCACACGATAAATTGTTTGATTCAGATGAACAGGTAAACTCACAAGATGGATACTGGGTGGAGGAGACGGACGATGTGGGCAACGATCACTTGGTGTAGAGATTCCGGGAACGGGGATCCGTGAGATCTGTGGCGGGATGTGTTTATTTATGGGGCATCTTATGCCGATTTGCTTCTTATCCGTACTCGGATCTTGTTTTCCGCTTCCGCCTGATGCTCTGATGTTTGATGTATGAGGAGATATCCTAAACTATTATATCTATCTAGGATATTTGGATCTTGCCGTATGGCGTTGCAATATTTCTATTTCTTTTAGATGGAATGGCTCTGAGGACTGTTGTATGGTGGCTTGCATACATACTCATTTGTGTATGTAGTTGATCCCTTCGTCTGCCGATTACGCCGCTCGTTCTTGTTCCGACGCTTGGAAATGGTTAGGACGGCCGAAAGGTCTACCTGTGAGTGGCATTTGGCCCCACCGTACTATTTTAACCATTTCCGCTCATCCCGGCTTGTAACTAAGAGCGTAATTCACCGAGGTAGTTACATTATGTTATTGAGTCCCAGTCCAGGTTAGGTTCGAGTCTGTAGTGTGTTCGGTTTCGGTCTATCCAACTGACTAGTTGCAGGCCTCCTATATAAAAGAGCCAGCCACCTAGGGTTTAGGGGGAGTTCAGTTGTTTAGTCTAAAAACTATATTGTGCTCCACCGTGTATCATCCCTCCGGGGACGACGATATTGTTTATCATATTATTGCTACGGAGGTTCTTGTGTTCATCAAGGATTTTTGTGCTCAGGTTTGTGGCGTGGTGATCTTCATCATGTTACTTGCTAGATTCGTTTCTCTTCTTCAGGTGACGTTCATCGCGTTATTGGAATATTACCATCCGGGTTGACTCGTTGTGAAATATCGGGACAAAACTAAGGATCATCGGCTTGATCCGTATCAGGTGGTATCAGAGCTCTCATTGATCACAGCGTGTTTTTGGATCATCTGCGGACTGTTTTTCTACATGCAGTTTTTAGATTGGTTTTGGAGAAGAGATTGAAAGGAAGAAAGAAGGATATCGTTCTCGACAAGGGTTGTGTGCTGCCGCCGCCAGGAAGAATCAATTTCCAGGCACGTGGATCCGATTGTGGAGAAGGAATGGAAGGATCGATCGCTGCTTTCCTCCATCGCTAGCGGGAGATCCCGATCCCGATCCAACCAGATCGTTTTCTGTTCAGATCCGGTTGAGAGATAAAAACAGGGAGGGCAGGAGGCCCGCCGCCATACGCCACGACCGAGGCGATCAAACCCGCCTAGAGGTTGAAGCAATCCCGCACCCTCACGTACAAGGAAGTTGAAAAAAAGGAGAAGGAGTCCGCGTGACTGGCGTGGGTACCAGATCTGATTGAGGCCTCCCCGTGACTGGCGCTCGTTGCGTGGATTACGTTGGGCCATCATCACGCGCGGTCCTCGCCAGCGCACCTCACGCTACGTTCCTGCCAACAATTTTTTTGGGAGTCCTATCGCCACGTTTTGGAACGATTGATTCCCGGGATTTTTTTCCTTAAGTAGTACTCCCTCCGTTTTAAAATATAAGATGTTTTAGCTTTATGAAGAGAGTGTATCTAGACCCCTTTTAGTGCCTAGGTTCACTCCAAATCTAAATGAACCTAGACACTAAAAGAGGTCTAGATACACTCCTTTCACAAAACTAAAACATCTTATATTTTGAAACGGAGGGAGTACTTCAATGTGACGATCGTTGCCTGCCGCTCCTACTTGAGCGTAGGTGAAACTCCCTTCAGTGTGAAAAAAAAGAAAAGAACTCCGCTCGTACTACTACTGCTTGATCGCAGATAGTTCTACGGACGTACGAGCGTCTGCTCCCGGCTGGTTTTCTATTGTCATACGTTTTTCTCCCGCGACTCAGATTTTTGGTCAGAGTTCTACTAAAATTTAGAGATGGATCTTGAAGATAATGTTAGTGATTTTTTAGTACAAGACCTCTACAATGATTATCTAGACCTATAAAATTTTGTGCGCCGTGATTATAGTAAATTGAAGTGGAAGCTCTTACATACTGCAACACTAACAGAGTACAAGTTATGGGAAGAGACAATGCAATCTGGTTTTGGCTTATGTGTTGATCTTTCTACAGATCTGCAGTTTGATGACAATATCGTTTTTCGTCTAGCAAAAAGGCGTGAGGATACGCGGATTTGGTGGTGGTGGGATATGGACACACATACGCGAGGTGTCTCAAAGAATATTGTTTGGGAGGACTACAGAAAGTTTTTACGTGCTAAATTTTTGGCACCATCAGAGATAGAGGACAAGGTGATTGTTCCGGAGGATGTTGTACCATTGAGTGGGCTGAATTTGCAACTCAACAAGGTACAAGGCGATGCTTGCATGACAGTTGACAAGGGCCAGCGTTGGAATTTATTTCAGGCGCAGTGTATGATCAAAGGCAAAATATGCAAGTTGATTATTGGTGGAGGAAGCTGTACTAATGGCATTAGCAAGACAATGGTAGCAGCGTTGGGTTGTCCACATGGCGTATTCCTGAACCTAAGCATCTATAGTGGTTAAATAGATGCGGTATGCTGAAGGTAACTCATAAGGTGGGTGTGCTATTTACAGTTGGTGATTATGTTGATGAGATTGAGTGCGATGTGTTGCCATTGGAGGTATGTGGGCTATTACTTGGACGTCCATGGCAGTATGATCGCAACGTTACACACGCTGGAAGAGCAAATACATATTCTTTTGTGCATGGTGGCAAATAGCAGACTTTGAAGCCTATGCAGGATGATCACGTAAAGTCTGATGTAGAGCTGGTGGTACATAAGGAGAAGGTGCACAAGGCTAACCTAAAATCTAGGCTAGCTAAGGTGCAGGAAGAAGAGCATGATGTATAGTGCGACAATGTTGATATTTCTTCAGTTATGCCTGTAGATGACAAGCTAGTGGAACTTGTTAGTGACAAGCCAGTTGAAGTGCGTCCTCTTATTGCTGAGAGGAAGGATGTTGCAACATATGTTCAAAAGGTTTTTTGTGTTGACACAGGTGTTCAAACGGATGATAGTTGTTCTCCTGATGTTCCAGTGCATGTGGTGTAGCGGGGTAACAAGAGCAGTTTTGTTAGCACACCTATGAGGCATTTTGTTGGGACAGTTGTGCAGATGCATAGAGGCAAGGATGGACATGTTCGTCAGTTGTGTGGTCCAGGCATTACTAATCTTATGTCAGGTCGTGCAAAGAAGGTCCATGTTCAGCAACCACAGGTTCAAACAAGAAGTGAGAAGAAGAAGATGGTGGCGCCTAGGTCCAAGCTCGTATGGAGACGCAAGGAGGTGCAGGCGCCAAGGGCTATATCAAGTCGAGCAAGCCAAGAGGGAGGATGTGGTGAGGAAGGAAAGCAAGACTTGAAGATGGTGAAGACGCGTGAAGCGACTGTTCATATCACGCCACCTTTCTGACCCAACCCGCAAGCGTTGGGGACAACGCTTCTTGAAGGGGGGATGATGATATGGGCATGAAGGAGGAGGTGAAGCCTAATTTTAGGACTCCACCAAGCTAGGTGATGCAGGCGCATCCCATTGATGATTGGCACGCCAGGACGACCTACAATATGTAATGATAAGTCTAAGGTTGTGTCAAATATTGTCGCTATGTTATTGAGTCCGAGACTAGGATAGGTTCGAGTCTGTTGTGTGTTCGGTTTGGGTCTATCCAATCAACTAGTTGCATGCCTCCTATATAAAGAAGCCATCCACCTAGGGTTTAGGGGGAGTTCAGTTGTTTAGTCTAAAAACTATATTGTGCTCCACCGTGTATCATTCCTCCGGGGACGGCGATATTGTTTATCATATTATTGCTACGGATGTTCTTGTGTTCATCAAGGATTGTTGTGCTCAGGTTTGAGGCGTGGTGATCTTCATCACATTACTTGTTGGATTCGTTCCTCTTCTTCAGGTGACGTTCATCACGTTATTGGAAGATTACCATCCGGGTTGACTCACTATGAAAGATCGGGACAAAATTAAGGATCATCGGCTTGATCCGCATCAGTTTCTATATCGGAGGTATCTTATAGGCGAAAGGGGAGGCTGATGGGGTGCCCTAGGCGGCCAGACCAACACCTGGCGTGGGCCAGGCTTGGCCACACGGCCAGGTGGTGTGGTGGCCCCCTGGCCCCTCTTCGTCTCGTATTCTGGCTCCGTGTCCCCCTCGGTGAAAAACTGACTTTGGCATTTGTCCCGTCCAATTCCGAGAATATTCATTTTCTGACTTTCCTGGAACCAAAAACAGCAGAAAATAGGCAGTTGGCATTGTGGCTCTTGTTCATAGTTTAGTCCAAGAAAGTGTATAGAAAGTACTCCAAAGTGTGGACAAAACATAAGAAAGTAGATAAAACCAAGCATGGAACATCAAAAATTATGGATACGTTTGCAACGTATAAGATGTCTTGTATACATATCCGGACTTGGGTTTACAGGAGAGACCTATCTGGCTACGACTAAGAGTCGGTTACAGAGTACATATTGAAATACAAGTAACATAACAGGCCTAAGTCGGTAAGTCTTCTGGGCCTTCCCGTAGCCGGACTGGACTCCATTTCTTCTCCCTGACTGTGCTGCCCGTGAAGCAAAGATCTAACCCTAAGTGGGCCACCCTAGAAAGTGAGGCATAGTGAGGATACCCGAAAAGTATATCCCCAATAGTACTCAGTGGTGGAGGGCGGAGAGTTCATCGCTAGGTTGACTTGGCGAGTGATTGATTTTTGCACCCGATTTGATGGGCGTCCTTTTTGGACCATCCCCATGTTTCCCAGTGCTCGTGGGTATGGCTCGCCTTCTTTGTTTTGGATAGGCGCAGCTGCAGGTGGTGGTGGCCCGGGTGGTGGTGGTGGTGCTCCATGAGCCACAGCGCCCGGGGCAGCTCCATAGCCCTGGTTTATCGTGTCCCGATTCATCTGTGCTAGGCCTTCATGGAGCTAAAGGGACTGATGGTAGTCCTTTAGAAGGTGGCTGGATTTTTTCTTGCCGTCGTGCTTGTCGATGTAGAAGTGTACATTGCATGGCCTGGACAGTTTGTCCTGGATGGATGTTCTAGGTGCGTCATCGTGTGTGCGGTGTTGCCACACTTGCGTGGTTTTCCCGCTATCACGGTATCCACCACTGCGGTATCCGCTGTTGCGGTTGTTGTCGTCATGTTTGTTGCGTAGCCAGCCGCAACCATGTCAACTTCCTCGCGGTCCTCGTAACCGCGCATCCGACGTTTTCCTAGGTGATCGCATGTGCGACCGAGTTCGTCATCATCATCGGAGTGGACATGATTTTTTACTGAGTCCTCTCCGTCGGCCCACCTGTTCGCGATCTCCATCTGGTGGTCAATTGTCTTGGGCTTCGAGCGACCCAGCTCCTCTCTGAGTTCTCTGCGGCGCACGCCGCCATTGAATGCGTCGATTGCACGGTCTTCAGAGATGTCTTTTGTAGAGTTATTGATGATGGACCATCTCTGGATGTATGAGCACAGCGACTCTCCAGTCTTCTAGTAGCAGCCTCTTAATTCTTCAATTGATGCGGGCCTTTTGTAAGTACCCTTGAAGTTTCTCACGAAGCTATAGACCAGCTCTTCCTAGCTGCGAATCGATCTGCACGGGAGGTTGTTGAGCCACGCACGAGCGACACCTTGCAGTTGTAGCTGGAGGCATTGCATTTCCGTGCTCGTGGTTCCGCTGTGCAGCCTGATGGAGGAAATGTGATCCTCCAGCCAGATCTTCGGGTCCTGGAGGTCGTCGAATTTCGGGTTCTCTGATGGAAGTTTCAACCCTTTTGGCATTCGCTTTTGCCGTATGGCTCTGCTGAAGCAGCTAGCACCACAGAGTTATATCCCGCCATCTTCTATGTCAGTCGAACAGGCATGCCTCGCTTGCATCTTGTCGAATTTGCGTTGTGTGCTGTCGTCACGCGCATCATAGTCGTAGTCGTGCCGCCGTGAGCGGCGTCGTCACGAAAAGTCATGGCTATCATCGCTGGAGGAGGGAGAAGAGTAGCGCTTGGCCAGAGCCTTGTTTTTCTTTGGCTCCGATGTTGGATCCTTGATGAGGGCAGCTTCGACTAGTCGTAGGCCCGCGATCGTAGATTGGTGCATGGCGGATCGCGGGTCACCAGCCGGTGGCTGGTTGTTGAGCAGGTATATGGTGGCCGCTATTACCGCTGCCTGTGGTGTTTTCGGGAGCACATTGCCCCGCGTATCCACCGTCATAGATGAGAAGTCAAGGACTCGCGTGGCCTCTTCTCGCTCCTTATTGGTGAGGTGGGCCAATTGAGAACGTCTCTTGGCGGTTGTATGATCGTTACCCTCGGAGGAGGATCCTCCAATGGAAGAGAGCTGAGCTTGCCGAAGGCTCGACTCATCCGCCGCCTTCCTGCACGCATCGAGTTGGGTGATTACTTGTTGCTGGCGCTTGAATTCTTCCTTGAGCAGCCAGTGATAACCCATCAGCATGTCTTGCGATGAGTTTGGTGGCAGGGGGTTACCCCGTAGGGCTTCTCGGTAGCAAGCCCACTCGGCGTCATTGAGCTTGATCAGCACGCGCTCTTGGGTATGTTAATTCGCAGTAAGATGTAGATGACCTTCCGGTCCATTGTTGATGGGTCCTCTATCAGAGGGACCACCGTTCGTGACTGGGATACCACCGCCAGTACCGGTGTTGTCCCGAGTGCCTCTGTTGTCGCATGTGTTGACAACGGCGCACATGTAATGTTTGGGGAAGTTGTTGCTTCTGCAGCTTTCAGATCCGGAGCCGTAGGCTCCATCCTCTGTGGCAAGAATGCCTAGATCAGACTCGCGACTGCGGTCACTGTTCGTATCCCCGACTGTTGTCGGGATGTTGAGTTTGCTCAGGGTGCCGATCAGCGGTGGAAACCACAATGCTAGAGAAAATGTGGGGACCTTCGGCTGATCAGGGAGGCGAAGTGTGCCTAGCCGACCAACTTGGAAGCGTAAGCTCCCGATCACTAGGCCGATCCCATCGCCCATGGACTCAAAATCCGGGATAGTGGCCGGCGTGTGGATGGTTAAGTCGAAGGCACCAAAGAGGAGGCGAATCTCCGCTACAGCAGAGTTGTAGATCACGGTTGATGGGGCCAAGGAAGCCGCAACATCAGCACTCCTGCATCCCACAGACGGCGCCAATTGACGAGGGGTTAACTCATCAATGCCCATCGCAGATGGACTTAGATTTGAGGAAGTGGGGAGTGCTGGAGGCATCGATCGCCTAGCAAACAAGCACACAGCGACACAAGGTTTACCCAGGTTTAGGCCTCATAGAGAACCCTACTCCATCTTGTCTGCTCTTGGAATTATCGAGGAGTCGAAAGTTACAGGGGGTGTGCAGATGTAATCTAGCGATGGTGTGGAAACTAGGGTTGTGGATTGTCCTCCTCGCCACCCCCTCCTATCTTTTATATATTTAGGCTAGGTCTCGGGATAGCAGGTCGAGTCGGTTACATATTAGGGTTTTCCCTTTAAACTTCTATCTTGAGTCTGCCATGTGCCACAAGCAGTTTGAGTCTCCTTGGTTGCTGAATCTCGACTGGGCCTTAGCAACGTCGTGGGCTTCTTTTAAGCTGGACCGTATATAGCAAGCTCGAGTATCTGTAAGGTATGCCCATGTGAAGTACAGTACGTCATCTCAAGAAACATAATCATGTCAACTACAATGTACTTATGTATTATTACAACAATGATGGCTTCAATGAGTCACATGTCCGAAAATCTCAACAGCTCGCACAGCATTATATCGCAACCTCTCAACAAACATAATCACAGAAACACGGTATAAATGCAACAGCAGTCAATGTTACAAATACAGGCAGGAGAACCCCGTGGTCCATATGACAAGCCTAGGGTAGCAGCTCTCATCAGATCTCATCAACGTCGATCACCTCATTCTGTTCAGCCACTACAGGGGCCTCTACATCCACTATAACATGTTCAACAAGATCAGAAATGGTACCAAGGAAGAACACCTTCCTGGTTCGCTTCTTTCATCACATAATCTGCATAAGATCTTTAGTATCCAAAACCTCTATGAATTCATGCTTCTTATGATGCCACCATAGGATTTGTGCCATTTGCTTAGGGCCAATACTGATTTCCTTACCGATCATTTCTCTCATTTCATCAAGAGTTATGTTTTTGGAATCGATAGTGATCTCCACAGTACATGACGAAATAGGCTTATTAACTCCCTCATCAAGTTTTGCCATGTATGAATCCACCTCTAAGTGTATACTGAACTTATCTAGATCATCATCTATTGGTCCGTAGTCTCTAGGATCTGAAGCTCTGGCAGCAAGGTCTCCAGCATCTGCATATATATCATCAATCATCGCTTCAACTTTCCCCTTACAATCAGGTGCACAACACTCCCAAACCATCTGAAGCTCGTGGGAGTGCTCAATTTGCATATAGGTATCATTCATGTTGCGCCACACCAATTTTGTCCTCTGTCTAGAACCCCAGGGAATCCTAGCATGAAGCATATCTACCAGCTGTGAAACAGACACCTCTTTACAATTCACAAGCAGATGCACATGTTTCCTGAGCACAACCCTCTCGCAACTAAATTCTAGTTTTGTAGTGTTCTGGCGAACATGAACTGTGAACTCATATAGGTCCCTTGTATCAAAGTTGTGCCTGATTTGATTAAAAAGGGGAACTTTTCAGTTCATTCGATTATATTATGTTGTAACTAATCTACTTGTAAGATAAGGCATAGATAAAAAATCACTTCTTGCTCTTCTCCTAGGTTTTTTTCTTTGAGATTTGGGTGCTGCATCCGCCCACCGAAGCCGAACAATCTACCACCGACCTTGCTGTTCTCTTCAACCCGCTGCTTGTAGGTACCTTGGGAGCAAAATCCTTGATGAACTCCTCGCTAACTGGGGCTGAAGACCTCGCCGCTGCTTCGCGTTGAGCCCCAGACTCTGGCCCCAACGGACCCGAATCAGCCGGCGACGTAGCTACAACCTTTGCCTTGCAAGACATGCTAGGCCGCCGCTGCCAGATTCAGTGTCGGGAGAGGGAGAAAAAAGGACCTCCACCGCCGGTAGATTTAGGGTCGGGAAAGGGAAGAAAAAGGACCACCGCAGCAGCCAGATTCGGTGTCGAGAGTTAGGAAAGTACAGTAATGGATTTGCCCCTACGACACGTGTAGGGTGGCTAAGAAAAGAGAGCAGCGAAGAAGGGGACAGCAGGAACTAGTGTAATAGAATATCCTGACTTAACATGTGCGATTTGAAAATATTGGGTTTGGCCATCATTCACTAAACACCCCTCTCAGCAATTGGCGCCCCAACTTTTCGAATGAGGTGATTAAAATCAACTCGTGTACCGCGATGCACTAGCGTCTCAACTTTCGGGCCGCAAAATGATATTCTCGCTTTTGATACCCGAAGCCCCGCTCTCCCGGGAGGGACCCTGTCAGGGCGGCGCGGCGGCTATGGGATGCCCTAGGTCGGCCTAACCATCCCTACAGCCTCGTGGATTCGTAGGCTTCAAATCTTGAAGAACGACAAAGAACGAGAAGAAACATACAAGGGAGAGGGAAAGTAGATGAACACAAAAAAGTAGTAGATGTGTTTGTTTGATTGGTGTTGATTCAATCGGCCTTCACCCGTCATGTATATAAGGAGAGCCTAGACTTTCCATGCAAGAAAGAGGGTTGGATTCACGTCCAAAACCCTAGTTGGGGTCCAACTCGAACAAGCAAGCCCGAAATTTTCGTAACTGTTCGGATAAAAACTTGCATGTACATTCAGGAACACCTTTGAGATAGTAAACAAGCTCGAATCAAAATGTTGTAAAAGGCAAAGTTGTGCGTTTCAAAACAACGAACAACTTTGATGTTGGCCGCCTTTTCATATGATCTGATTTTGCTGGACTTTTCCCCTTATTTTCATATAAAACTCGGATCTAGACCGAACGAATTTAACTCAATTCGGCCGTATCTTGAATCTATAGGCCACATACTTGTTCATAAGAAGTTGACTCCAAAATCAAAGTTGTTCATCACGAAAAAAGGAAGAACTTTCATGTTTTGCACTTTTCCATCCGAGTTGATCTTGACTGCTTAAATTAAGTTGTAATAAGATTGACTGAATTAGGAGGTTTTTTGGGTCACCCAAGTCCATTGCTCTTGCCTAAGGTGAGACATGGTTTGTGGTCCGGCGACCCCCGGTCTGGCCATGCTAATTTGGCCTCTAGCAGTATTTTTTCATACTAACTGGGATTGAGATGATTCAAAAACCAAAATTGCTTGTTTCGATGAGGTGCACAACTTTCATGTTCAGCACTTTTCATTTGAGGTCATCTTAAAGTACTCATAGTTGAAGCCTACATATATCAGTCTCCGAGTCTTCTCTGAACACTAGCATAATCAGCTATTAGTCCTGATAATGCCTTGACTTGATACAGTGCCTCTTTGATGATGATTAATAATCCTCCAAGTGGACTTTTCCAAATGTCTCTCCCCATTTGTCTTGATTAGTTACGAGCCCAAAACAAGAGCCAACATGCACTTTAAGCGATGATGCAGTAATCTGATTAGGAGTCCCGCGATGAATGCTTCGATCGTGGTCTGGTCGTTTACTCCCTTACATGATTTCTTTGTGTCGATCCATCGTCCGAGATAGTCCCAGCAAGTTTCTCTGGGTTTCTGGGTGCACCGCTGGAGGTCTCCAACCGTGCAAGGCCTCCTGTATGTTCCCTCGAAGTTAAGAAAGAAAGCACTTTGCATGTCATACCAATTGTGGATGGTGTTTTCCAGGAGTTCACTGAGCCATGATCGAGCCATCTTCCTCAGCATAAGCGGGAGATACCGGGTCACGACCAAGCTGTTTCCTCCTTTGGCGATGCGGAAGGCCTGGAAGAAGTCTTGGAGCCAGGTGTCTGGCCGAGCCACTCCGACGTAGGGTTGAATGTGCCTTGAGATAGCAAATCCTTCCGAAAAGTTTATCTCTCGTATGCGTGGTCCGAAGCACTTTGGACCCACGCAGATATTATCCGACTCATAGCGCTATGCCTCTATGTTTGAGTTGATCCGGTGCCTGGTGTCATTCAGTGATAGGGAGCACCATCTCGGTTGTTTGTTGCGGCTACGGTGCCCATGAGTCGTACTTCTGCTTCTCCTGCCACTACCTCCACCGTGGTGCCCCCGTGGCCTCCATGGGAGCCGCTATGGTGGTTGTTTCGCGGAGAGGGTGGTGGTGGATTATTACCCCCAGCTAGGGCTTCGTGATGACGGCCATCGTGTTGGCTTGATCCAACACGGTGTTCGTCGTTCCTTCATTCGTCGTTGCCGTCATTGTGACGTGGCTCAGCCGGACGGCTTGTATGTCTAGGAGAGGGCATTCTTTGCCGGTCCTGCTCCCAACGTTGTGCTTCTTCATCTTCCCTATGGTTATTCGACTGCCACCGGGGAGGTTACTGTTGGACCACTACTGCAATGGCATCTCGCTCTGCGGCCGAGGCGACGTTGCTCCAGCTTCGTGCGGGTTTGAGCTGATGTACTGAAGATCCGGTTCATGAATAGTTGTCCTCCTGAGGGTCAGAACGATAGCGTCGTTCTGGCTCCCGTCGGGGCCTTACATCTTGCTATCGACTAGTGTCCATATGGCATTGGTCGGATTTGGAGTCCAGCTTTCCGCTTTCGGATGTGGCGACCTTCTGTTTTTCCAGGCCCTTGGTGAGTAGCTTCACACTTAGTCGGACCTAGTCTGGACTTGGATTGTTCGCTAAGAGATCCCGGGCCGCAGCAGTATTTTCTATCGGCGTGCCATACACCCAGTTTCCCTTGCTATCGACCCGAGGTTTTCCCACTACAATGTCTCCTTCGAAAAGGGTTTTGTGCACTTCCGGATTTTTGTTAGCCAACTCAGGGCTGTTTTGGGTCTTCTGATGCTGCAGAGAACTAGGTTGTCCCACAACTACAAGGCGTTGCTTCTCCTCAAGTATATGAGTGGCTTCATCAATGAGTACTTGGCGATGCGCTTCTAGGGCTTGGGCCATGTCCTCCAACTCCGCAGGTGTAAGATCTACGGCTGTCGGGATAGGTGTGGTGAGTGTGTCTCTGGGAATCTTACGGGTACCAGGAGTAACCACGTGTCCATCCAACGGAGTGCCTTTTGGCTCATCAAGGATCAAAGCTCCACTGAGTCTTCTTCGTATTCTTCGACTATCACCTCATTAGTTGGAAGGTCTTTACCCGGAGTCATCTTCTTCTTTGCCTTCTTGGTAGCATCGGTAGCAAAGATGGCTTTGGGTCCTATTCCTGGAGTCAAGCTTCTATCAGTACTCTCTGACATCTGGACGTCGGGTTTGTCTCTGAGATCCATATCAGCATGCGGCTCGAGAGAGTTTTCTCCGGATCCTTCATCCATAATGTTGTAAGGGCTTTGATCCATAGCTTCTCCTTCCACAGGCTTCGAGTTGATCTCATCTTCAATCTCCGCGGAGAACTTTCGGAATTCTGCCAACATCATGGAGTCATCCGAGGATGCCGGTAAATCGGTGTTCGTTCCAATTGCCTCCAACACCGAGTTGTTGTCATCTCCGGTATTGGCAGAGCCAGCTCCAGATCCATCATATCCGACGAAGTGCGATGCGTGCGCCCTAAGGTAGTTACGACTTTCTTTGTTGGCTTCCTCAAAACTTTTGATAGTCTCAAGGATCTCTTCCATGCCAGCGTTTCTGCGCTGCATCATCCACCTCAACATGTGCCTCAAGAGTGATTTTCCTGCTCCAGCATCAGAAGAGCCGGATTCAGAGTTGTTGCTTCTTTGATCTTCCTGAGATTCGACCTCCTTGGGAAGATTTTCTTTAGATTCGATCTTCTCCACTATCTACGCTTCAGGTGCGGGCTGGGTGGGATTAGGTTTTTTGAGACCTGGAACTCTGGCGCATCCGCAGACAAAGTGGATCTAGAAGTTTCTGTTGCCTCTATCTTCACTGCTGGGGTGGGTTTGGAACGTTCAGCGAAACCGAGGTAAACATCGATCTCGCCAAATGACATGATTGTGTAGGTGGTCATAGGTTCCCTAGCCGGAATCCAAGTCTCATCGAGAAGTACGAGTGGGATGTCGCTGGCTTAGAGGATCTGGCCGATGGTGACAGTCTCGCTAATTCCGATTCGCGCAGATTCTGCCCGGAACACATATCCGAAACTCACCTGCCCCATGGTAGGCGCCAAATTTCGTCGGATTGAAGACATGTACGCCAAGAGGGGTCGTCGAGGTGTGTGGAGAAAGCGGGTGTGAGGTGACGGTGTTCCGAGATGGTGAGCACACAAGCTTTACCCAGGTTTGAATCCACCGATGGTGGACGGATCCTACTCCTGGTAGCAATCTAGTAATATGGTAGAGCCGGAAGTACAGATTACAAGAGAGGTTTTGCTTGTGCAATTTGAGGTTGTAGATTGTGGGGTGCCCTAAAGGCTGGTCCCTAGGATGTTTATATAGATATCCGGCCTAGGGTTATAGGAGACACCTACCCGGATATGATACAGAGCTGGTTACAAAGTAAATCTTGGACTACAAGTAACTACACAGGCCTAAGTCAGTAAGTCTTCTGGGCCTTCCCGTAGTCGGATGGACCTCCGTCTTCTCTCCCTGACTAGGCCGCCTGTGAAGAAAAGCTCTAACCCGAAGTGGGCCACCCAAGTTAGCGAGTCACAGTGGGTATACCTAGAAAGTATATCCCCAACATCGGTTGCTTACATTTTTTATCATACACCCGGAATGAATGTTTTTGTTTTCCTCTCCCACATTTTTTTTGAGGGATCCTCTCCCACAATTAAAGAAAGACCATCATCCTCCTCCAATCCTACTCGTCTTTTTGTTTTTAGATTACTCCAATCCTTCTCGTGTGTGGCTACAGGGAGAACGAAAGTGTTATGCAATTTCTTTATGGGCCCTTGCGAATGCTGCCCAAAAAGCTAGATGCATGTACTGCACATGCTCAAATGGCCCAGACTTGCTACTCCCCTCTCCCCATTCTATATAATATAGAGGAACCCTAACAACTAATCCTATTATCAGTCCCTACCTCACACATACACCTCCAACTCAAGAACTCCACGCGCAGCATCTCAACCGGGTAGCGCATGATCTAGTGCGGCCGTACCGTCCCAAATCTTGCGTGGCCTAGTCGTGCTAGATCTTGCTCGGCCCTACCACATCGGATTTTGCGTAGGACCACCGTTGGCTTATGTGATCCGCAGGTTTGGTCCTCATCTTCTTTACACATCTTTGTTGGCTTGCTATTTTAGATCCGCTGCTTTGCTCTTTCTCCTCTTAATCATCTTTCTTGTTCTTCTTTCAGTTCCAAGCGAAGTTACCAGCATAAGGCGTGTGTTCAAAGTCATACATGTTTTGATTATGTTGGCGAGCATAGACTCTTAAGCACTGACATGTTCTTGATGTCGATCAAAATAGAGAGGCACTCAAGAAGTCTATGATTAGATAGGTTTTTCTCCTAATTAGGTGTAGTTTAAGGTTTTAGAGGCATCTCTGCTGAATAGACAGGGGCTCAAGACCTACTTTCCAGTAGATGATGCCTCTAATCATTAAATGATGAGAGAGGGGCTCAAATTCAGTGTAATATGATATGATGTAATAAATATTTTATATATGAATAAACTAGAATGTTCGGATTGCAATGAGATTAGCAACATAAATCAATTATTGTTAACATAATTAACTTTTAGTGATGCTAGATGGTGTAACACGGCAAATAATGCGTGGTTACGTGATATGTTGCTAACGTATCTATAATTTTTGATGTTCCATGCTTGGTTTTATCTACTTTCTTATGTTTTGTCCACACTTTGGAGTACTTTTGATATGATTTCTTGGACTAACCTATTAACAAGATGCCATAGTGCCAATTGCATGTTTTCTGCTGTTTTTGGTTCCAGGAAAGTCAGATAATGAATATTCTCGGAATTCGACCGGACAAAAGCCAAATTCATTATTTTCCCGAAAGACTCATGGAGCTAGAAGACGAGACAGAGAGGGGCCACAGGGCGGCCACACCATGTGGTGGCGCGGGCTAGCCCTGGCCGCGCCACCAGGTGGTGTGGGCCCCCTGGCTTCCCACCGACCTTACCTCTTTGCCTATAAGATGCATCCCGATGCAAAAACCCTAAATCATCAAGCCTCCAGCCACGAAAAGTTCCACAGCGCCGCCGCCACCGAAGGGGAAATTTGGGGGACAGAAAGTCTCTGGCACCGGCACCTAAGACGGGAAGTGCCCTCGGAGCCATCTGCATCGATCTCCACCGCCATCTCCATCACCATTGCTGATTCCCATGATGAGGAGGGAGTAGTTCTCTCTCGAGGCTAAGGGTTCTACCGGTAGCTATGTGTTCATCTCTCTCTCTATGCATGATCTTATTAAGATCATGAGCTTGTAATCTATAAATCTACCTTGCTACTCAAGTGCTTTAATAGATCTCTGCTCTCCCCATGTGTGTGAAGTTGACAGTGTGCACACCATGGTGGCACTTAGGCTAGAGATTGCAAATACTTGTTATGAGTTATATTTGGAGTTGGATGTCTTTATGAAATTGTGGTGTTTGTTTGAACCATCTAGTGCTCAAGGTGACAGTGTGGGGTTATCTAGATGTGGAAAGCGAACTTTGAGGTGTGCTGTTATAGCCCTACCATCGATTAGAGTGTTCAATCGGAGAGTAGTTTAGAGTAGTCTCATAAAGAGAAGATATTTCTATGAGAGTGTTCACTAGTGAAAGTATGATCCCTAGGCCTTGTTTCTAAGCACTGAAACATCATTTGCTATTAGATCTATTACATGTTTGCTTGCTTCTATCTTTATTTCAGTTTTACTTTAGTCTTTTCCACGCCGTCAAGCTATTTTCTATCACCGTTACCACTTATAATTATCTATACCACTTGTATTTCACTATCTCTTCGCCGAACTAGTGCACATATACACCTGACAAGTGTATTGAGTGTGTTGGGGACACACGAGACTTCTTGTATCTTGATTGCAGGGTTGCTTGAGAGGGGATACCTTTGACTACTTCCTCCCTGAGTTTGATAAACCTTGGGTGATCCACTTAAGGGAAAACTTGCTGCTGTTCTAGAAACCTCTGCACTTGGAGGCCCAACAATTGTCTACAAGAATACAAGTGTGTAGACATCAAGCTATTTTCTGGCGCTGTTGCCGGGGAGGTAAGGTAAAAGGTACTCACATCCTCCGGTGTGAGTGCTCAAAGTTATTTCCTTTAGATTCTACAATTTTTTCTTTTTGTTTCTTGTTTTTATTTTCACTAGTTAGGCTTAATGGAAAACAACAACAAAAATTAGAGAGCTTTATAGTATTTATCTCCAGTTAGGACATGAAGTGTTTGAAAAAAAAAAACCTATGCAACTTTATTTGCATGCTAATAGCAATGTTGTTAGTATGAATTCTTTAGAAACCATTATTGCTAATGCTATGGAAAAGTCTAAGCTTGGAGAAGCTAGTTTTTATGAAAATGATCTTTTTAGTTCCCCAGCTGATGGGGATATGCCGAAGGGGGTATGCTCAGCAGTAGGTTTCGAGTGGGCCGGAAGGCCCGCGAGTACGCCTAGAGGACAGCGACTGGACTCTGGGGAAAGGAGAGGCCCATCGACTGGCGACTAGGAGCCCAGAAGCTTAGCAGAAGCCCAGTCGGATTAGGTCAGAAGCCCCCGGATCCTTATCTTGTTCGAGGACAGCTTGTAAACCCTAGCGAGGTGCTTCATATATAAACCTCCCTAGGGTATCGTAGAGACTTACGTTCCATCATACACCCCCTCAAGCGACTCACTGCCCGGCCGCCGAGCTCGCCACCCCTGTAACTCGCTCTCTCATAATCTAATCTAGTAGGAGTAGGTCTTTACCCTCCGGGGGGCCGAACCTGGGTAAACTCTTGTGCATCTGCCCCCATCTCACACCGCAGATGGCCGCCAACTCTTCCTCACGAAACTCTTGATCGCTGCCTATGGCAGCGACTGCCGTGGCCATTTCCACGACAGTGGCACCCACCGTGGGGCATAGCGGGACTGGCCTGAGTTCTGCGGCGAGACCCTACTCGCCAATCGAGTGGCCGTTTGCCACCGGCCGCATGATCGCCTTCGGCGGGATCTTGCAGATCCTGCCCAGCAGCTACATCCTGGCGTCGCGCCCGGTCACACACACCGCAGTGATGCCGGTCGGCTCCATCAACCTCTTCGTTGGCTTCACCGGCGCGATCGACCCAGCCGTGACGGTGATCGTCGGTGGGTCGCCTCCAAACCGCGATCTGCTTACGGAGGAGCAGGTCCGCTCCATTAGGGGCCTCGTCGCTGAGTACGACTCGGCCGCTAGCGATGCGGTCGAGACCAATGTCGCCACCAATGACGACGCCCTAAACGAAGACGCCGACTCCGCGGCCTCTGCATCGGCCAACGGATCCATCACCGCCGTGTCGCGGGAGGACTCCATCACGCGAGTCTCCAACCCCGAGGATTTCGAGGATCCCTCCATTCTGGGGATCTTCGACTCTGACTCCGGCTCGGAATCCCCCGAGGATTTTCGCGCCAGATCCAATCGCTTCAACACGATCTACATGGCGGGTAGCACGGCCGCCCCGCCAGATCCGTTCTCCACGCCGATTCCGCCAACCACAATGGCCACGGAGGTGGAACAAGCCCGCCTGCAGCTCCAGGAGGCGCAACGCAACAAACTCGCCGAGCGCCAGAAATACCGCCTCGAACGAGAGACGGCGAAGGAGCTGTCACTCTATCACCAGCGCCGCATCAAGACCCGCCTGAACCCCGATGTTCAAGGCCGCGTCCTGAACTTCAACGATGAGGGCGACCCCACACGCGCCACCGAGCGCGAACACGGCGAGAACGCGCCGCCAGGAGAAGGCAACCCCGCGAGACCACCACCTGGAGCACCGGCGAACGGGGCCCCTCCACCACCCATGGGCCGTGCGCCACCACCAGACCAACCACGGATCATCATATCGCCTCATGCCCGGGACACCAACGGGCTACCCCTGTACTCCACCCCGATGGACAACGTCGTCGCGGCCGATGCCGCGATCGCCAACCTCGATGTCCAAGGCGACAGCGTGCTATAGATCCAGTACGCCAAGGCCCTACTCGTCAGGGCCGTCGAGCAACAAGCCGCGGGAGTCGACCCGCGGGGGCGGATGTATTCCCGCTCGTCAGCAAGCAGGGCGGCATCAAGTGGCCACCCCACCGTGGCCAACGCAATAGTTTGCCCACCACCCCAACCCCTGGCAAACCAACCGCGGGTCGCCAACCCAGCGTTGTCGAGCAACGAGCCGCGACCTGCGAATAACACCGTCGCTACAAAGGGGAACCACTCGATGCCCGAACGCACATCATCAACAATCAGGCGTGGCGGTCATGCCAACCCTACGACCTGCGACACACCCTCGCCAACAGTGGCGACCCAGAGCCAAGAGGCTCGCTCAGCCGAGTCGGGCCACAATGCTTTGGACCCATGATACGCGGGGAAAAATACCCCGCCAACTTCAAGGACCCCAAGGAGATCGAGAAATACGACCCGACGTACGACCCCGCCATTTGGCTGGATACATATCTCATGGCAATGGGGATCGCAGGCCACACTGACCTGCTCGCCACTCGCTACCTCCCCCTGATGATGGAGGGTGCGACCCGGCAATGGATCAACACGCTACCCGCCGACAAAGCGCCGACTCACGGGAAGAAATGCGGCGCCTTCATCGTGCGCCGAGGCTCCTACACCCGTGCCACCACCATCGAGGACCTGGAGCGATGCATCCAGGGACAACGCGAGTCGACCCACCGGTGGATACAAAGGTGGAAAGAGCTGTGGATAAACGCCTCCGGCATCCACCCAGACATGGCGATACACTGCTTCAAGAACGCGTGCTGGTACGAACCTCTGGTCGCCAAGATCAAGAGGGTCTACCGGACGCTCGATAACATCCCCGACCTCCTCGAGATCACCAAGCGCTACGCGGAGGAAGACCCCAACCAAGACTCCGACGACGAGTCGGGAGGAAGATGGCGCACTAGCATCCACGACAGCGGGCTCCTACGCGACATGCGCTACAGCAACATCCGCATCACCGGCAAGCGCCGGACCGACATGCGAGTTGACTTCGTCGCCAACGCCGGCTACGGCCAACACGACTCCAAGAACTACCACCGCGACGGAGGAAACTACCGCGACAGCGGGAACTACCGCGCCAACAACGCGACGAGGCCGAAATTCAACCCCGCCACCCTGCTCAATCAGCCCTGCATCTACCACAGCAGGGAGGGGAAACCCGCCACCCACACCACCGCCGATTGCCACTCTCTCAAAGAGATCGAGAAGGCGAGACGTGCAAGGGAAGACCCCAACAACAACCAACCGCGGGACAACGGGAACGGCGGCGGCTTCGGAACCACCGTCGGGTCGCTACACACCTTCACTGGGCTCGGCACCAAGCGTGAGAAGAAGGTACTCGCCCGCGCAGTCGCTGTTAATGCGGTGACGCAGGTCGACATCCCCCGCTTCCTAAACTGGTCCAAGCAGAGCATAACCTGGAGTCGCCAAGACCACGCGCCAAGAATTGAATATCCAGGGCGAGTCGCCCTGGTGGTCAGTCCAAAGGTGGCCGACTACTGGCTGCCCAAGACGCTGATGGACGGTGGGAGCTCCATCAACATCCTGTACCTCGACACATTCAAAAGGCTCCAGCTCCCAGAAACAGCCATCGAGCCAACATTGACGACCTTCCATGACATCGTCCCCGGTCGGAAGGCGTACCCGATCGGGAAGGTGACACTACCAGTCACCTTCGGCACCCTGGCGAACTACCGCACGGAGAGAATCGTCTTCGAGCTGGTAAACTTCTGCAGCCCCTACCACTACGTCCTGGGCCGCCAGGCATTCGCAAAGTTCATGGCAACCCCACACTACGCCTACAATACGATGAAGCTCCCCGGGTCGAGCGGCATCATCACCGTCCACGGCGCCCCCGATATGGCCGTGGAATGCGAGGAAAAGGGCGCCGAACTCACCGACGCCGTCATTGCCGTGGAGACTGACCACGTGGAGGAGCTCGCGAAATACGCGGGCAACATCAACAAGGACGACCCCACCATCTTGAAGAAACCGATCGCCGTGAACTCCACGTTCGAGGCGACCACGCACACCCGCACTGTCGAGCTCGTCCCAGGCGACTCCAGCCAGACGGTCACCATCAGGGCGCACATGAGCCCTGCATAGGAAAGCGCGCTCATCGGGTTCCTCCGTGAGAACCGCGACATCTTCGCATGGAAGCCATCTGACATGCCAGGTGTCCCGAGGGAACTCGCTGAGCACAAACTGAATGCCGACCCCAAAGTGCGACCAGTAAAACAGTCGCTACGGCCCTTCAATGAAGAGCGTCGTCGAGCAATCGCCCAGGAAGTCCAGCGCCTGCTAGCCACAGGCTTCATCCGGCCAATTAAGTACTCCAAGTGGCTGGCAAACCCAGTCCTGGTTCTCAAAAAGAACAACACCTGGAGAATGTGTATAGACTACACCAACCTCAACAGCGCCTGCCCGAAGGAGGAGTTCGTCCTACCGTGCATCGATCAGATCATCGACTCGACCGCGGGATCGGAGTCGCTGTGTTTTCTCGATGCTTACTCTAGTTACAACCAGATCAAGATGGCAGTCGAAGACGAGGAGAAGACGGCGTTCATCACGCCATTCGGCGCGTTCTGCTACACGGCCATGACATTTGGCCTCAAGAACGCAGGCGCCACATACCAGAGGTGCATGCAGGAGTGTCTAGCGAGCCAAATTGGCCGCAACATTCACGTCTACATCGACGACGTGGTGGTAAAATCCACCCGCCAGGACGATCTGCTCGCCGACCTAGCAGAAACCTTTGGAAATCTACGGAGGTACAACATCAAGCCGAACCCCGGAAAATGCACCTTCGGCGTACCCACCGGACAACTTCTGGGGTACGTAGTCTCCAAGCGAGGCATTGAGGCCAACCCCACCAAGATCGACACCACCGTGCGACTCGGGAAACCCGAGTGCCTGCGCGACGTCCAAAAGTTGGCAGGGCGAGTCACGGCTCTTAGTCGCTTCATCCCTCGGCTAGGCGCGAAGGCAATGCCCCTATACTGCCTGATGCGCAAGAACCCAACATTCCAATGGGACGCAGAGGCCGACAACGCACTGAATGCACTCAAAGAAGTCCTACTCGCGACACCACTACTCGCCGCGCTACTCGACAGAGAGCCAATGCTCGTCTACGTCGCGGCCTCCAATCAGGTCGTCAGCACCGTGATGGTCGTCGAACAACCAGAAGAGGGCAAGGAGCGCCCCATACAGCACCCAATATACTACATCAACAAAGTCTTAACAGACTCACGATAGCGCTACCCGCAATACCAAAAACTGGTGTACGCGGTATTCCGAGCACATCGGCGACTCCCGCACTACTTCCAGGAGCACCCAATCACGATGGTATCCTCCACGCCCCTGCAAGACATCATACGCAATCGCGATGCGACTGGGCGAGTCGCCAAGTGGGCCGTCGAGATCGGCGTCCACAACATCAAATACGAGCCCCGAAAAGCGATCAAGTCGCAAGCCCTGGCTGATTTCCTCGCCGACTGGGAAGAGGCACGGCTGACAGCGAGCTCCCATACCTCCACTACTGGTCGCTCCACTTCGACGGCTCCAAGAACGCCGACGGCGCGGGGGCTGGGGTCATACTGACCTCCCCCAAAGGAGACAAGCTCCGCTACGTGCTCCACCTCAACTTCAAACCCTGCACCAACAACATGGCGGAATACGAGGCCCACCTCCACTGTATGAGAGCAGCCAAGGAGATGAACATCAATCGCCTGCGATGCTACGGCGACTCCGACCTAGTCGCCGGCCAAGTGGCCGGGACATGCGATGTTGTTTCCCCAACAATGATAGCATACCGCCAGGCCGTCGACCAGTTGGGAGGACACTTCGACGGCTATTCCGTCGAGTGGATCGACAGGCGTAAACACAAGGAGACAGACGCCCTTTCCCGCATCGGATCGGCTCGACAGACGCCACCAGTAGGCGTTTTCCTCGACATCAGCCCACCGAAGGAGATTGACGTCGGGATCCCACTGCAACCAGAACCGGCCTTAGTCGCCATGGTTGTGGAACCTAGCGACTGGACAGCGCCATACGTCGCCTTCCTGGAACACAAACTGCTACCGAGCAACGAGACAGAGGCGTGAATGATCGTGCGCCGCTACAAATCCTTCGTCATCATCAATGGCGAGCTCCACAAGCGCAGTGTGACCGGCGTGTTCTAGCGCTGCGTACAGTCAGAGGAAGGCCGCAAGATCCTCCAAGACATTCACGCCGGCGACTGCGGCCATCACGCCGGCGCCAAGTCGCTAGTCGCCAAGGCCATGTGGCACGGTTTCTACTGGCCCACCGCACACGCCGATGCCACCGACGTCGTCCAAAGATGCGTCGGATGCCAGAAGTACGCCAACCAGACGCACCTTCCTGGTTCGGCGCCCAAGACAATCCCCATCACGTGGCCATTCGCCGTATGGGGCATGGACATGGTCGGCCCGTTCAAGAAGGCCCCATCTGGCTTCACTCACCTCCTGGTCGCAGTCGACAAGTTTACCAAATGGGTGGAGGCCAAGCCGATCAAGAAGTGCGACGGCAAGACGGCTACCAAGTTCCTCCGCGAACTCATTTACCGGTACGGCTACCCACACATCATCATCATAGACAACGGCACCAACTTCGCCACGGGAGCCATGGCGGAATTCTATGAGGAGCACGGCATCCGACTCGACCTTGCATCAGTCGCCCACCCGGAGTCAAACGGCCAAGCAGAGCGCGCCAACCAGAGTGTCCTCCACGGTCTCAAACCGCGACTACAGGTGCCCCTCGAGCGCACCCCAGGATGTTGGGTCGACGAGCTCCCCTCTGTGATATGGGGGATCCGCACCTCCGTCAACCGATCAACCGGGTTCATGCCTTTCTTCATGGTGTATGGCGCCAAGGCCGTAATGCCAACAGACCTGGAGCACGACTCCCCTCGAGTCGCCAACTACGTCGAGGCAGCCAACAAAACCGCCCTCCAAGATAGCATCGATCAACTTGACGAAGCACGCGACCTGGCTCGCTCCCGCACCGCCATATACCAGCAAGGACTTCGCTGTTATCACAGCCATCGAGTGCGAACTCGCACCTTCCAGGAAGGCAACCTGGTCCTACGATTGGCCTAGGACAAGAAGGGCATGCACAAGCTCTCCCCTCCATGGGAGGGGCCATCAGCCATAGGCCGAGTCCTTGGCAACGACGCCCACTACCTCATCCACATACAGGGTGATAGCCAGTTGGAGGTCGGGAGGCCATGGAATGTCAACCTCCTCCGGAAGTTCTACACCTAGAACCACACAATGTATTCTGTCAGAATATATAAATGAAATTCATTCGGATCGCACAAATTGTGCCCACTCGCCATATTCTTGTGCCACTCGCACTCATACACGCAAGCAATACGCCATTCACGGAAGTCAACCTCTGGTCGAGCGACCGGCACGGAAAAGTAGTGTGGCACAATGGCACCAGAAGTATTCGGGCCTTGTGCCGTCCATGAAAAACGCCAACCCGGAGCCGCCATTGGAGTCGCCTAGCCCGACTGGCCCACCGGGCCAAGACATCTGATACACGCTTCCCACAGCGACCTGTCCCCCCCACCCTCGAGCAAAGCGACTCGAACGGTTAAGTACCATGCACGGGGACTCCGCAAAACGGGAACCCCAGCGCTCAGAACACACCTAGTAAGAGAGCTGCCTAGGGCTCGCTTGGCCAGCCCTCCGGGCTAGGGGAGGAGACGTGTTACAAACAATGCATTCACAACCTGCAACAGGATCACGACCAATACGGTCTAGCACAACGCTCGGGGACTCGTTCACAAATGAACCCCACTCGCGCTCGGGGACTCGCCGCTCAGGAGACGCGAGGGATAAAAACAAACGCGAAAACAAGTCAAACACATAGAAATACACAATCAAGTTATACCCCATTAAAGGGTGGACGCGCTCGGGGACTCGCTCAAATTGTTGAACAAAACACTCCCTTAATCATAACACAAGTCGACCAAGTCCCTGCGACATGGATTACAAAAACATCATACAATGTTCGCCACTTGGCATCTATTACAACTATTACATTTGCTTACTCCACAGGCCCTAACGAAGAAGAAGCGCCACCACCCTTGACGCGCACAAAAGGCCGCCACGGGTTCGCCGGGTACGAGGTGAGCGACTTCACAAACGACGACCAGAAGGGCTGCTCTGACTTCATGTCGCGGTGCTCCGGCTCGGGGTCGCCAGGTGCTAGCACCGTCTCCTGGTACGGCAGAAGATCCCCCATAGCCAAGACACGGTCGGCATAAGGAGTGGCCTTCGCACCTTCGACCGACAAACATCTCCACCGTGCCGGTCACCGAAGGATAGCCACTCGTGACGTCGTCCAGATCGAAGTCGTCCGGGAAGTGCGCGAGGCCCAAGCTCAATGCTGTGGTGGCCCCGCACCTGAATGCGGAGCGCGTCATCCATTCCACAACCGCGGGCACCTCTTCCAGATAGCGCCACACCGCCGTGAGCCCCCCAGGGATGACTTCGGTGGGAGACATGCCCTGGAGAGCCGCCTGGACACACAACGCCGAGGCCGTGGCAGCATTCACCACGGCAGTCACGCACTGCGAAGCGGTATACGTCTGCACCACCGGGTCGCTTTGGCCTACCACAGCTGGAAAGTCAGATGTCAGTGAAACAATGAAACCCCCAAAAGCAGAGAACTAACAAAAGGATAAGGCAAATGATAGAAACTCACCAAGAAGCTTGCGGCAATTCTCCTTGACGTGCTTCTCCAAAGCGGCTTGGTCGTTATGCCGCCCCACGATAATGGAGTCCGTGGCCTTGCGATCCTCTTCAGCGGCGGCGACGGTAGCCTTCGCACGTTCTTCCGAAGAAATTGAGGCCACCTTAGCATCCTCCAACTCCTTGACTAGGGAGGCCACTCGCTCATTCGCCGCGTCCAGTTCGGCGAGTGGGACATACCCCTCACGGGCCTTGGAGACCTCGTCCAGGAAACCATCTGCAAGTGGAGATGTCAGAGTATTGCACAAAACCAGCTCATAACAAGCAAAGAAGAACAACGTCAAACACTCACCGATCCTCTCCTGAAGCCGCCGGTTCACCTCTTGCGCCTCGCGCAAATCACGCTACAGGTGCTCTCGCGTAGCCTGCCGATCAGTCGACTCCCCTTGTAACCCCTGCAACACAACGAGTCCAGCTAAGCATTGGGAGGAAAAGAAAAACTAGTTCCCAGCTGCTGAAATTCAGCGACCAGGAACTCGGGGACTAGAGAATACAGGAAAAATTAAGACCAGTTCCCAGCCGCTGAAATTCAGCGACTAGGAACTCGGGGACTGGAGAATACAGGAAAATTAAGACCAGTTCCCAGCCGCTGAAATTCGCGACTAGGAACTCGGGGACTTGAGAATATAGGAAAATAAAGACAATTCCCAGCCGCTGAAATTCAGCGACCAGGAACTCGGGGACTGAACATACCTGAATAGCAGCGCCGAGCATCTTGTGAAGTTCAGCAGCGTCAGTCGACGGGACCGTGAAGGAGGTGCGCCCGCGGCGGGCCTCAATCTCTGTGTCCACGATCTCCGGGAACTGCGGAGATTGCGCATCCGCACCGCCTGGAAACCCCCTCGCCATAAAGCGAGGGAACGTCGCCGACGCCCTGGCAGGGGCGCTGGCCGCCAGGATCGGCACCTCCGGCACGGACGCAGTTGGTGCTGGCTCTGATCGCGTCGCCGCCCCCTCTTTGACGAGCGGTGCAGCAGCTGGCTCCGCGGCGCTTCCCCGGTCGTGGCGTCATCAGCGCCCCCTTCTGTTTCTTCGCGACTTTAGCAGACGCGACATCCTCGGAGGCCTTCCTCTTCTTGGGCAGATCACCCTCCCTCGTGACAGTGGCCGGGGGAATCTTGGCAACCGAAGGGCGACCAATCTTCTTAGCCCCCGACCTGCACGAGTCCTTCTAATCAGCACAACCACGACACGAAAGAAGCAAAGCAAATTGGGACAAGGAAGTATAACTTACTTAGCGACTGGAAGAACGCGAAGCCCGATACTGATATGGGCAGGCTTGTCCAACTCGGGACCCAGCTTGCGACTGAGCCCCCGCTCGAATACGTCTGAAGCCTGGCCCGAGGGCTTCCTTGATGACGCGTCGTCCGGGATCTCGGCTCCGGCCCGCCTTCGACGGCAGTGGCGACTTGGGCGACACTACTTCAGTCGCTCCTTGGCTTGGGACCCTCGAGGTCGATGGCACGATCGAAGCCAGGGGAGCCTCTACCACCACCTCCGCGTCCTCGCCCTCCAACCCCTTCGTCGGGATTGCGGCCCTCGGGACCTTGTGCGAGACTTCAGGAGACCCTTCGCCGTCGTAGTCGTCGTCCGACCCGAACACCACTGACGACCTGACCGGTGATGCAAGCCTTTTTGCCGGCGACTTGGGCCGGCATGGGGGCTTCGATGTCGTAGCGGTGCGCCGGGACGTCTGCTCCTGGGCGACCTCGTCGCCTTCTTCGAACTCGTCCAGGCTGCGGCTCGCTTCGACCTCTCGCTGTTTCTGCATTCAGGTCTTGCGGTCCACGGGCGCTGGGGGAGCGACTTCTTCTTCTTCCCCGTCGCTATCGAAAGGATCCCCCTCGGAATTTGCCTCCAGTTCCTGGGGAACTTCTTCATCAAGCGGAGGGAGCCAACCCTCCAATACCTAAAAAAGCTGAGAACCACTGCGAGTCAAAACACGCCAAGCGAAAAGAATGAAATTGGAATACGAACACAGTGATTGGAAAGAAGACTTACTGTAGGGGCTTTGTTCTTCACGGGAGTATACGGGGCGACTCCGACCGCTGCGCCCGTGAACTCCGCGTCGGTGATCTTCTTTAGGGCGGCCTTGTAATCTTCGGCCTCCCACGACTCCGTGCTGGTGCGAGATGGATCATGTTTCCCGCTATACTCGTACATCCAGTCTGGATGAGCCGCCAGCAGAACCAGGCACCGCCCGAGCCAACAATTGTAGAGGTTGATCAGAATCAACCCCTGGTCCTTCAGCTGCTGGATCTGATCCATCATTTCCGCGACGGCCATCCGCTAATATTCAGGGAGCTTCTTTGGCGCCAGTCGGCGGGGCTCGCTCCTCTCGGCAACAAATTCAGGAAGGGAGACATCACCGGAGGGAGTAGCTTCCTTGACGTAGAACCAGCTTTTCTTCCACTCACTGGTGGCCTTCTTCGGCAGGAGGAGCTTGACGAAGTTGGCCTTTGGCTTCAACTGGAAGGTGACCCCGCCTGCGGCCAGCATCAAGCCGTCGGACGCCTCGCGCCCGATGCGGCCGTGGAAGAGCTCCAGCCACAGCGGGAAGTATGGCCTGCAGCCGAGGCAGCACTCGCAGAAGGCGACGAAAATCGCCAGCTGCTCGATGCTATGCGGACCAAGATCTGAGGGCTTGATCGCGTAGTACGCACAGAAGCGGTGGAAGAAGAGCGAAGTGGGGAACCCTAAGCCCCTCTCGAGATGGCTGGTGAAGCAGATGAACTTGCCGGGCCGTGGTTTCGGCTCGGTCTCGGAAGAGGGGGGAACTCGCCAATTCCCCTTGCGGAGCACCCCGGCGTCCTCGAAGGATTTCAGCTGGGATGTGGTGCACTTGGATTTTCCCCACGAGCCTTTGGGAGGCGCCATTGAGTGAAAAGTGGAATCGCGCAACGCGAGGAGAATAGGTCGGACGAGAGTAGAAAGGAAGAGCAAATGAGGAAGGATGAAGAATGCGAAGCAGGATCGCGAAGCTGATCCATCACTCCCCTTATATGGGAAAAGTCACCCGCCAAAATCGGGATAGCCGTTACCCACGGTAATTGCACCGTAGTTACCGTTGGAAATTCCAACGGATAGTTTGACTAAGGTTGACGGTCCAACTCCTGTGGTCCACTCGCCACTTGCCAATCTCTCTTCTCGCCAAAATGACGACTGGGCAGCAATGATGTTCATTAAGGTGATGAGTGGGGCTGCGGGGAAATTCTCCTAGGCATTAATAGAGTCCATCGCCGATTTGACTGGACGCCCAAATTGGGCTCGCCTACTTCAAGCACCAAAGGACGCCCGCGCCTGCATCAACGATGGCCTCGGGGACTACTGATGGGGATATGCCGAAGGGGGTATGCTCAGCAGTAGGTTTCGAGTGGGCCGGAAGGCCCGCAAGTACGCCTGGAGGACAGCGACTGGACTCTGAGGAAAGGAGAGGCCCATCGACTGGCGGCGATCGGGAGCCGAGCGTGTAAGCCCTAGCAGATTAGGTCAAGCCCCGGATCCTTATCTTGTTCAGGGACAGCTTGTAAACCCTAGCGAGGTGCTTCATATATAAACCTCCCTAGGGTATCGTAGAGACTTACGTTCCATCATACAACCCCTCAAGCGACTCGCTGCCCAGCCACCGAGCTCGCCACCCCTGTAACTCGCTCTCTCATAATCTAATCTAGCAGGACTAGGTCTTTACCCTCCGGGGGGGAGAACCTGGGTAAACCCTTATGCATCTGCCCCCATCTCGCACCGCAGATGGCCGCCAACTCTTCCTCACAAAACTCTTGATCGCTGCCTATGGCAGCGACTGCTGTGGCCATTTGCACGATACTAGCTTTGGAAGATAGCTATTCTATTGCTTATGATGATACCAAACCTCCAATATATGATGATTACAATGATGAATATGATATTTTCAGTCCACCTACTATTGAGGGGAAAATTAATTATGATTACAATATGCCTCCTATATTTGATGATTATGGTGATGAGAATAATAATGATAGCTATTTTGTTGAATTTGCTCCCACTACAATTAATAAGAATGACTATGTTTATGTGGAGAGTAATAATTATTATATGCATGTGGCTCATGATAAGAATTTTTATGTGATAGTTATATTGTTAATTTTATTCATGATGCTACTGAAAGTTATTATGAGAGAGGGAAACATGGTTTTATATGTCTCAATAATATTAAGTTTCCTCTCTTTATGTTGAAAATTTTGAAGTTGCACTTGTTTTGCTTTCCTATACTTGTTACTCTATGCTTTCATGACTTGTTTCTTTACAATATTCCTATTCATAGGAAGTGGGTTAGACTTAAATGTGCTTTGAATTTGCTTCTTGATGCTCTCTTTTACTTCAATTCATATTTCTTATGTGAGCATCTTCTCAAACTATCATGCCTAACTTAAAGGCGTTAAAGAAAAGTACTTATTGGGAGATAACCCAAAAGTTTTAGATGAGTCTTGGAAGTTATTACTTCAGTAATAACCGCTCCTTATCCTTTTTATTTGCTTTTTGTGCCAAGAGTAACCTCTAATGAGAGGGAAGTAATAATTGGAAAGTTGCTGTCCCGAAACAGATTGTTGTGCTTCACCGTAAAAATTCGTGTAAAATCTCTGTACGTCCTTTTGAGGCGCGAATTTTTGTGCTCCTGACCCAGGTTGTTATCTAAGTTTCGTTAGTTCAACACTTTTTGATTTGAGCAATAGAAGGTCTTTGAAAAAATTCGTCTTTACCTGCTGGTCTGTTTTGACAGATTTCTGTCATTATTTGCATTTGCTTCTTGTTGGTTCTTTTTAAGTTCTTTTGGGGAATTGAGCTTTTTGAGGGAAGTGCTACAGTAGCTTGTGTTTTAATGGAAGTTTTATTGGTGTTGGAACTGAACCTAAAGACTTATTATCTTCAATGTACTAATGTTGCTAATAAAGATTGTGTGAAGTTTTGTATGAAGAAAAAATTTCAGGTGTATGGAAGGAATGAGTAATGAGATGAAGTATGGACTAAAGCTCAAGCTTGGGGATGCCACGCGTGTCACCCCAAGAAATATCCAAGAAGTAAAAGCGTCAAAGCTTGGGGATGCCCAAGGCATCCCCTTCTTCATCAATAAAAATCACAGGTTTCTTCCAAACGCTTCATTTTTATTGTTTCATGCACAGTTGCGTTGTTCTTGGAGCGTCTTCTTTTTTGTTTTTGTTTTGGTTTTTCGTTTGCTTTGTTTGTTTAGTTTTCTGAATAAATTGGTTGGACCCCCTCTTTCATACATTGGTTTTCAAATAGTTTGGTTTGGTTTGGAAAAGAGTAGGAAAGTTCATGCTTAAGTGGTAAAGAGAGCTTGTTTTTGACTGTGGCCTATGCTTTGTCATGCCATGCTTGATATTGTTTTGGCTTTATGCTTAGTATTCTTTGTTGTAGCATGACTTGTTATAAACAACTAAGATTGCTTAATGTGCCTTGGATGAATCATGCGTTGTTTTAGCATATTAAAGCATAGTATTATGGTTGATGGGGATATGCCGAAGGGGGTATGCCCAGCAGGACGTTCCGATTGGGCCGGAGAGTCTGCGAGTGGGCCTGAAAGACGGCGACTGGAGTGCAACTAAGGAAAAGGCCTGGCGACTAGAGACTGAAGGCCCAGAAGCGTACTTGAAGCCCAGTCGGATTAGGTCAAAAGCCTCCGAATCCATATCTGGCTCGGTGGTAACTTGTAAACCCTAGCGAGGCGACTTCTATATAAACCTCCCTAGGGTATCCTTAGGACTTACGTTCCATCATACACCCCCTCAAGCGACTCGCTGCTTAGACGCCGAGCTCGCCACCCCTGTAACTCGCTCTCCATTAATCCAATCTAGCAGGAGTAGGTCTTTACCCTCTGGGGGGCGAACCTGGGTAAACCATGTGCATCCGCCCCCATCTCGCACCGCAGATGGCCACCAACTCTTCCTCACGTTACAATCAATCGTTGCCAGTAGCAGCGACTGTCGTGGCCATTTCCACGACAGTGGTGCCCACCGTGGGGCATAGCAGGACTGGCCTGAGTTCTGTGGCGAGACCCTATTCGTCGATCGACCGGCCGCTCGCCACTGGCCGCATGATCACCATCGGTGGGATCTTACAGATCCTGCCCATCAGCTACATCCCGGCGTCACGCCCGATCACTCACGGCGCGGTGATGCCGGTCGGCTCCATCAACCTCTTCATCGGCTTCATCGGCGCGGTCGACCCAGCTGCAATGATGATCGTCGGCGGATCGCCGCCGCACCATGATCTGCTCTCGGAGGAACAGGTCCGCTCCATCAGGAGCCTCGTCACCGAGTATGACTCGGCCGCTAGCGACACAGCCGAGACCAACGCTGCCACCAATGACGAGGCCCTAAACGACGACGCCGACTCCGAGACCCCTGCCACGGTCGACGGATCTATCACCGCCGCATCACGAGAGGACTCCATTATGCGAGTCTCCAACCCGGAGGATTTCAAGGACCCTTCCATCCTCGGATCTTTGACTCCGATTCCGGCTCGGAGTCGCCTGAAGACTTCCGCGCCAGATCCAATCGCTTTAACGTGATCTACATGGCGGGCAGCACGGTCGCCCCGCCAGATCCGTTCTCCATGCTGATCCCGCCTACCGCTACGGCCACAGAGGTGGAGGAAGCTTGCCTGCGGCTCGTGGAGGCGCAACGCAAAGAACTCGTCAAGCGCGAGAAATACCGCCTCAAGCGGGAAACAATGCGGGAGCTATCGCTCTATCACCAGCACTGCATCAGGACCCGCCTGAACTCCAACGTCCAGGGCCGTGTCCTGAACTTCAATGACAAAAGCGACCCCACACACGCGGCCGAGCGCGAATACTGCGAAAACGCGCCGCCAGGCGGAAGCAACCCCGCGAGACCACCACCCGGCGCACCGGCGACCGGAGCCCCTGCACCACCCATTGGATGCGCGCCCCCGCCAGACCAACTGCGGATCATCATCTCACCTTGTTTCCACATTCGGCCGACTTGTGTCCTTTGCCTCCACACTTGTAGTATTCACCATTGAAAGGTGTATCACTCTTTGCTTGTTTGCCGCTTGGGGGCAGTTTTGCTTGAGGAAGTGTGGGCTTGAAGGAAGGCTTGGGGGTACTTGAGGAGCTTCCATTGAAAGTTGTTGGTGTAGGGGTTGAAGCCTGCTTGTAGGTGAAGTACGTCTTGGGCTTGTTGTACTTGATATCCTCTTGCACTTGACGTTCAGCCTTTGTTGCGATGTGCACAAGCTCAACCATGGTGTTGTATGTTTGGAACTCGACGATGCGCTTGATGGGGTGATTCAAGCCAATAAGGAAACGTGCCATTGTTTGCTCCATGCGTTAATCAATGTTGGTGCAAATCAAGTTGAGTTCCATTTCCTTGAAGTACTCTTCCACGGTCTTTGTCCCTTGACGAAGCGCTTGAAGGTTGTTGAAGAGGTCACGCGTGTAGTGCGTGGGGACAAAGCAGGATCTCATATGAGCCTTCATGTCATGCCAAGTTGTGATTGGTGGCTCTTGTCTTGCATCACGAGCAACTTGAACTTGTTCCCACCAAAGGTTGGCGTAATCATCAAACTCAAGCGAAGCCATGGCGACCATCTTCTCGTTGCTATAGTTGTGCATGCGGAAGATCTTGTCGACTTTGAGTGCCCACGAGAGGTATTCTTCGGGGTCATTGGATCCAGTGAACTTGGGCATTGTGAACTTGAGCTTGCCAAAAGTTTCTTCATCGTTGCGGTCATTGCGACGAGCTTGGTGACCTTGTTGATGATTTTGTAGTTGGGGAGGTGGAACTTGGTTCTCGCGTCCTTGTTGCGGAGCTTGCTCTCGATATTGTTGTTGAGGAGCTTGCTCTTAGCGCGGTTGTTGACGTGGTTGAGGCGCTTGGACCTCATGGTGGTGAGGGTGTAGAGCCTCCTGACACGGTTGTCGGCGAAGGGGAGGCTCATTCCTCGGTTAGTGATGTTGGTTAGGCACATGGGCCTCACGGCGAAGATCATGGTTGTGAGCCTCTTGACGTGGTGGGCGTCACTCAACTTGTATCACTTGACGCTCCAAGTTTTGTTCTGGTGGAGGAGGCGCCTCGTGATGACCATGGCGTCGGTGCGGACGTTCATGATGTTGATGACGAGGAGGAGGATTTTGGAGAGCTTCACGTCGATGACAAGCTTGATTCTCCAAGTTGGAGTCATCACTTGTTGTGTCAAGTATGTGTCGCGGTCGGTGGTGGTAGACTTGCGGTTGCACTTGCGGTTCTTCTTGTGGTTGCTCTTGTTTGATCACTAATGCCCTTGCATGATGACGGTGTGCTTCTTGCCTTGCTCTTGGCCTTGAAGAGAAATCACCATCATAGCTTGATGTTGCAGCGTGCTGTGGGGAAGGTACATAGTTCGAAGAACTTCCATCTTCAACCACGGAGGCATCATTGTATCTTGGAGCACTTGGTTGAAGATCTTGTTGAGGAGGAGCATGACGACGCGATGAGCTTGAAGAGTGTAGCATCCCAACTGTCTAACAATGGTAATGCTACATGGTTTAATAATGTAATGGCTACTTCCTACATATAAAATTGTTGCATCATAAACATATCATGCTCATGTCATCATGCCACCTTGCATTTGAGCATCATATAAAACCCTCTTTCTTTGGTTCTTCTCTCATATGCATTATTAATTGTATTTGCCTCTTGATATTGTATTTGGTTGTTGACATATTGTTTAATGCCCAAGTTGAGTTGGGGGCATATCTTTTATTCACCTCCATCACCTTTTATTTTCACCACCTTATAACTCCACCATTCCATTTACCATGGGCCTTTATTTTTCTTTTGGTATTTAATCTAGCTCATGGGAGATAGGATGGATCAAATCCTCTAAATTCTTTTGCTTGGCCTTTTTTCCACTTCTTGGGGATGCAAAAGTATAATGCCATACCATTATATTGTTTTCACAAAATAAAACATGGCAATTAATATTTTGCATGAGCCATTTTTTTCCTAAACCTCTTTCTCTCTCTTTGCTTGGGTTCACCTCCTTTTCATCTCATGCTCAATCCTAGCCCTCTCCTCACTCCATAGCTATCTCTGTTCTATTTTTCAAAATATGCAAAAACTCCCAAAAAGGGTTAATTCTTGGGCTTGTTTAAATCTGCAACAAAACAAAATCAAAACCAGTTAGCAAAATAAAAAGAAAAACGAAATAACAGGAAAACCTTACCTGCAGCCCAGCAGCAGTACCAGAGCAGCAGCCTCACCTGTTCGCGGCCCATCTCCCGGCCCACTTCCCCAGCCGGCCTCCCCAGCCCGTACCGCTTCAGCGCCGTCGCCTTCCCCTGTTCCTCTTCTCCCCCGTCTGACGCCGTCTCGCCCTCCTCTCTCCTCTGCTCTGACGGAGAGGAGCAGGTGGCCGTCTCCCCCGCCGTCATCCGCGTCAGCAGGCACGCCGAGCACGTGATCCGCCCCGCCCTTATCCTCTCGCGCTGTGCTGCGAACCCTAGCTGCCGTCCTCGTTCTCCCTTCCCCCTTCTCCACCGAACCACGCCGCCGCCAGACCGAGCGCCGCGACGACGTTGCCGCCTCGCCGGTGACCGAGCACTCGCCGGGGAGCGTCGCCGTGGACCGTGGAGTCGATCCTGCCCGCTGGGAGACGCCAAGCACGCCCGGAGCCTCCCCCTCGTCAGAGCACCGTGCCCCACTGCAGCAGCCCCGCCGTCCCCCTCCGCTCCGACCACCCCTGCCCCGAATCCGGTGGGAATCGATCAAGGTGAGCTCCCCCTCGAACCTCTTCCGTTTCCCCCCACACCGCGTGCCTAGCGCCGCCCGTTTGTGACCCCCGCCGGTGATCTGCCCCGCCGCCGCACAGACCCAACCTGCAGCTCCCCCCTCTGTTCCCCGACGAGCCTCGTCCAGCACAGCCCGCCGCCGACGAACCTCCCTGAACAAGATCCGTAGCTGGCGCTGCCCTCTCTCGTTTTCGTTGTTACGGCCAGGTCCATCTCGCCGCGGTTGCGACGCCACCCTCGCCGGAATACCTCGCCGTCGTCAGGTCGTGCCGCGATTCAGAGACGCCAGGTTCAGTCAGAGCTCGCGCGGCTGTTTTGCAAAAAGAACCCCCGCGCTTTTGTCGATCACGCCCAGGTCCCTAGCAGCCCCAGTGCCCCCACCTGTCAGCCGCCTGGCAACTTGCAGAAAAACCCCCAGCATCCCAGGCCCTCAACCCGCACTCCTTCCCCGCTGCGCGACGTGGTTCACCCATGCCCCCTCGCTGTCACGTGGGACCTGCTTCACCGTCGGGCCCGCATGTCAGCGCCTGGGCTGGCTAAGCCGCGGTAGCAGAAGATTATTCTCGCGCGCGTGGCCCTAGTCCGTAGTGACCCACCCGTCAGCGTTGGGCTAGGTTTGCCTGAAGTGTAAAATGTGTTCTGTTTTTCTGTTTTAATTAAACTTTTTCAGTAAATGTTTAAATTCAAAATTCAAACCAGATCTTAAATAACTTTTCAAATATAAATCCAAATAATGCATATGATATATGTTTTGAAATCAGAAAAATGTGAGGATTTCAAATATGCCATTAAAAATATTATTTGGGCACTTTAAAATTTCTAGGTAATTAAAATTACAATAAAATGCCCTTTTCTTATTTAATTAATAACTTTAGTTTTATAACTCCAAACTTGACAAACAATATGTCTAGATCGATCAGCGCGACGAGCCCGTTCTATCTATGCATTCCATGTTCTGAATTGCAGCATGCATCATATAAATATAAAGTATACAGCAACTTATTTGAGTATAAATGTGACTAAAACTCAATAAAATGCTTTATTCTTGTACCCCACACCTCACCCATGCCATGCTACATTATTGCCATGCAAATTGGGCATCATTCATCATGGCATGATTGTTTGCTTGACGCATTATAATTCATATGCTTGTGCACTCTATTTATGTTGGCCCTTGTTTGTTTGGTTCTTCTTCGAATAGACATGGCGGGGATATATCAGAATCCCAGAGCACTACCTGATCCTTCCCTCGCTTCAATGAGCTGCTGTGCAAGCACTACCACATGCTTGCATACATATAGTACCTATTGCCTCTATCTTATTCTTGCATCATTGAGTCGCGATTGCATTAAATTGAATCCCAAGTACTGCATAGCCTTTACTTTTAAACCCCACCGAAGCTTGTTCCTCCATCCCATGAGCCATTACTACAGGAGTTGTTTGAGCCATGCGGGTCGTAGAATAGCATGTGTAGGGTATGTGAGAGTCTGATGGATAACGAGGTACCTAAACAACTTAACCTGAGTAGTAATGGGATAACTAATGAAAGTGGCACCGTTGAGCAATATCTGCTATTTGGTTCTTCATGCTCAATTGTGTCTCGTAGGACCCCGAGTACTTGATTCCTATTCCTTGACTATTCGCACTATCCACATCCGGGAGGCCTTATGGACCCCCCTGAGCCAGAGCATGATGCATTCTTATTTCTTGGGGACACAAAGTAGTTTGGGGCTTTATTACTATCCTGTACGTGTGCCATGTTTTACTGCTTTATTTAAGATTGTGCGAGGAGCACCTGTACTATTTAGGATTGCGGGGTGTTTTCGCGGTATCGACAAGCCCAGTCACACTTTCGGTTCTCGTTACTGCCATTGGCAAACCTTGGGTCCGTCTCGAGCTGCCAACTTCGCTATGGTAGCTTAATGGGGTGGCCCCCTGAAACATTTCTGAATCCTGTGATCGCTTTGTCGTGAATGCCTCATTGGGTTTTGATTTGGTTTTTCCGAGGTTGATCGAGTGTGTGTTGCTATTTGTGCACCCCTGTAGGGTAAATCTTTCTAAAAGCCGTGTCCGCTGTTATGGACGACTTGGAGCACAGTTTCTCGATCATAGACAAGTATAACTAAAGTACCGCTTTTAATTTGACTAAGTACCTGACTAGTAAATAGTGCAACACTCATGGAATGGATAATAAAACTGCCAACGGATGGGGGGTTGTTCATCCGCTTCCTCGTTGGTAAGCGAGGAGGATGGATCTGTTGATATTACCGTTATAACTGCTATTAATTCACGGACATCCGTCTATCTTTGGTTAGGCGGATGGTTATAGTATCTATAGAATTGTTAGGTATTATCTTTTGCTGCAATTCGTCACCCTGTGTTGTGTCACCTTTAGAGGCATAAAGACTTGCTGAGTACCCTAGGGTCTCACACGATAAATTGTTTGATTCAGATGAACAGTGTACGCAAGATGGATACCGGGTGGAAGAGATGGATGATGTTGGCAACGACCACTCGGTGTAGAGATTCCGCGAACGGGATCCGTGAGATCTGTATGGATGTGTTTATTTATGGGGCATCTTATGCCGATTTGCTTCTTATCCGTACTCGGATCTTGTTTTCCGCTTCCGCCTGATACTCTCATGTTTGATGTATGAGGAGATATCCTAAACTATTATATCTATCTAGGACATTTGGATCTTGCCGTATGGCGTTGCAATATTTCTATTTCTTTTAGATGGAATGGCTCTGAGGGTTGTTGTATGTGGCTTGCATACATACTCATTTGTGTATGTAGTTGATCCCTTTGCCTGCCGATTACGCCGCTCGTTCTTGTCCTGATGTTTGGAAATGGTTAGGACGGCCGAAAGGTCTACCTGTGAGTGGCATTTGGCCCCACCGTACTATTTTAACCATTTCCGCTCATCCAGGCTTGTAATTAAGAGCGTAATTCACCGAGGTAGTTACAATTGGTATCAGAGCCATCCCGCCCTTCAGGGTCTCAGCCAAATTGTCGTTGTCAGTTTAGCAAATATTTTGAGTAGTTATGTATACTAGGGAAAAACAAAACGTGAGAGTAGGACTGCTTCCATTTTTCTTCTTACCCACCCACCCACCCTTTTCTGGTAAGGAAGTGTAACGTTTTCAATCCTCTTCTAAAATTCAAACTAGGATTCACGTGTTCTGGGTTCCGTAGTACCATAGGTTGTGTGTGTGTGTGAATCCCTTGTCTATCTGTTGCATCCAACATGTTATCACTATCTTCCTTTGGTCATCAACTGTTGGTACATTCCATACCGACAGGCTTTTGCAAACTGACGCGATCTATCTGATTCGTTGTATATCGACGCGATCTGTCTTATTCTTTGTTATCCGACGTTATCTTGTTTGGGGTGTTCGTTTTCGTAGTTACTAATCTTTAGGTTCATCTTAAGAAGAAGGTATTGGGATATGGGTTTTTCTTATTCATGTGCGGAGCAATGATTTAAGTGCGGGATGGAGTCGCGACCATTACACTACTTTTCTCATTCTCTTTTGTATATTGAATTGGTAGAGTTACTAATCTTGATTCGTTAAGTGGTTTTGCGCATATAGTGGTATTTTAATGCCGAAATTTGCGGAAATTTTTTTTTTGTTAGTTGTGTACCACACTCCTTGTTCAGTCGTGTGCGATATGCTTAATATCTTCTAGGTGCTTTGAACTTTGTTGATATTTTAATATCATCTTAGTAATTTGTATCCTTTAATCTTGGTTAATTCCATTTTGGTACTATTTTGGATTATTATCATTCTCCATTATAGTACTGACTTGTGTCTTATATCAATCACAGGATGGCACCACCACGCTGTTCTGAGGAGGACATACAACCTGAACTGGGGGCTGCATTGTCAAGCATCGCCAATGCCTTGGCCGCAATGCAGCAGAACCAGCAGCGATTTGAAGAAAGTGTCAGGAGGAATGAGTTTGTTCCGTTACCTCCACCTCCCAAGCGAGGGGACATCAAAAGCTTTCTGAAGTTCAACCCACGCCAATTTGATGTTTCTGATCAACCACTTGATGCTGATGATTGGTTGCGTGAGATGTCAAGGTTACTGGTGACTGCTGATGTTCCTGAGCAAGAATGGGTAAAATGTGCCACTCACCTTCTGAAGGGAGATGCAGCTCTGTGGTGGGAGAATTACCTCAAGACGAACTACATTGGTTTTCAGCCTACTTGGGAACAGTTCACTGGAGCTTTCAAAGAGCAATATCTGACAGAAATTGTCATGGAGAGGATGAAGGAAGTGTTTCTCAACCTCAAGCAGGGCAATGACAATGTCAATACCTACATCAGAAACTTCATGAACCTTTCTCGTTATGGTGGCGATGAGATCTCTGATGACAAGAAGAAGCAAAAGAGGTTCAGACAAGGGCTCAATGCATCGATTAAATATGCAATCACACATGCAAGGCCGGCATCTTTTCTAGAACTCCAACATACAGCTCTGCAGGAAGAAGCAAGTAGGCAAGTGTTTGAGGAGTCAAAGAAACACAACAGTGATGCAGCAAGCTCTTCAGCTATGTCAACTCCTTCTAAGCATCGTGTCTGGGTTCCTAACACCCCACCGTCGCTCCCGGCTCCACCAAGACCTCCAAGCTACGCAGCAAGGCCACCAAACTTCCTCACTGCTGCTCCCAGGGGCTACAACCACAACTACCCTGGAGCGCCTGGCGGAGTCCCTGGCTACGTTGCTCCACATCCACCTGGTGCTTGTTACACTTGTGGAAACACTGGGCATCAACACTGGAACTGTCTATTGAACAACAAAGCTCTTCCTCCACCACCTCCAAGATCTGCGGCAAGCTCTCCTATGGTTCGTGCACCACCACCTCGGGCTCTCAACATCAACACCAAGCCCGGGTCTATTGTTGCTCGTGCCAACTGTGTCAACACTGCTCAAGCTGAGCATGCACCTGGAGTTGTGATGGGTATGCTTTCCGTTAACTCAGTTCCTGCACGAGTTTTGTTTGATTCTGGTGCATCGCATTCTTTTGTCTCCACAAGTTTTGCTGATGCGAATGGGTTCCCTATGGATCCTCTCCCTAAGCGGTTAATGGTCCTTTCTCCTGGAGCAACAATGGCAGCTTCAAAAATCAGCCATGGCAATCAAATTGAGATTGGTGGTTCTTCATTCCCGGCTTCCTTGATTATTCTGGGCAATTCTGACATTGATGTTATCTTGGGCATGGATTGGTTGACAGCAAATGCAGCTGTGATTGATTGTGCTGAACGCTCGGTTTCTCTAAAATTCTCAAGGCCATATAGTCTATTCTCCAAGTCCACTCTGCTATTTAGCTTTTCTTTGGCGGCTCTGAATGATGATGCTATGGAAGCTATTCAGAGTGTTCCGTGGTTTGTGAGTTCGGATGTCTTTCCCGAAGAGTTGCTGTATGCCTCCGGATCGTGAGGTTGAGTTTGTGATTGAGCTTGAGCCTGGTACCGCTCCTATTTCTAAGCGGCCTTATAAAATGGGTCCTGCTGAGTTGGCTGAACTCAAACGTCAGCTTGACGAACAAGAGAAGTTGGGTTTCATTCAGCACAGTACTTCTTCTTGGGGTAGCCCAACCATCTTTGTGAAGAAGCGAGACAAGACCGATAGACTTTGTGTTGACTATCAGGCTCTCAATGCTAAAACCATCAAGAATAAATATCCCCTTCCGCAGATTAATGATCTCTTCGATCAGCTAGCTGGAGCTGTGGTTTTCTCTAAGCTTGATTTGAGAAGTGGATATCATCAAATCAAGATTCGCAAGGAAGATGTTCCTAAAACAGCTTTCACCACCCGTTATGGCCTCTATGAGTACACGGTCATGTCTTTCGGTCTCACCAACGCACCTGCCACCTTCTCGAGGCTTATGAACTCGGTTTTCATGGAGTCTCTTGATAAGTTCGTTGTGGTCTATCTGGATGACATCCTAGTCTATTCTAAGTCAAAGGAAGAACATGAAGAACACCTTCGGTGTGTCCTAAACAAGCTTCGTGAGAACCGCCTGTATGCAAAGTTCTCCAAATGTGAGTTTTGGCTCCCTCAAGTCACCTATCTTGGTCACGTCATCTCTGCCAAGGGCATTGCCACAACCCGAAACTATAAAGACAATTGTTGATCTGGCTTCCTCCCAAATGTCAAAGAAGTCCGGAGTTTCCTTGGTTTGGCTAGTTACTGTCGCTAAGCGTGAGAACTTCTCAAAGATTGCGAAGCCTCTTACCGATCTCCTCAAGAAAGGCAAGAAATACCTTTGGACTCCTGCATGTCAAGCAAGCTTCGAAACACTCAAAGAGAAGCTCACTTCCACACCAGTTTTGATTCCTCCAGATACATCAAAGCCTTTCCAGATATTCTGTGACGCCTCTTTGCAAGGATTGGGTGCGGTCCTTATGCAAGAAAAACAAGTTGTTGCTTATCCCTCTCGACAGTTGAAGACGCATGAGATCAACTATCCTACACATGACCTCGAACTCGCAGCAGTTGTCTTGGCTTTGAAAGTATGGAGGCATTACTTGCTTGGCAACCGTTGTGAGATCTTTTCTGATCACAAGAGTCTGAAGTATATCTTCACACAGCCTGATCTCAACCTGCGTCAGAGGAGGTGGATTGAAGCAATCGATGATTTCGATTTGACCATCAACTACACTCCGGGCAAAGCTAATGTCATGGCCGATGCTCTCAGCCGCAAAGCTTATGTCAGCAACCTCATGGTGGAAGAACAACAGCCTCTCTTGTGCGAGGAATTCCGTCAGCTCAACCTTGAAATTGTGGATCAAGGGTATCTTCTGAACCTTCTGGCAACCTCTCCCTTGGAAGAAAAGGTTCGCTCCATTCAACTTGGTGATCCTTACACTAAAAAGATCATCTCCAACATTCAGCTTCCGAAGTATGAGTCCTTCCACGTCGACGACCAAGGCTCTCTTTTCTTTGAACACCAGATGTTTGTTCCGAACTACCCGGGTTTGAGAGAGCAAGTTCTCAAGGAGGCGCATGATTCTGTTCTTTCTATCCACCCTGGCAGCACTAAGATGTACATGGATTTGAAAACACAATATTGGTGGCCTGGTTTGAAACGATATTGTGCCAAGTATGTCTCGGAGTGTGATGTCTACCGCAGAGTTAAAGCTGTCCATCAGAAACCTTCTGGTCTTCTACAGCCATTGAAACCTCCGGAATGGAAATGGGAGAAAGTAGAGATGGACTTAATCACTGGGTTTCCAAGGTCGCAGAAGGGCAACAATGCAATCTTTGTTGTCATTGACAGGCTTTCTAAAGTGGCTCACTTCTTTCCCGTCAGGGAAACTATTTCTGCAATTCAGTTGGCTGAGCTCTATATCAACAGAATTGTCTCTCTGTATGGAGTTCCTCTTGAGATCAGTTCAGACCGTGGAAGCATCTTCACTTCCAAGTTCTGGGGAAGTTTCCAAAATGCTTTGGGAACAAAATTGAACTTCAGCACAGCTTACCATCCTCAGTCGCAAGGACAAGTTGAAAGGATCAACCAAATTCTGGAAGATATGCTCCGTGCTTGCGTCATCTCTTTCGGCATGAAGTGGGAAGAATGTCTTCCTTATGCTGAATTCTCTTACAACAACAGCTTCCAGAAAAGTCTAAAGATGGCACCATTTGAGGCTCTCTATGGTCGCAAATGCAGAACTTCGATTGGTTGGTCGGGCGCAGGTGAAAGAATATTGTTTGGCCCTGACATTGTAACTCAAGCGGAGGAGAAAGTTCACATCATTCTTGAAAATCTGAAGATTGCTCAAAGTCGCCAGAAGAGCAATTATGACAGAAAGCACACGGACATGGAGTATGTCCCTGGTGATCTCGTTTACCTTCGTGTCACTCCCATGAGAGGCACGCACCATTTTGGTATCAAAGGAAAGCTGGCTCCTAGATACATCGGTCCATTCAAAATCCATGGAAGAAGAGGAGAAGTTGCTTATGCTCTCGAACTTCCTGAAAAACTCAAGGTCCATGATGTTTTCCACAACTCTCAACTCAAGAAGTGCTTCAAGGATCCCGGCAGGACCGTGGACCATGAGCTTATCAATCTCCAAGAAGACCTGTCTTATCAAGAACACCCCACAAAAATCCTTGAAGTCGCAGAAAGAAGGACTCGCAACAAGTCCATCAAGTTCTGCAAGGTGCAGTGGTCGCACCATTCTGTTGATGAAGCCACTTGGGAACGTGAAGATGAACTCCGTGTCAAGTATCCTACACTCTTCGTGTCTTCTTCTTCTTCCTAGAATCTCGGGGCGATATTCCTGTTTAGTGGGGGAGAGTTGTAGCATCCCAATTGTCTAACAATGGTAATGCTACATGGTTTAATAATATAATGGCTACTTCCTACATATAAAATTGTTGCATCATAAACATATCATGCTCATGTCATCATGCCACCTTGCATTTGAGCATCATATAAAACCCTCTTTCTTTGGTTCTTCTCTCATATGCATTATTAATTGTATTTGCCTCTTGATATTGTATTTGGTTGTTGATATATTGTTTAATGCCCAAGTTGAGTTGGGGGCATATCTTTTATTCACCTCCATCACCTTTTATTTTCACCACCTTATAACTCCACCATTCCATTTACCATGGGCCTTTATTTTTCTTTTGGTATTTAATCTAGCTCATGGGAGATAGGATGGATCAAATCCTCTAAATTCTTTTGCTTGGCCTTTTTTCCACTTCTTGGGGATGCAAAAGTATAATGCCATACCATTATATTGTTTTCACAAAATAAAACATGGCAATTAATATTTTGCATGAGCCATTTTTTTCCTAAACCTCTTTCTCTCTCTTTGCTTGGGTTCACCTCCTTTTCATCTCATGCTCAATCCTAGCCCTCTCCTCACTCCATAGCTATCTCTGTTCTATTTTTCAAAATATGCAAAAACTCCCAAAAAGGGTTAATTCTTGGGCTTGTTTAAATCTGCAACAAAACAAAATCAAAACCAGTTAGCAAAATAAAAAGAAAAACGAAATAACAGGAAAACCTTACCTATAGCCCAGCAGCATCAGAGCAAAGAATTTCACCTGTCATGCCCATCTCCTACCCACTTCACCGGCCGGCCTCCCAGCCTGCATCTGCCAGGCCTGCCGCCTTCCCTGTTCCTCTTCTCCCCCGTATGACGCTGCTCGCCTCCTTCTCTCTTCGCTCGACGGAGAGGAGCAGGTGGTCGTCTCCCCCGCCGTCATCCGCGTCAGCAGGCACGCCGAGCACGTGATCCGCCCCGACCTTATCCTCTCGCGTTGTGCTACGAACCCTAGTTGCCGTCCTTGTTCTCCCTTCCCCCTTCTCCACCGAACCACGCCGCCAGACGAAGGCCCGCGACGACGTTGCCGCCTCGCCGGTGACCGAGCACTCGCCGGGGAGCGTCGCCGTGGACCGTGGAGTCGATCCTGCCCGCTGGGAGACGCCAAGCACGCCCAGAGCCTCCCCCTCGTCAGAGCACCATGCCCTACCGCAGCAGGCCCGCCATCCCCCTCCGCTCCGACCACCCCTGCCTCGAATCCGGTGGGAATCGATCAAGGTGAGCTCCCCCTCGAACCTCTTCCGCTTCCACACCTTTGTGTGCCTAAGCGTCGCTTGCTTGTGACCCCACGGTGATCTGCCCCACGCAGATAGACCCAACTCAGCTCCCCTCTCGTTCCCCGACGAGCCTCGTCCAGCACATCCCGCCGCCGACGAACCTCCCTGAACAAGATCCGTAGCTGGCGCTGCCCTCTCTCGTTTTCGTTGTTACGGCCAGGTCCATCTCCATGGCAGTTGCGATGCCACCTCTCCGTATACTCATTGCCGCCGTGTCGTGGCGATTCAGAGACGCTGTGTTCGAGCTCATGCTGTTTTGCAAAAAGAACCCCCGCGCTTTTGTCGATCACGCCGAGGTCCCTAGCAGCCCCAGTGCCCCCACCTGTCAACCGCCTGGCAACTTGCAGAAAAACCCCCAGCATCCCAGGCCCTCAACCCGCACTCCTTCCCCGCTGCGCGACGTGGTTCACCCATGCCCCCTCACTGTCACGTGGGACCTGCTTCACCGTCGGTCCCGCATGTTAGCGCCTGGGCTGGCTAAGCCGCGGTAGCAGAAGATTGTTCTCGCGCGCGTGGCCCCAGTCCGCAGTGGCCCACCCGTCAGCGTCTGGGCTAGGTTTGCCTAAAGTGTAAAATGTGTTCTGTTTTTCTGTTTTAATTAAACTTTTTCAGTAAATGTTTAAATTCAAAATTCAAACCAGATCTTAAATAACTTTTCAAATATAAATCCAAATAATGCATATGATATATGTTTTGAAATCAGAAAAATGTGAGGATTTCAAATATGCCATTAAAAATATTATTTGGGCACTTTAAAATTTTGAGGTAATTAAAATTACAATAAAATGCCCTTTTCTTATTTAATTAATAACTTTAGTTTTATAACTCCAAACTTGACAAACAATATGTCTAGATCGATTTAGCAGAGTTTCTATCTATGCATTTCATGTTCTGAATTGCAGCATGCATCATATAAATATAAAGTATACAGCAACTTATTTGAGTATAAAATGTGACTAAAACTCAATAAAAATGCTTTATTCTTGTACCCCACACCTCATCCATGGCATGCTCCATTATTGCCATGCAAATTGGGCATCATTCATCATGGCATGATTGTTTGCTTGACGCATTATAATTCATATGCTTGTGCACTCTATTTATGTTGGCCCTTGTTTGTTTGGTTCTTCTTGAATAGAGCGAAAGGGGGATATATCAGAATCCTGTGAGCACTACCTAGATCCTTCCCTCACTTCAACTGAGCTGCCAGGCAAGCACTACCACATGCTTGCATACATATAGTACCTATTGCCTCTATCTTATTCTTGCATCATTGAGTCGCGATTGCATTAAATTGAATCCCAAGTACTGCATAGCCTTTACTTTTAAACCCCACCGAAGCTTGTTCCTCCATCCCATGAGCCATTACTACAGGAGTTGTTTGAGCCATGCGGGTCGTAGAACAGCATGTGTAGGGTATTTGAGAGTCTGATTTATAACGAGGTACCTAAACAACTTAACCTGAGTAGTAATGGGATAACTAATGAAAGTGGCACCGGTGAGCAATATCTGCTATTTGGTTCTTCATGCTCACTTTTGTCCCGTAGGACCCCGAGTACTTGATTCCTGTTCCTTGACTATTCGCACTATCCACATCCGGGAGGCCTTATGGACCCCCCTGAGCCAGAGCTTGATTCATTCTTATTTCTTGGGGCCACAAAGTAGTTTGGGGCTTTATTACTATCCTGTACTTATGCCATGTTTTACTGCTTTATTTAAGATTGTGCGAGGAGCACCAGACTGCTTAGGATTGTGGAGTGTTTTCATGGTATCGATAAGCCCGCCACACTTTCGGTTCCTGATCGTTTATAGCCATTGGCAAACCTTGGGTCCGTCTCGAGCCGCCAACTTCAAGGTAGCTTAATGGGGTGGTCCTCAAACATTTCTGAATCTGTGATGGCTTTATCGTGAATGCCTCGTTGGGTTTTGATTTGGTTTTTCCGAGGTTGATCGAGTGTGTGTTGTTATTTGTGCACCGCAGTGGTAAAACTTTCAAATCCGTGTCCGCGGTTATGGACGACTTGGAGCACGCTCGATCATAGACAAGTATAACTAAAGTACCGCTTTTAATTTGACTAAGTACCTGACTAGTAAATAGTGCAACACTCATGGAATGGATAATAAAACTGCCAACGGATGTGGGGATGTTCGTCCGCTTCCTTGTTGGTAAGCGAGGAGGAGGATGGATCTGTTAATATTACTGTTATAACTGTTGCTATTAATTCACGGACATCCGTCTCTCTATGGTTAGGCGGATGGTTAGCGAGTATCTATAGAATTGTTAGGTATTATCTTTTGCTGCAATTCGTCACCCTGTGTTGTGTCCCTTTAGAGGCATAAAGACTTGCCGAGTACCCCTAGGTCTCACGATAAATTATTTGATTCAGGATGAACAGGTATACTCGCAAGATGGATACTGGGTGGAGGAGAGACGATGTTGGCAACGATCATTCGTAGAGATTCGGAATGGGGATCCATGAGATCTGTATGGATGTGTTTATTTATGGGGCATCTTATGCCGATTTGCTTCTTATCCGTACTCGGATCTTGTTTTCCGCTTCCGCCTGATACTCTGATGTTTGATGTATGAGGAGATATCCTAAACTATTATATCTATCTAGGATTTTTGGATCTTGCCGTATGGCGTTGCAATATTTCTATTTCTTTTAGATGGAATGGCTCTGAGGACTGTTGTATGGTGGCTTGCATACATACTCATTTGTGTATGTAGTTGATCCCTTCGCCTGACGATTACGCCGCTCGTTCTTGTCCTGATGTTTGGAAATGGTTAGGACGGCCGAAAGGTCTACCTGTGAGTGGCATTTGGGCCCCACCGTACTATTTTAACCATTTCCGCTCATCCAGTCTTGTAACTAAGAGCGTAATTCACCGAGGTAGTTACAAAGAGCTTGATGCGTGTGAACATGGCCTTTTCATTCCGTCGATGAGGCGTCGAAGATTGTCATTTGTTTCGGCGACGGAGCGTTGGAGCGCTTCATTTTGGTGGTCGAAGTTGTGATGCATTGCATGCATTTGTCGTTCGAGGCCGTCGAAGCGGTTGTCGATGTTCTTGAACTCGGCTTGCGTCTCGCCAAATTGTTCATCTTGTCGCGTCTCAAGGGCTTGGCAACGTTCATGGAACTCTTGCCGAACGATGAAGTGACTTGCGCGCGTCATGTACGATCCTTGATCTTCTTCTTGGGGAGGTGGTTGGCTCGACTCACCGTGCCTATCCATCATGCAAAGCACACAAGTATTGTATATGGAAATGGAATATGGTGTTGTTAGCCTTGTACCTCACCTTGGGGATTGCACCAAACTAGAAACCACAAGTGAGAGCTATAAGCGTGCAAAGTGGAATTGCAAAGAAAACTCACACTAAAGAAAGAACTAACTCTCAAAAGCTTGTTGGTGGTAGGTTAGGATTGTGGAATGCCAAAGAACCAACCAAAAGAAAAGGGATAGTCAAAGTGGGTAAAATCCAACAAAACTCAAGTCAAAGGCGAAGGTCAACAACTCAAAGGGGTGACGGGAACCTACGACTATGTATGCACACGTGGAGATAGTTGGGATTGACACGACTATGAAAATGAGCAAACAAAATGTCCTAACGAAGACTAAGCTCGATGTCGTGCCAATGCAAGAAGAGACCATGGCTCGTTTGCAAAGAGGAAAAATGAGCAACGGATTTGTGCACTTGCCTTGGGTGCTCTTCTTTCTCACTTGCTTACAAGCTTTGAGACTCTCTTTTGCAAGGGGAGACTATTTTTTCTTTTTCTTTTTCTTTGTATCTTTTTCTTTCTTTTGTATATATATTTTTTGCTCTCCCTTGATGCTATCTAGTCACACTTGATATTGCTCTTGCACACTCACTATCCAAGGACAAATGCACAATGCTCAAGCAAACACAAGATGAGCCACTCTCATGGGATAGGTACACACAAAGGAAGATAGGGGTTAACAAGGTGACGTAAGTTATACCTTATTGGATGATGAACTTAGCGTCGGTGGTGCGGGATGATGTTCGTGGGCCATGGTGTCGATGAGCATGGGGGTTGTCGATGCGGAAGATTGTTGTTAGTTGACGACACGCACACGGGCACAAACAAACAAGAGGAAATTAGCCAAAGCAAGATTAGAGGCAAAACTATCAAAATCAGGCATCAGGCCGGAGATTCCGGGGTTTCAGGCCGGAAACTCCGGGGCAGGCCGAAGACTCCGGTGTAGGCCGGAGACTCTGGTGTGCAGGCCGGAGACTTCGGTCTAGAGTCAGATCATGAACTGCTCGTGTTCTTGAGCGGAAATCCACGCCTTGGGTCCTCAAATCCGCGAAAAATTGGCCAAATTGGACTGGGAAAACACAGGATAAAGCTGGACCAACACCTAAGACAACGTTTGGTCGATCAAAACCACGAATAACACTCCAAATCAAGAGATCGATCCAAAGGCAAATTTGGGCTGTTTTTTGGGGATTTTTGAATTTTTGGTGGATAGAACAAAAATTTGTGGGGGAAATCGTGAGCAACGAAGCTCTTGATACCAATATGTTGAGGGCAAACCTCTAGGGTGGCCTAATCTTTCACGATTCCCTTTCAAATCAAGGATGGAGTGCGGGGAGAGGAGGGGAGGATGAACACGACGAACGTACACACGAATAACGCGATGAACAAACACACACAAAACCACGATACACACCAATAGCTCAGATCGGTCTGGCGCAATCCCTAGGATCAGCGTCGGGCGGAGGACTCTCTCTCGAACCGACACGGCGAGATGGGAGACTCGGTGAGATCTTGACGTCTTGGCAAAGGGACACCGATGCCAAGGCCTTGTACAACATGGAGGCACGATGCAAACTCCAACGAGGTTTGGTGATATTGGTGCTTCTTGGTCAAGGAGCATGAGGCAAGAACTAGATAGATCCACAAAGGGGTTTCCACTAATTCCAATATCATGCCTAGGGTTTACAATAGAGGTGGGGGACTATATATAGGCCAGTCACTGTAACTACCTCGGTGAATTACGCTCTTAGTTACAAGCCTGGATGAGCGGAAATGGTTAAAATAGTACGGTGGGGCCCAAATGCCACTCACAGGTAGACCTTTCGGCCGTCCTAACCATTTCCAAACATCGGGACAAGAACGAGCGGCGTAATCGGCAGGCGAAGGGATCAACTACATACACAAATGAGTATGTATGCAAGCCACCATACAACAGTCCTCAGAGCCATTCCATCTAAAAGAAATAGAAATATTGCAATGACATACGGCAAGATCCAAAAATCCTAGATAGATATAATAGTTTAGGATATCTCCTCATACATCAAACATCAGAGTATCAGGCGGAAGCGGAAAACAAGATCCGAGTACGGATAAGAAGCAAATCGGCATAAGATGCCCCATAAATAAACACATCCCGCCCACAGATCTCACGGATCCCCGTTCCCGGAATCTCTACACCGAATGATCGTTGCCAACATCGTCCGTCTCCTCCACCCAGTATCCATCTTGCGAGTATACCTGTTCATCTGAATAAAATAATTTATCGTGTGAGACCCTAGGGGTACTCAGCAAGTCTTTATGCCTCTAAAGGGGACACAACCTGGGGTGACGCAATTGCAGCAAAAGATAATACCTAACAATTCTATAGATACTCGCTAACCATCCGCCTAACCATAGATAGACGGATGTCCGTGAATTAATAGCAACAGTTATAACAGTAATATTAACAGATCCATCCTCCTCCTCGCTTACCAACGAGGAAGCGGACGAACAGCCCCACATCCGTTGGCAGTTTTATTATCCATTCCATGAGTGTTGCACTATTTACTAGTCAGGTACTTAGTCAAATTAAAAGCGGTACTTTAGTTATACTTGTCTATGATCGAGAAACTGTGCTCCAAGTCGTCCATAACCGCGGACACGGCTTCGAAAGTTTACCACCGCAGGGTGCACAAATAGCAACACACACTCGATCAACCTCGAAAACCAAATCAAAACCCAACGAGGCATTCACGACAAAGCGATCACAGGATTCAGAATATTTCAGGGGCCACCCCATTGCTACCATAGCGAACGGTTGGCCGACTCAAGACGGACTCAAGGTTTGTGGACGGGCTGTAAACGACTAGGAACCCGAAGTGTGACTGGGCTTGTCGACACAAATAAACGTGTCACGATCCTAACAGACAGTGCTCCTCGCACAATCGTAAATAAAGCAAGAAACATGGCATAAGTACAGGATAGTAATAAAGCCCCAAACTACTTTGTGGCCCCAAGAAATAAGAATGAATCAAGCTCGGCTGGGGGTTCATAAGCCTCCCGGATGTGGATAGCGCGAATATTCAAGGAACAGGAATCAAGTACTCGGGGTCCGACGGGACACAAGTGAGCATGAAAAACCAAATAGCAGATATTGCTCACCGATGCCACTTTCATTAGTTATCCCATTACTACTCAGGTTAAGTTGTTTAGGTACCTCGTTATCCACCAGACACTCACATACCCTACACATGCTATTCTACGACCCGCATGGCTCAAACAACTCCTGTAGTAATGGCTCATGGGATGGAGGAACAAGCTTCGGTGGGGTTTAAAAGTAAAGGCTATGCAGTACTTGGGATTCAGTTTAATGCAATCGTGACTCAATGATGCAAGAATAAGATAAAGGCAATAGGTACTACATGTATGCAAGCATGTGGTAGTGCTTGCCTGGCAGCTCAATTGAAGCGAGAGAAGGATCTGGGTAGTGCTCCTGGTTTTCTTGATAGATCCCCTGCTCAGCGTCTATTCGAAGAAGAACCAAACACACAAGGGCCAACATAAATAAAGTGCACAAGCATATGAATAAAATGCGACAAGCAAACAATCATGCCATGATGAATGATGCACAATTTGCATGGCAATAAAGTAGCATGGCATGGGTGAGGTGTGGAATACAAGAATAAAGCCTTTTATTGAGTTTTAGTCACCTTTTATCCTCAAATAAGTTGCTGTATACTTTATATTTATATGATGCATGCTGCAATTCAGAACATGGAATGCATAAATAGAAAGGTCTCGTCGAGCTGATCGATTTAGACATATTATTTGGCAAATTTGGAGTTATAAAACAAAAGTTATTAATTAATTAAGGCAAAGGGCATTTTATTGTAATTTTGATCAACTCGAAATTTAAAGTGTTCAAAATATATTTTGAAGGGCATATTTGAATTCCTCACATTTTTCTGATTTCAAAACATATATTATTTGTATTATTTTGATTTATATTTTAAAAGTTATTTTAAAACAGATTTGAATTTAAATTTAAAACAAATTTGAAAAGTTAAATTAAAACACAAAAAGCACAGAAACTTTTGTTACTCAGCCCGTTACAGACCCGGACGGTGGGCTACTATCGGGACATCACGCACAGAAAAAGTTTTTTCACCACGCCGCTTCCTAGCCACGAGGGGTGAGATGGGCCCGGTGGCTACGGGCCCACGTACATGACTAAACCGCATGATCGACAAGCGGGACGCGATGGAGTGCGGTTGGGTGTTCAAAACTGCGGGATGTTTTTGTAAAAAGGAGAGGCCGATGGTGGGGCTCGCGACCGCTGGGTTGAGCGAGAGAACACGAAGGGTTTTCGCAAAAGAGATCGCGACACGTTGTTCTTCTCTGAATTATCGACGACCGACGGTGCTCGCCGCTGAGCACTGTGGCTGGGGATCGAACTGGGACTGCGGCGTCTGGCGGGCGCGGCGGCTACCGCTGGGCTAGGGAGGGGTAGTTGATAGGGGGTTAGGCGCGGCCTAGTTATGGCGCTTATGCGCGGAGCGAGCTTGAGCGAAGCGCGCAAGACCGAGGGCGCTCGTCGAATCGACTGATGTGGCCAGGGCGGTCCGGTGAGGCGAAGCATGTCAGGGAGAGAGGGAGGCTCACCGCGGGGCTGTTGACGGTGGTGGTTCGGGCAGCGGAGCGAGCGGTCGTCGACGAAGCAGGCGCCGGGCGGAGCTAGGGTTTCGTCAGAGCGGCGACGGTCCTGGCGAGCCTGGGGTCCTTCTCCTCCTTGCTGGCGCGGTCCAGGGTGAAGCAGGGGTACTCCTCGGTCTCTTCGGTCACCTCCACGACGTGCTCACCGCTGGATCGACGAGGCGGGCGCTGGTGGCGGTGGCAAGTAGAGAGGGTGGCGTCGGTGGAGAGGAAGGAGAGGAGATGTAGGGGCTCTGGGGATGGATCTGGGCGAGGCAGAGAGGTTGTGGGGCGGAGGGTAAAGCGAGGGAGATGGAGGAGGTGCCGTGCGGGAGTGGGTAGGGTTAAAGGTGGCTTCGGCCGCTTTTTCCTCCTCTCCTTCACGTGCATGAGCTGGGGCTCGGCATGGCAAGCACGGGCATGCAGTGGGCTGGGGTGGCAAGGCAGGTGCAGCCTGGGCTGGTGGGGTCGCACAGAGGGAGAGAGGGAGAGGGAGAGGAGGCTCGGTTAGAGCTAGGGTTAGAGGGAGGGTAGGTAGCTAGGTTAGGATGGAGAGGCTCGGGTTAGGGTTTGATGGTGGCCTCGGGTTAGCTAGGTGGAGGGCTTGGTTAGGGTAGAGGGGGTGGTATGGTAGATGGTGATAGAGGTATAGGTGATTAGGGTTAGGGTTTGGATAGAGAGGAGGGATTAGAGAGAGAGAGGTGTGGTGGTAGCTATGGTTTGAAACATGACCAAAACAAGAGGTGTCAAAAGAGAGGAGAGAGGGATAGGGAGAGGGATTAGGGTTTTTAGAGATAATGGTGGAAAGGCCCACACATGGCTTGCATGGATGGGGGATGGGTGTAGGGTTTTGCCATGAACCAAAAATAAAGGCAAGCAAAAAGGGGATATGGGTGATGGAAAGAGGGTGAGGTTGCAAGGTCAAAACAAAGGAATAGGGCCAACATGAGTAGACTCTCAAAGATCCATGCTTCACTTGCAACCACACATGAAAAACCCAAAGGAGGGAAAGATGGTGAGGTTTGCATGGCCCATGCATGGGTATTAAATGCCATGTTTATTATTGTGAAAACAAAAATAATAGCATGGCATTATTCTTATGCATTCCCAAGAAGTGTAATAAAGTCCAAGCAAAAGAATTTGTAGAAGTAGATCCATCCTATCTCCCATGAGCTAGATTAAATACCAAAAGAAAATAAAATACAAGCTCATGGATAATGGGATGGTGGAATTATAAGGTGGTGAAAGAAAGGGTAGTGGAGTGGAATAAAAGATATGCCCCCAACTCAACTTGGGCATTTAAACAATATATCAATAACCAAATACAATATCAAGAGGCAATTACAATTAATGATGCATATGAGAGAAGAACCAAAACAAAAAGGGTTTTATATGATGCTCAAATGCAAGGTGGCATGATGGCATGAGCATGATATAATTATGATGCAACAATTATATATAGGAAGTAGCATATATATAGACTAGGCTAGTAGCATTGCAATTGTTAGACAATTGGGATGCTACAACTCTCCCCCACTAAACAAGAATCTCGCCCCGAGATTCGTAGGAAAAAGAAAACAACACAAGGAGAGGAGGGTGTTCGAACGAAGGTGACCCTCACGTTCCCAAGTTTATGAACAACAGAATGGTGCGACCGCTACACCTTGCAAAACTTGCTAGACTTGTTGCGAGTCTTGCGTTTTGCTTCAAGAACAACGGATTAGAAGAATTGAAGGATTGTCGTGAGACAAGAAGGATAGGATGAACATAGCTCCGGTTTTCTCAAGAAACATGATAAGAGAAACTGAACCACTTGTGAAAGAAAGGACAAGATGATGTATCATGGATACAGAAAGGCACACCGTTAAGATTAAAGATTTACCGATACTAGAGTGGATGAATCTTTGTCTCGCCGGAAGAAAAAGTGCTAGATTGGAGAAGTTTGAACCACTATGATGAAAGCATCGTATCTTCTCTCGGATTTGAGAAATGAAGTACGGAAACAATATTGCCTTCAAACAATAGAGTCCCTTAATATCAACAGAAAGATTTAGTTAGACATCGTCTGATTAGATTCTTGTTGCGCCGGTAAGACCCAAAGGATCACACAATTGAGGTGCGCGGATATAACTTCTAGGGACGGATGTGAAGCCAGATCATGGTGGAATCCCGAGAAGCAAAGAATATGGAGGATCTAGAGTTTATTGTAGAGATACTTATTGCTTTCTTTAGCCTTGAGGCTAACGCAATAGATTTGCGGCTGATGGCCTCAACCATAATTGGCTTTACCACAGAAAAAGAATTGATGAAACAAAGAGAGAGATAGTTTCCTTTCATCTTGTTTGGGGATGTCGAGCATCGGTAGAAAGACGAGGAACGAAAGGAGTTTGTGTCTGTTTCCACCAGATAATTGAAGATTTTGCTACATCTAGAATAGACAGACCACCAACAGGAGATTATTGATTACTATCTTCGAGAGAGCACTACGGAAAAACAAGGACGGAAGTAAAAGTATCAAGGGATAAAGGCCACTTCTAACTTCCGTGGAATTAGTGAAATCACATAAATTCACCCATTCAATGTACAAGAGCGAATGATAAGAGTAGTGGTATGGTAGCTACTCCATCCCGCACTCAAAGCATTACTCCGCACATGAATAAGAAAACCATGCAACCCAACTACCGAAACAGACTGAAGGTATTGACAAAAACTCATGGGACTACGCTAGAAAACAAGGATAGATGCAAACGATTCGCTGGGTTCATAGATAGATAAAGATGATGATGTTGTCGTCATGTCTTAAGTACCAAGCCACCAGAAAGATATGAAGGAAGATTACGGAGAAGAACTGCAAGATTCAACAGCTACAGAAAAGATAGCACCAACTTGAACAGAAGGAATACAAGATCTGGAAGATCTTCATGGCCTCCGGTGGATTGAGCATAGACGATAGAGCGAGAGGGTTTCAAGAGATTACTTGACGAGACTGAGGTGAAAGAACTCCATGTTCTTCTTGAAATGATTGAGAGAGATTTAGCAGTTTTGAGGAAAACTACGGCGGAACGACGATGATAACTCGCCAACAAGGAAAACTCCGGGTTGGTTGAAGATGGAGGATGGAATTAACAATGGACTTGCTGCGCCGTAGTGCCTTGCGAAACTCCGGATTGCCAAAGATGCTTGAATATGCATAGATATGATCACGGTGTACTCAAAATCACAGGAGATAACCGTCACCATTTGGAGGATAGTGTTGATAGCATTTTCCATATTCCACTCATGATAAGTGTCCTATAGCTATGCCGAGAACCAAATTACAATCACCAGCATCGGATCGACACATGTTATGTAATTAGCCCAAAATAATTGGAGATGAAAAGAAACTCTAGGATTAAGCGCCGGTGACAAAAGAATGAGTTAGCATGGACATGCTGATAAAAGGGAGATAGATAATGTTTCACACACGACTGAAAGGAGTGTGGAAGCACAGATGTATCAAAGAAAATTTTTCCGCATTTTCGGCATTAAAATACCAATAGATGCGCAAAATCACTTATCAGGTAGAGATTAGCAATAGATGCTTTCACAGAATGAGGAGTTGCTAGAAGGAAGAACACCCTTAAGAAGATGGCACCGGTTAACAAGGAGTCGATAGATCATACGGTTTTCAAAAGCCACAAGATGGAATATACCAACAGTTGATAACCAAAGGCAGATTGTGATAACAAATTGGATGCAACAGATAGACAAGGAATTACACACACACACACTTTCTATGGTACTACGGAAACCCAGAACACGTGAATCCTAGTTTGAATTTTAAGAAGAGGATTGAAAATGTTACACTTCCTTACCAGAAAAGGGTGGGTGGGTGGATAAGAAGAAAAGTGGAAGCAGTCCTACTCTCGCGTTTTGTTTTTCCCTAGTATACATAGCTACCAAAAATATTTGCTAGACCGACAACGACCAGTTGGCGAGACCTCAAGGTCGGGATGGCTCGATACCAATTGTAACTACCTCGGTGAATTACGCCTTAGTTACAAGCCTGGATGAGCGGAAATGGTTAAAATAGTACGGTGGGGCCCAAATGCCACTCACAGTAGACCTTTCGCCGTCCTAACCATTTCCAAACATCGACAAGAACGAGCGATTTAATCGGCAAAGCGAAGGGATCAACTACATACACAAATGAGTATGTATGCAAGCCACCATACAACAGTCCTCAGAGCCATTCCATCTAAAAGAAATAGAAATATTGCAACGCCATACGGCAAGATCCAAAAATCCTAGATAGATATAATAGTTTAAGATATCTCCTCATACATCAAACATCGAGTATCAAAGCGGAAGGAAAACAAGATCCGAGTACGGATAAGAAGCAAATCGGCATAAGATGCCCCATAAATAAACACATCCCGCCTACAGATCTCACGGATCCTCGCTCCCGAATCTCTACACCAATGATCGCTGCCAACATCGTCCTCTCCTCCACCCAAAGATCCATCTTATGAGTATACCTGCTCATCCGAATCAAATAATTTATCGTGTGAGACCCTAGGGGTACTCAGCAAGTCTTTATGCCTCTAAAGGGGACACAACCTGGGTGACGCAATTGCAGCAAAAGATAATACCTAACAATTCTATAGATACTCGCTAACCATCCGCCTAACCAAAGATAGACGGATGTCCGTGAATTAATAACAACACTTATAACAAGAATATTAAGATCCATCCTCATCCTCGCTACCAACGAGGAAGCGGATAATAGCCCCACATCCGCTGGCAGTTTTATTATCCATTCCATGAGTGTTGCACTATTTACTAGTCGTACTTAGTCAAATTAAAAGCGTACTTTAGTTATACTTGTCTATGATCGAGAAACTGTGCTCCAAGTCGTCCATAACCGCGGACACGGCTTTCAGAAAGTTTTATCCTACAGGGGTGCACAAATAGCAACACACACTCGATCAACCTCGGAAAAACCAAATCAAAACCCAACGAGGCATTCACGACAAAGCGATCATAGGATTCAGAAATATTTCAGGGGGCCACCCCATTAAGCTACCCGCAACGAAGTTGGCCGACTCCGAGACAGACTCAAGGTTTGTGTGGACTCAGAAACGATCGGGAACCCGAAAGTGTGACTGGGCTTGTCGACACAAATAAAACGTGTCACGATCCTAAAAGACAGGTGCTCCTCGCACAATCGTAAATAAAGCAGTAAAACATGGCATAAGTACAGGATAGTAATAAAGCCCCAAACTACTTTGTGGCCCCAAGAAATAAGAATGAATCAAGCTCTGGCTCAGGGGGGTTCATAAGCCTCCCGGATGTGGATAGCGCGAATATTCAAGGAACAGGAATCAAGTACTCGGGGTCCGACGGGACACAAGTGAGCATGAAAAACCAAATAGCAGATATTGCTCACCGATGCCACTTTCATTAGTTATCCCATTACTACTCAGGTTAAGTTGTTTAGGTACCTCGTTATCCACCAGACACTCACATACCCTACACATGCTATTCTACGACCCGCATGGCTCAAACAACTCCTGTAGTAATGGCTCATGGGATGGAGGAACAAGCTTCGGTGGGGTTTAAAAGTAAAGGCTATGCAGTACTTGGGATTCAGTTTAATGCAATCGCGACTCAATGATGCAAGAATAAGATAAAGGCAATAGGTACTATATGTATGCAAGCATGTGGTAGTGCTTGCCTGGCAGCTCAGTTGAAGCGAGAGAAGGATCTGGATAGTGCTCCTTGTTTTCTTGATAGATCCCCTTCTCAGCGTCTATTCGAAGAAGAACCAAACACACAAGGGCCAACATAAATAAAGTGCACAACCATATGAATAAAATGCGACAAGCAAACAATCATGCCATGATGAATGATGCACAATTTGCATGGCAATAAAGTAGCATGGCATGGGTGAGGTGTGGAATACAAGAATAAAGCCTTTTATTGAGTTTTAGTCACCTTTTATCCTCAAATAAGTTGCTGTATACTTTATATTTATATGATGCATGCTGCAATTCAGAACATGGAATGCATAAATAGAAAGGTCTCGTCGAGCTGATCGATTTAGACATATTATTTGTCAAATTTGGAGTTATAAAACAAAAGTTATTAATTAATTAAGGCAAAGGGCATTTTATTGTAATTTTGATCAACTCGAAATTTAAAGTGTTCAAAATATATTTTGAAGGGCATATTTGAATTCCTCACATTTTTCTGATTTCAAAACATATATTATTTGTATTATTTTGATTTATATTTTAAAAGTTATTTTAAAACAGATTTGAATTTAAATTTAAAACAAATTTGAAAAGTTAAATTAAAACAGAAAAGCACAGAAACTTTTGTTACTCAGCCATGCACAGACCCAGCCATCGACGGGTGGGCTAGCTGCTGACTAGGACATCACGCGCACAGAAAAGTTTTTCTCACCACGTCGCTTCCTAGCCACAGAGGGTGACAGATGGGCCCGGTACTACGGCCCACGTGATAAATGACTAAACCGCAGTTGATCGACAAGCGGGGACGCGATGGAGTGCGGGTTGGGGGTTCAAAACTGCGGGGGTGTCTTTGTAAAAGGGCAGAGAGGCTGACTGGTGGGGCTCTGCGGACCGCGGGTTGAGCGAGAGAACACATAAGGGGTTTTCTGCAAAAAGAGATCGCGACACTGTTGTTCTTCTCAATTTATCGACGACCGATCGGTTTCGCCGCTGAGCGGAGCGCCGCTGGGGATCGAATCGGGACCCGGCGGCGCTGGCGGCGCGGCGGCTACCGCTGGCTAGGGAGGGTAGTCGATAGGGGGTTAGGCGCGCCTAGTTATGGCGCTTATGCGCGCGAGCGAAAAGACAGAAGCGGCGCACAGACCGAGGGCGCTGTCAATCGACCGACATGGCTGTGGCGGTCCGATGAGGCGGAGCATGTCAGGGAGAGAGGGAGGCTCACCGCGGGGCTGTTGACGGTGGTGGTTCGGGCAGCGGAGCGAGCGGTCGTCGACGAAGCAGGCGCCGGGCGGAGCTAGGGTTTTGTCGGAGCGGCGACGGTCCTGGCGAGCCTGGGGTCCTTCTCCTCCTCGCTGGCGCGGTCCAGGGTGAAGCAGGGGTACTCCTCGGTCTCTTCGGTCACCTCCACGACGTGCTCACCGGCTGGATCGACGGGGGCGGCGCGGTGCTGGCGGTGGCCGGCGAGAGAGGGTGGCGTCGGTGGAGAGGAAGGAGAGGAGATGCAGGGGCTCTGGGATGGTCTGGGCGAGGCAGAGAGGTTGTGGGGCGGAGGGTAAAGCGAGGGAGAGGGAGGAGGTGTCGTGCGGGAGTGGGTAGGGTTAAAGGTGGCTTCGGCCGCTTTTTCCTCCTCTCCTTCACGTGCACGAGCTGGGGCTCGGCATGGGCAGTGCACGCAAGATGCAGGGGCTGGTGGCAAGGCAGGTGCTCTGGCTGGTGGGGTCGCACACAGGAGAGAGGGAGAGGGAGAGGAGGCCTGTTAGAGCTAGGGTTAGAGGGAGGGTAGGTAGCTAGGTTAGGATGGAGAGGCTCGGGTTAGGGTTTGATGGTGGCCTCGGGTTAGCTAGGTGGAGGGCTTGGTTAGGGTAGAGGGGGTGGTATGGTAGATGGTGATAGAGGTATAGGTGATTAGGGTTAGGGTTTGGATAGAGAGGAGGGATTAGAGAGAGAGAGAGGTGTGGTGGTAGCTATGGTTTGAAACATGACCAAAACAAGAGGTGTCAAAAGAGAGGAGAGAGGGATAGGGAGAGGGATTAGGGTTTTTAGAGATAATGGTGGAAAGGCCCACACATGGCTTGCATGGATGGGGGATGGGTGTAGGGTTTTGCCATGAACCAAAAATAAAGGCAAGCAAAAAGGGGATATGGGTGATGGAAAGAGGGTGAGGTTGCAAGGTCAAAACAAAGGAATAGGGCCAACATGAGTAGACTCTCAAAGATCCATGCTTCACTTGCAACCACACATGAAAAACCCAAAGGAGGGAAAGATGGTGAGGTTTGCATGGCCCATGCATGGGTATTAAATGCCATGTTTATTATTGTGAAAACAAAAATAATAGCATGGCATTATTCTTATGCATTCCCGAGAAGTGGAATAAAGGCCAAGCAAAAGAATTTGTAGAAGTAGATCCATCCTATCTCCCATGAGCTAGATTAAATACCAAAAGAAAATAAAATACAAGCTCATGGATAATGGGATGGTGGAATTATAAGGTGGTGAAAGAAAGGGTAGTGGAGTGGAATAAAAGATATGCCCCAACTCAACTTGGGCATTTAAACAATATATCAATAACCAAATACAATATCAAGAGGCAATTGCAATTAATGATGCATATGAGAGAAGAACCAAAACAAAAAGGGTTTTATATGATGCTCAAATGCAAGGTGGCATGATGGCATGAGCATGATATAATTATGATGCAACAATTATATATAGGAAGTAGCATATATATAGACTAGGCTAGTAGCATTGCAATTGTTAGACAATTGGGATGCTACAGTCACATAGTCAGGGGTACTTTAGGAATAAAAGACAAGTTCTGGGCGAACTAAGGGGTACATGGGCCGAAGGCCCAAAGGCCTTTTACATGCCTGGCGACGGTCGGTCCGGAGACTCCGGTGTGGTGGACCGGAGACTCTGGTCTGGATCGGAGATTCCAGTTGGTCTCCGAACCAGCCTCCGGAGGGGCAATCAGATTGTCCCCAAGCTCGATTCTAGGGGCTGACCGGAGGTGGGGCCAGAGACTCCGGTGTCTTCAGGCTGGAGACTTTGGTGGACTGGAGACTCCGGTGTGCGCAGACCGGAGACTATGGTCTGAGCAGCTCCAGCGTCTTCTGCTTCACGCTCTGCTCCTTGTTCTCCATCCTTGGGTGCTTGGGGATGTGTCGATGCTTCGTACCTGATGATGCATAGAGTAGTTGCATGAAGTAGCACACCATCCAAGGAGGTATCAAATTGGCACGAGGAGAGGAGCGAGATCACCTTAGCTTGTAGGAGTTTGGCTCGGGCACGAGTCATGGGTCCACTTGGGGGACTTGTTGGTGTAGATGTAGGAGCGTCCGTAGGACGGGCTGCATCAGATCCACAAAGCATTCCTCCGGTATCCGGGAGTAACATTATCTCACGGTCTAAGGAAATGACACTGACATTCATAAAGTGATAGTAAACAACTAAGTGATATGATCAAATACTATTCTCTAAATTGGGTCTGTCCATCACATCATTCTCCTAATGATGTGGTCCGTTATCAAGTGACTTCCCAAGTCCATGGCTAGGAAACCATAACCATCTCTTGGCTAACAAACTAGTCATAAGAGGCTCACTAGGGACATTTGCATCTTTTATTAATCCATACATGTATTATGTTTCCACTTCATACAATTATAGCATGGACAATATGTATTATCATGAACAAAGAATATAATAATAAACACCTTTTATTATTGCCTCTTGGGCATATTCCCAATAGTCTCCCACTTGCACTAGAGTTAATAATCTAGTTTACATCTTTAAGAATCTAACAGCCATAGAGTCTTGGTGCTGATTATGTTTTGCTCGTGGAAGAGGTTTAGTCAACGGATCCGCGACATTTAGGTATGTGTGTACTTTGCAAATCTCTATGTCACCCTCTTTGACATACTCACACAAATAGTGAAAGAAGTGCTTGATATGCTTAGTGTTCTTGTGTGCTTGAGGGTCCTTCGCAAGGGCGATGGCGCCTATATTATCACAATGCAGGGCCAAGGGACTCGATGCCATAGGAACCACTCCCAGCTCAGAGAGGAACTCTTTCATCCAAACTACTTCTCGTGACGCTTCTGAGGCGGCCACATATTCCGCTTCAATTGAAGATGCTGCTACCACGTTCTGCTTGGAACTCCTCCAGCTCACTGCGCCACCATTCAAAATAAATACATATTCGGACTGGGACTTAGAGTCATCCGGATCAGTGTCCCAACTAGCATCGACGTAACCATTTACGATGAGCTCCTGAGCACCTCCATAAACGAGAAACATATCCTTAGTACTTCTAAAGTACTTAAGGATATTCTTAACTACCGTCCAGTGATCCACTGCTAGGTCACTCTGGTATCTCCTAATCAAACTAACAGCAAGAGAGACATTAGGTCTAGTACACAGCATGGCATACATGATGGATCCTATGGCCGAGGCATATGGAACATCACTCATCTTTTCCTTATCTTCTGCCGTAACTGGACACTGAGTCTTACTCAGTGTCTTACTTTGCAACATTGATCAGAACCCCTTCTTCGAATTATCCATTCGGAACTTATTCAAAACTTTGTCAAGGCATGTACTTTGAGTCAAACATATTAAGCATATTGATCTATCTCTATAGATCTTGATGCCTAATATGTATGCTGCTTCACCAAGGTCTTTCATTGAAATAATACTTTACGTTTTCAAGTAGTTCTATGACATTTCCCATCAACAATATGTCATCCACATATAGTATTAGAAATGCAATAGAGCTCCCACTCACTTTCTTGTAAATACAAGCCCCTCCATAAGTTTGGACAAATCCAAAACCTTTGATCACCTCATCAAAACGGAGATTCCAACTCCGGGATGCTTGCTTCAGCCCATAAATGGAACGCTGAAGTTTGCACACCTTGTTAGCATCCTTAGGATTGACAAAACCTTTGGGTTGCATCATGTACAACTCTTCCTTAATGTGACCATTGAGGAACACCATTTTGACATCCATCTGCCAGAGTTCATAATCATAGAAGGCGACAATTGCTAACATAATCCGAACAGACTTTAGCATCGCTATGGGTGAGAAAGTCTCATCGTAGTTAACTCGTTGAATTTTTCGAAAGCCTTTTGCGACAAGTCGAGCCTTATAGACATTTACATTACCGCCAGTGTCTGTCTTTCTTTTGAATATCCATTTGTTCTCAACATCCTTTCGGTCGTTTGGTAAGTCCACCAAAGTCCACACTTGGTTTTTGTACATGGATTTCATCTCAGATTCCATGGCTTCTTGCCATTTACCGGAGTCCGGGCCCACCATTGCTTCCTCATAGTTCGTAGGTTCATCATCCTCTAACAACATGACTTTCAAGGCAGGATTACCATACCAATCAAGAGTGGTACGAGTCCCTATCGACCTACGAATGCCAATAGTAGTCTCGTCGAAAGTTTCATGATCACTATCATTAGCTTCCTCTCTAGGCTGTGAAGACTTCTCAGGAACTTCTTCCAGCGCTGTGCCACTCGTATCCTCAAGAGTAGGTTCAACAACCTCGTCAAGATCTACTTTCCTTCCAGTCAAATCCTTTGAGAGAAACTCCTTCTCTAGAAAGGTTTCGCTCTTTGCGACAAATACTTTGCCTTCGGACATATGATAGAAGGTATATCCAATCATTTCCTTAGGGTATCCTATGAAGACGCACTTTTCCGACCTGGGTTCGATTTTATCAGGCTGTAGCCTTTTTACATAAACATCGCATCCCCAAACTTTAAGAAATGACAGCTTAGGTTTCTTGCCAAACCATAATTCATACAGTGTCGCTTCAACGGATTTTGATGGAGCCCTATTTCACATGAATGCGGCAGTTTCTAATGCACAACCCCAAAAGGACAATGGCAAATCTGTAAGAGACATCATAGAGCGCACCATATCTAATGAAGTACGATTATGATGTTTAGACACACCGTTACGCTGAGGTGTTCTAAGCGACCTGAGTTGTGAAACAATTCCACATTTCTTTAAGTGCATGCCAAACTCAAAACTCAAATACTCGCCTCCATGATCAGATCAAAAAAACTTAATTTTCTTGTTTCGATGATTTTCTACCTCACTCTGAAATTCCTTGAACTTTTCAAACATTTCAGACTTGTGTTTCATTAAGTAAATATACCCATATCTACTCAAATCATCGGTAAAGGTTAAGAAGTAACGATATCCACCACGTGTTGAAGTGCTTAGTGGACCACACACATCGGTGTGTATGATTTCCAGCAAGTCACTTGCTCTCTCCATCGTGCCGAAGAAAGGTGTTCGAGTCATCTTACCCATGAGGCATGGTTCACATGTGTCAAATGATTCGAAATCAAGTGACTCCAAGAGCCCATCAATATGGAGTCTTTTCATGCGCTTTACACCAATATTACCTAAACGGCAGTGCCATAAATATGTGGTATTATCATCATTCACTTTGCATCTTTTGGCATTAACATTATCAAAATGTGTATCACTACTATCGAGATCCAATAGAAATAAACCATTCACATCAAGTGCATGATCATAAAAGATATTACTCATATGAATAGAACAACCTTTATTCTCGGATTTAAAAGAGGAATCGTCTCGCAATAAACAAGATCCAGATATAATGTTCATGCTTAATGCAGGCACTAAATAACAATTATTGAGGTTTAACACTAACCCCGATTGTAGACGTAGAGGGAGCATTCCGACGGCGACCACATCAACTCCTGATCCATTTCCCACGCGCATCGTCACCTCGTCCTTGCCAAGCGTCGTTTATTCTGTAGCCCCTGTTTCGAGTTACATATGTTAGCAACTGAACCAGTATCAAATACCCAGGCGCTACTATGAGCACTCATAAGGTACACATCAATAACATGTATATCATATATACCATTGTTGACGTTGTCAGTCTTCTTATCTGCCAAGTACTTTGGGCAGTTCCGCTTATAGTGACCATTCCCCTTGTAGTACAAGCATTCAGTATCATGCTTTGGACTAGGCTTGCTCTTCTTCATGGGAGTGGAAACCTGTTTTACCACCCTTCTTGAAGCCACCCTTCTTTCCCTTAGCCTTGAAATTAGTGGTCTTATTGACCATCAATACTTTGTGCTCCTTCTTTATGTCTACCTCGGCAGTCTTCAGCATGGATGCGAGTTCAGTGAGCGACTTGTTCGCACCACTCATCCTATAGTTCAGCACAAACCCTTTGTACCTTGGTGGGATGGACTTCAGAACCCTGTCCGTCGTGAGTTCAGCTGGAATCTCACATCCCAGTGTCTCAAGACGTTGAGCGTAGCCCGTCATCTTGATAACGTGCTCGTTCACAGAGCTATGCTCCTCCATATTTGCACTAAAGAACTTATCAGAGATCTCATGTCTCTTATCACGTATTTGGTCCCCATACATGGTTTTGAGTTCCGCCACCATAGCATCAGTATCAGTAAGTTCAAAACGCTTTTGGAGTTCAGTCTCAAGTAATTGGAGGATCGCACAACGCACAAGAGTGTAGTCATCATACTTTGTGTCATACACGTTGCGCTCATCCTAAGACGCACCATCTGCAGGGGCGTCACCTACGAACCGTCTAGTACATAAGACTTCTTCATGTCCGTGAGGATAATCCTCATGTTACGGTGCCAGTTGGTGAAGTTTGACCCATTATATTTCAGATTCTCTCTATCTAGGAATTCATTCAATTCGAATGAAGCTATGGTTTTCGCCATCTACAACAAATATTTGCAAGTACTTAGTTTAGACTATGTTCATGACAATTAGTTCAAGTTAATCAAATTTACTACATGAACTCCCACTAAACTCAACATCCCTTAAGTTGCTTAGTGAACATGATCCAAATTCACTAACCCAAGTTCGATCATCGCATGAGTTGGGGTTGTTTCATTTGTGAACATCAACATGTTGATCATATCATTTATATGACTCATGTTTGACCTTTCGGTCCTGTGTTCCGAGGCCATGTCTATACATGCTAGGCTCATCAAGCTAACCACAGTTTTTCGCATGTGCAACATGGCTTGCACCCATTGTATGTGAACGTAGAATCTATCACACATGATCATCAAGTGGTGCTTCAAAACGATGAACTGTCACAATGGTGCTAACTTATGGGAGAACACTTTATCTTGATATTAGTGCAAGGAATCATCTTATATACTACCGCCGCGATATCCATCTAAAAAGCAATATAAGATGCATAAAAAGTATAAACATCACATGCAATTATAATATGATATGATATGGTTTTTTTCCTTTTGTGCCTTTGATCTCCATATCCAAAGCACGACATAATAACCATCATCACCAGCATAGCTTCAACTCCTTGGCGCCATGAGAATGGTTGTCTCCACCAACCATTGCTTCAACTACTATGGCTACTCTAGAGAACGGTTCTTATCGATTAGACTTTCACAGGTCCTGCGCTCGCTTCCCACGAGAGACGCAGGGCCTAACTCTAGCCGCCATACCCCGACCTCTCCTCCACCCCTCCTCTCCCTGCCTCCGCTAGCGAGCGCCGCCGGGCGAAGCCCGCGCAGTGCCGGCGGCGGCGGGCTCTCCTCCACCGCGTGTGTGGTCAGGTCTGCGTAGGGCGGCTGGCCGGCGGCGGTGCTCCTCGGTGGCCCAGAGCTCATCTTCGGCAGGCATGGTGGCCGCGTGCTCTGGTGGGGTTAAAGCGGGTGCGGTGGAGGTTGGCTACGCGGCGGCGAGGCGTGGCAACTGGCGGTGTCCGGTGGCGTGGCCCAAGATCTAGGCTAGGCAGGCCTCAATCTGGGCCGGGCGGGCCACACCCTTGGCTAGGCGGGCCTCGGTGGGGACCCCTTGTGTGGTTGCCGTCTCCGTTGGTGTCATCTGGGCTGATTATGGCGGCCCTTGGCGGCGGTAGCTAGTACCGGTTTGCGCCTCGAGGTCCCAATCTGGGGGTGCGGGAGGCTATGTCCTATTGTCACGTTGTGGCGAGTTAGTGGGACCACGTGCGACAGACCTCCAACCGGCGGCGGTCCGGCAAGTCCGGGGGACCAAGGTTGGATGGCGCTTCTACTTGGCGGTAGGGGTCTGTGGTGGTGACGGACTCACTAGTAGATGGAAGAGTAGTGACTAGAGCTAGGGTTGACAACGACGGTGACACCCTTCCTGAAGTGTGGCAGCGGGGCTTCACGAGTCCTTTTGGGGCTCGGCCGGGCCAGTGAGGGCCTGGTATGTCTTCGGCTGCTACATCCGGTCGGCTATCGTCCCCAGCGGTGGAGGTTGTTCCCTCCCGCGTGGCATTGTTCCGCCGACCCCCATTGAAGTTACTTCTTTTTCAGTTATACCAGCCTCACATCATAGGTTGCGGTGCGATGACGTTGGTGACTGCAAGACCGTCATGACGCGTGCTGGTGGGCGGCGAGCTTGGAGGAGCAATCCGGGGCGTCCGGGAGTTTGGTTTGTTTGAGGGGTCAGGAGAAATCCTTGTCTTCTAGACACCGACGTGGCGACGCCTGCGGGTGTCGCCATCCTTCCTAAAGGGCGTCGGGTGTACCTCTTCCCCACCTCCTGCAGCGTATCAGGGGAAACCCTAGGATCATTCCGGGCAGCAGTGTCATTGTCGTCGCTTTCCTTCTTGGAGGTGATGCTTGGTACGCGGCGGTGCGGAGCGCTAGGAGCGTGGTGGATATTTTCCGGAGGGCGCAGCGGTGGCGGCTCATCCTCGTTTTCGTCAAGCCACTGTTGTCGGCTTTTCTTTTCTTTTCTTTTCTCTTCTCTTCTTTTCATTTTTCGTTTTAGTTTCTCTTTTGGGTGTTGTGCTGTCTGGCCTAGCAGCGGTCTCAAATGGTTGCTATAGTAATATAGTTGGACATATGCCTGTTTTGAGGAGGCTACTCTAGCGATAAAATAAAAGAAATTACATGGCATTTAAACATTAGCACGCAGGCCATACAATAATATAAAGACAACCATTGTGGCTCCCGTCGGTTGCGAAACTCATCGACATGCAAGTTGTGAACATTACAAAACATAATCATCTCATACATCACATATATCACAACATATCTTGGGCATATCACATCACATGCCCCTGCAAAAACAAGTTATACGTCATTACTTTTTTGTTGCAAATTTTAGGTGGTAATGGGGCTTAAACATAGGAAGAACCGTTCTTACTTATGCATGACCACAACGGTGATAATCAAGTTGCCTCTACTACACCCTTTCGGGCCCTTCATTGCAAAAGATACATTAACTACAGTAAGACAAACTGACATCACTTATGCAATACAAGTTGCACGTTGAGCGTGGAACCTGTCTCGTGTAAGCGTACGCGTAAAGTTGGTTCGGACCGCTTCATCACACTATGTTGCAATGTAAATTAGTACACGTGCGAGGGTAACAAAAATATCATCAATGCCCACAACATCATTGTGTTCTGCTCTGATACCACTGATGGGTTCGTTGCATGGAAAACGAAAAAAATCCTGAGGAAACCCAGCAAAATCTAATCTACTAGATGCAAGTAACGAGAAGATAGATCCAATCTACTTACCCTCGAAGAACACGAGCGTTTAACGATCTAGAGATCGTGAGTGATGTAGTTGTACACTTGTGACGATTTAAACCATGGTACATCTTGATCTTCTAGATCCTCGTACCGCAACGGGCGGCACCTCCGCGGTATCCACACTTCAGTTACGTGTCGTCTCCTCCTCAATCCTGCGAGCGATGAAGAAGAGCTTCTCGAGATCCCTGCAGCGCGACGACGGTGCAGTGGATATGGTGAAAAAATAATGCGGGTAGACTTTTCCTAATTGCCGGAGGCAAAAGATAGACAAAACAGAAAGCAAAACAGGGAGAAAAAAAGACTACAAAAGGCGGCGGCTGATGTAATCTGCGGGACCGTGCGGGTGCGGTGATTTAAATAATCAAAAACTAGCCTGCACGTTGCTGCGTATTTAAAAGATAAATAATATATACATATTTTTGTTGATTTTAATAAATATTGTATATTAGTCGCAAAAAATAAGAATTGTATACATCCCTTCTTCTCTAAATCTATTGATTTATATGGGTTCCTTCACTGAAATATAATTTCAGAGCCATCTGATTTGATACGCCCTCCGATCCAAATTAATTGACTCGAATTTATATGAATTTAAATGTATCTAAACATGTTTTATTACTATATACATCCAAATCTAAATAAACTCAAGTCATGTAATTTGGTACTATGAAGTTGCCCACACTTGTTTACCTTCAAAAAAAGACTACTCGTTTACCTTCAGAAATAAGCTGTAGTTTGTGATGCAGCTTTTAGGTCGTAACATGCTTATTGTACTATATACATCCAAATCTAAATAAATTCAAGTCATGTAATTTGGATCGGAGGGGTTACTATTAAGTCACCCACACTTGTTTACCTAAAAAAAGACTACTTTGTTTACCTTTAGAAATAATTTGTGATGCAACTTTTAGGTCATAACATGCATATGTAGCCACTTATTACTTGACAATTGACACCTGCTACTGAGAGCATCAACATTAGCCCTCGATCATGCACCCTTCCCTCTAGCAGGAGTCCAGGACGAACTTGAAACTCTGGTTCCCGACTTCCGGCTCCCGCCAATCATTGCCAGCCAGGTTAAACGAAGGAGAAGGTCTCAGGGAACCAGAAACAAGCAACTGGAATGGATGAGCCTGCCACTTTGCAACTGCAAGAATAAATTACAAGGTCCACGAGGCGGTCGACGTGCCTAGATGGATTTCTCATGTCCATGAGGCGAGCAAGGGCCAACAAATCGGCACCTGCTTAACACGTTGTCAATGGTGACGTGGAGCGAGACAACATCGTCACCGGTGGTCTTGCGAGCGCGTGAGTAGCTCCCTCCCCTCCGTGTCGCTCCGTACAGCCACCGGTAGCTTCCTCCCACCGTCCCGCGTCGGCGCGACGTCACTCCCAAGCTCTCAATGGTGGCGACATAAAAACCAGATGAGGATATTGAGGCTGGAGACAAGCAAAAGATCTTTATGTCTAGGTTGAGGTCGTGGACAGTGCTCACCGTCCAGCCGGCCATGCCTCCAACTCCAAGCACCACCTAGCTCTTTTTTCGCTTGCTGAGTTTGGATCGATTTCTTTTTTCAAGACGGTCATGACAAAAGAGGAAGGAAGAAAGAATAAGGCAATCTGAGTAATATGTCCAAACTTCAGGGGCAAACTCGTCCAAATAAAAAGACATACCAGACCATCAAGACCGTAAGCCTTTTAATAGTAAAGAAGATTAGCATAATACCCGTGCGTTGCTACGGGGGAAACATCCTCGATTACGAACTCATGTGCAACATGTAGGAAAACTTGAATGGTGTTATCGAGGGCGATCTCGTGCGCTGGTCGAGGGCGAGCTCGTGCACTGGTGGAGGGTGATGTCATGCACCGCATCCATTGTCGAGGGGGATCTTTACGTCCATGGCCATGTCGACCTTGTGCACGTAGGTGACGGTGTCCCAACTATAGATGATGTTCGGAAGACCTAACCATCTCTCCCGAAAGTTGCCCCTATGGCTGACTGGCCCTTTGTGACATCTTGTCCTCGACAACCCCTTAGATCAAGTAGAACCGAGGGGGAACTTTGAATATGTATAAGTTTATTTCGAGAGCTTTCAAAAAAAAATTGCACTTTTGTTTGCACCGATATTCCACCGATGATAGTGGCAAACTATTACTATCAATATTCCACTTTATAGTTTTTTCTATAACTATCAAATCTTTCTATGTCTGACTCTCTGAAGCACAAACATTTGATACAACATAATGTCGATACTTCACAAGAAATTCACACTGGTATCCCCTTGTTCATCAACTCCTTGAAGGTCGGAGACCTCTTCTAGGCAACCTCGGTCTCTTCAAGTTCAGCTGCGTGTGTACCTTCCCGTTGGCAACAACAAGCTCACCGGCCCCAATCCCACAATCAATCAAGCAAACAAAAGACACTCTCGTTGAGTTGCTCCCCCGAATAAACAAGATCGCTATGCTAGCCAAGACATCAAGTACACCATCGAGCATCGATTCCGGCATGAACAAGTTGACTTTGGCTCGATCCTACCAGCAGTGTCGAGAAGCTCAATGATGCCTCTAATCGCCTCCACGGGCAGGCCCCCCACACACTCTGCAACCTCACCGGCCCAGCCGATCGCCTGCCAACCTCACGCATGTTGTCGATCGTCGGTCTGCATGGTCGGCACTTAGACGTGCCGGGCATGAAGCACAACGGGCTCGACCGAGGGCGCCTTGTTCTTGGCCCGGCCGAAGACGTGCCCCGTGTTGAGACGGTTGTGTGCCCTGCGAGCTAGGACTCGACTCCCTTTCATAGTTTTATATTCCTGAACATGCAAATTGGAGTCCATGTCGTGCACGCAATAGATCCCTTGCAAATCGTACGTGACATGTACTCCCTCTGTTTCAAAATATAAGATGTTTTAGCTTTGTGAAAGAAGTGTATATAGACCCATTTTAGTGTGTAGGTTCACTCTAAGCCTAAATGAACCTACACACTAAAAGGAGTCTAGATACACTCTTTTCACAAAACTAAAACATCTTATATTTTGAAACGGAGGGAGTAGCCAGGAGCGACGGGAACATAGGATGAGAAAATATATTTTTCAAAGTACCGATGCCCTGGTATAACCTAGCTAGCAGTCAGCCCGGAAACATGCGTTGTTGTTTATGCCCATCACAGGTAGCACCCTGGACGTGGATGTGAAACACGATAATTAGTACAATACCACATCGGTAACAGGTTAATTAGTTACCACTCGCGGGCGTAGCGGGTTCTTTAAGGATTTTTTTGACGTTATGGTTTTTTTATGAACGGACGAAACGCACAGACAATGCGCGTACCTATAGATATAGACTATTATTAAGGGGTAGAATCGGAAACTGAAGTTGCCATCCCAGACCATCAAGACCGCAAACATTTTAATAGTATAGACTAGCTGACCCCTCAATTTCATTGGAAGCATAATTTCATGCATTAGAAGATTTAATAGAACATAGGAAATGACAATCAATCAAGTTTTGGATCCATGAAAAATCACTGTTCAAAAAATCGTCTAAATCAACGATTAATAGGCTGATTAATCGCTACTAGGGACCTAACCGTGTCGATTACCACTAATCGGTCGTGTTAATCCTTTAGCCCGACTAATATCTCTGATAGACCGATTACTAGATATATTCCCGATTAACTACCAAACTTGGTCAAAAAAGTTACAAAATTTTCAATGCATATCGTCCATCTAGCCGCTATCCTACCCCAATAAACTAGCTTTTGCGAAGCTCCCCCTTGATTTCCGCCTCTAAGAGCTCGATTCCCACCATCACCAACCAGTACCCTAGGTAGGTGGTGGAAGGAGGACACACGGTGTTAGGTGGTGGATCATGAGTCGCTCGTGACCTTAACTATTAAGGTCAGAGAGAAAAAGCGTACATGTGTTTTAGGTGCTAATTTGCGTAGGTTGCACTGATTAATAGTCGACCGATTAAATCAGTTAATCGTCTGAATTCCAATTAGTCGCTACTCCCAAACCAACCGAGCAGTTAACGATTACCGATTTCCTTACCATTGTGAAAAATTAGCAAAAACAATGGAACCAACAACACGTATTACTTTAAACACTCGTGTGGACATGTTATTAAAAATATCTAATACATTTAGCATTCAACAACCTTTTTTTTTTCATTTCTTAGTGTTGTAGTACATGATGATCCATTGGTCCAGTTACATGCCTCAACGACAATACAGAACTCTCTAGCGGATGATCCATTTTATTTGTCCCAAACCCCTTTTTCCATCTCTTTTGTGTTTCTAAAATTTCAAAATCAAAAGAATAACTATTTTGTTAAAAAAAAGCAAGTGGAAGAACCCCACTGGACCAGCCCAGTCGGAACCCGGTCACCCGGCCCAGCAAAGGCCCACCCGAGCAACCACCTAGCCCAGCACCAAAACCCTAGATACTTCTGGTCTTTTTGCAATCAGCACCTTGCCACATTTTCTAAAAACGTGATCGGGTCCCTCATTCCCACTCCGACATGGGAACACCACCCGAGCTCACTCCGGCTGCTAGCCTTGCGGCACGTGGGCCACGTCGTCCCCGTCGCCCTCGCTCACGTCATCCCTACAGCTCCCGAATACCCGCCGGTGCAGCTCTGTGAACGCACGCCGACCACGACGTCCCTGTCACGCTCGCTCACGCCCATCCCTATTGCTCGCGAAGCTCCTTCGTTCGCCGCCGCCTCTGTTCGACTTGGATGACTGCGATGGCAGGCCTGCCTCCTCTGCTCTGGTCGCGCTAGCTAAGGTTGTTGCAGGGACAGTCACCATTTCTTGCCCATCCCTGTAGCTCGCTAAGCCCCGCCATTCTCCACCGCCTATGTTCTACTTGGACGTGTGCTACGACAGGCCCGCTTCCTCTGCTCTAGTCGTGCTAGCTCAAATCATTCTAGCCACAGTCGTCATTCCTTGCCCATCCCTACAGCTCGCGAACACCCACGACCTGGACGTGTGCGATGACGGGCCGCCTCCTCTACTCTGGCCACGCTAGCTGAACGAACTGTTTGTTTTGACTCGGTGGTGGCAATGGTGTAATAACTTCAAATAGCCAGGGGCAAATTCGTCCAGAAAATGTCGGACCGAAATTCCATACGACGAAAACCACTTTAATACTTTTTATAGTAAAGATACTAACTAAATGCCTGTTCATTGCTACGCGAGTGGTAATAGATAACACGAAAGATGAAAGAACTCCACCAACGCCTCCGTCCGCGGGGAGTCCAAATGGCAGTGCATGCAATACATCTACTCGTTACAGAAAGCACTTCACCAGCATGAATAACCGGTGCCACTAGAAAGAGCTTATCGAAACAAGATTTTAGGATTTTAAATCATCTTATTTGGATATACGGTTCAAAAGATACGGCCTTTCGAAGTTAGTATATTTGAGCGGATCGTCCACTTTTTACATTAACGGACAAAGCGCTCGGAACTTAATATTTTCGGCGGGAAAAGGTAGGACTTATGGCGCACTTACCTAGAGTACGTTTCCGTGCAAAGAAACTGTACTCTTTAAAAGATGTTTTTAGCATACCAAAACTGGTGGATCGCTTTTAACTTAATTGAAATTCTTCATCCAGTCTTAATTCCAAGCAAGAAGGGAGTAAATTAATCTAAGCAATGCACATCAGGAGAAGTGGTTAATATGGAGCAAACATATCATCCCACCACGATGTTTAATATGCCATAAAATTTTCCTCATGAATCATTTGGCAAAATCATCCCCAAATCTCTGTATTATCAAAGCTCGTGTGGTGCCCATGCCCTGTTTCCTCGTATTCCCTATTACCCGCTCGTTCCAGCTGTGGACAGAGACGGGAGATTCTCAAGCTGGTGACTTGCAGTTTCTATAGAGCCCGAGTGGTCATAATACACATCCAGATCAAAGAAATCTGTGAACAAAATCAGGGAGAAATTGAGGTGAAGGAGATACGCCTGGCATCTAGGCGCCGTTTGTCGTCGCTCATCCAGAACGACTGAAGAGGGGACCTTGAGGCTACGCTGGAGCCGGCAACTGAGCGTCTTTACGCTGCTCATCCAGAACGATGCAAGAGGGGGCCTGAGGCTGTACTGGAGCCGACAACCGGTGTATTTGTGGCAGGTCATGAGACGCAATGAATGGGAGGGGACAGTGGAGATCTCGTTGAGTCCATACCATGGCCAGGACCTTCTCCTTCCCGTCTTCCCTCTCTCCCTATCTCCCGTCCCTCCTCTGGTTGGAGCCGGTGGACGCCGTTGGGGGCTCGTCCTGTCCGTGGAGGACAGATGTTGCTAAGCTTCGTCTTAGCGGCACAAATGGTCCGCGAGTGCAGAATAGAAGAGGATAAGGAGGGCGGACTTCGTGCAAAACGTACGGTACAGACCAATTTTCTCACTTAGGGGTGGCAATATATGTAATATGTCCAGGCTCTAGGGGTAAACTCGTCTAAATAAAAAAGACGTACCAGACCATCAAAACTACAAGCCTTTGAATAGTAACGTAAATTTGCCTGTGCGTTGCTACGGATTAATTACAAAATTCTCTAATATGTTCTTTCTCCTGAAACTACTGAGTTATTCAATGTTTCCTATTTTGTTTAGCATAAATGGCCTTCTTATTCCCCCTAACTTTTGGACCAAAACATCGGAGACGGCTGATATCTCACTCAAAATCAATGGAATTTGGCTCTACCTATACATCCAGGTCCATTATTAATTTCCTGTAACTACCAAATCGATAATCGGTTGGACTGTTAGACGTTGAAACCGTGCAAAATCTGACGAGAAAATAACACCACAAATTGTGAACTAAACTGAAACCCCACTTTACACCCTCTTCCTCCCTGCTGGCGGAAATTTCAGAAACTGCCTCTGTTCACATATACGTCAAGCATGGAACTTTTGACAGAAGAACTGAAGAAGCATAGGGGGACAAAGACCTGATGTGCAAGCAGTACAAGTAAACCTCGTAATGTTCTTCTCAGTGATCTTTCGGAGTCATTGACTGAATACTTCTTCTCTGACTCTACTGAGGCATGATGACGAGGGTCGGACCACGCCAGCAGGGGTGCTTGCTCCTGTCTTCGCATTTACTTTGGCACGGCGTAGGCCTGAAGCATGTGATTTGTAATGCGAATGCTGCTGCATCGGGTAATCACCGTGCGGGGCAGCTCACGGTGAAGTGGGGCTCGCTCGTTCCTGGCGTTTGCAGTTCTACACATCCTCGTGGAGCTTCACTATGCCACCGATGATTACGAATTTACAATGTGTAGGTTCAGTCTCAGATGAGCTTTTCCCGAGCGCCTTCGGGGCGCGCCTACCCGGCCGGTCAACCAACCCATGGCGCCGCCCACCCACCACGCTGGCCCCGGTCACCCACCGCTTCTCACCGCCAGGAGACCCCACATCCACGACGCGCCGCTGGGAGGGCGCAACTCCTGCTCCGACCTCTCCGCCGACCGGCCCTGAGCTCACCACCCTACTCTACTCCTCCTCGCACCAGGCCGCCTCCATCCCCGGCACCCCGCATGTCTTGACTTGGGCGCCGCCCGCCCTGCCCCGACTGCCTGTACTCTGGCGCCGCGCCCTTTGCCTGCCTGAACTCCGGTGCAGCATGCCCCTGCCTCTACTGCTTGTAATCCGGCGCAGCCGACACACTGCGTTCCTATCGCAAAGGCCACCTTTCTGCTTTCCCCAACCAGAGAAGTTCACAGCCGCTGTTTTTTCGAGCGAGGTCAATTTCTTAAGTGCCTAGAGAGCGCCAACGCAAATGTCCGACTCGACGTCGATGCTTGAGCGATAGCCCAGTGCAAGCGACGCTAGCTCATGTCGTCAACCACCGCATCGAGCAGAGCAAGAAAATCCCCAAATCGCATGAAACACCGGCCCGAATCCTCCTCCGCTGCCGCCTCCCTTCCCTCGAAGAAGAAGAAGATGGTGATGTTCGGTGCCAGATCGACCAGGCGAAGGCGCGTTAGGACGTGGTCGTACTGAGCGTGGCCGAGGCACGAGAACGGGATGGCTGCGAGGATTTCCTCGTCGGGCTCGTTATAGAGGGCGAACTCCAGATTGTCGGCAAAGGCTACGGAGGTCAAACAGCAACAGAGATGGGAGGGGGCAAGGGGCGGTGGCTTTAGTTAGGGGACGACGGTGGGTAACTGGACTGCTGTCGGTCGGTGGCTGGCAAGACCACGGAAGCAGGGCGGCCAGAGCGGTGCGTCGGGGAGGTCGAGGCCATCAGGAGCCCAACGCAGCCACTCGGGGAATGGGGATGAACTGGGGCAACTCCGGTGCAGCATGCCCTGCCTCTACTGCTTGTAATCCGGCGCAGACGACACACTGCGTTCCTATCGCAAAGGCCACCTTTCTGCCTTCCCCAACCAAAGAAGTTCACGACCGCTGTTTTTTCGAGCGAGGTCAATTTCTTAAGTGCCTAGAGAGCGCCAACGCAAATGTCCGACTCGTCGTCGATGCTTGAGCGATAGTCCAATGCAAGCGACGCTAGCTCCTGTCGTCAACCACTGCATCGAGCAGAGCAAGAAAATCCCCAAATCGCATGAAACACCGGCCCGAATCCTCCTCTGCTGCCGCCTCCCTTCCCTCGAAGAAGAAGAAGATGGTGATGTTCGGTGCCAGATCGACCAGGCGAAGGCGCGTTAGGACGCGGTCGTACTGAGCGTGGCCGAGGCACGAGAACGGGATGGCTGCGAGGATTTCCTCGTCGGGCTCGTTACAGAGGGCGAACTCCAGATTGTCGGCAAAGGCTACGGTGGTCAAACAGCAACAGAGATGGGAGGGGGCAAGGGGCGGTGGCTTTAGTTAGGGGACGGCGGTGGGTAACTGGACTGCTGTCGGTCGGTGGCTGGCAAGACCACGGAAGCAGGGTGGCCAGAGCGGTGCGTCGGGGAGGTCGAGGCCATCAGGAGCCCAACGCAGCCACTCGGGGAATGGGGATGAACTGGGGCGACACGATGGAGATCAGATCGAGACCCAACACCGCAGATTGATTTTGGGGAGCTCGTAGATAGGCTCCACTGATTGGCTATCGACTTCCTCATGTTGGACTCGTCGAGGCACTCAGCAAGCAGACGTGCGCCGTACCCCTGCCGCTACGCGCGCCGCCCAGCTTCTTCGCATCCACCCCTTGCAAGGTCGTCGTCGGTGAGGAGGTCGAGCCATGTTCGGCTGAGCAGATGCAGGGTCTCACCGAGGGACTCACCAAGCTGCTGTGCGCCGCCCCCCAGCCGCCATGCGTGCCGCCTAGGTCCCGTCGCACTTACCGTCGCAGCCTGCGAAGAGAAACGCCGGCTGGCGTCACCCGGCCGCCACGCGCGCCACGCAACTTCTTCCGTTCATCTGACGGCTCGAGCGCCGCATTGAGGGATTTCTGTCGGTCGGGTGAGTAGAAAAATAATATAACGGTTCAGTGGCGTTGGTGCGTAGTATGGATTTTGCTGGGAGGGCAAAACGGTCCAAAAAAAGACTGGTTGACAGAAGCGTTGCTTTTTTTATTATTAGGTATAGACTAGGAAAATGCCCGCGCGTTGCAGCGGATTAACTAAAGGTTGAGAGTTTATTTTAATTTATTTACTTACTTTGTTTGAAAACATATGGATAACAATATAAAAAGAATTATGCAGAGAAACATGGATAATGGTCGGGGCAGTCCATTCACCATCTTCTGTCGCATCTCAGTCCTCAGGCTACCGTTGGTACGGTATTAATGAACGTGATAAATTTCACATACCGGAGGCAGAAGAACACAACGTAAAACTATTGTGAGAATGGAGAAATAGACACACCTTGATTGCATCAGGATCAGTAAATTCCTAGGGAATGTCATCATAACCCTGCAAAGAACATGCTGAGTCAGACAAGACATCACCTGGAAAAGAATCTTGAAGGAAAGCAGTTCATAATGTACTCTCGAGCTTGTAGTGTGTTGTTACAGCAAATGACAGTTTTGGATCTGGAAATTTTTCAGTCAGAGAGCATACTGCAGAATATGGTGTCCACTTTGGCTCGGCCCAATGCATAGAAATCAATCTCATACTCTAACGTCGTCAGCACATGAATTGTGTAGAAGCAAAGGGAAAGCTACCTCTGGCCTCTTGTCCTTAGGACCAGGAATGTATTCGTTGTCTTCCCGGTCCTGTGGCTGCAACCATCAGGACAAATCAAATTATCACCTCTGTCACAAAAACACAATCACCATGGCTATATAGAATACAACATTCTCTGAAGTCTGAACCTCGCCTTCTTGGTGTCGGGATCCCTCTTCTTCATCGCTGGGAGAATGTCCCAATCATCGTAGATGCTGTTGCTTCTCGACGCTGTCGATGAGGATGATGTACGTGGCCTCAGGACATATGATTATACGTAGTTTGGTGAGAGGGTAAAACCGTTCAAAAAATGCGTTGCACCGGGAGATAAAAAAATAGGATGCATATTTCTTACCAAAAAAACAAGCTAAGGATGAAGAGGAAGTGTTATTGTGTTGTGTTCAATCTTCTTCATTGCATATTCGGTGCTAAGGGGCAATTCAGTAGCATAGCTAAGTTTCTGGTGCAGCATAATCTTCACTACGTAGTTTACAAAATCATTTGCACTGACTACATATTGACACCTAAATGAACTGCAGATAAACACCAAGAGAGCAAGTGCTAGGAGCAACTCAGTTAGTGAAAAATCTACCAAACTGTTGTCTGATCAAACCAAGAAAAATGCAGATTGGTGATGAATGAATTGCCGTAATATTCACTTCAAAACACAAGAACAACCTATGCGTCTGTGTGATCTATCTCAAAAATCAAAATCATTATATCTGGGAACATGCATTTCCCTACAAATCGTGCAACCTACGAAGAGTCAGCAAAGGCGCTGGCAACACACTGAGGTAAACACAATGAAGTCTGAAATATCTCTGGCCGCCAATATAACACGGTGACACGGAAAAACATATGCCACCGGGAGCTTGGGTACTTGCCGTATGCGAGATGGATTGAGCATGGATCAATTCATGTCACAGGTGCAGCACGTGATGTTGGAGAAACGCCTTAGACACAAAATTCCCCATTCAGAAGTCAATTCAAGCCGTTCATATGGAGATCAGGGAAAACCGAATGAAGTACCGGGGCGAATCCATGGCCAATCCTCAACTGCAACGCTTACAAGAGTGTCGGCCGATTTTACAATAGCAGAGCCCGCAAGATAGATACCAGTTGACAATTGCCGGTGGAGTATTGGTGAACCACCAAATCATGCAATACATTGAACAGATTAGAGAATACTGACCTTGATGCATTATTTTTCCTTCAATATCTGTATATGGCTGCTCGCTGAACTCAGCAACTTGCCCTTCTCATCAAACAGGCTTGCATCAACAGGTACAGAACAGTTGACACTTCACAACACTAACTCAAATACCAGTTGCTTGCCAATTGTACAACTGATGTGAAGAATGCTCTCTTATTACACCAATCTAAAGTTATCCTCCAGCACATCCGAAAAGAAAGGATGGCATAGAAACTCAACGAATTTCAAACAAACATTCAGTTCATGAGCATACAACAACAATTTTCTCAATTCTGCCAAAAAAATCCTCGGAAGTGGAAATTTCTTCTAGGCCACATCCCTTTGCTTCCCTCCGTAAGCAGCACTGCTGGCTTACTCAATTACTACTCGCGTCAAGAAACTCCGCACGGCTGCCGCCCTGGCGCCCCCGAATTCACCTGCCCGTGACTCCCCGTGCAAGCCATGCGCCGTATCGTTCGCCTACTCCGGGCGCCGCGCCGCTTCGTGAATTTGCAGCAGGGACTGGAGGCCCATGGTCGACCACGCCACCACCAGCCTATGCTTCCGACCGCTTTCCTCAATCCTCCCGCCCATGCCTCCCTCCAATCCACTCTGACTCAGCTTGCATCCGAGCGCTCTTCGTTTTAGTCGGAGGTGGGCGGGAGACCTCGCCGGTGGACGGTGTCGGCCTCAATTTTTTTGACCGAACCGCCCTCGGGGAAGAACCCCTCCCCCGATGCAGTACAGGATAACGCCGCCGCCACTGTGCAAGATCAGATGATAATGGGCCGTCAGATCCCCTCGAGTGCTGCCTGCTAGTGCGGTACTGGAGCGCTGCGATTGGGCGTTGCCGGCGGTCGCCGCGGGATGGGGGATTTTCGTTGTCGTGATCCCGAGCAGGCCACGGTGAAGGGAGGAGGGAGACGACAGCGGCGACCGATGCTTGGGTGGTGCCGGCTTCGTCGTCGAGCGACAGAGCAAAGGAACGGAGCAGAGGATTCTGGGCTACGGCGCAGAGATTTTTTTTAACCGTTATTTTCACTTAACGAGGGCATTGGTGGGTAATAAGGTGTTTTGTGAAAGGTTAAAACGGTCCAAAAAAAGCTGGTTGATAGAAGTGTTGTTTCCTTTATTATTATAGGTACTAGCACAAATATCCGTACGTTGCAACGGAAGTGAAAATACTTAGTTAATAAAAATCTAAAAAGAGAAGATCAAGTATCCTAAGTATAATTGCTTAGAGCTATGAACTTCTCAACTAATAGGGCCACTTGATAGTTCGCTATAAAACGATGGCAAGAAAGATGAATCTAGGTGGAAGGAAAATATTTACCATATATTCTCAGAAGTTATATCAGAGATTGCAGATGCTTAAAGAAAAATAATCCGATCGATCGACTAACATAGAATAACTTTTGATCAAAACCAATCCTTCAGAGGGAGTACAAAAGATTAGGCAAAAAGAAAAGGATAAACTGAAGAGAACTTTAAGGTCTCTCACCATTTCATTGTTGTGCACATGCAACCGTCCACTTTAGACAATTGCAGTAACCATGTTAGCTCGTCTGAAAAGGAGCATATGCAGTTTGTACAACAAAGAAAAGAATCACTCGACTAAACAGAAATAGTTTATCTTCCCTGTCTGTTCACTCGACTGAAATTCTTCATGAAATCAACTGAAATTGTTCATTCAGTTACCTATAAGAAAATGAAATAAAGAAGCGTGTAGCAGTATCAATCTGACCAGCACATATCTGACTGAAATTCTTCATTAACTCAACGGAAATTCTTCGTTCAGTTACCTCTAAGCAAACAAAATAAAGAAGCATGTTGAAATATCAATCTGACCAGCACAAATCAGGAGAAGTGATTACCGTTTCTCTTAGTGTCATGGTTGTGGAGCAGGTAGGTGATGCAAGCATAGTTTTAAAAACCGGACCGGTTTAGTGGTTTAACCGGAAAAAACCTGAACCGATGACCTCACCGGTTTTTTAAGAGTCACCGGCCCAAATAGCAAAAAATCAGGAAAAAAGAAGAGTTGCAAGAAGAATCGAACTCAAGACCTTATCATAGATAGAAATAGCATCAAGTAAGGCCAATACCACTTAAACACACCATGTTTTGTGATTATGTATTGAAATATATACTTATTATATATTTTATTGTCATTTTGTTCATGCATAAATTTTAATTAAAAGGAGTTTTTTTCGCCATCGAGCTGAATGAACCACTGGTCCGACCAATAAAACCTAAACCAATAACCTCACCGGTTCGATCATTGGTCTGGTTTTTTAAACTATGGATGCAAGATCTTGGTCCATTGAGTGCGGACGATTCTTCCCCCTAACGGAGAAAATTAGCCAGTACCGTAGCTCATCTTATTTTTATCTGTAAAAAATATAGGACTGAATTGAACTGCTGCACTGCTTGTCCTCCAATTCAGATCATATATCTTATTAACAAAACTAATTAAAGCGGACACGTAAGGATACACAACAGGCAAGTTTACTCCAACCTTCCGTACACCTCCTTGATAGAGACCTATTAAATTCAGACTGAATTGAACTACTGCAGCGCTTGTCCTCCAAAATATTCCTCGCGACAGCCTATCATTAGTAGCGTAGCATATAAAATTGGTAGGACCGTAGAAGTTATAAATCATGGTGATGGGAGCACCAACAAGATATTTGGCGGATATCACTTCATGTTTAGATGCCTTTGGTTGCCCTTGCTTTCCTGTTTTCAGACATCAGGTGAAACCATAAGCCCAGTTGGTATAAACAGGCTACGTATACTAAATGTAGACCAATATTATCTTAGTGAGATGTGCCTAAATACACGATCATGTTTTGTCTTCTTTCAAAGACATCTAATGTCTTCAGTGTTCTCGATAAAATAAGAGGCAAGTCCTCGTAATGGCCTTCTGTTCTATCATCAAGAGGCAACGTTTGTGCAGCGGGAAATTCCCCATCATCAGTAAAGAAAGAGCAGAAATTGCTGTCAAAAAAGAAGAAGAGCAGAAATCAAACCGCCGGTATGCTGTCCTCCAATAATGCCCCATCAGCCACCCAAAGATGTATGCACATGAAGCCGCAGCTTCTTCACTGACGGTAGAGAGACGATGGCGGGAGGCCGGCCTGACCCTTCTCGCTCCCGTCGTCCCCATCCTATTTATGTTTCTCTCCATCTCTCATCTGGACTTAAAGAAGGTGCATGGGATCGGCGTGCAGCCTCGGCGACCTTACCCAGCATCTAGCGACATGACTGAGTGACGGCAAAATCGGCAGGGCGAGCATGCAATTTTCCCACCTCAATTCAATCTCCGAGCTCGAAATTTTTGAGGGGGTCTCCCGGTCGATTTCTGGGGATTTTTTCTATGATTTCTGTGGAAATCGTGTGCAGAGGAGATTTATATGGCCGGATTTCGTGTGGCAGGGACAAGAAATCTGGACTCAGATTCGATTAGGCTAGAACTAGTTCAATAGGAACTCTGATTCGATTGCAGGACAGGGGAAAGGAGAAGTGCATCTAAAGCAGAAGAAGGCGGTCCGCGCGGTGGAGTCGTCCCCGGATTTGAGGTCCAACAGTGACTGTCCGGTGGACGGATTTTTTTTCGCGTGGAACCGAGAAAACGCCTAGACGGAAACGGTACAACTTGCGGAGGGCAGGGTGGGTAATATTCACTCGACTGTAAAAGCAAAATCGTTTAAAAAAAGACTGGTTGACAGAAACAATCTATAGTTTACTAGCTGAATACCCGTGCGTTGCTACGGCATAGAAAACATAAGAATATAATGCCATAAATATTAAATAATTTATTTAAAATGGTGATATTGCATGATAGTGGTTGATTAAGGAATATTTAAAGACAAATTATAGCTCCATCTTAGCGCCCCTCCCTCTTCTCTTACATTTCTTCTACCCAAGGAGGGATACATTTAGAAAATTGTATCTTATATAATTATATTGTGCTCAACATCGTCGAGTCTGAAAAATCAACCGCGCTTCTTTGTGCGCAAATGAAGTAGATCAACATCATGCACGAACAATTTAAAGTAAGACTGCATTTAATATCATGGGACTCAATAAAATAAGAAAGTATATGTAACAGTCGAGTCAGATGGCGAGATTCCGGCACTGGAAGTCGAGTGGCCCGAGATGGGCAGTTGGACCGTGCTCTGAGGGCAGAATTCAGGAAGCGAAAAGTCAAGCTGAGATGTTGCAAGCATGAGGCTATTTTTTCATGTTAATCTCTTAGTTGGATACAGATGATCTTTAGCAATTAAGGTTGCATGCCATCATGGTTGTGCATGCTCCCTCGTCTTCTTGCAAAAAACATCCATGCTCCGCCAGTCCGAAACTTGATTGGGTCCTCCCCACTAACTCCCACTCTATGCTGCCATCCCCGCGAGGAGAGCCTCGTCTCCAACCCAACCCCTGAGCGCCGCATCATCCTCGCAGCTTCCCGAGCACGCGTGCGCAACCTCGTCTCCTCTTATGCCTGATGTGCCGCAGTTTTCCTCCTCCTCGCCACAACTGACCTCATCGCCTCTCTCTCCTTTCGTTGGACAAAAATGACCGTGGATTTTTTGATTTTTAGAATGATAATAAAATTTCTAAATTAAGAAATGATGAATGAAGACCGACCCCATCGCCTCTCTTTTACTCATTGGACGAAAATGACCATGGATTTTGGATCTCAGAGCATAAAATTTCTCAATTAACAAATGATGAATGAAGCCCTATACGCATTACAAATCAGAGAGAGAAAGAGGATTAATGGATCGAAAAGTGCAGTTCCAAGTCAGCCTCCGATGGATCTAGAACTGCAATACCAATCTTTCAGATGTAGATTCAAATGGGATCGGCAACAAATGAATAAATATGTGTGGACCTGGACTCAACGAAGCTAGCCACACCAAGCTGATCAATGGAAAAAGGCAAGGACTTTGGGCATCTCCAGCGCACACCGATCCAAAGAAAAAAAACAACGAAAGAAAAGATCTGGAGGATGAACTCGGGCAGTTCGCCCGTGGCCGTCGAAGACTCCTCTATCCTGCTGCCGGTCGCCACCGCCGCAGCTCTCCTCCCCGTCGAGGTGGGGATTGACGCGAATCCACTTGGTCAAAGGGGGAACATCTCATCGGGTTCGTCGACCACAAGTATCCGACAGCCGCAGCTGAACCGCTTCCTCGTGCTCCACCTCGATCCTGAGCTCTCTCTCGCCTTGCACCGCATCGCCTAGACTTTGCAGCTCGCTGGCCGCGGCAGATAGAACCACCGCTTCCCTCAGGCCGACTGGTGTTAAGCCGCAGCGTGCAAAGCGTACTCGGGCGGCGAGCAGCTGGGTCCGTCATCGATCTCCATCGAGATCACGGTCGACATGGAAGATGGCATACCGGGCGAGGGCGCGCAGATCTGGCAGAAGGTGGTCGGGCCAGCGCGCCTGTGTCCTTCCACCTCGGGGTCAAACACCGGCGACGGAATCAGCACCATCGTCGGCGAAGCACAGCTCGGACGTTTGGATTTTTTCCCACCGAACCGTGCGTTGACTCGGCGGTGGCAAATAGTGTAAATACCCCGAATAGTCAGGGGTAAAACCGTCCAACGAAAAATCGGAACCAAAATCAAAGATGCAGACGAACCTACCTGTACGTAAATTAGTAGATAGATTATTATTAGGTATAGATAGATATAGATATTAGGGCTGCCACCGTCGCCCGCCGCGTGGGTGAGCACGTGCGGCCAGCACACGATCGTAATCGATCGGTGCATGTGCACGTACGGCCACCTCACATGTGAGCCCAAGGCCCAAGGCACATGGCCCATGGACGTGGCCTTCTCTTCTTTTTTTCTTTTCTTTTCTTGATTTATTTCTTCTAAATAAATATTAATTAAAATTTATCAATTCAACCAATCAACAAATTTTAATTCCATTTTCTTTATCTATTTCTTCAAAATAATTATTATCTAATATTTATCAATTCAAATAATTAATAAACATTAGTCCGCTTTCTGAAACAATTCCGTAATTCTTCGAAAATACTTTTCATAATATCTAGGATCTTATCCGAGACTCCGTATCAATATCTGGGAACATCATTTATTTATCTCGATAAAACCTAGCGACACGAAACCTTATGTGTGTGACCCTACGGGTTCGAGAACATATGAACATGATCAAGACATCTCTCTGATCAACAACCAATAGCGGGACCATGATGCCCATATTAATTCCCATACATTCAACGGAATTCTTTTATCGGTGGAACCACAATGTCAATGATTCAAATAATCCGGTATCCGATTTCCTTTGTCTGGCGATATATTACTTGCCCAAGATTTGGTCGTCGGTATCCCAATACCTAGTTCAATCTCGTTACCGGCAAGTCTCTTTACTCGTTCCGTAATATAGGCCGTGACCAACTTCTTAGTCACATGTTTGCAAACTTTAGGATGCTACTTTACCAAGAGGGTCCAGAGATATCTCTCCATCACATGGAGTGACAAATCCCACTCTTGATGCATGCTACCCAACAAAACTGCGGTGACCCAGCATACCACTGCATGATGTAGTACACTATAGTCGTTGACATAACACTAATGAAACACCGTTTACTAGTATTACATCCCTTAGAGTGGTTTAACAGAAAGACAGCAGGTCCAAGACATGATTATAGATTACAACTCAACTCTTTACAGAAGATCCAGAGAACACTCTAGGTTAAAGAGAGAGGAAGAAACTTCTTACAAAGAAAAACCAGAAATAATAACTCAGAACTATCTGGCTGATAAGAATAGCATCTAAACTATTTGGCCTGCAATTTCTACTAATGCAATGCTCTACAGAAGTAGGTTTTATAGCTAGAGTATCTACTCCTATCTAATCAGGATCTTTATCTTCACTTCGGTTGATGTATATGTTGACTTTATTGACTTTATTGAAGATCTTGAGGTGTCAATGATGGTTTCTTGAGCATAAGTTGGTGTTGATGTCGTCTCCAACGGCTTAGAACCTAGCAAGGGTTAAGAAGGTACGGTTGAGTACAAACATACTGAAAGAACATTTCATGTTTCTCTATGTTTTGCGTGTTAGATAACAATACTATGGAGACTTTTCATGTGTGCTAAGTGTGCAGGAAGTTTTGAGGGGGGCCGGATAATCCGCCCCTCCAAGGGCCGGATAATCCGGCCTACCTCATCTCTCAAGGAAGCCAAGGCACGTCACTCTGTGTCCTGTCGGATTTTCTCCCGGAAAATCCGAACTAGGGCGGTTTTTCCTTCCTAGGCCGGATAATCCGGGTTTCGCAAGGGCCGGATAATCCGGCCCCCTATTTTCGAGCAAAAGGAGCCAAGGCGCGTCGCTCGGTATTCGGTCGGATTTTCTACCAGAAAATCCGAACTGGGGCGGTTTTTCTTCCCTAGGCCGGATAATCCGGCCAGATAGGCCGAATAATCCGCCCCGAAGTTGATCAAGGGCAAGCTCGGCGTGACGCCAGAGAGAGGCGGATTTTACGCGGATATTCCATGTCCGGGACGGAGTTTCTGCATCGGATAATCCGCCCCAAAGTGTGCAACGGCTGGTTTTTGAAGGGGTATAAGTACCCTTCTTCCCAACGTAACTCTTGATTCATTCGAATTTGACCAGACCCTGTGCAAGAGCTCTAAATCTCGATCTCCCACTTCAACCACCCTAAGGTCTTGATCTTTGGTGGAATTGAAGGAGGAAAAGTTCATCATCAACATCAAGAATCAAGCGCTCCAACTCCTCTCCATTCACTTGGAGAAATCCCTGATCTAGTATTCTCGTTAATACCTAGATCGTGTTATTGTATTTGACAACTTTGTTCTTGTGGCAGCTTGTTGTCACTTCGGGAGCCTCCAAGTTGTTGTGGAGTTGTTGCCCCGCTAGTTGTGTAAAGGCGCCGGTGCCTGCCTCGAAGGGTACCTATAGTGGAAGGTGGATCAGGCCTGTTGTGGCGAGATCCATCGGAGAACAGGGTGAGGCCTTTTGTGGCGTGGTGGTCTTAGTACCGCCCACCCTCCAACATGCACGCATTTCCCTTAACAAGGAAAGAACTGCGGTCAAACAAATCCTGTGTCTCCGCGTGCTTCACTTCGGTTCACTCGTTCCTCTTCCACTCGCTCCTTACTCGCTAGTAGATAGGTTTGCATATAGGGAAATTCCACACATTAATTTATCTAGAGAATTTACCTTTGTGCTAAGCCTAAAATTGAAAAAGAATTAAAAATTGGTGTAGCACCTATTCACCCCCCCTCTAGGTGCCCATACGATCCATTTCAATTGGTGTCAGAGCCCCGACTCTTAATTCGGGCTTAACCGCCTAAGAGTAGTATGGGTACCAGGGATGATGGAAATGAGGCTGTGGATAAGGTCACAATGGATGATCTCAAGTCATTGGAAACAACCTTGTTGAAATCCTTTGAGGCCAAGATGGAGGAGATGAATCAAATGATTGCTCGCCTTACATCATCCATAGCCCCATCTCCATCCTCCTCTGAGGCTCCCTCACCATCATCTAAGGAAAAGGGTAACACCGGATCTAAGGATGATGATGTGGAAGGTGAAAAACTAAATGGTTCCACCTCTAAAAAGGGAAGTGGCAAGGAGGAATATAGTGAGGTTCGCCACGTATATTCCCCCGACCCACCTATCCCTCATCCTCATATAAACAATAGGGGTGATCCACCCAAGCTCACTGCATCTTCTTTTAACCAATGGCAATTTCTAATGAAATATCATGTTTGCAGCTCCTCTATTGAATTGTGGAGGATCATTGAAGAAGGTCTTCATGTTGGAGATCAAACCAATCTAACAAGAAGGGAAGTTGTGGATAGTCAGTTGAATGCCACTGCTCTCCACATGATACAGCTGGGTGTGGGTCCCAAGGGCATGCCACACATTGAACATCTCAACACGGCTAAAGAGGCGTGGGATGCTCTTACGAACCTTTTTGTTGGAAATGGAAGCATGAGAAGAAACCGGTATGATGCCCTTAGAAACGAAGCTGAGGGATTCTACATGTTGGATGGTGAAAACCATGAGGACATGTATAGAAGACTCAAGGGCATCGCAACAACATTTCGGAAGCATGGGGCCACTCACATTGATGATGCATGGATAAAAAGGAAGTATGTGAGTGCCTTAATGCCTTTCGAATCGACGGATTTGAAGAGCTTGCAAGGTAGACACAACTATCATCAAATGACATCCAATGAAGTCATGCAAGAAATGGCGTCATTCAAAGTGGCGGCAAAGAATGCTGAAGATGCCCGTGCTCGGGCCATTGGAATGCAAAAGGGTGTCAATGTGGCTCTCAAAGCCAATGTTGTTGAGCAAGAGGATGATGAAGGAGCATTTGAGAGGATATCCATGGACTGCCCCGATGAGGTCAAACGTGCTCATGGTGAGTACATGGCATTCTATGCAAGGAACTTTTGGAAGGACCCTGCCAAAGCCAAGTCTGAACTTGAGCGCAAGAACGGGTCAAATGGAAGAAGAGAAAGTGGCCCAAGATTGAGAACTTGCTTCAACTGTGGAGATAGACTGCACTTTGCAGCCGAGTGTCCTTATGAAAATAGAGAGAAGACAATGGTGGCAGGCTCATTCTCAAAGAAATCCAAAGTTCCTAAGAAGAAGCCATTTGCTAAGAAGAATGGTCCTTTCAAGAAGCAACCCAAGATGGTCCTTGTAGCTCAAGAGGAATACTCCTCCGCAAGTGAAGATGAAGAGGATGATGATAGTTCCCGCGAAGTGGCTGCTATAGCCACCACATCGAGTCCCTCCTCTCTCTTCGACTCGCTGAACGAGAACGCCATCAACAACAACGCCACTTGCCTAATGGCAAGAGGATCCGAGGTATCGACTTCTAACTCCTCATTTTCTAAGACTAACATAATTTTGGATATGGATGATCATGACAGTCTTGAAATGAAAGAAGAAGTTATTGCCTTGGATACTTTTTTCACTAACCTACAAGGTGAGCACAAACTCCATTTTGATACTCTTATGAGTCAACTTGCTCGATCCGAAGATCTCCTTGAAGAAAAGGGCAAAATTGAAAGAGAAGATGCTTTGGAGATAGCCTCTTTGAAGAATGCCTTGGAAGAGGAAGAGGAAACTCGAGTTTCTTTGGAAGAAAGACTCGAATCCCTAGAGGAGTCACAAGAATAAACTATAGCTCAACTCATTAAAGAACGTGACCATGCCCTTGCCAAGGTAAAGAAACTAAAGAAAGAAAAGATTGATTTTGGGGCTGTTCATGCTAGACTTTTGGAGAAGTTTGATGATCTTGAAAGTGCTCACAAGGCATTGAAGAGTGATCATTCTACTCTAAATGAGTCTCATGACCAGCTCCAAACTCAATTGAAACGGTATAATGTACCAAGTACCTCATCTTCATCCTTTGGAAAAGAAGATCTTGCAAGGAGTTCTCAACACAAAGGTAAAGGGGTTATTGATGAGATACTGAGCAGGCAAAGGACAAACAACAGTAAAGAAGGTCTTGGTTACATACCCAAGATAAAGAACAAGAAAAACAACAACAAGAAGAAGAACAAGACTGCTCAATCAAAGACTAGCAACATTACCAATGACAAGACTAATTATGATGGTTTTGCAGGGATCAACAATCCTAACTTCGAACTATATTGTGATTCTTATGGTGATGTTTATGCTAGTTATGTAGGGCCTTATGACTGTTACATTCCTTGGTCTATTTGGGTTCCCAAGACCCTTGTTACTAACATGAGAGGACCCATTGAAAAATGGGTACCTAAAACCAAGAAGTAATTTTCTTACAGGGCTATGCTTCCGGTGGTTCTAAATGGGTACTCGATAACGGTTGTACGAGTCACATGACCGGAAGCAAGGATATCATCACGGAGATGCGGCCAAACCTTGATCACATTACCGTCTCCTATGGTGACAAGTCAAAATCTGAGGTATTGGGTCTCGGCAAAGTTGTGGTGGCTCACGATATCTCTCTCGTGGACGTCATGCTTGTTGAGACCCTCGGGTATAACTTACTTTCTGTTCGTGCCCTTGGTAAGATGGGCTTTGCAGTTTACATTGATGCTGATTTGGTGGTACTCTTGTGGAGCAAGTCTCTAAAAGTCGCATTCGTGGGATATGTCAAAAACGACATGTACGTGGTAGACTTTTTGGGGAAAACCACTACAGCTCCGATGTGTCTTTTCGGAAAGGCTGACGCAGGTTGGCTATGGCATCGCCGTCTAGCCCACGTCAATATGAGAACTTTGCAAAGTCTCCACAAGGGTGGCCACATTCTTGGACTAAAAGAAAATGTCTCTTTTGCCAAAGATCATGTTTGCAGGGCGTGTGTTGAAGGGAAAATGCATGATTCACCTCATCGAAGGAAAACCATTATCTCTTCAAAAAGCATCTTGGAGCTCCTTCATGTGGACCTCTTCGGACCTCCATCTCATGCAAGCCTCGGTGGGAAGAAGTATTGTCTAGTGATTGTTGATGATTACTCCAGATACACTTGGGTTTATTTCTTCAAGTTGAAGAGTGAAACTCCACAAACTGTCATCGACTTCGCCAACAAGGTTCAACATCAACACAACATCCCCATTCTGGTGATAAGGAGTGATAACGGCTCAGAGTTCAAGAACTACACCTTAAATGAGTTCCTAAGTGAAGAGGGGATAAGACATCAATATTCCGCTGCGTACACCCCTCAACAAAATGGTGTAGCCGAGAGGAAGAATCGGACTCTAATGGACATGGCAAGATCAATGTTGGCCGAATTCAAATCTCCATATAACTTCTGGGCTGAAGCAATCTCTATTGCTTGTCATTCATCCAACCGGTTATACCTCCGCAAGATTTTGTACAAGACTCCGTATGAAATACTTACCGGTAACAAGCCAAACATCTCATACTTTCGGGTATTTGGGTGTAAGTGTTTCTTTCTTATTAAAGGAGTTCATTTATATAAGTTTGAATCTAAGGCTCTAGAAGGTATTTTTGTTGGTTATGGTGCCGAATCCCACACTTATAGAGTCTACAATAAGCTCTCCAGAACTGTTGTAGAATCTTGTAGTGTGGTGTTCGAGGAAAATGACGGTTCCCATGCGGAGCAAGTTGGTGTTTGTGATGCAGATGTTGAAATACCCCAAGATGCCATAAGAAGAATGGGCGTGGGATTCTTCCGCCCCATTGAGGAACCCCTTGTGGCGGACCGGGAAGGACAATGCTCTACTCATATAGAGCCCTCATCTACACATACGCAACATGCTCCAACCACGGGGGCTACTTCTACACCATCTCCATCAACTGCTGAAGGTCAAGTTGCTCCAGAAAGCTCCAGGCCGGATTTTCCGGTGGATACCGGATTATCTGGCCACCCCGCTCCAGCTGTCCATGCAGCTCCTGGTGGTGAAGATATCAACACAAGCTCCAGGCCGGATTTTCCGGCTGACCCCGGATTATCCGACTCCTCGCCAGGTCAAGCAAGTCCCAGGCTTCCTGATGATGCTGCTGCAAGTCCTCCCAGGCCAGATTATCCGGCCACTTCATCGGCCGAATTATCCGGCCCTGACTCTCCAGTTCTGCAGCCTCCCGTTATGGCTACGGACTCACCTCAAGGGCATGCATCTCCACCACCTGCTACTGATGTTCCAGCTACTGATCAAGGCGAAGAAAATGCCCCCAATGAAGACTCAAGTGATGAATCTCCTCCACCAAGAGACAACAAACTTATTGAACTTCGTCGCAAGGCTTGGGCTGATCGTAACCTTGAGTTGAGGGGTCACACTCTCGACAAGGTTGTTGGTGATCTTCGATGAAGGGTGTCTACTAGAAGAGAATTGGCCAATTTTGGTGAGCATCAAGCTCATATATCCATGGTGGAACCTAAGAAGGTCTTTGAAGCTCTTGAAGACCTAGACTGGGTTCTTTCTATGCATGAAGAATTGAATAATTTCGAGCGCAACAAAGTCTGGAAACTAGTGGAGAAACCCAAAGAGTGCCGCAATGTTATCGGTACCAAGTGGATTTTCAAGAACAAGCAGGATGAGAATGGCATTGTTGTGAGGAACAAGGCAAGACTTGTGGCACAAGGTTACTCACAAGTTGAGGGCATCGACTTCGGCAAGACTTATGCTCATGTGGCTCGCCTTGAGTCCATCCGTATCCTACTTGCTTATGCTGCTCATAACAATTTTAAGTTGCAGCAAATGGACGTCAAGAGTGCCTTCCTTAACGGTCCTCTACATGAGTTGGTATACGTAAAGCAACCCCCGGGGTTTGAGGATCCTAACTTCCCGAACCATGTCTACAAACTCGATAAGGCACTCTATGGCCTTAAACAAGCCCCACGTGCGTGGTATGAGCACCTTAAAGAGCTTTTGTTAGATCGTGGCTTCGAAGTTGGACAAATCGACACCACTCTTTTTACTAAGAAGGTTAAGGGGGAGCTCTTCGTATGCCAACTATATGTAGACGATATCATTTTTGGTTCTACTAACAAAGCTTTTAACGATGAATTTTCAAAGCTTATGACTGACAGGTTTGAGATGTCTATGATGGGGGAATTACGGTTCTTTCTTGGATTCGAGATCAAGCAACTAAGAGAAGGAACCTTTATTAATCAAGCAAAGTACATCTAAGACATGCTCAAGAGATTCAAGATGACGGATCTAAATGGTGTCGCTACTCCGATGCAAACAAAGTGTCATCTCGAACTCAACCCTCATGGTAAAGATGTGGACCAAAAGGTATACCGGTCCATGATCGGCTCTCTTCTTTACCTCTGCGCATCTAGACCCGATATTGTGTTGAGTGTGGGAGTGTGTGCAAGGTATCAAGCAGCTCCTAAAGAAAGCCACTTAGTGGCGGTCAAGAGAATCTTTCGATATTTAGTTCATTCCCCCAACTTTGGTCTCTAGTATCCCAAGGGCTCCAATTTCTCTTTATGTGGTTATACTGAGTCAGATTGGGATGGTGATAAGGATGATCGGAAGTCAACTTCTGGAGATTGTCAATTCTTGGGAAGATCTCTTGTATGTTGGTCCTCCAAAAAGCAGAATTGTATATCTCTCTCCACCGCCGAAGCTGAATATGTTGCTGCGGCCAGCGCTTGTACTCAATTATTGTGGATGAGGCAAACTTTAAAGGAATACGGTGTCACTTGTGATAGAGTGCCTCTTTTATGTGATAATGAAAGTGTTATCAAAATTGCGTATAATCCAGTTTAGCACACAAGGACGAAGCATATTGAGATTCAGAATCATTTTATTCGTGACCATGTTGCTCGAGGCGATATTGATCTATATTTTGTGAGTACGAAGAACCAACTAGCGGATATCTTTACAAAGCCACTTGATGAAGCAAGATTCTGCTATTTGAGGAATGAGATAAATATCATTGATTCCGGGAGTTTGTCTTGATTACCCATGCACTCACTCGTACGTCTCAATCCTTGTTTGGTCTAGGTGTGGGCATGGATATAGGGGGAGTGTGATCCTAACTTATTGGGCTAACCCTCCCCCATATAATGCCAATAGCAAGTATATCATTTCTCTTAATATCATGTTGTGATATGTGAGCTTATTGATGAGTATTGGTCGTGAAGCCAAGATATATTTTCGCGGTGTCACACCATACACTCCAACAAGGTGGATTCGACCACCGCCCTCTCCCTTGTGGAGAATTGGATATTTTTGGATGTTATTTGCTCTCTCATGTTCTTATGGGAATCACACTCAATCTTGGCTTTTATTTGATTTGGATTTTGCAATTTTGAGTGTCTAGTACCATCTTAGTTTGGCATTCTCAATCCTAAGCCTTCCCTACCCCTAAGACATCTATTCTTGCACACAAGTCCCTTGTACACCTTGTGGGGGTGTTGTTTGGGGACGCGCGGGCGTGGTTCTGTGTATAACAGAATCCAAGATTTTAGACCGGATAATCCGACCCAAGTGTTGGCCGGATAATCCAGCCCTGGAGGATTCGATCTTAAAGGGCAGGGCTCGGGGAGAAGGGCTCATATCGAGCAGCACTTCTCCCCCAGCCCTCTTCTTCTCCCCAGCCGCCGCCTGCCGCCCCTCACCCTCCCCGGAGCCTCTCCGGCCACCGTATTTTCCGGGCCTTCCTGGATCTTCTTCTCCACACCTCCGGCTACCTTCTCCTCCGTGTTCTTCCTCCAATGAGTGAGGGTAACTCCCTCTCTCCCCATCTTTGGCTAGATGTGTATCTTGTTGGATGGAACGTTGTCTAGAAGGATGTGTTTTCGCATAGAACTTGTAGTCTTACAGTTTCTAGGCCCGATCTACTTTTTTGCATGCATTCTTGGTGAAATCGAAAATTTCTGCCAGGGCCGGATTATCCGCCCCTGGCCAGGCCGGATAATCCGGCCTGACAGATTCAAGTCTGCTTCAGTTTCACTATGGTGTATGTATTGAGTAGTTTTGACCTATGAATTTTTTGCCTACTTGTTCCATGCTCTCTCCTGGACTTGTGTGTATGCTTATCCCCTTGCTATCGCCGTTATTCTCCTCACAAGTGGTTCTGGTGTTCCCAACACCTACAAGCGCCGTCCTCGCGCCAAGTACTTTCGGGACGACGGTCAAGGTAACCTAGTGGACGAAGTTGAATTGCGGAGAAGGAAGAACGAAGAGAGGCGCATGGATGAACAATCCAAGAGGACTAGGAAGGGTGTGTCCAAGAGGAAGGGCAAGGAGCCCAAGATCAACTGCAGGGCTCTGGATGCGGTCTCCTTCTCTGCCATACGTCACCGTGACCTGTTTGCTAAGCTGCCTCATGATGATGAGTTGGGGGATACCCGGTTTTGGTATGCAGAACAGAAAGGGATTTATGAAGACATCTATGCCAGGCTGAACATTAGGCCTATGCACCTCTGGTTATTGCTGATGCTTTGGAGAAGGCGCATCTTGTGGATGCGATGTATGTGGCTGAGAGGATGGGGCTGCACCATCTCATGTCCCTCCAGTGCTCCTTTGACTCTGAGGTAGTGAAGCAATTCTTCTCCACTCTGGTGATTTGTGGTGATGAGCGTCGCACTATGAAGTGGATGACTCATGATAGGCCCATGACTGCTGATTTTCACGTATTTGCTGAGGTTTTGGGGTACTCCTTCCGCAGCAGGGATAGAGCCAGTGGCCACCGCATCATCACTCAATTGAAGCCCAACAAGGATGCAGCTCTCTCCCCGTGCACTGTGGACAATGGGATTGTCGGTACTGTGGCTAGTCTTGCTCCCATCTATGATGCATTGGTGGGTCTCTTCCGTGACTCTATTACAACGAGTGGGGGCAACAATGACAGCATCCGTGGTCACCTGGTTCAGCTACTTCAATTTTCTCATGAGGTTGCCTCCTCCGAGGACGAGTCAGTGCAGTACAGGCTAGATGTCATGGACTTCATTTACCATGAGTTGTGTGATGCTATGTTCAACCGTCTGTCCATTCCCTATGCGCCCTACATTATGTTGCTCATCCGCCACCTGCTTCCTGCCGAGGAGTTCCACATTGACTCGATGCACAAGGCCAAGAAGATTTACAACAAGGTTCGGAAGACTGCTCACCCCTCCTCTGCTCCTGAGGGTCTCATGAGGGATGCTCGTAGGCCCCCAGTGCCACCTGTGGCCCGCGAGATCAAGCAGCTGAACTAGTTCCAGCGTCACATCCTGTAACATCCCAAAACTTTAATCCAAGGTTATCAAGATCAAATTATCCAAAAATAGGGTTAACAAAAACTTTTCCAAATTTAAAATGAAAGCATTCATATGTGTATGCATTTAAAATAGGAGTTGTTTGAATTGCCATGATTGATTGATCCAATTCTTGTAAAATGTTTCTTAGGTGATTTAAACATCATCTACATCATTCCCAAACTTTTCCTAAAGAAAATCAAATAAAAAAGAATTAAAAAGGAGGAATGGTCATTTTGGCAAATTTAACTCTCATGCCTACTTTGGCTATTCCTAGTACTCAATTCTTAACAGAAACAATTCTTGATCTTTGCACCCCTTGCTAGTACACATAATGAGGTACCAAGGCCCATCTTTTGATGTGCTAAAAACATTCTGTAAACTATTTTAAATGACAGTTTAAAATTGAATCTAATGCATATGCATAGATCACCCCTATCTCAAAAACCATCTATTTGAGATCCACATTCAAAACCCTTGCAACCAGAGACTACCTATCACTAGTGGAGATCACTCAAAATTTTTGAAACCAAAATTCAAAACTTTCTTTCATGCGGCCATTTCATCAAACACTTGGCATGCATAATCTCTACTCTAATCCTAGCTCACTGTTTACAACAGGGTTTTGCCCCAATTGATCCCCATTTAATCCCCTTGTCCCCTCTTGATCTAACCAGAGCCTAACCAGCCTCTTCCCTACCCCCTAGCTGCACTGCCATGCCATGCCGAGCACCACCACTGGCCGAGAATGCACTGCAAGACAGCCCTCTAGCCCCTCTCCTCATGTCTAGCAGCTTGCAGTGGTCCACCTCCACCGCCCAACCAGCCCTGTGCCGTAGGCAGGAGCAGAGCGGCACCCCCCTGCAGCACGCCATGTCCCCACTTGCACAGACCATCCCTTAGCACCAGCCCGCGCCCACCGCTCCACCTCGACCTAGAGAACACCCCAGACATCCCCGTTCGCCGCCCAAAGCCTCACAGCCACCGCTCGCCGTGGACACCGCCGCTTCGGCCGCGCAGAGCGCCACCTCTCCCAGACCGCGTGCCACCGCCCCTACGATCGCATTCAATTCCTAGAGCACCACCAGGAAACCGCCCATCGATCGCCACCCCTAGCCATGCCTCTACCCCGCCGTAGCCTTGTCGCCAGAGTCGCCTGCCCATCCCGCTCGGTCTCACCGTCGGGCCTATAAAAGGAGCCCTCCCCAGCCTCTTATCTCCACACCATTCCACTCCCCTCACCTATCTGAACCTCACCCACCTCTAGCCGGAGCAAGTGGAGCAGCAGCTCGCCGGAATTGGAGCCGGAGCAGCCGCGGCAGGAGGAGAAGGGCGCCGTTGATTGCGACCACCCCAAGCTCCGCCGTAACCGCGCCTCGCCTCGCCGTCGTCTTCCATGTTGTTTGCCCGCCTCGCGGACCCTGCTGGACCCCTGGTACGCCCCTAGTAGACCCCCACTGAGCCGCTAGGGTTCGAGCTCGCCGGCGGCCTGTTCGTCATCGACGACGACCCTCAGCCGTTGATCTCGCTTCTAATCCTACGACCCACAGCGCGCGTACCGTTTCGCGTTTTAAGTGCCGCTGACACGTGGGACCCCCTGTCAGCTGAGCCTCAGCCATGAGCGCCACCGTCCGCCAAGTCCTTTCCCGTGCTAGCCAATCGATTCAAATCTAGATTTTTCTTTTTAGTTAAATCTAGTTTCTGTCCACTAGTTTGAAAATCAATTCAGAGAGTTTTAGAAATCCAAATTGCATGAAAGCAATTTTTTCTGAAAGGTATTAAAATGATCTATCCAAGCCCGTTAGATTAAATTCAATTAGAGTTATAGATCTCTCCTAATAAAAATAAGAAGACAGAAGCTTTTGCAACTTGAACCATTTTTATAAAATCAACCAAGTTAGCTTTTGAGTTGATTCCAACTCTCAAAAATCACATTTCATCATATCTATCTAAATATGTAATAATATTAAGGTTTAAATGCAGTGACGTTGGACTAGTACCAAAATAATGCTATATAGGCATTTCTAGTCACTTTAAATCATTAAATAATGAACTTAAACCAAAGTAATATTGATCCAACCCTTAAATCTCATTCCCACATGTTAGAATATGTGGTGATGACATGTGTCAACATGATCCCATGTTTTAAGTGGTGAATATTAAATGTTAGTTAACTTTTCAATGAGTAGAAATTACTTTTCTAAAATAAAAAGGTTGAAACTATTGAATTAAAACTTGTGATGTTTGTGATGATAATAGATCATCAATTGTGTGTTTTAGAATGATACTTAGCCTAGTTAAGTATGGTTTGGTGATTGTGCACTCCCTATGTATTTATAGACGCTAGTACCGACCAAGCTTTCGAGGAGGAGGAGTTCTAACAAGAAGAAGAAGAAGAAAACTTCAACCACTGCACCAACGAATGCAAGCTATTGTTAGAAGGCTAGAATTAAGCTAGATGAATGAGCAAGGATGCTTTAGGCATGCTTTGATCACACCCTTTTTTAACTATTAGTACCCCAAGCCTTACTTACAAGTTTTACTCCCCTTAGTGTGCAAAGTTCCTTACTTTTTCTGAAGGTGGCATAAAAAGTATAAAACTTAACCTACTTAGAAACCTTTAGATGTCATTCTATGGCATGAGATTGATCCCATCCTTCCACCTTAGTGAACACGCTTAACTTAGTATTTTAGAGTAGATCAAAAACTTGAGTCACTTTAGATGGGAGCACTTGGTGAAAATGAATTGTGAAAACCTTGGAATGATGAGTCATTCTATTGAGATGTTTTGACATGTGTTGAGAAACACAACTGGTTTATGATGATGAAAATGATGAGGCATGAGCCTTAACCCTTTTATAAAACTGATGGTTGGATTCGGATGCGATACCATTCCAAATTTACCGTACAACCACATTACCTGAATTGGGTAAGGCTTAGCTGGAAATTTATATGCATTAGTATTAGTTCCCTCACGGGAGAGGTTTGAGCCGAGGCTACCACTCAATGTGGTCCACCTATGCAGTGCCCAAGATGACTGATGGTCATGGTTGGGAGGCCATGCTCGTAGGAGAGGTGCTTGTACTAGGGTGTGTAAAGGGAAGGTTATGTTTGATTATCTGCATACTAAGTATGATGATTCAGGGTTATCCCTGACAGATGTATCGAATCTTGTGGTGAAAGTGTACCACCTCTGCAGAGTGTCAAACTATTCGAATAGCCGCGTCATGATTATGGACAGTTGGAATGGCCATACTGTTTTGTTGTCAGATGTTTTCTAAATAACTTGAAATGAATGATGAACTTTGACTTGACCACAACAGGGTTGTGTTGATGATAATAGCTTCCCAACTTAAGTGATTCTAGAACTTTACTTTATCTTTCTTTGCTTCTGAACTCAGCTTAGGTTTCAAACTTAACTTGATAGTTAAATTAGATTCAGCACCTTAACTTAGAATTATAGTACTTGTTAATATTAGTTTGCGAGTACTTGAAGAGTACTCATGGCTTTTGTCCCTGGCTATTATCATGGCCAGACTATGAAGGAGATTATCAAGATGATGGTCAGCAGGACGGCTATGATAACTAGGACTATCTACCTTCGTCAGCATTGCCTGTGCCCCTGAAGATGGACCCCACCGCTACGCTTATCTTTTATTTCCGCTGCTTGTTGTATTAAAGACTGGATCATGAGATCCTTATTTGTGTAAAACCTTATGTATGGTTTGTAATGGATGATGTACTGTGATATCCAATCCGTTATGTCTCGCAAAAATGGTAATCCTGGGATTGCGAGGTAGGGCATAACGGGTATCTGGGATTAAAAATCTGGGTGTTGACAAGTTGGTATCAGAGCCATCCTGACCATAGGAGACCTAGTTAGAATGGACGTCCAAACCAAAAACTTAGCTTCAAAACCAAAGTGACTATTTCCCCTCTTACCCTTGTGAACTCATTCTTTCTCAAAAATACACGTTCCTCAAAATTCTTACATTACTACTTAAAATTTGACACACTTGATCACTTCACTAACTTCCTCATCCTTAATTCTTGTAGATGGAGACTCAGTTCAGCAAGTTTTACCAGTTGGGAAACGGAGGTCACCGATCTTGAGAGGGATCTGGATTCACTGTCGGAGTTACTGGGACGCCCACATCCAGAGTTTCTTGGAGCTCAACTTCCAGGACCCCCAGGAGGAGACCTACAGTGGCTAGTCACCGCGGATCTTTGGTGAAGCATCGAAGCACCAACTTCCGGGAGGATTCAGTTCTCCATGAGAGATAACAACTGGCTAGATGGATTAGCCAGGGCAATGCATGAAGCTCTCACATGTCTATGTGCCCTCAGCGTCAACAAGATCCAAGGAACCCGTTTTGCCCACTATGCAAGGCGTGACTTCATGGGAATGCCGATGGAGATGCCAAGTCACCCATAGTTGAGGCGTAAAGTGGAGAATCTTGACTTCTTGCTGCATGACAGACAGCAGGAACTGGACAATGCCAGGGAGTTATCCAACCAGAACCGTGCCATTGCCGACTGAAGGCCTGGACTTCGCCTTTGCCGTCCAAGATCTCCAGTCTCTTCGTCGCCAGCATGCAAAGAAGGATCGCACCATCGCCCGTCTTCGCAAGAAGGTGGCCGACCTTGAGAAGACCGTCAAGGAGCAGGAAGCTCAGCTTGCCGCCAAGGAAGAAGAAGATGAGGGTGAAGACATCCAGGGAGATATGGATTCTTACCTCAGCAACGATGATGACTTTCTGGAGGAGGATGCTGTGGACTTCTACACTGATGATGAAGACTCCGGCTTCATCGACGATGAGTAGAGGCACTAGAGCACTGTCGTAGCATGAGATGTCTCATCTCATGGTATCATAGCTTGCAGAATGGTTCTTCAAACCATCTGTTTTCCCCTTTTGCTTGTTGTGGTGTGTGTTGTATCGGGTTCTTGCTTGCATGAACGAAAAAGAAGTTAGTTGAAAAACCTGAGTTTAACTCAAAGTTTTAGATTTGAAAAACCCAAAACCATGAACCTTAGAATTTCCCTCTTACCCCTATATCTATCTCAATCTTCAGATGACTCGTGGAAACCAAGGAGGGAGCAGCTCGTCGCAGGACCCAATGCTATAGATCTTGCAGAATCTCATCGCGGACCGTGAAGCAAGCAGGGCCGAGCGTCAAGCCAACTTAGCAACATTGCAGCAGATCGCCCAAATGGCTCTCAACAACCAAGGACATGGAAATCAGGATCACCAAGGATCCAAACTCAAAAATTTTCAGAACACCAATCCCCCAATCTTTAACCAATCTGAAAACCCATTAGATGCTGATGACTGGTTACAAACCATGGAAAACAACTTAGAGTTTGCCAGAGTTGATGAGAATGAGAAAGTTCTCTTCGCCACCCACTATCTAGTGGGAGATGCAAGAGCTTGGTGGAATAGCATCCGCAATATGAACCATGGCCAGGTGATGACCTGGGAAGCATTCAAGGTCAAGTTCAGCCGCACCCACGTGCCGCAAGGTCTTGTCAACAAGATGAGAGATGAATTCCACGAATTGAAGCAAGGAAGAATGACTGTGGTGGAGTACCGTGACAGATTCTTGTCACTTGCCAGATATGCACCGGATGAGATCAACACGGAGGCCAAGAAGAAGGAGAGATTCTTAAATGGACTGCATGATGAGATGCAGACTATCCTCGTCAACATCCGTTTTGATGATCTCGAAGAGCTAGTCGACTCTGCCATTCAGATGGAAGGGAATATTAACCAGGAAAACGACAACCGCAAGCGTCGTATGATGCAGCAGTCTGGATCTAGTAGTCACCAGAATTACCGTCCCAACCCCTCACCCGGATATGCACCAAGGAACAACCGACCCCCAAATTCTCGCCCAAGTTACCCCAACCGTAGCGGAGGTAATGTGAAGTCCGGAGGAAACAATCACAACTCCGGTAATGCCAACAATTTCAACCGTGCCCCTCCCAAGGGCAACAACAACAACAACACTGCACCTAGAACTGGCAGCAATGCTGTGCCTGTCGCAGTCAAGGACAAGTCCTAGATCACTTGTTTCGAGTGTGGAGTGAAGGGTCACTACTCCAATGAGTGTCCCAAGAAGACTGTCGCCAATGCCCCTGTGAATGCCCATTTCAGCAAGCAGCGTCGTGTTCAACCAGGAAGAAGATTTGCCCTGTGGAACCCTCACAACCGCAACGGTCGTCTCTTCCACATGAACACGAAGAAGCCGTGAGCGCCAGATGTAGTGCTGGGTATGTTTTCTGTCAACTCAGTTTTAGCAAGAGTATTGTTTGATTCTGGAGCATCGCATTCATTTGTCACCGAAGAATTTGTATGCACTAGTAAGATTCACCCAACCAACCTAAAGCATGTCATGATAGTTCAAATCCCCGGTTCAACAACAAAAGCTAGAAAAATTTGCAAAGCTGTACCTATCAGAATACATGGGATAGATTTTTATGCCAACCTAATTGTACTTGGAACCAAAGGATTGGAAGTAGTACTAGGTATGGACTGGATGTCAAGGCATAAAGGACTGATAGACTGTGCTAAGAAATCCATCACCATGACCAGTAGTTCTGGAGTAACAGTAGAGCATATCTCTGAAACCTTACCCCGTTAATTCAAGTGCAACAAGAGTGTAGCCCTGCCCACCATAGACCAAGTTAGAGTAGTCTGTGAATACCCCGACGTATTCCCAGATGAATTGCCAGGTATGCCCCCGGATAGGGATATTGAGTTCATTATCAAACTAATCCCTGGAACAGGACCTATAGCCCAGAGACCCTATACCATGAACCCCTCAGAGTTAGTGGAACTGAAGAAGCAGTTGGATGCCATGTTAGCAATAGGCTTGATTCAGCCAAGTGCATCGCCATGGAGATCACCAGTGTTATTCATCGACAAGAAAGATGGAGGCAATCATCTGTGTACAGATTACAGAGAGTCGAATGATGTCACCATCAAGAACAAGTACCCTTTGCCAAAGATAGAGGATCTATTTGATCAGTTGACTGGAGCTCAGGTATTCTCAAAGATTGATCTTAGGACTGGTTATCACCAACTTAAGATTCGTGCAACGGATATTCCGAAGACCGCCTTTACTACTCGCTATGGTTTATACGAGTATACGGTTATGTCTTTTGGATTAACCAATGCCCCTGCTTATTTCATGAATCTCATGAATAAGATCTTTATGAATTTCCTAGATAAGTTTGTAGTTGTGTTTATCGACGACATCCTTATCTACTCCAAGTCAGAATAAGAGCATGAGCAACATCTGAGAATCATCCTAGAAACCCTGAGAGCATCATTATATGCCAAGTTCAGAAGTGTGAGTTTTGGCTGAAAGAAGTAGGATTCCTAGGACATATTGTTTCACGAGGAGTCTCTGTTGATCCCACCAAGGTCAAAGATGTCGAAGAATGGGAAGCCCCAACCAATCAAACCCAAGTTCGTTCATTTCTCGGATTAGCGGGATATTACCGCAAGTTCGTAGAAGGATTCTCGAGCATAGCCCGACCAATGACCCAATTGTTGAAGAAGGACAAGAAGTTTGAATGGACAGACAAGTGTGAAGCCAGTTTCCAAGAGCTGAAGAAGAGATTGATATCAGCCCCAATTTTGATCATGCCAGACATCAAGAAGCCGTTTGATGTGTATTGTGATGCATCTAAGATTGGCTTAGGATGTGTATTGATGCAAGAAGGAAAAGTCATCGCGTATCTGTCTCGACAATTGAAGCAACATGAGCAGAATTATCCGACCCATGATCTTGAGCTAGCAGCCGTGGTTCTAGCTTTGAAGACATGGCATCATTATTCAATGGGTAATCGCTGTGAGATTTACTCAGATCATAAGAGCTTGAAGTATATCTTCACTCAGAAGGAGCTGAATATGAGGCAAAGAAGATGGATAGAGTTAATCAAGGATTATGACCTTGACATTCACTATCACCCCGGCAAAGCCAATGTGGTAGCGGATGCTCTTAGCAGATTGCCGTGTAGGCTTAACACCATGATCAAGGAGAAGCAACCAAGTTTGTATGAGGAGTTGGAGCATTTCAGGACTGAGTTAGTTAGCAAAGGATTCCTAGCTAGCATTGAACTTCAACCCACTTTGATTAGCCAAATCAAGGAAGCCCAGAAGGGAAATGAAGGTATCGACGGAATCAAACGTTGTATTGGTACAGGAAAGGTACCTGGATTCACCGAATACGAAGGAGTACTGTGGTACAAAGGACGTATCTGTGTGCCAGCAGATTTGGAGCTGAAGGAAATTATCATGAAGGAAGCTCATGATACTCTTTATTCTATCCACCCCGGAGGAACAAAGATGTATCAGGATTTGAAAGAGCAATTTTGGTGGCACAAGATGAAGAGAGAGATCGGAAGATACATCGCCAAATGTGAATCTGTCAAAGAGTCAAAGCAGAGCATCAGAGACCTGCAGGATTGTTGCAACCATTGCAGATTCCGGAATGGAAATGGGATTCCGTCGGAATGGACTTTATCACAGGTTTACCTACTTCTAGTAGGGGAAATGACTCAATCTGGGTCATAGTTGATAGACTGTCCAAGGTAGCCCACTTTATACCTGTCAAGACAACTTACCAGAGTGCAAAGCTAGCAGAGCTATACATTGCTAGGATTGTTAGTCTGCATGGAACCCCCAAGACCATCGTATCAGATCGAGGAACCCAGTTTACCTCGAGATTTTGGCAGAAAGTTTAGGAAGGTTTATGAACCAAGTTGAACTTCAGTACCGCTTATCACCCGCAAACAGATGGACAAACTGAGAGAGTCAACCAGATCCTAGAGGATATGCTTAGAGCTTATGTGTTGGAATACAGATCAAAATGGGAAGACTGCCTGCCTTTCGCAGAATTCTCATATAACAACAGTTATCAAGCTAGTTTGTAGATGGCACCATTTGAATTCCTATACAGAAGAAAGTGTCGTACCCCTTTGAATTGGTCGCAAGTAGGAGAGAGTCAGATCTTTGGACCCGACATTCTCCGAGAAGCAGAAGAGAAAGTTCACAAAGTCCGTGAGCACCTCAAGACCGCCCAATCCAGACAGACGAGTTATGCTGACAAAAGAAGGAGAGACCCGACTTTCAATGTCGGAGATTTCATATATCTCAAGGTTTCACCATTGAAGGGAACTCAACGCTTCAGTCTGGGAAAGTTAGCTCCCAGATATATCGGACCTTTCAAGATTCTGAACCGCCGAGGAGAAGTATCGTACCAACTACAACTGCCTGAAGAGATGTCAGCCATCCACAATGTGTTCCATATCTCGTTACTTCGCAAATGCTTGGAAGTGCCTGAGAAGACCGAAGTTTTCAAGAACATCGATCACAGAGCTGTGGAAATCAACAATGACCTGACCTATCGAGAAGTACCCATCCGTATCTTAGAAGAAGACTACAGAACCACCAGGACCAGGAGTATCAAGTTTCTCAAGATTCAGTGGAGCAACCATACCGAGGAGGAAGCTACTTGGGAGCGCGAAGATTACATTAGAACAGAGTCCCCAGATCTCTTTAGTTCCTAGTTTTCTTTGTAAATATCGGGACGAGATTTTGTTTAACGGGGGAAGGTTTGTAACATCCCAAAACTTTAATCCAAGGTTATCACGATCAAATCATCCAAAAATAGGGTTAACAAAAACTTTTCCAAATTTAAAATGAAAGCATTCATATGTGTATGCATTTAAAATAGGAGTTGTTTGAATTGCCATGATTGATTGATCCAATGCTTGTAAAATGTTTCTTAGGTGATTTAAACATCATATACATCATTCCCAAACTTTTCCTAAAGAAAATCAAATAAAAAAGAATTAAAAAGGAGGAATGGTCATTTTGGCAAATTTAACTCTCATGCCTACTTTGGCTATTCCCAGTACTCAATTCTTAACAGAAACAATTCTTGATCTTTGCACCCCTTGTTAGTACACATAATGAGGTACCAAGGCCCACCTTTTGATCTGCTAAAACATTCTGTTAACTATTTTAAATGACAGTTTAAAATTGAATCTAATGCATATACATAGATCACCCCTATTTCAAAAACCATCTATTTGAGCTCCACTTTCAAAACCCTTGCAACCAGAGACTATCTATCACTAGTGGAGATCACTCAAAATTTTTGAAACCAAAATTCAAAACTTTCTTTCATGCGGCCATTTCATCAAACACTTGGCATGCATAATCTCTACTCTAATCCTAGCTCATTGTTTACAATAGGGTTTTGCCCCCAATTGATCCCCATTTAATCCCCTTGTCCCCTCTTGATCTAACCAGAGCCTAACCAGCCTCTTCCCTACCCCCTAGCTGCACTGCCATGCCATGCCGAGCACCACCTCGCCGGCCGACAATGCACTCGTAGCAGCAGCCCTCTCCAGCCCCTCTCCTCATGTCTAGCAGCTTGCCAGTGGTCCACCTCCACCGCCCAACCAGCCCTGTGCCAGAGGCAGAGCGGCCAGGAACCGCCCGCTGAGCTTGTCGAGCATGCCGACATCGCCTCTGAGCACGCGCCCCTGTCTGCTTGCAGACCATCCCTTGGCACCAGCCCGCACTACGCTCCACCTCAACCTGGAGAACACCCCAGACATCCCGTGCTCGCGCCCTAAAGCCTCACAGCTACTGCCGCCGTGGACACCGCCTCACCGATCAGAGAGAGTGCCACCTCGCCTGCCGTGCCACCGCCCCTACGATCGCATTCAATTCCTAGAGCACCGCTAGGGAACCGCCCATCGATCGCCACCCCTAGCCATGCCTCTACCCCGCCGTAGCCTTGTCGCCGGAGTCGCCTGCCCATCCCGCTCGGTCTCACCGTCGGGCCTATAAAAGGAGCCCTCCCCAGCCTCTTCTCTCCATACCATTCCACTCCCTCACCTCTCTGAACCTCACCCACCTCTAGCCGGAGCAAGTGGAGCAGCAGCTCGCCAGAATTGGAGCCGGAGCAGCCGCGGCAGGAGGAGAAGGGCGCCGTTGATTGCGACCACCCCAAGCTCCGCCGCAACCATGCTTTGCCTCGCCGTCTTCTTCGACATCGTTTGCCCGCCTCGCCGACCTTGCTGGAGCCCTGGTACACCCCCAGTAGACCCCCACGGAGCCGCTAGGGTTCGAGCTCGCCGGCGACCTGTTCGTCGTCGACGACGACCCTCAGCCGTTGATCTCGATTCTAATCCTATGGTCCACAGCGCGCGTACTGTTTCGCGTTTTAAGTGCCGCTGACACGTGGGACCCCCTGTCAGTTGAGGCCCGTGCCGTGGAGCGCCACTGGGCTGACCCAAGTCCTTTCCCGCGCTAGCCCATCGATTCAAATCTGGATTTTTCTTTTTAGTTAAATCTAGTTTCTGTCCACTAGTTTGAAAATCAATTCAGAGAGTTTTAGAAATCCAAATTGCATGAAACCAATTTTGTCTGAAAGGTATTAAAATGATCTATCCAAGCCCGTTGGATTAAATTCAATTAGAGTTATAGATCTCTCCTAATAAAAATAAGAAGACAGAAGCTTTTGCAACTTGCAACATTTTTATAAAATCAACCAAGTTAGCTTTTGAGTTGATTCCAACTCTCAAAAATCACATTTCGTCATATCTATCTAAGTATGTAATAATATTAAGGTTTACATGCAGTGACTTTGGACTAGTACCAAAATAATTCTATATAGGCATTTCTAGTCACTTTAAATCATTAAATAATGAACTTAAACCAAAGTAATATTGATCCAACCCTTAAATCTCATTCCCACATGTTAGAATATGTGGTGATGACATGTGTCAACATGATCCCATGTTTTAAGTGGTGAATATTAAATGTTAGTTAACTTTTCAATGAGTAGAAATTACTTTTCTAAAATAAAAAGGTTGAAACTATTGAATTAAAACTTGTGATGTTTGTGATGATAATAGATCATCAATTGTGTGTTTTAGAATGCTACTTAGCCTAGTTAAGTATGGTTTGGTGATTGTGCACTCCCTATGTATTTATAGACGCTAGTACCGACCAAGCTTTCGAGGAGGAGGAGTTCTACCAAGAAGAAGAAGAAGAAAACTTCAACCACTGCACCAACGAATGCAAGCTATTGTTAGCAGGCTAGAATTAAGCTAGATGAATGAGCAAGGATGCTTTAGGCATGCTTTGATCACACCCCTTTTTAACTATTAGTACCCCAAGCCTTACTTACAAGTTTTACTCCCCTTAGTGTGCAAACTTCGTTACTTATTCTGAAGGTAGCATAAAAAGTATAAAACTTGACCTACTTAGAAACCTTTAGATGTCATTCTATGGCATGAGATTGATCCCATCCTTCCACCTTAGTGAACACGCTTAACTTAGTATTTTAGAGTAGATCAAAAACTTGAGTCACTTTAGATGGGAGCACTTGGTGAAAATGAATTGTGAAAACCTTGGAATGATGAGTCATTCTATTGAGATGTTTTGACATGTGTTGAGAAACACAACTGGTTTATGATGATGAAAATGATGAGGCATGAGCCTTAACCCTTTTATAAAACTGATGGTTGGATTCGGATGCGATACCATTCCAAATTTACCGTACAACCACATTACCTGAATTGGGTAAGGCTTAGCTGGAAATTTATATGCATTAGTATTAGTTCCCTCACAGGAGAGGTTTGAGCCGAGGCTACCTCTCAATGTTGTCCACCTATGCAAAGGCCCAAGATGGTGATGGTCATGGTTGGGAGGCCATGCTCATAGGAGAGGTGCTTGTACTAGGGTGTGTAAAGGGAAGGTTATGTTTTATTATCTGCATACTAAGTATGATGATTTAGGGTTATCCCTGACAGATGTATCGAATCTTGTGGTGAAAGTGTACCACCTCTGCAGAGTGTCAAAATATTCGAATAGCCGTGTCCGCGGTTATGGACAGTTGGAATGGCCATACTGTTTCGTTGTCAGATGTTTTCTAAATAACTTGAAATGAATGATGAACTTTGACTTGACCACAACAGGGTTGTGTTGATGATAATAGCTTCCCAACTTAAGTGATTCTAGAACTTTGCTTTATCTTTCTTTGCTTCTGAACTCAGCTTAGGTTTCAAACTTAACTTGATAGTTGAATTAGATTCAACACCTTAACTTAGAATTATAGTACGTATTAATATTAGTTTGCGAGTACTTGAAGAGTACTCATGGCTTTTGTCCCTGGCTATTATCATGCCCAGACTATGAAGGAGATTATCAAGATGATGGTCAGCAGGACGGCTATGATAACTAGGACTATCTGCCTTCGTCAGCATTGCCTGTGCCCCTGAAGATGGACCCCACCGCTACGCTTATGTTTTATTTCAGCTGCTTGTTGTATTAAAGACTGGATCGTGAGATCCTTATTTGTGTAAAACCTTATGTATGGTTTCTAATGGATGATGTACTGTGATATCCAATCCGTTATGTCTCGCAAAAATGGTAATCCTAGGATTGCGAGGTAGGGCATAACAGGCATCTGGGATTAAAAATCCGGGTGTTGACACATCCTCTGCATGGGCGTGGACACACGCAAGGGTCAGTATGAGGCCTACATGCAGCGCCATGAGTTGGCTCACTCCTAGCAGCTCATTCTCCACCACGTGTCTGGCTCCTACACCTCCCACTCCATATGCTCGGTGGAACTCTTCCTCTGGGCTGAACTATGGTGAGCTGGAGCGTCACTTGTTCCCCTTTGCGCCTGCTACTGATGCTGATGATGAGGAAGGTGACACTGAGGAGCTTGAAGATGAGGATGAGGAAGAGCATGAGGACGAGGACTATGATGAGTGATCCCATGGGGCGCTAGCATCGCTCTTCTCCCTTTTTGGTGTCTCGATGCCAAAGGGGGAGAAGTAGTTCTATTAGGATGTCCGTGGATTTGCATGGGTTGGGCATAAGCACTTGCACTTTTTATTTGTTATTTCTTGCTTATGCCCATTTAGCGTTGAACTTTTATATTTGTGGTTTGTGATTTGTGGTTGAGACTTTTTGTGGTTGTCTGGATGATACCTATGGACTTCATATCATGGATTATGCTCATGGTTATATCTATTCATATCCTATTGCTGGAGGTTTATCACTAAGGCGCGATCATAATGGTTATCCAATAATAATTGTGATTTGTGTCAAGGATGCCTATTCTCTACTTCGGTGGTATGTGTTTTTGCCCGTCTGTCTATGGAATAGATTCACCAATTTGTGTGCATTTGTATTCCAATGCAAAACTCTATTATGCACACATTGAGGGGGAGTCCCTTTCATAGTTATCTCTGTGTCTTGTGTCTTTCTCCTGAATCTGGTATTGTCATCTAACACCAAAAGGGGGAGATTGAAAGAACATTTCATGTTTCCCTATGTTTTGCGTGTTAGATAACAATACTATGGAGACTTTTCATGTGTGCTAAGTGTACAAGAAGTTTTGAGGGGGGCCGGATAATCCGCCCCTCCAAGGGCCGGATAATCCGGCCTACCTCATCTCTCAAGGAAACCAAGGCGCGTCACTCTGTGTCCTGTCGGATTTTCTCGAAAATCAATCGGGGCGTTTTTCCTTCCCAGCCGGATAATCCGGGTTTCGCAAGCCGGATAATCTGGCCCCCTTCGCAAAGGAGCCAAAGGAGCCAAGGCTCGGTATCCGGTCGGATTTTCTACCGGAAAATCCGAACTGGGCGGTTTTTCTTCCTAGGCCGGATAATCCGCCGCGATAGGCCGGATAATCCGCCCCGAAGTTGATCAAGGGCAAGCCGCAGGCGGAGATTTTCTCGGGGCCGGATAATCCGCCCTCACTTGGGCGGATAATCAAACCCCAAAAGTAAACGGCTGGTTTTTGGAAGGGGTATAAGTACCCTTCTTCCCCAACATCCAGAACTCTTGATTCATTCGAATTTGACTAGACCCTGTGCAAGAGCTCTAAATCTCGATCTCCCACTTCAACCACCCTAAGGTCTTGATCTTTGGTGGAATTGAAGGAGGAGAAGTTCATCATCAACATCAAGAATCAAGCGCTCCAACTCCTCTCCATTCACTTGGAGAAATCCTGATCTAGTATTCGTTAATACCTAGATCATGTTATTGTATTTGACAACTTTGTTCTTGTGGCAGCTTGTTGTCACTTGAGCCTCAAGTTGTTGTGGAGTTGTTGCCCGCTAGTTGTGTAAAGGCGCCATGCCTCGAAAGGGTACCTATAGTGGAAGGTGGATCAGGCCCGTTGTGGCGAGATCCATCGGAGAACAGGGTGAGGCCTTTTGTGGCGTGGTGGTCTTAGTACCGCCCACCCCTCCAACACAGATGTACTTCCCTTAACAAGGAAGGAACTGCGGTCAAACAAATCCTGTGTCTCCACGTGCTTCACTTCGGTTCACTCGTTCCTCTTCCACTCGCTCCTTACTCGCTAGGAGATAGGTTTGCATATAGGGAAATTCCACACATTAGTTTATCTAGAGAATTTACCTTTGTGCTAAGCCTAAAATTGAAAAAGAATTAAAAATTGGTGTAGAACCTATTCACCCCCCTCTAGGTGCCCATACGATCCATTTCACATACTCAGCAAGTTCACTAAAAAGGTGTGTATGATGCACTATATCTACAGCCATAGACCAAAGGTCGTAGGCGATGCAGGTTTTCATAAACGTTTCTTCAAAGGTTGCTTTTATTCTTGAAACTATGTCCGACATTCTTCACAGGTTGACCAGAACCTTCGTGGGGTACTTTCCTGCCGCGTTCGTAGCTCCTTCCCGGAACAGGGAGTAACACGTCATAGTTCTTACACTCTGCAGAGGTGCGTTACTTTACCCATGAGAGACCAAATCCTTGTTACACAACCGGGCAGCTTATTCCCATCCACAATTCCGTGATGTGGGGCCCAGTAGATGATCCAAGCCAATCACTACCTCCTTCGCGACCCTGCATGTCCCCTTGGTGTATGCCATACCCACATCTTGAATTACGACAATGGTTGGTACAGACCGTTCAGATGCCAGAACTATCATGGGACGTTAAGGGTTCCCACCCATATGATGCATATCCTCTACGAATTACCAATTAATGCACGCTATGAGGATAACAGCCACGACCTGTGCATCCGGATACATGCGAGAGGAAGAAGATACAACTGACTTCTCTGTCCCATTCCAAATCTCATGGTTAACGCGTAATATACAGTGCTAGAATCACTGGTGACATTGGTTGTTAAGTCCTAGATGATATATTCCTGGACAATGGTATCCCAATTGCCAGACTTAATAGATTAGCTGATCACCCTGGATCAGTAACCAATATTTTACATTATTATTGAAAATAGTGTTTTCTGACCTTTTTGAAATGAAGGTGATGACAACATTTGAGTAACAAGTATTTGATAGAAAATAACCAAAAGATATGAGAAAGTGTGAACTTGCCTTTTGTGATTACAAGATTATGCGCTCACGGTCTTTGAGACAATAGAAGATCCAAAAGCTGTAAATAGCATCATTGGTCCGGTAAGGACAAATGTTTAAAGAAGCAAGATGCAATTATGTATTAAGTAATGTAATGCAGTTTGATAAACACGAATCCTCGGGATAGTCATATCTAATCTAGGGTTCAAAATTTGGGGATGATTTCTTTATAATGTGATACACTTTTATACCAGCTTCACACTTGTGCTTCTTATTAAGGCTTGTGAGAGTGTGTGAAACAATTAAGTAAATACAACAAATAGTATGCAATACTACATCACTCAAATGGGTATGGTATCTAAAGGATTTCTTAAGCAAGATTATCAATCAATTAGAGCCTTTATAGAAATGCTTAAGGCTTACTTTTAAAGTTTCTTAAAAGAATAACTTTTGAGGAAAGGATTTCTTTACAAAGTAAAGGCAGTTAAACTTAAAGCTAACACTTCAATATTTTCTTACTAGTTATGAATATTCAAGAAGAAAACAATTACCATATTTGAATAGCTATTCCACTTGTAGTGGGTACTTATATATTTTGAATATGTATTATATTATATGTGATCCACTTCTTAATGTTTTATAAAGGTAGAAGACAAGTGTTATTTCTTTTATAGGGTGGTGTTTTCTTAACTTTATAAGTGAATAAAATCACTTACTTATTTTAGGAGTAATGCTTATACCTTTTAAATATGGGACAAAACATTACTTTAATTAATTAAAACTTTGTTTAGATTCAATTGGATTCTTAAGCTTGTAAGAGAATTAGTAGATATTATCTTGGTGATTTTATAAATGAGAAAATCTTTTTAAGAAAATTAAGATACACTTAATAGTAATTTTAGGATGTACATCTTAAAATGATTAGATCTATTTTTACTTCAATTGAACTTGTTATTCACTTTTAGACTTGAACAATTAATGTTAAGAGTAAAGTAAAGATTTTTGTATTTTTAATCCATTAAGATATTAGAAAATAGTTTTAATCAATACTTATTAAACTTTTACCTTTATTTGACTGCAAATGTGTAATAGGATATTTTTAATGTGTAGTTTTTATTTTTGTGATCATTTTGGTATATTATAAGTATTTTTATGTTTTTTAATTAATAAGTTATGATTTTTATAAGTTTTATCACTTTATAAATACTAAATAAATAATAAATACTTAGTTAAGTATCACAAAAATGTAGTAAATAAGTTTATCAATGTATATTTTGCTTTTCTAAGAATTTTTATATATTATACTTATTTTTATGAATTTTAAATAATAGAATATATTTATTTAATAGTTATCGCTAATAGGTTATTTACTAATAATAATTATTATTTTATTTAAGTTGGAGAATAAAATCTGATAATAGGTTTATATTGTAAAGTTTATTTTTCTGAACATTTTGATATATAATATATATTTTTCTGAATTATAAAATTAAAGTTATTGAATTTACAAGATTTAATCATTTTATTAAATTTCTGGAAAATATTTATATTTTAATTTCTAATGTTTTATCTATTTACTAAACAGAGAAATACTTTTTACCTCGACTCCTAATCTAGCCATGGTCACTGACTAGTGGGGTCAGGACCACGTCGGTAGCCACCTAGGTCTGGACTAGTTAAACCGGCTGACGTGGCCAGGAGTGACGTGAGCATGACATCATCATGACGTCACCTCACCAGTGAGGTTCAGACGGTGAGCGGCGGCGGCGATTTAGTGCAAGCTAGCAAGCGCGGCTAGGCTTGCTGAAACAAGCGTGACGCGAGGAACCAAGGACTAGCGTCGCCGCCATGATTTGGTCAACGGAGGATGGTGAACAACGGTGGACAGCGGTGGCGGCGTCAGGTGCTCGTGGCGGGATCGACAAAGAGGAAAAATAAGAGGGTGGAGAGGACGAGAGGGTCAAGAAACTCACCCTGATGATGCTCGCATCATCGGAAGAGGCATACGTGGCCGGAGGCGATGGTATGGACAGCGACGAATCTCGTCAGAGCCGATGAAGACAATGACATTGTGCTTGATTACAGTTGTGCACGGTCGATTCCCTCTACGAGAAGAACCAGGACAACACGGCGGTTCCATCAGTGGCTTCAGATGTGTGAGAAGAGATCGGGAACGGCGGCTTCTCAGAGCTCTGGCGAGCTAGGGTTCGGTGGTTCTTCGGTGGAGAGGATAAGGGAGAGTGGGCGAAAATAGAATGAGGGGATGAGGATGAAAGGACAATGCGGTGGCATTCTTATCCTTCTCTGGCGACCACGGTGAGGATCTTGACGCAGTCGACAGCGGCGCTCCTGGCAACGATCTACTTCGACCACCGCGTGTGATGTGGACAATGGAGATAGCGAGGACAAATCGGTATTCGGGTCGGGCGGTGCTGGGCTGTTGTGAAGTGAGCGAAACGTTGCTGGGTGCACTCGTGGCGATAGTTAAGCGAGAGAACAGTTGGGTCGTGAACCGCGTCTGCTGACTGCTTCTTTCCTTTTCCTTTTTCAATTCCAGTTTCTATTTTCACTCTTCTTTTCTATTTACAAATTCATTTCAAATATAAATATTTTCCAAGGATTTAAATATCCATAGAATTTGCAGGTCATGTATATTGTTGTATAAAGCAATTATGACCATCTTCTTTCCATTTCTTATTGTGTATAAAATATTCATAACTATATGAAGGGTTCTTTTATTTAGTAAAGTTAATATAAATTAGGGTTTTAGGGATTTGCCTCTTCTAAAGCAAATCATATGGCAATGTTCTGATTTTCACCATGATATTTGTAATGGTAATGATTTAAGATGGTGAGCGGTAGGCATGGAATATATGCATACTTAACCTGTTTTAATAACCATATTATATGTTGGTTTAAATCCTAGGATTCATAAAGTTTGGAATTTCCTTTATTCAGATTCCATTACAATTTCTTCATAACCATTCTTCTTATTTTCAAAGTAAGTATGGATCACTTCTTGAACTAGTTGTTCACTACTTTCTTAAGTGTGGTTAATGTTTTGATAGAAGTTTGTTATATAATGGTGAACAACCATTATCATTCAGGTGGCACAAGTGATCTTAATGCCCAGCAACATTTATTTAGGGTTTCTAATACCACACTCACTATGGTCCCTAGAGGATACACTACCCTCAAGTTTATTAGTGAATGTTGCTAGGGATCAAGGTTTTAGGATTGATCCTGAATTTATAACCCAGAATGATTTCTCAACTTAGAGTGAGCTATTGAGATTGCTTTACTAAAGTGATCTTGATGGTATATGAGACTACATCTTTATTAGCATCTAAGATAATAAAACAGACAAGGCCTTCATCCATAAACACTCATCGGATTCTCTAATTATCTCTTGGAAGCTTTATTTGTCCAAGAGATACTATTCTTTGGCTGCTTGAAAATAGGAATTGGTTCCACTGCTAACTTAATTCTAAGGTTCCAGACAAAGAGGTAGATATGGTTCTGTCATGGCTTGATATACTGTTTGTTGAAAGTTTCTCAAGCACTCCTACCTTAATACCTCACTAAGCTTATCTTTAGATAAGGAATTCCTTTCCTAAATAACTCTATAAATCTCTCTTATCTTATTCACAAAGATCACATCTTCCTGAATAAGTCAATCATCTGACTCCACCATATCCATCATCATATGATGACATGGTCATGCCACTTCAACAATAATCATTCTCCATTATTCTCCTAGTATATAACTTCTATTATTTAACCACCTCTGATAGATCCACCAAAATTAGTTATTACTAACTTCTTTCCATAACTCCTTAATATCTACCTTGCATCTACTTCTAAGGCTTGCAAGATTACAATTCTCTCTATATGACATGTGATATTAATCCTCTAAAATAGATATGGTACTACTCCCATAATACAAGTTTGTTCTTGTATTAGCTTCATTAAACTACTATGCTTCCAACTACTCCATACAACTCATATTATATACTTCATCAAACTCTAGCTTGACTTCTCATGATCAAGCTAGATGATTCAGCTTACTAAGGTTTTACCTAATTTGGTATACTCACAACTCTTCTTCAACACCCAGGCATCTATTCTCAAGTAACTTGAGAATAATGACCACCATTCCTTGATCATGCTAAACCTAGGCTTCTAACAGTCTGATCAAAATCTATTAACACTAGGTAGTAGACTTGTACTAGTCTCTCTATAAGGCTTATCTTGTTAAGAAACTTACTTTAGGTTTATACCTACTTGGCTTAACAAGATTACCATTGGATGATCTGATACTACTAGATTTCTCATAGCTCCATGATCAATAGCTTAACTCTTGGGTTTAGATATTTTCTCTAGTTAACTCAGGAGTGAGTTAACTCCTCCAACTTCAAATGGTTTGATCTCCACCAAGGATCACATTCCATTAATGATGGAACACTCTTCCATAATTGGTTCCTCCTTATAATTTACTTAAGGTCTTTGGAAGGTGAATATAATAGGTCAAAGTTAAGTGTCAATAAGTGCTAGGTCAAGAATTGATCACACACATTGATGATCAATTGACACTAGGACTTGGTTAAATAGGAATGTCATCTCCTAATACGATATTAAGAGTGTGTTGGATGGTCTTGACTAGACTTCCCTTTCTACTCTATTTGTGATAAGAATTAATGTTTAAGAACTACCATGATACCCATGGTGTTGGGTATATACTTTCCGGGTATCCTCACTGTGCCTCACTGACCAGGGTAGCCCACTTCGGTTTAGAGCTTTGCTTCACGGGCGACCTAGTCAGGGAGAAGAGACCGAGTTCAGTCCGGCTACGGAAAGGCCCAGAAGACTTACCGACTTAGGCCTGTTATGTTACTTGTAGTTCAAGATGTACTCTGTAACCGACTCTTAGTCGTGTCTGGATAGGTCTATCCTATAAACCCTAGGCCGGATATCTATATAAGTCATCCTAGTGTACACCTTTAGGGCACCTGACAATAGTCTACAATCTCAACTTGCGCAGGTGAAACCCTTGTAACCCATATTCCGGCTCTGCCGTATTACTGGATTGCTAGCAGGAGTAGGATCCGTCCAAAGCCAGCGGATTCGAACCTGGGTAAACTTGTGTGCTCATTATCCCGGAACACCGTACGTCTCACACCCTTCTCTTCCGCACACCCCGAGGACCCCCTCATGGCGTACTTGTCATCAATCCAATGACAGTTGGCACCCACCGTGGGGAAAGTGAGCTTCGAATCTGCGTTCTGAGTGGAATCTGCAAGAATCAGAATCGGCATGACCATCACCATCGGTCGCATCCTCTATGCTAGCGATGTCCCTCTCATCGTTCTCGACGAGACCTAGATTCCGGCTAGGGAGGCCATGACTTCCTACACCATCATGTCTTTTGGCAAGATCGATGTGTACATCGGTTTTGCTGAACCTGCCCCACCCACCGCAGCAGTGATGATAGAGGCAGAAGAAATCTCTAGGTCCACTTTGTCCGTGGAGGCGGTAGAGTTCCGGATATGAGAAAACCCTAATCCTACCTAGCCCGCACCTATTGTGGAGATAGTGGAGAAAGCTGAACCTGAAGCAGATCTTGCGAGGCAAGTTGAATCTGGAGTGGATCTCCCTAGCGAGGCCGAATCCCAGATCAATCTACCCACCAAGGTTGAAATCCAGGAGGAGCATGACAACAACCTTGATTCTAGCTCTAGCAATGCCGGAATAGATCAACCTTTCTTGAGGCATACGTTGAGGCGCGTGATGATGCAAGGCACAAACGTGGATGAGGTTCTCGAGACCATCAGAATTTTCGAGGAAGCCCATGAGGAAAGTCGTAACTACCTCAGGACACACACGTCGCACTTTGTCGGATATGTTGGATCCGGATCTGGCTCTACCGATGCTGGTGACAACAAAGACTCGGTGCTGGAGGTGATCGGGACAAACACCGACTTACCGACATCTTCGGATGATTCCATGACATCAACGGATTTTCGTAAGTTCTCCATAGAATACGAAGAGGAGTTCAGCTCCAAAGCTGCAGAAGAAGGAGAAGCCATGGACAAAGGATCCGGAGAAAACTCTCCCAAAGCACAGGATGACATGGATCTCGAAGACAATCTTGACGTCCAGATGTCCGAAAGTACCGATCAGAGCTTGACTCCAGGAAACGGACCTAAAGCCTCTTTGCTACCGGTGCTGCCAAGAAGGCAAAGAAGAAGAAGAACAAGACCCCAGCAAAAGACCCTCCAGCAGAGGAAATGATTGCCGAGGAGTATGAGGAAGACTCGGATGGAGAATTAATCCCAAAAGAGCCCAAAGAAGCTTTGGTGGATGGACACGTGGTCACCGTTGGTGCCCGTAAACTCATCGATGTTGCGCTAACTACACCTATCCCTACAACTTCAGAACTTACTGCTGAAGAATTGGAAGAAAGGGCTCAAGCCCTAGAAGCGCGTCGCCAAGTACTCCTGGATGAAGACAACAACATCGAGGAAGAGAAAAAGCGCATAGCTACTGCGGAGAAGTTCATCTCTCTACAGCAACAGAAGACCCAGAAACGACACATGCATGACAATCAATTTCCAGGAGTCCACAAGGTTCTCTTTGAGGGGGACCCAGGGATGCCTCGACTCGACAGTAAGGGAGATCTGGTGTACCCAACACCAGTACAAAACACTGCCTCAGCTCGAGATATCCTGGAAAATAATCCAGGCCCCGAACAGGTCTGGTTGGGCATAAAGCTACTCACCAAGGGTCTGGAGCAACAGGAGGTCACGAAATCCGGGAGCGGAAAACTGGTCTCTCAATCTGACCAATGTCGCACGGATCTAGCCTAGAATGACGTAATGCCCCAATGGGTCCCGGAATAGCATTACCGTTCCAACCGTCGGGAAGACAACTACTCAAGAACCAGATCTTTAGGGCAGCACCACAGAACCACACGTAACTGGAGCAACATCGCTCCAGCCGCAGAGCAAGAAGCGATTGCTGCACTATATCCGGGAAACCCTCCCTAGCGAGAGTCGAACAATCACAGGAAAGAAGACAACAAGAAATGTCAGGAGGAGGACTGTCAAAGGATGCCACCTCCTAGACATGCAAGCCATCCGGCTGAACCCCATCGTGGTGGGAGTGACGGACGAATGAACGATGGACACCGTGCCGACTCAAGCCAGCAAGGAGCTTGTCGCAATGAAGACCCTCCCCGGAACCGTAATAATGATGCTCCGGATGGAGGCCGGCGATCAGACAGAAACAACCCACCTGCACCACCCTCTCCACCAAGTAGCCATCACAATGGCTCTCAAGGAGGGCGTCGTGGCGGAGGAGGTGGTGGCAGAAGCAGAAGTCTGGATCCAAGGCACCACAGCTATAGCGAGCAACTAAGATGGTGTTCCCTATCACCAAGTGACGCGAGACACCAGATCAACTCCAACATAGAGGCACGACGCTACGAGTCGAATAATATCTACGTAGGTCCAAAATGCTTCAGACCCCATATTCGACAAACAAACTTCTCGGAAGGATTTGCTATCTCAAGACACATCCAACCCTACGACGGTGTGGCCCGGCTAGATATCTGGCTCCAGGATTTTTTCCAGGCTTGCTGCATTGCCAAAGGCGGAAATAGCTTGGTCGCAACCTGATATCTCCCACTTATGTTGCGGAAGATGGCATGATCATGGCACAATGAACTTCCAGAGAATACCATCCACAACTAGTATGACAGGCAAAGCGTGTTCTTTCAGAATTTTGAAGGCACATATCGGAGGCCCTGTATGGTAGGAGACCTGCAGCGTTGCACCCAGAAAGCCGGAGAAACTTGCCAAGATTACCTCGGACGATGGATCGACAGCAAGAACTCCTGTGAAGGAGTAAATGATCAAACTGTGATTGAAGCTTTCATTGAAGGACTCCCAATTGGTTTACTACGTCGCCGCCTGTAGTGCGACAAGGTCACTGATCTAGGAGAGATGATAGAAACAACGAGCAAGTATGCAGATGCTGATGATGATGTAGAGGGATTACTAAACGCCCTAGCTATGCCACAGTCGGCAAAACAACCAAAGCAACAAGCTCAGAAGCGCAAGAATACCTCGGAGGAGAAACCCAACATGGAAACGGCAGTGGTCACTACTACTTTTGGGTCTGGAGGACGAGGAGGGTGCGGCGGTAGCCGTGGTCGCGGCCGTGGGACATGAAGAGTCCAGGGTAGAGGAGACCAGCAACCTGGCAAAACCTATTCCTGGGCCGACATTGCCAATAACCCATGTGTGCATCACTTAGATGCCAGTGGGGGCTCGTCTCACACAAACACCGAGTGTTGTTTCAACAACAACATCAAGAAAGACGATACCGCTAGCTACAGGGCTAAGCGGAAGAAGGGGAAAAAGAATCCCGAAAATGAGAAGGAGACCAAGGAAGATTCTGACATGGAGGAAGCTGACCCTTCAAATCCCAAGCTAGATGGAAAAAAGAACTTCCCAATGAAGAAAGACACTTACGTCACCTTCCTTGGATCTCAACCAGCTAAGGTCAAGAAAGCAGTTATGCATGAGCTCAACCCAATTGTTTCGGCTGTTCCACAATTCCTGGATTGGTCGAAAGTGGCAATCACCTTTAACCGTGCTGATCATCCGCCTAAGTTGCACAGGCGAGGAAAATATGCCTTGGTCGTCAACCCACTTATTGACGGCTATGGTTTCTCCAAGACTCTCATGGACGGCGGCAGCAACATTAATATTATGTTTGTTCAAACACTACGCCGGATGCAAATCTTGGAGACACAGCTGAACCACAGCTCTATGATCTTTCACGGAGTCATCCCAGGAAGATAAGCAAATTCCCTGGGAGAGATCACTTTGGATGTTACCTTTGGAACTCCAAAGAACTATCGGACGGAGGCACTTTCCTTCGAAGTGGTCCCGTTCAACAGCACTTACCACGCTATATTCGGACGTTCGGCTTACTGGGCTTCTATGGCTCGCCCGTGTTACATTTACAATATGATGAAAATTCCAGGTCCCAAAGGCGTGATCACCATGAGGGGAGACCCGAAGAAGGCGTGAGAGTGCGAGGACGGAAATGCCGCCTTTGCTAAAGCCGTGCTGCACGCCCAGGAGTACCAGGAGATTAAGAAGACCATTGATCCGTCCGAGATGCCCGCGATGAAGGAGGTGACAAAGCTGACTCCGGAGTTGAAGGCATCGGAAGAGACGAAGCAGACGCCGTTGAAGGATGATGACCCCTCCAAGGTGACGCAGATAGGTGTAGGCCTAGATAGCGCATAGGAAAGCGTGCTCGTCAAGTTCCTCCAAGCAAATTAAGATATCTTTGCATGGCAGCCATCTGACATGACCGAAGTACCTAGGGAACTTGCCGAGCACTCTCTAAATGTACACCCAAACGCTAAACCCGTCAAACATCCCTTACAACGTTTCGGTGACGAAAAGCACAAACCAATAGCTAAGGAACTAGCCCGACTTGAGTTAGCTAGATTCATAGAAGAGGTCATCCACACTGAGTGGTCGGCCAATCCTGTAATGGTCCCTAAAAAGGACACCACTGATTTAAGGATGTGTGTTGATTATACTGCCTTGAACAAGGCTTGTCCCAAAGATCCGTTAGCTCTGCACAGAACTGATTAAGTTATCGATTCTACGACAGGGTCGGAACTCCTATGTTTTCTCGACGCATATTTTGGTTATCACCAAATCCGGATGAAGGAATCAGACAAAGTCAAAACTTCATTCATAACCCCTTTCGGAACCTTCTGTTTTGTTACGATGCCCTTTGGGTTCAAGAACGCAGGAGCTACGTACCAGCGCACTATGCAGCGTTGCCCCCACGATCAAATCGAACGCAATGTACATGCATATGTGGACGACATTGCGGTGATGTCCAAAAAGAAGGAAACCTTAATTTCTGTCTTGAAGGAAACGTTCGCCAATCTGTGCAAATACAACATAATGCTTAACCCGAAGAAGTGTTTGTTTGGAATACCAGCCAGAAAATTGTTAGGTTTCATCGTGTCTCAAAGAGGTAGAGAGGTGAATCGAGACAAGATTAAGGCTATACTCAATATTTCCAGGACGACTCGCCTGAAGGACGTTCAAAGACTAACTGGTTGCATTGCTGCAGTCAGTCGGTTTGTAAGCCGGCTCGGTGAAAGAGCCGCACTACTCTACAAGCTCCTGAAAACGACCAAAAAATTCGTTTGGACTAATGAAGCTGAAGCTGCACTACAAGCCTTGAAAGAAGTACTCTCATCTGCTCCTATCGTTGCAGCACCAGAACCTGGGGAACCAATGTTGCTCTACCTCGCCACGACAAACAGAGTCATTAGTGTCATCATGGTAGTGGAGAGACAAGAGGAAAAACAGGAACACCTGGTGCAACGTCCGACTTATTACCTCAGCGAAGTCCTAACTGAATCAAAGCAGCGGTATCCGCACTATCAAAAGCTGGCTTACAATGTGTTCTTCGCATCCCGGAAGTTACGACATTACTTTCAGGAACATCCAATTACCATGGTGAGCACAACTCCCATGAGAGATATAATGAACAAACAACGATTCTATAGGACATGTTGCAAAATGGGGCATAGAGCTTTCAACTTTTGACATTGAGTACAAACCTCGCACAGCAATCAAATCTCAAATCATCACTGACTTTGTCACTGATTGGACAGAGATAATGGAGAATATGACCCTCCCAGAGTTGGAATACTGGACCTTACACTTTGATGGGTCTAAGGCGCTCGGGGGCTGGCGTGGTGCTCAAATGACCCCAAGGAGATAAACTTTTCTGTGTGTTACAGATTCACTTCACGGCAACAAATAACATTGCCGAATATGAAGCATTGCTGCATGGAATCTGGATTGCTAAGGACATCGGCATCCGACGATTAATGTGTTATGGAGATTCAGATCTTGTTGCTCAACAAGTGTCGGATATCTGTAATGCAAATAAGCACATGGCAGCATATAGAGCTATCGTGGATGAACTATCTAAATCATTCGAAGGGTTCGAGGTTCAACACATCCCTCGAACGGAAAATGAGGAAGCATATGCATTATCGCGAATATGCTCTACGCGGGAAAAGGTCTCGGATGGTGCTTTTTTAGAGCACCTCAAAGTTCCCTCTATAAAAGGAGTATACGAGGAATATCCGACCAAATCCAACTCACCTTTAGTAGTAGTTCTGGCTGTAATTCCTAGATGGACTCAACCCTACCTTAATTACTTGGTAGATGGCAAATTACCTGAAGACGAGGTTCTGAGCCGGCAGATCATTCGGCGAGCAAAAACCTATACTATAGTAAATGGTGAGCTCTATAAGCGAAGTGTGTCTGGGGTCTTTCAGCGCTGTGTATCTCTGGAAGAAGGAGTGGAAATCTTACGAGAAATCCACGAAGGCGAATGTAGCCATCATGCTGCAACCAAATCTTTAGTGGCAAAAGCTTTCCGACACGGTTTTTTCTAGCTTACAGCCAAGGCAGATCCCGATCGGCTGGTCAAGACGTGCAAAGGCTGCCAAAAGTACGCCAAGAAAGCTCATGTTCCGGCCGATCAGCTGCGAATAATAGCTATAACATGGCCTTTCACGGTCTGGGGGCTTGACATGGTAGGACCGTTTAAACGGGCTCCAAGTGGATTTACTCATATCTTAGTGATGGTGGATAAATTCACAAAATGGATTGAGGCTAAACCCGTCACCAGTTGTGATGGAGCAACAACCATAAGATTTGTCGAGGATGTCATAATCCGATATAGTTATCCACATAGCATTATCACAGACAACATGAGTAACTTTTCTATGGGAGAGCTTGCCAAATTCTGCGACGAACAAAATATCCGGCCTGACATTATGTCAATCGCACATCCACAAGCTATGGACAAGTCGAAAGAGCAAATGGTTTAATCCTACAAGGCCTAAAACCAAGACTCGAAGCACCACTACAACGTGTTGCGGGGGCTTGGGCAGAGGAATTACCTTCTGTGATATGGAGTTTACGAACAACTCCGAACAGGTCAACTGGATACACACCTTTCTTCTTGGTCTATGGTGCAGAAGCAGTTCTTCCTAGTGATTTGATTCATACTTCTCCCCGAGTTGCTGCGTATATTGAAGAGGATGCCGAAATTTATCGACAAAATGATCTCGATTTAATCGAAGAAGTTCATGTCATTGCTGAGATGAGATCAACAGCCTATCAGCAGAAGTTATGCAAGTATCATAGCCAGAGAGTCAGAAACCGGTCTTTCAATAAGGGCAATTTGGTTCTTCAGCTTGTGCAGAAAAGAAAGCACAAACTTTCCCTAGTATGTGAAGGGCCCTTTTTAGTTAGCCGAGTATTGCACAATGGTTCTTAATATCTAACTGATATGCGGCCAGTCAAAGAAAGACCTGCTACTAAGAAAATAAAGAGAGCTGGAGGCAGTATAGACCCGGAAGAATCAGACAGACCGTGGAATATTGCTCAGCTACGTCCCTTTTATTCTTAATTTATCTTTCTTTGTAATCATATATGTGTACATATTAAATGAGAAATAAAGTATTGGTTGCCTCAATTTTTCTAAGAAGTTTTATATTGCCATCTTATTTCCGAATGATCATGTCACAGTCAAAATCCCAGAATTCTGGAAAGTACTTTATGCTCATGTTTATTCTGGTTAAGATTTCCAATTCTAAAAATGCTACCTTTGGGTATAAATCTAAATTTTTGAAAGTTTGTACTTTGGTTATTTATCTGATTGCCGGATGCGGGCATTTTCTGAGTAGTCAATTGTTTGTACTAGAAGCCGGCTTTGTTTCCATGTTTAAACTGGTTTTGTAATTGAGCTCCGTTGCTCGGCAAAGTTTCTGATGATCTACGATGTAGGAGGAGAGGTAGGAGCTACCGGCTCACTTGAGTCATCGGCCTCGCCTTGATATCTCTCCGAGACGTTCAAATCCGAAACGGTTTGATCATCGTCGAAGACTTCAACTGTTACTTCGATAGGCAGAGGAGGCGTCTCCACGCGAGTGAAGAAAGGAGTGTCGTAGCTAGTCAAGTTAGCTACGTGGCACTGATACATTGCAAATGTATCTATAATTTTTGATGTTCCATGCTTGGTTTTGTCCACTTTCTTGTGTTTTGTTCCAACTTTGGAGTACTTTTATTATGATTTCTTGGACTAACCTATTAACAAGAGCCACAGTGCTAGCTACCTGTTTTCTGTTGTTTTTGGTTCTAGAAAAGTCTAGAAAATGAATATTCTCGGAATTGGACGGGACAAAAGACAAAGTGCCTATTTTTCCGGAAGGGATCAAGTGCCAGAATACGAGACGGAGAAGGGCTGGGGGCCGGCCAAACCACTGGCCAGCGGCAGGCTGGCCAGCGCCGAGTGGTGGTGACCCAGCACCCCTTGGCCTCTCCTTCCGCCTATAAGTTGCCCTCGGGACGAAAACCCTAAGTACCCGATCAAAAATCCACGAAAGAGTCTGTAGCCGCCATCATCTCCATCCCTAGATTAGGGGGGATCTGAAGCTCTTCCCGGCACCCTGCCGGAGAGGGGAATTCACCCTGGAGGCCTTCTTCATCACCATGCAAGCCTCCGGTGTGATGCGTGAGTAGTTCATCCTTGGACTACGGATCCATGTAGTAGCTAGATGGCTGGTTTCTCCTCCTTTGTGCTTTCATGTTTAGATCTTGTGAGCTCCGTTCATGATCAAGATCATCTATTTGTAATTCATACATGTTGTGTTTGCAGGGATCCGATGGATATTGAGATGCTATTTTAGATTGATTATTGATTCTATCATGTCTTTGTTATTTGAGATCTTGCATGCTTTCTGTTGTTAGTAGCTATCTTGGCCAAGTAGATGCTAGCAACTCCAAGAGTTAGTATTTATGCTCGATAGTGGGTTCATGCCTCTGGTAATCTGGGGAAGTGACAGAAATCTCTAAGGTACTAGATGTGTTGTTGCTACTAGGGAGAAAACAATAATCCTTTGTTCATAGAGCAATTGTATTGTTTACCTTACACTTGATTAAGAAGCAATAATCTGTTGCTTGCAACTTAATCTTGGAGGGGTTAGGATGATAACTTTGAAGGTGGATTATTAGTCATAGATGCAGTTGGATGGCGGTCTATGTATTATGTTGTATTGCCCAATCAAGTCTCAAAGGAGTCAAGATGATTAGTATATGCATGTATTGCTTTCTCGGTGTTTGTCAATTGCCCCGCTGTAATTTGTTCACCCAGCATGTTATCTATCTAAGGAGAGCCACCTCTAGTGAACTATGGATCCCGGTCCTTTACTTTACATACAATCTACAATCTTTTACTGCTTTGTGTTTACTTTCTGTAAACTTTTACTTCTTTCCATTCGATACGTTTAATCCTTTGTTTTCCGCAAAACACGGTGATATTGACAACCTCATCGCAAGTTGGGGACAAAGTTCTGTGGTTGTGTTGTGCAGGTCTCCACGTTGCTACTAGCACCAGTAGTGCGCCCTACCAAAGCTTAGCTAGTAACACCTCCGATTAAACCTTGGTTTCATAACTGGCGGAAACTTGCTGCTATGCTCATCATACCTTCCTCTTGGGGTTCCCAACGAGCTCTACATCAACACCGCCATCAAGCATTTTTCTGGGCGTCGTGCATTGAGCCATCAAGCATTTTTCTGGCGCTGTTGCCGGGGAGTCAAGGACAACTTCACAAGGGAGTCCCTCATAACCAATCTCTTTACTTTGTTGTTTTTGTTTTGCTTAGTTTTCTTTTTGCTTTGTTTTCTTGTTTTGTTCTTCAAAAATCAAAAAAATTAGTTTTACAAGTTTGCTTTCTTATTTGAAAACCCAAAAAAATGACTACTCTTGAAAACACTAAGTTGTGTGACTTCACTAGCACCAACAACAATGATTTTATGAGCACTCCTATTGCTCCACCTATGGCTGAAAATACTTTCTTTGAGATAAAACCTGCTTTGCTCAATCTTGTTATGAGAACAATTTTCTAGTATTGGTAATGAAGATGCTGCTTCCCATTTAAATAACTTTGTTGAACTTTGTGAGATGCAAAAGCATAGGGATATAGATGGTGATATTATTAAACTGAAATTGTTTCCTTTCTCTTTGAGAGGAAAAGCTAAAGAATGGTTGAATTCCTTAACTAGGAATAGTATTGATTCTTGGACTAAGTGCAAAGATGGTTTTATTGGAAAATACTATCCTCCTGCTAAGATTATATCCATGAGACGTGAAATAATGAAGTTTAAACAACTTGATAATGAGCATGTTGCTCAAGCTTGGGAAATAATGAAATCTTTGGTAAAGAATTGTCCCACTCATGGACTGACTACTTGGATGATCATCCAAACTTTTTATGCAAGATTGAACTATTCTTCAAGGAACCTATTGGATTCAGCTGCTGGAGGTACCTTTATGACCATCACTTTGGGTGCTGCAACAAAACTATTGGATAATATGATGGTTAATTATTCTGAATGGCATACTGAGAGAGCTCCACAAGGTAAGAAGGTAAATTCTGTTGAAGAAACCTCTTCCTTGAGTGATAAGATTGATATTATTATGTCTATTCTTGTTAATGGGAAAGCCCATATTGATCCAAATAATGTTCCTTTAGCCTCTTTGGTTGCTCAAGAAGAACAAGTTGATGTGAACTTCATAAGAAATAACAATTTTGGCAACAATGCTTATGGTAATAATGCTTATAGGAACAATTTTGGTAACAACAATTATAAGCCATATCCTCCCAACAATGGTAATGCTTATGGAAATTCTTACAACAATAATAAGAGTGCTCCCTCTGAACTTGAAGTTATGCTTAAAGAGTTTATTAGTAAACAAACTTCTTTCAATAAAACTATTGAGGAAAAACTCTCTAATGCTGAAAGAAATATAGCATCTTTGGCTAAAGCTCAATCTACTTCGAATGGCTGCTAAACCTAAAACTAATGAGAATCCCTTTGCAGCTACCAATGCCATACAAGTAAGAATTGATGAAAATGTTAGACTATTAGCTGAATTACATGCTAAGTGGGAAAGAGAAGATGAAATTGCTAGAAACATTAGTGTTTCTACTATTACCACCACTAGTGTTGAGGCTAGTAATAGTTCTACTACTTTAGATGATAAAGTTGATTTTGATCTTGATGGTTGCAACATCTTTGAAGTTATTAAGTTCCTACAAAAGCTTGCTAAAAGTCCTAATGCTAGTGCTATGAACATGGCTTTTACAAAACACATTACTGATGCTCTCATAAAGATTAAAGAAGAAAAGATGAAACATAAAGCTTCTATTCCTATAAAACAAGAATATGGTTGGGAACCCATCATTAATATGAAAGTGAATGACTTTGATTTCAAAGGTTTGTGTGATCTTGATAGTAGTGTCTCTATTATGCCTAGAAGGATTTATGATATGCTTGATCTGCCTCCTCTTGAAGATTGTTATTTGAATGTCCCACTTGATGCTAATGCTAAAAAGAAACTCATGGGGAGTCTTAATGATGTTCTTATTATGGTTAATGATTCCTATGTCCCCGTTGATTTCTATGTTTTGGATGTTGAATACAATGCTTCTTGTCCTATTACTTTGGGAAGACCTTTACTTAGAACTGTTGGTGCCATCATTGATATGAAAGTAGGCACCATTAAACATCAACTCCCACTCAAGAAAGGTATAGAACACTTCCCTAAAAAGAGAGAAAATATTTCTTTTGATTCTCCTATGAAAACAAAATTTGGTCTTAATGCTTCTTCATTTGAGAACACTTGATTCTTTCTTTGCTTCTTATGCCTAACTTAAAGGCGTTAAAGAAAATTACTTGTTGGGAGATAACCCAAGAGTTTTAGATAAGTCTTGGAAGTTATTACCTCTGTAATAACCTCTCCTTATCCTTTTTATTTGCTTTTTGTGCCAAGAGTAACCTCTAATGAGAGTGAAGTAATGATTGGGAAAGTTGCTGTCCCGAAACAGATTTCTGTGCTTCACCATAAATATTCCTGAGAGAGCTCTGTACGTCGGATTGATCTGTAATTGTTTGTGCTTCTGACCCAGGTTGTTATCTAACTTTCGTTAGTTCAACACTTTTTTATTTGAGCAACAGAAGGTCTTCGAAAAAATTCGTCTTTACCTGCTGGTCTGTTTTGACAGATTTCTGCCATTTTCTGCATTTGCTTCTTGTTAGTTCCTTCTTGAGTTCCTTTGGGGAATTGAGATTTTTGAGGGAAGTTCTACAGTAGATAGTGTTCTAATGGAAGTTTATTTGGTATTAAAACTGAACCTTGAGACTTATTTATCTTAAGTGCACTAATGTTGCTAATGAAATTGTGTGAAGTTTTGTATGAAGGAAAATTTTCAGGTGTATGGAAGGAATGAGTAATGAGATGAAGGATGGACTAAAGCTTAAGCTTGGGGATGCCACGCGTGTCACCCCAAGAAATATCCAAGAAGTACAAGCGTCAAAGCTTGGGGATGCCCAAGGCATCCCCTTCTTCATCAATAAAAATTCCAGGTTTCTTCTAGACGCTTCATTTTTATTGTTTCGTGCATAGTTGTATTTCTCTTGGAGTGTCTTCTTTTTGTTTTCGTTTTGGTTTTTAGTTTGCTTGTTTTGCTTAGTTTTCTGAATAAGTTGGTTGGACCCCCTCTTTCACACTTTGGTTTGCAAATAGTTTGGTTTGGTTTGGAAAAGAGTAGGAAAGTTTATACTTTTGTGGTAAAAAGAGCTCGTTTTTGACTGTGGCTATGCTTTGTCATGCCATGCTTGATATTGTTTTGGCTTTATGCTTAGTATTCTTTGCTGTAGCATGACTTGTTATAAACAATTGAGATTGCTTAATGTGCCTTGGATGAATCATGCGTTGTTTTAGCATATTAAAGCATAGTATAGTGGTATTCTCCTTTGATGCTTTATTTGGGTTGACTTGGCACATGCTCACACCATGTTATGACTGTCACAAGTCACCATAGCCTTTATGATCCTTTAGTTTTCAACTTGTAGTATCACTTTATGCTTTGATCAATGATGTTTTGTCGCTCTGCATGATTATGGCCATTATTGCTCTCTTAGTTTGTCGCTCCCAGTCTTTTGCTAGCCTCCACCACAAAGTATGAGTTCCACTCATGCATCCAACTCCCTAAACCAAGTTTTTCCAAAGAGTCCACCATACCTACCTACTAGCTTATGCTATTCCAAGTATATTCATGCTTTTGTTTACCTTCCACTTGTTATGAGAAAACTAGTGATTAAAGCTCTCACGAACTTGATGTCACACTTTACTTTTTGCCTCTAATAAACTTGAACCATTGTGTCCTTCTTTGTTGCGTATATGCTTGCGCTTTATAAGTTAGCAGAACCATGTACCATGGGGAACGCTTTCAACATTGCACTTGTACTTTGTACCCCATTGATATTATGTTCTTTTGCTTATGGATCCCGGTGGTGTGAAATAAATGTGGAACTTGTATGATCATGGAGTTTGTATGTGTGTTAGAAAGCGCTGGGCGCTAGCCTAAGCCATGCCTAATCATGGTGGAAACTTGCAGCATCACCATAATGAGCACTCTATGAAGCATCCTCAATAAAAACCTATGCAAATAGCAAATAAAAAGATCGCTGAGATGCTCATTGTCTGCTTGCCTTGTCATTTTGATTATGGGAAAGCTCCCATATCATGTGCAAGGGGTACCCCGTTGGTGCTTCTTAATGATACACATATACTTACAATGATAAGAGCTTACTCGTGACTGAAGTTGAGTAGCATGAGGATCGGTCTTCGTAAGTAAGGGGCATGAGATTTTGGTTTATAACTTGTCAAGCATATCCTCTTAGTTGTGTCACTTTAACCTTAATCACATTCAAGATGCTTATGATAGGGGCAATGAGAGCTGAAAGCTATAAGTACCATAATTTTTGGAAGCTCTTTATGAGACTTGAATCCCTACTTCCTTTTACAAAAGGCCTTTCTTCCACCATTATATTGAGTCTCAACCTTCTATCTTTATGCACCTACTTTGAGAGCATAGTGGCCATTCTTAGTTCTATGTGCATTGTCCCAAGACTAGTTGATTGATGCATACTTTGATATTGCTTGTTTGAAACTATTGTATCTAGTCACTCTTATGAACTTTGAAGGTGTCCTATGCATTTATATTTGCTACTCTATTGAGGGACAAGCTGAATACTATTATTCTTTGTTTTCTTTATGTGAAACAAACAAACGTCTTGCAAAGCATTGTTATTCATGAATCTTTTGTTTGTGCCTTTTCATGTTGCATCATAGTTTCTTTGCTTATTGCTACAACTTTGTCTTTCATGTTATGATTGAAGTACTATGATCCCAGCCTTGAATGTTTTGCAAATACCTTGATCAAGTCTTTGATGGTGCATGTCACCTCAAAAATTATTTCTTTTTATCACTTACCTACTCGAGGACGAGCAGGAGTTAAGCTTGGGGATGTTGATACATTGCAAATGTATCTATAATTTTTGATGTTCCATGCTTGGTTTTATCCACTTTCTTGTGTTTTGTTCCAACTTTGGAGTACTTTTATTATGATTTCTTGGACTAACCTATTAACAAGAGCCACAGTGCCAGCTGCCTGTTTTCTGTTGTTTTTGGTTCCAAAAAAGTCAGAAAATGAATATTCTTGGAATTGGACGGGACAAAAGCCAAAGTGCCTATTTTTCCGGAAGGGATCAAGTGCCAGAATACGAGACGAAGAAGGGCTGGGGGCCGGCCACCACACTGGCCGTGCGGCCAGGCACAGCCTCCGCCAGGGGTGGTCGCCGACCCTAGCACCCCTTGGCCTCTCCTTCCGCCTATAAGTTGCCCTCGGGACGAAAACCCTAAGTACCGATCAAAATCCACGAAAGAGTCTCAGCGCCATCATCTCCATCCCTAGATAAGGGGATCTGAAGCTCTTCGGCACCACGGAGAGGGAATTCACCTTGGAGGCCTTCTTCATCACCATGCAAGCCTCCGGTGTGATGCGTGAGTAGTTCATCCTTGGACTACGGATCCATGTAGTAGCTAGATGGCTGGTTTCTCCTCCTTTGTGCTTTCATGTTTAGATCTTGTGAGCTCCGTTCATGATCAAGATCATCTATTTGTAATTCATACATGTTGTGTTTGCAGGGATCCGATGGATATTGAGATGCTATTTTAGATTGATTATTGATTCTATCATGTCTTTGTTATTTGAGATCTTGCATGCTTTCCGTTGTTAGTAGCTATCTTGGCCAAGTAGATGCTAGCAACTCCAAGAGTTAGTATTTATGCTCGATAGTGGGTTCATGCCTCTGGTAATCTGGGGAAGTGACAGAAATCTCTAAGGTACTAGATGTGCTTTTGCTACTAGGGAGAAAACAATAATCCTTTGTTCATAGAGCAATTGTATTGTTTACCTTACACGCAGTTCGTAAAGCAATAATCTGTTGCTTGCAACTTATCTTGGAGGGGTTGGATGATAACCTGAAGGTGGATTATTAGTCATAGATGCAGTTGGATGGCGGTCTATGTATTATGTTGTATTGCCCAATCAAGTCTCAAAGGAGTCAAGATGATTAGTATATGCATGTATTGCTTTCTCGGTGTTTGTCAATTGCCCCGCTGTAATTTGTTCACCCAGCATGTTATCTATCTAAGGAGAGCCACCTCTAGTGAACTATGGATCCCGATCCTTTACTTTACATACAATCTACAATCTTTTACTGCTTTTTGTTTACTTTCTGCAAACTTTTACTTCTTTCCATTCGATACGTTTAATCCTTTGTTTTCCGCAAAACACGGTGAGATTGACAATCTCATCTCAAGTTGGGGACAAAGTTCTGTGGTTGTGTTGTGCAGGTCTCCACGTTGCTACTAGCACCGGTAGTGCGCCCTACCAAAGCTTAGCTAGTAACACCTTTGAGGTGTTTCCTTGCTCCTACTGGTTTGATTAAACCTTGGTTTCATAATTGAGGGAAACTTGCTGCTATGATCATCATACCTTCCTCTTGGGGTTCCCAACGAGCTCTACATCAACACCACCATCAAGCATTTTTCTGGGCGCCGTGCATTGAGCCATCAGGCACCCATATCCGGCACAGGAGTCCATGATGGCCTTGATATCTTGCTCCTGTCCGTTTTCATCAACAGTCGAATACCCTCTGGTTACTTGCTAGATTTCCATGCTTCCATGGTGTCTCATAACCATGGTGAGAGCGTTCTATGCCACGGTTCACGCATAGGACATGTTCCAGTCCTGGGATGAGGTGGGGCATCTCCTTGGCCTTATCTCGCACTTCAAAGCTGGAAATTCTGTGCATGTCCAGAACCTTGAGTACTTCGCCAATATCCTGCAAAGATTGGCGGAAATCGTGAAGGAAATCACCAACTTGAGTAAGGCAGTTGGTGCGAGACTCGGCGGAGGTAGAGTCCAGTAAGTCCAGAGGACCTGCGCATGTAATGCAAAGGTTAGTAAATATATCCGAGCTCCCAGAGTCAGAAAAGCAGAAAGTTAGAAAGAGGGAAACATACCGAAAATGACATCGTCAACTTTGGTCTTCTCTTCCCTAAGGCTCTAGAGTTCAGCCCGGAGTGCCTCGGTGATGTCCTTCTCTTTGAACAATGCATCATTCATATCTGAGATCTTTTGACCCTGGGCCGCGATCCTCCGATCACGTTCTTCGGTGGCCATAGAAGAGGATTCAGGGACTTGAGCAATGCTTCGCTCGTGATCCGCCTTCAACTTGTCCAGGTCCTGACGTAAGTCGGTGTTATCCACCTCCAGGGTCTTCAGATTCTCGGCTTCTTCAATCATAGCACATGATTGTTTGACCAGTGCTATAAGAAAAAAGAACAATAGTTGAATAAATAATTTGACTATGAAAGAAAGAGCAAGGTTAAAGTACTGAAATGTTTACCTTCAGCCTCATCCCTTGACACTTTTAACTGAGCATTTTCAAGCCAGAGATCTCTGATCTCTCTCCACTTGTTGCAGATATTCTTCAACAATTCCTGGTTATACGAATTAACTTTCTGTAAGTCAAAATACCCAGAGTCAGAAGTCTACTAAAGACTCGGGCTAATATTTTTACTAATATCAGCACGAGCCTTGGAGGCTACACTAGTTCATTCTTTGGCATCCTATGGAAGCATAAATCTGGATTATCTATCCAACTTCATGCTTGCGGGATAGAGGATATGATATGAAATGATGTAAAAAAGGTGAGTTGGAATTCGACTTACATGATGTTCATGAGTGAGCTTGCTTAAGCTCATAGTCACCTCTATGCTAACCTTCTCAGCGAAGGTCAGCGGGATTACTGGTGGGGGAGGAACCTTGCCGGCCCTCAGCCTCTCGTCGCAAAGACAGATCTGTTCAAGGAGTTCGGAGTACTTGACGTCCTCCTCCTCGGCAGTAATATTCCAGCTTTCCAAGCATTGCTGGGCTAGCCATTGGGTCTCCTCCACAGATTTTTGAGTAATGCCAAGTTTGGCAAGACCCAGATTGTTGAGGAGGTTTTCAGCGAAGACCTCTACCGAGGGATCATTACCCAAAGAGGGTTCACCCTTATCAAAACTTGAGTCACCCATGGTGACGTCAGTTTGCGAGCCGAGGATCGCTGGCTCTGCTTGTTGAGCCGGATCTTCCGCGACAGTCGGAGATGGAGTAATATCCAGCGCTGCAGAAGGCTGAGGGGCAGGAGTCGGAGGCATTGTGGCAGGAGAAGTCAAGTTCAGCTTTGACTGGCACAGAGGCTTCGATGAGCCTCCTTTTTTCTTGCCCTTGGTGAGCTGTTTAGCTATAAGGAGGTAATAGAACAAAGAACGTTACACCTGAGAAAGAATTAAGATATATAATATAGAAACCTTGTGAGGAAAGTTCCCTCTTCACAATGGGAACTTCCTTGGTGCCAATAGCCAGTGTCGGAGCCTTACGCTTTCGAGTAAAGGTCTCCGGTAGTGGAACCAGTTCTCCATCATCCTGAGAGATCTCAGGAGGATATCCCTCGAGAGGAGCAAGCTCCGACTCAGGGAGGTGAGCAAGCTGAAAAGAAGAAATATCTCAGTATTGCGAAAAGAGACAATAATGTAAAGATGAACACATAATTCGAGTTATTGCTGGAAGCTTACTAGAACTACGGGATTATCCGCCGTATGCATATCCAAAGACAACTCCGGGATCTCCCTCTCGATCCGCTCCCTTATCAACCATCTGATTTGGGACTCATAGTCCTTTTTCGAGTAAGGACGGGAGCAGATCCAGAGAGTATCCTTCTTGGATGCCGTGATGGAGTGCATAAGCCAGTCACCATGGTGTTGGAGAGGCTAGATCCAGTGTGCCAACTAGCAGTGAATCAAGTCGGACCCCTTAAGGCCCTTGTGCTTCATCAAATATTCAATACGCCTCTTGGCGAGAAGCAGATCATCACTAAGAGACAGCGCATCTGCGTCCCAGGACTCTTGAGGCGTGGCGGCACCGTCAACAAAAGCCAGCAAAGCAATAGCTTTGTTGGGAGAAGGAATATCCTTGTGATAGAAAAAGGTGGATGTCCACTGTTTTACTGACTCACTAGCCTTAATCCGAGGATAAACACGTTCTCTCCCAACGGAAAAGCTAAGAGTCCTGGTAATATATGGATTACCGGCTGTGATAGAGTTTCTCCGGGTATGAAAATAAAACCAGAAGAGAATGAGACTCGGCCTAATGCCGAGATACCCCTCGCAAAGAAGCGTAAGCACTCAAGTTCAGGGGGAGATGGTGGAGTTGAACTCCGTAGTAATCTATCACCTCGGAGAAGAAGTCTGAGGGTGGAAATCTCAAACCTCTGTTGAGGTGGGTGTCGAAGTGCACCCGCTCGTCGGCGCGAGGAGTGGAGACGGTTTGGCCGTAGCCGCTCCGCCAGTCCCCGGTGCGGAAGAGTCCTTCATTCTCAACCACACAAAGCTTGGCATCATCCAAGACACAGGGGATCCATACCCCGCGGAAGCTCTACTTCTCCGCTGTCGATGCTGTTGCTACCATCACTGCCGTGTTGGAAGATGAGGCATCAACCATCTTTCTATGTGCTGGTGACCTGGGATGGGCGGCGCTGGAGGATTTTGGGGGAGGCGGAGGAGCTCTGTTCGTAGGAGGCGTTGAGAGGGAGGAAGGAGCGCAAGTGCTGGTGAAGAGGAAAGGGAGAAATCTTAGCCCCTTAAATCCTTCGTCCGCACCAAGATTCGTGCAGTGAAAACAGTAACTGTGCCACGCATCGTGGAAGGAGCCGGGCAACTTCCTCGCGATGATTATGCTGCCTCGATCTCCGTGCATGCATTAAAACAATGCCTCGCTTCCGCAAAGGGCGGACCCACCAACGGTCGTGCTGACGGGAATGTCTGTCAGTGACGTGACTTGACCATGATTGGTGTCAGATTACGTCAGAGACCAAGTTCCGGCTTAGTTTGAATTTCTAGCTGGAAAACTGTATAATGCATTCATAGGTCTGACTCATTTTCAGACCCGGATCCTATACTTTCTTTTTAAGTTTCAAGAACCCTTCAAGATTCTACAAGCCGAAGATCAAGCTAGACAATGATGAAATCCGACTCTAGATCTCGGAGGCTTTCGGGGGCTGTTGTTGGGGATATACTTTCTGGGTATACTCACTGTGCCTCACTGACTAGGGTGGCCCACTTTGGGTTAGAGATTTACTTCACGGGCGGCCTAGTCAGGGAGAAGAGACGGAGTCCAGTCCGGCTATAGAAAGGCCTAGAAGACTTATCGACTTAGGCCTGTTATGTTACTTGTAGTTCAAGATGTACTTTGTAACCGAATCTTAGTCGTAGCCGGATAGGTCTCTCCTATAAAACCTATGCCGGATATCTATATAAGCCTTCCTAGGGTACGCCTTTAGGGCACCTGACAATAGTCTACAATCTCAACTCGCACAGGCGAAACCCTTGTAACCCATATTCCGGTTCTGTCGTATTACTGGATTGCTAGCAGGAGTAGGATCCGTCCAAAGCCTGCAGATTTGAACCTGGGTAAACTTGTGTGCTCACCATCCTAGAACACCGTACGTCTCACACCCCTCTCTTCCGCACGCCCCGAGGACCCCCTCATGGCGTACTTGTCATCAATCTGATGACACATGGTAGGAATAACTATGGCAAACAAGTGTATCAAAATTTAATTATAGAGTTTCTTTACTTAAGTTATATACTTAACTTGGTATTCAGGATTTGTGTTAGATAATACCTTGATATCATCTTCAGAATATTAAGTATTCATCCTTGATTTGTTGTATGGAATACCATGTCATGATCTCTAGAAGATCTAGTACTCCTTATTAAGTAGTGTGTCGTGACTTAGTTTCATAACATTTGATCTACCCTTAAATCAAATTATATTACACAAGATAAGGTATTAGCAAAGGTCATATTGAAACTTATTGCAATCAACTTGATGATCTACTTCAGTTCCACCAAGTTAAGAGAAGCTTCAATCACTTTGACAAGTTTTATTTAAAAGCGCGAAAATTATCCAGATTTTCTACGCATGAATGCAATGCACACACCTCATCTCAGCTTATTTCTAAGCTCTAATGCTGGGATGTTATAGACTCTCCCCATTAAAATAAACTTCGACCCTGAAGTCCATACTCTCTTACTTTCAGAATAATGTGTTGACTTGTATTGATCCCGACATTTCTCAAATCCATTGTGATCATATTTGGAGATAACTGTGGTTTCCCGTCTCCAAATCTTTTTCCTTTAATTCTCTTCATACTTGGAAACTTCCAACTGTCGTTTCTAATATATAGCATAACTCCTACTACAATCCCTTGGGTTATGTCTTCACATTCCTACTTAGGTTTGGTTTTGGACACATTTCATCCATTCCGATCAGGCTTTCCTACTACTTTACACTAGACTATTTTAGTAGGCTCTCCTCCTTCTTAAGGACAACTTACCAGCTGTTTCCCCTTTTTAAGTAGTCCACTAGGGTTAAGCAGTTATGTCTATTTTGATCATTCATCTGGACATACTCTTAGAAATACTTTAGAATGATGACTTCTTATAACCTTGTGAGAATAAGGCTTAACCTCATCATAGTTTAGTACTTCCCTTTTCGACCTTTTGTCAGAAAGTTAGATAACAACACTTCAGTGTTTATTGTTTACTCTCCCCTTGGGGTTTCCTAATGGTCTCTAAACTACATGTATAATACCCATTAACTCACTAGTTAGGATATCGGTCTCTGTCCAGCGTATACTTTACCTCTATAAGGTCTCACGAAATAATCTGCAGTACATCCACACAATTGTGGGTCTCCAAAATGAATCTTCCAACATTACTTTCTTACTTTTAACCTTCTGGACATTCTCTCTTTGGTAAGCCTGATTTCACGGAGTGTCTCGAAAGACGATCTTTAATTGTATACTTCTTTAGATCTAAGTTAACTTAGGCCAAGTTTTCTGCTCTTTAAACCATACAAAGATGACCTAATTAGCTAAAGTGCTAGGATACCAACTACAGATACTAGTTATGGATCCTTCTGGGTGTATGAATTTCCCTACGGGTTTTCGACTTACTATTGGCATTCTCTCCAAGTTGTCAGAGCTTGAATACCACTTTTCTTCCAAGACTTCTTCTTTGCTCCCTTTCATGTTCCTTCCATGAACTTGGTACAACTACTTCCTTAGCTTCTGAGAAACATCACCCACTTTAAGTGAACTTGAGTTCATTTCTTCATGTTGCTCTCCAATATTTTTCTTCTGCACTAATAATCCTTCTTATTGCTAGCTCATAATGAGTTGGGATTGATCCATCCTTCAAAACAGTGTTGATACTCCTTACATTTGGCTTCCTTCTTCCTACAAGTCTTCATCTTGATCATCGAAACTTGTCATTCCCTTACACGAATTCCTTTTTCTATCTAGGTCTATAACATCAAGTAATAACTTGATGATGCAACATTCATTTGCACACCAAGTCAAACTTCATGCACAAATCCAGTCAATCAAGAAGATCCAATAAATCCAAATGTGGTACATATAACACACATTATTCTAGGCCCATAATATAGTAGTTGAGTAAAACATCTCAAAAATGCAGGCTTCGCTGTGTAGTATATGACACCTCCTAGTATAGGTTCACTTCGTGAGACTTAGCACTTTGAGGTCAAAATACTCCTTGTCTCAATATTTACCCAAATTGCTCAATTGCAACAAGATAATTTAAAGCAAAGTGGTCTCACTTTGGTTCTGTCTAACCTCTTGCCTTTCTTCCAGGACTACTAAATACTACCAACTTTTCATTCTATCGTAAACTATCCTCACATGATCTCTTAAAACTACTAACAAAATTGTAGTTACTACCTTAATCCAAAAATTATCGTAATGTTATAACACTTATGACTTCTATCATAGACCTACACTGTTCTTTGCTGACTATTATTACAAGATTATTTACTGAGTACTTGTTCTAATTACAAACTTATCATGGTATCAGAGCTATTCCCACCATGAACTTGTTAAAATTTACCTAGTCATCATGATTGAAGAGCTAACCTCACCATGACGACTCTTCTTCTTAGCTTACTATTAATGATTCTTAACAAAATTCTACTCCATCACATGGAATTCTCAAGTGAATGCCACATGATCTACTTCCAATTGTATCTATACATACTCTAATGGTCTACCTTAAGTGGTATAGTGTTATCAACTAGTGATAAGGTTCTGCTACTTCATAGGGGTTATGAATATAGACTCCATCACTAATACTACTCCACATGATATCCTAATCTTATTCCTAATCTTATTTGATATTTTAACTTACTCAAGATGTCTTAGTGGTGATATACCTATTTAGAGCTACAATTAAATGACATTTCTCTAGGGAAGACATATAACTAACCCTTAAGAAAGATGATAAAAACATCCAACTTAAGTGTGACAAGGTTTATCCTCAAGTGGATATCCATCACAAGTCTTGGTTTAGATAAGATGGCTCCTATAGTCACTATCCAACCTACAGATCTTCCTCAAAGGGTTTTAATCCTAAGGTCAAAGCATATGCTCTGATACCAGCCGCGGTGACCCAGCATACCACCGCATGATGTAGTACAGTATAGTCATTGACATAACACCAATGAAACACCATTCACTAGTATTACATCCCTCAGAGTGGTACAACAGAAACACAGCAGGTCCAAGACATGACTATAGATTACAACTCGACTCTTTACAGAAGATCTAGAGAACACTCTAGGTTAAAGAGAGAGGAAGAAACTTCTTACAAAGAAGAACCAGAAATAATGACTCAGAACTATCTGGCTAATAAGACTAGCATCTAAATATTTGGCCTACAATTGCTACTAATGCAATGCTCTACAGAAGTAGGTTTTATGGCTTGAGTATCTACTCCTATCTAATCAGGATCTTTGTCTTCACTTCGGTTGATGTATATGTTGACTTCATTAAATTTATTGAAGATCTTGAGCTGTCGATGATGGTTTCTTGAGCATAAGTTGGTGTTGACATCGTCTCTAACGACTTAGAACCTAGTAAGGGTTAAGAAGGTACGGTTGAGTATGAGCGTACTAAGAAAGTTCACTAAAAAGGAGTTTATGATGCACTATCTCTACAACCATAGACCAAAGGTCGTAAGAAATGCAGGTTTTCATAAACGTTTCTTCAAAGGTTGCTTTTATTCTGAAAACTGTGTCCGACAGCCTTCATAGGTTGACCAGAACCTTCATGGGGTTCCTTTCCTGCCGCGTTCATAGCTCCTTCCCGGAACAGGGAGTAACATGTCACAGTTCTTAGACTCTGCAGAGGTGCGTTACTTTACCCATGAGAGACCAAATCCTTGTTACACAACCGGGCAGCTTATTCCCATCCACAATTCCGTGATGTGGGGCCTAGTAGATGATCCAAGCCAATCACTACCTCCTTCGCGACCCTGCATGTCCCCTTGGTGTATGCCATACCCACATCTTGAATTACGACAATGGTTGGTACAGACCGTTCAGATGCCAGAACTATCATGGGACGTTAAGGGTTCCCACCCATATGATGCATATCCTCTACGAATTACCAATTAATGCACGCTATGAGGATAACAGCCACGACCTGTGCATCCGGATACATGCGAGAGGAAGAAGATACAACTGACTTCTCCGCCCCATTCCAAATTTCATGGTTAACGCGTAATATACGGCGCTAGAATCACTAGCGACATTGGTTGTTAAGTCCTAGATGATATATTCCTGGATAATAGTATCCCAATTGCCTGACTTAATAGATTAGCTGATCACCCTGGATCATTAACCAATATTTTACATTATTATTGAAAATAGTGTTTTGTGACCTTTTTGAAATGCATGTGATGACAACATTTGAGTTACAAGTATTTGATAGAAAATAACCAAAGAACATGAGAAGGTGTGAACTTGCCTTTTGTGATTGCAAGATTATGCGCTCACGGTCTTCGAGACAATAGAAGATCCAAAAGCTTTAAATAGCATCATTGGTCCGGTAAGGACGAATGTTTAAAGAAGCAAGATGCAATTATGCATAAGTAATTTAGTGCAGTTTGATAAATGCGAATCCCTAGGATAGTCATATCTGATCTAGGGTTTGAAAACTGGGGATGGTTTCTTTATAATGTGTTTCACTTTTATACCAGCTTCACACTTGTGCTTCTTATTAAGGCTTGTGAGAGTGTGTGAAACAATTAAGTAAATACAACAAATAGTATGCAATACTAAATCACTCAAATGGGTCATGGTATCTAAAAGATTTCTTAAGCAAGATTATCAATCAATTAGAGCCTTTATAGAAATGCTTAAGGCTTACTTTTAATGTTTCTTAAAAGAATAACTTTGAGGAAAAGATTTCTTTACAAAGTAAAAGCAGTTAAATTTAAAGCTAACGCTTTAAGATTTTCTTACTAGTTATGAATATTCAAGAAGAAAACAATTACCATATTTGAATAGCTATTCCACTTGTAGTGGATACTTATATATTTTGAATGTGTATTATATTATATGTGGTCCACTTCTTAATGTTTTATAAAGGTAGAAGACAAGTGTTATTTCTTTTATAGGGTGGTGTTTTCTTAACTTTATAAGTGAATAAAATCACTTACTTATTTTAGGAGTAATGCTTATACCTTTTAAATATGGGACAAAGCATTACTTTAATTAATTAAAACATTGTTTATATTCAATTGGATTCTTAAGCTAGTAAGAGAATTAGTAGATATTATCTTAGTGATTTTATAAATGAGAAAATCTTTTTAAGAAAATTAAGATACACTTAATAGTAATTTTAGGATGATAAAATGATTAGATCTATTTTTACTTCACTTGAACATTAATTGAACTTGTTATTCACTTTTAGACTTGAACAATTAATGTTAAAGGTAAAGTAAATATTTTGTATTTTTAATCCATTAAGATATTAGAAAATAGTTTTAATCAAGACTTATTAAACTTTTACCTTTATTTGACTCTAAATGTGCAAGAGGATATTTTTAATGTGTAGTTTTTATTTTTGTGATCATTTTGGTATATTATAAGCATTTTTATGATTTTTAATTAATAAGATATGATTTTTAAGTATATCACTTTATAAATACTAAGTAAATAATAAATACCTAGTTAAGTATCAATAAAAATGTACAAAATAAGTTTATAAGTGTATGTTTTGTTTTTATAAGAATTTTAATATATTAAACTTATTTTTATGAATTTTAAATAATAGAATATATTTATTTAAGATTTATATTTAATAGGTTATTTAATAATAATAATAATTATTTTATTTAAGTTGGAGAATAAAATATGATAATAGGTTTATATTGTAGATTTTATTTTTCTGAACATTTTGATATATAATATATATTTTTCCGAATTATAAAATTAAAGTTATTGAGTTTACAAGATTTAATCATTTTATTAAATTTCTAGAAAATATTTATATCTGAATTTCTAATGTTTCATCTATTTACTAAATAGAGAAATACTTTTTACACCGACTCCTAATGTAGCCAGGGTCACTGACCAATGGGGTCAGGACCACGTCGGTAGCCACCTAGGCCTGGACTAGTCAAATCGGCTGACGTTGCCAGGAGTGACGTGAGCATGACATCATCATGACGTCACCTCACCGGTGAGGTTCATACGGTGAGCGGTGGCGGCAATTTAGTGCGATCTTGCGAGCGCGGCTAGGCTTGCTGAAACGAGCATGACGCGGGGAACCTAGAACTAGCGGCACCGCCCTGATTTGGTTAACGGAGGATGGCCAACGACGGCGGACAGCGGTGGCAGCGTCGGGTGCTCGTGGCGGGATCGACAGAGAGGAAAAAGTAGAGGGTGGAGAGGACCAGAGGACCAGAGGGTGGAGAGGACCAGATAGTCATTGGGAGAGGCATACGTGGGTGGAGGCGATGGTATGGACGACGGTGAATCTCGTCGGAGCCGATGAAGACGATGACGTTGTGCTCGATTATGGTTGTGCACGGTCGATTCCCTCTACCAGAAGAACTAGGACATTACTGCGGTTCTGTTGGTGGCTTTAGATGTGCGAGAGGAGGTTGGGAACGATGGCTTCTCAGAGCTCCGACGAGCTAGGGTTTAGTGGTCCTTCGGTGGAGAGGATAAGAGAGAGTGGGAGAAGGAGAATGAGGGGATGAGGATGAAAGGACGACGCGGTCGCATTCTTATCCTTCTCTAGTGACCGCGGCGAGGATCTTGACGTAGTCGATGGCGGCGCTCCTGCCAGCGAGCTTCTTCGGCCGCCGCGCGTGAGGTGGACGATGGAGATAGCGAAGATGAATCGGTATTCGGGCTGGGCCGATGCTGGGCTGTTGTGAAGTGAGTGAAAGGTTGCTAGGTGCGCTCGTGGCGATAGTTAAGCGAGAGAACAGTTGGGCCATGGGCCGCATCTAATATTTTTCAAGGATTTAAATATCCAAAGAATTTGCAGGTCATGTATATTGTTGTATAAAGCAATTATGACAGTCTTCTCTCCATTTCTTATTGTGTATAAAATATCCATAACTATATGAAGGGTTCTTTTATTTAGTAAAGTAAATATAAATTAGGGTTTTAGGGATTTGCTTCTTCTAAAGCAAATCATATGGAAATGTTCTGATTTTCACCATGATATTTGTAATGGTAATGATTTAAGATGGTGAGCAATAGGCATGGAATATATGCATACTTAACCTATTTTAATAACCATATTATATGTTGGTTTAAATCCTAGGATTCTTAAAGTTTGGAATTTCCTTAATTCAGATTCCATTACAATTTCTTCATAACCATTCTTCTTATTTTCAAAGTAAGCATGGATCACTTCTTGAACTAGTTGTTCACTACTTTCTTAAGTGTGGTTAATGTTTTGATAGAAGTTTGTTATATAATGGTGAACAACCATTATTATTCAGGTGGCACAAGTGATCTTTATGCCCAGCAACATTTATTTAGGGTTTCTAATACCACACTCACTATGGTCCCTAGAGGATACACTACCCTCAAGTTTATCAGTGAATGTTGCTAGGGGTCAAGGTTTAAGGATTGATCCTAAATTGATAACCCATAATGATTTCTCAACTTAGAGTGAGCTATTGAGATTGCTTTACTAAAGTGATCTTGATGGTATATGAGACTAGGTCTTTATTAGGATCTAAGATAATAAAACAGACAAGGCCTTCATCCATAAACACTCATCTGATTCTCTAATTATCTCTTGGAAGCTTTATTTGTCCAAGAGATACTATTCTTTGGCTGCTTGAAAATAGGAATTGGTTCCACTGCTAACTTAATTCTACGGTTCTGGAGAAAGAGGTAAACATGGTTCTGTCATGGCTTGATATACTATTTGTTAAAGGTTTCTCAAGGACTCCTACCTTAATACCTCACTAAGCTTATCTTTAGATAAGGAATTCCTTACCTAAATATACTCTATAAATCTCTCTTATCTTATTCACAAAGATCGCATATTCCTGAATAAGTCAATCATTTGACTCCACCATATCCATCATCATATGATGACATGGTCATGCCACTTCAAAAATACTCATTCTCCATTATTCTCCTAGTATATAACTTCCATTATTTAACTACCTCTGATAGATCCACCAAAGTAGTTTTGTCCCGATCTTCATTCCATAAATCCTTCTGATACGGGTCAAGCCGATGATCCTTGGTTTTGTCCCGATCTTTCACAGCGAGTCAACCCTGATGGTAATCTTCCAATAACGCGATAAACATCACCTAAAGAAGAGGAATCAATCCAGCAAGTAACATGATGAAGATTACCACGCCTCAAACCTGAGCACGACAATCCTTGATGAACACAAGAACCTCCGCAGCAATAATATGATAAACGGTATCGCCGACCCCGAAGGGATGATACACGGTGGAGCACAATATAGTTTTTAGACTAAACAGATGAACTCCCCTAAACCCTAGGCGGTTGGCTCCTTTATATAGGAGGCCTGCAACTAGTCTGTTGGATAGACCCAAATCGAACACACAACAGACTCGAACCTAACCTAGACTCGGACTCAATAACATAGAAATAATATTTGACACAACCTTAGACTTATCATTACATATCGTAGGTCGTCCCGGCGTGCCAATCATCAATGGGATGCGCCCGCATCACCTAGCTTGGTGGAGTCCTAAAATTAGGCTTCACCTCCTCCTTCATGCCCATATCATCATCCCCCCTTCAAGAAGCGTTGTCCCCAACGCTTTAATACCACCTGATATGGATCAAGCCGATGATCCTTGAGTTTTGTCCTGATCTTTCATAGCGAGTCAACCCGGATGGTAATCTTCCAATAGCGCGATGAACGTCACCTGAAGAAGAGGAACGAATCCAGCAAGTAACATGATGAAGATCACCACGCCTCAAACCTGAGCACGGCAATCCTTGATGAACACAAGAACCTCCGCAGCAATAATATGATAAACGCTATCGCTGTCCCTAGAGGGATGATACATGGTGGAGCACAATATAGTTTTTAGACTAAACAACTAAACTCCCCTAAACCCTAGGTGGCTGGCTCCTTTATATAGGAGGCCTGCAACTAGTCGGTTGGATATACCCAAACCGAACACACAACAGACTCGAACCTAACCTAGACTCGGACTCAATAACATAGCAATAATATTTGACACAACCTTAGATTTATCATTACATATCGTAGGTCGTCCTAGCGTGCCAATCATCAATGGGATGCGCCCGCATCACCTAGCTTGGTGGAGTCCTAAAATTAGTCTTCACCTCCTCCTTCATGCCCATATCACCTTCATATCTACCTTGCATCTACTTCTAAGGCTTGCAAGATTACAATTCTCTCTATATGACATGTGATATGAATCCTCTAAAAGAGATATGGTAGTACTCCCATAATACAAGTTTGTTCTTGTATTAGCTTGGTTAAACTACTATGCTTCCAACTAATCCATACAACTCATATTATATACTTCATCAAACTCTAGCTTCACTTCTCATGATCAAGCTAGATGATTCAGTTTACTAAGGTTTTACCTAATTTGGTACACTCACAACTCTTCTTCAACACCTAGGCATCTATTCTCAAGTAACTTGAGAATAATGACCACCATTCCTTGATCATGCTAAACCTAGGCTTCTAACTGTCTGATCAAAATCTATTAACACTAGGTAGTAGACTTGTATGTCAACACCTGGATTTTTAATCCTAGATGCCTGTTATGCCATACCTCGCAATCCTAGGATTACCATTTTTGCGAGACATAACAGATTGATATCACAGTACATCATCCATTACAAACTATAATAAGGTCTTACAAATAAAGGATCTAATGATCCAGACTTAATACAATCAAAGCAGTGGAAAAATAACGTAGCAGGGGCTCCATCTTCAAGTTCACAGGCAATACTGACGATGGGAGAAGATCCTAGTTGTCGTAGACCTCCTGCTGTCCATCATCCTGATAGTCCTCCTCATAGTCTGGCCATGGGAATCGCCAGGGACAAAGCCATGAGTACTCTTTAAGTACTCTCAAACTATCACTAACAAGTAATGTAGTTCTAGCAGGAATCTTAAGCTCTAGGTTTATTTGCAAAAAGCCAGGTTTATGTAAAATTGAGTTTAGAAGTAAAGATAACTAAGTTAATGTTCTAAATCACTTAAGTGGGAACCTAGCTTTCTTATCCACAACTCTGTTGTGGTCAAGTCAAAATCATAGTTCAAGTCACAAGTCATTTTGAAAATATTTGACGATGGAACAGTATGGCCACTCCAACTATCCATGACCGTGGACACGGCTATTCGAATAGTTTGACACTCTTCAGAGGTGGTACACTTTCACCACAAAATTCAATACATTCGTCAGGGATAACCCTGAATCATCATACTTAGTATGCGGATAATCAATCATAACCTTTCAATTACATACCCTAGTATAGGCACCTCCCCTATGAGCTTGGCCTCCCAGCCATGGCCATCTGCCATCCTGGGCACTGCATAAGTGGACAATCATCAAGAGGTAACCTTACCTCAACCTCTTCCGCAAGGGAACCCATACTAAGTCATATAAACTTCCGGCTAAGCCCTACCCAATTCATGTATTGTGGTTGTACGGTAAAATTGGAATGGTATCGCATCCGAACCCAACCATCAGTTTTTGTAAAAGGGCTAAGGCTCATGCCTCAACATTTTCATCATCAAATCCTTGTGTGTCCATAACACATGTCAAAAAAATTCAATAGAATGAATCATCATTCCAAGGTTTTCATAATCATTTTCACCAAGTGTTCCCATCTGAAGTGATCAACTTTTATGCTTAGCACTAGCCACTAAGGTTGAGGGTGTTCACTAATGAGGGGTGCTAATCTCCAATCTCATGCCATGGAATGACATCTAAATATAACTAGTTAGGCCTAGTTTTATACTCTTTATGGTATCTATTCTATTTTTCCAATACTCACAAAGTACTAACTAAAAGTAAAGGACTTTGGTAAAGTAAAAAGAATAAAGCTTGCAAGTAAAACTTGGGATGGGTATAATCAAAGTTGTATAACCAAAGCATGCCTAATGCATCTTGCTTAGGTTATCTTGCAAGGGTTAACTTACATAGGTATAATACTTGCAAGTGTTAGCTTGCCTTGAGCAGCGCAGTGATTGAAGTTTTCTTCTTCTTCTTCTTGGTAGTACTCCTCCTCCTCGTTTCCTAGGTCGGTACTATCGTCTATAAATGAATACAAGGTACACAATCACCAAAAAATACTTAACTATTTCTATTTAGCACACTAAGGCTCACACTTGATGATCTAGCATCATCACATGAATATAAAGACTAAATCTTATTTATCTTATTTTAGAAAAGTAATTTCTACTCATTGAAAATACTTAAGATTTAATATTCTCCAATTAAAATATGGGATCATGTTGACACATGTCATCACCACATATTCTAATACATGGGAATGTGATTTAAAGAGTTGGTCATATTTTATTAAATTTAAGATTATCACTTAATAGAATTAAAGTGACTAGAAATTCCTATAGAGCATTCATTTGGTACTAGTCCAATGTCACTGCATGTAAACCTAAATATTTTACATATTCAGATAGATCTTATCAAATGTGATTTTTGAGAGTTGGAATCAACTCAAAAGCATTTATGGTTGATTTTTGAAAAATGTTTGAAGTTGAAAAAGTCTCTATCTTGTTATTTTTACTATAGGTTATGTCTAGCTCCAAATGGTTTGAATCTAACGGGCTTGGATAGGTAATTTAAATATCTTTCTAACAAAATTGGAATCATGCAATTTGGTTTAGTGAATCTCTTTGAATTGAATTTTGAATCTACTGACCGAATGTGGTTTTAATTAAATTGGAAAATACTTATTTGAATTCACAGGCCTGCGTGGGAAACTAACTGGGCCGGCCCAATCTGCACAGCGTGGCGCAGCGGGCTACTGACAGAGGGGTCCCACTAGTCAGCGACTCAGTCTAACCGAAATGGTATCATGCATTCTAGGCCCTACGATTAGAACCTGATCTAACGGCTAAGGTTCATCGTCGATGACGAACAGCTCCGGCAAGGTCTGAACCCTAACGCGGTGGTGGGGGTCGTGCGGGGTTCACCTAGGCTCCAGCTAGGGTCAGCGAAGGGGGCGAACGACATGGTCAACGATGGCGGTTCGAACGGTGGTCGTGGCGGCTCCAATCGACGGCGCCCTTCTCTTTCTACAGCGGCGGGCTCCGGCCAAATTCCAACACGGTGGTGCTCGCCTTGCTCCGGGGAGAAGTGTGGGAGGCTAAGTGAGGAGTGGGAAGTGTGTTGGTGTGGAGAATGGAGGCGGAGGGGGCCTCTATTTATACACCGACGAGGTGACATTGCGGCATGAGCTCGAGCTCGTCGATGACGACGATACAGTCGGCTACGGCGTGGCTGTGGGTAGGAGCGGTGCAGTGTTCCCTGGTGGTCATCACGAGCGTAATGGCATGGCACGGGGCGGTCTAGGTTGGTCGAGCGTGTGCGACGCTCTGCGTGGAACCGTCGGTGTTCGAGACGGCGCACGGGAGCTTTGGGTCGCGCTGCGGTGAACGGGGGTGTCTGGGAGCTAGTTGTGATCATGGCTAGTGTGCGTGTGCGTAGAGAGAGCGAGGCACAGTCTATGCGAGCCGGTCGGGTGCGGTGCTCTGGCGCGTTCTTGGCACGGCGCAGAGACACTGGGCGCGGCGATGCTGGGGTGGTCCAGGGCCAGGCTATGGTCGTGGGCTAGACATGGGGTGGCGGTGGACAGTCGCCTGTCTGCTGCACGTCATGGGAGAGGGCGGCGATCGCTGTGGTGAGCGGTCCATGGTTGGCCAACGATGACCATTTTTGGGCGACGGCACACTGGTGCAAATGGCAAAGAGGGGTGCTAGTCTGGTGCTGCTCAACACTGGGGGAGACAGGGGATTGAAGAGGGAACCATTTGGTCGAGTGATCACTCCTCAAACAGTGAAGTTAGGCAGAGTTGGATTTGTGTCTGCCAGTTGTTCGACTTAATGACCGCAAGAAATTTAGTTTGAAATTTTTGAATGAATTTTTGTGAGTGATCTAAACTTATGCTTGAGTGTCCATGGTTGCTTGGAAAAGTCAAGGTGAATTGATTTGAGTGGTTTTTGAAAAATGGTGATCTTACCATATGAACTTGATTCAATTTTGAATTGTCCTTTAAATGGATTTGGAAATAGTTTCCGTGAGTTTGTAAAGTGGGCTTGGGTTCACTTTTACTTGGTCTAGCAAGGGGTGAAAAGAAGTGGACATGTTTCTGTTAGAAACTCTTTTCTAGGAACTCACAAAGTGGCCTAGTGGTTGATTTTGGCCAAAATGACCATTTGATCATTTGCTTTTTATTTGATTTCCTTTTCTTTGGATTTTGTTTGTAATTGTCCTAGATGATGTAGTATTCATCTTTAAACCATTCCTTATCATTTGTAGCAATCAAACATGGCATTTGCACTCATTCTTACACTAATGCAAATCACACATACACTCTTTTTCAAATTAATAATAAAAGTTTTTGTTAACCCTAAACTTGGGTGATTAGAACTTGATAATCTTGATTAGCATTTTTGGGGTGTTACAAACCTTCCCTCCTTAAACAAAATCTCGTCCCGAGATTTAAGAAAAACTAGGAACTAAAGAGATTTGGAAACTCAGTCCTAATGTAATCTTCTCGCTCCCAAGTAGCTTCTTCTTCAGTATGGTTGCTCCACTGGATTTTTAGGAACTTGATACTCCGGGTCCTGGTGGTTCTGAAGGCTTCCTCCAAAATACGAATGGGTACCTCATGATACATCAGATCCTTGTTGATATCTATGGCTCGGTGATCGATGTTCTTGAAAACTTCGGTCTTCTCCGGAACTTCTAGGCATTTGCGAAGTAACGGGATATGGAACACATCATGTATGGATGACATCTCCTCTGGAAAGAAATACTATGAGACCTGGTCTATTTTCACTACAGGATAGACCCATCTTGATGCATAACCGGCAGAAAAAGAATAATTAACAGACGAAAAAAAGTCTAAAAAACTGAAAAGACACACACGTGTCAGCCATAGGAGTAGGTCTATCAATAGACCATGCAGTTCCAGTTGATATGATACTTCTCCTCGGCGATTCAAAATCTTGAAGGGTCCAATATATCTGGGGGCTAACTTTCCTTTCAGTTGAAAACGTCGCGTTCCTTTCAGGGGTGGTACTTTGAGATACACAAAATCTCCAACATTGAAGGTCAGGTCTCGACGTCTTTTGTCAGCATAACTCTTCTATCTAGATTGGGCGGTCTTGAGGTGTTCACGGACTTTGTGAACCTTCTCTTCAGCTTCTCGTAAGATGTCGGGTCCGAAAATCTAACTCTCTCCTACTTGCGACCAATTCAAGGGGGTACGACACTTCCTTCCATATAAGAACTCAAATGGGGCCATTTGCAAACCGGCTTGATAACTGTTGTTGTATGAGGATTCTGCGAAAGGCAAGCAATCTTCCCATTTTGATCCATATTTAACACACAAGCTCTCAACATATCTTCTATGATTTGGTTGACTCTTTCAGTTTGTCCATCGGTCTGTGGGTGATAAGCTGTGCTGAAATTCAGCTTGGTTCCTAATCCTTCTTAGACTTTCTGCCAAAATCTTGAGGTAAACTGGGTTCTCGATCTGACACTATGGTCTTGGGGGTTCCATCCAAACTGACTATTCTAGCAATGTACAACTCTACTAGCTTCGAACTCTGGTAGGTGGTCTTGATAGGTATAAAATGGGCTACCTTGGACAGTCTATCAACTATGACCCAAATAGAGTCATTTCCCCTACTAGAAGTAGACAAACTGGTGATAAAATCCATTCCGACAGAATCCCATTTCCATTCGTAAATCTGTAATGGTTGCAAAAGTCCTGCGGGTCGCTGATGTTCCGCTTTGACTCTCTGGCAGATATCACACTTGGCTATGTAGCTTCCGATTTCTCTCTTCATCTTGTGCCACCAAAATTGCTCCTTTAAGTCCTGATACATCTTCGTTCCTCCGGGGTGGATAGAATAAAGAGTATCATGAGCTTCTTGCATGATAACTTGCTTCATCTCGGAATCTGCTGGCACACAGATACGTATTTTATACTACAAAACGCCTTCTTCATTGAATCCGGGTACCTTCCCTGTACCGATACGACGCTTGATTCCGTCGATACTTGCATTTCCTTTCTGCGCCTCCTTGATCTGACTGATCAAAGTGGGTTGAAGTTCAATGCTAGCTAAAAATCCTTTGCTAACTAGCTCCGTTCTAAACTGCTCCAGCTCTTCATGCAAACTTGGCTGAGCTTCTTTAATCATGGTGTTTAATCTACACGGCAATCTGCTAAGAGCATCCGCTACCACATTGGCTTTGCCGGGGAGATAGTGAATGCCAAGGTCATAATCCTTGATTAAATCTATCCATCTCCTTTGCCTCATATTTAGCTCCTTCTGGGTGAAAATATACTTCAAACTCTTGTGATCCGAATAAATCTCACAGCGGTTACCCATCAGATAATGACGCCATGTCGTCAAGGCTAAAACTACGGCTGCTAGTTCAAGGTCATGGGTAGGGTAGTTTTTCTCATGTTGCTTCAGTTGTCGAGACAGATATGCTATGAATTTTCCTTCTTGCATCAACACACATCCGAGACAAATCTTGGATGCATCACAATACACATCAAAAGGCTTCTTGATATTCGGCATAATCAAAATTGGGGCTGAAATTAATCTCTTCTTGAGCTCTTGAAAACTTGCTTCACATTTGTCCGTCCATTAAAACTTCTTATCTTCCTTCAACAATTGGGTCATCGGTCTTGCGATGCTCGAAAATCCTTCAATGAACTTGCGGTAATATCCCGCTAATCCGAGAAATGCGCGGACTTGGGTTTGAGTGGTTGGGGCTTTCCATTCTTCAGCATCTTTGATCTTGGCGGGATCGACAACGACTCCTCCTGCCGACACAATATGTCCTAGGAATCCTACTTCCTTTAACCAGAATTCACATTTGCTAAACTTGGCATACAACTGATGCTCTCTCAGGGTTTCAAGGATGGTTCTCAGGTGTAGCTCATGGTCTTCTTATGACTTGGAATAGATCAGAATATCATCGATAAAAACAATGACAAACTTATCCAGGAAGTTCATAAAAATCTTATTCATGAGATTCATGAAATAGGCGGGGGCATTGGTTAATCCAAAAGACATGACCGTATACTCATACAATCCATATCTGGTGGTAAAGGCAGTCTTTGGAATATCCGTTGCACGAATCTTGAGTTGATGATAACCAGTTCTAAGATCAATCTTAGAAAACACTCTGGCACCATTCAACTGGTCAAACAGATCTTGTATCTTCGGTAGTGGGTACTTGTTCTTGATGGTGACATCATTCAGCTTCCGGTAATCCGTGCACAAAAGGTTACCTCCATCTTTCTTATCCACAAACAAAACAGGCGATCTCCATGGCGATGCACTTGGTTGAATCAGACCTTTCTCCAACATAGCATCAAGTTGTTTCTTCAGCTCCACTAATTCAGATGGGTTCATACTATAAGGTCTCTGAGCTATAGTTCCAGGAATTAGTTCAATGATGAACTCGATATCTCGATCTGGGGGCATACCAGGCAGTTCATTCGGGAATATGTCGGGGTATTCACAGACTACTCTGACTTGGTCAAGGGTTGGTTGGGCTAGACTCTTGTTGCATTTGAATTGACGGGGCAAGGTCTCAGATACATGCTCTACTGATACTCTAGAGCTACTGGTCATGGTTATGGCTTTCTTGGCACAGTCGATTAATCCTTTATGTTTCAACATCCAATCCATTCCTAGTACTACTTCCAAACCTTTGGTTCCAAGTACTATTAGATTAGCATAGAAATCTATTCCATGGATTCTGATGGGTACAGCCTTGCAAATTTTTCTAGCTTTGGAGGTTGAACCAGGTATTTGAACTATCATAACATGCTTCAGTTTTGTTGGTTGAATCTTACTAGTGCATGCAAATTCTTCTGTAACACGAGTGCGATGCTCCAGAATCAAACAACACTCTTGCTAATACCGAGTTAACATAAAACATACCCAGCACGACGTCGGGCGCTTCCTGGGTTTCTTCAGCATTCATGTGGAACAGACGGCCATTGCGGTTGAGCGAATTCCCTAGGGCAAATCTCCTTCCAGGCTGAACACGACGCTGCTGCTGAGCGGGGTCATTCACATTGGTGGCTGCTGCAAGCTTCTTGGGGCACTCATTGGAGTAGTGACCCTTGACTCCACATTCAAAGCAAGTAATATGGGACTTGTATTTTGCTGCAACAGGCACAACATTCCTTCCAGTCCTTGGGGCAGTATTGTTGTTGTTGTTGTTGGACTTGGGCGCTGCACGGTTCAAGTTATTGGAGTTTCCCTGGTTGTTGTTGTGGTTTCCTCCAGTCTTCTGGTTTCATCCGCTACGATTGGGGTAGCTTGGACGGGACATAGGGGGTCTGTTAATTCTTGGGGCATATCCTGCAGACGGGTTGGGGCGATACTTCTGGGTACTGTGGGATCCATTATGGTGCATCATCCTGCGCTTGCGATTGTCATTGGCTTGGTTGATCTTCCCTCCCATCTGAATGGCAGAGTCTACTAGTTCTTCTAAATCTCCAAAACAGATGTTGACTAACATAGTCTGCATCTCATCATGCAATCCATTCAGGAATCTTTCCTTCTTCTTGGCTTCGGTGTTAATCTCATCAGGGGCATATCGAGCTAGCGACAAAAAATTTTCACGGTACTCAACTACCGGCATCCTTCCTTGCTTCAGTTCCCTGAACTCATCTCTCATCCTGGTGACCAAACCTTGAGGCACATGGGTATGGCTGAACTTGATCTTGAATGCTTCCCAGGTCATCATTTGTTCGTTGTTCATGGTACGGGTGCTATTCCACCAGGCTCTTGCATCTCCTGCCAGATAATGGGTGGCAAATAGTACTTTCTCATTGGCTTCAACTCTTGTGACCTCCAGATTGTTCTCCATGGTTTGCAGCCAGTCATCAGCATCTAAGGGATCCTCAGACTTATTAAAGATATGTGGGTTGGTATTCTAAAAGTTTTTGAGCTTGGATCCATGGTGATCTTGGTTTCCATGGCCTTGATTATTATGGGCCATCTGAGCTATCTATTGTAGAGTGGCTAAGTTGGCTTGACGTTCGGCTCTACTAGCTTCACGGTCAGAAACTAGCATTTGCAGAATCTGCAGCATTGGGTCCTAAGATGAGCTGCTTCCTCCAGGATTTCCACGAGTCATCTGAAGATTGAGATAAGAGGGAAGTTTCTAAGGTTCATGGTTTTGTTCTCAAAAAGCTTTAAACTTTGAGTTTGACTCAGGTTTTGCAAACTAACAACTTCATCTCATTCATTCATTCAAAGCACACCATACAATCACACACCACAACACCAATAGAAAACAGATGGTTTTAAGAACCATTCTGTGAAACTACAATACAGTGGGACCAGTACAACTCATTCCTACGGTAGTGCTCAAGTGCATCTAATCATCATCAATGAAGTCGGAATCATCATCATCACTGTGGAACTCCATGGCATCATCTTCCAGGTAGTCATTGTCATCACTGAGGTAAGAGTAAAGATCTCCCTAGATATCTTCACCTTCCTCCTCTTCCTTTGCTTCAAGTTGGATCTCCTGTTCACGGATGGTCTTCTCGAGAGCGGCCACCTTATTGCGAAGACGATCGATGGTGCGATCCTTCTTGTCACACTGATAACAAAGTGATTGGCGCTCCTTGGAGAGAATGGCGAGGGTCTGGTCCTTCTTGACTGCAATGGCATGGTTGTGGTTGGCGTAGGCGTAGGCGCCAGCCTTGTCCAACTCCTTCTGCCTATCATACATCATGAAGTCAAGATTGTCCACCTGGTGCTTCAGCTCCAGGTGTCCTGGCATATCCAAGGGAATTCCCATAGAATCACGCCTTGCGAAGTGAGCAAAGTGAGTGTCCGCACAGACGGGCAAGAGCTTCATGCATGGCCCTAGCTAATCCATCTAGCCAGTTGTTTTCCCGCAAGGTAAATTGGATTTTCTCCGAAGTGGGTGCTTCCATATTGCCTCTGAGATCTCCAACTATCAGCCATTGTAGATCTCCTCCGATGTGATCGTTGAGTTGTACCCCGAAGAATTCTGGGTGCAGGCGCTCAAGATACTCTAACTGTGCATCTAGATCCCTCTCAAAGATCAGTTGGCCTCCATTGCCCAGCTGGTAGAACTTGCAATACTGGACTTCCATCTATAAGAATTTAGGGTGAGTAAGTGAGGTGATCAAGTGTGTCAAATTTTATGTAGGAATGTAAGAATTTTTGGAGTAACATGATTTTTTTGAAAGAATCAACGATAAGAGTGGGAATAGGTTTTCATAAATACTCACTTCTTTTTTTTTGAAACTAAGTTTTTGTTTTGGACATCCATTCTAACTAGGGTCTCCTATGGTCAGGATGGCTCTAATACCAACTTGTCAACACCCGGATTTTTAATCCTAGATGCCTGTTATGCCATACCTCGCAATCCCAGGATTACCATTTTTGAGAGACATAACATATTGATATCACAGTACATCATCCATTACAAACCATAATAAGGTCTTACAAATAAAGGATCTCATGACCCAGACTTAATACAATCAAAGCAGCGGAAAAATAACGTAGTAGGGGCTCCATCTTTAGGGTCACATGCAATGCTGACAATGGGAGAGGATCCTAGTTGTCGTAGACCTCCTGCTATCCATCATCCTGATAGTGCTCCTCATAGTCTAGCCACGGGAATAGCCAAGGACAAAGCCATGAGTACTCTTTAATTACTCGCAAACTATCACTAACAAGTAAGGTAGTTCTAGTAGGAATCTTAAGCTCTAAGTTTATTTGCAAAAAGCCAGGTTTATCTAAAACTGAGTTTAGAAGTAAAGAAAACTAAGTTAATGTTCTAAATCACTTAAGTGGGAACACCTAGATTTCATATCCACAACTCTGTTGTGGTCAAGTCAAAATCATAGTTCAAGTCACAAGTCATTTTGAAAATATCTGACGACGGAACAATATGGCCACTCCAACTGTCGATGACCGCAGACGCGGCTATTCAAATAGTTTGATACTCTGCAGAGGTGGTACACTTTCACGACAAAATTTGATACATCCACCAGGGATAACCCTGAATCATCATACTTAGTATGCAGATAATCAATCATAACTAATATGGGGTGGCCCGATCTTCTCAGCAAGCTCTTGTCGATGGTATGGTGGATGATAGATAACTAGTGCGTAGCTATGATCTCTCCTACTCGATCCCTGATGCCAATGCAACAACTCTCGAACCTTGTAGGATATTCACAACACCACACTCTTGCGCACGTAGCCGTCGACCACGAACGGTAGTATGCAATCTACTAATTCCCAATGGAACAACAGAACACACTCAATTATAGTTGGTAAATTCGAACATAGGGTAATTCCAGAGGTTCTACGAAAGAAACAACTCCAAAATATTTTAACGTGGTCTAAAACCCTAATCTACGCCGCCCCCATCTATTTATGAGTTTAGGGGGTGGCGGCCTAAGGGGGAACCCAAGCTAGTTCCACCCAACCTGGATACAAACCGACCACAAAGTGGCTCGGCCAAACTGACTCTGCCGTGGCAGAGTTTTAGGCAGTTTCTCTGCCGCGGTAGTCTACCGTGGCAGAGCTGGACTCCTTTTTCCTGCCGTGGCAGAGAATTGGTGCTTTTCTCTACCGCGGCAGAGAACGTCCATCTCTTGTTGATCTTTGGCTTGGACAGATCCTTGCGCTTCCTTCCTCTCCTCCCTCGCGCATTCTTCATTGATCAACATACCATGTTCCTTCAGCTCCTCGCTCCGTGCTATGCCTTGTTCTCCTAAGTACCTGATCATACAATAATTCATAGACTTAGGTAGTATAAAATTCTCATTAATTAAAACACCTGGTTCATTAAGAAACAAGTTCACCTGTTGTTCTAGTAGCTTAGCACGATCTCTTGTGATTGGTCCAATCCTTATCTCATTGGATTGATCCTTCTTTGCAATGGGAACATCTTCATTAGCAATCGGGGTAGGTGTAACTGTAGGGATGTCCTCATCATCTCCCCCCTTCAAAAGGCGTCGACCTCGACGCTCCAAGGTCTTCTCCAGCATATGGTGACAAATCAGCAACGTTGAAACTGTTGCTAGCACCACCAAACTCCTCAATAGGTATATCAACTGAGTAGGCATTATCATTAATTTTGGCTAGCACCTTGTATGGACCAGCACCACGTGGCTTCAATTTGGACTTGCGAAGTAGTGGAAATCTGTCCTTGCGCAGATGCACCCAAACCATATCTCCAGGCTCGAACAACACTTCTTTCCTTGCTTGATTCCTTGCAGCAGCAATGTTCTTGCCTTTCTTCTCAATAGCCTCTCTAGTCTTCTCATGTATTTTCTTCACATAATCATCACGTTTTGATGCCTCCATATCAACTCTCTCGTGCAATGGTAGAGGCAACATATCAAGTGGCGTCAATGGCTTGAAGCCATACACCACCTCAAAAGGACAAAGCTGAGTAGTTGAATGCACAACCCTGTTGTAAGCAAACTCAACATGTGGCAAACACTCTTCCCACTCCCGTAGATTCTTTTTAATCATGGTCCTTAATAGCTGTGACAATGTTCGATTCACCACCTCCGTTTGACCATCTGTTTGGGGATGACATGTAGTACTGAACAACAACTTCGTTCCTAGCTTCCCCCATAAGGTCTTCCAAAAGTAGCTCATGAACTTCACATCATGGTCAGAAACAATTGTCTTGGGTACTCCATGTAATCTCACGATGTCCCTTAAAAACAGGTTAGCAACATGCGACACATCATCACTTTTGTGGCAGGCAATAAAATGAGCCATCTTAGAGAACCTATCCACTACCACAAATATAGAATCATGACCTCTCTGAGTTTTAGGTAGACCTAGCACAAAATCCATACTAATGTCTTCCCATGGAGTAGTCGGTGCAGAGAGAGGTGTATACAAACCGTGAGGCTTCAACTTGGATTTCGACTTGTGGCAAGTAATGCATCGGCTCACAAATCTGTACACATCACGCCTTCTATTGGGCCAATAAAAGTGATTAGCAATCATGAGCAACGTCTTCTCACGCCCAAAGTGACCCATCAAACCACCAGCAAGTGATTCCTGCACTAAGAAAAAACGCAACGATGATTCTGGAATACATAGTTTGTTAGCTCGAAACAAATAGCCATCATGTATATGATACTTATCCCATGCGTTTCTAAGAGCACACAAACGATATGGTTCAGCAAAATCATTGTCAGTTGCATAGAGTGCACAAATAGCTTCTACTCCAAGAATTTTACCATCAAGATTGGTTAATAGCATGTTCTTCCTTGATAAAGCATCAACAACAACATTCTCTTTTCCCTTCTTATAATTAATGATGTAAGGAAAAGACTAAATGAACTCAACCCATTTAGCTAATCTTCTATGCAAGTTTGATTGAGCTTTCAAGTATTTCAATGCTTCATGATCAGAATGTATGATGAATTCCTTTGGCCACAAATAATGTTGACAAACCTCAATTACTCTAACAAGTGCATACAATTCTTTATCATAGATTGAATAATTCAAACGAGCACCAGTCAATTTATCAGAAAAATAAGCTATATGCCGACCCTCTTGCATCAAAACGCCACCTATGCCTATACCACTAGCATCACATTCAACTTCAAATTCCTTCGAAAAATCGGGCAATGCAAGTAATGGTGTAGAAGTAAGCAAACGTTTCAATGTATCAAATGCAATGTCTTGGGTCGCGCCCCATACAAAAGGAACACCTTTCTTTTTCAAATCATTCAAAGGTGCAGGAATGGTGCTAAAATATTTCACAAAGCGCCTATAGAAACCAGCAAAACCGTGGAAACTATGCACTTGACTTACATTCATTGGAGTAGGCCAATTCTGAATTGATTCAATTTTAGATTGATCTACCTCTACTACATGCTTAGATACAACAAATCCTAGGAATATGACCTTATCTTTTGCAAATGTGCACTTCTCAAGATTAGCATACATTTTATTATCACGCAACACTTGCAAAACTTGTCTAATATGAGTGCAATGTTCAGATTTGGTGTGGCTGTATATAAGTATATCATCAAAGTAAACTCTTGACCCACAAGTATAGGGAGTGTATCGCAGTATTTTCGAGGGAAGTGAAACCCAATTTATTGATTCGACACAATGGGGGCCAAAGAATATTTATAAGCCTTAACAACTGAGTTGTCAATTCAGCTGCACCTGGAAACAATCTTGCTCACAACAGTTTATCAGTAGCAACAGTTTTGTAGTAGGAATAGTAAAGTAATAGTAGTAGTAAAGTAAAGACAGTAGTAACAATTGCAGTAAACAGTAGGATTATAGCGTCGTAGGCATAGAGATGGATGGACGGGCGTTGCATGGACAAGACAATTCATATGGCAATCAAGACATAGGGCATTTGCAGATAAATAAGATAAAGCATCCAAGTACTAAATAATCATAGGCATGTGTTCCATATATAGTCATACGTGCTCGTAATGAGAACTTGCACAACATCTTTTGTCCTGCTAGCCCGTTTGCAGCGGGCCCTCAAGGGAACTACTAGAAATTAAGGTGCTCATTTTAATAGAGCACCGGAGAAAAGCATTAACACTCCATGAACACATGTGATCCTCACGTCAAATCCATTCCCTCTAGTTATCCCGATTTCTGTCACTTCGGGGCCATTGGTTCCGGACAACAACGTGTGTATACAACTTGCAGGTAAGACCATAAACAATACTATCATAATGAATCAATAACATGTCCAGATCTGAAATCATGGCACTCAGGCCCTAGTGACAAGCATTAAGCATAACAAGTCACAACAAAGTCAAAAAGCACTAATAGTAGATACTAGGCACCATGCCCTAACAATTTGATGCCATTACATGAAAGATCTCATCCAATCTCTACCATCCCCATAGCCTATAGCAGGGGATTACTCACTCATAGATGGGGGAAACATGGATGGTCGATGGAGAAGCGATGGTGATGATAATGGCGATGATCTCCAATTCCCCATCCCGGCAGGGTGCTAGAACAGTGAAGGAGATATGCCCTAGAGACAAATAATAAATAGGTTTTTATTGTCATATCTCAATTACTTTATAATAGTTTCATATTGTGCTATAACTGTGCCAAGTAGAAACATTGGTACATGTGTGGTATGAAACAACAAAGTCCCTAGTAGCCTCTATTCATACTAGTTCGTTGGTCACGAAGATGATCTGGGTTTCAAGATCATGGGCATTTATACCGACTAACAACAGGATCATATCATTGGAGAATGATGTGATTGGACATTCCTCGAAGGATTGCAACACGATCAAGTCATATAGTTCATTGTTGCAACAACTATACCTAGACTCCTTCTCCTTAGACCGTGAGCTCATATTACTCATTGTTTCCCGAGGCTGCTTTAACTACATCAACCGTCATCTGGTAATACGGAGGCCATAAAGGTGTATGTTGGGTATTCCAAAGGAACAGTTGATGACATGTGACTGCAAGACCGGGATTTGTTCACCCACATGACAGGTAAAGATACATACGGCCGGTTTGGTGAGATTACATCTATAAATGTTGCAACATGTGACTAGGTCATGGGGATGTAATATCATGGTAACAAGAAAACAGAACTTGTTGTGAACGAGATTGAACAAGGTATGGGATACCGATGATCGAATCTCGGATAAGTTGTATCGAGAAACAAAAGGAAGAGGATGCTACATTTAGACGGTTCAAATGACATTGTCATCAGGAATGCATAGGGGTCACATGGACATCCCTGGTCCCTCTGTTGATCATTGATACAGATCATGTCTAGAGCATTCCAGAGCCATGAGAGGATACACTTAAGGGTACGATGAGAGCTATCATTCATAATACGGAATCACAGTAGAGAAAGAGAGAAAGCCGGAATCGTTCCGCCGAGAGATCCGAATTTGTTCGGAGAAAGAATAAAGGAAAAGACCCGAAAAGTGTTTTCGGATAAATGGGAATTTAAATATATATTTATTATATGTTAATTGTGAATTAATATATTCTAAATAATATTTAAGTTAAGATTTATAAAAGTAACTTTTATAGTAGGCCAAATCCCAGAGGGAAAAGGCCTAGAGTAAAAGCTGCAGAAAAAAAAAGGAAAAAGAAAAAGCAACATCCCACATGGGCGACAGATAAGTTGCCGCCGCACGGGGGCAGCATCATGTACTAACCACCACTGCCAGGCCGCCTGTGGGTGGTAGATACTGCAGCCCGTCTGGGGCACCAGCTACTGATCGCTGGTGGCTGGCTCAACCCGGCCCATGCGGCTCATGGGAGCCGGCCAGCCACCGGGGTGGCAAGTGCCCACCCGGGCAAGACTATGGCGAGGCGGGCAGGCTAGCGAGCGTACATGGGCCGCCAAGGGAGAGCCGGCCCATCCGGCGGCTGTGCTACTGGCTGCTGCTACTGGCCGCTTTGGGCTGCTGGCTGGGTACGGCGAGGTGGCCCATTCGGCCACCTATTGGCCCAGCCGGCTGCCCCCTTTCTTTTTGCCCTTTTCCCCTTAGTTTTAGTCCCACATGGGGCACCAATGGAGAGGGCACACCCCCCTCTACCTATATAAGGGGGTGCCCATGGGAGGACTAAAGACACACAATTAGAGAAGTCCTTTGGTTGACTTTCTCCCTCCCTCTCTCTATACCTTGTGACCATGGCCCCAAGTCTGGGCTGTGCGATCAAGGCACACCTGTAGCATATGTTGTTGCGCTGCAGGGATTCCTAGCCGGATATCAACTTCTGCACTCTTGGCGGGATCAGGGAGCCGAAGGTCTCATCGTGTACCAGATGTGTACGAAGACACGAGGCACATCACTTGGGGCACTTAAATGTCGTGAGCCGGAGCTGTTGCACGATGAAGATGAAGAAGGAGCAAGGGGTGACATGTGAGGAGCTTTGCGACCTTGAGGTCGACTACGAGTACGACTACTTCAACCACGTTCCCCGCGGAATGTTAACCGCGTATGGTCTACAAGGTTATGCGTTCTCTACTCTCCGGCCGTTACCGCATTACTACATAGATAGATCCTAGGCAAGTTTTGGGGTTGCATCGTAGGAAATTTTTTGTTTTCCGCACCGATCCCCAATAGTGGTATCAGAGCCAATCTATCCGTAGGAGTGCTGTATGGCCAGTACGCACAAGTATTGTGCGGGCATTGATCCCTTAGTTCTTACCCTCTAACGTGTACTTCTTTATATCGCGGTATTGTTTGATGAAGCGGCCCAGACCGACCTTACGCGTATTCGTACGTGAGACAGGTTCCACGCTCAACATACGGCTTGTACCGTATAAGTGGCTAGCGGGTGTCTGTCTCTCATTCGATAGTTGATATAGCATTTACAACGGAGGGCCCCGAAAGGGGTGTAGTAGAGACAACTGTCGGATCCATGTTGTGGTTGGAAAGTTCGTAGTTTAGAAACGGTTCTAGTACGAAAGACCTAACAACCACATAAAACTTGCAATAGATAAAGTAGAGGCGTCTAACTTTATTTTGCAGGGGGCATGTGATTATGATATGGCAATAGTCATTACAAAGGTAAAGTAGTTTACTTTTCTGTTACTAAGTAGTATAGTAATAGTCATTGTTCCGATGGACGACCTGGTGGAGGCGTCGTGGAGTTGGCGTCAAACCAAGGGCAAGATGGAGATCATGCCGGAGCACTCGATGGAGATCAAGGCGCAAGAAAGACCATATCATATCACATTATACATATGATGTTGATACCAGTTTTTACATCTTATTGTGTGCTAGTATTTAGATACTCAATGGTAGCAAATAAGATAATCCCTATTGAATTCCAATGGTCCGTGTTCCCCTTGTGTGTGCACCACCAAGAAAGTTCTTCGTTATGAGGCGATCCAGGGTACAGGCCTAGGTGTCAGACATATCTACGTTCGCATATAGTGGGTGTAAGCCATGTTGCACAGCGAATACACACAAGTTAGATTTGGCGAGCCTAGCATATTACAGAGACATGGCCTCGGAACACAAGAGATCGAAAGATCGAGCATGAGTCACATGGATGATGCGATTGGCATTAGTGAATGTCTACCTTTAATAATGCACTGATGGATGTGTAACACGGGGGAGGTGCATAGGATAGGGATCATGCGATCACTAAAATCATCCAGGGGATGATAATTTTAGTGGAGGCCAATTATAAATTGAACTTAGTCTAGATGTCTGTTTGAAAATATCTTAGTAGATCTTAGCCTATCCTATTGTGGTTCTTTGCGACCGTGGGAATATATTGCTTAATTTGGAACTTAGCAAAAGGGTCCAACTTCATAGATTAATACCCACGCCTGAGGGATATCCTCGTAAAAGGTGATCTTCTCTTCTTGATACAATAACCATTAGGAGATATTTCAATGACTCTGGATTGTTTGCAAAAACACTTAGTGATCTTGCATTAGAGTTGAGAACTCTTGGAAGGGCTTGATTGCAATGGAGGTCATGGATGAAAAGGTATATGTAAGATATACAAAAAATATAAATGTGGTTTTTGCAAAACTCGTTGCAGTTTGCAAAGTATTTGATACTTGTCATGCTTTGTGAAAATAGGATGATCTGCTTGAGAATTGCTGGATTTGAGGCAATATGGCTTGATGACGGCAAGCAAAATAGTTGATGGCTGACGTCACCACTTTCCTCAAAGTTTGTTATTTGGATTAGTGAACTTGAATATAATTTATAATCCTTGTATGTGTGTCTTGCTTTTGGCGAGACGGTTGTTCATATGAACAAGTTACAAGCCAGTTTGTACTATTCTTATGAACAATACCTTATGGTCACATTATGATTACAAACAAGTTATTCTCATCACTATGTTAATGATAATAGTTTAAACATTTATAAAAGGATTAGAATGCTAAAAGATATCCAAAGTTTAATAATGAAATGACACTACAGTTTAAGTCATTTTGGTTATTGCAGGTTCTTTATGAAAGATCGGGGCCCTAGATGCTTAATCTAGAGACTTTGCAAAACCATGCCTCTTGGGCAGAATGACTAAAACTCCGCATTCTGGTAAAACGGTGATATGCAAAGAAATGTTGAAACTTATACATAATGATGTATCATATTTTCAACAAGTAGTGGAAATCATTTATTGTGGACTTAAGTGAATAAGTGTATTTACTTAATGAAACATAAGTTTGAAATGATTTGAATTGTTCAAATGAGTTCATAACTAAATGGGATATTAAATTAACTGAATTAATAAGTCTCTTCGATTTGATCGACATGACTAAGGTATTCAAGTTAATTTTAGCATAAAAGGGACTTGTGAAAGATGTTTCACAAATTATGATAATTGGATGAATTCAAACTGTATTGAAATATCTAAACATCATAATCATTATGTATTAGATACATATGGTATGATATTATCTATTATAAGGGTTATAGTTGTCATTTAGAGTTAAAGATCAAAATAAGCAAACACTCATTTGAAATATAAAGGAACATCTAAAGATTCATGGAAACAACACCATACGTGTAATGGCAAGTTCGAGTTTCTAGAGATTTCGACAAGTCGAAGTCGTGGCGAATAAACAAGTCTTTGTAGAGCATTCTTAGGAAGCTATGAATGCATCGTCCACAATGGGAAAACCAGTTGTTGTCCAAAGCTGACGTGTCTCGATGATGATGATACATCTGGCAGAAAGTAAAAGATCAAAACAAGGTATTTGACCTTACCTCTGGATTGTTGAGTGTCGCAGTGAAATTTGTTCCGTAAATCCAAACTCTACAAATAGAGGAGAAACCAATGATAATGATCATAAAGTTTCAGTGAATACTTTTACTAAAGAAAGTAGGATTCAACTATATATTCTACACGTTTGTGGAATTATAGTTGATTCACTTGTCATGTTTTGAACAAGACATACCTACGAATTACAAAAAAGCGTGATGGACCTAAGTACGAGAAATGAATAGTCATTGAAATCTCGTTAGTGGAATTCTCGATTTGATGGTGATCAAAGAATTTTGGAATGTCCAAGATTATTGAGAGGACCTAGATTTGAGTGGGAGCAAATCAGCTCGGCTAATTCATAATATGTTGCTGACATATTTTGAGTGGGAGCTAAGTGAAACCCCTGGATCTCAAACATGAATGTCATATTTGAGTGGGAGCGTAACTGTAGGGATGTCCTCATCAATAACCTTTCAATTACATACCCTAGTGTAGGCACCTCCCCAATGAGCTTGACCTCCTAGCCATGGCCATCTGCCATCCTGGGCACTGCATAGGTGGACAATCATCAAGAGGTAGCCTCAGATCAACCTCTTCCGCAAGGGAACCCATACTAAGGCATGTAAACTTCTGGTATTGTGGTTATACGGTAAAATTGGAATGATATCGGATCCGAACCTAACCATCAGTTTTTATAAAAGGGCCAAGGCTCATGCCTCAACATTCTCATCATCAAATCCTTGTGTGTCCATAACACATGTCAAAACATTTCAATAGAATGAATCATCATTCCAAGGTTTTCATAATCATTTTCACCAAGTGTTCCCATCTAAAGTGATCAACTTTTATGCTTAGCAATAGCCACTAAGGTTGAGGGTGTTCACTAATGAGGGGTGCTAATCTCCAATCTCATGCCATGGAATGACATCTAAATATAACTAGTTAGGCCTAGTTTTATACTCTTTATGGTATCTATTCTATTTTTCCAAAACTCACAAAGTACTAATTAAAAGTAAAGGACTCTGGTAAAGTAAAAAGAATAAAGCTTGCAAGTAAAACTTGGGATGGGTATAATCAAAGTTGTATAACCAAAGCATGCCTAATGCATCTTGCTTAGGTTATCTTGCAAGGGTTAACTTGCATAGGTATAATACTTGCAAGTGTTAGCTTGCCTTGAGTAGCATAGTGATTGAAGTTTTCTTCTTGTTCTTCTTGGTAGTACTCCTCCTCGTATCCCGGGTCGGTACTATCGTCTATAAATGAATATGAGGTACACAATCACCAAAAAATACTTAACTATTTCTATTGGGCACACTAAGGCTCACACTTGATGATCTAGCATCATCACATGAATATATAGACTAAATCTTATTTATCTTATTTTAGAAAAGTAATTTCTACTCATTGAAAATACTTAAGGTTTAATATTCTCCAATTAAAATATGGGATCATGTTGACACATGTCATCACCACATATTCTAACACATGGTAATGTGATTTAAAGTGTTGGTCATATTTTATTAAATTTAAGATTATCACTTAATAGAATTAAAGTGACTAGAAATTCCTATATAGCATTCATTTGGTACTAGTCCAATTTCACTGCATGTAAACCTAAATATTTTTACATATTCAGATAGATCTTATCAAATATGATTTTTGAGAGTTGGAATCAACTCAAAAGCATTTATGGTTGATTTTTGAAAACTGTTCGAAGTTGAAAAAGTCTCTGTCTTGTTATTTTTACTATAGGTGATCTCTAACTCCAAATGGTTTGAATCCAACGGGCTTGGATAGGTAATTTAAATATCTTTCTAACAAAATTGGAATCATGCAATTTGGTTAAGGGAATCTCTTTGAATTGAATTTTGAATCTACTGACGGAATGTGGTTTTAATTAAATTGGAAAATACTTATTTGAATTCACAGGCCTGCATTGGAAACTAACTGGGTCAGCCCAATCTGCACAGTGTGGCACAACGGGCTATTGACAGAGGTGTCCCACTAGTCAGCGACTCAGTCTAACCGAAACGGTATCATGCATTCTAGGCCCTACGATTAGAACCTGATCTAACGGCTAAGGTTCATCGTCAATGATGAATAGCTCCGGCGAGGTCTGAACCCTAACGTGGCGGTGGGAGTCGTGTGGGGATCACCTAGGATCCAGCTAGGGTCGGCGATGGGGGCGAATGACGTTGTCGACGATGGCAGTTCGAACGGTGGTCGCAGCGGCTCCTGGGGCGGCTCCAATCGACGACGACCTTCTCTTTCTACAGCAGCGGGCTCCGGCCAAATTCCAACACGGTGGTGCTCGCCTTGCTCTGGGGAGAAGTGGGAGGCTAAGTGAGGAGTGGGAAGTGTGTTGGTGTGGAGAATGGAGGCGGAGGGGGCCTCTATTTATACACCAACGAGGTGACATTGCGGCATGAGCTCGAGCTCATCGATGACGACGATATAGGCGGCTACGGCATGGCTGTGGGTAGGGGGCGGTGTGATGTTTCCTGGCGGTCATCACGAGCGTAATGGCACGGTACAGGGCGGTCTAGGTTGGTCAGGCGCGTGCGACGCTCTGCGTGGAACCGACGGTGTTCGAGACGGCGCACGGGAGCTACGGGTCGCGTGGCGACGAACGAGGGTGTCTGGGAGCTAGTTGTGATCATGCCGAGTGTGCACGTGCACGGAGATAGCAAGGCGCGGTCTGTGAGAGCCGGTCGGGTGCGGCGCTCTAGCGCGTTCTCGGCACGGTGCAGAGACACTGGGCGCGGCACTGCTGGGGTGGTCCAGGGCCAGGCTGTGGTCGTGGGCTGGACAGGGGGTGGTAGTGGACGGTCGCCTATCTGCTGCGCGCCGTGGGAGAGGGCGGTGACTGCTGTGGAGAGCGGTCCATGGTTGGCCGGTGATGACCATTTTCGGGTGGCGGCGCACTGGTGCAAACGGCAAAGAGGGGTGCTGGTCTGGTGCTGCTCGACACCGGGAGAGACATGGGAGTGAAGAGGGAACTATTTGGTCGAGTGATCACTGCTCAAACAGTGAAGTTAGGCAGAGATGGATTTGTGTCTGCCAGGTGTTCGACTTAATGGCCGAAAGAAATTTATTTTGAAATTTTTGAATGAATTTGGTGAGTGATCTAAACTTATGCTTGAGTGTCCATGGTTTCTTGGAAAAGTCAAGGTGAATTGATTTGAGTGGTTTTTGAAAAATAGTGATCTTACCATATGAACTTGATTCAATTTTGAATTGTCCTTTAAATGGATTTGGAAATAGTTTCTGTGAGTTTGTAAAGTGGTCTTGGGTTCACTTTTACTTGGTCTAGCAAGGGGTGAAAAGAAGTGGACATGTTTCTATTAGAAATCCTTTTCTAGGAACTCACAAAGTGGCCTAGTGGTTGATTTTGGCCAAAATGACCATTTGATCATTTGCTTTATATTTGATTACTTTTTCTTTGGATTTTGTTTGTAATTGGCCTAGATGATGTAGTATTCATCTTTAAACCATTCCTTATCATTTGTAGCAATCAAACATGGCATTTGCACTCATTCTTACACTAATGCAAATCACACATACACTCTTTTTCAAATTAATAATAAAAGTTTTTGTTAACCCTAAACTTGGGTGATTAGAACATGATAATCTTGATTAGCATTTTTGGGGTGTTACAAACCTTCCCTCCTTAAACAAAATCTCGTCCTGAGATTTAAGAAAAACTGGGAACTAAAGAGATTTGGAAACTCAGTCCTAATGTAATCTTCTCGCTCCCAAGTAGCTTCTTCTTCAGTATGGTTGCTCCACTGCATTTTTAGGAACTTGATACTCCGGGTCCTATTGGTTCGAAAGGCTTCCTCCAAAATACGAATGGGTACCTCACGATACATAAGATCCTTGTTGATATCTATGGCAAGGTGATCAATGTTCTTGAAAACTTCGGTCTTCTCCGGAACTTCTAGGCATTTGCGAAGTAACGAGATATGGAACACATCATGTATGGATGACATCTCCTCTGGCAGTTCCAGTTGATATGATACTTCTCCTCCGCAACTTAGGGTTAACCTGCATAGGTATAATACTTGCAAGTGTTAGCTTGCCTTGAGTAGTGTAGTGATTGAAGTTTTCTTCTTCTTCTTCTTCTTCTTCTTCTTCTTCTTGGTAGTACTCCTCCTCCTCGTATCCCGGGTCGGTACTATCGTCTATAAATGAATACAAGGTACACAATCACCCAAAAATAATTAACTATTTCTATTTAGCACACTAAGTCTCACACTTGATGATATAGCATCATCACAATCATCACATGAATATAAAGACTAAATCTTATTTATCTTATTTTAGAAAAGTAATTTCTACTCATTGAAAGTACTTAAGATTTAATATTCTCTAATTAAAATATGGGATCATGTTGACACATGTCATCACCACATATTCTAATACATGGGAATGTGATTTAAAGTGTTGGTCATATTTTATTAAATTTAAGATTATCACTTAATAGAATTAAAGTGGCTAGAAATGCCTATATAGCATTGATTTGGTACTATTCCAATGTCACTGCATGTAAACCTAAATATTTTTACATATTCAGATAGATCTTATCAAATGTGATTTTTGAGAGTTGGAATCAACTCAAAAGCATTTATGGTTGATTTTTGAAAAATGTTTGAAGTTGAAAAGGTCTCTGTCTTGTTATTTTTACTATAGGTGATCTCTAACTCCAAATGGTTTGAATCCAACGGGCTTGGATAGGTAGTTTAAATATCTTTCTAACAAAATTGGAGTCATGCAATTTGGTTTAGTGAATCTCTTTGAATTGAATTTTGAATCTACTGACAGAATGTAGTTTTAATTAAATTGGAAAATACTTATTTGAATTCACAGGCCTGCGCGGGAAACTAACTGGGCTGGCCCAATCTGCACAGCGTGGCACAACAGGCTACTGACAGAGGGGTCCCACTAGTCAGCAACTCAGTCTAACCGAAACGGTATCGTCCATTCTAGGCCCAACGATTAGAACCTGATCTACCGGCCGAGGTTCATCATTGATGACGAACAGCTCCGGCGTGGTCTGAACCCTAACTAGGCAGTGGGGGTCATGCGGGGCTCACCTGGGCTCCAGCTAGGGTCGGCTAAGGGGGCGAACAACGTTGTCAACGACGGCGGTTCGAACGGTGGTCGCGGCGGATCCTGGGGCAGCTCCAATCGACGACGCCCTTCTCTTTCTGCAGCGGCGGGCTCTGGTCAAATTCCAACACGGTGGTGCTCGCCTTGCTCTGGGGAGAAGTGTAGGAGGCTCAGTGAGGAGTGGGGAGTATGTTGGTGTGGAGAATGGAGGCGGAGGGGTCCTTTATTTATACACCGACGAGGTGATATTGCGGCATGGGCTCGGGCTCGTTGGTGACGACGATACAGGTGGCTAACAGTGTGGCTGTGGGTAGGGGGCGGTGCGAAGTTCCCTGGTGGTCATCACGAGCATAATGGCACGGCACGGGGCGGTCTAGGTTGGTCGGGCGCGTGCGACGCTCTGCGCTGAACCGTCGGTGTTCGAGATGGCCCACGGGAGCTTTGGGTCGCGCTGCGGCGAATAGGGGTGTCTGCGAGCTAGTTGTGATCATGGCGAGTGTGCGCGTGCGCAGAGAGAGCGAGGCGCAGTCTGTGTGAGCCGGTCGGGTGCGGTGCTCTGGCGCGTTCTTGGCACGGCGCAGAGACACTGGGCACGCGATGGGGTGGAGGTGTGGCCAGGGTGTGGGTGGGCTGGGTGGCATGGATGATGCACATACTGTGCTGCGTGTCGTGGGAGAGGGCGGCGATGGTGAGCGGTCCATGGTCGGCTGACGATGACCATTTTTGGGCGGCGACACACTGGTGCAAATGGCAAAGAGGGGTGCTAGTCTGGTGCTGCTCGACACTGGGGGAGACAGGGGTGTGAAGAGGGAACCATTTGGTCGAGTGATCACTGCTCAAACAGTGAAGTTAGGCAGAGTTGGATTTGTGTCTGCCAGGTGTTCGACTTAATGACCGGAAGAAATTTAGTTTGAAATTTTTGAATGAATTTTGGTGAGTGATCTAAACTTATGCTTGAGTGTCGATGGTTGCTTGGAAAAGTCAAGGTGAATTGATTTGAGTGGTTTTTGAAAAATGGTGATCTTACCATATGAACTTGATTCAATTTTGAATTCTCCTTTAAATGGATTTGGAAATAGTTTCTGTGAGTTTGTAAAGTGGGATTGGGTTCACTTTTACTTGGTCTAGCAAGGGGTGAAAAGAAGTGGACATGTTTTTGTTAGAAATCCTTTTCTAGGAACTCACAAAGTGGCCTAGTGGTTGATTTTGGCCAAAATGACCATTTGATCATTTGCTTTATATTTGATTTCTTTTTCTTTGGATTTTGTTTGTAGTTGTCCTAGATGATGTAGTATTCATCTTTAAGCCATTCCTTATCATTTGTTGCAATCAAACATGGCATTTCCACTTATTCTTACACTAATGCAAATCACACATACACTCATTTTCAAATTAATGATAAAAGTTTTTGTTAACACTAAACTTGGGTGATTATAACTTGATAATCTTGATTAGCATTTTTGGGGTGTTACATTGTACTAGTCTCTGTATAAGGCTTATCTTGTTAAGGAAACTTACTTTAGGTTTATACCTAGTTGGCTTAACAAGATTACCATTGGATGATCTGATAGTACTAGCTTTAACATAGCTCCATGATCACTAGCTTAACTCTTGGGTTTAGGTATTTTCTCTAGTTAACTCAAGAGTGAGTTAACTCCTCCAACTTCAAATGGTTTGATCTCCACCAAGGATCACATTCCATTGATGATGGCATACTCTTCCATAATTGGTTCCTCCTTCTTATAATTTACTTAAGGTCTTTGGAAGGTCAACATAATAGGTCAAAGTTAAGAGTCAATAAGTGCTAGGTCGAGAATTGATCACACACATTGATGATCAATTGACACTAGGACTTGGTTAAATAGGAATGTCATCTCTTAATACGATATTAAGAGTATGTGCTGGATGGTCTTGGATTAACTTCCCTTTCTACTCTCTTTTTGATAAGAGTTAATGTTTAAGAACTACGATGATACCCATGGTAGGAATAACTATGGCAAACAAGTGTATCAAAATTTAATTATAGAGTTTCTTTACTTAAGTTATATACTTAACTTGGTATTTAGGATTTGTGGTAAATAATACCTAGACATCATCTTCGGAATATTAAGTATTCATCCTTGAGTTGTTGTATGGAATACCATGTCATGATCTCTAGAAGATCTAGTACTCCTTATTAAGTAGTGTGTTGTGACTTAGTTTCATTACATTTGATCTACCCTTAAATCAAATTATATTACCCAAGATAAGATTTTAGCAAAGGTCATATTGAAACTTATCGCAATAAACTTGATGATCTACTTCAGTTCCACCAAGTTAAGAGAAGATTTAATCACTTTGACAAGTTTTATTTAAAAGCACGAAAATTATCTAGATTTCTATGCATGAATGCAATGCACACACCTCATCTCAGCTTATTTCTAAGCTCTAATGCTGGGATCTTACAAAAACACCATTGGAGATACCTGAAAGACATCTTTATAATCACCCAGTTACGAGATGACGTTTGAGGTCCACAAAGCATTCCTCCGGTATCCGGGAGTAACATTATCTCATGGTTTAAGGAAACAACACATTCATAAAGCAATAGTAAACAACTAAGTGGTATGATCAAATACTATGCTTTAAATTGGGTCTGTCTGTCACATTATTCTCCTAATGATGTGATCCGTTATCAGGTGACTTCCCAAGTCCTTGGCTAGGAAACCATAACCATCTGTTGACTAACGAACCAGTCATAAGAGGCTCACTAGGGACATTTGCATCTTTTATTAATCCACACATGTTTATGTTTCCACTTCATACAATTGTAGCATGGACAATATGTATTATCATGAACAAAGAATATAACAATAAACACCTTTTATCATTCCCTCTTAGGCATATTTCCAACACTTATCACTTGGTGTCGTCGTGGTAGAGTGAGTTAGCACACCTGCCAACATCGCTGGATTCCTTCACGACCCAGTTCCCGAGCCAGCTTCCCTACAGGTTAAGCGCACACACACGAGTCATTGGGATCTTACACAAGGACCTCCATAAGCATGAGAGGGCGGGAACGATCATGGCTAACGTCCGACTCCCTATACAACATGCAAGGTTGGAGATGCTCTAGATATGAAGACATAATTCAGAGAAGGTGACTCCCCTATACCCTCCTTATGAGGGTGGTCTTGCTAGGATGTTGATCCCTTCCCACACGCCGAGGCGCCATGTGAGGGTCCCCTGTTGCCATTGCGCCGACAGAAGCCCCCGGGTGAGGCTTGACAATGCTCATGATCAACCTTCTTTCCGCGTGTCGCTTAGGATGGCCTCGACATTGTTGTCGGGTCTCGCCCTACAACCGCGCATGGGCCCAACCCGTTAACATCAGCGCGTGCCGCGTCCACTTGAAACGTTCCGGGCCACTTTGAGTTGGCGTGCGCATGTGTGTGTACTCGAGTAGCCGCGAAAACAATGCATCGCATTAGGTCTTGTCTCGACTTTTGCAGCCTGGCTGCATTGACTGCGGTCGCTTCAATTCCCACAAAAGAGTTATAACTGCAGAGGGAGTGGGGTAGTCTCCTACACAGGTGGCATCATGGAGGCGCCACAAAACCTGCTTGGCCTTATATAAGTCTTGTCCCTGCAAAGGGGAGGGGCCAACAGTTTTCCTCCCCCACCCCCTTCACCCATCCTTCCTCGGCACACCAATCTCCTCGAGACCCCTCAGCTCTTATGGCATCCAAGAAGAGTAAGAAGGCCGTGGGGGTGGCCCATTAGGCGGAGGACTTGATGGCGGAGCAGCGTACCCGGGATGCGTTCTTTGAGCCCATCCTTTCCGCGGAGAACGTTGCATCATGGGGGCACTTCATTGCGTCCCAGCACAACGAGCGTGGGGACACCAAGCTACTACCGCCGCAGACGGAGGCCGGCCACTGGTACCCAGACCTGCACATGCTGATCTTCATGAGCCACTTGCTGGCCGGTGTGGTGCCGCCGATCTCGGTGTTCCTTCACAACATTCTGATGATGTACAACCTGCAACTGGCGCATCTACACGCGTCAGTGGTGGTCCATCTCGCCATCTTCTAGTGGTTGTGTGAGTGCTTTGTCGGTGTAATGTTGTCGATCACGCTATTCCGCCACTACTTCTACACCGAGATCCTTCCCGGAGGTACGGTGTTACGAGCGGTGGTTTTTTGCCGCTGCGAGGAATTCAAGTACCGCTACCTCGAGCCGCATGACAAGGTGTGGTCAGAGTTCCGACGCGCGTGGTGCTTTGTCAGACTACACTCGCCGGAGGACTGCATGATGTCCCAGATGTTGGGGGATACCCCCAGGTAGGGTCACGCCGGGTAATAAAGGCCGAGTTAGCCGAGGTACGACACGGTCAAAGAAAGTGCTGGCCAGGTCACCTCAAGGCAGGCTGACTTACGGAGTAACCCGGCCTGGTGGGCGTTTGCCTAACATCAATCCGGCCGGCATAAAATATAAGTCGGCCAAACTTGATTTTCCATGTATGCAGGTACCCTCGTAGCCGGGTTAGCCAAGCACTAGCCGGGTTACCACTTGGCTTCCAAGAGAAGGAAGGAATCTCTCGCTGGTCAAAAGGTGGCCTCTGCCCGCTGAAGCGTGAGCGAAGCGAGTAGAGGGAAGGACCAGTGAGGCATGGCCAACAAAGATGACGCAGGCGATGTCGGCTGGCGTAGTCCGTGTCTGGTGACGCCTAAAGGCAAGGGGCACGTAGAGGGTTACGTTCATAGTCCGAACGGACCGTTAAAGCGAATAAAGAAGCATCTAGCTTTAACCAAGGGGCATATTCGGGGAATATGCCTCCATGTATGCCCTAACTTTGTAACCTGGGCTCCCCCTATATAAGGAGCACCAGGACATCCATAGCAGTGGATCGATCATTCTGTCTTGGAAGAACTCTAGAGCATTGTAGTGGGGGGAGGGTAAGAGAACTAGTCTCCTTCTCACGAACAGCTCGAGGAGCCCTTGTAATCCACCATTGATAGAGTGAAATACAAACATCTGTGTGTGGAATCACCACGCTATCCCTCCCTGATTTCCTCTAGTGCACATTGTCCCCATCTTTAGCCTATTAATGGCATCTGCCGTGCCACCACCATGACACCAGAGGTTCCTCCCGAGCCACTCGACACCTGGCTCGACTTGGGTGAAGACTGATATGTTGCTAATGTATGCGTAATTTTTTGATGTTCCATGCTTGGTTTTATCTACTTTCTTGTGTTTTGTACACACTTTGGAGTACTTTCTATACACTTTCTTGGACTAACCTATTAACAAGTGCCACAGTGCCAGTTGCCTGTTTTCTGCTGTTTTTTGGTTCCAGGAAAGTCAGAAAATCAATATTCTCGGAATTGGACCGGACAAAAGCCAAAGTCGATATTTTACCGGAAGACTCATGGAGCTAGAAGACAAGACGGAGAGGGGCCACAGTGTTGAGGGAAAACCTCTAGGGTGGCCTGATCTTTCACGAATCCCACTCAAATCGAGGGTGGAGTGCGGGAGAAGGAGGGGAGGATGAACATGACGAACGCACGCACGAAGAACGCGAGGAACACACACACACACACGAAAAACCACGATACACACCAATAGCTCACGCTGGCGGTGACCGGTCCGGCGCAATCCTAGGATCGGCGTCGGGCGGAGGACTCTCTCTCGAACCGGCACGACGAGATGGGAGACTCGGTGAGATCTTGGCGTCTTGGCAAAGGGACACCGATGCCAAGGCCTTGTACAACACGGAGGCACGATGCAAACTCCAACGAGGTTTGGGATATTTGGTGCTCCTTTGTCAAAGGAGCATGAGGCAAGAATTAGATAGATCCACAAGGGGTTTCCACTAATTCCAAATATCATGCCTAGGGTTTACAATGGAGGTGGCGGACTATATATAGGCCAGGCACTTAAACAGGGGTACTTTAGGAATAAAAGACAAGTTCTGGATGGACTAAGGGGTACATGGGCCGCAGGCCCAAAGGCCTCTTCACGCCTGGCATCGGTCGGACCGGAGACTCCGGTCTAGGCTGGAGATTTCGGTCAGTCTCCGGACCAGCCTCCAGAGGGGCCTTTAGATTGTCCCAGGGCCCGGTGCAGGGGTTAGACCGGAGAGTGGGCCGGAGTCTCTGGGGTCTTCAGGCCGGAGACTTTGGTGGACCGGAGACTCCGGTGTGTGCAGACCGGAGACTTCGGTCTGAGCAGCTCCAGTGGTTTCTTCTTCATGCTCTGCTCCTTGTTCTCCATCCTTGGGTTCTTGGTCATGTGTCGAGGCTTCGTACCTGATGATGCATAGAGTAGTTGCGTGAAGTAGCACACCATCCAAGTAGGTATCAAATTGGCACGAGGAGAGGAGCGAGTTCACCTTAGCTTGTAGGAGTTTGGCTCGGGCACGAGTCATGGTCCACTTGGGGGACTTGTTGGTGTAGATATAGGAGAGTCCATAGGACGGGCTGCATCAGCCCCCCCCCCTTGGGAAAGAGTCATCCTCGACTCTTCATGGATATCATCTTGAACATCTCCATGGTAGGGTGAGAGGTCCTTGACATTGAATGTATTGCTTGCAAGGTACTTGGAGGTCGGTATGTTAATGACGTAGGCGTTGTTGTTAATTCTTTTGAGGACCTTGAAGGGACCATCTCCTCTTGGCTTGAGCTTGGAGTATGTTCCTTGGGGAAGCGGTCTTTGCTTAGGTGTATCCACACAAGATCACCTTCTTCAAATATCATCTCCTTCTTGTCCTTGTTTAACCTTGAAGCTTGGCGAAGGACTTGTTGTTCGATAGTAGCTCTTGTTTCTTCATGAAGCTTCTTCATAGCTTGTGTGCTCATGGAGAGGTAGCGGTAGGATGTCGAGCGCGGTGAGGGGCTCGAAACCATAGATGATCATGAATGGACTCATCTTGGTTGTTGAGTGCTTGGCACGGTTGTAGGAGAACTCGACATGGGGAATGCATTCCTCCCAATCCTTCAAGTTCTTCTTGATCAGCACGCATAGAAGAGTTCCGAGGCTTCGGTTTACAACCTCGGTTTGTCCATTGGTTTGAGGATGTGACGCGGATGAAAAGAGGAGCTTGACGCCGAGCTTGGCCAAGAGGGTCTTCCCTAAGTAGCTCATGAATTTGACGTCGTGGTCGGAGACGATTGTTCTTGGCACACCGTAAGATGGACGATTTCCCTGAAAAACAGATTTGCAACATGTGAAGCATCGTCGGTCTTATGGCACGGTATGAAGTGTGCCATTTTGGAAAAACGATCCACAACAACAAAGATAGAATCATGACCATGCTTAGATCTAGGAAATCCTAACACAAAGTCCATGCTAATGTCGGACCAAGGTGTGTGAGGAATAGGCAATGGCATATAAAGACCATAAGAGTTAGCTTGCGACTTAGCTTGAACACATGCCATGCATCGTTGAACATAGCGCTCCACGTCACGCTTCATCTTGGGCCAAAAGTAGTGGTTGGAGAGCATGTCCAATGTCTTGTCGCGGCCAAAGTGACCCATGAGGCCTCCACCATGAGATTCTTGGAGAAGAAAAAGTTGGAGCGACGATTTTGGAATGCAAAGTTTGTTTTTTTAAAGAGAAAACCCTTATGCAAATAGAAATCATCAAACCCTTTGTCAGTGGAGCACTTTGCGAAAATTGGTTCAAAGAACGGGTCAGAAGCATACAAAGATTTTATTTCCTCAAGACCCAACACGTTAATTTCAAGTCTCGTAAGAAGGCTTGTGTGCTTGCGAGACAAAGCGTCTGCAACTACATTATCTTTGCCCTTCTTATACTTGACAATGTACAGAAAAGACTCCATGAACTCAACCCACTTAGCATGTCTCTTACTCAAGTTGGCTTGGCCTTTGAGATATTTCAACGACTCATGGTCAGAATGTATGATAAATTCCTTGGGCCATAGGTAGTGTTGCCAAACTTGAAGAACACGAACTAAGGCAAAAAGCTCTTTGTCATAAATTGGATAATTAAGGAGAGCACCATCAAGTTTCTCGTTATGGTAGGCTATAGGACATCCATTTTTCATAAGGACTCCTCCAATGAATACCACTAGAATCACACTCTATCTCAAAAGTGTTTGTGAAATCCGGTAACGCAAGGAGAGGTGCTTCGGTGAGCCTCTTTTTGAGTTCATCAAAAGCTTTTTGTTGTGCTTTTCCCCACACGAAGGTGACATTCTTTTTCGTCAACTCGTTGAGCGGACAAGCAATGGTGGAAAAGTCTTTCACAAAGCGACGATAGAAACCGGCCAACCCATGAAAACTTCGGAGTTCACTCACATTTGTTGGGATGGGCCAATCTCGTATGTCCTTTACCTTGGAAACATCAACTTCAATTCCCATCGAAGAAATGACAAATCCAAGAAAAATCAAATTGTCTTTAGCAAAAGTGCACTTGGGAAGATTAGTATAAAGCTTTTCATGTCGAAGGATTTGCAAAACTTCCTTGACATGTGTTATATGGTCCTCAAGTGATTTGCTATAAAAAATAATATCATTGAAATAGACAACAACACTTTTTCCAATGAGAGAACGCAAGATATGATTCATGAGACGCATGAAGGTGGATGGGGCATTAGATAAACCGAAGGGAATAACCAACCATTCATAGAGACCAAGTTTGGTCTTGAAGGCGGTATTCCACTCATCACCTTCAGCCATGCGTATTTGATGCTAACCACTACGAAGATCAATTTTCGAAAAAATAGTGGCTCCACACAATTCATCGAGCATGTCATCGAGACGTGGTATGGGATGTCGATAACGCACGGTGATAGCATTGATTGGACGACAGTCCATGCATAACCGTAATGTATCATCCGTTTTTGGAACAAGTATCACGGGTACGGCACTTGGACTAGTGCTAACTTGGATCAAACCTTTGGAGACGAGTTGGTTGATTTGACGTTCAATCTCCTTTGTCTCCTCTGGGTTCGTGCGGTAAGCGGCACGGTTTGGAAGTGGTGCGCCGGCGATGAGGTCAATGCGATGTTCGATGCCACGAAGAGGAGGTAGTCCATGTGGAAGCTCTTCGGGGAACACGTCCTTGAATTCCTGCAAAACATTCATCAAAGATGGAGGAACATTGGTTAATTCATTAGTTCCTTGCGCTAGTCCCTTGCAAAGGAGGACATAGTGCAAGATGGATGGGTTGTTCCGAACATGTCTCATCTCACGTTTGGTGGCAAGGAGAACACCCTTAGTTTTTACACTCGAGTTTGGCTTGTGGCTCTCACTCACTATGAGGTGGTTCTCTCTCTCACCGCTCTTCTCACAAGTAGGTGTTGTGCTTTGCGCCCTCGCTAAAGCCTTTGCATTGTCCGCAATTATTTGGCTAGGAGTCATCGGTTGCAAAACACATGTTTTGTTGAGCCATTTGAAGGTGTATACATTGGTGCAACCATCATGTTGAGCAGCCTTGTCAAATTGCCATGGTCGACCAAGAAGCATGTGGCAAACTGTCATAGGAACCACATCACACTCCACCGTATCTTTGTAAGGACCAATGGCAAAGGAGACCGATACGGTATGCTTGATCTTCACGGACCCTTGGTCACTTAGCCATTTCATGTAGTAGGGGTGCTTGTGCGGATGGAGGGTGAGGTTGAGCTTCTCACACAACTCGATGCTAGCAAGGTTGTGGCAACTCCCTCCGTCAATGATCACCTTGATAGATTTGCCATTGATGTCGGCTCGTGTTTGGAAGATATTGGAGCATTGGTCTTCATGCTCTTGTGCTTGAGTGGTCAAGATCCTTGTGACGACAAGTGATGGACTTGCGTCATGTTCACACATGAGAAGTTCTTGGTCATCTTCCACTCGTTGCCTTGCCATTGCTTCCTTGACTCGGGCATCAAATTCATCTTCACTCAAGTAATCTTCATCACCATTGTCATGGATGAACAAGACTTTCTTGTTTCCACATTCGGCCGACTTGTGGCCTTTACCTCCACACTTGTAGAATTCACCCTTGAAAGGTGTATCACTCTTTGCTTGTTTGCCACTTGGGGGCAGTTTTCCTTGAGGAAGTGTGGGCTTGAAGGAAGGCTTGGGGGTACTTGAGGAGCTTCCATTGAATGTTTTTGGTGTAGCGGTTGAATCTTGCTTGTAGGTGAAGTACGTCTTGGGCTTGTCGTAGTTGATATCCTCTTGCACTTGACGTTCAGCCTTTGTTGCGATGTGCACAAGCTCAGCCATGGTGTTGTATGTTTGGAACTCGACGATGCACTTGATTAGGTGATTCAAGCCAATAAGGAAATGTGCCATTGTTTGCTCCATGCGTTCATCAATGTTGGCACGAATCAAGTTGAGTTCCATTTCCTTGAAGTACTCTTCCACGGTCTTTGTCCCTTGATGAAGCGCTTGAAGGTGTTGAAGAGGTCACGCGTGTAATGCGCAGGGATGAATCGGGATCTCATGTGAACCTTCATGTCATGCTAAGTTGTGATTGGTGTATCTTGCCTTGCATCACCAGCAACTTGAAATTGTTCCCACCAAAGGTTGGCGTAATCATCAAACTCAAGCGAAGCCATGGTGACCATCTTCTCATTGCTATAGTTGTGCATGCGGAAGATCTTGTTGACCTTGAGTGCCCACGAGAGGTATTCTTCGGGGTCATTGGATCCGGTGAACTTGGGCATTGTGAACTTGAGCTTGCCAAATGTTTCTTACTCATTGCGGTCACTGTGCGATTGTTGCCATGTTGATGATGGTCTTCATCTTCCATGTGATCGTTGTGACGAGCTTGTTGACTATCTTGTGGTTGAGGAGGTCGAACTTGGTTCTCAGGACCTTGTTGCGGGGCTTGCTCTTGATATTGTTGTGGAGGAGCTTGCTCTTGCTCTTGGCGCAGTTGTTGGCGGTGTTGAGGCGCTTGGGCCTCATGGTGACGAGGGGGTGGAGCCTCTTGACGCGGTTGACGATGAAGGGGATGCTCATTCCTCGGTTGGTGACATTGATTAGGCACTTGGGCCTCATGGCGAAGATCATGGTCATTAGCATCTTTACGTGGTGGGCATCTCCCAACTTGTATGACTTGACGCTCCAAGATTTGTTGAGGTGGAGGAGGCGCCTCGTGATGACCATGGTGTCGTTGTTGACGTTCATGACAGTGGTGACGAGTAGGGGGATCTTGGAGAGCCTCACGTCGATGATGAGCTTGATTCTCCAAATTGGAGTCATCACTTGTTGTGTCAAGCATGTGTCGCGGTCGATGGTGGTAGACTTGCGGTTGCTCTTGTGGTTGCTCTTGTTGGAGCACTAATGCCCTTGCGTGATGACGGTGTGCTTCTTACCTTGCTCGTGGCCTTGAAGAAAAATCACCATCATAGCTTGATGTTGCAGCATGCCGTGGGGAAGGTACATAGTTCGAAGAGCATCCATCTTCAACCACGGGGGTATCATTGCGTCTTGGAGCACTTTGATGTAGATCTTGTGGAAGAGGTGCATGACGATGCGTAGAACTTGAAGAGCTTGATGCGCGTGAACGTGGCCTTGCCATTCCGTCGATGAGGCATCGAAGATTGTCATTTGTTTCGGCGACGGAGCGTTGAAGCGCTTCATTTTGGTGGCCGAAGTTGTGATGCATTGCATGCATTTGTCGTTCGAGGCCGTCGAAGCGGTTGTCGATGTTCTTGAACTCGGCTTGCGTCTCGCCAAATTGTTCATCTTTTCACGTCTCAAGGGCTTGGCAATGTTCACGGAACTCTTGTCGAACGATGAAGTGACTTATACACGTCATGTACGGTCCTTGATCTTCTTCTTGGGGAGGTGGTTGGCTCGACTCACCGTGCCTATCCATCATAAAAAACACACAAGTATTGTATATGGAAGTGGAATATGGTGGTGTTAGCCTTGTACCTCACCTTGGGGATTGCACCAAACTAGAAACCACGAGTGAGAGCTATAGGCGTGCAAAGTGGAATTGCAAAGAAAACTCACACTAAAGAAAGAACTAACTCTCAAAAGCTTGTTGGTGGTAGGTTAGTATTGTGGAAAGCCAAAGAACCAACCAAAAGAAAAGGGATAGTCAAAAGTGGGTAAAATCCAACAAAACTCAAGTCAAAGGCAAAGGTCAACAACTCAAAGGGGTGACGGGAACCTACGACTATATACACACACGTGGAGATTATTGGGATTGACACGACTATGAAAATGAGAAAACAAAATGTCCTAACAAAGACTAAGCTTGTTGTCGTGCCAATGCAAGGAGAGACCGTGGCTCGTTTGCAAAGAGGAAAAATGAGCAACAGATTTGTGCACTTGCCTTGGGCGCTCTTCTTTCTCTCTTGCTTACAAGCTTTGAGACTCTCTTTTGTAAGGGAAGACTATTTTTCTTTTTCTTTTTCTTTTTCTTTATATCTTTTTTTTGCTCTCCCTTGATGCTACCTAGTCACACTTGATATTGCTCTTGCACTCTCACTATCCAAGGACAAATGCACAATGCTCAAGCAAACACAAGATGAGCCACTCTCATGGGATAGGTACACACAAAGGAAGATAGGGGTTAACAAGGTGACACAAGTTATACCTGCGTTGGTGATGATGAACTTGGCGCCGGTTGTGCGGGATGATGTTCGTGGGCCATGGTGTCGATGAGCGCAGGTGTTGTCGATGAGGAAGCTTATTGTTAGTTGATGACACGCACACGGGCACAAACAAACAAGAGGAAATTAGCCAATGCAAGATTAGAGGCAAAACTGTCAAAATCAGGCGTTAGGGCTGGAGACTTCGGGATTTCAGGCCAGAAACTCCGGTCCAGGCCGGAGACTCCGGTGTGCAGGCCGAAGAATCCGGTGAAGGCCGGAGACTCCGGTGTGCAGGCCAGAGACTCCGGTCTGGAGTCAGATCGTGAACTGCTCGTGTTCTTGAGCGGAATCCACGCCTTGGGTCCTCAAATCCGCGAAAAATTGGCCAAATTGGGCTGTGAAAATGCAGGATAAAGCTGGACAAACACCTAAAACAAGGTTTGGTCGGATAAAAACCACAAATAACACTCCAAATCAAGAGATCGATCCAAAGGCAAATTTGGGCTGTTTTTTGGGGATTTTCGAGTTTTTGGTGGATAGAAGAAAAATTTGTGGGGGAAATCTTGAGCAACGAAGCTCTTGATATCAATATGTTGAGGGCAAACCTCTAGGGTGGCTCGATCTTTCACGAATCCCACTCAAATCGAGGGTGGAGTGCGGGGGAAGGAGGGGAGGATGAACACGACGAACGCACGCACGAAGAACGCGATGAACACACACACGAAAAACCACGATACACACCAATAGCTCACACCGACGCTGATCGGTCCGGCGCAATCCCTAGGACTCTCTCTCGAACCGGCACAGCGAGATGGCAGACTCGGTGAGATCTTGACGTCTTGGAAAAGGGACACCAATGCCAAGGCCTTGTACAACACGGAGGCACGATGCAAACTCCATTGAGGTTTGGGATATTTGGTGCTCCTTTGTCAAAGGAGCATGAGGCAAGAATTAGATAGATCCACAAGGGGTTTCCACTAATCCTAAAAATCATGCCTAGGGTTTACAATGGAGGTGGGGGACTATATATAGGCCAACCAATTAAACAGGGGTACTTTAGGAATAAAAGACAAGTTCTGGATGGACTAAGGGGTACATGGGCCGTAGGCCCAAAGGCCTTTTCACGCCTGGCGTCGGTCGGACCGGAGACTCCGGTGTGGTGGACCGGAGACTATGGTCTAGGCCGGAGATTCCGGTCAGTCTCTGGACCAGCCTCTGGAGGGGCCTTCAGATTGTCCTAGGGCCCGGTGCAGGGGTCAGACCGGAGAGTGGGCCGGAGTCTCTGGGGTCTTCAGGCCGGAGACTTTGGTTGACCGGAGACTCCGGTGTGCGCAGACCGGAGACTCCGGTCTGAGCAGCTCCAGCGTCTTCTGCTTCACGCTCTGCTCCTTGTTCTCCATCCTTGGGTGCTTGGTGATGTGTCGAGGCTTCCTACCTGATGATGCATAGAGTAGTTGCGTGAAGTAGCACACCATCCAAGGAGGTATCAAATTGGCACGAGGAGAGGAGCGAGTTCACCTTAGCTCGTAGGAGTTTGTCTTAGGCATGAGTCATGGGTCCACTTGGGGGACTTGTTGGTGTAGATGTAGGAGCGTCCGTAGGACGGGCTGCATCACATAGGGTGGCCACACCATACGGTGGCGCGGGCTAGCCCTGGCCACGCCACCAGGTGGTGTGGGCCGCCTGGCCGCCCACTGACCTTGCCTCTTTGCCTATAAGATGCCTCCCGATGCAAATACCCTAAATCATCCAGCCTCCAGCCACGAAAAGTTCCACATTGCCGCCGCCACCGAAGGGGAGATTCGTGGGACAGAAAGTCTCTGTTTCGGCACCCTGCTGGGACGGGGAAGTGCCCCCGGAGCCATCTCCATCGATCTCCACCACCATCTCCATCACCATTACTAATTCCCATGATGAGGAGGAAGTAGTTCTCTCTTGAGGCTAAGGGTTCTACTGGTAGCTATGTGTTCATCTCTCTCTCTATGAATGATCTTATTGAGATCATGAGCTTGTAATCTATAGATCTACCTTGCTACTCAAGTGCTTTAATAGATCTCTGCTCTCCCCATGTGTGTGAAGTTGACAGTGTGCACACCATGGTGACACTTAGGCTAGAGATTACAAATACTTGTTATGAGTTATATTTGGAGTTGGATGTCTTGATGAAATTGTGGTGTTTGTTTGAACCATCTAGTGCTCAAGGTGACAGTGTGGGGTTATCTATATGGGAAAGGCTTACTTTGAGGTGTGCTGTTATAGCCCTACCATGGATTAGAGTGTCCAACCGGAGAGTAGTTCAGCGTAGTATCATAAATAAGAATATATTTATATGAGAGTGTTCACTAGTGAAAGTATGATCCCTAGGCCTTGTTTCTAAGCACTGAAACACCGTTTTCTATTAGATCTATTACATGTTTTCTTGCTTCTATCTTTATTTCAGTTTTACTTTAGTATTTTCCACGCCATCAAGCTATTTTCTAGCACCGTTACCACTTATAATTATCTATACCACTTTTATTTCACTATCTTTTCGTCGAACTAGTGCACCTATACACCTGACAAGTGTATTTGGTGTGTTGGGGACACAAGAGACTTCTTGTATCTTGATTGCAGGGTTGCTTGAGAGGGGATACCTTTGACCACTTCCTCCATGGGTTCGATAAACCTTGGGTAATCCACTTAAGGGAAAACTTGTTGTTGTTCTACAAACCTCTGCACTTGGAGGCCCAACAACTGTCTACAAGAATAGAAGTGCATAGACATCAATTTATTTTCTGGCGCCGTTGCCGGGGAGGTAAGGTAAAAGGTATTCACATCCTCCGGTGTGAGTGCTCGAAGTTATTTCCTTTATATTCTGCAATTTTGTCTTTTTGTTTCTTGTTTTCACTAGTTATGCTTAATGGAAAACAACAACAAAATTAGAGAGCTTTTTAGTATTTTTCCTAATGTAGAACATGAATTGTCTGAAAAGAAAATCAAAAAACCCATGGAACTTCCTTTGCATGCTAATAGCAATGTTATTAGTATGAATCTTTTGAACACCTTTGTTACTAATGTTATGGAAACGTCTAAGCTTGGGGAAGTTAGTTTTTATGAAAATGATCTTTTTAGTTCCCCAACTTTAAAGAAGAAAATTTTCTCTGATGATACTTTATCTCCCATATGTGGTAATTCTAATGATACTTGTGATATTTTAAATCCATATACTGAAAGCATCTCTTTTAAAATACCTATAAAAATTGTTGAACGTGTTATGAACAACTGTTATTTGGGAGACGGAACTATTCATCCTGGTGATCATTTACTCTTTATACATGAATTATGCGAGTTGTTCAAGTGTGCAGGTATTTCAATGAACCAAGTTAAGAGGAAGCTATTCCCTTTGTCACTCAAGGGCAAAGCAAGGGAGTGGTATGAGATACTAGATGATCCTCATCATTTGGAGTGGAAGGAACTTGAATCTCTCTTTTACTCTAAATTTTATCCTCCTCATGTAATTCATAAAGATAGGAATTACATTTATAATTTTCATCCACATGATGGAGAAAGTATTGCCCAAGCATGGGGGAGATTTAAGTCACTAATGCTCAAATGTCCCATTCATGAGCTCTCCAGTAATATTGTTATTAATAATTTCTATGCAAGGCTTTCAGGACATTACAAGGACTATCTAGATACTTGTTTAGAGGGATCCTTCACAAGTAAGGATGTCAAAGCTAAGTGGGATCTTCTTGAAACAATTCAAAGCAATACCGAAGATTGGGATAACAACAAAGGTAAAGAACCAGGTATAAACTATGTGTATGATTGCATTAAGTCTTTCGCTGAAACTGCTGATTTTCAAGAGCTTAGTGCTAAATATGGTCTTGATCCTCAAATTCTTATTGATTGTTTTAGATCCTTTGCTTCTCATATTAATGATCCTAAAGAAAAATGGGACATGTATCATGAGCCTTTTAAAGACACTTGCATGGAAAATGAAATTGTTATTAATGATAGAAATAAACATGCTCAAACCTCTAAAAGTACTACTTCTTATAAGCATGTTAATTTTTGTGGAATACATAGACCTTGCGAGAATAATCAAATTGAAGAAGAATATTGTATCACCCACAGGAATGAAAAAACTAGAACGTGGTATAGGGCTCTAAATGATCTTGGTAAAAAAGTATGTGCCCTCTATCCTTTTATTTGTGAACTTTGCTTTGAAGTGGGTCATTTCAATTTTCAATGCTCAGGCCATAATAATGGCCCTTCTAATCCAATGAGTACTGGAAGTTTGTATTGTGATGACATAATCACTCCTAATCAGCATGATGAACTTACATTATTTTTGGGATGTGAAGAGTTATCAAGAAAAACCTCTTTGGCAGATATGGGTGCTTTTGATATGAATAGTGTCCTGCATGGTTGTCATATTTATTGTGTTGATAATTGCCACACAAATACTTACATACAAAATATTATAAAAGATGAGGGTTTACCAAAATATGACAGGACTAATATGTTTTTTGTTCTTATTAATGAAAAGGAGGAATCCTCCAAAGTTACTTCTATTGTCTCTAACAATGAACCAGGGTATATGGAGAAGCTTCCTTTCAAGCCTCTCCCTCCTAAAGAGAAGAATAAAAAGAAGAAAAGGATGAGTAAAAGGAGAGAGGAAACGGTATTTTCCCCTAAGCATGTTGCTCCTATTATAGTTTTTGATGAGTCTGAACTCGATGATGTTCCTATGCCTGTTACCTATAGTAGTGATTATGATTGGGAAAAGCACACTACATTTGATATTGAAAATCGCTTCGGTACCAATTCTGAAAATGATGATATTAATAATCGATGTACTATTAGTGCTATCCATGTTCCTTCCAATGATGATATGTTTACAAATGAACACAATTTGGAAGATAACTATTCTATTTCTTATGATGATACTATACCTCCAATATATGATAATTACAATGACGAATATGATATTTTCGGTCCACCTACTATTGAGGAAAAAATTAATTATGATTACAATAGGCCTCCTATATTTGATGATTATGGTGATGAGAATAATAATGATAGCTATTTTGTTGAATTTGCTCCCACTACAATTAATAAGAATGACTATGTTTATGTGGGGAGTATTAATTCTTTTATGCATGTGGCTCATGATAAGAATGTTTCATGTGATAGTTATAATGTTAATTTTATTCATGATGCTACTGAAAGTTATTATGAGAGAGGGAAACATGGTTTTATGTGTCTCAATAATATTAAGTTTCCCCTCTTTATGTTGAAAGTCTTGAAGTTGCACTTGTTTTGCTTTCATATGCTTGTTGCTTTGTGCTTTCATGACTTGTTTATTTACAAGATTCCTATGCATAGGAAGTGGGTTAGACTTAAATGTGCTTCGAATTTGCTTCTTGATGCTCTCTTTTACTTCAATTCATATTTCTTATGTGAGCATCTTCTCAAACTATCATGCCTAACTTAAAGGCGTTAAAGAAAAGTACTTATTGGGAGATAACCCAAAAGTTTTAGATGAGTCTTGGAAGTTATTACCTCTGTAATAAACGCTCCTTATCCTTTTTATTTGCTTTTTGTGCCAATAGTAACCTCTAATGAGAGAGAAGTAATGCTTGGGAAAGTTGCTGCCCGAAACAGATTTTTGTGCTTGCTGTAAAAATTCGTGTAAAATCTCTGTACGTTGTTTTGAGGCATGAATTTTTGTGCTTCTTCCCAAGGTTGTTAGTTCAACACTTTTTGATTTGAGCAACAGAAGGTCTTCGAAAAAATTGGTTTTTACCTGCTGGTCTTTTTTGACAGATTTCTGCCATTATTTGCATTTGCTTCTTGTTGATTCCTTTTTGAGTTCTCTTTGGGGAATTGAGCTTTTGAGGGAAGTTCTACAGTAGCTTGTGTTTTATTGGAAGTTTTATTGGTGTTGAAACTAAACCCAAATACTTATTATCTTGAATGCACTAATGTTGCTAATAAAGATTCTGTGAAGTTTTGTATGAAGGAAAAATTTCAGGTGTATGGAGAGAATGATGTATTGAGATGAAGAATGGACTAAAGCTCAAGTTTGGGGATGCCACGCGTGTCACCCCAAGAAATATCCAAGAAGTACAAGCGTCAAAGCTTGGGGATGCCCAAGGCATCCCTTTCTTCTTCAATAAAAATCCCAGGTTTCTTCCAAACACTTCATTTTATTGTTTCATACACAGTTGTGTTGTTCTTGGAGCGTCTTCTTTTTTGTTTTCGTTTTCGTTTTGGTTTTTCGTTTTCTTGGTTTTCTTAGTTTGCTGAATAAATTGGTTGGACCCCCTCTTTCATACATTGGTTTTCAAATAGTTTGGTTTGGATTAGAAAAGAGTAGGAGAGTTCATGCTTAAGTGGTAAAGAGAGCTTGTTTTTGATTGTGGCCTATGCTCTGTCATGCCATGCTCGATATTGTTTTGGCTTTATGCTTAGTATTCTTTGCTGTAGCATGACTTTTTATAAACAATTGGGATTGCTTAATGTGCCCTAGAAGGATCATGTGTTGTTTTAGCATATTAAAGCATAGTATTGTGGTATTCTCCTTTGATGCTTTATTTGGGTTGACTTGGCACATGCTCACACCATGTTATGACTATCCCAAGTCACCATAGCCTTTATGATCCTTTAGTTTTCAACTTGTATCACTTTATGCTTTGATCAATGATGTTTTGTCGCTCTGCATGATTATGGCCATTATTGCTCTCTTAGTTGGTCGTGCCCAGTCTTTTGCTAGCCTCCACAACCAAGTATGAGTTCCACTCATGCATCAAACTCCTAAAACCAAGTTATTCCAAAGAGTCCACCATACCTACCTACTAGCATATGCTATTCCAAGTATATTCATGTTTTTATCTACCTTCCGAATTAAACTTGTTATGAGAAAACTAGTGACTAAAGCTCTCACGAACTTGATGGCACACTTTACTTTCCTTTCCCTTAATAAACTTGAACCATTGTGTCGTCTATGTTGTATATGCTTGCACTTATATGTTGGGGATTAGTAGAACCATGCTGTCATGGGGAACGCTTTCAACATTGCACTTATACTTTGTACCTAGTTGATATCATGCTCTTTTGTCTATGGATGTCGTCGGTGTGAAATGAAAGGGGAGCTTGTAAGTCCATGGAGTTATGTATGTGTGTTAGTGTAACGCCTGGGCCGCTGGTCTAATCCATGCTGTCATGGTGGAAACCTGCAGCGTAACCATAATGAGCTATCTATGAAGCATTCTTCTTATAAAAAAGTCAGATTGAGAAAAAAGAGAAAAAGAAAAAGAAAAAGAAAAAGAAAAGAGATATGAGAAAAGAGAAAAGAGGAAAGAGAGAAAAAAGCACCATTTTCCCATGGTAAATAAGAAGATTGCTGAGATGCTCGTTGTATGCTTGCCTTGTCATTTTGATATGGGGATTCTTCCGTATCATCGGGCAAGGGGTACCCCATTGGCGGTTCTATATGATACACATGTACTTACGATGACAAGAACTTAACGGTGACTAAACTTGAGTAGCATGAGGAGCGGCCCTCATATTCAAGGGACATGATATTTCCAACTTATACTTTGTCAAGCATATACTCCATAGTTTGTTCACTTTAACCTTAATCACTTCAAGATGCTTATGATAGGGGTAATGAGAGCTGAAAGCTAAAAAGAACCATAATTTTTGGAAGCTCTTTATGAAACTTCAATCCCTACTTCCTTTTATGAAGGCATTTCTTTTACTTTTATGTTGAGTCTCCACCTTCTATCTTTATGCACCTACTTTGAGAGCATAGTGGCCATTCTTAGTTCTATGTGCATTGTCCCAAGACTTGTTGATTGATGCATAGCTTTGATATTGCTTGTTTTAAACTATTAGTATCTAGTCACTCTTATAAACTTTGAAGGTGTCTTTTGAATTTATGTTTGCTACTCTATGAGGGACAAGCTGAATGCCACTATGCTATGTTTTCTGTATGTGAAACAAACAAACGTCTTGCAAAGCATTGTTATTCATGAATCTTTTGTTTGTGTCTTTTCATGTTGCAACATAGTTGCTTTGCCTTATTGTTAGAACTTTGTTTTTCATGTTATGATTTGTAACACCCTCGAATGGACTCTATGCAAGTTTCAGCGCTTCCCGCCAAACCCACATAGAAACGATTCAAGGACGTCCACCAGGCACTTTTGTGCGGGTGGAAAACGAAGTAACACCATTACACATTAGTTCACGATGGGACCCACAGAACATATATATACAACAACGACTCCATGAGTCAAGAATACAGATATACTATACATATATTCAAATCACCTTGAAATCGATAGAACGTTCGACTACAGACAAGAGGCAAATGGGGCTAAGAGCCCTAAAGAATAACCAATGGCGTCCATAACCCTGCCTAGGCCAAGCCGCAAGGGTAACCTTGCTAACGACGTCGATCTCAAACCTGTTAAAACAAAAGGGGTGCCGAAAAAGGGCAAAGGAAAAAGAGGAGCATCAGTACTGAGGCCAGTACATGGCGAGGCTAGAATTCGGCGGCTCTCACCTACATAGGTATGGTGGATCAAGCAAGGCAGCGACACTAAACAACCTATAGAGACTCAAAGACAACGGCTATTAGAGAGAGATAAGAAAGACCTATTCGGAACCACCTGATACTAACAACCAAACATACCCATCCTGGCATTTCCCCCTCGATACCAAATCGAGGAAGTCAAACCAGGGAACTCACACAGTGGGCAGTTTTACTCATTCCATTATAGTTGCAGCAATTACTAGTCAGATATATAGCATGAGTCATCCTGATAGCATAAGTAGGGGGCAGTTTTAGTTAACATTCCGTTGTAGTTGGAACACTTACTAGTCAGATACAATTGTCCCGAGGAATCCCAAAACGTAGCAGTTTTTGGCACTTTTATCACATTCCATTGGAGTTGCAATACTTACTAGGCAGGTATAGTATGACACAGATCACCACAGATCCACCAGTTGTTGGCATTTTTATTATCCATTCCATTGTAGTGAAGCTGAATTACTAGTCACATATTAAGTCAAATTTATAGCACTACTTTAGTTATGCTTGTCTATGATCGAGATACTGTGCTCCAAGTCGTCCATAACCGTGGACACGGCTTTCAGAAAGTTTTACCCTGCTGGGGTACACAAATAGCAACACACACTCGATCAACCTCGGAAAAACCAACTCAAAACCTAACGAGGCTTTCACGACAAAGTGATCACAGGATTCACAAATATTTCAGGGGGCCACCCCACTAAGATACCCGCAATGAAGTTGGCCAGCTCCGGAACGGACCCGGGGTTTGTGACGACGGCTGTGAACGACTGGGAACCCGAAAGTTTGACTGGGCTTGTCAATACCGCGAAAACGTGCCACGATCCAAAACAGTACAGGTGCTCCACGCACAATCTTAAATAAAGCAGTAAAGCATGGCATAAGTACAGGATAGTAATAAAGCCCCAAACTAGTTTGTGGCCCCAAGAAATAGAAATGCATCAAGCTCTCGCTCAGGGGGATCCCATAGGGTCTCCCGGATGTGGATAGTGTGAATAGTCAAGGAACAGGTATCAAGTACTCGGGGCCTACAGGACACAAGTGGACATAAAAACCAAATAGCATATATTGCCCACCAGTGCCTCTTTCATTAGTTATCACAGCAATTTAATAGTTGTAATTAAAGACATGATCACCTCCACCATAAATATCTACCAGCATTCCAACAACTGTGGTACTCGACAACACAAGATCGCACCTGAGCAAGCAACTATGACTCACAAGGCCAGCTATCTACCAAACAACAGGTAATAGGAGGTGTCCAAGGCAATATAGAGGCTGCACGGGATATAACTGGTGTACGGAAACTAAAGCATCACGACACGGATAGCAATAGATCAACAAGAGGAAGTAAAGACTATAAATGCAAAATAGGTAGAAGGGGGAGAGATGCTCGCCTGGGAAACACTGCCAAAGGTTCATATCCAGAGAACTTGTCGATACTCGCATCAACTCATCAGCCTAATCCGCGAAGAAGCAAACACTAGAAGAAACACCGGATGCAATATTTAATACTACGGCAGAATATCCGGCATGCTTATGATATGATGCATGGCATGGCACAGATGCGGTGCAATTAGGCAATATTAAGCGGAACCGGAGTCCCAATAATTAATTATATGGTTCAAGTTATTTAAAACCCCGCAAATTAAATGTTGGATTAACAAGGCGAAACAGGGCATCGGTTCGCTACACAAATTTAAATGGAGTCCGGAATAAAACAAAGATATCTCGCATATTGACTCCATATTTAATTATGAGGTGAATCGACATAATGCCCCCACACCACAGACAGGTATGCATGTATGAACAATTTATTATGCGACAGTTTTATATATAGCATATATAAAATAGGGGCTCGCAAAAAGGTTCACACATCTGGGTTCGGGAGATCTTTGGTTCCGGGGGTTCGGGGTTCGACAGGGATCGGTCTCGGCGGGCACGAGGTTCGGACTCCGGGGTTCAGGGTCTTCGGATCTGTGAAGGAGATCATGGCGTTCCGAGGAGAAGAACATGGCGTGCCGAGGGTTCGGTCTTCGGATCCCGGGAAGGAGGTCTTGCGGTTTTTCGTGAAGGCGATCTTGACGCTCGGTGCCCGTGAAGTAGATCTTGTCGTTCCGGCACCATCACCTCTGATCTCTGGTTGGGGTCTTGTCATCCGTCTTTTGTCAGTGGCGAACTTGACCGATGGTCTTCAGGTCACATCCATCCGGTGACGAACTGGTTTAGTACCATGATGACCTTGGCGTCCGTGTTCTGGCGTCTTTGATCGATGGTGCACTTGTTCAGGGTCGATGGTCATGCGCAGTCCTTGAGGTCCCATATTGTGTCGGTCTCGATCTTCAGCACTATCATCTCGGATCTCTACAAGAATACAGAACAAGCGGAGCACCGGGGGCAAACAGCTGTCACGAGGCAACACATGATCTACAAACGTTGGGCCAGGAACAAAAACATAGATAGCATCTAGGTACCGGCACCTAGTCGAGCACTGAGCACCTGTACAGGAACAAACGGACGCAGGATCGCAGGGCGTCGGTGCGGGCAGGCCGGAGCAGAGGCGAGAGGGGCGGCCCCAGCGGGATCTGCGAGGTGGCGCGGGCTCGAGGCGACCATCGAGGTGGGGAAGGCCGGCGAGGCGGGGGCCCACGACGGTGGCGGGGACGAGCAGGCGCTGGCGGGGACGGGCGGAGGAGCTCGCCAGCGGTCGGTGGGAGCGAGGGAGGCGGCGGCCGGTGGCCTACGGGGAGGCAGGGCGACGAGGAAGCCGGCGTTCGGGAAGGAGAGCGGAGGGAAGTGGCGGAGGAGGAGTTCACGCTGGGGTCAGGCTCGAGGACGGCGGCCATGGCGCCGGGAGGAGGACGCCGAGATCTTAGCAGGGACGGCGGCGGTTGCGGGATGAGGGAGCACCGGCGACGCGCGGGGGAAGGCGCGAAGCAACGACGAGGTGGCAGATCTGCCGGACAGGAGGCGGTCACTGAGGCGATGGGGGGAAGCAAGGGCGGCTGGGATCTGGGGAGGAGCGGGGTGCGGTGGGGAGGAGGAATCGATGGGGGTAGGTGGCGTGGTAGAGAGAGAGGGATGGGGACAGGCGCGTGGGGAAGCGGGGCCAGGGCGGGCAGGATACCGAGGTGGTCGGCTGGCTAGGGCTGGCGCGCGTGTGGGAAAACACAGGTGGCAATGGGGAGTTGGTAGGGAGCGACCAGGTGGGGTGGGGGATGTGCAGGTGGAGTGAGTGCGGTGGCGGTGTGTGGTACGGTGTCCAGGGGGTGAGGTGGCCCAGGGAGGTGAGTTGGAGGGCTGGGAAACGCTGGGGTGATGTGGAGGGGTGCTAGGGTGGCGGCGGTGGATTAGGGAGGGAGAGAGGAGTGGCGGTTGGGTGGGGTAGGTAGAGGGTTAGGGTTAACTGGTTGGGGTTTTGTTTGTGGGGTGGTAGGCGGCTGTCGGCTGGGCCTTATGGGCCTGGCCGGCGGCTGCCTCCCCTACTAAAATATTTATCTCCTTTATTTTATTTTTAGAAAGTATTTTATAAATAGTTTTTAGGTAAATAAAAGATCCGAAAAAGACCGGAGTTTTGATTTGAATAAAGACGGGGAATATTTTAGAAAACAAAACTAGGCTTTTAGAAAATAGTTTTAGACAAAACATATGCATGATGATGACGATGCTCAAATGCAATGTGGCATGATGACATGAGCATGCGGTCATGATGATGTAATGCACAAAAACGCAACGATTTTCTAGTAGTGGTTTTAGCGGGGCGCCACAATTCGACACCACTAATAATGGATCTCGCCCTCGAGATCCTCCTCATGGCACCGGGGAGAAGGTTCGTGATCTGAATCTTCTCGCTTCGTGTAGATCCTCGTGACACCACTAACAAGAGGTCGTTGTCCGTGACCGTCGAGAGAACACTCCGGATAAACAAAGGAGGAAGGTAAAGGTATCAACAAATAAAGCCACCTCTAGCTTCCATGAACGGAGTACAATTGCTAGATCCACCGATTCAATATACAAAAGCGAATGATAAGAGTAGTGGTATGGTCAGGACACCATCCCTCACTCATATCATTACTCTGTATGTGAATAGCAGAATTATGCAACCAACTCTCGGAATCAGACTGAAGATCTCGACAAGCGAGGTTCAGAACAAAGGAGTGATGCAGGCTCTGCATCGGATCTGGCGTAGATGATGTCGTCGCGTCGGAAAACACCAGAAGGCACGAGAAGGAACAAAGAGAAGTCCAACAGATGAAGGATTTCTCAGATAGCACGAAGACCTGATGTAGAAGCACCGTTACCAAAGGAGGAAGCGAAACCCTGAAGGTAGGTCGGAAAACCCAACCACGAGAAATCCTGGACTCGAAGAAAAGATAAGAGAGCAGATTCAAAACACACAGAGATAAGAGGAAAATAGCAGAGGGTAAGGAGTAAAACCAGACCTAATCAGATCTATCGAACCGATTTTGCAAAATAGTTTGACACTCCACATTGGCCGTTAGCTAGGTTATCCTACAGGCTGGACCAGTGGGGTATCGCAACTGCTGAGCTCTGATACCACTCTATAACACCCTCGAATTGACTCTATGCAAGTTTCAGCGCTTCCCGCCAAACCCGCATAGAAACGATTCAAGGACGCCCACCAGGCACTTTCGTGCGGGTGGAAAACAAAGTAATACCATTACACATTAGTCCACAATGGGACCCACAGAACATATATATACAACAATGACTCCATGAGTCAAGAATACAGATATACTATACAAAGATTCAAATCACCTTGAAATCGATAGAACGTTCGACTACATACAAGAGGCAAATGGGGCTACGAGCCCTGAAGAATAACCAATGGCGTCCATAACCCTGCCCAGGCCAAGCCGGAAGGGTAACCCTGCTAACGACATCGATCTCAAACCTGCTAAAACAAAAGGGGTGACGACAAAGGGCAAAGGAAAAAGAGGAGCGTTAGTACTGAGGCCAGTACACGGCGAGGCTAGAATTCGGCGGCCCTCGCCTACATAGGTATGGTGGACTGAAGCGGCAGCGCAGCAGCACTAAACAACCTATAGAGACTCAGTACAACTGTCGGCTATTAGAGAGAGATAAGAAAGACCTATTCGGAACCACCTGATACTAACAACCAAACATACCCATCCTGGCATTTCCCCCTCGATACCAAATCGAGGAAGTCAAACCAGGGAACTCACACAGTGGGCAGTTTTACTCATTCCATTATAGTTGCAGCAATTACTAGTAAGATATATAGCATGAGTCATCCTGATAGCATAAGTAGGGGGCAGTTTTAGTTAACATTCCGTTGTAGTTGGAACACTTACTAGTCAGATACAATTGTCCCGAGGAATCCCAAAACTTAGCTGTTTTTGGCACTTTTATCACATTCCATTGGAGTTGCAATACTTACTAGGCAGGTATAGTATGACACAGATCACCACAGATCCACCAGTTGTTGGCATTTTTATTATCCATTCCATTGTAGTGAAGCTGAATTACTAGTCACATATTAAGTCAAATTTATAGCACTACTTTAGTTATGCTTGTCTATGATCGAGATACTGTGCTCCAAGTCGTCCATAACCGTGGACACGGCTTTCAGAAAGTTTTACCCTGCTGGGGTACACAAATAGCAACACACACTCGATCAACCTCGGAAAAACCAACTCAAAACCCAACGAGGCTTTCACGACAAAGTGATCACAGGATTCACAAATATTTCAGGGGGCCACCCCACTAAGATACCCGCAATGAAGTTGGCCAGCTCCGGAACGGACCCGGGGTTTGTGACGACGGCTGTGAACGACTGGGAACCCGAAAGTTTGACTGGGCTTGTCAATACCGCGAAAACATGCCACGATCCAAAACAGTACAGGTGCTCCACGCACAATCTTAAATAAAGCAGTAAAGCATGGCATAAGTACAGGATAGTAATAAAGCCCCAAACTAGTTTGTGGCCCCAAGAAATAGAAATGAATCAAGTTCTGGCTCAGGGGGATCCCATAGGGTCTCCCGGATGTGGATAGTGCGAATAGTCAAGGAACATGTATCAAGTACTCGGGGCCTACGGGACACAAGTGGACATAAAAACCAAATAGCATATATTGCCCATAGGTTCCTCTTTCATTAGTTATCACAGCAATTTAATAGTTGTAATTGACATGATCACCTCCACCATAAACATCTGCCAGCATTCCAACAACTGTGGTACTCGACAACACAAGATCGCACCTGAGCAAGCAACTATGACTCGCAAGGCCATCTATCTACCAAACAACAGGTAATAGGAGGTGTCCAAGGCAATATAGAGGCTGCACGGGATATAACTGGTGTACGGAAACTAAAGCATCGCGACACGGATAGCAATAGATCAATAGGAGGAAGTAAATACTATAAATGCAAAATAGGTAGAAGGGGGAGAGATGCTCGCCTGGCAAACACTGCCGAAGGTTCATATCCGGAGAACTTGTCGATAATCGCATCAACTCATCGGCCTAATCCGCGAAGAAGCAAACACTAGAAGAAACACCGGATGCAATATTTAATACTACGGCAGAAGATCCGGCATGCTTATGATATGATGCATGGCATGGCACAAATGCGGTGCAATTTGGCAATATTAAGCGGAACCGGAGTCCCAATAATTAATTATATGGTTCAAGTTATTTAAAACCTCGCAAATTAAATGTTGGATTAACAAGGCGAAACAGGGCATCGGTTCGCTACACAAATTTAAATGGAGTCCGGAATAAGACAAAGATATCTCGCATATTGACTCCATATTTAATTATGAGGTGAATCAGCATAATGCCCCCAAACCACAGACAGGTATGCATGTATGAAAAAATTTATTATGCGATAGTTTTATATATAGCATATATAAAATAGGGGCTCGGAAAAAGGTTCACACATCTGGGTTCGGGAGATCTTGGGTTCTGGGGGTTCAGGGTTCGACAGGGATCTGTCTCGGCAGGCACGAGGTTCGGACTCCGAGGTTTAGGGTCTTCGGATCTGTGAAGGAGATCATGGCGTTCCGAGGAGAAGAACTTGGCGTGCCAAGGGTTCGGTCTTCGGATCCCGGGACGGAGGTCTTATGGTTTTCCGTGAAGGCGATCTTGACGCTTGGTGCCCGTGAAGTAGATCTTGTCGTTCTGGCACAATCACCTCCGATCTCCGGTTGGGGTCTTGTCGTCCTTCTTTTGTCGGTGGCGAACTTGACCGATGGTCTTCAGGTCACATCCATCCGGTGACGAACTGTTTTAGTACCACGATAACCTTGGCATCCGTGTTCTGGCGTCTTTGATCGATGGCACACTTGTTCAGGGTCGATGGTCATGTGCAGTCCTTGAGGTCCCATATTGTGTCGGTCTCAATCTTCAGCACTGTCATCTCCGATCTCTACAAGAATACGGAACAAGCGGAGCACCGGGGGCAACAGCTGTCATGAGGCAACACATGATCTGCAAATGTTGGGCCAGGAACAAAAACATAGATAACATCTAGGTACCGTCACCTAGTCGAGCACTAAGCACCTGTACAGGAACAAACGGACGCAGGCTCGCAGGGCGTCGGTGCGGGCAGGCCGGAGCAGAGGCGAGAGGGGCGGCCCCGGCGGGATCCGGGAGGTGGCGCGGGCTCGAGGCGGCTGTTGAGGTGGGGAAGGCCGGCGAGGCGGGGGCCCGCGGCGGCGGCAGGGACAAGCAGGCGCTAGCGGGGACGGGCGGAGGAGCTCGCCGGCGGTCGGTAGGAGCGAGGGAGGCGGCGGCCGGTGGCCGAAAGGGAGGCGGGGCGACGAGGAAGCCGGCGTTAGGGAAGGAGAGCAGAGGGAAGTGGCAGAGGAGGAGTTTGCGCTAGGGTCGGGCTCGAGGACGGCGGCCATGGCGTCGGGAGGAGGACGCCGAGCTCTTAGCAAGGACGGCGGCGCCATGCGTCCGGGGCCACGTGGCGGCGGTTGCAGGGTGAGGGAGCACCGGCGACGCGTGGGGGAAGGCGCGAAGCAACAGCAAGGTGGCGGCTTTGGCCGGACCCGAGGAGGGCGGTCACGGGAGGCGATGTAGGGGAAACGGCGGCGGCGCTGCGGGATCTGGGGAGGAGCAGGGTGCGGTGGGGAGGAGGAATCGAGGGGTGTAGGTGGCGTGGTAGAGAGAGAGGGATGGGGACAGGCGCGTGGGGAAGCGGGGCCAGGGGCGGGCAGGATCCCGAGGTGGTCGGCTGGCTAGGGCTGGCGCGCGCGTGGGAAAACGCAGGTGGCGATGGGGAGTTGGTAGGGAGCGACCAGGTGGGGTGGGGGGATGTGCAGGTGGAGTGAGTGCGGTGGCGGGGTGTGGTATGGTGTCCAGGGGGTGAGGTGTCCCAGGGAGGCGAGGTGGAGGGCTGGGAGTGGCTGGGGTGATGTGGAGGGGTGCCAGGGTGGCGGCGGTGGATTAGGGAGGGAGAGAGGAGTGGTGGCTGGGTGGGGTAGGTAGAGGGTTAGGGTTAGCTGGTTGGGGTTTTGTTTGTGGGGTGGTAGGTGGCTGTCGGCTGGGCCTGGCCGGTGGCTGCCTCCCCCACTAAAATATTTAACTCCTTTATTTTTTTTTAGAAAGGATTTTATAAATAGTTTTTAGGTAAATAAAAGATCTAAAAAAGATCGGAGTTTTGATTTGAATAAAGACGGGGAATATTTTAGAAAACAAAACTAGGCTTTTAGAAAATAGTTTTAGATAAAACATATGCATGATGATGACGATGCTCAAATGCAATGTGGCATGATGACATGAGCATGTGGTCATGATGATGCAATGCACAAAAACGCAGCGATTTTCTAGTAGTGGTTTTAGCGGGGCGCCACATGATTGAAGTACTATGATCCCAGCTATCAATGTTTTACAAATACTTTGATCAAGTTTATGATGGTGCATGTCACCTAAAAAATTATTCTTTCTTTTTATCACTTACCTACTCGAGGACGAGCAGGAGTTAAGCTTGGGGATGTTGATACGTTGCTAACGTATCCATAATTTTTGATGTTCCATGCTTGGTTTTATCTACTTTCTTGTGTTTTGTCCACACTTTGGAGTACTTTCTATACACTATCTTGGACTAACCTATTAACAAGTGCGAAAGTGTCAGTTGCATGTTTTCTGCTGTTTTTTGGTTCCAGGAAAGTCAGAAAATCAATATTCTCGGAATTGGACCGGACAAAAGCCAAAGTCAATATTTTACCAGAAGACTCATGGAGCCAGAAGACGAGACTGAGAGGGGCCACAAGGTGGCCACACCATATGGTGGCGCGGGCTAGCCCTGGCCGCGCCACCAGGTGGTGTGGGCCCCCTGGCCGCCCACCGACCTTGCCTCTTCGCCTATAAGATGCCTCCCGATGCAAAAACCCTAAATCATCCAGCCTCCAGCCATGAAAAGTTCCATGGCGCCACCGCCACCGAAGGGGAGATTCAGGGGACAGAAAGTCTCTGTTCCGGCACCCTACCGGGACGGGGAAGTGCCCCCGGAGCCATCTCCATCGATCTCCACCACCATCTCCATCACCATTGCTGATTCCCATGATGAGGAGGGAGTAGTCCTCTCTCGAGGCTAAGGGTTCTACCGGTAGCTATGTGTTCATCTCTCTCTATGCATGATCTTATTGAGATCATGAGCTTGTAATCTCTAGATCTACGTTGCTACTCAAGTGCTTTAATAGATGTTTGCTCTCCCCATGTGTGTGAAATTGACAGTGTGCACACCATGGTGGCACATAGGCTAGAGATTACAAATACTTGTTATGAGTTATATTTGGAGTTGGATGTCTTTATGAAATTGTGGTGTTTGTTCGAACCATCTAGTGCTCAAGGTGATAGTGTGGGGTTATCTAGATGAGAAAGGCTTACTTTGAGGTGTGCTGTTATAGCCCTACCATGGATTAGAGTGTCCAACCAGAGAGTAGTTCAGCGTAGTATCATAAAGAAGAATATATTTATATGAGAGTGTTCACTAGTGAAAGTATGATCCCTAGGCCTTGTTTCTAAACCTTTGAAACACCGTTTGCTATTAGATCTATTACATGTTTGCTTGCTTCTATCTTTATTTCAGTTTTACTTTAGTCTTTTCCATGCCATCAAGCTATTTTCTATCACCATTACCACTTATAATTCTATATACCACTTGTATTTCACTATCTCTTCGCCGAACTAGTGCACCTATACACCTGACAAGTGTATTGGGTGTGTTGGGGACACAAGAGACTTCTTGTATCTTGATTCCAGGGTTGCTTGAGAGGGGATACCTTTGAACACTTCCTCCCTGAGTTTGATAAACCTTGGGTATTCCACTTAAGGGAAAACTTGCTGCTGTTCTACAAACCTCTGCACTTGGAGGCCCAAGAACTGTCTACAAGGATAGAAGTGCGTAGACATCAAAGACACCCAGAAGCTCCTCTCAGTGTTCAAGAGGATCGAAGAGCTCGCTTAGAGCAGGCTCACTCCCATCCATGTGGTCTCCCTCTTCCTCAACTATGTTACCGCACCACACATGTCGCACCCCCACCTCGCATGGATGTATGAGGGGGACAGAGATGCCACACAGCTACATGTCGGTGATGACAATGACCTCCTTCCTGAGGAGGCCAGGGTTTCAGCAATCAGGCTTCTCGGGCGGGTGTTAAGTTTTCCTCCGCCCATTCTTATGTTGTTCTAGCGCCCCGACCTAGATGACTACCTGCTAAGGATGCCTGACTAGAACAAGTGGGGCGTCGACAGCAAGTGGGTGTCTCCGAAAAGGTACCACTAGATCGAGCATGATCTCTTCTCTAGAGCGGGATGTAGCAGATCCAGCGGGAGGAGTCCGACGGAAGCCATGTCCCCAATGCCAGCCCATCATCCCCCAGGCATCAAGGGCAATCTCCGACTTGCCGAGAGTCGGATTCCAAGGGAAAAGGCCCTAAGCAACCTGAAATCCCGCCAATGGGATCTGACGAGGATGAGGAGGACACCATTTGTGTGACAGCACCCTGCACGGGTTGGTCATTCTCTCCCCCTTCCTTGAGGAAGCCTCTTTCCGCCCCATCAAGTGGGCGATCCTTGGGGTCGAATCCCCCATCAGGAGGCAGCTCTCGCCCTTCCTGCCCTCAGCCAGTAGCCAGTGCCAACGAAGGGGGTTCCGAGCCGAGGGTGCCCTCATTTCTTCGGTCTAGGAACTTTGAGGTTTGCCTCGGCATCATCAGGTAAGTCTTAGGTGACAACCGCCACTCTGAACTTCTCGGAGTGTCGGTTCTCACATTGTGTCTTTCTCGTTTTTTCTTCAGAGACGAAGCCCCCGCTAAGAGGCCCCATGACAGAGATACGCCTTTCACCTCGAGCAAGAGAGTTTGGGCGCCTCCAACCGCTGCTCCACGGGTCCTCTCGGCAAGTGCCAGGGTGACAACCCCCACGAGGGAGCCTTCTCCCACTCGTAAGTTGTTTCTGAACTTTTATGCGCAGCCTTTTTACCAATTCCGCAAGCGGTCCATGGTTTTTAAGGCGGCTTCGATTGTCTTCGCAGTGATGGTGGAGGACATCATACTAGATCCCGGCTCCGACTCTGATAGGGAGGGGGAGATGGCGGCTACAACATCGGAAGCCCACAGAGGTAGTCCCGATTCCACCCCGGAGTTGGACTTGCCTTTGCCGGGGGCTCCCGGCTACAGTCACCATGGTATCAGGGTGATGGAGCTCGAGGACCTACCCAGGAACAATCTGGTTCTTCATTGGATTTCCCGGGTCCCTGAAGGGCTCTACGTGGGCCCAAGCATCTTCGTGGAAGCTCGGGACATCCTCGAGCGCATCGAGAGGCAGTAACACTAGTATGCTGAGTCCGCCCTTGGCACCGAGGAATGCCTCAGGCGAGAAGAAGAGTTCATCACTCTTCAGCGATGCAATATGAGCGAGCCCCGTTTGGACTTGTCACGTGCCCGCAAAGGAGTGAAGGGACTAGTACTTGTGGGGACTAGCTCTCCAGAAGCCATAGAGTGGCTACTGAAGCTGCTGTAGGACGAGCTCATCTCCCATCGATGCAAGGCTTAGGAGGCCTTGCTCCAGGATCAGCTCGGGACAGTCGAAGACTGCATTCATGACCAGAGCGGCATGATCAACGAGTAAAAGGCCACGATTCATGACCTGAAGGTCGAGCCACCCGACACACCCAAGAGGCGGCCGCCCCAGCCCACGCGGCCCTTCGTCAAGAGAAGGAACTCAGTGACCAGCTCCTCAAATCCTACGAAGAGCTGGCTGCCACCAAGCAAGCCCTTTCTGAAGTCGAGCTTGACTCCACAATCAAGGATGTGAAGATTTCACGCCTAACGGAGGAATCGGTGAGTGCCCGCCTGGCTGTTGATGTAGTGTTGCAACGGCGGGGCGCATAATGCCTTGCAGAAGTAGTCAGTCTTTGCTTCGTGGCGCTCTGTGTAGAGGACATGATTCCGCAACTTGGCATGGAAGTAGCCACCATCGACGAGTCCAGCGTCGCTAGACTCACCCACTTCTTCACCAATCTGTCTGGCAAAATGGAGGCTCTTGGGCCTCTTCTCGAGAGGGCAGTGCGGGATGCATGGGAGGCGTTAGCTACTACCACGGCCAAAGACCTCCTTCCGCATGTCTGCCATCTCGCACCGACCTCCCCCTTCGCTCGTCTATTCGATGAATATGGGACGGAGGAGGGGCGCGAAGCTGCTCAGGACGAGACCCGCCCTATCATAGAAGATCTCTTGCGTCGGATGAGTCAAAGCGAATGCTGAGGTTCCAGGGGACCCCCTAACACTGAGCCCCACCTGTTCGCGAACTCCGGCCTGCATCTATAAGGCCGATATTGTTTAGTGTGTAATAGCATCCTTTGGTAGACTTCGCATGATAGTGCAATCTCATGATTTCTTTTATGTATTTATTTGTTTTCAAAATCTTAAGAGCTTAGCCCAATTACCGTGGTTCTACCAGCCTTGTGTCTGCGGGGAATACATTCTATGCCTGCGCATGCTATGCTGGTCAACACCAGAACGGATCCTGCCATGCCCTTTTGCGGGGCACACACACCATCTTTGTACTACTCCATCCTTAGGATCAGCTGACTCCAAGCATGATGCCCTTAGTCTTGAACCAAGAGCCCCCTCGTGAGAATCACACTTTCCCTCGGTGCCCTTCTGACACCTCGGCCACCATGCCTTCTGGTGCTAAGGCCTATCGACCCCGCACCCTGCCTAAGGGCCTGGAAAAATAAAGAAAGAATACTTAGCTTTCCTTTCCCTGCTGCATCATACTCCTCGATCTTCGGCCAGTTCTGGTGGGGGCATTATCCTTTTCACTTCTGCATACTTCTTTGTCAACATGGAGATGAAAAAAGTATCAGGAGCACTTAGCCATTAATAACCGAGGGCATCCCCTCCTGGCCCTGCCTCCACCCCTAGGTATGGAGAAGTACGCAGCAAATTCATGTACAAGCATTCGTGTCTTTGACTTCACGGTATCCGGAATGGATCCAGCGTATCCCACTTTCGCTGCTCAGAGTAGATCTCAAGCCTTTCTTTTTGGTGCACTATTCCCTTCAACAACCCCTGCTCTACACAATGAGTTTGCTTAACAACTTCATGCCGGCAAGGATTTCGGGCCAGGAGTAACACTGACGAGGCAGGGTAACTAACAAATTGCATCATTCAAAGATAGGACTAATCAGACTAGTTTCCCACATGCGGATTATATGCGGGTGGTGCCCAGATACGCATGCTTCTACCTAGCCAAGAGATGTGAACATTCCTACCGGTCTTTCATAGTTCAGAACTAGTTTCCATGGGATTCTTACCATTAAGTTCTACCTTAGGCTATATCTAGTGGGTGTCATGCATCTTCTCCGGGTGACCATGGGGGCGGCGCACGGCGCACAAGCTTTGTAACCACTGCCCCCTCAGTCGATTCTGCTTTCTTCTCGCTCCCAACGGGGGTGCTTCGCTCAGCCTCCAGAACCCGGCGAGCCTTGTTCTTCTGTGCCTTGTCCTTCTTCCCGGAAGAACTCCTGAGGTCGGCCCCTCATGTTAACTCCTTAGCAGCCACCCGGGCGCAAGGTGTCCTTCTTTGGCCAGTGAGCAGAGGTCGGCCAAGGTCCATAGATGGTGGGTGGTCTTGACGGGATGCAAGTTGAGCTCTTCCCGCATCTTGCGGTCTCTGACATACATGATGAACATGCCAATGATGGCGGCGTCTTCTGCTACAGGTATGCTATGAGAGATTTGCGAGAAACTCACATAAAGTCGTGCAGCCGCTCGCTCTTCCCCTAAATGACGGCGTGGAGCCGGATGAGCGTACACGGGCACTAAAATCCGCCCTATAACACGCTCAAGAAGCAGACATAGAGCTCCTCCCACGTACGGACTGATTCTTGTGGGAGGTGCATGAGCCATGAAAAGTCCATGCCCTTCAATGCCATAGGGAACCACTTTGCAATGACTTTCTCACTGGTGCCAGTTGCAGCCATGGCGATGCAGTACATCTTCAACAGTTCCTTCGGAGTGGTGTTACCTTCATACTTGACGGGAATAACGGGCGGAACTTGGTCGGCCATGCCACGTACCTTAAGGAAGGGGTGTAGACCAAGCAACCAACATCGTACTCCAAGGCCGTCCTTCCAGCCTCAGCGGTGTTCTGTCGGTTCAGCTCCACACCCACATCTTGGTGACGTAGCTTTCGGAGGTTCTCTTTGATGAGCATCTCGTTGTCTGAATTTGAATCATGACGTGGTCCACCCGCATGATTACGCATGCGGTTTGTAGAGGATCCCACAGAGGCGTTGTCCACATCAGCCTGCCTAGGAGATCTAGCCTCGGGTACCCTTCTGCTTTCTCCTAATATCCCCACCCGTCATCCTGGGGCCCACCTGCCCCCGGCCCGGAAGCAGCAGGCGGAGCCTACGTCTGCGAGGCGGGGACCTGCAGGAGGTCCTCCGATGGATGGATCTTGTCCAGGTCCACACATTGTCCCCTGATTGGACAGGGAGTGTGCACGGGTGGTTTCCTGGCGTTGACTCGCAGCCTCCACGCGAGCTTCCACCTCCTCCCTCCATGCCATGAATTCCGCTATCCCTGGTGTCGGGGGATATCAGACCAAGGCCACGATGCCTTCCATGGCCTCATGCTAGGCGCGGTTTCCTCTGTGCTGGGGAGCGGTTTGTCTACTGTTGCCTGACACCACATGGTGGTCCCCGTGCGACGGGCCTGTGGGGGACACCGCGTGCTGAGGCAGAGTGGGACCTGACCACCCCCACCAGGACTAATAGTTGGCGCGCCATTCTCCGCATCTGCGAGATGCTCCACATGCCCTGCGGCACCTCCTACACCACTAGGAGGCATTCCCCCTCTGGTGGTGCCTCTTGAGCCACCGGGAGGTATGCCTTCGGTGGCGGCGCAGGCGTGCCTCTTCTTGTGCCGCCACGTCACCTGCGGGCCCACCGGTCGGTGCCGCGGGAGGCAGCTATGTCTAGTTGCATGCGGCGAGAACAGGATGAGTCTGAGTGTTGTGGACCCCCACAACATCCATCTGATGTGCACATCATTGGATCGCTGTGCCCCAGCCAAGGCTAGGTCACGCGAACGAGTGTGTGCAGCCGAAGTGTCCTTGGTGGCCACGCTCATCCCAGCAGCTCCAGTTGCTCTTCTGGGCGCCATGCCTGATGCTGGCATGAATGATGTCGATGACGAGGCAAATGTTGAGAAAGACGAATGCTGAGATTGAATCACTAGCACCCCTACCTAGCGCGCCAGATGTCGCATGTTAGAATGAAGACACCGGGGATGTCGCACACCCCCTAGTGATTTGGTAGTAGGCACTATGGTAACACGACCTCGGCTCATACAAAATCAAACACACACACACGATGTTTTTAAACCAGGTTCAGGACACCCTTCGGCTAACAAGCCCTATGTCATGCTTTGGTGGATTATCTGGTGGATGACATACAAAGAGATGAACAATCTAGTGTCGGGGAGACGCTTTTAGCTAGATTCTACGCTTCCCAAGATTCCTCTTTCTTTCACACTCACACTCTCTCTATGATTACTTCTCAGCACTTGCCTCTCGAACTCTCCTCTCATGAAGCCTTTTCTCTCATAGCTGCTCTCTCCTTCTCTCTTGGTTCTACCAGATACAACTATTGTCCCTCTAAAGCCCTCTTGTCCAGACTATCTCCGTCCTAAGAGCTCTCTCCCTCTAAACCCCTTTTTCTTCTTATTCCCTATTTTTTCTTCCTTCTTCAACTGTGGTCATGGCCCTCCTTTTATATCTCAAGGGGTACCACAGGGGCTGGCATGCATGCGCCTTCATATCCTTTCCGGGATACATTGCGGACGTGCCACATGGCTTGGCTGTAGAAGGCGGTGCCATTGACCACTCCTGGTTGTGGACGGCTGATGACTGCAAGTGCATGATGGCTCAATGCACGGCGCCCAAAAAAATGCTTGATGGCGGTGTTGATGTAGAGCTCGTTGGGAACCCCAAGAGGAAGGTATGATGAGCACAGCAGCAAGTTTCCCTCAGTTATGAAACCAAGGTTTAATCGAACCAGTAGGAGCAAGGAAACAACCCAAATGTGTTACTAGATGAGCTTTGGCAGGGCGCACTACCGGTGCTAGTAGCAACGTGGAGACCTACACAACACAACCACAGAACTTTGTCCCCAACTTGCGATGAGGTTGTCAATCTCACCGTGTTTTGCGGAAAACAAAGGATTAAACGTATCGAATGGAAAGAAGTAAAAGTTTGCAGAAAGTAAACACAAAGCAGTAAAAGATTGTAGATTGTATGTAAAAGACAAGGACCGGGATCCATAGTTCACTAGAGGTGGCTCTCCTTAGATAGATAACATGCTGGGTGAACAAATTACAGCGGGGCAATTGACAAACACCGAGAAAGCAATACATGCATATACTAATCATCTTGACTCCTTTGAGACTTGATTGGGCATTACAACATAATACATAGACCGCCATCCAACTGCATCTATGACTAATAATCCACCTTCAGGTTATCATCCGAACCCCCTCCAGTATTAAGTTGCAAGCAACATATTATTGCTTTACAAAGTGCGTGAAAAGTAAACAATACGATTGTTCTATGAACAAAGGATTGTTGTTTTCTCCCTAGTAGCAACAGCACATCTAGTACCTTAGAGATTTCTGTCAATTCCCAGTTACGAGGCATGAACCCACTATCGAGCATAAATACTAACTCTTGGAGTTGCTAGCATCTACTTGGCCAAGATAGCTACTAACAACGGAAAGCATGCAAGATCTCAAATAACAAAGACATGATAGAATTAATAATCAATCTGAAATAGCATCTCAATATCCATCGGATCCCCGCAAACACAACATGTATGGATTACAAAAAGATGATCTTGATCATGAACGGAGTTCACAAGATCTAAACATGAAAGCACAAAGGAGGAGAAACCAGCCATCTAGCTACTACATGGATCCGTAGTCCAAGGATGAACTACTCACGCATCACACCGGAGGCTTGCATGGTGATGAAGAAGGCCTCCAGGGTGAATTCCCCTCTCCGGCAGGGTGCCGGGAAGAGCTTCAGATCCCTCCCGATCTAGGGATGGACATGACGGCGGCTACAGACTCTTTCATGGATTTTTGATCGGGCACTTTGGGTTTTCGTCCCGAGGGAAATATATAGGCGGAAGGAGAGGCCGAGGGGGTGCCGGGAGCCACCAAACCACCCCCTGGCGGGGGCCAGGCCTGGCCGTGCGGCCAGGTGGTGTGGCCGGCCCCTGGCCCCTCTCCGTCTTGTATTCTGGCACTTTATCCCTTCCGGAAAAATAGGCACTTTCGCTTTTGTCCCGTCCAATTCCGAGAATATTCATTTTCTGACTTTCCTGGAACCAAAAACAGCAGAAAACAGGCAGCTGGCACTGTGGCTCTTTTTAATAGGTTAGTCCAAGAAATCATATGAAAAGTACTCCAAAGTTGGAACAAACCACAAGAAAGTGGATAAAACCAACCATGGAACATCAAAAATTATAGATACATTTGCAATGTATCAACATCCCCAAGCTTAACTCCTGCTTGTCCTCGAGTAGGTAAGTGATAAAAATAATAATTTTTGAGGGGACATGCACCATCAAAGACTTGATCAAAGTATTTGCAAAACACTCAAAGCTGGGATCATAATACTTCAATCATAACATGAAAGACAAAGTTCTAGCAATAAGCAAAGAAACTATGATGCAACATGAAAAGGCACAAACAAAAGAATCATGAATAACATGCTTTGCAAGACGTTTGTTTGTTTCACATAAAGAAAACATAGCATAATAGTATTCAGCTTGTCCCTCAATAGAGTAGCAAATATAAATGCATAGGACACCTTCAAAGTCATAAGAGTGACTAGATACAATAGTTTCAAACAAGCAGTAACAAGTTATGCATCAATCAACTAGTCTTGGGACAATGCACATAGAACTAAGAATGGCCTTTTGTAAAAAGATAGAAGGTGGAGACTCAATGTAATGGTGGAAGAAAGGCCTTTTGTAAAAGAAAGTAGGGATTCAAGTCTCATAAAGAGCTTACAAAAATTATGGTACTTGTAGTTTTCAGCTCTCATTGCCCCTATCATAAGCATCTTTAAGTGATTAAGGTTAAAGTGACACAACTAAGAGGATATGCTTGACAAGTTATAAATCGAAATCTCATGCCCCTTACTTACGAAGACCGATCCTCATGCTACTCAACTTCAGTCACGAGTAAGCTCTTGTCATTGTAAGTATATGTGTATCATTAAGAACCTCCAACGGGGTACCCCTTGCACATGATATGGGAGCTTTCCCATAATCGAAATGACAAGGCAAGCAGACAATGAGCATCTCAGCGATCTTTTTATTTGCTATTTGCATAGGTTTTTATTGAGGATGCTTCATAGAGTGCTCATTATGGTGATGCTGCAAGTTTCCACCATGATTAGGCATGGCTTAGGCTAGTGGCCCAGGCGTTTCTCTAACACACATACAAACTCCATGATCTTACAAGTTCCACTTTTATTTCACACCGCCGGGATCTGTAAGCAAAAGAACATGATATCAACGGGGTACAAAGTACAAGTGCAATGTTGAAAGCATTCCCCATGGTACATGGTTCTGCTAATTTCAACTTATAAAGCGCAAGCATATCATAACAACAAAGAGAAGGACCCAATGGTTCAAGTTTATTAGAGGCAAAAAGTATAGTGTGCCATCAAGTTCGTGAGAGCTTTAATCACTAGTTTTCTCATAACAAGTGGAAGGTAAACAAAAGCATGAATATACTTGGAATAGCATAAGCTAGTAGGTAGGTATGGTGGACTCTTTGGAATAACTTGGTTTAGGGAGTTGGATGCATGAGTGGAACTCATACCTTGTTGTGGAGGCTAGCAAAAGACTGGGAGCGACAAACTAAAAGAGCAATAAAGGCCATAATCATGCAGAGTGACAAAACATCATTGATCAAAGCATAAAGTGATACTACAAGTTGTAAACTAAAGGATCATAAAGGCTATGGTGACTTGAGATAGTCATAACATGGTGTGAGCATGTGCCAAGTCAACCCAAATAAAGCATCAAAGGAGAATACCACTATACTATGCTTTAATATGCTAAAACAACGCATGATTCATCCAAGGCACATTGAGCACTCTCAATTCTTTATAACAAGTCATGCTAAAGCAAAGAATACTAAGCATAAAGCCAAAACAATTTCAAGCATGGCATGACAAAGCATAGCCATAGTCAAGAACGAGCTCTTTTTACCACATAAGCATGAACTTTCCTACTCTTTTCCAAACCAAACCAAACTATTTGCAAACCAATGTATGAAAGAGGGGGTCCAACCAACTAATTCAGAAAACTAAGAAAACCAAGCAAACTAAAAACCAAAACGAAAACAAAAAAGAAGACGCTCCAAGAAAAACACAACTGTGTATGAAACAATAAAAATGAAGCGTTTGGAAGAAACCTGGATTTTTACTGATGAAGAAGGGGATGCCTTGGGCATCCCCAAGCTTTGACGCTTGTACTTCTTGGATATTTCTTGGGGTGACATGCGTGGCATCCCCAAGCTTGAGCTTTAGTCCATCCTTCATCTCATTACTCATTCCTTCCATACACCTGAAAATTTTCCTTCATACAAAACTTCACACAATCTCATTAGCAACATTAGTGCACTTAAGATAAATAAGTATTAAGGGTCAGTTCTAACACCAAATAAACTTACATTAGAACACTAGCTACTGTAGCACTTCCTTCAAAAAGCTCAATTCTCCAAAAGAACTCAAAAAGGAACCAACAAGAAGCAAATGCAGAAAATGGCAGAAATCTGTCAAAACAGACCAGCAGGTAAAGACGAATTTTTTCGAAGACCTTATCTTGCTCAAATCAAAAAGTGTTAAACTAACGAAAGTTAGATGACAACCTGGGGCAGAAGCACAAAACATTACAGCTCAATCCGACATACAGAGCTCTCTCAGGAATATTTACGGTGAAGCACAAAAATCTGTTTCGGGACAGCAACTTTCCCAATCATTACTTCACTCTCATTAGAGGTTACTCTTGGCACAAAAAGCAAATAAAAAGGATAAGGAGCGGTTATTACAATGGTAATAACTTCCAAGACTCAACTAAAACTTTTGGGTTATCTCCCAATAAGTACTTTTCTTTAACGCTTTTAAGTTAGGCATGAAAATTTGAGAAGATGCTCTCGTAGGAAATATGAATTGAAGTAAAAGAGATATTAAGAAGCAAATTCAAAACACATTTAAGTGTAACCCACTTCCTATGCATAGGAATCTTGTATGCAAATAAATGCACAAAGAACAAAGTGACAGACATAGGAAGATAAAACAAAAGTAACTTCAAAACTTTCAGCACATAGAAAGGTGTTTCATTACCATAAAAACTTCTACAACCATATTTTCCTCTCTCATAATAATTTTCAGTAGCCTCATGAATAAACTCAACAATATAACTATCACATAAGTCATGCTTTTCATGATCTACAAGCACTAGAGCTTTATTATAAACATTTTCAAAAGAATCCTCAGGAACATAACATTCACCCTCCTTTGATAAGCATGGGGAACAATCAAATAATGTAAGTGATAAAGAGTTACTCTCATTAGAAGGTAGGCATGGGTAGATCCATTCTTCCTCCTTTTGTCCATCACTCTCCTCCTCCTTTTCATCTAATGAGCTTTCAGGTTCAGCAATTTCTTCTTCCATGGAGGTTCTAGCAGGCGGTGGTTCATCTATTACCTTAGCAGTCATAATACTGTTCCCAAATAGGAAACTGAGTGAGCTATCCATATTGAAATAGTGATTGGAGCAGAGCTAGTCATAAAGGCAACTTAAGAAAAGAACTAATTTTTTTTTGTGTTTTTCCAATAAGAAAGCAAACTAGTAAAACTATTTTTTTGTGTTTTTTGAAGAACAAAACAAGCAAACAAAGCAAAAAGAAAACTAAGCAAAACAAAAACAACAAAGTAAAGATATTGGTTATGAGGGACTCCCCTTGTGAAGATATCCTTGACTCCCCATCAACGGCGCTAGAAAAATGCTTGATGGCTCAATGCACGGCGCCTAGAAAAATGCTTGATGGCGGTGTTGATGTAGAGCTCGATGGGAACCCCAAGAGGAAGGTATGATGAGCACAGCAGCAAGTTTCCCTCAGTTATGAAACCAAGGTTTAATCGAACCAGTAGGAGCAAGGAAACACCCCAAAGGTGTTACTAGCTGAGCTTTCCCAGGGCGCACTACCGGTGCTAGTAGCAACGTGGAGACCTGCACAACACAACCACAGAATTTTGTCCCCAACTTGCGATGAGGTTGTCAATCTCACCGTGTTTTGCGGAAAACAAAGGATTAAACGTATCGAATGGAAAGAAGTAAAAGTTTGCAGAAAGTAAACACAAAGCAGTAAAAGATTGTAGATTGTATGTAAAAGACAAGGACCGGGATCCATAGTTCACTAGAGGTGGCTCTCCTTAGATAGATAACATGTTGGGTGAACAAATTACAGCGGGGCAATTGACAAACACCGAGAAAGCAATACATGCATATACTAATCATCTTGACACCTCTGAGACTTGATTGGGCATTACAACATAATACATAGACCGTCATCCAACTGCATCTATGACTAACAATCCACCTTCAGGTTATCATCCGAACCCCCTCCAGTATTAAGTTGCAAGCAACAGATTATTGCTTTACGAACTGCGTGTAAAGTAAACAATACGATTGTTCTATGAACAAAGGATTGTTGTTTTCTCCTAGTAACAAGACATCTAGTACCTCGAGATTTGTCACTTCCCAGATTACGGAGGCATGAACCCACTATCGAGCATAAATACTAACTCTTGGAGTTGCTAGCATCTACTTGGCCAAGATAGCTACTAACAACGAAAAGCATGCAAGATCTCAAATAACAAAGACATGATAGAATCAATAATCAATCTGAAATAGCATCTCAATATCCATTGGATCCCTGCAAACACAACATGTATGGATTATAAAAAGATGATCTTGATCATGAACGGAGCTCACAAGATCTAAACATGAAAGCACAAAGGAGGAGAAACCAGCCATCTTGCTACTACATGGATCCGTAGTCCAAGGATGAACTACTCACGCATCACACCGGAGGCTTGCATGGTGATGAAGAAGGCCTCTAGGGTGAATTCCCCTCTCCGGCAGGGTGCCAGGAAGAGCTTCAGATCCCTCCCGATCTAGGGATGGAGATGGAGGCGGCTACAGACTCTTTCGTGGATTTTTGATCGGGCACTTAGGGTTTTCGTCCCGAGGGCAATATATAGGCGGAAGGAGAGGCCGAGGGGGTGCCGGGAGCCACCACACCACCACCTGGCGCGGGCCAGGCCTGGCCACGCGGCCAGGTGGTGTGGCCGGCCCCTGGCCCCTCTCCGTCTCGTATTCTGGCACTTGATCCCTTCCAGAAAAATAGGCACTTTGGCTTTTGTCCTGTCCAATTCTGGGAATATTCATTTTCTAACTTTCCTGGAACCAAAAACAGCAGAAAACAGGCAGCTGGCACTGTGGCTCTTGTTAATAGGTTAGTCCAATAAATCATATGAAAAGTACTCCAAAGTTGGAACAAAACACAAGAAAGTGGATAAAACTAAGCATGGAACATCAAAAATTATAGATACATTTGCAATGTATCAGTGCACAGATTGTTTGTAGCTAGTTTCGAAATGAAGATATCGATCCCACAGGGAGCAGGAGTCTGAAGTCTAATAACTCTTTGAACTAAATACTGAAATAGTAATGCTAAATAACGTTCTAAGTAACAAGATAAAATGCAAGTTTTGTAGGAAAGATATTTTTGGGTTTTCAAATAAGAGAACAACAAGTAAACTAAAATTGTAAGTAAACAAGAGCATGCAAGTATGATTACGAAAGTTTGCAAAATGATGGAAAGAGTTCTTAGGGAGTAGTGGATCCACCGCTAGTAATAAGAAAGAGTGATCAAAATTATTATAATGAATAAGACCATTTATGATATGTGTGGGACGAGCTCCATATATGGATGAATAGACAACAACCGCTGCACACATCATCCTCATAACCACAGTAGACGATAACCGACAACCATCATGTTACCGTGCTATTAAGGGATTTCTCCCGTGGCATGGACATGGCTTGATGAGTTCTCCTTGATTCCTCAAGTTAGTACGTAAAGAATGACAACTACTTTACAATCACAATAAGTGCTATCATCCTTCTATCTACCAACAAGTAATCCCCTTCATCAAGTCCCTGCAAGAGGCAAATATTAAGGAGGTGCACAACTCCCAACATCAAGATGAAGACAATTAACACAGACACATAATGAACGATATCACATAATAATCTTTATCTCAATTCAATATCATACTAGGGTTTCTTGATCTCCCCAAGAACGAAGGAAACTACTCACACATGAAGGAAATCAACATCATGGATAGAATATGGATGAAGTATGATGATACAATTGAAGACAAGTGAAAATCCAAGATTCAATCTAGAATTACAACAAGTAACCAAAGGGGATCGGTGATGGAGATGTTGTTGATGAACATGACAATGTAGATAGGTATGGAGGCCTTCAAGATCCTAGTGCCTTCTCCTCTTGTGTGATGGTGATGGTGTAGATTTGTTTGGAGGCGGCTATGGTGGAGGCATGGCGGCAGGGCTCCGCCATGGTGGAGGATATGGCTTGGTGGCTCTCTCTTGGGTCCTCCCTCCTTTATATAGGCCTTAGGGGTGCCCTAGGGTTTCCCCAATACTGTCATATGACTGAGGGAAGGTTCTAGAGCTTTTCTGGGGTGAAATCCCGTCGTTTCCCACCTTTTTGGCAACTATACTGGCGGAGCTATACGACCAAAATAATAGCTCCGACCGTATAGTTACTTGTTAAATTCTCTGCATGCTTTAGTATTTTTTCCGCCATTTATTCATACGAACTCCGTTTTGGGTGTTCTTGGGCTCGTTGAGTTCGTATCATCGAGGGATACAACCCTGTGGTCTTGGATCTTTATTTTGAGAAGTTGGAAAAATTCACTTTTTCAACCTCTCAAATGGCTAAGTCTGGTCCCTACAGCTCCTCCATACAATGCTCTCTTTGTCCATTTTGCCTTTGTTTTATCCATAACCATCATCAACACCTACACACATGTCATAGACAAGGAAAAGTGATAAAATTCTACCTAAACTACTAAATGTGCAAAGCTCATATGAAACTAAATGAGAACTTGAAGTCATGCATATAAAGCATAGCTATAGCTGAAAGAAACATGATATGAGAGATAAATGGCTCATTTTATATGGCTAAAAGAGGTGGTATTTCACAGCCATCAACTTCCCCAAGCTAGACCTTGCTAGTCCTCGAGCAGGAAGGGTCAGTAATAAATTAATGGCTGTGAAATAGCTTATGATTGGAAATCAATGCCTTGCATCCTTATTTCTTCTACAAGCTTGAAGAGAGAAAACATGTATTCATACAAGGCAACACAAGCTCAGTTATAAAGACCACTAAAGATTCATCAAAACTTATATGCTCCATGTCAACAATGAATCTACTTGCATACAAACTTGTGATCCTCTCATTGCACCTTTTGTATAACTTTTCACATCATTTTTTATGAGGAAAAATGATATGGGGTGGCCCGATCTTCTCAGTAAGCGGATGGCGGTGATGATGGTGGAAGATAGATAACTAGCCTATAGCTATGAACTCTCCCGCTTGATCCCTGATGCCAATGCAACCGCTCGCGAACCTTGTAGGATATTCACAACACCATGCTCTAGTGCACGCAGCCGTCGACCAGTTTGCAATCTTCTAATTCCCGATGAAGCAACAGATCACACTCAATTATAGTTGGTAAAATTGATCACAGGGTAATTCCAGAGGTTCTATGAAAGAAACAACTCCAAAATAGTTTTAACATGGTCTAACCTAAACTACAGGGCGTTCCTAGGCTTAGATGGCCACCAGAACGTCCGAAAAACGCGAAACAAAAACGTGTCTGATACAGTCAGATCCGTCCGGATCTGATGGGAACTTTTTGGGCTGGATTATCCGGTCTAAGGGAGCCGGATTATCCAGGGGCCGGATTTTCTGGGGGAAAAGTATGGTCAAATATCCGCCCCGGTACTGAACATAACGCACGAAGTCCTTTGCAGAATCTCCAAAGCAGGGCCGGATTATCCGGGGTGTGGGGGCGGATTATCTGGGGTCTTTTAGACGTGGAAGTACTCATTGGAAAGATCTTGGAATTATCTATCCAACAAGTGCTTATTTTCTTGATTTGGACTTCGTATGAGGAATCCACGTCCGTTTGAATTTCAGGACTTCTGTCTGTCCGAATTGAATGTTCCTTCTCTTTGATGATCTCCCTTGCTTGTATTGCGCCTTCCTCCCGCTCCTCCCTCGCGCATCCTTGGGCGATCATCATGTTGGTCTTCTCTTGTAGCCCTTCTCCTCCTCGTGCCATGCTTGTTTCTCCAACGAACCTGATCATACATAAATGCATAGACTTAGGCAGTATAAAGTTCTCATCAATCAAAGTACCAGATTCGTTTAGGAGTAAATTCACCTGTTGTTCAAGTAGCTTAGCATGAGCTCTTGTAATAGGTCCAATTCTAATCTCATTGGACTGATCCTTTCTTGCAATAGTTGTAGCATATTCAGTAGTCATTGGGGTAGGTGTAATTGTAGGGATGTCCTCATCATCTCCCCCCTTCAAAAGGCGTCGACCTCGATGCTCCAAGGTCTTCTCCAGCATATGGTGACAAATCAGCAACGTTGAAGCTGTTGCTAACTCCACCAAACTCCTCAATAGGTATATCAACCGAGTAGTCGTTATCATTAATCTTGGCTAACAACTTGTAAGGACCAGCACCACGTGGCTTCAATTTTGACTTTCGAAGTAGTGGGAACCTATCCTTGCGTAGATGCACCCAAACCATATCTCCAGGCTTGAACAACACTTCTTTTCTTGCTTGATTCCTTGCAGCAGCAATGTTCTTGCCTTTATTCTCAATAGCCTCTCGAGTCTTCTCATGTATTTTCTTCACATAATCAGCATGTTTTGATGCCTCCATATCAACTCTCTCATGTAATGGCAGAGGCAACATATCAAGTGGCGTCAATGGATTGAAACCATGCACCACCTCAAAAGGAAAAAGCTGAGTAGTTGAATGCACCGCCCTGTTGTAATCAAACTCAACATGTGGCAAACACTCTTCCCACTCCCAAAGATTCTTTTTAATCATGGTCCTTAGCAGATGTGACAATGTTGGATTCACCGCCTCCGTTTGACCATCTGTTTGGGGATGACATGTAGTACTGAACAGCAGCTTCATCCCTAGCTTCCCCCATAAGGTCTTCCAAAAGTAGCTCATGAACTTCACATCACGGTCAGAAACAATCGTTTTTGGTACTCCATGTAATCTCACGATGTCCCTGAAAAACAGGTTAGCAACATGCGACGCATCGTCGCTTTTGTGGCAGGCAATAAAATGAGCCATCTTAGAGAACCTATCCACTACCATAAATATAGAATCATGACCTCTCTGAGTTTTAGGTAGACCTAGCACAAAATCCATACTAATGTCTTCCCATGGAGTAGTAGGTGCAAAGAGAGGTGTATACAAACCGTGAGGCTTCAGCTTAGATCTCGACTTGTGGCATGTAATAAATCGGCTCACAAATCTGTACACATCACGCCTCATCTTGGGCCAATAAAAGTGATCAGCAAGCATGAGCAACGTCTTCTCACGCCCAAAGTGACCCATCCAACCACCAGCATGTGATTCCTGCACTAAGAACAAACACAACGACGATTCTGGAATACATAGTTTGTTAGCTCGAAACAAATATCCATCATGTATATGATACTTATCCCATGCGTTTCTAAGAGCACACAAACGATATGGTTCAGCAAAATCATGGTCAGTTGCATAAAGTGCACAAATAGATTCTAATCCAGGATTTTTAACATCAAGATTGGTTAATAGCATGTTCTTCCTAGACAAAGCATCAGCAACAACATTCTCTTTTCCCTTCTTATAATTAATGATGTAAGGAAAAGACTCAATGAACTCAACCCATTTAGCTAATCTTCTATGCAAGTTTGATTGAGCTTTCAAGTATTTCAATGCTTCATGATTAGAATGTATGATGAATTCCTTTGGCCACAAATAATGTTGCCAAACCTCAAGTACTCTAACAAGTGCATACAATTCTTTATCATAGATTGAATAATTCAAATGAGCACCAGTCAATTTCTCAGAAAAATAAGCTATAGGCCGACCCTCTTGCATCAAAACGCCACCTATGCCTATACCACTAGCATCACATTCAACTTCAAATTGCTTCGAAAAATCAGGTAATGCAAGTAATGGTGCAGAAGGAAGTAAATGGTTCAATGTATCAAATGCAATGTCTTGGGCCGCGCCCCATACAAAAGGAACACCTTTCTTTGTCAAATCATTCAAAGGTGCAGCAATGGTGCAAAAATCTTTCACAAAGCGCCAATAGAAACCAGCTAAGCCGTGGAAACTACGCACTTGACTTACATTGATGGGAATAGGCCAATTCTGAATTGATTCAATTTTAGATTGATCTACCTCTACCCCATGCTTAGATACAACAAATCTAAGGAATATGACCTTATCTTTTGCAAATGTGCACTTCTCAAGATTAGCATACAATTTATTATCACTCAACACTTGCAAAACTTGTCGAATATGAGTGCAATGTTCAGTTTCATTGTGGCTGTATATAAGTATATCATCAAAGTAAACAACCACAAAACAACCAATAAAATCTCTCAAAACATGATTCATTAATCGCATAAATGTACTAGGTGCATTAGTAAGACCAAACGGCATCACTAACCACTCATACAAGCCAAATTTTGTTTTGAAAGCAGTTTTCCACTCATCCCCTTCTCTAATTTGATCATAACCACTACACAAGTCAATTTTAGAGAAAACAGCAGCACCACTCAATTCATCTAGCATATCCTCTAAGCGTGGAATAGGATGACGATATCGAATAGTGATGTTATTAATCGCTCTACAATCTACAGACATGCGCCAAGTACCATCTTTCTTAGGAACTAAAATAACAGGAATATCACAAGGGCTAAGAGAAACACGAATTTACCCTTTATCCAGCAACGCTTGTACTTGCTTCTGAATTTCCTTAGTTTCTTCGGGATTAGTCCTGTAGGGTGCATGGTTGGGAAGTGTGGTGCCAGGAATCAGGTCCACTTGATGTTCTATACCACGCAATGGAGGCAAGCCTGTGGGTAGATCTTCTGGAAACACATCCCCAAAATCCTGCAAAACAGAAGAGACACCAAGAGAAACAGGGGTCATGTCGTTAGAAACCAATACCTCGCCCTTATACATGAGCACAAGTGGAATGGCTGTAGGATCCTCACGAAATTCTCTCATATCTTCCATGGTGGCTAATATCAATAACCTAGGCACTCTCTCACTTTTCGTTATATCACTCAATTTAGGCTCGATTACATCAGGAACAGTTGTCACACAATCTCGCCGAGCTACATGATCTTCCTTCAAATTCACCTCTATTTTCTGGCGAGAATCATTCACAATATCTTATGGTGTCATTGGCTGCATAGTAATCTTCTTCCCTTTGAATTCCAAGTGATATGTATTGGCTCGGCCATTGTGTTGCACATGGCAATCATAGAGCCAAGGCCGACCCAATAGTAGGTGACAAACAGTCATAGGAACCACATTAAAATCAATATAATCTTTGTATGACCCTATTTGAAAATTCACACGTACCATATGATTTACCTTCATCTCACCATTGTTGCTCAACTATTGTATGTAGTATGGCTTGGGATGAGGTAAGTATGTCAAATTCAGTTTGGGACATAGTTCCTTACTTGCAAGGTTTCTGCAACTACCTCCATCAATAATTACCTTGCAAGCTTTGTTTGGTCCAACTAGAGCTTTTGTTTGGAACAAGTTGCAACGCTGGGATTCCTCAACCGGTTGCACACTAAGTACACGTGAAGATACGACAATAGTGCGTGCACGCTCAGCATATGCATCAGCACCAACCTCGCTATCATCAATATCATCGTCAGAAGCTTCATCTCCACTTTCTACTTCACCTTGTTCATTAACAAACATAACCTTGCTGTTTGGACAATCTTTCTTGTAGTGCCCTCTACCTCCACAAGTATGACACACCACATCACGAGTACATGTCGTAGACATGTTGGAATCCGAGCTAGCAGCAGGAGCAGCGGGTTTCCGAGCATTAGAACCAAACGAAGGTGTACTTGCTGGCTTGGCTGATGGTGTAAAAGGAGCAGCAGCTGGTGGCGTGACTGTAGGAGGTATAGACCTGGCCGAAAATCTGCTGGAGGATGGAAAACGAGCACGTGACTTCGCCTCTTCTGCCAACTAGGATTCGGCCTCTCTAGCATGATGCAACAACTCATTCATGGTCTCATACTTGTGATGACGAACAATGCTCTTGATCGGTAACTTCAAATTTTTTAGGAATCGTTGCATGGTCATCTCCATGGACTCACGAATTCTAGCACGCTGCATAAGCATCTCCATCTCCATGTAGTACTCATCAACTGTCATGGTGCCTTGCTTCAATTGCGTCAATTTATCAAAAACTGATCACAAGTAGTTGGTTGGTACGAAACAAGCTTTCATGATTTGCTTCATCTCGCGCCAATCCATCACAGGAAGTTCATTGTCCTCCCTTCTATGTTGCACAAGATCATCCCACCAGCGCAAAGCATAACCATCAAATTCAGATGCTGCAAGCTTGACCTTATTGTCTTCAGGATAGTCAAATAAATGCCAGAGCTTCTCAATCTTCAACTCCCATGTGAGGTAATCTTCAGGGTCAATAGAATGATCAAACTTGGGAATCAAGAATTTTAGCTTGCCCAAACCATCATCAGCAGCTTGGTTGGGAACACGTTGAGCACGCCCAAGAGGAGCAAGCCCATGGCCATGAGTAGGTGCATGTATAGGGGGAATAGCACGTCCCCTGCCAACATGTGGAGTAGCATCAACAGCGCTACCCTCATAAAAGTCATCAAAGGCATCATCATCTTGAGGTTCCCGCCTTCTATGTATGGCGGCTGTCAAGTCCTCAATGGAACGCTGCAAAGTGGCAACATTGACATTGAGTGCAGCCACTTGCGTTTGGATAGTATCGACTGCCCCAACATTTTGATCCAATCTCATATTCATATCCTGGAGATTCTTATCAATGGCATCTGTCGTGTGAGTAAACACACGTGTCAAGTGGGACTTCAAAGCCTCATATTCACGCCAATTAACAAGCTCCTCATCCTTCTTTTTCTACGACACAACATCACCATCACTAGAAGACATGATTAGTAGGTTAGTGCAAAAATAAAAATTTGTATGGTGGAAACTCTCACAACTCACTCACAACTAATAAGAAAGGAGATCTTACCATTCCAAAGTGAATAGAGATGCTTTACCAAACGAAATCAAAGACTGATGCACTGATGTGATGAAGTGAATATCAAAGGTATAGAGAATGATCACAGGGCACACAGGTTATTTATGGTGGAGCTATAGGTATGGTATCCTATCTACACCGCAAACAAGTCCTAGTGTTGATTGTACAAAAACCCAAGAAACACACACGGTGGAGATAAACGTGGCAAAGCAACTTATGAAAAGGAAAATTGCAATGCACAAAAGAGACACTAGTAATAGCTCAAATAGAACAGGCACATGATTGCTCAATCTACTAGTGCTATTATCAAACTAGTCCTCCAATCAACCTTGATATCTCCATTTTGTTGTTTACTTTTGTATCTCTTTTCTTTTCTCTTTTTTTAACAACTTTTTTTTCTCTTCTTTCTCTTTTTTTTTGATTTTTCAACTATCTGACACAATGCAATACGTGATGCAACAATTCTGAGCAATTAGGGGCCGGATATTCCTGTTTGTTGGGGGCCGAATAATCCGGTCTACCTGGACAAAAAAAATTGCACTTCAAACCCTAATGAGCAGCCTGTCGGAGCAAAGCAACTAGTCTCGTGGGTACGTTCCTAGGCACGAATGCTGTAGATAGGCTGTGTCTATGGTATGCAAACAAAGGTACGCTATGTGGACTCAGACAAACGAGGAAAAACTTGCAGAACACGGTGATGGTTGACACGGCAGAAAACAAGATCAAACCCTAAACCTAGACACAAACGAAAAACTAGACTCCTACGAGGAAAAACCTGTAGATCGGATCTACGAGAAGATACAATCAGCAACTAAAACTCGAAAACAATGCAATCTAGTCTATGGCAAATCTTTTTATAAGGCTTTTTCTGTATAGGACGAAAAACACGAACTAATCTATGGGTGGATTTGTGAATGCTTACCGAGGAAACACTGGAAATATGAGACCAAGATGATATGGGGTGGCCCGACCTTCTCAGTAAGCCGATGGCGGTTATGATGGTGGAAGATAGATAACTAGCCTGTAGCTATGAACTCTCCAGTTCGATCCCTGATGCCAATGCAACAGCTCTCAAACCTTGTAGGATATTCACAACACCACGCTCTTGTGCACGCAGCCGTTGACCACGAACGGTAGTTTGCAATCTACTAATTCCCGATGAAACAACATATCACACTCAATTATAGTTGGTAAAATCGATCATAGGGTAATTCCAGAGGTTCTATGAAAGAAACAACTCCAAAATAGTTTTAACGTGGTCTAATCTAAACTAGAGGGCATTCTGATGTAGCCCAACATACGGATACCACCTTTGGTCCATATCATGCCACGCTAATCATCACTCCAAAGGTGAACTCCTTCCATGCTTTGCCTTTTGTTGGTTATGATGCGAATGGAATCCTACTTGAGACAAATGCCCATGATGTGACTAGGTCCATGAACATGATGCCAAGAAGATGCAGCAAGGATGGCCCTAAAGCCAAGACACCCAAGCAAGAGGCCTAGAAGAGAAGACACAAGAAGCTATTGTAGCAGGACCGGAGTCTCCGGACCAGCCGTCCAGAGTCTCCGGTCGAACACACTGGAGTCTCCGGACCCGTATCCGGACCGAGCCCCGAACCCATGCCTGGGACAGTCTGAGACCCCCTCCAGAGGTGACACCGGAGACAGACCGGAGTCTCCGGTCCACACCGGAGTCTCCGGCCCGAGCATTGTGGGCCTGCGTGCCTTAAGCTGGGCTTGGCCCATGTAACGCCCTAAACTTCCTGCTTATGCCTGTTTTACCCCTAGTTTGTGGCTGGCCTATATATATGCCCCCACTCCTTCCTTGAAACCCTAGAGATGATGATGAATTAAGGCATGTGCCAAACCCTAGATGGGAACCCCCTCTCAATAGTAAATCTATGAGTTGTACAGGGCCTTGGAGTTGGTGCCCTTCTCCAAGTTGTCAAGACCCTCCTCAAGTGTTTGGTTTCTCCCTATCAAGGATTCTAGTAGTGCTTGGTCTCTCCCCTTTGGGATTCTACTTGGTTGTTACTCTCTCCTTGATTTGGATTCTACCATCCGCTCGCTGATCTCTCCTTTGGTGATTCTACCGCAAGGTCTCTCGCCGAGGATTCTATTGGATTGGTTGTTCGAACCAACGGGAGCAAATCGAATTGGGTGTGATTTGGCGTGTGTTTGTATCTTTACCTTCCATTTGAGTTGTGTTCATCGTGTTCATCATGTTTCCCCTCTCTTCCGCCTCAAATCCGTGAAGATTGGACCACTCCAAGGGTAAATCCACAGGGAGACCCATAACACGTTCCCAGGCTTATATGGCCGCCGGAACGTCCGGAAAACGCGAAACGAAAACGTGTTACAGTCAGATCCGTCCGGATCTGATGGGAACTTTTTGGGCCAGATTATCCGGTCTAAGAGGGCCATTTTTTCTAGGGGAAAAGTCCAGTCAAATATCCGCCCCGGTACTGAACGTCGCGCACAAAGTCCTTTGCAGAATCTCCAAAGCAGGGCCTGATTATCCGGGGTGTGGGGGGCGGATTATCCGGAGTCTTTTAGACGTGGAAGTACTCATTGGAAAGATCTTGGAATTATCTATCCAGCAAGTGCTTATTTGCTTGATTTGGAGTTCGTATGAGGAATCCACGTCCGTTTGAATTTTAGGACTTCTGTTTGTTCGAATTGAACGTTCCTTCTCTTCGATGATCTCCCTTGCTTGTATTGCGCCTTCCTCCCGCTCCTCCATCGCGCATCCTTGGGCGATCATCATGTTGGGCTTCTCTTGTAGCCCTTCTCCTCCTCGCGCCATGCTTGTTTCTCCAACAAACTTAATCATACATAAATGCATAGACTTAGGCAGTATAAAATTCTCATCAATCAAAGTACCAGATTCGTTTAGGAGTAAATTCACCTGTTGTTCAAGTAGCTTAGCACGAGCTCTTGTAATAGGTCCAATTCTAATCTCATTGGACTGATCCTTTCTTGCAACAGTTGTAGCATCTTCAGTAGTCATTGGGGTAGGTGTAATTGTAGGGATGTCCTCATCACAAAACTTAGTCACAAATAGATGTCAAGCATAAATAGGAATTAAGTCTACCCGATCATGTCATCTAGTTAAGGCTCTCAAGTGCAAACATCATTTATTGAGTTTCAGAAAGTTTATCTCTTAGTAGCGAGATTTATGCCAGAAGAAAGTGCGAGACCATGTCAAAAGAAGCATAGCATTAGAGTGTCTCATTTGGTCATCCACATCAATGAATCATGGATATCAAACACTCATTTTCTATTCTTTGTCTTTCTAAAACTTTAGTTCATCAGTAATGAGATCATGCCAAAACTTAGTGTGTTTAATCAGACTGTTGCAGGCTAAGAATGTATACTCATGACCATTACCAAGGTTTCCATTTTCGGTTTAATGATTTCTCATAAAGGTCAAAGGAGTATTCCCTCTTTTGCTTTGAACGCGGGCCTATGACAATACTAATGCATACCAAAATATAGCATTTATGCTACATATGTTGGGCAACTCATAGCCAAATTCCAAGAGTTTCCTCTTTTTGGACCGTTCGAAGGCCAGCGGAGTTGTTAGCATCCCATGTTGTGCAACAGTGGTGTAGACACGCATAAAGCAATATCATACTTTAATCAAAAAGTCAAGATTTGGCATGCATCTCAATTACCGCTAAATATTAGTTTCTTCAAACAAATCCTTTCAAAGAGTGTTATCAAGTCGATCATCACATCTATGGTGTTGAGTATTTTTAAGGCTAAACTCTTAAGACAATTAAACAACACCTTATTTAGCATAGAACTCAAAACTTCAAAATATCATTTCCAATTGACAACTCCTTCCATAAGCAAACTATCAAGTCTATTGTTTTGACATTATGGGGTCGAGCATAACCTATTCATTTAAGACAAAGCTATTTAGTGACAACCAACAAATTTCAAAAGATCTTGATCAAGTATTCATTCTTTCCAATTGTAGAGATTGTGGCAATGTTTTCTAGAGGATCACAAATAGTGTCACAAGCTTGATAAACATTTTGGCAAGATGCATACAAGCTCTAAGTCAACTCCTATGGTGCATATCATGAGCACGTGTATCCCCATATGAATACAAAACTAGACTCACTTAAACAAGCATTCAAAAACAGCGGGATACATGATTGCCTTAAACCTTCATCGAATACGAACATTGCACAAGACTCTACACATGCAGAAATAACCTCCCCAAGCTTAGAACTTTGCAAGATCCAAACTTGAGTATATCACCAAAAGAAAAGAGAAAATACAGTTTCCAAAAGAGAGTGTGATAAGTGGTTACCTCCCCAAGCTTAGTTAAAAAATACAGTTTCGAAAAGAGCGTGTGATAAGTGGTTACCTCCCAAAGATTAGTTGAAAACAAGGGTGACACACATTACTGTTGAGGTATAAGTAACCTCTCTTTTGATGGACAAAGAACCTTTGCATCAACATGTATTTCTTGATAGGGACCCGCGTGCCTTCCTCGAGGACCTGCTTAAAAACTAAAAAGAAAACGAAATATTTTTGTGTTTTTGAAGACACGGGTTTAACTCACAAGTGATAAAAATACAAGTCCCACTAAGTCGGTTCATTAACCTAAGCACCACGCTTAAGTCAACAAACTAGTTCTAGAAGATGCCTCTCCTAGATTGTGATGAGGTGCAAGTGATACAGGATATGAGACATGAGTGTGCAGCCCTTATGTGCTTATTAAAAGAGGTTCGAGTTGGAAGGTTTTACCAGACATTAATTGTCAAAGCATTGAATTAAAGAAGCCAAGTGGCTCATGCGAATGCTTACATGGTTGGCACTTCCGTACACGTCGTCACACAAGGTTCAAGTCCTTGTAAAAATAACACACAAAATAAAATGCATTGGTTTGGTATACGAACATAGTTCATTTACCCCACCGATAAAAGGAAAGTAAAAAAGAAAAGATGAACTTCTATAGAGAATTACAGTCTAGGAGGTTTCTGAGGTAGAAATTTATTGCTTACATATGCTCGGCTTCTCTAGATCATGGGAGAAGCTCCCAGGTGGTGTTTCGAGGTTTTTAGAAGAAGAAGGAATAAACTTTTGAGCAATGGTTACCTTCTAGTTGGCATTTGAGGGGTTTTCCCAACTATACGGGCGCAACTATATGGCCGGACCAAAAAGGTCCCGCCGTATAGTTGGTCATCAAACCTTCTGTATCCTGGAAAATAAATTTTATGAAGGCATCGATATCTATACGGCCATAACTATACGGCCAGAATTTTTATTCCTACTGTATAGTTGGTCATTAAACCTTTAGTATCCCAGAAAAAAGAAATTTTACGAAGGCATAGATATCTATACTGCCGGAACTATATGGCTGGAATTTTTATTCCTGCCGTATAGTTGGTCGTTAAACCTTCTGTACCTAAGAAAGAAAATTTACAAAGGCATCGATATCTATATGGCTGGAACTATACGGCCGGAATTTTTATTCCCACCGTATAGTTGGTCGTTAAACTCTCAGTACATATGAAAGAAAAATTGTCGATGGCAAAGATATCTATACGACCGGAACTATATGGCCGAAATTTTTATTCCCGCCATATAGTTGGTTGTTAAACTCTCTGTATGCATCAAAACAATTATATTGCTTCGAGAATTCTTTCTTAACCTGAAACTTAGTGATATACCTTGTTTTGATAGTAAAATAACAACTTTAATTTTCGACCAACAACAGCATGTAGTAACAATAAATTCTACCTTTTGAAAACTACAATAAGATAACTCTAATAGCAAATCATGCAAAGAATAAAAATGCCAATGCAAAAAGAATGCATCAAGCCTCAAGACACAAAACTAAGAAAGACACCTAATGACTTCCGGGTTGCCTCCCGATAAGCACTTTCTTATAACCAAGTAGCTAGACTTTTCTCCAATATGATTTCAATAGATAGGAGCCAGAGACTTATTTATTCTTACCTCCAAAAGAGGTTTGGAACACTTACTATTATAGCCTGGTCGAAGTCTCACCCGCTTGCGGTGCATCAGAGTCTTGTAGATAAATATGTTATTGCTCACAAATGATGATTGTTGCGCCATGTGTGGTGAGCATACCTCCCTAGATAGCTTCAACAAAAGGATTAGATATTTACATGTAAAGTCAAACATTTTACCTTTCATAGCATCATCAGGATACAATTCATAGTACTCTTATTGGGCTACACTATCACGAGGAAACACTTCATAATACTCATCTTTAGCAGCAGGGAAAAATTCAAAAGTGTCTCGATTCTCTAGTTCATCACCCTTACTATCAATTTCATCATTTCTAGAGTTATCAATCCAATCACAAAAAGAAGCATCATCAACAAATGTTTCATCAAAGATGTGCTCTCCCAAAACCCGCTCATTAATACTACAAGGATTTATCTCCAGTTCATCATTATTAATGTTCTCCAAATGAGTATCTAGGCATAAAGCCTCCGCAGATAAATTATCTTCAGTTTCAACACAATAAGAATCATTACTAGAGATTGAGGCATCATAAAAAAACTTATGACTAGTAGAATGATGTTTGTCTTCAAACTCACCTTTTTGATGTTCCTCCTCGTTATCCAGTGGTTCCTGCAAAATGTTAGTTTCGGGAGCTATTGTTTTACATAGCTCCTTACTCTTTATCACAACGGCATTCCCACTAAAATGTTCTTGACAATAATTGACAATATAATCCATAATATTATGATACCTTGCTAAATCCTCATTATCGGTACTTTTCATAATAATACCAATTTTCCTAAGCAGCTCATGAGACCCTTCATAAACTATGTATTCCAAAAGTTTTACATTATTACCTCTATGTGAGTATTGGTTGATAAAAATTCTTTAAAGAGAGGAATGCACTCATAATCATAAAGCTTGTTAGGCTTACCATTATATTGCCTCATCCCTTCGAATAATTTTAACAAATTACCAGAACAGTAATCCACCTGCTTCCACATGTCCAGTAGTTGCATATCCTCAAGGATTAGGAGTTCTTCTTCGTGTTCATCCTCTTCTTGGGAAGGAACTTCATCCTTCTCCAATGAGATTTCCTGTCCCATGTTAATAGCATCACAATATTCATAGAAAGATTCATTTTCTAGTTCCTCCTTAGAACAATAATCGTAAGTTTGGGACTTATAGAAATCCTTACTAGATAATGAGATATCGTTTGCATGCATACTATTTGTGTGTGGAAAGTTATTTTCAAAAGTAGGAGATTCAAGTGGTTGATCAAGTTGATCCTCTTCATTCTTACTAAGATAATCCACGAATAGCTCAGCGATAGTCTTTCCTTCGGGCTTACCTTCCACTAGTTGAGAGGGTGCGACATCAAGTGCCACCTCTTTATTAGCAATGTGTTCAGGCGGTTTTGGTGGAGGTTCTTCATATGATGTTGCCTTCTCTTTAGCTTTTTGATCCTGCAAAAGGCCAGGCTCTTCCATGCGGGTTAAAACCCGCTCATAAACAGTGTAAGCTAAAACATTATCCATAAAGTACTCATAGCAACATGAATATATATGATAAATTTCTTCAATTATTTCATCAACCTCCTGGCATCTTTCTTGAATATTATTTTTTATAGAAGAAAACAATTCTGAACAACCAGTATAAAGCGCAAATTCTAGAACTTCCATATCAACTAAGCTTTTAAACTCATTTTTATTATAGGATTCTAATGCAAGATCAATGTTATACTTACGTTGGTAGGCGATATGATCTTTGGATCCGCAGAATCTACAAGAAAACCGGTATGAGGCACATAGCATCGATGTATAAACATTCACCAGAGCCAGCCATTGATTCAGTATTTCTTGCAACTTCTCCTCCCTTGCGAGCTTCTCCTGTTCAAGAGTAGTCTTCTTGGAAGACATGATTAGTAACAAATATTTTTATGGGTTTTTGGTTTGTAAACAAAAGCAAAAATATACAAATGCAGAAAATAAAGAAAGCTTAAAACAAAATCTAGCAAAACAAAAATAAATAAACAAAAGCTAAAAGACCTACAGCGCTTAGCTCCCCGGCAACAGCGCCAGAAAATAGCTTGATGACTACAAGTGCATAGATCGTTTGTAGCTAGTTTCGAAATAAAGATGTTGATCCCACAGGGAGCAAGAGTCTGAAGTCTAATAACTCTTTGAACTAAATACTGAAATAGTAATGCTAAATAACATTCTAAGTAACAAGATAAAATGTGAGTTTTGTATAAAATATATTTTGGGGTTTTCAAATAAGAGAACAACAAGTAAACTAAAACTATAAGTAAACAAGAGCATGCAAGTATGATTACGAAAGTCTACAAGATGATGGAAAGAGTTCTGAGGGATTAGTGGATCCACAACTAGTAATTAGAAAGAGTGATCAAAAATATTATAATGAATAAGACCATTTATGATATGTGTGGGAGGAGCTCCATATATGGACGAATAGCTAGCAACCGCTGCACACATCATCGTCATAACCACAACAGATGATAATCGAAAACTATCGTGGCATGAACATGGCTTGATGAGTTCTCCTTGATTCCCCAAGTTAGTACGTAAAGAATGACAACTACTTTATAGTCACAATAATTGCTATCCTCCTTCCGTGTACCAACAAGTAATCCCCTTCATCAAGTCCCCGCAAGAGGCAAATATTAAGAAGGTGATGCAGCCCGTCCTACGGACGCTCCTAAATCTGCACCACCGAGTCCCCCAAGTGGACCGATGACCCGTGCCCGAGCCAAGCTCCTTCAAGCTAAGGTGAATTAACTCCTATCATCATGTGACTTTGACATACACCTGGATAACTTGCTACTTCATACCACAACTCTGTGCGTCATCAGGTACAAACACCCACCGCGTCGACCCACGAGCCCTGAAGCTGCACCTGTCCTGAAGCTGCCTAAGCCGGAGTGTCCGCCCGGATCCAGCCGGAGTGTCCGGTGCGACTCAGCCGGAGTGTCTGGCCTGCCCCAGCCCCAACCTGGTGTGGACATTCAGAAGGCCAGTTCGGACACTACCCGGACACTACCCGGAGTGTCCGGCAACCCCGGACTATCCGGTCAACTCGACCCGGACTGTCCGGCCTGATGATGGGCCTGCGAGCCTAACTGGGCCCTGTGGCCCATGTACCCCTCTACTTCACCCAAAACTCTACTTTAATGCCTGAATTACCCCTGAACTTGTGGTTGGCCTATATATAGTCCCCCACCTCCATTGTAAACCCTAGGCATGATATTTGGAATTAGTGGAAACCCCTTGTGGATCTATCAAGTTCTTGCCTCATGCTCCTTTGACAAAGGAGCACCAAATATCACAAACCTCGTTGGAGTTTGCATCGTGCCTCCGCATTGTACAAGGCCTTGGCATCGGTGTCCCTTTGCCAAGACGTCAAGGTCTCACCGAGTCTCCCATCTCGCCGTGCCGGCTCGAGAGAGAGTCCTCCGCCCGACGCCGATCCTAGGGATTGCGCTGGACCGGTCACCGCTAGCGTGAGCTATTGGTGTATATCGTGGTTTTGCGTGTGTGTGTTCATCACGTTCTTCATGTGTGAGTTCATCGTGTTCATCCTCCCCTCCTTCCCCCGCACTTCATCCTCGATTTGAGTGGGATTTGTGAAAATCGGGCCACCCTAGAGGTTTGCCCTCAACATATTGGTATCAAGAGCTTTGTTCCTCACCAATTCCCCCATAATTTTTTCTTCTATCCACCAAAAATTCAAAAATCCCCACAAAAGAGCCCCATATTTGCCTTTGGATCGATCTCTTGATTTGGAGTGTTATTTGTGGTTTTGATCCGACCAAACCTTGTCTTAGGAGTTGGTCTAGCTTTATCCTGCGTTTTCCTAGCCCGATTTGGCCAGTTTTTCATGGATTTGAGGCCTTAAGGCGAGGATTTCCGCTCAAGAACACGAGCAAAAACCCTGTGCTAGATTGTCCGGACCGATTCACCGGAGTGTTCGGCCGACCGGCGTGTCCGGCCGAACTTGACCGGAGTGTCCGACCTGACCGGAGTGTCCGGCATAGACAGACCGGAGTGTTCGGTTGTAATTTCCTTTGTTTGCTCGTGTCCCATGTGCGTGGCAGCAACTAACAGCAAGCTTCCGCATCAACAACCCTCGCGCTCATCGACACCATGGCCCACGAACATCATCCCGCACCACCGACGGCAAGTTCATCATCACCGACGAAGGTATAACTTGCGTCACCTTGTTAACCCCTATCTTCCTTTGTGTGTACTTATCCCATGAGAGTGGATCATCTTGTGTTTGCTTGAGCATTGTGCATTTGTCCTTGGATAGTGAGAGTGCAAGAGCAATATCAAGTGTGACTAGGTAGCATCAAGGGAGAGCAAAAAAAAGAAACAAATACAAAGCAAAAGAAAAAGAAAAATAGTCTCCCCTTGCAAAAGAGAGTCTCAAAGCTTGTAAGCAAGAGAGAAAGAAGAGAGCCCAAGGCAAGTACACAAATTCGTTGCTCATTTTTCTTCTTTTGCAAACGATCCATGGTCTCTCCTTGCATTGGCACGACAACAAGCATAGTCTTTGTTAGGACATTTTGTTTGCTCATTTTCATAGTCGTGTCAATCCCAACTATCTCCACGTCTGTGTATATAGTCGTAGGTTCCCGTCACCCATTTGAGTTGTTGACCTTCGCCTTTGACTTGAGTTTTGTTGAATTTTACCCACATTTGACTATCCCTTTTCTTTTGGTTGGTTCTTTGGCTTTCCACAATCCTAACCTACCACCAACAAGCTTTTGAGATTTAGTTCTTTCTTTAGTGTGACTTTTCTTTGCAATTCCACTTTGCACGCTTATAGCTCTCACTTGTGGTTTCTAGTTTGGTGCAATCCCCAAGGTGAGGTACAAGGCTAACACCACCATAGTCCACTTCCATATACAATACTTGTGTGTCTTGCATGATGGATAGGCATGGTGAGTCGAGCCAACCACCTCCCCAATAAGAAGATCAACGACCGTACATGACGCACGCAAGTCACTTCATCGTTCGACCAGAGTTCCGTGAATGTTGCCAAGCCCTTGAGATGCGGCAAGATGAACAATTTGGCGAGATGCAAGCCGACTTCAAGAACATCAAAAACCGCCTCACCGGCCTCGAACGACAAATGCATGCAATGCATAACAACTTCGGCCACCAAAATGAAGCGGTTCAACGCTCCGTTGCCGAAACAAATGACAATCTTCGACGCCTCATCGATGGAATGGCAAGGCCACATTCACGCGCATCAAGCTCTTCAAGTTCTTCGCGTCGTCATGCGCCTCCTCAACAAGATCTTCCCCCAAGTGCTCCAAGACGCAATGATGCCCTCGTGGTTGAAGATGGAAGTTCTTCGAACTTTGTACCTTCCCCACGACATGCCACAACATCAAGCTATGATGGTGATTTCTCTTCAAGGCCAAGAGAAAGGCAAGAAGCACACCGTCATCACGCAAGGGCATTAGTGAACCAACAAGAGCAACCACAAGAAGAACCGCAAGTGCAACCGCAAGTCTACCACCATCGAGCGCGACACATACTTGACACAACAAGTGATGACTCCAGTTTGGAGAATCAAGCTCGTCATCGACGTGAAGCTCTCCAAGATCCTCCTCCTGGTCATCAACGTCATGAACGTCCACACCGATACCATGGTCATCACGAGGCACCTCCTCCACCACAACAAAACTTGCAGTGTCAAGTGATACAAGTTGAGCGACGCCCACCATGTAAAGATGCTCAAGATTATGATCTTCGCCGTGAGGCCCATGTGCCTAATCTACATCACCCTCAACACCCTCTTGAGGCCCAAGCACCCCAACATCGTCAACAACCACGCCAAGAGCAAGAGAAAGCGCCTCAACAACAATATCAAGAGCAAGCTCTGCAACAAGGACGCGAGAACCAAGTTCCACCTCCCTAACTACAAGATCGTCAACAAGGTCACCAAGCTCGTCGCAATGACCGCAATGATGAAGAAACATTCGGTAAGATCAAGTTCACAATGCCCAAGTTCACTGGATCCAGTGACCCCGAAGAATACCTCTCGTGGGCACTCAAGGTCGACAAGATCTTCCGCATGCACAACTATAGCAACGAGAAGATGGTCGCCATGGCTTCGCTTGAGTTTGATGATTAGGCCAACCTTTGGTGGGAACAAGTTCAAGTTGCTCGTGATGCAAGACAAGAACCGCCAATCACAACTTGGCATGACATGAAGGCTCATATGAGATCCCGCTTTGTCCTCGTGCACTACACGCGTGACCTCTTCAACAACCTTCAAGCGCTTCGTCAAGGGACAAAGACTGTGGAAGAGTACTTCAAGGAAATGGAACTCAACTTGATTCACGCCAACATTGATGAGCGCATGGAGCAACCTATGGCACGTTTCCTTATTGGCTTGAATCACCCAATCAAGCGCATCGTCGAGTTCCAAAAATACAACACCATGGTTGAGCTTGTGCACATCGCAACAAAGGCTGAACGTCAAGTGCAAGAGGATATCAAGTACAACAAGCCCAAGACGTACTTCACCTACAAGCAAGCTTCAACCGCTATACCAACAACTTTCAATGGAAGCTCCTCAAGTACCTCCAAGCCTTCCTTCAAGCCCACACTTCCTCAAGGAAAACTGTCCCCAAGTGGCAAACAAGCAAAGAGTGACACACCTTTCAACGGTGAGTGCTACAACTGTGGAGGCAAAGGACACAAGTCGGCCGAATGTGGAAACAAGAAAGTCTTGTTCATGCATGACAATGGTGATGAAGAGTACTTGAGTGAAGATGAATTTGATGCCCGCGTCAAGGAAGCAATGGCAAGGCAATGAGTGAAAGATGACCAAGAACTCCTCATGTGTGAACATGACGCAAGTCCATCGCTTGTCGTCACAAGGATCTTGACCACTCAAGCACAAGAGCATGAAGACCAACACTCCAATATCTTCCAAACACGAGCCAGAATCAATGGAAAATCTATCAAGGTGATCATTGATGGAGGGAGTTGCCACAACCTTGATAGCACCAAGTTGTGTGAGAAGCTCAACCTCACCCTCCATCCGCACAAGCACCCCTACCTCGTGCAATGGCTAAGTGACCAAGGGTCCATGAAGATCAAGCATACCGTATTGGTCTCCTTCTCCATGGTCCTTACAAAGATACGATGGAGTGTGATGTGGTTCCTATGACAGTTTGCCACATGCTTCTTGGTCAACAATGGAAATTTGACAAGGCTGCTCAACATGATGGTCGCACCAATGTATACACCTTCAAATGGCTCAACAAAACATGTGTTTTGCAACCAATGACTCCTAGCCAAATAATTGCGGACAATGCAAAGGCTTTAGCGAGGGCGCAAAGCACAACACCTACTTGTGAGAAGAGTGGTGAGAGAGAGAACCACCTCATAGTGAGTGAGAGCCACAAGCCAAACTCGAGTGGAAAAACTAAGAGTGTTCTCCTTGCCACCAAAAGTGAGATGAGAGATGTTCAGAACAACCCATCCATCTTGCACTATGTCCTCCTTTGCAAGGGACTAGCGCAAGGAACTAATGAATTAACCAATGTTCCTCCATCGTTGATGATTGTTTTGCAGGAATTCAAGGATGTGTTCCCCGAAGAGCTTCCACATGGACTACCTCCTCTTCGCGGCATCGAACATCGCATTGACCTCATCCTCGGTGCACCACTTCCCAACCGCGTCGCTTATCGCACGAACCCGGAGGAGACAAAGGAGATTGAACGTCAAATCAACCAACTCGTCTCCAAAGGTTTGATCCAAGTTAGCACTAGTCCAAGTGCCGTACCCGTGATACTTGTTCCAAAAACGGATGATACGTTACGGTTATGCATGGACTACCGTCCAATTAATGCTATCATCATGCGTTATCGACATCCCATACCACGTCTCGATGACATGCTTGATGACTTGTGTGGAGCCACTATTTTTTCGAAAATTGATCTTCGTAGTGGTTACCATCAAATATGCATGGCTGAGGGTGATGAGTGGAAAACCGCCTTTAAGACCAAAGTTGGTCTCTATGAATGGTTGGTTATTCCCTTTGGCTTATGTAATGCCCCATCCACCTTCATGCGCCTTATGAATCACATCTTGCGTTCTCTCATTGGAAAAAGTGTTGTTGTCTATTTCGATGATATTCTTGTTTATAGCAAATCACTTGAGGACCATATAACACATGTCAAGGAAGTTTTACAAATTCTTCGACATGAAAAGCTTTATGCTAATCTTCCCAAGTGCACTTTTGCTAAAGACAAGTTGATTTTTCTTGGATTTGTCGTTTCTTCGAAGGGAATTGAAGTTGATGTTTCCAAGGTAAAGGACATACGAGATTGGCCCATCCCAACAAATGTGAGTGAACTCCGAAGTTTTCATGGGTTGGCCGGTTACTATCGTCGCTTTGTGAAAGACTTTTCCACCATTGCTTGTCCTCTCAACGAGTTGACGAAAAAGAATGTCACCTTCATGTGGGGCAAAGCACAACAAAAAGCTTTTGATGAACTTAAAAAGAGGATCACCGAAGCACCTCTCCTTGCGTTACCGGATTTCACAAAAACTTTTGAGATAGAGTGTGATGCTAGTGGTATTGTCATTCGAGGAGTCCTTATGCAAAATGGACGTCCTATAGCCTACCATAGCGAGAAACTTGATGGTGCTCGCCTTAATTATACAATTTATGACAAAGAGCGTTTTGCCTTAGTTCGTGTTCTTCAAGTTTGCCAACACTACCTATGGCCCAAGGAATTTATCATACATTCCGACCATGAGTCATTGAAATATCTCAAAGGCCAAGCCAACTTGAGTAAGAGACACGCTAAGTGGGTTGAGTTCATGGAGTCTTTTCCGTATATTGTCAAGTATAAGAAGGGCAAAGATAATGTAGTTGCGGACGCTTTGTCTCGCAAGCACACAAGCCTTCTTACGAGACTTGAAATCAACGTGTTGGGTCTTGAGGAAATAAAATCTTTGTATGCTTCTGACCCGTTCTTTGAACCAATTTTCGCAAAGTGCTCCATTGACAAAGGGTTTGATGATTTCTATTTGCATAAGGGCTTTCTCTTTAAACAAAACAAGCTTTGCGTTCCGAAATCGTTGCTCCAACTTTTGCTTCTCCAAGAATCTCATGTTGGAGGCCTTATGGGTCACTTTGGCCATGACAAGACATTGGACATGCTCTCCACTCACTACTTTTGGCCCAAGATGAAGCGCGACATGGAGTGCTACGTTCAACGATGCACGACATGTGTTTAAGCTAAGTCGCAAGCTAACCCTTATGGTCTTTATATGCCATTGCCTATTCCTCATACACCTTGGTCCGACATTAGCATGGATTTTGTGTTAGGATTACCTAGATCTAAGCATGGTCATGATTCTATCTTTGTTGTCGTGGATCGCTTTTCCAAAATGGCACACTTCATACCGTGCCATAAGACCGACGATGCTTCATATGTTGCCAATTTTTTTTAGGGAAATCGTCCGTCTTCACGGTGTGCCAAGAACAATCGTCTCCGACCGCGACGTCAAATTCATGAGCTACTTATGGAAGACCCTCATGGCCAAGCTCGGCGTCAAGCTCCTCTTTTCATCCGCGTCGCATGCTCAAACCGATGGAAAAACCGAGGTTGTCAACCGAAGCCTCAGAACGCTTCTACATGTGTTGATCAAGAAAAACTTGAAGGATTGGGAGGAATGCATTCCCCACGCCGAGTTCACCTACAACCGAGCCAAGCACTCAACAACCAAGATGAGTCCCTTCCTGATCGTCTATGGTTTCGAGCCCCTCACCGCGCTCGACATCCTACCACTACCTCTTCATGAGCGCACCAACATGGACATCGAGAAGCGCGCACAAGCAATGAAGAAACTGCATGAAGAAACAAGAGCTACTATCGAGCAACAAGTCCTTTGCCGAGCTTCAAGGTTAAACAAGGACAGGAAGGAGTTGATATTTGAAGAAGGTGATCTCGTGTGGATACAGCTAAGCAAAGATCGCTTCCCCAAGGAACGTGATTCCAAGCTCAAGCCAAGAGGAGATGGTCCCTTCAAGGTCCTCAAACGAATCAACATTAACGCCTACATCATCGACATACTGACATCCAAGTACCTTGCAAGCAATATATTCAACATCAAGGATCTCTCACCCTACCACGGAGATGTTCAAGATGACAACCATGAAGAGTCGAGGACGAATCTTTTCCAAGGCGAGGGAGCTGATGCAGCCCGTCCTACGGACGCTACTACATCTACACCACCGAGTCCCCCAAGTGGACCGATGACCCGTGCCCGAGCCAAGCTCCTTCAAGCTAAGGTGAATTCACTCCTCTCATCATGTGACTTTGACATACACCTGGATGGCTTGCTACTTCATACCACTACTCTGTGTATCATCAGGTACGAACCCCCACCGCGTCGACCCATGAGCCCAGAAGATGCACCTGTCCTGAAGCTGCCTGAGCCGGAGTGTCCGCCCGGATCCACCCGGAGTGTCCGACGCGACTCAGCCGGAGTGTCCGGCTTGCCCTAGCCCCAACCTGGCATGGACATTCACAAAGCTAGTTCGGACACTACCCGGAGTGTCCGGCAACCCCGGACTATCCGGTTAACTCGACCCGGACTGTCCGGCTTGATGATGGGCCTGCGAGCCTAACTAGGCCCTGTGGCCCATGTACCCCTCTACTTCACCCAAAACTCTACTTTAATGCCTGAATTACCCCTGAACTTGTGGTTGGCCTATATATAGTCCCCCACCTCCATTGTAAACCCTAGGCATGATATTTGGAATTAGTGGAAACCCCTTGTGGATCTATCTAGTTCTTGCCTCATGCTCCTTTGACAAAGGAGCACCAAATATCACAAACCTTGTTGGAGTTTGCATCGTGCCTCCGTGTTGTACAAGGCCTTGGCATCGGTGTCCCTTTGCCAAGATGTCAAGATCTCACCGAGTCTCCCATCTCGCCGTGTCGGCTCGAGAGAGAGTCCTCCGCCCGACACTGATCCTAGGGATTGCACTGGACCGGTCACCGCCGTCGTGAGCTATTGGTGTGTATCGTGGTTTTGCGTGTGTATGTCCATCGCGTTCTTCGTGCGTGAGTTCATCGTGTTCATCCTCCCCTCCTTCCCCCGCACTCCATCCTCGATTTGAGTGGGATTTGTGAAAGATCGGGGCACCCTAGAGGTTTGCCCTCAACAGAAGGTGCACAACTCCCAACATCAAGATGAAGACAATTAACACAGACACATAAGGAACAATAGCACATAATAATCTTTATCTCAATTTAATCTCATACTAGAGTTTCTCCATCTCCCCAAGAACAAAGGAAACTACTCACACATGAAGGCAATCAACATCATGGATAGAATATGGATGAAGTATGATGATACAATTGAAGACACGTGCAAATCCAAGATCATGGAGCTTTTCTGGGGAGAAATCCCGTCGTTTCTGACCTTTTTGGCAACTATACGGGCGGATCTATACGACCAAAATAATAACTCCGGTCATATAGTTGCTCGTTAAATTCTCTGCATGCTTTAGTATTTTGGCCGCCATTTCTTCATACTACCTCTGTTTTGGGTGTTCTTGGGCTCGTTTAGTTCGTATCGTCGAGGGATACAACCCTGTGGTCTTGGATCTTTATTTTGAGAAGTTGTAAAAAATCACTTTTTCAACCTCTCAAATGGCTAAGTCTGGTCCCTATAGCTCCTCCATACTATGCTCTCTTTGTCCAATTTGTCTTTGTTTTATCCATAATCATCATCAATACCTATACACATGTCATAGACAAGGAAAACTGATAAAATTCTACCTAAACTACTAAATGTGCAAAGCTCATATAAAGTAAACGAGAACTAGAAGGCATGCATATAAGGCATAGCTATAGCTGAAAGAAACATGATATGAGAGATAAATGGCTCATTTTATATGGCTAAAAGAGGTGGTATTTCACAGCCATCAGCGGCGCCATTGGCCACTCCTTGGCTGCGGGCGATGTGCCACACCACTTGATGGCAAGGAAATAGCACAGTGTGCGTGCCATCGCGTTGGGACTACACCGCCTGCACCCTCATTAATGCTCTACGCAGGTGCGGGGATAGGGAGTAGCATGCCCGCCAATATCACTGGATTCCTTCACGACCGAGTTCCCGGGCCAGCTTCCCTACAAGTAAGCATGCACACAAGTCATTGGGATCTTACACAAGGACCTTCTTAAGCGTGAGAGGGCGGGAACGATCACGGGTGACATCCCACTTCCTCCACACCACGCAAGGAAGGCGACTCCCATGTCCCTCCTTATGAGGGTGGTCTTGTCGGGATGTTGATTCCTTCCACGCGTCGAGGCGCAATGTGAGGGTCGCGTATTTCCATTGTGCTGAGAAGTCTCCATGAATCACAACATGTGTTGAAGAATACAACATCTTTACTTGGCAGGACATGCTCGATCTCTTGGAGGAAGAAAGAGACTTGGTTGATTCAAGATCAGCAAAGTACCAATAGGACCTACGACGTTACCATAGTCGTTGGATCAAGGGTTGCACTTTTTGAGAAGGTGCTCTAGTTCTGTGGCTCATCAAGAAGAAATCCGACATGCACAATTTATATCCCTCATGTGAAGGATCGTTCGTCACTAGCAAAGTGCAGAACAACGAGAGTTATTACCTTGTAAATATATGTGATGGGTTTAAAGGCAACTGGAAGAAGAGGAAGTTCTTGGATCTAGATGAGAAACCGTGCCTATTGAACATCAAGCTGTTGTTGGGGAACGTGTCATGGGAATGACCACGGCAGTCGCTACCAGGGGTAGCGATTGGAAGGTTTTGGGGCAAGAGTGGGCAGCCATCTGCGGAGCGAGATGAGGGCAAAGACACAGGGGTTTACCTAGGTTTGGCCCCCCATAGGGGAAAGACCTACTCCTGCTAGATTGTATTATCGAGTGAGTACAATGGTGGCAAGCTCGACAGCTAGGAAGCGAGTCAATGGGGTGTATGGTGGAACGTAAGTACAGAGAGTACCCTAGGGAGGCTTATATAGAGGCGCGAATGATCGTGCACCGCTATAAATCCTTCGTCATCATCAACGGTGGGCTCCACAAACGCAGCGTGACTGGCGTGTTCCAGTGCTGTGTACAGCCAGAAGAAGGGCGCAAGATCCTCCAAGACATCCATGCCGACGATTGCTGCCACCATGCTGGTGCCCAGTCACTTGTCGTCAAAGCCATGCACCATGGCTTCTACTGGCTCACTGCACTCGCCGATGCTGTCAACATCGTCCAACAATGTGTCGGGTTCTAGAAGTACACCAACTAGACGCACATACCTGGTTCGGCCCTCAAGACCATCCCCATCACCTGGCCATTCGCCCTATGGGGCATTGACATGGTGGGACCGTTCAAAAAGGCCCCTCTGGCTTCACCCACTTCCTGGTCGCAGTCGAGAAGTTCACCAAATGGTAGAGGCCAAGCCAGTCAAGAAGTGCGACTGCAAGACCGCCACCAAGTTCCTCCGCGAGCTCATCTACCGGTTCGACTACCCACATAGCATCATCACGGATAACGGCACCAACTTCACCAAGGGCGCCATGGCTGATTTCTGTGAGGAACACGGCATACGACTCGACCTCGCCTCAGTCGCCCACCCGGAGTCAAATGGCCAAGCGGAACGTGCCAACCAAAGCATCCTTCACGGCCTCAAGCCACGACTATAGGTCCCCCTCGAGCGAACCCCTGGATGCTGGGTCGAAGAGCTCCCCTCTGTGATATGGGGCATCCGCACCTCCATCAACCGCTCAACAGGGTTCACGCCCTTCTTCATGGTGTATGGTGCTGAGGCTGTCATGCCAACCAACCTGTAACATGACTCGCCTCTGGTCATCAATTATGCGGAGGCGGACAACGAGATTGCCCATCAGGACAGGGTCAAAAAGCTTGACGAAGCATGCGGTCTGGCTTGCTCTCGCACCGCCATCTACTAGCAGGGGCTTCGCTGCTACCACAGTCGTTGAGTCCGGACTCGCACCTTCCAGGAGGGCGACCTTGTTCTGTGACTGATCCAGGACAAGAAGGGCACGTACAAGATTTATCCCCCATGGGAGGGGCCATTCGCCATAGGACAAGTCCTCGGCAACACCGCCTACTACCTCATTGACGTACGAGGTAACAACCAACTTGAAGTCAGGTAGAAATGGAATGTAAACCTCATCCGAAAGTTCTATACATAGAACTAAAAATTGTACTCAGCTGCTGCATGATGAAATAAAATCGTATCACACAAATTGTGTCTACTCGCCATCTCCTTGTGCCAATTGCACTCATACATTCAGCAATATGCTACCCATGGAAGTCACCCTTGGTCGAGCGACTAGCATGGCTAAGTAGTGCGGCCCAAGGGCACCGAAAATATCCGAGCCTTACGCTGTCCACAAAAACGCCACCCTGGAGCCACCATCGGAGTCGCCTCACTTGACAAGCCTGCCAGGCCAAGACAACTGAACATGCTTCTCACAGCAAACCCGTCCTCCCCACCACTACATTCGGCGACTCGAAAGGTCAAGTACCACGCTCGGGGACTTGCCACAAATGTCTCTCATGCAGCTCGGGAACACACCAAGTATGAGAGCCCGCCAAGGACTGGCCACGCGACTGCCTTTCCAAGGCAGGGGGTGACACATTACAAAGAACATGCAAAACGTCCTCACCTACCTTGGGCATACGACTAGAACGGATAAGCACCACGCTCGGGGACTCGCCTAACCAAACCCGGTCGCGTCTGGGAAAACGGCCAAGTATAGAGCACCCCTTGGGGTCGCCAAGCGACTGGATCCACGAGCCATGACGAGTCGACTCCTGTTAACCTAACAGCCTAACACAAACAAACGTACATATATGCGAGGTCAACCCCACAAAATGGCAGACACGCTCGGGGACTCGCTCAACCAAAAATACAAAACAAACAAAAATCACATAGCAATGCGAGTCGATTGACCTTTTTACTTCAGCAACAAAATATATTATTCATCGTTGAGGTACATTACAAAAAGCGGCCAGTCGCCACGACTAACACAATGCCCTAGGGCAATTCCCTCACTCTGCAGGTTTCGAAGAGGAAGCGCCACCATCGCCCTTGACCCGGACATATGGCTCCCAGGGGTTCGACGGGTACGTCGTCAACTGCTTCGCCAATTATGACCGGAAGGGCTGCTCCGACTTCAGGTCACGGTTCTCCGGCTCGGAGTTTCCTGGTGCCACCACTATCTCCAGGTACAGCAGCAGATCACCCATCGCTAATACCTGCTCCGCGAACAAAGCGGCCTTGGCAGTCAACCTGAGCACCTCCATGATTTCCATCGAGCCAATCACCGAGGGATACCCGCTGGTGACATTGTCGAGGTCAAAATCGTCGGGGAAGTGCGCGAGCCCAACACTAAGCGTCGTGGTGGCCCCCCACCGGAAGGCCGATCGCACCATCCACTCGACCACTGTGGGCGCCTCCTCGAGATAGCACCACGCCTCCATCAGCCCACCAGGGATCACCTTGGTGGGAGAAATCCCCTAGAGAACGGCTTGGACGCACATCGCCGAGGCGGTGCTGCGTTCAACACCATAATCACGCTCTACACAGCATCAAACATCTGCACCACCAGGTCTCCCTGACCTATTATATCTGCAACATCAGGAAATCAAGCTCACGCAAAAGCTCCACTATGGATCCAACGCCCGGGGACTCGCCCCAATCGGGGACTCACCCGCTCGGGAACAAGACCACCACTACAAATAGAAGGATGAAGGAAAGAAAACCTTACCAAGAAGCTTGCGACGGTTCTCCATGACGAACTTCTATAGCGCGGATAGCTTCTCCTGCAGACCGACAATCACATAGTCAGAGGCCATTCGCTCCTCCTCTGTTGCAGCGACTGCAGCCTTGGCCCTCTCTTCAGAGGCAATCATCGAAGCCTTCGCCGCGTCTAGCTCCGTCGCCAACGAGCTGGCACGTTCCCCGCCGCAGTCATTGCCGCCTTCGCAGAGTCCAGCTCGGTGACCAGGACATAGCCCTCGCGGGCCTTGGCGAGTGCAGTAGCTTGCTCGTCTGAACCAAGAAAAAACAGAATAAAAAACCTGAAGATCCGCAAACCCAAATCCATCAAGACAAAATCAACTCACCAGCAGATGCTTGGAGTCACCGGTTGGCTTCCTGTGCTATCCGCATGTCGCGTTCTAGGAATTCTCTTGCGGCCTGCCGATCGGACAACTCCCTCTACAGACCCTGAAGACAGAAAACAATAAGATATTGGATGACTAAAGTTTTAAGTGTCTAGCTGCTGAAATTCAGCGACTAGACCCTCGGGGACTGGACGACCAAAGCTTCAAGCATCTAGCTCTGAAATTCAGCGACTAGATCCTCGGGGACTGAACATACCTGGAAAGCAGCACCCATCATGCTGTGAAGTTTGCTGGCGTCCATCAAAGGAATCACGAAAGACGTGCACCCACGCCATTGCCCGAAGTCATCATCGATGATCTCCGGAACGACGCGGTTGTTCTCACTGGGGTGCCGGTCATTGAGGCCAGCGGTTCCGCCGATGGAACTATTTTACTTGGATCTGAGCCGGCGGCCGCCCCTTCGCCAGCGCGAGTGGCAGAGTCATCCTTCTCCACACTCCCTTCTATCGAGGCATCAGGATCGCCCCCTTCTTCTTATTCGCACCTTAACTCGGTGCCTCGATGGTGAATGCCTTCCTCTTCTTGGAGGGGTCAACCTCCCCTTCGGTGCCGGCCGACGGAACCTTGCTCACCAAGGGGCGGGTGATCTTCTTCGCGCCATTCCTGCAAGATCAGCACAATCAACAAACTGTCGAAAACTCTGAAACTCATCAAGGACGGTGTAGCAGAAACTTACTTGGCGACTGGGAGGGTGCGTAGCCCGGTGCTGATGTGCGCAGGATTTTCCAGTTCTGGGCCCAGCTTGCACGTGAGCCCCTCTCCAGTATGCTCGCTGGCCTCGGTATCGCGGACTTTCCCACCGATGAGGCCTTAGCCGCGAAAATTTCTGGCAACGTTGTCACGGCCGCTGCCTTCGGTGGTGGGGTTACCGATTCCTTGGTCAGCTCAATCCCTGTGTTCGGGGGTGTCGCTGCCTCCGGTGTAATGGCAGCGAGTGGGATCTCCATGACCACGTCCATGGCCTCCACATCCACCCCTGGAGTAGGGTCCTCTAGATTCTTGGCCGCGTCCCGAGCGTCCATGTTGTCAGACTCATCATCAGAGTCAAACATCGTCGTGGACCTGGCCGGCGACCTTGGCTCTACCACCAGTTTGGTTCACGGGTCGCTTCGTCTTCGGTGGCGACTTCAGCTTCAACACGGGCTTGGCCGGCGTGGCCATGCTCCGCGAACTCTGTTCTTCAATGATGTCGACATCAGTGTCACGCTCTTCGAGGCTGCGACTCGCCTCTAGGTCGTGCTGTCTTTGACTGTGGGTCTTCCGGCCCGTGGATGGGGGGCGCGTGCCTCCATGATTTCATCCTCGCTCTTGGAGGACTCATTCGCCTCCTCCTCTTCAAGCTCCGTTGGAACCTCTTCATCGAGCGGAGGAAGCCAGTTCTCCAAGACTTGGAACAACTAGTAGAAACAAAGAAATCAACTTGATCAGAACTAACACCAAAACCGCGACTGCAAGACTGTGACTGCAATTCTACAATTGCAAAGCTACGACTGCAAAACCAAATCGAGAAAGAATGAGACTTAGAGTGGGGGCCTGATGTTTCCTGGTGGTGGTGTATGGAGCAAGCCCAGCCTTCGGGTCGTTGTACTCCGCCTCCGTGATCTTCTCCAACGCGGCGATGTAATCATCGGCCTTCTAGACCTCCTTGCTCGCCTTCGTGGCATCATCCTTGCCGATATACTAATACATCAAGTGGGCTTGGGTGTCCAGTAGAACTAGTCGCCGCCCGAGCTAGAAGTTATATAGATTGATGGTCTCGAGACCCTCCTTCTTCAGCTCTTTGATTCGCTACAGCATTTCGTCGATGGCCATCCTCTAATCTTTAGGAAGCATGGTCGTCGACAGCCGGCAAGGCTCGCTCCTCTCGGCGGTGTACGTTGGGAGTGCCACCTCTCCATCGGGAGTGGACTCCTTTACATAGAACCAGCTCTTCTTCCATTCGCTGGTGGCTTTCATCGGCAGCATAAGCTTCACAAACATGGCCTTGGGCTTCAACTGACGCTGCTCGCCGCCAGGATGGGACCGCTAGTTCCTTCATAGCCGATGTGGACATTTAATAGCTCTAGCCACAAGGTAAAGTATGGGCGACATCCAAGATAGCTCTCACAGAAGACGACGAAGATCGCAAGCTGCTCAACGCTGTGCGACCCCAAATCTGATGGCTTGATCGCGTAGTATGTGCAGAATCGTCGTAAGAAGATTGAGGTGGGGAACCCCAAGCCCCTCTCTAGATGGCTCAAGAAGCAGATGAACTCTCCGGGGCGGGGTTTGGGTTCCGTCTGGCCAGATGCGGGAATTCGCCAGTTTCCTCTATAGAGGATACCCGCGTCCTCGAAGGACTTCAGGGTGGCTATGGTGCACTTCGACTTGCCACACCGATCCTTTGGAGGCGCCATCGGGAGAGAACGAGATTGCTCGGTCCGAAGATTTTGGATCAGGAGAAGGTGGGGAGATTGAAGGTGTGCGTGGGCGGAGAAATGCGGGAAGACTCGCAATTCCCCTCACTGTTCTCCTTATAAATGGGGAGCTACCCGCCAATTTCGGAGTAGCCTTACCCCGCGGTAATTACGCCAAAGTTACTGTTGGGTTACCCAATGGCTAGTTTGACCAGGCTGACCGTCCAACTTCATTCACTTAACTCGCCTGCTGGTGTGCCTTGTCCACCCGACTGGGTGCAGCGACTCGAAGCATAATTCCACTCGTCGATGCAGCGACTGAAGACATGCTGGAGATTCGACTGGGCGTCCACATTTGACTCGCCTACTCTGACTACCAAATCAACACCTGCGCCGAACCAACACTAGCCTCGGGGACTACTGATGGGGATATGCTGAAGGGGGTATACCCAGCAGGACGTTTCGACTGGACCAGGGCCTTTGCGAGTGGGCCTGCAGGATGGCGACTGGAATGCGATTGGAAAAGAAGCCTGGCGACTGGAAGCTGGAGGCCCAGAAGCGTAGGTAGGCCTAGTCAGATTATGTCAAATCCTCTGAGTTCCTAACTGATTCGGTTGTATATCTCTAAACCCTAGCGAGGTACCCCCTATATAAGCCTCCCTAGGATACTCTCTGTACTTATGTTCCACCATACACCCCATCGACTCGCTGCCTAGTCGCCGAGCTTGCCACCATTGTACTCACTTAATAATACAATCTAGCAGGAGTAGGTCTTACCCTACGAGGGGGCGAACCTGGGTAAACCCCTGTGTCTTTGCCCTCATCTCGCTTCGCAGATGGCTGCCTTCTCTTTCTGCAAAACCTTCCAGTCGCTACCCCCTGGTAGCGACTGTCGTGGTCATTCCCACGATAGAACATGCTATGCAAAACAAAAATTTCTAGTGCATAACCAAGATCTAATGCAAGGAGAGAGGCAATGGATAATACCCTTGAAGATTGAACTAGCGGTAGTTTGTTGATGACGAGGTTAATAAAGACGAGCATCAATCCCCGCAACAAGCCTTAGTGAGTCACAAGGAGATGTATTATCCCATGGGTGGCTCCTATGATCTAGTGCTCCAAGCATAGAACCTCCACTGATATACACACACACGGGATCAACGACACCGTGTCGAGGTGTGATCATGCACATGGTCGAAGCGGGAACATGTTGATTAAGATCCGGTAGCGCTTCCGTAGTCCTGGCTAGATTAGATAGAATCGGTGGTAGAACTCGGCAATGCTTCCGCGATGGCGATGAAGTTCACCACGTGACGACAACGATGAACGAGAAGAATAAGAAGGGCACTGAGAGGTTACAGTGGAAGGCAACGGAGGAGGCCGACGACAGGGTGATGCGGCGAAGACACGGTGGCTATGGTGCAGCGCTGGGGTGTGGTCGCATGAAAAGCTAGTGTATTTTCCTTGCCCTTGCCCTTACCCTTGACCGTCTTTAAATAGGTCAAGGGAATCCCCATCGAGAGTAGAAGTAGGATTCGAACTCCTAGTAGGACTCTCCATCTCTCTCTCTATCAACACTAGAAGGAAGGGGAGTTGGAGTCGAACCCCAAGTCCCTCCTCCCCCTCTACCACTAGCGGCCTAGAGGAGGGATTGGGGTCTGACTCGGACCCCTCCCCATGCGCGCCATACCCTAGGGGGCCATGGTGCCACCTAGGGATTTTTACCTTTTATTAATTACTAGCACAAATGTCGATGTTGTTGCCATCAAATAAACGAAATATACCCTGATTTTGGTTGTACCACCGTATAACATTTGAACTATGTTTGATCTCACCCAAATATAGTATTATTATACATAACTAGACTTCTCTTTGCACCCCCAGGGATAGTTAGGCAAAGACGCTCGATTATTAAACGCCAAGGGAGAAGCAAAACATGGTAAACACATCGATGGAAAATTCGTCGATGACTAAACAAATCAATTTACTTGACATGAATGTCACATCGACTTTATGGCGGTATACATCTCATGATAGATCGCTTGATTACACAGTCACACTACATGTCGATACACGAAGAGGATAGAACAAGAGGCATGTAGGCGTCATGCAGAGACGACACGCGAGCACCAAATAGAATAGTCGAAATGTGAGATATGTAGGAGCGACGCAGTCTCTCTGATGAAGAACCGTGCGACAGTTCAGTGCTTCGTTATAGCGTCTGGCCAAGATGTGACTGATACACGACGACTGGACTTGAGACATGTAGATGTATAGGCATTTAACAACAGGACCAAAGGCGTTGATGTGTGTACGGGCATTTTCCTACCATACCACCGCAAATGGAAACCCCGAATCAATAGTAGAAACGATTTAACATGCTTATGGATAGATAGTCATGTAACACGCAAAAGTGAGAGTGGATACAATGCGTAATAGGAGCACCTCAAATTCATCCTCAAGAAACATAGATGAATAAGAGGAAAGTAAACATTAAATATGCTGCAGTATTCTTTAGATTATACACTCTACCACTAATACATGATGAAGACCACTATGAGAAAAGTTAGAACTGAAAAACATATGGCAAGTTACGAAACAAATTCAGTTGTAAACTTATACATGTACAAATCATTTAGTTTCCATATTTAGTACATGAAATCTTCTCCTCTTGCTCAATAGCGCTCGCATGCCTCATCTCATTGCTTGTCAAGAGCACGCCACCTTCAGACGCTCCTCAAACAGCTCATGATCTAGATCCATGTCATACTAAAAAGATTCAGCGACATCAGCAATAGCTGGACACAGTTAGTCTGTATTAGGTGGACAACAAATATATTAGCTCGTCCATCAATGTCATTTGAGAAGATATTACATGTGTAATAAACTTAGATAGTGTTGATTACATACTTGAAAAAGCTGATGTTTTCCTCATAGTGGCTGCTCTTGAGCCCCATCTCCAGCCCTTCAACACCTACCAAGCACCTGCCTACTATGCTAGATGGCCAAGATTCTTTATCGTCATTGTACTAGTCTCTTTTCTCGTTTCAATGTTGGTCGCTGTAGAAAAAGAGAAAAAAGAGTTAGACACGGGAGGGAGAAAGATAAGATCGTAAAGAACAACTAACTACCAAGGCTTACCTTGAACATGTGCTCTAGAAATCGCTGACGGCAACATGCAGCGACGACCAGCGCCACCGAGCGGAAGACGCGCCGGCGAGGGCAAAGATTCTCCTACTCCTCTGGTTTGTCTCCTCATCATCGTTGTTGGAGGTGCGTCGTTCGCCTGTTCCATATGGGCTGCAAAATCCACACACAAAATCTGAGAATAAAGTACAAATGCATCAAGCAAGCACGACAGAACCTTCAAGAAATTTACGAATGCCCGCTAGCAAGGTTGCATGGAGTGCAGCGTGTGTGAGTGTGTGGCGAGGTAGGCATACCTGCAAACTAGCGAGGAGCTCCCAAAGGGTCGTGGTCTCGTGGAGGAGCTTGCAGAGATGAAATGCGTGTGAAAGGCGGTAGCATGCATCCCCACGTCTTGCAGAGATCGTGTCGTCCGCTCTAGAGCTTCATACACCACGTCTCGTGGCATGCATCCCCATCTGCTCCTGTGCCTGATAGAAGAAGGGGAAGAGGCCAGACTCACAAATGACAAACGATGGGAATAGGCATCTCCACTTATTCCCTACCATTTGGGGCATGCAATGGCTACGATATCACTTTCAACGGGCTCCTCATAGAGGATCTAGCCCAGCGTATGACCGCAGGTCGGGGCGGGAGGCCGGGCCTGGCAATGTGCCATCGGTATGTTGAGCTTCAGTGGCGCTCGTTTTTTGGTGGCGATAGAAATTCAATGCATCTGATGTCATTTGGTTTGCTATCGCGAGCAGCCGCAACACCAGCTCTAGTTGTGGTCACCGGAGCAACGCATGCACTGATCGTGACAAACAACCAAAGGACATCGGAGGTGGAGTAAGGAGAGAAGCTAGCTACTGAACGACGTACATAAAATATAGTGGAAGGAGTTTTATACTCAATGCAATATTGCTATACATGTTAACCCTAGGCTAGAAGGTGTTCACTGGTGTCCACAAAAACCCGCAATCGTCTAGTAGCATGACCCACCGCACGACCTCGATGGTAGAATGCGCAACGGATGATAAGATCACACTGCCAGCTTGGCTGGAGGCCGTGAGAATCCATGAACATCTATAGCCCAGGCTAGTAGGAACGGGACAGATCGCACGAACTAACTGCTATACCGCACATTCAGCGATGAGATCGCACTGCTAGCTCGGCTGGCGAGCGCAAGAACATGTGGGCATCTATAGACTACTCTACGATCTAGTTTCTAGACCACAATAACCCGCAACCACCCATACCTTTCGATGCCACTTCACCCGCCAGCTTCGCTCTACGCCGCAATAACTCGTGTCCGACCTAGGCTCACAGCGTCACATCAACTGTCGGTGGACACCATGACCGCAATAAAATGCATCTGGCATGAGCTCACAGCACCACGTCGGCAATCAGCAGTTCCCATGACCGCGAGAAACGATGATCTACATGGGCTCACGGTGCTACGTAGGATCTTTGTGGGCCCCGCTACCCATTGAGTGCAGAGGATTGTCGCCCATGGAACGCCTCTCATAGAGTGCCTCCTTGTCTGCATACGCTAATGATGGGCCCATGTGGCGCGTGCGGCCCACCGTCCTATGACATGGGGTATAACGTCGTGCGCGACAGACGTACATGATAGAGAATCTTTATCCCTAGCCTAAAGCGGGCCCACCTCACAGGATAGCATGGCTCCGTTGCGACGTTGCCACGTGTACTTTCCGACTTCCATCCCACGACCAAAAAGAATCGGGACGATGACATAGCAGTTTGAGCCAAAACAATTTAACGCTATTATTTACTCCTGATCTTCATAGAAGTAATAGAAAAACTCTTTTCGTCTATAATTTTTTTGTTTGCATCATGGATATCCAAATTCTGAAATCACCACACATAAAATCACTTCTTATTAAGTCACATGATAAAAGCACTAAGATAAATTGGATATTGTTATACTTAAATAAACTTACACCAAAGGAAAACCAACAAAGGATGTCAACTGCAGATTATTACATGTTACTGCCTCCCGCGCTATAACTATTTTTCAAGTAGCCAAACAATGGTGAAAAACATATTATCAAAACATCTATTCAAAGGCTCCCTTCATGTTCCCCTCCCTTTCCTCTTAGAAAAGATGGCTAGGGTTTCATAGCCTCCTAGAAAAGATGTTTTCTTGTTTTCAGTGTTCAAGTTTGGTGGGGGTTTCACTTAGGTGGTAGCGGCGGCGTTTCTTCCAATAAGGGCTCCCCAGCTTCAGCCCCATCTCGATGGCGATGTCAAGGAGCTTGTGTGAGTGGTATGGTCCTCAAGGACTTCTTCTGGCTGTGGGGATCTTCAGATCGTCAAGCAGCTTCATCAGCGGTTTATCCTTCATCTTCATCATAGCGACAAATGTGCTATTTTTGACCCTCTCGGCGACTTTCTATCTGTGAACAAGAATGCCATGTTGGCTTAGGGAGGAGTTGCAGCAACAAGGCACCGCCGTCATAGTTTGCATGTTGAAGATGAAGGGCTTCTCGAGGAATTTGATGTAATTTTTGTTTTTGTTGAGCTTCTATACATTTTTCGATGTTTTTTTAATGATAAAGTCTTATTCGCAAAAAGGTACCCAGGCCCTCCTAGTGCAGCACCATTGGCATTTGGACATGCGAGTTCCCTCCAAGCTTGTTTGGTTCCTGATATAAATTTCTTAGCAACATAGTCATCCTGGATACACCAAATAATGCATGAGATATAACCTCAGATGCATGCACAAAGTTACCAAAGTGCCACCAAGAGCCATATTGAAAGGGGTAGAAGCAGATTACTTATTTGGGGTTCACACATATTCTCATGCCAACTATTTCATCTGACACAAAATAAAAATAAAAAAGAGAGTGAAGGCAACAAGAGGCTATTAGATGCTCTCAAAGTTCTAGCCGTGTGTCTATCATATAGTTTATCCAAAAGCTTTGTGATTCCTTTATCATGCAATAAGACATCTGCTTCCATTATGCCTTCCTTGCTGATATGCAACACGCTTAGTACTGGGAGAATATGCACATAATTTAGGAACACAATCAAATGCGAAATGTACAACATCTTATCGGTGGTGATGGTAAGGTTTGCGATAGAGAAAGCTTGAACTTATCAATTATCGGATAGGTTGTCTTGGTACATATGTTATTTCAGAGTGAACATTGAAGAAAACGTAACATTAATGACTAGCTTCCGTTAGTGATGGTTTCATCTGCATAAGGACAAAGAAGTGAAATTTAACTCATAATAAACATCATAACCTTATGATTTAAATTGGAAAGAAGAAAACCATTCATAGCTCATATGGTAAAAATAGAACACTAAAGATAAATATCATTTGGAACAGTAAATTTTTAATGTTTCATCCAACAGGAAAATTGAAGATCTACAAAGACCATATGATTAACCACTAACAAAACATATTAGGTAGCCAAGTTAACCTAAGGTACAATTGGCATGACCAAAATCATAAATGCAATTCCCAATGGATGGATGGTTCATGAGCAAATATTCCTTCCATGGCAGTAATACTACTGACTCTAGTGATGCCAAGAGATGGAATTCTTATTTGGTATCACAAAAAGATGATCAACACAAGATATTTGTTGCCACACGTTAAACTTAGTTAGCCACTTTGACACATGAATGCTATGGCAGGTAACACAAATATAGCTCGATCAAACGCAACAAAGCAATGTCTAGCCTAGCCCCTTTGTGTCTGACAAGGACGGGAGCCACGGCATCATCGAAGTGGGGGTAAAGGAAACATCGTAAGTGAACATGGCGTCCAATTTTGACAAAGCAGTGGCTAGTGCCATCATGTAGGCCCTCTGATCCAAGACCTCAAGGTATTAGGATAAAGACAAATCACCAGATTTGAGGCGTAGCACCTCCATCTGATTCATAACATTAAAGATGATAAAGGGGAGGAGCAAGAATCAAGATCCACATGTAGGCCCATACCTCCCAGCATCCCAATGCACCACCTAATAGGAAGATGGTCGTGATTGTGCTCCCCACGGGCAGCAGCCACACTTTCCGTACAACACCAGTAGTGTCGTGCCACTACATAGTCCTATTGTCGTGTCTCTAATCCACCCTCCTCATGCGGGAGAGATCCCCCACTCCCTCCCCCACTAAAAAAAAGTTCTGAAGGCCTGAGTTTTGCAGCCCATAAATCATCAAGAACTATGGTTAATCTATGAAATTCCAGTGATATCAAACAAAGGAAATAGAAACATAATAGAACATGAAAAGGGGAGAAAAATATAGACTATTGATTTCATTTGTGAGGTGGTCAGGCAAAGAACTCTAAGAAAATGTAGGTTCTTCTAGCGACAGGCCTTGACTTTTCTTCCTGATGGCGTCACTCTCGTGATATTGTCAACGAGTATGCCATGGAGGGGTCCTTGAAGAGCGTGGAGAGAGAGGTGGGGTAAGGCGGAAGTTAGCGGGAACGAGGTGCGTTTACCCAGGTTCAGATCCCACAACGGTGGAAGAATCCTACTCCTGCTTCCAATCACTATAATGACAATATAACGGGTTATAGAGATTGTAGGGTTCGCTGTGTGCGAGTTGCATCGTGCCCTAAAGGCTCCTGTGCTGGAGAGGTTACAGAGTCCTACACTAATACTAACTAGTATTTGTGTCTTGTAGTCCAATGCCCTGGCTTCGTCTATGTCAGCGTCGTAGCCTCCCTAATATTTCAGCATGGGCCTCCCTTCTGGATCCTTCCAATTGGGCCGCTTAGCAGGCCATGGTCCATGATACCACTATGGGCCACCAGGGTTTTTCAGATTAGAGTTATACGATGGTGACACCCATTGATGTAGCCCAACACATGGAAATCACCATTGGTCCACATCATGCTACAACAACCACTCCTACTAAGGTGAATTCTTTCCATACCTTGTCTTCCTTTGATCATCATTTGAATGGGATCCTACTTGATCCAATCACCTATTGTATCACTAGGACCATGACCATGACACCAAGAGGACCAGAGAAGGATGCCCTAGGATCAAAGACCCCCACGCAAGTGGCCTAGAAGAGAAGGAGGAAGAAGAAGCAGAAGCCACATCGGAGTCTATGTCCTTCAACCACGGAGTTTCCGGCCCGCGCACCCCAGAGTTTCTACAACACGTCTCTGTCCCCAGTCTCCGGCCCAACTTCCAAAAGGTACACTGAGCAGCCCAGAGTCGATCCCGAAGACGACCCTGGATTCTTCGGCCACCCTAGAGTCTCCGACCCCCACACCCTAGAGTCTCTGGCCTGAGTGATACAAGCATGCGAGCCTCAATATGGGCCTAGCCCATGTAACGCCCCAAACTCTCTTTTATGCGTAAATTAACCCTAGCTCGTGGCTGGCCTATATATGTGCCCCCACCCACTCCTAAAAATCCTAGAGTATGAATATTGAGTTGATTTGGCTTTAGCCTCCATCTTCCCTAGGGGAAAACCTCATTGTATGAGTGCTCTTTCCACCTTGTGATCTCTATTGTGTTGATCTCTCCCTTTGGGCCTCTATCAATTGCAATCTCTTCACAAGTGGTTTCTAGAGGCTCCGAATTTGATCTTTATTTTGTGGATCTCTACCTAGCGGTCTCTTCCACAAGGACTCTATCGAGTTGGTGATTCGGGCCAACAAGGACAACCGAAGCGGGTGTGCTTTGCATTTGTTTGTATCTTTACCTTGCATTTGAGTAAGTTCATGGAGTTCATCAGGTTTCCCCTTAGTTCCTGCCTCAAATCCGTGAAGATCGGGCCACCCCAATGGTAAGTCCACAAGGGACCCATAACAAAGTAGTATCGAGAGATTTTGGTTGCCATAGATTTGACTTCGTTCATTGATTTCCACCACAAATTGAAAAATACCAAAAACATTGCCCCAAATTTCTTTTGGTTCGATCTCTCATTTTGGTGAGTTAACTGTGGTTTTGATCCATAAGAAACTTGTCGTTGGAGTTAGTCTACTATTTTCCGACGTTTCCCAGCCTAATTTGGTCGCACTTTTCTAGATTTGAGGTTTGAAGGACCGGATTCCTAATCAAGAATAAGCGAAGTTCGTTGTGCTGGCCTGACATTGGAGTCTTCGCACCCTAAGCACCAGAGTCTCTGCACCACCATAGTTTCCGCCCTGACCAAAAAAATTCACCACTTTTCCTTTTCGTCTGATTTCCTTTTGTCGATTGTTTTTTTTGTGTGTTTGTCATCTATCAAAGCTTCCACAATAACTCCTCGCCCTCGACATCGACACCACAAAACTCGAACCATCCCTCCACCAACAGTTTCAATTATGACATCAACAGAAGGTATAACTTGCACCACCCTTGTTAACCCCTAGTCTTCCTTTGTGTGTTACATAACCTATCGAGAGTAGCTCATTTTGTGTTTTCTGAAGCATTACGCGCTTACTCTTGCAAAGGTATAGTGCATAGGCAATAGCAAAAGTTGACTCCACATAATAGAAACAAAGAGATACATCAAAAAAGGAGAAAAATCAAAAGAAAAAGAAAGACACCAATACAAAAGAGAGTCCAAAGCTTATAAACAAGAGTGCGATGAAGAGCAAGGAAAGCATGCAAATCTGTTGCTTCTTAATCTTTTTGCAAACGGGATATGATCTCTCCTAGTGTTGGCACGACACCGAGCATTAGTCTTAGTTAGGAAACTTTGTGTTCATTGCTCATTTTCCATAGTCGTGCTAGCCACATTAATCTCCACTATGTGTGTATTGTCGTAGGTTCTCGTCACCCTTTTTGACCTTTTCATTTGACTTTGTTTTTGTTGGATTTTACCCAGTTTTGACAATAACCTTATCGTTTGGTTGTTCCATTTGTTATCCACCTTCCCAACCTTCGACGATAAGCCTTTGTGTTTGTGTGTGTCTTGTGTTTCTCATTTTTGGTTAAACTCAGATTGAATCATCTTTATGATACTATCCAAGCGGTGAGACATAGGATTGCATGTGCTTTACCCTTTGCCGCCATAATACTATTGGTGTTGTGAGACATTATATCGGGAAATTAGAGCTAGTGGAGATGGCAACTTCAACAATCAAGATCACTTCGCCACGCGCCACAACTTCTGGGAGCAATGCCTACATTCAATATCCACTTAAGAGGCTTGAGCATCGTCTCAATGAAAAATTCTGAGAGTTTGACTACCGTGACCGACAACGTCAAGAGGAGCACCATGCTCAATTCCAAGCTCTTCACCAAGATATTTCCGATCTAGGAAACCGTCGTGGACATCACTCAAGCTCGTAAAGCTCGTCGCGTACTTGTTCTACAAGCCTTGATGGCAAGTGTTTGTGCTCACACTCCAATCATGGAGAACCCCACCACCACAATGGGGAGAACCAAGCTTGTCATCTACATGAACAACTGGTTAACCCACAAGCTCAACAACCACACCAATAAAAACATCACCGACACCATGCTCGTCATGACATACCTAAAAAACAACCCCAAGATCTTCATCAGCCACATCAAGAGCATGAGCAGCCCCCGAACCAAGATTTGGTCCAAGTTACCCACAACAAAAATGACACCTGGCAACATCATCCTCACAACTACAATGCAAGCCGTAACTATCAAGGTGAACCGGATTGGGATCCAAGTGATGATGAGGAAGGAGAACCACGTGGCCGCCGCTTTTCTCAACCACACCATTGGCACCGCCAAGCAATGAATGCAAATGATCCTGACCAAAGGCATCGAAGGGAACATGAGAGAGAACATCAAGCTCCTCCACCACCTCCTCAAGGAAATCAAGCTCCACATCCTCCTCCACCACCTCGTGAACCAAATGAATAAAGCATGAGACAAGAACGCCGCAACTACCACCATGAGAACGATGATGGAAAGTTAGGGAAGCTCAAATTTGCTATGCCCAAGTTCAAGGGACAAGAAGATGCTGATGCATACATTGATTGGCAACTCAAAGTGGATAAGATCTTTCGAGTCTACAACTATTCCAAAGAGAAGAAAGTTGCAATGGAGCCCCTTGAGTTTGAGGACTATGCCAATGTTTGGTGGGAAGACTATGAAAGAAATTGTGAGAATAAAGAAGAACCACCAATTAGCACTTGGATGGAAATGAAGAAAGTAATGTATGCAAGATTCATCCCAGAGCACTATGGACAAGATCTCTTAGACAAGCTACAAAATTTGAAGCAAGGCACAAGGTCGTTTGAAGAGTTCTACAAGGAAATGGAGATACCTATGATGAGAGCCGATGTGAGAGATCTTGAAGAGCAAACAATTGCAAGGTTCCTCAATGGTTTGAGCATCCCAATAAGGAAAATCATTGACTTCCAACCATACAAGAACCTCATCGAGATCCTCCACCAAGCTACCAAAGCTGAGTGCCACTTTCAAAAATAAAATGCTTATGAGAATACCAAGGCATACCTTGATTCAATCAATGCCAATGCCAATGCCTCTAACAAGCCAACACACCAAGCACCAAGCTCATCCAAGCAAGCAAAAGCTCCAATGCATCATCCTCCAACACAATAACGGATAGTCCAATCGTTTGTTTCAATTGTGGAGGAAAGGGACACAAGTAATATGAGTGCATCAACACAAGAGTTATGCTGACGGATGAGAATGGCACAACCTATTCCACGAGTGAATAAGAATATGAAGCCATGACTTAACGTGCAATTGCAAGAGAAGCCACGATGCAATAGGATGACACCATCATATGCGAGCATTATCCAAGCCCTTCTATCATCATAGCACAAGTCTTTGCAACACACTACATTCCAAGAGACGACCAATGCCTCAATATTTTTCAATCAAGAGAAGGAATTCATGGCAAGTCCATGAAGGTAATCATCGATGGAGGAAGTTGTCACAACCTTGCGAGCACATACATTTGTAAAAAACTCAAGCTACCTTACATGGAGCATACACACCCATATCATGTCAAATGTCTTGATGACAATGACACCCTAAAGATCAAACACAAAGTAAATGTCTCCTTCAAGATTGGCCCCTATGAAGACACCGTAGAATGTGATGTAGTGCCAATGACTGTGTGTCACATGCTACTTGGGAGACCATGGCAACACGATAGAGGAGCCATACATGATGGTACTACCAACCAATAATCCTTCAAGTGGAATGAAAAGACATGTATACTCCAACCTATGATGCCAAGCCAAGTTATCGCATCCAACATGACATCCATGCACAAGATAAAGCAAGCTAAGGACCCTTGTGAGATGAGTGGTGAGAGAGTGAACCACCATCACTTGAGTGAGTTCCACAAGCCTCAAATGAGAGGAAAAATCATGAGTGCCATGGCACATGCCACCAAAAGTGAGAAGAGACATTTGAGTGTGACCTATGCTAAAAATTCATCATACAATTATTTCTCTTTGTTGTTGGTTTTGCAAGGCACCCAAGATAGAACACAACCTACAAGGAACATACCACAATATCTCCAACTGTAACTTCAAGCCAAGCACAACGATAAGCTTTTCTACAACTTGACACAAGGCTTTGACACCGGAGATCCAACCACAAACAAGATCAAGACTGAGGGCACATATCTTTCCTTGCATGATGAAGGAATAGTCGAGGTCGACTCATATTCAAGCAGGGGAGATGATGTAGCCCAACAAAGGGCAATCACCATTGGTCCACATCATGCTACACCAACCACTCCTAATAAGGTAAATTCCTTCCATACCTTGTATTCCTTTTATCATCATTTGAATGGGATCCTACTTGAGCCAAGCACCTATTGCATGACTAGTTCCGTGACCATGATTCCAAGAGTAAGAGACAAGGATGCCCTAGGAGCCAAGATACCCAAGCAATAGGAATGGAAGAGAAGGAGGAAGAAGCAGCAGAAGCCATACCGTAGTCTCCGGCCTTCAACCCCGGAGTCTCCGGCCTGTGCACCCTAGCGTCTCTGTGACACTTCTCCAGCCCCAGTCTCCGGCCCAACTTCCAGAAGCTACATAGAGAAACCTAGAGTCGACCCTAGAGACAAACCAGAGTCTCCGGCCACACTAGAATCTCCTCCCCCGCACCCTGGAGTCTCTAGTCTGAGTGATACATGCATGTGAGCCTCAAGATTGGCCTAGCCCATGTAACGCCCCAAACTCTCCTTTATGCCTAAATTACCCCTAGCTCATGGTTGTCCTATATATATGCCCCCATCCACTCCTATAAACCCTAGAATATGAATACTGAGTTGATTTGGCTTTGGCCTCCATCTTCCCTAGGGGAAACCTCGTTGTATGGGGATTATTGGTTTGTGGCCCCAAAGTTGTTGGGCGAGTGCATAGCGGGGCCCAGGTTGCTTGTAATTGCCGCGTTCCGCAAAGTTGGGATGCCAACTATCGAGAGGGGCCATTTCAAAGAAAACTCATCTAACCCCTACCAAATTCAAACATTACGTCAAACTGCCCTGTGAAGTAGATTGTCCGGACCCCCATGTCAGTATTCTGTCTGTGACACGATCGGCAACGCGGCAACCATGTAGGAAAAATGACAAACTAAGGGCCTTGGTGCATTGACCAAATTCACAAATCCACTCCCACCTTTCGCATGAACCCTAGCACCGTCGGCGTTGAAATCCACCCTCCAACCAGAACGATCCCTTCGGACATTTGACTTCCAGCGCCAAGTTGCTATGCCCACTCGCTGATACCGAGCTCCAATGCCGCACGTCGTGCCTGCTGTTGCGAGGCTCTAGCCTGCCTCCACCGCAGACGAGCTGAGCAGCACGGAGGATGGTAGATGCTAGTACCAAGGAAGAAGAAGTTTAGGCTACATGCGGGTGAGCTACTCTTCTCTTTGTTATTCGCACTAACTATAACTATTGGATGGCTATTGACATTATAGAGATAGATCGAACCTAGAATTGTTTGCTAGTCCAATGCTGTTAAACAATTCTTATCTTTTATCCCCAAATTTCTATCAAGTAGGATCTCCGCAGACCACCCTTACATGGTTATGGTTATGGGAAGAGCAAGTGGAATCAACTTCATGGTCTGAAGATGGAAGAAGCGCCTATGCAGATGAGCACTATCCTTGGTATGGTTGCTGCTCTGCGTAAACATGCTGAAATAGGGCCGAAGCAGACTGCACAGTTTAGCTTCATGAATGAACGAGGCATCACAGTTCCTCTAACATGTGTCAGTCGGCTAATTGGGTTGATGAAACAGTATCGTGCGATTCGCATGTTTATGTTGAATTGTAAAATAGTGGATGTGGAAGCTGCTGCTACTGGGAGTTGCCCAGCTATTCTTTGATAGGGTGGTCTAACTCGAACCCCTGCTACTGTTAAGAAAAATGTGGTTCCTCATCTACGACATGCTTGGGTTAGGCAACCTCCTCGTAGGAGTCCCCGTATTGCCATTGTGCAAACCCCTGCTCTAGAATTTGCTGGTACTAGTTGTCCCCATGGTGTTGTTGCTCTGGATGCTACTGACCCGATCCCTGCCACTATTGAGAAAACTAAGGCTTCTAGAGGCTGCCTCGCCATTGTTTCCAAGACTGTTGTTTTGGGTACTGCTCCTTCTCGAACCCATACGCAAGTTGTGCAAACCCCTGCTCTGGAATCTGCTTGTATTGGTCGTCCTCGTGGTGTTGTTGCTTTGTCTGCTGCTTACCCAATCCCTACCACTATTGAGTAAACTAAGGCTTCCGGAGGCTGCCCCGCTGTTATTGCCAAGACTACTGTGTTGGTTGCTGCTCCTCCACGAACCCGTGATCAAGTTGTGCAAACCCCTGCTCTAGAATCTGCTAGTACTAGTAGTCCCCGTGTTGTGGTTGCTCTGGCTTCTGCTGACCCAATCCCTGCCGCTGTTGAGCAAACTAAGGCTTCCAAAGGCTGCCCCGCTGTTGTTGCCAAGACTGCTGTCTTGGGTGTTGCTCCTCCTCGAACCCGAGCTCAATTTGTGTAAACCCCTACTCTGGAATTTGCTGGTACTGGTCGTCCCTGTGGTGTGGTTTCTGTTGCTGCTGTTGACGCAATCCCTGGCATAGTTGAGCAAACTAAGGCTTCCAGAGGCTGCCCCACTATTGTTTCCAAGACTGCTATCTTGGGTGTTGCTACTCCTTGAACTCGTGCTCAAGTTGTGCAAACCCCTGCTATAGAATCTACTGGAACTGGTCATCCTAGTGGTACGGTTGCTCTGGCTGCTGCTGACTCAATCCCTGCTGCTGTTGAGCAAACTAAGGCTTCTAGAGGCTACCATGTCGTTGTTGCCCAAGACTGCTATCTTGGGTGCTACTCCTCCTCGAACCCGTGCTCGAGCTTAGTGGACTGCTATTGCGGCTACTCCAAGCCCTATTGTTGTGGAGCAAGATCATGGTCTAGACTCTGCTAGAACTTGAAGCACTGCTATTGTGGGAACTGCTCGTGGTCGTCGATGTGACGTGGCAGCAGCTGCTCCTATTTTGTCTCCTGTTAGCCATGGCCCTTCCTGTCCACCAGGTATTGTAGGTCCTGCTGCTAAGGGCCCTCGCCTTGCTCCTCTGACTAATACTTTCACCAAGGTTGCTCCAGCTACCGATGAAACTAGTGATGGCGACGGTGTTGTTGTGGCTGGGTCTGATGGTGCCGCTCCAGCTCTTGAACCTCTCGGTGGTTTTGGTCCTGCAGAACCTGGTGATGGCAAAGTAATCCTTTGTATTGGTGTCGTGAAGTTCACTACAAAATTAGATGATGGCACAGAAAAATTCTATGATGTCATTGATATAATCCTTGGCAGATACGATCCTAAAGTGGTATAGTTTGCTAACCTGATGACAGTGTTACGTGCGTAGGTAGTGGGGGTCCTCCCAGGTAGCACACTTGGTACATTTTTGTTATAGGAGCAAAAAGGCTAAACAACTGAAAGTTACCAGTGATTTAACCATACCGTTTACAAGGAAACATAGTAGATGTGAAGTCTACATCCACTTGATAGTGCAAATGGTTGAAGAGGAATTCGATTTCGACAATAGAGATGATGGACTTGTACAAGACATATGTGACCTGATCCATGGCATCAATGATGGTTGTGTGACTGAGGGTAGCTTCGAACAAAGGCGAATCTTACAGAGGAGCATCATAAAGAGGAGGAGGAAGAGCATCCCCAAAAAGTGCACCCCGAAGAAGAACATCACCAAGCAGACCACACCAGAGAAGAGGACGCCCAAGAGTTACATGAAAAAAGGCACCATGCCGTAGAGTACACCCCTGAGATCCAGTCAAAATGCCACACCAAACAATAGCAGAAAAAACGCTAAGAGGGCGAGCACGGTGGTGAGCACACCCAGGAGTGGTAGCAAAAAGGCTAAGATGGCCAGCACGAAGGATAACATACCAAGTGGTAGCATAAAAATGCTAATTTGGAGAGGAACACGCCGTTGAGTCCTGACAATAATGCTAGCACGAAGGAGAACACACCCAATAGTAGAAGCAAAAGGGCTAATTCAAAGAAGAACACGCCGCAGAGGTTAGGAAATAATGCCAGCACGTAGGAGCCAACACCCGTAAGGGGAAGCAGGAAGGAGATCACACTAAGAGTAGCAGCAAAAAGGCTAGTTTGATGAGGAACATAACTCAGATGTCAATCCCTACTGATACCATCAGGAAAGATTCCATCGAGAAGGAGGATGTACACAAGAAGAGCAAGAGGGTTCTGTATAGTCGAGATGAAATAGAATCTGACTGCTATTTGTCTACTGAAGAACCTGGGATACATGCAAATGTAAGACTACCACATGTGGTTGTAGCAGAACTAACAGAGTGTCTAGGAAAAAACAGGTTTGCTGGTGAGGTAGATTGGGGCAATGTTCCGGTCCATCCGGGTGGAGATGATGGTGCAGCCCCACCCCTGGGAGTCAATTTGATGTGTGCAGTATTAGGCATTAGAGAAAATGGCCAAGATTCTGAAACAGATGTAGAAGATGGCACTGTAGAGGATCAAGAATCTGGTGATGATGAAATAGTCGAGACACTTAATGTTGAAGTTGGAATTCCAGTCGATGATTCGGGTGACGAGCATCCTATAATTCTGGTTGGCACCGAGTTCAGAAGCATGATGAGTTCAGGATGTCGTTCTGACATTTTTGTATCAAGGGGGAGTTCGATGTTCATAGAGTGAAGAACACTGCCTAGAGGTAGGAGGTCGTTTGCAGGTTAATGTGGAAGAATGGATGGGCCGCGGTACGTTGTCCATGGAGGATCGCAACCAGAGCCTTACCTACGTCAAAGGCAATTAGGGTATTGGGGAAATGAATGCAGCAAACCATTTGAGCTTTCTCTTTTTTCACTCTATAACTACAATTGATGTGCAATATCTTTCTGGCAACGAGCCGACTCTGATAATCTTGTAGATGAATCTATGTTGCAGGTGAACAAAATGGGACCTTCCCACATGTGTCCGACAGGCAGCCTGCTAAAAGCCTCAATGGATAATACAGAGTGGGTGGCTTTACAAGCTATGCCCATACTAAAGGATAATCCTAAGGAGACCGCGAAGAATATTCAGACTAGCCTCGGTGCTAAATACATCATTTTTTTACCGTATTACATGGTTTGGAAAGGTAAAGAGAAAGCTCTAAAAGTCTTGCACGAGGATTGGACTAGTAGGTTCAGGATGATGTACAACTTCAAGGCTGAGGTACAAGCAAGGTGCCCGGGGTGTGTTGTGGAGATTGACACTGAATCAGAATGTGGGAAAATTTATTTCAACAGATTATTCATGGCGCTTAAACCTTGCATCTAGGGATTCAAGGACGGTTGTAGGCCATATCTGAGTGTAGACAGGACTGTCCTAACTGGCAAATGGAAAGGCTACCTGGCATCTGTGACAACACTTGATGGTCACAACTGGATGTTCCTAGTGGCATTCGGGCTGTTTGATACAAAAACAGAGGAAAACTGGGTCTAGTTTATGAGGCAGCTCAGGAGATCAATAGGCCACATGGATCCATTGGCTATATCCACATATGCAAGCAAAGGGATGACGAATTCAGTGAATGAGGTGTTCCTGCAAGCTGAAGGTAGAGAATGCCATGCCATCTGATGCTCAACTTATACTCACACTATGCAGGTAGTGTATTTCGTTACATGTTTCCTACTTCTAGAGCTTACAAAGCTCAGAGCATCGAATATTTCACGAGCAAGATTTTTGCGGAAGCCCCTTAAGTTTAGCAGTACTTAGCCACCCATCATTCGTAGCTATGGAAGAGGAGTCAATTCAGCCCTGACATCAAAGGTGATTACATAAACAACAACCTTGCAGAATGCCTGAATAACTGGGTGAAGGACATAAAAGTCCGTCCTATTGATATCTTGATGGACAACATATGTGATATGATCATGAAGCTGTTAAATATAAGGAGAGAGACCGGTAGGAGACTTAGAGGACATACCACCTATTGTACAACAACTGCACAAGAGAAGCCGAGGACTTGTTCATCTTAGGGTTCTCGCATCAAATAGCAGGAGATGTGAGGTGGTCGATATGTCCAATAGTGTCCACAAGGATGTTGTGAACATCGAGCAGTGAGAATGCACCTTCTTAGAGTGGCAACATACTGGGAAACCTTGCGACCATGCCTTAGCCTTCCTGATGAAGAAAATAACTCTACCACATTTGGATCAATATTTGTCCGACTACTACTCTCTGGAAAAGTTCAGAGTTGTGTATGGTACCTCAGGTGAAGAGGTTTAATAATTTTCTCGAGAAGAAGGGTTCGACAATTAGTGAAAGAAAGAAGGGCAAAAACATATGCAAGACCTGCCATCTTATAGGCCACAGAGCAATAGGAAGTCCCCTTAATGCTCCCAAACCTAGGTATGAGATATGGTACCTTTAAAAAAAATTAATCTGTACATATTAGGTACTTAGCCGTGTACTGTTTTCTTTTCCAGGAAGGACTGCCGACTCAGTGATTTTGCCACGGGAAGAAAACCAAAACAAGTGGAGTGATGATGATGCACATGATTCTGCTGTTGATTGGCCTGACTTCCCTCAACCCGGAGATGCAGAGTACGTGAAGGTAAGAAAATTGGCACCTAGGAAGAAGAAAAGGCAGGAAGAAGCCAGCGGACGTGAAAGCAAGAGGAGGAAAGTTGGCACCCAAGAAGAGGAAGAAGGCTAGCAATGTGCAAGCCTAATAATTTGTTGAACTTGAACCTATATATGTAGTTCGGTTCAATTCTGGAGCTGTGTGCATGGAATTTGTCTGGCGAAACAATCTTCCCCCGTTTTCGGAGTAAAATATATCGCGACTTGAGGTTTAGACATGGACGAGGCCACTAGTTGAATCCAAAATTGTGATTGGCCACTACTATCTAAAAACTAGCAACACCGAGCCCACGATTGCTGAGTGGGAGGGGGTCTCCAAATTCGATGGAATGTTAGTGGCGCAAACATAAATTATTTATAAGTGCTTAACAAATCCCTGCTTTTGGCATTACACTTATGATAAGGTTCCGAGCAGAAAAACAAGTTCTAAGCTACACACCATGAAGCAACTTATTTCAGCTGCTGGACAACGACATGGCAACATAAACTACAAAGGCAACAGATAATGCCAGCATAATGAGGAAATTGTTTCCACTTTCTGGTCTAATCTTGAGCCTGTCTATCTCACCACCTCCCTGCTGCTGCCTCCCCTGCATCCAGTGAAGCTCCCGTATCTCTCGCTCCAACGCACGAATTTCCTCTTTCTTGTCCCACACAACATCACGAAGATCCTGAACAAGCTCTTTGTGAAAACCTACCAGGGGCTTTTCAATCCACACAAACTTGTCACAGTCAGGTCCCCTCCCTTCCTGTGAACAATCATAGGAAACAAAAAAAGAATTACATTGCACTTCCCGGATCTGGGTTACCATTGTACCTAGCATAAGAAGTTACCGCTCTGATGCTACAGTTGCTAAATTATCCTGAAGTATTTTCATCGGTCCACAAAATCCATCTTGGCATATTCTCACCACACAAACATAGCATCTCGAGGCAGTAATCATGGGGTGTCTTCTGGTAACTGATGGGGGCACCCGCCTTTCGGCATTGAGCTGACCCTGATTCCACCCGAGACGAACTGCATGAGCTGCGAGCCATGAGCGAGGGGAGCGAGGGAAGAGGAAAGAGGAGCCTTTCGATGTTAGAGAAGGGGCACGGTGAAGCATGATTTATCTCTCTTAACTCGGGCAGGATCTTACTGTCCACATTCAACTGATAGGTGGGGGACCTAGTGTGCGGACTTATCAACCAAACCTCGCACCTTCGTGGTTCAAAGCCCCTCCCGCGTGCATTGACTGATTTTTTGGTACCGTGCCCGCGTACATATCACTAGGAGGCCTTGCTCAGGAATCAAACACGCCTGGACCACACTCTTACACCCTCAAAACTTGTCATGGCTCGCGTCGACAGATCCATCCACTCCAACGCTCGCGGTCGCACTTGCTGCGGTGGATCCAGCCCTAGATCCTACCATCGTAGTATCAAATGTCCATGGTTTCTTGAGCCGAATGGCTACGCTTCGTCTCTGATCTCGGCCCCTCCAATCTATAAAAGGATTGTTGTGGCTTCGATCTCAAGAAGGAGCCACTAGGCATGACGGGGCTCGGTCGATGCCACCCCTGTCCCCTTCGTCATTGTCGATTCTAATGTGTAGGACGACGTCGACGTAGCAATGTAGAACTCCATTGTTGCCTCCTTGGCGAAGGGCAAGCCATGGGCGGGAGTGGATGTCGCTAGGAAGGGCACGACAGGGTCACCAATCATGGTGGACTCCGACGACAATGTCGTGATATGGGTTTAGATGTTGTTTAGGCTGGTTGCAATTTCGGTTGTGTTTAGTGCGAGTACAATTATTGAAATGGGTTTGCCGAACTATATCGAGAAATATGAATAGTTGCATTTAGTGTAATAACAGGGTGTAAGTGCTTCCACTTTAGAAATTGTAACCCATTTGCATGCGGCAGGATCCACGTAGATTAAATGTAAACAAACCACCAAAGTGAGATTACAACCATCAGACTGCAGTCGTAGGTTGGAAGAGAAGTGGGGACAGTTGCTTCGAGGGGAAGGAAGAGAAGTAAAAGGGATGTGACACTTGCAGGTGGGCCCATGGAACAAGTGACACTGATAGGCAAGAGCACGCGGTATTGCCAGTTTGTCCAGAGCAAGTGGTCTTTGGAACATGACAACAACAAGCTGATGCGAGTTATTATTATCTGTCGGATAAGTAAACTCATCGACTTATTAAGGAGTACCAAAAAACTGCAACCGGGATACATTCGCACAACACTTATGCTTAGTGGCGGACCCAGGAATGAACAAAGGAGGGGGCTAACTTAATGACGTGTCTAAATTTTTGGTAGATAATGAAAAAATTGTACGATAGCATAATACACAATAAATTACACAAACGATGATGGTCTCCAAATAATTCTTAAAATAATGAAATAACATAAGAAAAATGCATTCTCACTAGATAAATACCAAGAAAAAGTCTGATCCACCACACTATAACATCATGAACACTTCAGAGTTGAGATTTCATAAGCACCGTAGGCACCTGCATGTAAAGTAGTATATATTTTATAAATGGATATGAAAGATTATATGAAGAGTAAAGTACTAACAATAGAACGTACCACTAAGATCTAATAATGGTTTTGGGTAATTGAAACTTGTGGTTCCTGTAACCTTGATGATATTCCTAGCAGAGAAAGCTCTTTCAATTGTTGCCATTGCCACAGGAAAATTCAAAGCAAGTTCAATTAGATGATATACCAATGGGTAGCATGTGTGCCTATCACTTTGAACCATTTTCACCGCAAGATTTCCAAGATCATTACAACTTGAGAAATATTCATCACTTCTCACATCAATAATGAAGGTTTCAAGTTGTGTTTTCGTATCTACACAATCATATTCGGAGAAGTCTAAAGCATATATCTTAGCAAGCTCAAGTAGTTTTTCTTGATCAAAGTTAGCAAAAGAATTCTTTGGATCAAGGCAAGCAATACATCTCTACATCTGTGTCGATCTTTCAGCAAACTGATTGTTCCACTCAACTAGAATTTGATCAATCACAAAAGATATTATGATGAAAATGATGATAGTCGCTTACTAATTTTGCTCCACGGCCACTTGAGCGACCCCTAATTGGTATTGTATCTTCCATATTTGGAACAAGTATGTTTCTTTTCGCACAAAAGGCCTTTGCTTCCTCAAAAAGCTCATCCCAACCATTCTCCCTCATGTCATTCATATTCTTCAACACAGTCCCAATCAGCCCTATAGCACAGACAATATTTTGATTCTTCCTTTGCAAACACTATGACAATTCTTGAGTTTCCCCAACAACTCTGATCATAAGATGCAATACAAGAATAAATTCAAATTTCTCCATCCTTTCTATCAAACCTGATGCTTAGTTCTTTGCTCACTCTCTCCATCATCACAAATGTTCTCGAATACCTCCAATACATAGGTCCACATTAGTTGAATACGAACAAAGGTCTTATGATGTGTGCCCCACCTTGTGTCACTGGATCTTACAAGACTAGTTTCTTGGGTTTTCCCTCTTCCGGGAAATATTTCACCAGTTTCAGATTGGGCTACAAGCATGTCATGGTGATCTTGGAGAAGCTGACCACTCCTCTTATAAGAAGCACTAATAGTAGTGACAATCGAAGTGGTATAGTTAAAGAAATCCTCAACATATGAGAAACACTTAGCAACAGAAACAACCACTAACTTCAACTGGTGAGCAAAACAGTGGATGTAGAAAGCATACGGATTTTCACCCATTATGCATCTTTGCAAACCATGGAACTAACCTCTCATGTTGGATGCTCCATCATATCCTTGTCCTTGCAATCTAGAAATAGATAAACCATGCTTTATAAACATAGAATCCAATGTTTTTTAAGTGAGGCCGATGAAGTATCAGAAACATGCTTCACTCCAAGAAATCTCTCAATTACATGGCCTTGTCCATTGAAATACCTGCAATATAAATATTTTTATTAATTAACAAATAACACTTACTAACATAAGACTTTAAAATATTAATAATGAAAATGTACAAACCTTAAAATCATGGCCATTTGCTCTTTTATTGATTTATCACGAGATTCATCAACAAGTATTGCAAAAAGACGCCCTCCCAACTCAGACAAAATAACCTTCCATGTCTCATGTGCGCAAGCCTTCACTAAGTCTTTCTGTATTTCGGGGCGGTCATTTGACAATTTCTAGGAGCATTTTCACCAAGCACACTAGAAGCTTGGGGATCCTTGTGTTTATACCACCCCACCATCTCCAAAAAGTTTCCCTTATTGATCGAGCTCATGGATTCATCATGTCCACAAAAAGCAAGAGATTGCAAAAGGAGAAATCGTACAACACCTAAAATGATAATCATACGAGCTTGATATAACTCCTCCTTCTCCGTGCCATTCTCAGACCATACATGTGCCACACGTTGTATTTGGTTTTTAAAAGCAAGTGCATGTTTCCTAGCCTTGTTATGAATATTCTCAACCTTGCCAACATGAGCATTGAAAGTTTCTAAGCCATTTCTCCAATTAACAAAAGCTTTTTTGGTGAATGTATCATTCCCATAGTTTCCTATCCTTGGTGGCTTAAAGAGATAACAATAAAAGAAAAAGGTTGCATCTTTCTCCACAGAATACTCTAACCAATCAAACCTCTTATACCAAGATTCGATGAATGACCTCATTTGCCCCGATTGGAGTTTCTGCGGAATATTATGCCCTGTTGGTTGACATGGACCCATAGTGATGTAGCCCAACATACGGAAACCACCTTTGGTCCACATCATGCTACGCTAATCATCACGCCAAAGGTGAACTCCTTCTATGCTTTGCCTTTCGTTGATTATTATGCGAATGGAATCCTACTTGAGACAAATGCCCATGATGTGACTAGGTCCATGAACATGATGCCAAGAAGATGCAGCAAGGATGGCCCTGGAGCCAAGACACCCAAGCAAGAGGCCTGGAAGAGAAGCTGCTGAAAGCGGGACCAGAGTCTCCGATCTACCACACTGGAGTCTCGGCCCGATCTCGGACCGAGCCACGAACCTGCGCTCGATACCTGAGACCCTCCAGAGGCGACACAGGAGACAGACCGGAGTCTCCGGCCCACACCGGAGTCTGCGGACCGAGCATCGTGGGCCTGCGCGCCTCAAGATGGGCTTGGCCCATGTAACGCCCCAAACTTCCTGCTTATGCTTATTTTACCCCTAGCTCGTGGCTGGCTTATATATATGCCCCCACCCCATTCTTGAAACCCTAGAGATGATGATGAATTAAGGCATGTGCCTAACCCTAGATGGGAACCCCCTCTCAATAGTAAATCTATGAGTTGTACAAGGCCTTGGAGTCGGTGCCCTTCTCCAAGTTGTCAAGACCCTCCTAAAGTGTTTGGTCTCTCCCTATCAAGGATTCTAGTAGTGCTTGGTCTCTCCCCTTTGGGATTCTACTTGGTTGCTACTCTCTCCTTGGTTTGGATTCTACCGTCCACTTGTCGATCTCTCCTTTGGTGATTCTACCGCAAGGTCTCTCGCCGAGGATTCTATTGGATTGGTTGTTCGAACCAACAGGAGCAAATCAAATTGGGTGTGATTTGGCATGTGTTTGTATCTTTAGCTTGCATTAGAGTTGTGTTCATCGTGTTCATCATGTTTTCCCTCACTTCTGCCTCAAATCCGTGAAGATCAGGCCACTCCAAGGGTAAATCCACAAGGAGACCCATAACAACTGGTATCAGCAGCTTTTGGTTGCCACGGATTTGACTTCGCCCTTCGATTTCCACCATAAACTAAAAAATACCAAAAAATATAGCCCCAAGTTGCTTTTGGATCGATCTCTCGTTTTGGTGAGTTGATTGTGGTTTTAGTCCAATAGAAACTTGTCTTTGGAGTTGGTCTACTTGTGCCCTGCGTTTCCTAGCCCAATTTGGTCGAAATTTTCTGGATTTGAGGGTTCAAGGGACGAATTTCCGCTCAAGAACACGAGCTGTTCATCGCGCTGCCTCCAGACCGGAGTTTCCGGACCGGCAGACCGGAGTCTCCGGCCCATACCGGAGTTTTCGAACCGCAAGACCGGAGTCTCCGGCCTACACCAGAGTGTCCAGCCCAGCAACACCGGAGTCTCCGGCCCTAACAAAAATTTTGACCCTCTTTTCCTTTTTCGACTGATTTCCTTTTGACGTTTGTGTTTCGCGTGCGTGTCTGTCAACTAACAAAAGCTTTCGCAACGCCTCGCACTAGACATCAACACTACGGAACTCGAACCATCCCTCCACCAACGATTGCAAGTGCGACATCACCACAAGGTATAACTTGCACCACCCTTGTTAACCCCTTCTTCCTTTGTGTGTTACCTCACCTATCGAGAGTAGCTCATCTTGTGTTTGCCGAAGCATTGTGCGCTTGCTCTTGCATAAGTCATAGTGTAGAGGCAATAGCAAAATCTTCACTCCATAGCATAGCAAAGAAAGAGGTACAAAAAAAAGCTTATAAGCAAAAGAAAAAGAGAAAGATACCAATACAAAAGAGAGTCCAAAGCTTCTAAGCAAGAGTGCGAGCAAGAGCAAAGCGACAACCGTTGCTTCTCCATCTTTTGGCAAACGGGCTACGGTCTCTTCTAGTGTTGGCACAACACCGAGCATTAGTCTTCGTTAGGACCAATTTTGTTCGTTGCTCATTTTCATAGTCGTGTTAGCCACATTAATCTCCACCGTGTGTGTATAGTCGTAGGTTCTTGTCACCCTTTTGACCTTTTCCTTTGAATTTGTTTTTGGTTGTATTTTACCCACTTTTGACAATAACCTTTTCGTTTGGTTATTCCATTTGCTATCCACCTTCCTACCCATCCACCATAGGCCTTTGTGTGTGTGTGTCTTGTGTATTCGCTTTGCTCTCGACAAGAACAACCTTTCCGACCTTTCCAATTTTTGTCTAGGGAAAGCGGAGATGGCAACTTCAACAACCAAGATGGTTTTGCCACACGCCACAACTTATGGGTGCAACACCAAGAATTCAATGCCCAATTTGAGAGGCTTGAGAACCGGCTTGATGAAACTTTTCGAGAATTCGACTACCGTGACCGGCAACGCCAAGTAGAGCACAATGCTCAATTCCAAGCTCTTCACCAAGCTATGGCCAACCTCGGCAATCGTCATGGACACCATTCAAGCTCGTCAAGCACGCGCTCCTCAAGTCATCATGGCGACTCCTCGCGCTCCCATTCTCATCATGGAGAACCCCACCACCAAAATGGGGAACATCAAGCTCGTCATCGCCATGAACAAGTGGTTGAGCCACAACATCAACAACTGCACCACACAAGACGTCATCGACACCATGATCACCAGGCGCATCCGCAAAACCAAGAAGAACATGGTCGCCCTCCACAACAAGCTATGGTACAAACGCCACCACCACCCTAAGAACAAGAACGCCTTGGTGAACACAACCGCGTTGATAGGCGCATACACCCGAACCATGACCGTCACCATCAACAACAAGTTCATCGAGCTCCACAATGGGATACAAGTGATGATGACAAGGAGGCACAACACGCGAGACGCAACAACCTCTATGCTCAACCCCACCATCATCATCAACAACCAATGAATGCAAATGATCCTAAGCAAAGGCGTAGAAGAGACTTTGCGCATCAAGCTCCTCCTCAACCGCGTCCTCGAGAAAATCAAGCTCCTCATCCACCACCACGTGCACCAAGTGAAGCAAGCATAAGGCAAGATCACCACAACTACCACCGTGAACATGAAGAGGGCAAGTTTGGGAAGCTCAAGTTCATTATGCCCAAGTTCAAGGGAGAAGAAGACGCCGATGCATACATTGATTGGGAGCTCAAAGTTGAGAAGATCTTCCGAGTCCACAACTACTCCGAAGAGAAGAAAGTTGCAATGGCATCCCTTGAGTTTGAGGACTATGCAAATGTTTGGTGGGAAGACTTCCAAAAGAACCGCTAGAAGAATGAGGAACCTCCAATTGAAACTTGGACCGAGATGAAGGAAGTAATGTACACACGCTTCGTCCCCGAGCATTATTGCCAAGATCTCTTCGACAAGCTACAAAACTTGAAACAGGGCACCAAGTCAATTGAAGAGTTCTACAAGGAAATGGAGAAAACCATGATGCGAGCTGATGTGAGAGAACTCGAAGAGCAAACCGTACCAAGGTTCCTCAACGGTTTGAGCCGCCCAATAAGGAAGATTGTTGACTTTCAACCGTACAAGAACCTCACCGAGCTCCTCCATCAAGCTACCAAAGCTGAGCGGCACTTGCAAAAGGAGAATGCATACGAAAAGCAAAAGTCATACTTTGCGTCCATCAATGCAAATACTCCCGCAAAGCCAACAAACCAAGCAACGAGCTCATCCAAGCAAGCAAAGACCGTGATAGCACCCTCCTCCAACACGACATCGGATAGTCAAGTCACTTGCTTGAAGTGTGGAGTGAAAGGTCACAAGTCATATGAGTGCACCAACTCACGTGTGATGCTTACGGATGAGAATGGCGCAACCTACTCCGTAAGTGAAGAGGAGTATGAAGCTCTCACTCAACGAGCTATTGCAAGGACAGCCGCAATGGAAGAGGATGACACACTTGTATGCGAGCATGATCTAGGCCCCGCACTTGTCATAGCATAAATCTCGCCAACAAACTCCATCCCAAGAGAGGACCAACGCCTCAATATCTTCCAAACTCGTGCCGGAATTGATGGCAAGTCCATAAAAGTAATCATCGATGGAGGTAGTTGCCAAAACTTGGCAAGTACGGAGCTTTGTGAGAAACTAAAGTTGCAATGCATAGAGCACCCTCACCCCTACCATGTACAATGGCTTGATGACAATGGAGCACTCAAGATAACATCAAAGGTCCATGTCTCCTTCAAGATTGGACCATATGAAGACACCGTCGAATGTGATGTCATGCCAATGTCCGTGTGACACATGCTACTTGGAAGGCCATGGCAATACGATAGAGAAGCAATACATCATGGTTCCACCAACCAATACTCCTTCAAGTGGAACGACAAGAAATTTGTGCTCAAACCCATGACGCCTAGCCAAGTCATCGCATCCAACATGACACCCATTAACAAGATAAAGAAAGCTAAGGACCCTTCTGAGACGAGTCGTGAGAGAGTGAACCAGAGTGAGTTTGAGAATGGCTTCGACAACATGATGGCAAGATTTTCCAACCACAACATGATGGCAAGATTTTCCACAAGCTCTTCAACAAGTTTGAGAATGGCTTCGACACCGGTGATCCGACCATGTACAAGAACAAGGCCAAGGACACACCTCCTTCCTTGCATGATGAACGAACATCGTCGAGGTTGACTCATTTTCAAGCGGGGGGAGATGATGTATCCCAACATACGAAAACCACCTTTGGTCCACATCATGCTACGCTAATCATCACGCCAAAGGTGAACTCCTTCCATGCTTTGCCTTTTGTTGGTTATTATGCGAATGGAATCCTACTTGAGACAAATGCCCATGATCTGACTAGGTCCATGAACATGATGCCAAGAAGATGCAGAAAGGATGGCCCTGGAGCCAAGACAACCAAGCAAGAGGCCTGGAAGAGAAGACGCAAGAAACTGCTGAAGCAGGACCGGAGTCTCCGGACCAGCAGACCGGAGTCTCTGGTCTACCACACTGGAGTCTCCCGCCCGTGTCCGGATCGACCCCTGAACCTGCGCCTAGGACAATCTGAGACCCCCCTTCCGGAGGCGACACCGGAGACAGACCGGAGTCTCCGGACCCCGCAACGGAGTCTTTGGACCGAGCATTGTGGGCCTGCGCGCCTCAAGCTGGGCTTGGCCCATGTAACGCCCCAAACTTCCTGCTTATGCCTATTTTACCCCTAGCTCGTGGCTGGCCTATATATATGCCCCCACCCCATTCTTGAAACCCTAGAGATGATGATGAATTAAGGCATGTTCCTAACCCTAGATGGGAACCCCCTCTCAATAGTAAATCTATGAGTTGTACAAGGCCTTGGAGTCGGTGCCCTTCTCCAAGTTGTCAAGACCCTCCTAAAGTGTTTGGTCTCTCCCTATCAAGGATTCTAGTAGTGCTTGGTCTCTCCCCTTTGGGATTCTACTTGGTTGCTACTCTCTCCTTGGTTTGGATTCTACCGTCCGCTTGCCGATCTCTCCTTTGGTGATTCTACCGCAAGGTCTCTCGCCGAGGATTCTATTGGATTGGTTGTTCGAACCAACGGGAGCAAATCGAATTGGGTGTGATTTGGCGTCTGTTTGTATCTTTAGCTTGCATTAGAGTTGTGTTCATCGTGTTCATCATGTTTTCCCTCACTTCCGCCTCAAATCCGTGAAGATCGGGCCACTCCAAGGGTAAATCCACAAGGAGACCCATAACACATAGTCAAATATGATCTCCTAGCTTCATCTCTAATGTTGGGAACAAAATCTTCAATTGGCTTCCGAAGCCCCGGATCAGCAACTCTGTCATCCATATCAAGCTTAATCCGTGCTCTTTTATGCTCGACATTGCCACCTTCACCTTGAGGTACTAAATCTATACTACTGCTTGTGGCATCTTGTCCTCAAATGACGAATTTGTCCATCTAAAACCTCATAAATTTCAAGTGATTTGAACAAAAATTAGTTAGCCTCTAACAATAGTTGAACATGTGACATATATGTATGAACAAAAGTTAACAGAATAACATATAACACATAAATCAACAATTTCAAGTACCAATTTCTATAAAAATTATATGCTGCAGGCAAAAAGAATGATAGTTTAGATCAAATTTGAGGACGACTGAATTCAAGAGAAATTACCTGCTGTGGACAAAATCACAAAATATTGGGTGCCTCAGGCCTCAGCGGTTCCTGACTTCCAGTCCTGGGTTAGTCGCTACGGTGTGCTGCCACGGGACTGCGAGTCAGCAACCCACGCGACCGTGCTGCTTGATGTCGGAGGCGGGAGCGGCTGGAGCACCGCCAGGAGCTGGCCAGGGCGTTGGGGAGAAAGAGGCAAGGGCGGCGTCACCGTGTCAGTCTATCCCGGGGCGGCATGATCGATGCGGCGTGATGATTCAAGAAGGCGAGCGGGTGACGGTTGGGTGCCGGGATCGATTAGCCTGACTCGCTCGCTCACGTATGTGAAGTCCACATTGTTGTTGGGCTGCAGCCAGAAGGGGACTAGGTTAAACGGGAATCAGACTTTTAGATAAATAAATCATATATGGTCCCTGCCTAACTTGAGCTCGACCCGGGCTTCACCTCGTTTAGCACGGGCCCTAAGTCTGCCCCTACTTATGCTCTCCACACCGGAGTAACATCGCTTAAGTCTTACACTTAACTATAGCATAAATACTACAACTCCCTATTGGTCTTCTTGATAAAAATGTAGAAATGCATCTTCTTGTACGGTCTAGCACCGACAAGATACTGAGATGGCACACATAGGACCAACCTCGGTTCTGCAAACTCTGCCTCGCGCGGCGTCGGGAAGCTCGGTGCCTCGGCGTCACATGCATGGTATCGGACGACGGAGTCTGGGCATGCGCCCACATGCGCATCGTGAATAGGGGCAGGTGATCGCTCAGTGTATGGCGCCAGAAAAGTGTTGGTGCGGTGTTGATGTAGAGCTCGTTGGGAACTCCAAGAGGAAGGTATGATGAGCATAGCAGCAAGTTTCCCTCAGTTATGAAACCAAGGTTTAATCGAACTAGTAGGAGTAAGGAAACACCCCAAAGGTGTTGCTAGCTGAGCCTTGACAGGGCGCACTACCGGTGCTAGTAGCAACGTGGAGACCTGCACAACACAACCACAAAACTTTGTCCCCAACTTGCGATGAGGTTGTCAATCTCACCGTGTTTTGCTGAAAACAAAGGGTTAAACGTATCGAATGGAATGAAGTAATAGTTTGCAGAAAGTAAACACAAGTAGTAAACAGTTTGTAGATTGTATGTAAAAGAAAAGGACCAGGATCCATAGTTCACTAGAGGTGGCTCTCCTTAAGATAGATAACATGCTGGGTGAACAAATTACAGGGAGGCAATTGACAAACATCGAGAAAGCAATACATGCATATACTAATCATCTTGACTCCTTTGAGACTGGATTGGGCATTACAACAGTATACATAGACCACCATCCAACTGCATCTATGACTAATAATTCACCTTCAGGTTATCATCCGAACCCCCTCCAGTATTAAGTTGGAAGCAACATATTATTGCTTTATGAATTGCATGTAATGTAAACAATACGATTGTTCTATGAACAAAGGATTGTTGTTTTCTCCCTAGTAGCAACAGCACATCTAGTACCTTAGAGATTTACATGTCACTTCCCAGTTACGGAGGCATGAACCCACTATCGAGCATAAATACTAACTCTTGGAGTTGCTAGCATCTACTTTGCCAAGATAGCTACTAACAACGGAAATCATGCAAGATCACAAATAACAAAGACATGATAGAATCAATAATCAATCTGAAATAGCATCTCAATATCCATCGGATCCCCGCAAACACAACATGCAGAATTACAAATAGATGATCTTGATCATGAACGGAGCTCACAAGATCTAGACATGAAAGCACAAAGGAGGAGAACCAGCCATCTAGCTACTACATGGATCCGTAGTCCAAGGATGAACTACTCACGCATCACACCGGAGGCTTGCATGGTGATGAAGAAGGCCTCCAGGGTGAACTCCCCTCTCCGGCAGGGTACCGGGAAGAGCTTTAGATCCCTCCAGATCTAGGGATGGATATGACGGCGGCTATACTCTTTCGTGGATTTTTGATCAGGTACTTAGAGTTTTCGTCCCGACGGCATCTTATGGCGGAAGGGGAGGCCGAGGGGTGCTGTGGGTTGGCTGCACACCACCTGGCGCAGGCCGGGCTGCTGCCAGGTGGTGTGGTGGCCCCAGCCCTCTCTCTCGTCTCATACTGGCATCTAATGACTTCCGGAAAAATAGGCACTTTGGCTTTTGTCCCGTCCAATTCCGAGAATATTCATTTTCTGAGTTTCCTAGAACCAAAAACAGCAGAAAACAGGCAGCTGGCACTGTGGCTCTTGTTAATAGGTTAGTCCAAGAAATCATATGAAAAGTACTCCAAAGTGTGGACAAAACACAAGAAAGTGGATAAAACTAAGCATGGAACATCAAGAATTATAGATACATTTGTAATGTATCAACATCCCCAAGCTTAACTCCTGCTCGTCCTCGAGTAGGTAAGTGATAAAAAGAAAGAATAATTTTTGAGGTGACATGCACCATCAAAGACTTGATCAAAGTATTTGCAAAACATTCAAAGCTGGGATCATAGTACTTCAATCATAACATGAAAGACAAGGTTCTAGCAATAAGACAAAGAAACTATGATGCAACATGAAAACACACAAACAAAAGATTCATGAATAACAATGCTTTGCAAGACGTTTGTTTGTTTCATATAAACAAAACATAGCATAATAGTATTCAGCTTGTCCCTCAACAGAGTAGCAAATATAAATGCATAGGACACCTTCAAAGTTCATAAGAGTGACTAGATACAAATAGTTTAAAACAAGCAATATCAAGTTATGCATCAATCAACCAGTCTTGGGACAATGCACATAGAACTAAGAATGGCCACTATGCTCTCAAAGTAGGTGCATAAAGGTAGAAGATGGAGACTCAATATATAATGGTGGAAGAAAGGCCTTCATAGAAGGAAGCAGGGATTCAAGTCTCATAAAGAGCTTCTAAAAATTATGGTACTTATAGCTTTCATCTCTCATTGCCCCTATCATAAGCATCTTGAAGTGATTAAGGTTAAAGTGAACAAACTATGGTGTACATGCTTGACGAAGTATAAGTCAGAAATCTCATGTCCCTTGTATACGAGGGCCGCTCCTCATGCTACTCAAGTTTAGTCACCGGTAAGTTCTTGTCATCATAAGTACATGTGTATCATAGAGAACCGCCAACGGGGTACCCCTTGCCTGATGATACGGAAGAATCCCCATATCAAAATGACAAGGCAAACAGACAACGAGCATCTCAACAATCTTCTTATTTACCATGGGAATATGGTGCTTTTTTCTCTCTTTCCTCTTTTCATAATCTCTTTTTTTTCTTTTTCTCTTTTTTCTCAATATAGGACTCTTTTTTTATAAGAAGAATGCTTCGTAGACAGCTCATTATGGTTACGCCACAGGTTTCCACCATGTCAGCATGGATTAGACCAGCGGCCTAGGCGTCTCTCTAACACATATACATAACTCCATGGACTAACAAGCTCCCCTTTCATTTCACACCGACGACATCCATATACAAAAGAGCATGATATCAACTAGGTACAAGTACCAAGTGCAATGTTGAAAGTGTTCCCCATGAAAGCATGGTTCTGCTAATTCCCAACAAATAAGTGCAAGCATATACAACATAGACGACACAATGGTTCAAGTTTATTAAGGGCAAGAAAAGTAAAGTGTGTTATGAAGTTCGTGAGAGCTTTAATCACTAGTTTTCTCATAACAAGCTTAATTTGGAAGGTAAACAAAAGCATGAATATACTTGGAATAGCATAAGCTAATAGGTAGGTATGGTGAACTCTTTGGAATAACTTGGTTTAGGGAGTTGGATGCATGAGTGGAACTCATACTTGGTTGTGGAGGCTAGCAAAAGACTGGGAGCGAAAAACTAAGAGAGCAACAATGGGCATAATCATGCAGAGCGACAAAAGATCATTGATCAAAGCATAAAGTGATACTACAAGTTGAAAACTAAAGGATCATAAAGGCTATGGTGACTTGAGATAGTCATAACATGGTGTGATCATGCGCCAAGTCAACCCAAATGAAGCATCAAAGGAGAATACCACTATACTATGCTTTAATATGCTAAAACAACGCATGATTCATCCAAGGCACATTAAGAAATCTCAATTGTTTACAACAAGTCATGCTACAACAAAGAATACTAAGCATAAATCCAAAACAATATCAAGCATGTCATGATAAAGCATATGCCATAGTCAAAAACAAGCTCTTTTTACCACATAAGCATGAACTTTCCTACTCTTTTCCAAACCAAACCAAACTATTTGCAAACCAATGTATGAAAGAGGGGGTCCAACCAATTTATTCAGCAAACTAAGAAAACCAAAAGCAAACGAAAAACCAAAACGAAAACAAAGAAGAAGACGCTCCAAAAACAACACAACTGCGCGTGAAACAATAAAAATGAAGCGTTTGGAAGAAACTTGCAGTTTTTATTGATGAAGAAGGGGATGCCTTGGGCATCCCCAAGCTTTGACGCTTGTACTTCTTGGATATTTCTTGGGGCGACATGCGTGGCATTCCCAAGCTTGAGATTTATTCCATCCTTCATCTCATTACTCATTCCTTCCGTACACCTGAAATTTTTCCTTCATACAAAACTTCACGCAATCTTTATTAGCAACATTAGTGTACTCAAGATAAAAGGTCTTAAGGTTCAGTTCTAATGCTAAATAAACTACCATTAGAACACTAGCTACTGTAGCACTTCCCTCAAAAAGCTCAATTCCCCAAAAGAACTCAAAAAGGAACCAACAAGAAGCAAATGCAGAAAATGGCAGAAATCTGTCAAAACAGACCAGCAGGTAAAGCCGAATTTTTTCGAAGACCTTATGTTGCTCAAATAAAAAAGTGTTGAACTAACGAAAGTTATATAACAACCTAGGTCAAAAGCACAAAAATTCACGCCTCAAAAAGACGTTCAGAGATTTTACACGAAATTTTACGGTGAAGCACAAAAATCTGTTTCGGGGCAGCAACTTTCCCAATCATTACTTCTCTCTCATTAGAGTTTACTCTTGGCACAAAAAGCAAATAAAAAGGATAAGGAGCGGTTATTACTGAAGTAATAAATTCCAAGAATCATCTAAAACTTTTGGGTTATCTCCCAATAAGTACTTTTCTTTAACGCCTTTAAGTTAGGCATAAGAAGCAAGAAAGAATCAAGTGTTCTCAAATGAAGAAGCATTAAAACCAAATTCCTTGCCCTTACCTCTCTTACTTTTATTCTTAACCTTGGGGAAAATATGATTGTTTGGTGGAGAAGAAGGTGCATGGTCCCCTTTCCCATATCTATTATTGCTCCAAGGAGTTCTAATAGGGACCTTCCAAGTGTAATTTGTCCTTTTCCTGCACATTCAATAACAAGATAATCAGTAGAAATCATTTTCCCAAGGATATTTGTAAACACTCCTTCAGCTATTCCAGTAGGTAATATGGTAGCATTATTAGCAAGAGATATTTCTTTTCCTCCTTTAGTAAGACCCCAAAGATTCAAAGATTCATAAATATCTTTGGGCATAAGCCAAAATTCAGACATGATATCACAGCGGGCTTGAAAAGTTTCAGTGATTATCTCAATATTTACTGTAGGGAGCCACTTTGATGGTTCAGAATTGACATAATTGTGATACTCCCTAAGCGTATTATAGCAATCTTTTAAGCTAGCAGTGCTAGTCTCAAGAGTGTTCAATCTAGCAAATATTCTTGCGAAAGAAATATCAGTTTGGCTAGGCAAGTTGTAAGTAAGGATCAATTTCTTTATAGCATTAATAGCATGATCCTCATTATATTGTAGGAAATCTCCTCCCACAACAGCATCTAAAGCATATTTATAGCAAAGAGCAATCCCAAGGTAAAAACTGCTAAGGAATAAGCTTTGAGTCATTTTAGGCTCAGTTTTTTCATGTAGATCAGAGATTCTAGACCAAGCTTCCTTAAAACTTTCCTCAATTCCTTGTTTAAAAGTGAAAATCATTTCCTCGGGTGACATAGTGACTGGAGCAAGGCTAGACATAGTGGCAACTTAAGAAAGGAACTAATTTTTTTGTGTTTTTTTGAAAAAGAAACAAGCAAACAAAGCAAAAGAAATTAAGCAAAACAAAAATAACAAAGTAAAGAGATTGGTTATGAGGGACTCCCCTTGTGAAGATGTCCTATAGGCGAAAGGGGAGGCCGAGGGGGTGTCAGGGCTGGCCAGAGCACCCCCTGGCGCGGGCCAGGCTGGGAAGCACGGCCAGGTGGTGTGGTGGCCCCCAGGCCCCTCTATGTCTCGTACTCTGGCATCTGATGACTTCTGGAAAATAGGCACTTTGGATTTTGTCCCGTACAATTCCGAGAATATTCATTTTCTCACTTTCCTGGAACCAAAAATAGCAGAAAATAGGCAGCTGGCACGGTGGCTCTTGTTAATAGGTTAGTCCAAGAAATCATATGAAAAGTACTCCAAAGTGTGGACAAAACACAAGAAAGTGGATAAAACTAAGCATGGAACATCAAAAATTATAGATACATTTGCAATGTATCAGTAGACGCTCGAGATCGACCTGACGCATACCAAACACATGATGGTGCGCCCAGCTTCGGTTCCCGAAACATGGACGGTGATGGTCAGGACGAAAACAGAGCCGTCCTCCCCCTCGCAAATGAGCCGGCAGCGTGTCGAGTCAGGGAACAACACATGCTCTTGGAGAAGTTGGGTGTGGCCGTGTGAGTGAAGGAAATATGCCCTGAGAGGCAATAATAAAGTTGTTATTGTGTATTCCTTATATATGATAGATGTTTATTTTACATGCTAGAATTGTATTGATCGGAAACATCAATACATGTGTGTTTAATAAACAAAAAGAGTTCCTAGTTATGCCTCTCTTATAGACAAGCTTGTTGATTACCAAGATGATCAAGGTTTCCTGATCATGGACATTGGATGTTGTTAATAACAAGGTCACACCATTGGTGGAATGATGTGATGAACATTCATCCGAAGTATAGCATTACGATCAAGTCATTATGTTTATATTGCTATAAAATCATACGAAGTAATCTTTATCCTTAGACCATGAGATCATGTTAATTGCTAACACCAGAAGAGTATCTTGATAACATCAAATGTCATACCGTAACAGGGTGACTATAAAGATGGGTTCAGTACTACGAAGGTGTTATGTTGAGTCTCATGGATCAAGAGTGGAATTTGTCAATCCTAATGATGGATAGATATACTCTGGGCCCTCTCGGTGATATCACATTGAGATAGCTTGCAAGCAAGTGATGTGATCACTAGAATGTTATATCACGGGAACGAGAAAAGAGTGCATATCGGTAACGAGATCAAACTAGGTATGGAATACCAATGATCAAATCTCGGACATGTAATATATCGCGAGACAAAGGGATTTAGTTACAAGCGTTAAAGGTTCTCACGATCACAGAAGTCATCGTTGAATGTGTAGGAGTCAGTACGGAAATCTAGGTCCCGCTGCTGATTATTGATCGGAGAAGGGTCTCGATCATGTCTGCATTATTCGTGAACTGTAGGGTGACACACTTAAGAGTTATCAGACACCATTTAGGAGCACATATGTTTCAGACGAAAGAATTGCAAAGCGCAGGAATTGTTTCAATAGAAACCGGAAATTGTTTCGGGTGAAATTGCAGAAAGTGGTTCTGCATGTGATATTGAAATATTGCAAGGGGCTATATGTGAATGTTTGTTAATTAAAGTAATTAACAAAATTCTGAATAAATTTAATAAAAGAGTTTTATTAAATGAGAGAGCATTAAATTTGGAGAATTTTAATGCATTTAAAGTGGAGACTTTAAAAGGGAATGTGAAGAGGCATTTTAATGTGGAGGGGTTACCACCACATGAATGGGGGAGGTTAGGGGTCACCCCCCCATACGCTAGCCATGGAGAATAGGGGCACCCCCCCCTCCTCCTATAAAAGGCCACCCATTCCCTCCTTCATCCTCACACCTCCTTGTGAGGATCTCTCTCCCCCTCTAGAATTATTCCCCCGTGGTCTCGGATTAGCGAGATACATGTTCCTGATGGCATTTCGTCTAGAAGGAGTTGCTGCTTCCGCTGGATCGCTGGAGCGAGGAGGTGGAGGTTGTCCGGTGGCTTGAACGTGTGTGCGAGTACGAATGCGCTGCTGAGTTGCGGCGCTCGGACTTCCTCACGATTTTGAGATTGGCAAGTGTACGACTACATCAACCACGAGTTCCTACTCGTTAACAAAACTCGTTGTCTTCGAGGGTAAGTTCTCGTTGGATGTATGTCCACCCGTTGCTTTGTACCTAGTAGATAGATCTTGGCGTATAGTTCACACCGTAGGAAAATTTTTGTTTTCTATGATGCGGAACCAACGGTGGTATCAGAGCCTGATCTATGCGTAGGTGCTTTGCACGGGTAGTACACATATGTTTATATGTGGGCGATGATGATCATGTTATTGCATCTTCTATGTATTTTGGATATTGGTGGCATAGTGGGATGAAGCAGCCCGGACCAACCTTACATGTCATCGTACATGAGACCGGTTCCACGACTGACATGCAACTTGTTTTGCATAAGTGGCTGGCGGGTGTATGTCTCTCCTACTATAGTCAATATCTGATTTACAACAAGTTGCTAATAACTTAGTTATCATCGTTGTGGTTCATGTTTGTAGGTAAGAACGGTTCTATCTTCGAAAGCCCTAAGCCACGTAAAACTTGCAATTGATAAATTAGAGGCGTCTAGTTTAGATTGTTGTTGGGCTAGTGTATTGATATGGTATTGTTGTAAGTAGATGTATGATAGATACTCTTACAACACATTCGACGTGTAAGTTCCATAGACCTTGGCCTTACACACAAAGGAATGATAGAGATCATACCACAATGCAAATGATAGAGATCAAATGCATTGACCATATCATCTCACTTTACACATTAGATGTTAGCATCTTATACTGCTAGTTTGGCGCTTTTGGTAGCATTATAAGATGATCCCTCATTTAGATATCAAGATAAAATATGTTCTTCCTTGAGTATGCACTGTTCTATGGATCGTGTTTCGAGACATCACGTGATGATCGGGTGTACTCAACTCTACGCTTTCATACAACGGGTGTAAGACAGTTTTACACACGCGAGTACTAAGGTTCTTACTTGGCGAGCCAAGCATGTATAGACATGGCCTCGGAACACAGACTGAAAGGTTAAGCATGAGTCATATGGTTGATATGATGCCCATATAGATGCTCGCCTTTGAAACTACACCGACTCACGTGATGATCGGACTTGGTGTAGTGGATTTGGTTCATGTAATCACCAAAAAGGCACGAGGGATGTCGTTTTTGAGTGGGAGTTCATTAGTAATTTGGATTAGTTGAACTCAATCTCTCATAAACTTAGTCTAAATAAACTTTACAAATTCTGGTGTAGATGGCACCACCTGCTTTTAATTTCAATGTGTTCATGGAGAAAGAGAAACTTGCTACGAATGGTAGCAACTTCACCAACTGGGCTATGAATTTGAGGATTCTCCTCACTGTTGCACAAAAGCAATATGTGCTAGATGCTCCGCTAGGCCCCCCCAACAGATCCTGATGCCCCTGACAAGGAAAAGAATGTCTATGTGACTCGTCAGGAGGACCACAACTTAGTTCATTGCGGCATACTGTATGGGCTAGAGCCAGAACTTCGAAAGCATTTCGAAAATGGCAATGCCTTTGATACCATGGGAGAATTGAAAATGATTTTCGATACCCATGCTGTCGTAGAGAGTTATAATGCTACTAAAAAGTTCTTTAGCTGCATGATGGAGGAGAATAGCTCCGTTAGTGAGCATGTACTCAAAATGTCTGGGTACGCCGATAAGCTTGTGTCCTTGGGAATAACGATTCCCATTGACTTGGGAATACATCGTGTTCTCCAATCTCTGCCACCTAGCTACAAGAGCTTCGTGATGAACTATAATATGCAGGGCATGAAGAAGACTCTTCCCGAGCTTCTGTCAATGCTTAAGACTGCAGAAGTGGAGATTAGGAAAGAACATCAAGTGTTGATGATCAATAGGACCACCGTTTTCAAGAAGGACAAGAAAGGCAAGCACAAGGGAAAGAAGGGTGGAAAATCTGTTGACGCGCCTGAAAAGAAACCCCGAGCTGGCCCTAAGTCCGATACCGAGTGCTACTATTGCAAGGGGACTGGCCATTGGAAGCGCAACTACCCCAAGTATTTGGCAGACAAGAAGTCCGGCAAGGCAAACAAAGGTATATGTGATATACATGTTATTGATGTGTGCTTGACTAGTACTCGCAGTAGCACCTGGGTATTTGATACGGGATCAGTTGCTAATATATGTAACTCGATTCAGGGGTTGTGGAACAAGCGACAACTAGCAAGGGATGAGGTCACAATGCGGGTCGGCAATGGATCAAGAGTTGATGTGATCGCCGTCGGAACGCTGCCTCTCCATATGCCATCGGGATTAGTCATAAACCTAAATAATTGTTATTTGGTGCCTGCACTTAGCATGAACATTATATCCGGATCATGTTTGATGCAAAGTGGTTATTCTTTTAAATCTGAAAACAATGATTGTTCGATTTATATGGATAATATCTTTTATGGTCATGCATCTATGTTGAATGGTTTATTTCTGATGGATCTCGATAGTAATATTACGCACATTCATAATGTTAATGCTAAAAAGATTAAACTTGATGATGATATATCTGCATATATGTGGCACTGCCGTCTAGGTCATATTGGCGTTAAACGCATGAAGAAACTCCATTCTGATGGACTTTTGGAATCACTTGATTTTGAATCATTTGATACATGTGAGCCATGCCTTATGGGCAAGATGACTAGAACGCCGTTTTCCGATTCAATGGAACGGGCGACAGATTTATTGGAAATCATACATACTGATGTGTGTGGACCAATGAGTGTGTCGGTGCGAGGTGGATATCGTTATTTTTTTTACTTTCACGGATGATTTGAGTAGATACAGGTATATCTATTTGATGAAACACAAGTCTGAAACTTTTGAAAAGTTCAAGGAATTTTAGAATGAAGTGGAAAATCATCGTAATAGAAAGATCAAATTTCTATGGTCTGACCGTGGAGGAGAGTATCTAAGTTACGAGTTTAGCACACACATGAAAGAGTGTGGAATAGTTTCACAACTCACGCCTGTCGGAACACCACAACGTAATGGTGTGTCGGGACGTCGTAATCGTACCTTATTGGATATGGTTCGATCTATGATGTCTCTGACTGACTTGCCACTGTCATTTTGGGGTTATGCACTGGAAACAGCTGCATTCACTTTAAATCGGGCACCATCTAAATCCGTTGAAATGACACCTTATGAATTATGGTTTGAAAACAAACCTAAGATGTCATTTCTTAAAGTTTGGGGATGTGATGTTTATGTGAAGAAACTTCAACCAGATAAACTCGAAACCAAAGCGGAAAAATGCGTCTTCATAGGATACCCTAAGGAAACGATTGGGTATACCTTCTATCACAGATCCGAGGGCAAGGTCTTTGTTGCCAAGAATGGATCCTTTCTTGAGAAGGAGTTTCTCGTGAAAGGTGTGGGTAGTCGGAAGGTAGAACTCGAAGAGGTTATTGAACCTTCTCTTCATGAAATGGCGAGTAGTGCAGCACCGGAAGATGTTTCGGAGTTGACTTCACCTAATGAAGAGAGAGCTAATGATATTGATCATGAAACTCCGAAAGAGGACACTACCGAACCTCGCAGGTCAAGCAGGACACGTCTACTCTGAAGCTGTCCTATTGTAAATTTCATGGTTGATGAAATGGATGACCCTGCGACGTATGAAGAAGCGATGATGAGCCCGGATTCCAACAAATTGCTAGAAGCCATGAAATCCGAGATGGAATCCATGTACAAGAACCAAGTTTAGACCTTGGTGGACTTACCTCACGATCGAAAGGCCGTTGAGAATAAATGGATTTTCAAAAGAAAAACTGATGCTGATGGTAATGTGACCATCTATAAGGCTCGACTTGTCACAAAGGGGTTTCGATAAATTCAAGGAGTTGACTACGATGAGACATTCTCTCCCGTAGTGATGCTTAAGTCAGTTAGGATTATGTTAGCAATTGCTGCATATTTCGATTATGAAATATGGCAGATGGACGTCAAAACTGCGTTCCTCAATGGTAATATTGAAGAAGAGTTGTATATGATACAACCTAAGGGTTTTGTCGATCCTAAGGATGCTAATAAGGTATGCAAACTTTAGGGATCCATCTATGGACTGAAGCAAGCATCCCGGAGTTGGAATCTCCGCTTTGATGAGGTGATCAAAGAGTTTGGATTTGTCCAAACTTATGGAGAGGCTTGTATTTACAAGAAAGTGAGTGGGAGCAATGTGGCATTTCTGATATTATATGTGGATGACATATTATTGATTGGAAATGATATAGATCTTTTAAACAGTGTTAAAAGTTATCTAAACAGCAAATTTTCGATGAAAGACCTTGGTGAAGCGTCATATATATTAGGAATTAAAATCTATAGAGATAGATCAAGGCGCCTAATTGGGCTATCGCAGAGTACATACCTTGATAATATATTAAAGAAGTTTAATATGGACGAAAGTAAGAAGGGGTTCTTACCTATGTTGCAAGGCAAGACATTGAGTAAGACTCAAAGTCCGGCTAGGGTGGAAGAAAGAGAGATGATGGATAAGATCCCCTATGCCTCGGCCATAGGCTCTATTATGTATGCCATGCTATGTACAAGACCAGATGTGGCACATGCTATTAGTTTGACTAGTAGGTACCAATCTGATCCAGGTTCGGAACACTGGATAGCGGTAAAGAACATCCTCAAGTACTTAAGAAGAACTAGGGATATGTTTCTTATATACGGAGGTGAAGAAGAGCTAGTCGCTAAGTGTTATGTCGATGCTAGTTTTGACACCGATCCAGATGACTCTAAGTCTCAATCCAGATACGTATTTCTCTTGAACAGAGAAGCAATTAGTTGGAGGAGTTCCAAACAACCTGTGGTGGCTGGATCAACGACGGAGGCGGAATATGTTGCTGCTTCAAAAGCAGCGCAGGAAGAGGTTTGGATGAAAGAGTTCATTACGGAACTAGGTGTGGTTCCTAGTGCATTGTACCCAATGGTGATCTATTGTGACAACAATGGAGCCATAGCCAACACAAAGGAACCGAGGTCTCACAAAAATTCCAAGCATATTAAGCGCCGGTTTCACTCCATCCGCGAGCATGTCAAGGATGGAGATATAAAGATTTATAAAGTACACACGAACCTAAATGTAGCAGATCCATTGACTAAAGTTCTCCCTAGGGCAAAACATGATCAACACCAGAACTCCATGGGTGTTAGATTTATCACTATGTGAACTAGATTATTGTCTCTAGTGCAAGTGGGAGACTGAAGGAAATATGCACTAAGAGGCAATAATAAAGTTGTTATTATGTATTCCTTATATATGTAGATATTTATTTTACATGCTAGAATTGTATTGATCAGAAACATCAATACATGTGTGTTTAATAAACAAAACGGGTTCCTAGTTATGCCTCTCTTATAGACTAGCTTGTTGATTAACAAGATGATCAAGGTTTCCTGATCATGGACATTGGATGTTGTTAATAACAAGGTCACACCATTGGTTGAATGATGTGATGAACATTCATCTGAAGTATAGCATTACGATCAAGTCATTATGTTTATATTGCTATAAAATCATACGAAGTAATCTTTATCCTTAGACCATGAGATCATGTTAATTGCTAACACCGGAAGAGTATATTGATAACATCAAACGTCACACCGTAAGAGGGTGACTATAAAGATGGGTTCAGTACTACGAAGGTGTTATATTGAGGCTCATGGATCAAGAGTGGAATTTGTCAATCCCGATGACGGATAGATATACTCTGGGCCCTCTCGGTGATAGCTTGCAAGCAAGTGATGTGATCACTAGAATGTTATATCACGGGAACGAGAAAAGAGTGCATATCAGTAACGAGATCAAACTAGGTATGGAGATACCGATGATCGAATCTCGGACATGTAATATATCGTGAGACAAAGGGATTTAGTTACAAGCGTTAAAGGTTCTCACGATCACAGAAGTCATCGTTGAATGTCTAGGAGTCAGTACGGATCTCCAGGTCCCGCTGCTGATTATTGATCGGAGAAGGGTCTCGATCATGTCTGCATTATTCGCGAAGCATAGGGTGACACACTTAATAGTTACCGGATACCATTTAGGAGCACATATGTTTCAGACAAAAGAATTGCAAAGCGCATGAATTGTTTCAATAGAAACCAGAAATTGTTTCGGGTGAAATTGCAGAAAGTGGTTCTGCATGTGATATTGAAATATTGCAAGGGGCTATATGTGAATGTTTGTTAATTAAAGTAATTAACAAAATTCTGAATAAATTTAATAAAAGAGTTTTATTAAATGAGAGAGCATTAAACTTGGAGAATTTTAATGCATTTAAAGTGGAGACTTTAAAAGGGAATGTGAAGAGGCATTTTAATGTGGAGGGGATACAACCACATGAATGGGCGAGGTGAGGGGTCACCACCCCATGCACCGGCCATGGAGAGGAGGGGAACCCCCCTCCTCCTATAACAATCCACCCATTCCCTCCTTCATACTCACACCTCCTTGTGAAGGATATCTCTCTCCCTCTAGAATTATTCACCCATTGTCTCGGATTAGCGAGATACATGTTCCCGGTGGCATTTCATCTGGAAGGAGTTGCTGCTTCCGCTGGATCGCTGGAGTGAGGAGGTGGAGGTTGTCCGGTGGCTTGAACGTGTGTGCGAGTACGGATGCGCTGCTGAGTTGCGGCGCTCGGACTTCCTCATGATCTTGAGATCAGCAAGTGTACGACTACATCAACCACGAGTTCCTACTCGTTAACAAAACTCGTTGTCTTCGAGGGTAAATTCTCGTTGGATGTATGTCCACCCGTTTCTTTGTACCTAGTAGATAGATCTTTTCGTATAGTTCACACCATAGGAAAATTTTTGTTTTCTATGCTGCGGTCCCAATAATGAGATCCTAATCTCTGCGATCAAGTGATCCTCTGCAAGGTGGACCACGAGATCTGCCGGCGGGCCTGTGTAATTGCAGCCCGGCTCCGTGCAGGCGCACGCACTGTGCGGGCATGCGAGCTCGTGGTCGGGGAGCTCGTATTAGGAGTAACAGAAACAACATCCTGGGTGGGAGCACACGAGCGGGTACATCACCAGGATGTTGCACGCGATGATCTCTAGATTCTTGGTTTGGAGATCCTCGCACTCCTCTTTCGGCAGCTCCCACATCTGAACTTCGTCGAGAAATCGAATAAAAGATCGGCAGTTAGTTAAGCCAATAGCTGGAATATGTAAAATAAATTACGCTTGTTAAATGATTTCTTACCTGAAGGTAGCGACCCGATAGTCAGCGTCTATCGTCTGGGCATGGCACACGAAATCCTGTGGCATTGTCCGGGCAAGGGGAGTGGGGTGGAGGAGGGGGCTATGGAGGACACATGCTCACTCACGAACTCTATGGTACTACTAGTAGGCTAGAGGGGAGTTGAAATAATAATAATAATATGAGTGAAAAGTAAGCGCGGCTAATCAAGTCGCAGAATAGCCTACTCGCGAATCGCTCTTACGAAGAACCATCCTAATCGGCCACGTTCCCCGATCGAACGGTCTGTAACAATCGGGATAGGCAACAAGTTCTTCACGGGGGTGGGCCTTCTAGAAGACTCAATCTAACAGCCACCATTAGACGCGCCTCGATCAAACAGTGTGTAACAATGAGGTGTACTTTTCCTAAAACCACATTGATCCACCAGCGTCATTTATCCACATGACCACATTGAATGTGTTCTCTACCTAAAACCACATTGATCCACTAGTTTCATTAATCCACATGACCACATTTCATGTGCTCTTTTCCTATGTGTTTTTGGTCTCTGTGACCATGGTCTGACACATGGATCCACTAGTGTCATTGCATGTGTTCTTTTCGTAAAACCACATTGATTCACTAGTGTCATTGCATGTGTTATTTTCCTAAAACCACATTGATCCACTATTGTCATTTCATGTGTGTTCTTTTCCTAAAACCACATTCCTCCACTACTGTCATTGATCCACATGGCCACATTGCATGTGTTCTTTTCCTGAACCACATTTATACACATGACCACACACACTCCGGTGGATTCTATGATGCAACTTATACTAGAATGGTGCAACATGCAATGTTGAAGCTACTCTCCTATGTGTTTTTGGTCTCTATGGCCATGGTTTGACACATGGATACACTAGAGTCATTGCATGTGTTCTTTTCCTAAAACCACATTGATTCACTAGTGTCATTACATATGTGTTGTTTTCCTAAAACCACATCAATCCAATAGTGTCATTGCATATGTGTTCTTTTCCTAAACCACATTGATCCACTAGTGTCATTGATCCACATGACCACGTTGCATGTGTTCTTTTCCTAAAACCACATTGATCCACTAGTGTAATTGCATGTGTTATTTTCCTAAAACCACATTGATCCACTAGTGTCATTGCATGTGTGTTCTTTTCCTAAACCACATTGATCCACTAGTGTCATTGATCCTCATGACCACATTTCATTTGTTCTTTTCCTAAAACCACATTGATCCACTAGTGTCATTGATCCACATGACTACATTGCATGTGTTATTTTCCTAAACCACATTGACACACATGACCACACACACTATAGTAAACTCTTTGATGAAACTTGTGCCACACTAGTGCAACATGCAATGTGGAAGCTACTTTCCTATGTGATTTTTGTCTGTGACCATGGTCTGACACATGGATCCACTAGTGTCATTGCATGTGTTCTTTTTCTAAAACCACATTAATTCACTAGTGTCATGGCATGTTTTCTTTTCCTAAAACCACATTGATACACTAGTGTCATTGCATGTGTTATTTTGCAAAACCACATTGAAACACTAGTTTCATTGATCCACATGACCACATTGGACGTGTTCTTTTCCTAAAACCACATTGATCCACTAGTGTCATTGATACACATGACCACATATTTCATGTGTTATTTTCCTAAAACCACATTGATACACATGACCACACACACTCTAGTGGTTTCTGTGATGCAACTTCTGCCACACTAGTACAACATGCAATGTTGAAACTGCTTTCCTATGTGTTTTTGGTCTGTGTGACCATGGTTTGACACATGGATCCCCTAGAGTCATTACATGTGTTCTTTTCCTAAAACCACATTGATCCACTAGTGTCATTGCATGTGTTATTTTCCTAAAACCACATTGATCCACTAGTGTCATTGCAGGTGTGTTCCTTTCCTGAAAACACATTGATCACTAGTGTCATTGATCCACATGTCCACATTGCATGTGTTCTTTTCCTAAAACCACATTGATCCACTAGTGGCATTGATCCACGTAACCACAATGCATGTGTTATTTTTCCTAAACCACTTGATGCACTAGTGTCATTGATCCACATGACCATATTGCATATGTTCTTTTCCTAAAACCACATTGATCAATTTGACTACACACACTCTAGTGGGTTCTATGATGTAACTTCTACCACATTGGTGCAACATGCAATGTTGAAGCTACTTTCCTATGTGTTTTTGGTCTGTGTGACCATGGTCTGACACATGGATCCACTTAGAGTCATTGCACGTGTTCTTTTCCTAAAACCACATTTATCCACTAGTGTCATTGCATGTGTTCTTTTCCTAAAACCACATTGATCCACTAGTGTCATTGCATGTGTGTTCTTTTCCTAAAATTGCATTGATCCACTAGTGTCATTGATCCACGTGACCACATTGCATGTGTTCTTTTTCTAAAATCACATTGATCCACTAGTGTCATTGATCCAGATGACCCCATTGCATGTGTTCTTTCCCTAAACCACATTGATACACATGACCACACACACTCCAGTGGATTATGTGATGCAACTTCTACTACACTGGTGCAACATCCAATATAGAAGCTGCTTTCCTATGTGTTTTGGTCTCTGTGACCATGATTTGACACATGGATCCACTATAGTCATTGCATGTGTTCTTTTCCTAAAACCTCATTGTTCCACTAGCGTCATTGCATGTGTTCGTTTCCCAAAACCACATTGATCCACTTGTGTGATTGCACGTCTGTTCTTTTCCTAAAACCACATTGATCCACTAGTGTCATTGATCCACATGACCACATTGCATGTGTTCTTTTCCTAAAACGACATTGATCCACTAGTGTCTTTGCAACTTTTACCACACTGGTGTAACATGCAATGTGAATGCTACTTTCCTATGTGTTTTTGGTCTCTATGACCATGATCTGACAAATGTATCCACTAGTGTCATTGTGTGTGTTATTTTACTAAAACCACATTGATCCACTAGTGTCATTGCATGTGTTCTTTTCCTAAAACCACAGTGATCCACTAGTGTCTTTGCATGTGTGTTCTTTTCCTAAACCACCTTCATCCACTAGTGTCATTGATCCACATGACCACATTGCATGTGTTATTTTCCTAAAATCACATTGATACACTAGTGTCATTGCATGTGTTCTTTTCCTAAAACCACATTGTCCACATGATCAAAGATATTCCAGTGGATTTTGTCATGCAACTTCTGCCACACTGGTGGAACATGCAATGTGGAAGCTTTTTTCCTATGTGATTTTGGTCTCTGTGACCATGGTATGACATATGGATCCACTAGTTTTAGTGCATGTGATCTTTTACTAAAACCACATTGATCCATCAGTGTCATAACATGTGTTCTTTTCCTAAAACCACATTGATCCACTAGTGTCATTGCATGTGTGTTCTTTTCCTAAACCACATTGTTCCACTAGTGTCATTGATCCACATGACCACATTCCATGTGTTCTTTTCCTAAAATCACATTGACCCATAGGACCACACACACTCTAGTGGATTATGTGATGCAACTTCTGCCACACTGGTGCAACCTGCAATGTGGAAGCTGCTTTCCTATGTGTTTTTGGTCTCTATGACCATGGTTTGACACATCTATCCACTAGTGTCCTTGCATGTGTTCTTTTCCTAAAACTACATTGATCCACTAGTGTCATTGTATATGTTCTTTTGCTAAAACCACATTGATCCACTAGTGTCATTGCATGTGTGTTCTTTTCCTTAACTACATTGATCCACTAGTGTCATTGATCCAGATGACCCCATTGCATGTGTTCTTTCCCTAAACCACATTGATACACATGACCACACACACTCCAGTGGATTATGTGATGCAACTTCTACTACACTGGTGCAACATCCAATATAGAAGCTGCTTTCCTATGTGTTTTGGTCTCTGTGACCATGATTTGACACATGGATCCACTAGAGTCATTGCATGTGTTCTTTTCCTAAAACCTCATTGTTCCACTAGCGTCATTGCATGTGTTCGTTTCCCAAAACCACATTGATCCACTTGTGTGATTGCACGTCTGTTCTTTTACTAAAACCACATTGATCCACTAGTGTCATTGATCCACATGACCACATTGCATGTGTTCTTTTCCTAAAACGACATTGATCCACTAGTGTCTTTGCAACTTTTACCACACTGGTGTAACATGCAATGTGAATGCTACTTTCCTATGTGTTTTTGGTCTCTATGACCATGATCTGACAAATGTATCCACTAGTGTCATTGTGTGTGTTATTTTACTAAAACCACATTGATCCACTAGTGTCATTGCATGTGTTCTTTTCCTAAAACCACAGTGATCCACTAGTGTCTTTGCATGTGTGTTCTTTTCCTAAACCACCTTCATCCACTAGTGTCATTGATCCACATGACCACATTGCATGTGTTATTTTCCTAAAATCACATTGATACACTAGTGTCATTGCATGTGTTCTTTTCCTAAAACCACATTGTCCACATGATCAAAGATATTCCAGTGGATTTTGTCATGAAACTTCTGCCACACTGGTGGAACATGCAATGTGGAAGCTTTTTTCCTATGTGATTTTGGTCTCTGTGACCATGGTATGACATATGGATCCACTAGTTTTAGTGCATGTGATCTTTTACTAAAACCACATTGATCCATCAGTGTCATAACATGTGTTCTTTTCCTAAAACCACATTGATCCACTATTGTCATTTCATGTGTGTTCTTTTCCTAAAACCACATTCCTCCACTACTGTCATTGATCCACATGGCCACATTGCATGTGTTCTTTTCCTGAACCACATTTATACACATGACCACACACACTCCGGTGGATTCTATGATGCAACTTATACTAGAATGGTGCAACATGCAATGTTGAAGCTACTCTCCTATGTGTTTTTGGTCTCTATGGCCATGGTTTGACACATGGATACACTAGAGTCATTGCATGTGTTCTTTTCCTAAAACCACATTGATTCACTAGTGTCATTACATATGTGTTGTTTTCCTAAAACCACATCAATCCAATAGTGTCATTGCATATGTGTTCTTTTCCTAAACCACATTGATCCACTAGTGTCATTGATCCACATGACCACGTTGCATGTGTTCTTTTCCTAAAACCACATTGATCCACTAGTGTAATTGCATGTGTTATTTTCCTAAAACCACATTGATCCACTAGTGTCATTGCATGTGTGTTCTTTTCCTAAACCACATTGATCCACTAGTGTCATTGATCCTCATGACCACATTTCATTTGTTCTTTTCCTAAAACCACATTGATCCACTAGTGTCATTGATCCACATGACTACATTGCATGTGTTATTTTCCTAAACCACATTGACACACATGACCACACACACTATAGTAAACTCTTTGATGAAACTTGTGCCACACTAGTGCAACATGCAATGTGGAAGCTACTTTCCTATGTGATTTTTGTCTCTGTGACCATGGTCTGACACATGGATCCACTAGTGTCATTGCATGTGTTCTTTTTCTAAAACCACATTAATTCACTAGTGTCATGGCATGTTTTCTTTTCCTAAAACCACATTGATACACTAGTGTCATTGCATGTGTTATTTTGCAAAACCACATTGAAACACTAGTTTCATTGATCCACATGACCACATTGGACGTGTTCTTTTCCTAAAACCACATTGATCCACTAGTGTCATTGATACACATGACCACATATTTCATGTGTTATTTTCCTAAAACCACATTGATACACATGACCACACACACTCTAGTGGTTTCTGTGATGCAACTTCTGCCACACTAGTACAACATGCAATGTTGAAACTGCTTTCCTATGTGTTTTTGGTCTGTGTGACCATGGTTTGACACATGGATCCCCTAGAGTCATTACATGTGTTCTTTTCCTAAAACCACATTGATCCACTAGTGTCATTGCATGTGTTATTTTCCTAAAACCACATTGATCCACTAGTGTCATTGCAGGTGTGTTCCTTTCCTGAAAACACATTGATCACTAGTGTCATTGATCCACATGTCCACATTGCATGTGTTCTTTTCCTAAAACCACATTGATCCACTAGTGGCATTGATCCACGTAACCACAATGCATGTGTTATTTTTCCTAAACCACTTGATGCACTAGTGTCATTGATCCACATGACCATATTGCATATGTTCTTTTCCTAAAACCACATTGATCAATTTGACTACACACACTCTAGTGGGTTCTATGATGTAACTTCTACCACATTGGTGCAACATGCAATGTTGAAGCTACTTTCCTATGTGTTTTTGGTCTGTGTGACCATGGTCTGACACATGGATCCACTTAGAGTCATTGCACGTGTTCTTTTCCTAAAACCACATTTATCCACTAGTGTCATTGCATGTGTTCTTTTCCTAAAACCACATTGATCCACTAGTGTCATTGCATGTGTGTTCTTTTCCTAAAACTGCATTGATCCACTAGTGTCATTGATCCACGTGACCACATTGCATGTGTTCTTTTTCTAAAATCACATTGATCCACTAGTGTCATTGATCCAGATGACCCCATTGCATGTGTTCTTTCCCTAAACCACATTGATACACATGACCACACACACTCCAGTGGATTATGTGATGCAACTTCTACTACACTGGTGCAACATCCAATATAGAAGCTGCTTTCCTATGTGTTTTGGTCTCTGTGACCATGATTTGACACATGGATCCACTAGAGTCATTGCATGTGTTCTTTTCCTAAAACCTCATTGTTCCACTAGCGTCATTGCATGTGTTCGTTTCCCAAAACCACATTGATCCACTTGTGTGATTGCACGTCTGTTCTTTTACTAAAACCACATTGATCCACTAGTGTCATTGATCCACATGACCACATTGCATGTGTTCTTTTCCTAAAACGACATTGATCCACTAGTGTCTTTGCAACTTTTACCACACTGGTGTAACATGCAATGTGAATGCTACTTTCCTATGTGTTTTTGGTCTCTATGACCATGATCTGACAAATGTATCCACTAGTGTCATTGTGTGTGTTATTTTACTAAAACCACATTGATCCACTAGTGTCATTGCATGTGTTCTTTTCCTAAAACCACAGTGATCCACTAGTGTCTTTGCATGTGTGTTCTTTTCCTAAACCACCTTCATCCACTAGTGTCATTGATCCACATGACCACATTGCATGTGTTATTTTCCTAAAATCACATTGATACACTAGTGTCATTGCATGTGTTCTTTTCCTAAAACCACATTGTCCACATGATCAAAGATATTCCAGTGGATTTTGTCATGAAACTTCTGCCACACTGGTGGAACATGCAATGTGGAAGCTTTTTTCCTATGTGATTTTGGTCTCTGTGACCATGGTATGACATATGGATCCACTAGTTTTAGTGCATGTGATCTTTTACTAAAACCACATTGATCCATCAGTGTCATAACATGTGTTCTTTTCCTAAAACCACATTGATCCACTAGTGTCATTGCATGTGTGTTCTTTTCCTAAACCACATTGTTCCACTAGTGTCATTGATCCACATGACCACATTCCATGTGTTCTTTTCCTAAAATCACATTGACCCATAGGACCACACACACTCTAGTGGATTATGTGATGCAACTTCTGCCACACTGGTGCAACCTGCAATGTGGAAGCTGCTTTCCTATGTGTTTTTGGTCTCTATGACCATGGTTTGACACATGTATCCACTAGTGTCCTTGCATGTGTTCTTTTCCTAAAACTACATTGATCCACTAGTCTCATTGTATATGTTCTTTTGCTAAAACCACATTGATCCACTAGTGTCATTGCATGTGTGTTCTTTTCCTTAACTACATTGATCCACTAGTGTCATTGATCCACATGACCACATTGCATGTGTTCTTTTCCTAAAACCCCATTGATCTACTAGTGTCATTACATGTGTTCTTTTCCTAAAACCACATTGATCCACATGACCACACACATTCCATTGGATTCTATGATGCAACTTCTACCACACTGTTGGAACATGCAATGTGGAAGCTTTTTTCCTATGTGTTTTTTGGTCTCTGTGACCATGGTCTGACACATGGATCCACAAGTGTCATTGCATGTGTTCTTTTCCTAAAACCACATTGATCCACTAGTGCCATTGCATGTGTTCTTTTCCTAAAACCACATTGATCCAGTAGTGTCATTTCATGTGTTTTCTTTTCCTAAAACCACATTTTCCCACTAGTGTCATTGATCCACATAACCACATTGCATGTGTTATTTTACTAAAACAATATTGATCCACATGACCACATTGCATGTGTGCTTTTCCTAAACCACATTCATAAACATGACCAGGCACACTCTAGTGGATTTTGTGATGCAACTTCTGCCACACTAGTGCAACATGCAATTTTGAAGATGATTTCCTGTGTGTTTTTTGTCTATAAGACCATGGTTTGACACATGGATCCACTAGAGTCATTGCATGTGTTCTTTTTCTAAAACCACATTGATCCACTAGTTGCATTGCATGTGTTCTTTTCCTAAAGCCACATTGATCCACTAGTATCATTGCATATATGTTCTTTTCCTAGACCACATTGACCCACTAGTGTCATTGATACACATGACCACATTGAGGCCCGCTACTATTTTTGCATGTTATTGTTCTACAATTTTATAGTTTCTTGCCTGTTACTGTAATGGGCTATTTCTGTTCTGGCCTACTACTGTTACGGTCTGTTACTTTTATGGCCTATTACCACATGTGGGTCAGCCCATTACGTTTACTTCCTTTTACAGTTTTGGCCTTTCTGAAGCCCATGCCAATATCATAAAACATGTATAATAATCCAGCATTTTTTACTGTTCATCGTCCGCCGAATACACGATGGGCCAATAACAAAGCACGGTACTGTTCCCTAATCGACCTGCCTGGCGTAGTTACCGTAACAACTACCGCCATGTGTGGACGACATCAACTAAATGCCTACATGGCCTACATGAGTTATCTAGATATTACATCAGCTATAAAGTTCTTAAAATTATTACATATTATCAACTCAAGGGAAAGAAAAATCGGCATTTCAGTTGCCAATCAAGTTGATAGCAGAGTCCTCAATTTTCTTTCTCAATCGATCACCTGCATCTTCCTTTGAGTGTGACAACTACATTGGAGGAGACATGATCTTGCAGCCCCCTCTTTGGTGGCGATAGTAATAATTGCAGACTGAAACTAAGTAATAACAAGTTAATACATCAAACACGACAAACTACTCATTTGACTGATATGACAGGAGCTATGAATTGGAGTTTACAACTGGTCAATGGTTATATTATTGACCAACATTTCAAACAAACCAGATAAGCAAGCACGCATTAAACAAGTGTGCCTATCGTGAAACGAGTAATCAAAAAATGTGTGTGTGTGGCTTAGAATTTCAACAGATATAAACTAGCCTGGTCATTTCATCAGATATATATGACAATAGTTCTATACCCTAAAATGCAAGAGACGTTGGGTGACTCGGAATTTGCACCGAGCTACAAAATGGCATGTAGTTACTGTCAAAGTGAAGAATGAACCATATAGAAATTATAACCACATCGTACGAGAACTTGTAGAACAGGAATGCAAACCACGAATGAACTATATATTGTAGAGGATAGTTATGTCGTGACTTAGGACAAACCAGACCCAGAACCAGATGCAAGATATAATGGCGTCTCTCGTGAACCTGTAGAACAGGACAAACAAGCATTAGACAAGTGTGCCTAGAATGAAATGAGCAATCAAACAAAGTATTTCTTAGAATTTCAGCAAATATAAACTAGCTAGGTCATTTCAGGAAATATGTATGGTAGTAGTGGCATCTCCTGGAATGCATAGAGTCATTGGGTGATTCTGAATTTGCGGTGAGCTACAAACTGGCATGTAGTTACTATTAGAGCTAAGAGTCAACCAGATAGAAATTATAATGGCATCATAAGAGAAATTATAGAGCAGGAATGCAAACCAAGAGTGAACTCCATAGTAGAGGACAGTTATGCCATTGCTCAGGATGAACCATCACCAGATAAGGAAGTAATGGCATCCCTTGTGAACCTGTAGAATAGGCTATGCAAACCAACATGTTCATTGTTCCATTTTGAGCTCTATGCAAGAAAAAGGAAATAGTTAGTGATGCAGCTTTTGAAGAACCAGATGCCAACAACAAAATTATAATCGAAGTAGTACGAAGAGTTTAAATGACTACTACAAGATAGCAGAACGATGCCAAGAAGGAAATAATAGCAGGAACTGATCTCAGGACGAACCAGATAGATTCAGCAACTGTAGAGGAGGGAATCCACACTAATATTTTCCACTGACTTCAGATTTTGCAAGAATTATACGGTAGCAGGCAATTACTGTTGTATGGAGTAGCTAAGAACATGTGCATGAAAAACTAACAGACATGTGCATGACTTGAAATTTGTAGAGCAGCCAATGCAAACCAACATGTCTAATGACCTTGCATGTACTAGCACGAAGAACAAGTGTGCCTACTGACTTGTATGTACTAGCACGATTACAAAAATGCAGTTCACTGCGACAGGCTTGAACCTGCTATACTGCTGACAAAACAAAAACGGGTTAGAGATTCTGTTAACCTTGGTCAGAGAGGCGTCTAAGCATCATCGGTACCATGCGAGTGACATCCAGGTCACCGAGGGTGCTGCGGTTGCGGTGGCTGTTAGCATCTGGGAAGCAGATCTTGGGCGGTCGATGTCGGCTTGAATGCGGTGGGCGAGAGCGTCGCTGAGGAAGATCCAGGGCAGTGAATGGCAACCACCGTGCATCTGGTCTGGAGCAGTGGACATGGAACTGTTTGAACTAGATCACGGCCGGTGGACACCGATGAAGCGGATCTGGTATGGTTGGGTAGCTTTCGGCGGTGAGGAAGTAGAGCTTGGGTGGTCGATGACGCCATTGGCATGGTGAATGACACCGTAACTCCTAGATCCGGTGGGTGAGCGTTAGTGAAGTAGCTTCGCAGCAGTGCACGAGACCACAGCTCAAGCCGGTGCGCGCGGTGGTCGTGGAGGAGACAGAGGAGCTTGGGATTTTTGGGAGGGCCAGCAAGAAAAACTGGGGGAATCGGGACCATAGAGGTGAGCAGAAAAAATAATTATGATCATACCCCCGAGCTACCGACTTTAGCTTTCCCATTTGTCGTCTGAACAATGGGTAGCATGGGAATTTTAAATTCTAAAGTTTTTGAAACGGAAGGGCGCGAAATGCTTCAAGGTCGGTGTGTGGTTTTGCCGCTCGATTGAGTATTTGAATTTGGCTAGCGCCCAACTAATAATAATAATAGAAAAATGGTACTCCCCGGGTCGGTGGTATATTTTGGCTCAAAGTTTTTGAAACGGTGGGGCGGGAAATGCTTCAAGGTAGGTGGGTGATTTTACCGCTCGATTGAGATTTTGAATTTGGCTAGCGTCCATCTACTAATAGAAAAAGGTAGTATACCTTACGCTATCTTTCTAGGGATTCAAGGGCAAGAGTCACATCAACTGATCATCCATAAAAAAAATTTGCACAAAAACTTGGATACCTTCGATTCACACAGCATAGGCGGTAAATTTTGCCACTTGACTCAGATTTTAAATTTGGCCAGTGTCCATGTAATAAGATAAAAATGGTACTACCTCCGTGGGGGATTTTGCCTAAAAATGTTTGAAATAGAGGGGTGCGAAATGCTTCGGGGTCGGTGGGTTATTTTCCCGCTCGATTACGATTCTGAATTTGGCTGCCTACCAAGTTTTTATTACTAGAAAAACGGTTGTGTAGATCGAACGCCATCTGGTCAGGAATTTAAGGCGAGAGTCACATCAACTAATTCCTCCGATTCAAACGGGGTAGGCGGTAGGTTTTGGCGGTTGACTATGATTTTGAATTTAGAGATTGGCCAAAGAATAATTAAAAAAATAGGCCGTTCTCCCTCTATTTCGGGGATCCAAGTCAGGGAGAGTGATTATCTACCACGCCTATGAAAATGCAGATCTCTGATACAAGAATGTTTGTTTAACATAACAACAAACAAATGTCTGAAGTAGCTCTGATTCAAGCATGTGAAAATGGTGTGCAACCAAGGTCTACTAATTATTTAGGTGTTCTACAGGAAGCACTAACTAAATGGTAGTACTAATTTAGATCAAATAAAAAGCCTGCTACGAAATAAATACTCCTACTACAACATCTATCAAAACACAAACACCAGCTAAAGTATATGTAGAACACATAAAATAAGATTTCATCATGCATACAGTATTATATATAGAACACCATTTCATCATATAAAACAATGTTTTATCAGACACACATAGGCCCCCAAAATGAACATACAGCTCTAATATTCTAGCCCCTACCACTATGACTGCAGCACAAACAAAGGTGTCGCCATAGTTCCATCAGCTACCAAAACAAACAAACATCGGATGGTAGCTCCAAATAACACAACCTGGGCAAACACATGCTTGCCCAAACAAGCCTTGCTTGTTCATCCGAGTGTTATTTTCATCTCCTCGATGTTGTAGTCTGAATCAACTATGTTGCTGACATGACTTGCTTTTCGTTTCTTTGATTTAGCACTCTGAATCACGTCGGTTGCTAAAGGAAATGAACAAAATGATCAGCAAAATCATATGTGTACAAAAATGCAAGGGTTGCACATGAATGAATGCACTAACCAGGTGGCATTATGTAGGGATGTAAAGTACACCAACATTTATGAGATCTGAACTTCTTAGACTTCATGGTGCTCAGATCTAATTCGAATACTCCCTCCTTCGCCCATATAACCACCATTTCTCTATCCTCAAATGCATATAGTAACCTTACTGCATCTTTCCCACCATATTCCCATGATTTCTCAAGGCCAAGGAGAGTATCCAACTCAACTTTTATATGAGGCACCCAAGCTTCCCATTTGCCTATTGATGATGTTACACTAGACCACGTGTTTAGAGTGAAGTCTCTTATAACCGCAAGGGCAACATCTCCATTATGCCCCTTAGTGATGACAAAATTGCGTATGGAAATATCATGTGTCTCATGGGGGCACTCAATATAACATAGTTTTGTTGTCACATTGTCGAAGGAAATTATATATACGGAGTTCATTGTTGGCCAGTACAAAATGTCCCCTATGAGAGTTGACGGCCTGCGATCAATCTTAGCCAGCATCTCAGCAGGTTCAATCCAGTCCTCCCATTTTCCTAACTCTGATGAGTACCTCTACACCAGTTCTTGTATACCATTGTTTACTATCCAAACAACCCATAAATTGCTGCAATAGTGTGAAGCCAATTGCCCATGATTTCTCGACAGAGAATTATGCCGCTATCATACTCACGTCTCTGCCAAATTGGTGGTTCTGGTATCACTGTTTCACTTCCACTGATTGGATCCCATGCCTTTATGATGTTGACCCTTGTAGAAAATGAAATATCACCCTACCATTGCGACATACGAGTACATATGTTTTGTAGGCTTTATGTATTCCTACCAGCCTGTTCAGCTTCTGGAAGATGGATTAGTCAATATTATGATCTGTTAAGAATCGAGCATCCTCGGAGCTGTTGGTGAAAAACCCAAGTAACGGCATTCCTCCGTTGTGTGACAGGGTTAGCCTTTTGAAATTGTTGCTTCCCATGAAGTCCATCCAACATTTTTGGGCGACTGATGCCCTCAGTATGTAGAATGGGTGTGGAGGAAGCCTGACAAAAATCTGACCAAATACTTCGCCTGGAAATTCATTGATTGTTGCATATGTTCTTCCACCGAAGCTGGTAGGATGATGCAAATAGCACAAGTGCATCATCAGAATTAAGTAAACAGCAAAATGCACAATGCACAACCCTAAAAAAAGAATTAAGTAAACACCACAATGCATCATACAATTTGACAAGAAAATTTATCATCGAAATTTCCTAAACTGCACACATATAAAAAACTACCTAAAAAGCAGAGTCTGTCAACAAAATAACCTAAACAGCACAAGGAATCAACCAGAATAGTATGAAAGCACCGCAAAATGCTTCAGCATGTCGGAAATAGGCAAAGGGGATGAATAACTTTTTTTAGGTCACCGGGGAGGATAGAAAGGCCCCCACCTGAATTTTATGGTTTTATCATAAAGAAGGGGAGAAAAAACGGATGCAACTTTAGTGACTTGGTGAACCCAAGTCTCACGGTGACTTTCCCAGGATCCACCTTCCATCTTAGATCCAACGTATGACAATGGCTCAGATTTTGAACTAAAAAGTAAAACTATTCGAAAAAGTTGACAAAAAACAGTAAATCATGGGTGCCTAGGTTTGAATCCTATGGAAGTTTCATCCCATTCGGATTACTAGTTTGTGATTAATAGTTTTTTATGTTCTCAGTACTACTAGTTTAAACTAATATCCACTGCGTCTAGAAAAAACCCCAGAGCAGAATACACAAAAAAGGGAGGAAGTCAGGGAGACAAAATCCAACGCAGAACTTACAATGGGGTCGACGAGTTCTGAGCAGATGGAGCAGGCGCCGCCGATGAATGAAGAGCCATAACCGTTGACACTGAAGAAGCACGACCACGAGCTGACCCATTCCTAGCATCCCACGTAGCCATCGCTTTGGCAGCGATAGCCAACATAGCCAAAAAAAATCCAGCAGCAGCCGACGAGGATTTTGACTGCGCCTCCACCGCTTTCCAAGCATCACTCAACACTGCCCAAGACTCCAATGTGGTACAAACATCGGCCTCCGCATCCACTTCACATGTATCCGCTGGTGCTGCTTTAGCATCCACCTATACTTTACAAGCATCCGCCGACGCAGCAAATGCATCCACCAACACCGATTCCATTTCCTGTAAATGCCACCAGCTTATTTAGCTCGCAATGCCCAAAAATAAATGCATTCTATCCTTCAGAAAGCCCATAATGGCTGGAGGTTGGGGACGTACATACCAGCAAATGGTGGTGCAGTGGTGTTCAATGATGGAGCGGCAGGGACGGTTCGGTCGAGGGAGGGCGGCCAAGCGGAAAACATGACGATGGGGTCAAGGGGCACACGACTGAGCTTTCTCGAACTCGAAACTAACTTTCGCCCCACTATATTTTTTTTGCGAACCCCGCTTTTTTTAGGCGAAACCCACGCTGTATTAATAGTAGCAACCATACGACTGATACAAGTTTGTGCACTTGTGTTGCTCAGTTTCCCGCCTACAGACATCAAGTTTGTGCACTTACTCGTGTGATACAATGAATTACTAGGTAAAATATTCCAGGTGGTAGAAGCATGCCCTTTCTATGACATCAAGATCTAGAGTTCAAACATCGACCTGAAATTCCACAATCTACAACTACAAGTTTTGGTTTACTACCGGAAACATGCTAACAAATCACTCGCAACTGGTATTAACATCATCATTAACAGATCTCAGAAAGAAAAAAATTGAAAGATAAAAAACCACCGCAAGTTCGAATAAGATGACTGTTGTTGCCAAATATAGTCACATAAAGCCAGGTCTAATATATATGTCATAATAGTACATCAAACATATAGATTCATGGACACCACACACCAGTAGAGCAAAAAACAGTTATAGTACCCAACTTAACAAACAGTCATCCTCACAAGAGACCCAAACCCTTCAAAAATGAAAGTAGAGTGGTCAATATGGTTTACAAATTTCCTCATATTTTGCAGGATTAGGATTGTATGGGCGTGGAGAATCTCGAATTTCTGTCAGGGTCTCATCTGCTTCTAGAGCCAAATTGAAAAGATTGTCATCTTGCATTCCCACTTGTTCCAAGATCCGGTCGTACACCTGGCAAATCAGATCATCGCCATCCACATTAGGCAACTCGAGAAATAAGTTGTCAGCCACGAACTTTTGAAAATCAACAGCATCATCATGAGCAACTGAAATTGATGTATTCCATCTTGTAGTCAAATCAGCTATCCGCTTAGTGGATGTGGCCACTTCTTCCTTCAGGTGCCTAATCTGTTCGTCCTGGTGTTTCACTTTCTCTTGAAGGCATGAAATCATGTTTCTATGAGCTTTGTATCTCTCTCAGAGATGGGCAATTGTCAAATCCTTGTAGTGACCAGCACCATTACGCCATGAGCAATATGAGTAAGGTGGAAACTGCAGATAACAAATCCAAAATTAAACCAGATTCTCATTTCAAAAAAATTAAACCAAATTCTCGTTTCAAAAAAAATCCAAATTCAGCTGCACACATCATGCAAACTCCACAGTGGTACCGCAAATGGCAAAGAACCATAGAGGCATATTGCCTAAACATGGGAAACATAACCGAGATGAAAAGGGCCATACTTCAGGGTTTGCCTTCTTAGTTGGCACATGAGCAGTCCTGGCCTTAGTAAGTGGCAACAGATCAGAACGACTTTGTTTCTACAAATCATGATGCAACAAAACTGATCAGTATATTTTAGAGGAAATTTTAAGTAATAAAGCACTCTTTATTGAAAAAAAAATCGGGGACAATGCATAGGTTACTGAAATTACAGCAAAGTAGCTGGATACATAAAAACACTTGTCACTCGATAATGCCTCCTCCACGAGTGGGACATGCGCATGATGCTAAATGAAATGCAGCAAAACTAGTAAATTCTAGGAAAGAACACATCAACTTTGCAATGCAAAGAAGGATACGTGCATTAATCTAATGCGAAGGATTGGGCGTGTTCCCCTTTAATGAAAAAATATAATTTAAAGAACTCAGCATTGTAGGACACCAGCAAACAACAATCTGTTTATGAATGATATGTAGCAAATTACATCTGCATTGTTCAGTAGAGGACCATTCTGTGAAATAAAGCCAGTGGGAAAGCTTCCCATCCTCATAAGACTCTTCTTGGCAGCATATACTTACCTATTTTTAGTGGACCTTATAACTAATTCCATGGCTACATCCATGGTGATCCTAGCTTCCTAATGTGGCATATAGATCTACTATTTCAAATAGCAATCACCTAAACAACTTTCTGGATGGTTGGCGGACTCACCAGAGATTGCACTGATGCAATGGAAAGGTGGACGCTGTCGGGTAAAGAAGCTGCACGACGGGGGAGGTGCACAAATGTGAAAAAAATGTAGTGATACTCGTATATAGATAGAGATAGTAGTAACACATAAACCAGATCAATTAGTTGTAACCACAAACTACAGACAGGCTGTAAGCAGACTGTCAACTACTCCCATATTAATTAACCTAGTGTAATTTAATGTGGCAGTACTATGAGATGGTGTTTACTAGTAAACAAAACGGGATTACTTAATTACTAGTGGAATCTACAACCAGCCACCAAAAGCATCATGGGCATGCTAAATATCAAGATTGCAGACCATACTTGGTTAAGAACCTAATGTCTAGCTCTAATTACCCAAATCTAAGAGCATCTATCCTATTTATGACTTAGTGCACTGAGTTGGAGACATCCATTAACTCTGCAACCATCTCCTCGGCATGCATCTGATGGCGCTCCTGCTCCTCCTCTTCAAGGTCATCGCGGATCTCAAGCTGTAACCACATCGACATCATCGCGTGCTACAGCGAAAGTGAATGCGGTAGATCTGCCCAGTGGACGAACATCCAGCGCTCACATTCGTGGTTGCAACACAAGAACCTGCGGCCGAAGTTCGTTCCCTCAGACGTGACACGGCGATGGGGCACCAGGGCGCCAGGGCGCAGTCGCACCAGAGCTGGAGATCCGCATTGGTAACGATGCCATACCACTCCGCGTCTACCATCTGTGTCGGCATCTAAACCCTGGAAATATCGTCGATCGAGATGAAAAGAATAGAGAAAAACCCCCAAAAGAAGAGAACCCATAAGCTAAATTCGAGAAAATAAACTGAGACCGTGAACTCTGGCATAGTTACCCTAACCCAGCTGCCTTGCGCATCAACATCCCCCATCGTTCGCAGGACCAGCATGACTGAATCCACCGACATTGCTCGAAAAAAGAGAGCACCTTCAAAGCCTAGCACAGAGGCTTCATGGAGAAGGAAGAGGTAGGGGAGCCGGTCCTCACATTCGCTGGCTACTACTCTGTATTGGATTTAACTCGACCACTAATAACTGGGGCCTGCGCTAGAGAGCCGTGGGGCCCCAAACATCACTCGCCTAGTTTGACTTGCATTACATGGAGTACTTTTCGAAAATAGATCAAAACTCAATAAATAAATAAACCAAAGGCCCCCTCTCTTTTTGTGAAAACCCATTACAAAACGGAGATGCTCACAAATGCGTACACACACTCACCCCTATGAATGCAGGTACACACACCCTACACCTATGAGCACTTTAGAAAGACTGGATCTTGAGATTGATCCCACGGGGCTTGAGCTTGACGAAGTCACCATAGGCACATCGCTATATATTGACGGGAACGTCGCCTCTCACTACCATCATAACCATCCTTCAAAGTTGAGCATCGAGGCTTCGTGGTGAAGGAAGTGCTAGGGGTCGGAGCTCACATTTGTTGGCTGCTATGGGATGTAATTGAACCACTAATAATGTGGCCTCCCGATAGTGAGCCCATAGACCCTAGACACCAGTGACCATTACAATTACTTTGGGAAAACTGAGAAAATCTTAATATAAACGGAAGGCCCATCTCTCTTTTTTGCGAAAATCCACTACAAAACACACACGCTGACAAATGCATACACACACTCACCCCTATGAACGCATGAACGCACATCCTACCCCTATGAGCACCTCCTAAAGATTGTGTCTTTAGACTGTCCAGTGGGGGACTTGAGCTTGACAAAGTCACCATAGGCACCTCGCTATCGACGGGAACGTCGTCTCCTACTGCCCTTGTAACCATCCTTCAAAGCTGAGCGTCGAGGCTTCATCAAGAAGGAATAGCTAGAGGAGTCAGGGCTAACATTCTTTGGATGCTATAGGATATAACTAGACCACTAATAACAACGGGGCCCCACGGTAGTGAGGCCATAGGCCCCAGACATCAGAATAAGCATGGTGTCAAGTCTTAAACATATGTCTAAATGATGGAGTGGTTAGTGATAATAAAAAGATTCTTCAAGGTGATTCTAGTGCTCGACTTATGTCTAAGAGAATCAATTGGTAGGAATGCCCACTAGTCAGTGGATAACAGTTTGTTTTTCTTTTTAGCATGGTTGTGTGGACCCACTTCAGTTCTAAATGCTGGAGAAAAAGTAGTTGTCATAGCTACTTCTAGACACTACACACGCCTTTACTAGATGTAGCTTAGAAATTTACTAGCCTCGTGTCTAAGAAAATTGTACGTTGCTTTGAAAGTTTGTCGAAAAAGCTTTTGGAGGTACCCATCATGGTGTCAATTAATATGTCACAAACCACCGAGAGTTTTGACAATAGGTTTAACTTCTTGCTAAGATAGATTTTGCATCTTGACAATTTAACGAAATTAGGTCAAACTTGAGCTACAAGTTGAAGGGAATATGACCGAGAGGCAATAATAAAGTTATTATTAGCTTATTGCATGTTTTTGATAAAAGTTTATTTTACATGCTATAATTGTATTAATTGGAAATGTTAATACATGTGTGTTTAATAAACAAATAAAGGGTTTCTAGTTATGCCTCTCTTATAAACTAGCTTGTTGATTAACAAGATGATCAAGGTTTCCTGACCATGGACATTGGATGTTGTTAATAACAAGGTCATAGCATTGGTGAATGATGTGATGAACATTAATCCGAAGTACCGCATTACAATCAAATTCATTATGTTTATATTGCTATAACATCATATGAAGTAATCTTTATCCTTAGACCATGAGATCATGTTAATTGCTAACACCGGAAGAATACTTTGATAACATCAAACGTCACACTGTTACAGGGTGACTATAAAGATGGGTTCGGGTATTCTGAAGGTGTTATGTTGAGGCTCATGGATCAAGAGTGTAATTTGTCAATATCTATGACGGATAGATATACTCTGGGCCCTCTCGGTGATACCACATTAAGATAGCTTGCAAGCAAGTGATGTGATCACTAGAATGTTATATCATGGGAACAAGAAACGAGTGCATATCGGTAACTAGATCAAACTAAGTATTGAGATACTGATGATCGAATATCAGACATGTAATATATCACAAGACAAAGGGATTTAGTTACTATCGTTAAAGGTTCTCTCGATCATAGAAGTCATCGTTGAATGTGTGGTAGTTAGTATGGATCTACAAGTCCCGCTTCTGATTATTGATCTTAGAGGGGTCTCGATCATGTCTGCATTATTCGTGAACCGTAGGGTGACACACTTAAGGGTTTCCAAACACCACTTGGAGCAAATATGTTCTAGACGAAAGAACTGCAAAGTGCTGGAACTATTTCAATAGACAGCGAAATTGTTTCTGGTGAAATTGCTGAAATTGGTTCTGCATGTGATATTGAAATGTTGCAGGGGGTTTTATGTGAATGTTTGTTAATTAAAGTAATTAACAAAATTCTGAATAAAATTAATAAAAAAGTTTATTAAATGAGAGAGCATTAAATTTGGAGAAATTCAATGCATTTAAAGTGGAGACTTTAATAGAGAATGTGAAGGGGCATATTTATGTGGAGGGGTTACCACCACGTGAATGAGGGAGGTGAAGGGGCACCCCCCATGGGGCGCCGTCCATGGGGAGGGGCACCCCCTCCTCGTACAAAAGCCCCCCTCTCACTCCTTCACACTCACACCTCCTCGTGAAGGATCTCTCTCCCCCTCTAGAATTATTTCCCCATTGTTTCGGATTAGCGAGATACATATTCCTGATGGCATTTTGTTTGCAAGGAGTTGTTGCTTCTGCTGCATCGCTGGAGCGAGGAGGTGGAGGTTGTTCGGTGGCCTGAACGTGTGTGTGAGGACGGATGCGCTGCTGATTTGCGGCGCTAGGACCTCCACAAGATCTTGAGATCGGCAAGTGTTCGACTACATCATCCACGAGTTCCATCTCATTAACAACGCTTTGTTCGACTACATCATCCACCCATTGCTTTTATATAGTAGATAGATCTTGGTGTATAATAGTTCCCATCATAGGAAATTTTTTGTTTTCTATGCTGTGAACCCAATAGTGGTATTAGAGCCAGATCTATGCGTAGATGCTTTGCACGATTAGAACACATATGAGTATGTGGGAGCTGATGATCATTTTATTGCATCTTCTTTGTATTTTGGATATTGGTGGCATAGTGGGATGAAGCGGCCTGGACTAACTTTACATGTCCTCGTACATGAGACTTGTTCCATGCTTGACATGCAACTAGTTTTGCATAAGTGGCTAGCGGGTGTATGTCTCTCCTACTATAGTCAATATTTGATTTACAACGAGTTGCTAATAATTTGGTTATCATCGTTGTGGTTCCATGTTTGTAGGTAAGAACGGTTCTATCTTCGAAAGCCCTAAGCCACGTAAAAACTTGCAATTGATAAATTAGAAGCGTCTAGTTTAGATCATTGTTGGGCTAGTGTCATGATATGGTAATGTTGTAAGTCGATGTATAGTAGATACTCTTGCAACACACCTAACGTGTAAGTTCCATAGACCTTGGCCTTACACACAAAGGAATGATAAATATCATACAACGATGCACGCGATAGTGATCAAGTACAAGAACCATATCATTTCACTTTACACATTTGATGTTTGCATCTTACATTGCTTGTTTGGCACTTTAGTAGCATTATAAGATGATCCCTCTTTTAGATATCAAGATAAAAATGTGTTCTTCTTTAAGTAAGCATTGTTTTATGGATCGTGTTTCAAGACATCACGTGATGATCGGGTGTACTTGACTCTGCGCTTTCATACAACGGGTGTAAGACAGTTTTACACAAGCAAGTACTAAGGTTCTTACTTGGCGAGCCTAGCATGTACAGACATGGCCTCGGAACACGGACCGAAAGGTTAAGCATGAGTCATATAGTTGATATGATGCCCATATAGATGCTCGCCTTTGAAGCTACACTAACTCACGTGATGATCATACTTGGTGTAGTGGATTTGGTTCATGTAATCACCAAAAAGACACGAGGGATGTTGTTTTTGAGTGGGAGTTCATTCGTAATTTGGATTAGTCGAACTCACTTTATCATAAACTAAAATCAAAGTGAATTTACATAATTTGTTGTAGTCATTGGCATCCGTTTACTACGTTATGCTTAGTTTTAATTGAGATAATAGAACTATAGAATTCTGGATATTTACTTTACGAACTGGTATCGTATTGTTTTAATTGTTAATTTAAAGTTTAAAAGTCATATTGCAAACTTTCAGCAAACTCCATCTACTCCATAAAGTTTAATTAGTATTAAACCAAGAGTAAGAATTCCAATGTTAGTATCTAAAGTATCATGTTTGCCTCCATGATTCTTGATATTCAAAAGTTATTTTTAATATCGAGGTTATCTAGGAGCTAAAAGAATTGTTTCAAAAACCATCATGTGTGGAAGATATTTGATATCTGAAACAATGTTTATGGTTTGCAGTATGATGGATTATAATTTGGCAAAATACATGTTCTCATATAATATGAGAATTTGTGAATGTTGGAGATGCTAGACTTCCTAATCTCCCAAAAAGGTTTTGGGAACTGACATTATACTCACAATTCGTCCATATAAGCTATAGTAGATTGATAATGAAAGTTGTCATGATAAGGATGAATAGAAGATGTAGGTAAAATGTTTACTACACTAAAAGATTACTAAAGAATGGATTTTTGAAAGAACACCAAACATTTGATGATGGTGATCAACTTCAAAGTGCAAGTCCAAAAGTATTAGTATTTAACTATACATGCTTTGGATTATGTGTCATATGTATGGTGCCACTGTTGATGTTGATAGATTCTTTTAAAAGGAAAAGGAAATGCTGAAAGAGAATCTATAAAATATTTGGCAGAAAATAAAAGACTGGAAATGTCCAGCTAAGGTATATAGATAATATACATGTTATGGTTGTATTCTTTGCTTGTTAAACAATGTGGTTCTTGGGTATTGCATACCAAATTGGTTGGTATGAAATGTGATACAGAGCAACGCAATTCATGAACTACAATGGCCTAAATAACTAGCAAGAGAATATGTGATGATATTCATCGAAAACAAATAAAGTGTTATTGTGTTCATCGTTGACATCAAAACTTGCCTTCAAGATTTGTTTAAATAATTTTTATTTTGTTCCGATATTATGAGAACAATGGTTATTCAAATAATTATCGTATTCCATAGAAGATGGATGAACCTTTACAAGTCTAGATTGGAGATATCACATCCATAAAACTAATGCTAAAATGTCGCAAGACAAATGGTTGAAAGATCACTTATGAAGTGACATCGTTGTTTAAATTATATTGGAAAGAAAACATGAAGAAACTCCATGTTGATGGTGATGAGGACATCCCTACAGTTACACCTACCCCACTTGATAATCAAGATGTTCCAATTGCAAAGAAGGATCAATCCAATGAGATAATGATTGGACCAATCACAAGAGCCTGTGCTAAGCTACTAGAACATAAGCTACTAGAACAACAGGTGAACTTGTTTCTTAATGAACCTGGTGTTTTTATTAATGAGAATTTTATACTACCAAAGTCTTTGAACTATTGCATGATCAGGTACTTAGGAGAAGAAGGCATAGCAAGGAGCGAGGAGCAAATGGAACAAGGCGTGTTGATTAATGAAGAATGCACGAGGGAGGAGAGGGAGGAAGCGCAAGGAGCTATCCAAGACAAAGATCAACAAGAGATGGAAGTTCTCTGCCGCGGCAGAGAAAAGCCCTAGTTCTCTGCCATGGCAGGCTGCCGCAGCAGGAAAACAGAGTCCAACTCTACCACGACAGGCTGTCGCGGCAGAGAAAGCGACTACAACTCTGCCACGGTAGAGACAATTTGACCGAACCCAAGTTGGGTCGGTTTGTATCCATAGGTCGCCTCCCCTTGGACCCTTAAATAGATGGGGGCGCTCTAGCTTTATTCTGCAGACCACGATAAAATATTTTGGAGTTGATTCTTTCATAGAACCTTTGAAATTACCCTGTGTTCGAATTCTACAACTATAATTGAGTGTGATCTGTTATTCCATTGGGAATTAGTAGATTGCATACTACCGTTCATGGTCACGGCTGCGTGCGCAAGAGCGTTGTGTTGTGAATATCCTACAAGGTTCGAGAGCTGTTGCATTGGCATCAGGGATCGAGGGGGAGAGTTCATAGCTACCGGCTAGTTATCTATCGTCCACCATATCCACCGACAAGTGCTTGCTAAGAAGATCGGGCCACCCCATATCATCTTGGTATCAGATTTCCTCGTTGCCTCGGTAAGCAATCCGCAATCCATCCATAGATTAGAAGGGTGTTTTCGTCCTATACAGAAAATATCCCCACAAAGAGATTCGCCATAGCCTAGATTACATCGTAGACGAGTAATAGTTGCTGGTCGTGTTCATCAATTAGTCTAGATTTGTTTTTGTTTTCATCGTTTTCTTCTTTCTAGTCGTGTTCATCACCTGTTCTTCCGCGCCATAATCAGATCTGATCTACCTTGAAGAGTCCTGGTTATTCCCTCTTGGCTGAGTCGGATTCACAAAAAAAAATTAGACTTACCGATTTCTGCCGCGACACGGAAACGCTTGTTTTTCCTGCCGCGACACGAGTCTGATCCAAACTCTGTCGCGGCACAGTTTTTCTGCCGTGCGCTGCCGCCGCTCTACCGCGGTACGTTCTCCGCGCGATTCTCTACCGCGCGCTGCCGCCGCTCTGCCGCGGCACATTTTCTGCGTGTTTTGCTGCCTCCACTCTGCCACGGCAGGATTTCTGCCTAGTTTTCTACCACGGCAGGATTTGTTCTGCTACGACAAGATTTTGAGCTGTTTTTCTACCACGACACCATATTTACAAAGTGTGATCCATTTGCACTTTTCCAAAACCCTTAGCCACAGCCAATCTACTACATAGGTGTAGGAACTTGCCTATTGAGACTAGTTTTCGCTCCTACAGGCTGCTCTTAGGATTTTTGGTGTTGTACTTTGTAATTGTCCGTGTGTTATCTATAAAATCAAAAAAAAGGAGAAAAAGCAAGATAGCAAAAGAAAAAGTATAAAAAAAGAGAGCTATACAAAAGAAAAATTATGGATAAATAGAATTTGAGCAAGAGGCTTAGTGATATCTTTGTGCACCGGTAGATTGAGAAATCTTGTGCCTGTTTACTTTGAGATTTTCTAGTGTCTCTCGAGCGTAGTGCGACACCCTTCATAGTTGCATTGCCACGTTTTTCTCCACGTGTGTGTTTCTTGGGTATTTGTACGATCAGCACTAGGACTTGTTTGCAGTGTAGATAGGATACCATACCTATAGCTCCACCATAAATAACCTATGTGCCCTGCAATCGTTCTCTATACCTTTGATATTCACTTCATCACTTCAGTGCATCAGTCGTTGATCTTGTTTGGTAGAGTATCTCTATTCACTTTGGAATGGTAAGATCTCCTTTCTTATTAGTTGTGAGTGAGTTGTGAGAGTTTCCACCATACAAATTTTGATTTTTGCACTAACCTACTAATCATGTCTACTATTGATGGTGATGTTGTGTCGCAGAAAAAGAAGGATGAGGAGATTGTCAATTGGCAGGAATATGAGGCTTTGAGGTCTCATTTGACACTTGTGTTTACTAACACCACAAATGGAATTGACAAGAATCTTCAGGACATCAATATGAGGATGGATCAGAATATTGGAGTGGTTGATACTATCCAAATGCAAGTGGCTACACTCACTACCAACTTCGCCACTTTGCAGCAATCCATTGAGGGTTTGACAGCCGCCATACGTAGAAGGCAAGATCCTCAACCTGATGATGCCTTTGATGATTTTGATGAGGGTAGCACTATGGATGTTGCTCCACATGTTGGTAGGGGACGTGCAATTCCCCCTGCCCATGCACCTGCTCATGGTCGTGGGCTTTCCCCTCTTGGGTGTGCTCAGCGTGTGCTCAACCAACCTGCTGATGATGGTTTGGGTAAGCCAAAGTTCTCAATTCCCAAGTTTGATGGTTCCATTGATTCTGAAGATTACCTCTCATGGGAGTTGAAGATTGAGAAACTCTAGCGCTTATTTGACAATCCAGAAGACAAGAAGGTCAAACTTGCAGCATCTGAATTTGATGGTTATGCTTTGCGTTGGTGGGATGCTCTCGTGCGACATAGGAGGGAGGACAATGAACTTCCTGTGATGGATTGGCGCGAGATGAAGCAAATCATGAAGGCTCGTTTTGTACCAACCAACTACTTGCGATCAGTTTTTGATAAATTGACGCAATTGAAGCAAGGCACCATGATAGTTGATGAGTACTACATGGAGATGGAGTTGCTTATGCAGCGTGCTAGAATTCGTGAGTCTATTGAGATGACCATGCAGCGATTCCTAAACAATCTGAAGTTGCCAATCAAGAGCATAGTTCATCATCACAAGTATGAGACCATGAATGAGCTATTGCACCATTCTAGAGCGGCCGAATCCCAATTGGCAGAAGAGGCGAAGTCATGCGCTCGTTTTCCATCCTCCAGCAGATTTTCGGCCAGATCTACTCCTCGTACAACTGCGCCACCAGTTGCTACTCCATTTACCCCATCGGCCAAACCAGCAAGTACACCTTCGTTTGGTTCTAATGCTCGGAAACCCGCTGCTCCTGCTGCTAGCTCGGGTTCCAACATGTCTACGGCACGTACGCGTGATATGGTGTGCCATACTTGTGGAGGTAGAGGTCACTACAAGAAAGATTGTCCAAACAGCAAGGTTATGTTTGTTAATGAACAAGGTGAACTAGAAAGTGGAGATGAAGCTTCTGATGATGATATTGATGACGGCGAGGATGGTGCTGATGCATATGCTAAGCGTGCACCCACTATCGTCGTATCTTCACGTGTACTTAGTGTGCAACCAGTTGAGGAATCCCAGCATTGCAACTTGTTCCAAACAAAAGCTCTAGTTGGACCAAACAAAGCTTGCAAGGTCATTATTGATGGAGGTAGCTGCAGAAATCTTGCAAGTAAGGAACTATGTGCCAAACTGAATTTGACATACTTACCTCATCCCAAGCCATATTACATACAATGGTTGAGCAACAATGGTGAGATGAAGGTAAATCATATGGTACCTGTGAATTTTCAAATAGGGCCATACAAAGATTCTATTGATTTTCATGTGGTTCCTATGACTATTTGTCACCTACTATTGGGTCGGCCTTGGCTCTATGATGGCCATGTGCAACACAATGGCCGAGCCAATACATATCACTTGGAATTCAAAGGAAATAAGATTACTATGCAGCCAATGACACCACAAGAAATTGTGAATGATTCTCGTCAAACGATAGAGGTGAACTTGAAGGAAGATACTATCACTCGGCGAGACTTTGTAACAGTTGTTCCTGATGTAATTGAGCCTAAATTGAGTGATATAACAAAAAGTGAGAGAGTGCCTGGGTTATTGATACTAGCCACCAAGGAGGATATGAGAGAGTTTCGTGAGGATCCTACAGCCATGCCACTTCTGCTCATGTATAAGGGCGAGGTATTGGTTTCTAACGACATGACCCCTATTTCTCTTGGTGTCTCTTCTGTTTTGCAGGACTTTGGGGATGTGTTTCCAGAAGATGTACCCGCAGGTTTACCTCCATTGCGTGGTATAGAACATCAAGTGGACCTGATTCCTGGCGCCACACTTCCCAACCGTGCACCCTATAGGACTAATCCCGAAGAAACTAAGGAAATTCAGAAGCAAGTACAAGCGTTGCTGGATAAAGGGTACATTCGTGTCTCTCTTAGCCCTTGTGCTGTTCCTGTTATTTTAGTTCCTAAGAAAGATGGTACATGGCGCATGTGTGTAGATTGTAGAGCGATTAGTAACATCACTATTCGATATCGTCATCCTATTCCACGCTTAGAGGATATGCTAGATGAATTGAGTGGTGTTGCTGTTTTCTCTAAGATAGACTTGTGTAGTGGTTATCATCAAATTAGGATGAAAGAAGGGGATGAATGGAAAACTGCTTTCAAAACTAAATTCGGATTGTATGAGTGGTTAGTCATGCCTTTTGGTCTTACTAATGCACCTAGTACCTTCATGCATTTGATGAATCATGTTTTGAGAGAGTTTATTGGTCGTTTTGTGGTTGTTTACTTTGATGATATACTCATATACAGCCACACCGAATCTGAACATTGCACTCATATTAGACAAGTTTTGCAAGTGTTACGTGATAATAAACTATATGTTAATCTTGAGAAGTGTACATTTGCAAAAGATAAGGTCATATTTCCTAGGATTTGTTGTTTCTAAACATGGAGTAGAGGTAGATCAATCTAAAATTGAATCAATTCAGAATTGGCCTACTCCAATGAATGTAAGTCAAGTGCGTAGTTTCCATTTTCTCGCTGGTTTCTATAGGCGCTTTGTGAAAGATTTTAGCACCATTGCTGCACCTTTGAATGATTTCACAAAGAAAGGTGTTCCTTTTGTATGGGGCGCGTCCCAAGACATTGCATTTGATACATTCAAATGTTTGCTTACTTCTGCACCATTGCTTGCATTACCTGATTTTTGAAGCAATTTGAAGTTGAATGTGATGCTAGTGGTATAAGCATAGGCGGCATTTTGATGCAAGAGGGTCGGTCTATAGCTTACTTTTCTGAGAAATTGACTGGTGCTCGTTTGAATTATTCAATTTATGATAAATAATTGTATGCACTTGTTAGAGTACTTGAGGTTTGGCAACATTATTTGTGGCCAAAGGAATTCATCATACATTCTGATCATGAAGCATTGAAATACTTGAAAGGTCAATCAAACTTGCATAGAAGATTAGCTAAATGGGTTGAGTTCATTGAGTCTTTTCCTTACATCATTAACTATAAGAAGGGAAAAGAGAATGTTGTTGCTGATGCTCTATCTAGGAAGAATATGTTATTAACAATTCTTGATGTTAAAATTCCTGGATTAGAAGCTATTTGTGCACTTTATGCAACTGATCATGATTTTGCTGAACCATATCGTTTGTGTGCTATTAGAAACGCATGGGATAAGTATCATATCCATGATGGTTATTTGTTTCGAGCTAACAAACTATGTATTCTAGAATCGTCGTTGTGTTTGTTCGTAGTGCAGGAATCACATGTTGGTGGTTTGATGGGTCACTTTGGGCGTGACAAGACGTTGCTCATGCTCGCTGTTCACTTTTATTGGCCCAAGATGAGGCGTGATGTGTAAAGATTTGTGAGCCGATGCATTACTTGCCACAAGTCAAAATCAAAGCTGAAGCCTCACGGTTTGTATACACCTCTCTCTGCTCCTACTACTCCATGGGAAGACATTAGTATGGATTTTGTGCTAGGTCTGCCTAAAACTCAGAGAGGTCATGATTCTATATTTGTGGTAGTGGATAGGTTCTCTAAGATGGCTCATTTTATTGCCTGCCACAAAAGCGACGATGCATCACATGTTGCTAACCTGTTTTTTAGGGACATCGTGAGATTACATGGAGTACCAAAGACGATTGTTTCTGACCGTGATGTGAAGTTCATGAGCTACTTTTGGAAGACCTTATGGGGGAAGCTAGGAAGGAAGCTGATGTTTAGCACTACATGTCATCCCCAAACAGATGGTCAAACGGAGGTGGTGAATAGAACATTGTCACAGCTGCTAAGGACCATGATTAAAAAGAATCTGCGGGAGTGGGAAGAGTGTTTGCCACATGTTGAGTTTGCTTACAACAGGGTTGTGCATTCAACTACTCAGCTTTGTCCTTTTGAGGTGGTGTATGGCTTCAAGCCATTGACGCCACTTGATATGCTAACTCTACCATTACATGAGAGAGTTGATATGGAGGCATCAAAATGTGCTGATTACGTGAAGAAAATTCATGAGAAGACTAGAGAGGCAATTGAGAAGAAAGGCAAGAACATTGCTGCTGCAAGGAATCAAGCATGGAAGGAAGTGTTGTTCGAGCCTGGAGATATGGTTTGGGTGCACCTGCACAAGGACATATTTCCACTACTTCGCAAGTCCAAATTGAAGCCACGTGGTGCTGGTCCTTACAAGGTGTTAGCCAAAATTAATGATAATGCCTACTCAGTTGATATACCTATTGAGGAATTTGGTGGCGCTAGCAACCGCTTCAACGTTGCTGATTTATCACCATATGCTGGAGAAGACCTTGGAGCGTCGAGGTTGACGCCTTTTGAAGGGGGGAGATGATGAGGACATCCCTACAGTTACACCTACCCCAATTGATAATGAAGATGTTCCAATTGCAAAGAAGGATCAATCTAATGAGACAAGGATTGGACCAATCACAAGAGCTCATGCTAAGCTAGTAGTACAACAGGTCAACTTGTTTCTTAATGAACCTGGTGTTTTTATTAATGAGAATTTTATACTACCTAAGTCTTTGAACTATTGCATGATCAGGTACTTAGGAGAAGAAGGCATAGCAAGGAGCGAGGAGCAAATGGAACAAGGCGTGTTGATCAATGAAGAATGTGAGAGGGAGGAGAGGGAGGAAGCGCAAGGAGCTGTCCAAGACAAAGATCAACAAGAGATGGAAGTTCTCTGCCGCGGCAGAGAAAAGCCCCAGTTCTCTGCCACGGCAGGCTACCGCGACAGAAAAACAGAGTCCAACTCTGCCACGGCAGGCTGCCGCAGCAGAGAAAGCGACTACAACTCTGCCACGACAGAGACAGTTTGACCGAACCCAAGTTCGGTCAGTTTGTATCCATAGGCCGCCGCCCCTTGGACCCTTAAATAGATGGGGCGCTCTAGCTTTATTCTGCAGACCACGTTAAAATATTTTGGAGTTGATTCTTTCATAGAACCTTTGAAATTACCCTGTGTTCGAATTCTACAACTATAATTGAGTGTGATTTGTTGTTCCATTGGGAATTAGTAGATTGCATACTACCATTCGTGGTCACGGCTGCGTGCGCAAGAGCGTGGTGTTGTGAATATCCTACAAGGTTCGAGAGTTCTTGCATTGGCATCAGGGATCGAGCGGGAGAGTTCATAGATATAGGCTAGTTATCTATAATCCACCATCCACCGACAAGTGCTTGCTGAGAAGATCGGGCCACCCCATATCAGATGGATTTTTGGAGTATTTGATTTTGATCAAATGACACTTGTGACACTTTCCTCGAGATAATTGAAACTCTGTTCATAGGCCAAAAGGGAACGGGTGACTGACTTATTGAATAGTGTGCATATTGATGTATATAGTCCATTATATATAGTCATGTGCGATGGATCTTTCAACTTCATATGGTTTCTCCAGAAATTTGAGTGGATATATCTGTATATTTACTTAAAAGGAAGAAGTATGAAACATTTTTAAATTGTTCAAAGACTTTCAAGATGAAGTGGAAAATCATTGTAACAAGAAAATAAAGAGTTTATGATTTGATCATCAAGGAAGATATTTGAGTTACAGGTTTAGCAAAACACCTAAGATTTGGGGAATTGTTCCATGGATTTTCATTTCCCGATAAACCATATGAGTATGGTATGTTCGAGAGATCAAATTGAACCTTGTTTTACATGTTAAGATCAAAGGTGTCATTTATAAAACTGCCATTATGTTTTAAGGATTAAAGCATTAGAGAATACCGCTTTTACACTGAAAAGAGCACCAGCATGATCCATTGAAATGACACCATATGAGTTATGGTTTGGGATAAAACCCGAGTTGTCTTTTCTTAAATTTTGGTATGCTTGGCATAAGTAAAATGTTTACAATCAAAGTCGGATAAGCACGTCTTTGTAGGTTATCCCAAAGCAATAGTTGGGTATTCCTCCATAACACTAAAGACAAATGAGTTTGTCACTTTGAACGTCAAGTTTCTTGAGAAAGGAATTTTTCGCAAAAGTTAAGTGTGAGGACAATAGAACTTTGATTAGGTTAATGAACCTAAGAAACATGTGCTAAGTAGCGCAGCGCCAAAAAATGTCCCGGAGGCGGCTAAAATGCTCATGGCTCCTGTGATTACAAAGGTTGTGATCTCGGAGATTAGAGTTCCTATTGAACCGTGTGGGTCGGTAAGAATCAAATAGTAAGATTTGAAACAGAAGTCGTTATTGTTTTGACAATGATGAATCAACTACATGCATAGAAGCGATGATGGGCCCTGACTCCATAAAATGACTAGAAGTCATAACATCCGTGATAGTATCCATACACGAGAAATCAAGTTTCTGAACTTGGAAGACCCTCCGGAAAGGCGTGCAGCCTATCAGTCGTATTTCGATCTATAAAGAAATAGACATTGATGTTTGACATCTATGAAATAGTCGACATATTGGAAAGGAGTTTACGATAATGTTCAAGGAGTTGACTATGACAAGATTTGATCTTTCATAGCGATATTTAGTCTTGACGGATTAATGTAGCAACCACTACATATAATTTGGTATATGGTAGTTGAACAAACAAAACAATGTTCTTCTAATAGAATGGTTACCTAGGACGTGTACATGACACAGTCCGAAGGTTTTTGTTAATTCAAAGGATGCTAAAAGGGCATGCAAAGTTCAATGGTTGAAGTAAGAATAGCTGAGTTGGAATCTTCACCATGATGAAACTGTTAAAAGAGTTTAAATTCATCGGAGATGATGAAGATTCTTGCATTTGCAAGAAATTAAGTGGGAGCGCTGAAACATATTTTTAATACATTATGTAGATGACATGGTGTTGATTGGAAATGATGTATCTTTTATTGACACGGGTTAAGAATTCCATTAAAATTAGATTTTGATGAAAGACTTGGGGAAAACCGGAATATTTGGCATCAATGTCTATATGGATAGATTGAGGCGCTAATATAGTTGTGCCAGACATACATATATGAGATATTGAATGAGTTAAATATTGAAACGACAAGTAAGGTTCTTGCCAGATGGAAAAGGTTGAATCAAGATTCAAGTGTATTGACACTTGGTGAATGAAACGAGATTCAAGTGTTTAGACACTTGGTGAGTGAAATCACATAAATATTTTGATTAATAATACCGTGATATCTACATATCCAGATATGTCCTATGCTCTAAATGTTGTGAGCATATACCAGAATGATTCATAAGATGATCATTGGACGATAGTAAAGATATTCTTATGGGCTTTGGAAGAACTAAGAATATATCATGTATAAGTGACAAATAGTTAAAAGTAGTTCATTGTAAAGTGTTACATTGATACTAGTTTGTCATAGGATACAAATTAAATTTATACCAATTTAAACTATGGGTGGCACAATGTAATGGAAAGGAAGTTCCATGATGGATTTGGATGAGTTCCAAAGTTAAGACATTGTGACGGATACTATAACAAAAAGGCTAAGTATATGACTGCTATAGTAGCAGCAAAGCAGGGCATTTGTGTTAAGTAGTTTGTTATCAATCTAGGTGTGGTTCACATTGGGATAATACTATGAAGATATATTGTACGACAATACTATCAACATGTTTTAACCCAAACGCACTAAAGGTCTCACCAAAGGACCAAATTTATACAATGCCATCTCATTTGAGAATGAGTGTTGCGTAGAGACACAAGGAAATGCAAATACATACAGATCTGAAAGTGTCAAATCTAGAGATTATGTTTACCACTAGCAAACATGTATATGCAACACCATAAAGACATGGGTGTTGAATGCGCAAGTTTACAAACTAGATTATTGACTCTAGTGCAAGTGGGAGACTGAAGGTCATATGCCCGAGAGGCAATAATAAAGTTGTTATTATCTTATTCCATGTTTATGATAAAAGTTTATTTTACATGCTATAATTGTACTAATTGGAAACGTTAATACATGTGTGTTTAATAAACAAATAAAGGGTTCCTAATTATGCCTCTCTTATAAACTAGCTCGTTGATTAACAAGATGATCAAGGTTTCCTGATCATGGACATTGGATGTTGTTTTTAACGAGGTCACAACATTGGTGAATGATGTGATGAACATTCATCCGAAGTATAGCATTACGATCAAAGTGATTATGTTTATATTTCTATAACATCATATGAAGTAATCTTTATCCTTAGACCATGAGATCATGTTAATTGCTAACACCGGAAGAATACTTTGATAACATCAAACGTCACACCATAACAGGGTGACTATAAAGTTGGGTTCGGGTATTCTGAAGGTGTTATGTTGAGGCTCATGGATAAAGAGTGGAATTTGTCAATCCCGATAATGGACAGATATACTCTGGGCCCTCTCGGTGATATCACATTAAAACAGCTTGCAAGCAAGTGATGTGATCACTAGAATGTTATATCACGGGAATGATAAAAGAGTGCATATAGGTAACGAGATCAAACTAAGTATTGAGATACTGATGATCGAATCTCAGACATGTGATATATAGCAAGACAAAGGGATTTAGTTACTATCGTTAAAGGTTCTCTCGATCACAGAAGTCATCGTTGAATGTGTGCGAGTCAGTATGGATCTCCAGGTCATGCTTCTGATTATTGATCTAAGAGGTGTCTCGATCATGTCTGCATTATTCGTGAACTGTAGGGTGACACACTTAAGGGTTGCCAAACACCATTTGGAGAAAATATGTTCTAGATGAAAGAATTGCAAAGAGCTGGCATTATTTCAATAGACACCAAAATTGTTTCGGGTGAAATTGCTAAAATTGGTTCTGCATGTGATATTGAATTGTTGCAGGGGGTTTTATGTGAATGTTTGTTAATTAAAGTAATTAACAAAATTCTGAATAAAATTAATAAAAGAGTTTTATTAAATGAGAGAGCATTAAATTTGGAGAAATTCAATGCATTTAAAGTGGAGACTTCAATAGAGAATGTGAAGGGGCATATTTATGTAGAGGGGTTACCACCACATGAATGAGGGAGGTCAAGGGGCACTCCCATGGGGCGCCGGCCATGGGGAGGGGCACCCCCCTCCTCCTATAAAAGGCCCCCGCTCACTCCTTCACAGCCACACCTCCTCGTGAAGGATCTCTCTTCCCATCTAGAATTATTTCCCCATGGTCTCGAATTAGCGAGATACATGTTCCTGGTGGCATTTCTTCTAGAAGGAGTTGATGCTTCCGCTGCATCGCTGGAGTGAGGAGGTGGAGGTTGTTCGGTGGCCTGAACCTGAGTGCGCGGATGGATGCGCTGCTGATTTGCAGCGCTAGGACTTCCACACGATCTTGAGATCGGCAAGCATTCGACTACATCATCCACGAGTTCCATCTCATTAACAAAGCTTTGTTGTTCTTTGAGGGTATGTTCTCTATGGATGTATATCCACCCGTTGCTTTTATCTAGTAGATAGATCTTGGCGTATAATAGTTCCTATCGCAGGCAATTTTTTGTTTTCTATGCTGCGAACCCAACACAAGTAAGCGCGATATAGATTGCTCTTGAATTAAATGACTTTTAGGAGGTCTATAGGTGCATCTTGTTGTAGTAAATAATTCCATCGGTATGAGTTTACTACTATCTCAGGAAAGAACATTCTCAATTTTCTGAGTGTAATGATGAGATTGTTCTTTCCCGTAAAGCAAGTCCGAAGAATATGGATCTGAATGACACACGAGGCAAGTTTTCAGACATATATTGTGGACCAACATGTTGTACTTATGATTTCCCATGTTTTCTGAGTTCTCAAACTTCCTAGCTAACTTCGCCCACTTGATTGATTTCATGCTGATTTATCGAAATTATTGGGTAAAAATTGAACTACCACAAGTAAATTGTAGGTTGCTTTGAAAGTTTGACGAAAGATCTCTCTTGGAGGTACCCATATATCGGGGGGAGGGGGAAATTAATATATGGGAAACCACCGAGAGTTTTGATGATATATAGGTACGGTTCAACTTCTTGCTAAGATTTTGCATCAATTTAATGAAATTAAGTTAGACTTGAGCTACAGATAAGCGTGATAGACTGCTCTTGAATTAAATGTTGTTTCGGAGGTAGATTGGTGCATCTTCTTGTAGTAAACAATGTCGTCGGTGTGAGTTTCCAACTACCAGGAAAGAACATTCTCAATTTTCCGAGTGATGTCATGATCATTCTCTCCCGTAAAGGAAGTCCGAAGAATATTGATCTAAATATATGCCAAATGCCAAAGTTTTCACACGCACACACACACACACACATATATATATATAGGAAGTCTGGGCACCAAGGTGCACCAGTTATTTTACCTATATATATATAGTAGTAAAATGCACATGCCACACTCGTATATACTGTATGAAATGTGATTTAATGAACATTAAGTTGTTATTAACCAATAGTCTTGTTAGTGAAAAAGGCATATATTAAGTATATTAATAATAACTATCTACACATATTGAGATACAACCTAGTGTGCTAGGAATGTTTTTTGCCGGTGGTGGGGGGGGTAGGGGGACATGATGGTTCTAGAACATGGTGGATTTTGCTCTAGGTACTGTTCAACACGAATCCAACTGCTCTGAACTATTTGATGTAACAACCCAACGGTCACAATTGGTGTTATGGATCCAATTCAAAACTGCCTACCTAACTCCACCCACTTGAATGACTTTATGTTGATTTATCGAAAATAGGTCAAAATTGAACTAGTATAAGTAAATTGTAGGTTACTGTGAAAGTAAATTGTAGGTACCCATCGGGGGTCACAATTAATATATGAGAAACCATCCAATAAGAGTTTTGATGACAAGTTGGATCAAGACTCGCAAATCCAAACATTTTGCTAACTTTTGGATCTTATTTTCCATCCTTAGCATCTAGAAAGATTCTACTAATAGTCTTGATGAGAACGATGAATGCTAGTATGCGCAAACCTCAAAACACACACTTCACTGCTCAGTTTTAGGGTCCTTGTGCTAAATGCATGGACTTGGATGCAATTTTCATTTTTATGAGGTCCTTGATATGCAACTTGTAGTTCCACCGACCGTGTTGACTCTCAAGCACCTCGCGCCTACGAGACCAACCATTAGATCAGCCATTTTTTGTACTTATTATCTTTATCTTGTCTTATCTCTTACAATACCATACCACACACTACATATAGTGTACGGATTAACTTTGAACATTGACCATTGGATCAAGACTGGCAAATCCAAATATTGCTAACCGTTGGATCTTATTTTCCATTCTTAGCATCTAGAAAGATTCTACTAATACTCTTTAGCATGATAACCCCTAGTGTGCACAAACCTAGCTCAAAACACACACTTCATTGCGCAGTTTCAGGGTCATCCTTATGCTAAATGCATGGACTTGGATGCAATTTTCATTTTTTATGAGGTCCTTGATGTAAATTGTAATTCTACCCATTGTGTTAACTCTCAAGCACCTCGCTCCTACAAGACCTACCATTAGATCGGCCATTATTCACAGTACTTCTTATCTTATCTTTATCTTGTCTTAACTCTTATGTATAATACCATACCACGTCATATAGTGTAGAGATTAACTTTGAAACATTGACCATTGGATCAAGACTGGCAAATCCAAACATTGCTAACCGTTGGATCTTCATTTCCATTCTTAGCATCTGGAAAGATTTTAAAGATAGTCTTGAGAACGATGAACACTAGTGTGCGCAAACCTCAAAACACACAGTACTTCATTACTCGGTTTCAGGGTCCTTGTGCTAAATGCACGGAATTGGATGCAATTTTCATTTTTATGAGGTCCTTGATGTAACTTGTACTTCCACCGACTGCTCGAGCACCTCGCCCTTACAAGACCTACCATTAGATCAGCCATTTGCAGTACTTCTTATCTTATCTTTATCTTGTCTCTTATATCTTACAATACCATATATACCACCACTACGTAGATAGTGTAGGGATTAACTTATTTGAACATTGACCATTGGATCAAGACTGGCAAATCCAAACATTGCTAACCGTTGGATCTTCTTTTCCATTCTTAGCATCTATAAAGATTCTACTGATAGTCTTTAGCACGATGAACACTAGTATGCACAAACCTCAAAACACACAGTACTTCATTACTCGGTTTTAGGGTCCTTGTGCTAAATGCACGGTCTTGGATGCAATTTTCATTTTGATGAGGTCCTTGATGTAACTTGTACTTCCACCGACTGCTCGAGCACCTCGTTCTTACAAGACCTACCATTAGACCAGCCATTTGCAGTACTTCTTATCTTATCTTTATCTTGTCTCTTATCTCTTACAATACCATATATACCACCACTACGTAGATAGTGTAGGGATTAACTTATTTGAACATTGACCATTGGATCAAGACTGTCAAATCCAAACATTGCTAACCGTTGGATCTTCTTTTCCATTCTTAGCATCTATAAAGATTCTACTGATAGTCTTTAGCACGATGAACACTAGTATGCACAAACCTCAAAACACACAGTATTTCATTATTCGGTTTTAGGGTCCTTGTGCTAAATGCACGTTCTTGGATGCAATTTTCATTTTTATGAGGTCCTTAATATAACTTGTACTTCCAGCGACCGTGTTAACTCTCAAGCACCTCGCTCTTACGATACCTACCATTAGATCGTCCATTTTTAATACTTCTTATCTTATCTTTATCTTGTCTCTTATCTCTTACAATACCATACCACTACATAGTGTAGGGATTAATTTTGAACATATTAACCGTGGATCAAGACTAGCAAATCCAAACATTGCTAACCGTTGGATCTTTTTTCCGTTCTTAGCATCTAGAAAGATTCTACTGATAGTCTTTAGCACGATGAATGCTAGTATATGCAAACCTAAAAACACACGGTACTTCATTGCTCAGTTTCAGGGTCCTTCTGCTAAAATGCATGGACTTGGATGCCATTTTCATTTTTTACGAGGTTCTTGTTGTAACTTGTACTTCCACCGACCGTGTTAACTCTCAAGCACCTCACTCCTATGAGACCTACCATTATATCGGCCATTCACAGTACTTCTTATCTTATCTTTATCTTGTCTCTTATCTCTTACAATACCATGCATAGCACCACTAGATACTGTAGGGATTAACTTATTTGAACATTGATCGTTGTATCAAGACTAGCAAATACAAACATTGCTAACCGTTCGATATTCTTTTCCATTCTTAGCATCTAGAAATATTCTACTGAGAGTCTTTAGTACGATGAACACTAGTGTGCGCAAACCTCAAAACACACAGTACTTCATTACTCGGTTTCAGGGTCCTTGTGCTAAATGCACAGACTTGGATGTAATTTTCATTTTTATGAGGTCCTTAATGTAACTTGTACTTCCACCGACCGTGTTAACTCTCAAGCACCTCGCTCCTACAAGACCAACCATTAGATTGGCCATTCGCGGTACTTCTTATCTTATCTTTATCTTGTCTCTTATCTCTTACAATACCATACCACCACATATAGTGTAGGGATTAACTTTGAACATTAACCATTGGATCAAGACTGGCAAATCCAAACATTGCTAACGGTTGGATCTTCTTTTCCATTCTTAGCATCTAGAAAGATTCTGGTGAGAGTATTTAGCACGATGAACGCTAGTATGCGCAAACGTCAAAACACAGTACTTCATTACTCAGTTCCGGGGTTCTTGTGTTAAATGCATGGACTTGGTTGCAATTTTCATTCTTTATGAGGTCCTTTATGTAACTTGTACTTCCACTACCTTGTTAATAAGCACCTCGCTCCTACGAGACCTAGCAAGGTTAAAAGAAAATGCAACCGCCCCAATTATCACACAAACTAGACCACAATTTCTTATACGTAATACCCAAGTTTTTAGTACTAGGATTTTTCAAGCTTCCTAGATAACTTCGCGCACTTCGGTGACTTCTTGTCAATTTAATGAAATTAAGTCAAACTTTATCTACAAGTAAGTGCGATAGATTGCTCTTGAATTAAATGTCTTTTTGGAGGTAGATGTGTGCATCTTCTTGTAGTAAACAATGTCGTCAATGTGAGTTTCCAACTATCAAGAAAGAAAATTCTCAGTTTTCTGAGTGATGACGAGATGATTCTTTTCCATAAAGAAAGTCTGAAGAATATGGATCTCAATGCCATAAGCCAAGCTTCTAGACATATTAGCTAGGTGGACCAATGTGTTTTACTTACGATTCCCGTGATTTATGAGGTTTCAAGGTTCCTAGCTGACCCCACCCACTTGTTGAATGACTTTATGTCGATGTATCGAAATAAAAGGTCAAATTTGAACTACAAGTAATAAATTGTTGGCTGGTTTGAAAGTTTTATGAAAAAATCTTTTGGGGTACCCATCGAGCGGTCAATTAATATATCAGTTGATGACTGGTTCGACTTCTAGCTACTAAGATTTTGCATATTGAAAATTTTGAACCCCTTTTGAAAATGATCACATGGAATAAGGACATAGGGGAAATGATTTTTCTATATTCTATGGTCAACCCACAAGCTTGAGGTGCACCTTAGGCTTACAGATAACTTTATTTTTTCCACTATGTATAAGGTGAACCTTAGTGGATGCCACATAGTAGGACTTATTAAGGTATGCTTTTTCTCTACTACTATAATGGAGAAATTTTGAATTGGATCCATAGCACCAATCCTGACCGTTGGGATATTAGATCCAATGGTTCATAGCAGCTAGATTCGTGTTGAATAGTACCTAGAGAAAACTCCAACATGTTCTAGAACCATCATGTCACCACCCCCAAAATTTCATAGCCCAGTAGGTTGTATTCTCAATATGTGTAGATAGTTATTATTAATAGACTTAATTTATGCATTTAGGGGGTGGTGACATGATGGTTCTAGAACATGGTGGAGTTTGCTCTAGGTATGTACTATTCAACACGAATTCAGTTGCTATGAACCAATGGATCTAACAGCCCAACGGTCAGGATTGGTGTTATGGATCCAATTCAATACTGCTCCACTACAGTAGTAGAGAGAATGCAGCCTATTGTGCTATGAAATTTTGGGGATGGTGACATGATGGTTCTAGAACATGCATGGTGGAGTTTTCTCTAGGTATTATTCAACACGAATCCAGCTTCACTGAACCATTGGATCTAATAGCCCAATGGTCAGGATTGGTGCTATGGACCCAATTCAAAACTGCTCCATTATAGTAGTAGAGATATCTTACCACTATATAGTGTATGAATAACTTCGAATATTGACCGTTGGATCAAGACTCATGAATCCCAACATTTCTAGCCGTTGGATCTTCTTTTCCATTCTAGCATCTAGAAGATTCTATTGATAGTCTTCAGCATAATGAATACTATGCACAAACCTCAAAACACACTTATCCATCATACTAGAATCTTCTCCCTCGTAGCTAATAATTGTTGACTTCTACATGATCTTATCTTATCTTATCTTACCACTATAGTGTATGAATAACTTTGAATGTTGGCCGTTGGATCAAGATTCTCGAATCCCAGCAGAACTAGCTGTTGGATCTTATTTTCCATTCTAGCATCTAGAAGATTCTATTGATAGACTTCGACATAATGAATGCTATGCACAAACCTCAAAACGCACTTTTCCATCATACTAGAATCTTCTCCCTTGTTTCTCTAGACCATGTTATCAAAAAATTCATGTGTTAGGTAGCTAATAATCTTTGACTTCTACATGACGATACAAAGTACAAGGACCAAATATACACCCATAATTTATAGATGTTGATCAAATTTATAATTTATTGTGCTTTACCAATTATAATTTTATATAGTGATGATATGTCATACGTCTACTATCAGAGTCTCACGTGCAAGGCATGTGTAACTTACTAGTCTCTACTACTATAATGGAGTAGTTTTGAATTGGATACATAGCATCAATCCTGCCAGTTGGACTATTAGATCCAATGGTTTAGAGCAGCTAGATTCATGTTGAACAGTACATAGGGAAAACTCCACCATGTTCTAGAACCATCATGTTACATCCCTCCCAAAAAAATCCATAGCATTGTAGGATGTATTCTCAATATGTGTAAGTTATTATTAATCTCTATCTCTACTACTATAATGGAACATCTTTGAATTGGATCTATAGCACCAATCCTGATTGTTGGGCTATTAGATCCAATGGTTCAAAGCAGTTCGATTCGTGTTGAATAGTACCTAGAGCAAACTCCACCATGTTCTAGAACCATCATGTCACCACTCCCAAAATTTCATAGCACAGTAGGCTGTATTCTCAATATGTGTAGATAGTTATTATTAATAGACTTAATTTACGCAATTTTTCTCTAATGTATGAAATGTGATTTAACAAACATTAAGTTGTTATTAACCAATAGTCTTGTTAGATAAACAATGCATACATTAAGTCTATTAATAATAACTATCTACACATATTGAGAATACAACCTAATGTGCTATAAAATTTTGGGGGTGGTGACATGATGGTTCTAGAACATGGTGGAGTTTTATCTAGGTACGTACTACTCAACACGAATCTAGCTGCTCTGAACCATTGGATCTAATAGCCCAACGGTCAGGATTGGCGCTATGGATCCAATTCAAAACTACTGCATTATAGTAGTAGAGAGAATACAGCCTACTGTGCTATGAAATTTTGGGGGTGGTGACATGATGGTTCTAGAACATGCATGGTGGAGTTTTCTGTAGGTACTACTTAACACGAATTCAGATTCTCTGGACCATTGGATCTAATAGCCCAACGGTCAGGATTGGTGCTATGGATCCAATTCAAAATTGCTCCATTATAGTAGTAGAGATATAACCACTATATAGTGTACGAATAACTTTGAATGCTGACTGTTGGATCAAGACTAGTGAATCCTAATATTTCCAACCGTTGGATCTTATTTTCCATTCTAGCATCTAGAAGATTCTATAGATAGTCTTAAACATAATGAATGTTATGCACAAACCTCAAAACACACTTCTCTATTGTCGTGGTGGTGTCACGGTAGATGCCATGGATAGGCTAAAGGTGGGGACTAATACACGCTAGGGGAATCCAGGGAGGGATAGTGAAGTGATTCTCCACACAGAAGTTTATATTTGCTTTGTCTCCAAGGTTACAAGTGCTCCTAGAGTTGTTTTGGCGAGAGGAGGAAGAAGGAGCTCTCTTACTCTTGCTCACAGATCATCCTTAAAACCCTAGCCAAACTAGCCAAATCGGAACCCCCTCTACAGAAGCCCTAGCCCTCCTTATATAGGAGGGGCTAGGTATCCATCTAGGGAATACGTGGAGGTATATTCCTAAGAATATGCCATCTCCCAAAGTAGTAAGCCGACCGGGTTACTTTTCCGTTGCGTCACACATGCAGAGGCTACGTGAGCCTCTGCGGTGCCCGCGTGAGCCGACATGGGTATCGTCACCCTTGTCGGCCACGCCTCGGTGGTCCTCCCTTATGCCGCTTCGCTCAGGCAGTGCGTACCAGGGCTTCTTTTGACCAGCGAGATTCCTTCCTTCTCCTAGAAGCTAGATGTGCCCTGGGTCATAGTTGATCCGGCAACACCTGTTCCTGCATACAAGTTAAACATGCATTTCTGACTTACTGCTTAAGTCGGTTGAGACTTAGTTAGGCGAACGCCCCCTGGTCCAGGTTACCCCGTGATTCGGCCTGCCTTGAGGTGACCCAGCCAGCATCTGCTTTGGCCTTGCCGAACCTCGGCTAACTCGGCCTTTATACCCCGGCGTGACCCTACCCGGGGGTATCCCCCAACATTAGTCCCCGAAGCTGGTGAGGTCTTAGCCGCCTCGGCCGCTAAGGCCACATCAGGTTCAATTATGTTTGACCTTTGGACGTTATTTCCGAGTTACCTCCTTGTCTCAGGTTATATGGATTTACGTTCCCCTTTCACGTTCCAAGTTTTCACTTGCCGGCCGGGTTACCACTTCAACTCGGACCTCATGGCTTTACTTTCCCTCCGCACATTCCAAGTTTTCACTTGCTGGCCGGGTTACCACGGTCCTATCCGGGTCTTGCTTCCTTCTCTCGTACACCAACCCACGTGGAGGCTAATCATTATGTTGTCTCATTTTAAGGGCTAGCATAGTAACCGCCGCAGTAATTGTCAGTCATCACTGTGTGCGGGTCACATCATGCCTGCCTCCTCGTTTACCGCATCAACGTGTCACGTCACGGGACCAACTCCACTCTGTGGCCTTCGGTGTGGCTCCTTGTTGATTGGTTGATGTGGGTGGTACACGGCCATTGCGTGTGGCTTGCCCGCAGGACGCGATCCCACTTTCTCCTCATGGGAGAGGTTAGATAGGGGAGGGGCGCATCACTTAGGCTTTTTCCCCTCACCGCACCCCTCTTCCCTTTGCTCTTCTTCTTCGTCTTCCTCGCGACCGCGCTGCCGCCAGTGCTCCCAAGCAGCAGCGCCGCTGCCGCATTTTCCCCCCAGATTTCTACGTCGTTGCTGCCGCTACGCGCCTCCTCCACCACGGGTTGCTGCCAATCTAGGCCTTTGCCCTCCGCTGCCGCTAGCGCTACTCCGCCGCCGCTGACCGTGGTGCGTGGGCTGGGTCATGGGTCTGCCAAGATGACTTGGACTGGCTCTACTGGACCAGACGCATCCCTGCCGACATCATCGCGCGCCTTGCCTCCACCGAACTCGCCCCCTCACCCAATCCGAGTGAGTACGTTGTGTTCTTGTCGCACTTCCAACGGGGTTTCGGTTTGTCGGTCAGCGATTTCTTCCATGACTGGTTAAGCACGTACGAACTCCAGCCGCACCACCTTCAATCACCTCTCTTTCTGCTTTTGCCTCTACGATCGAGGGTTACACCGGATTGTGGCCCACGAAGGAGCTATGGATCCGGTTTTTCGGCCTTCATCGTAATGTCATTCCGAATATTCAACTTGATCCGGAGGACAAGCAGCTCACTCAATTTGGAGCTGCATCCATCTCACCCCGGAGGCTATCCGTTTTCCCTCGGGTCACCGGGCTGGAGTCCTGCAAAGGATGGGCCCAGACTTTCTTTTATGTCCGGAATGAGGGCATTGAAGACTTGATCCGGCTGCTTCCCTATGCTCCGGGTCCACCTAACCCGGAAACATGGGACGTTTTGGCCAACCAGGTCAACAAGAGGTTTGCGGAGCTGAAGAAGCTCGGGTTGCGCAACGAGGATGCTATGATCATGTTCGTGCGCAACCGAATCTCCCCCCTCCAGAGGCGCAACCACAAGGTGTGCCATATGAGCTTCGGCCGCGACCCCAACCGGACCTCGTCCTTCGAGTTGAGCAACTCGGAGATCTATCGTTGGGTCAAGGCTCTCTTCAGCACCCACAAGGACTTCTCCACTGAATGGACGTGGGGAATTGAGCATTTCTGCCGGGATAGGCTCCCTCCCTCGGTAAGCTTCGTGGCGCAAATTTACTCCGGGTTAATTATATGTCGGTCATTGTTCCATTTTTGACTCCGTTGTTCATTCTTTTCCTTAGTTATTCCTTCAGCAGACCCTCGAGGACGGCACCGATCCGACCCTTAAATGGGCGCCTGGCCGGGAGATCCCAGACAAGGAAGAGCCGGACCAGGAGATGTTCCTCCCGATGACCGACGCTACGAAGTGACCCACCGGTAAACCCTCTTCTATTAGAGATTGGACCGATGATGAAGATGACTCGGATGTCGAGGTGATTGAACCTGTTGATGATGTCCCCCTTTCTTATGCTTTTTTGGCATCAGCTAACCCCGGTGGGCAGATCCACGAGGACCCTCCCCTTGCCACGGGGGAACCTGTTCTGGCAGCACCAAAGAAGAAGCGTGGAGCTGCATCAAGTTCCTCCTCCGGACCTTCTCAGCCCTCCAAAAGGTGAAAGAAGTCCGGAGACAAAACTGCTTCCAAGCCTGCAGGCAAGGCCCGGGCACGAAGGGCTAGGAAACCCAAGGAGCCCCAAACCTCGGACGTGTAAGTCTCTTTTTCTCCTACAACTTGTTCTTTCTTGCATTGTTGTAATTTCTCTTCTGATATTATTTGATTTGACAGGGCTGCGGTGGAGGTCCCTCTGAGTGGATCTAGCATCTCTTCGCCGCTCCATCCTAGCTCCTCTCCCCCTCGTGATGACGAGTCACGCCCGCTGAGCCCTATTCCAGAGGGTTCTGCGGCTGCTCCGGGTTCCAGCCCGCCTCGTCAAGAGGGGGGGACCCTAGAGCAGAGGAGACGGATCTAGCCGAGGCAATGGCATCCACCACTTCGGCTCCACCGCAACCAGCAACTACTGAAACTACCTCCGTACCAGCACCGACACCAGCACCAATTCCGGCACCAGCAACAAGGGCACCAGCGCCAAGCTCCTCCGCCTCGTCCGAGTCTTCTCAGTCTCGGCGAGGAAGTACCCAGGCAGCTCCTAAGGGGAAATCAGCCGCAACCACTTCCTCCTCTCAGCAAGCCAAAGGCAAGAAAGCCCCTGACGTCACCAGGGCAGCGTCCACCGGGTCTGGACAGCGCACCCTCGCGTCCATGCTTGCCTAGAAGGCTCCAGCACCAAAGGACGCCCCTGTCGAGCCAACTAGTGCGCAGCAACTTGTTCTGCACACCAGTCCGACCCTTGCTCAGGTTGAGAGGAGAGAGGCACATGCGAGGGGCTTGGTGGCGCCCCACATGCTCAGCGGGGAGCGATATCCTCTGACCTTGATCGAGTTTATGAATAACTGGAACAAGGCGGAGTTCGTCTATATAACGATGATCTCCTGGAGAAGTTCGGTCCCGCCGAATTCGCTGCCCAGATGAATACAGCCTCTAAGGCGATTAACCTTGCGGGTCGGATGATGGAGGTACGTTACTTCACCTTTTCCTTATCGTGCACTAGCAATATAAGCATTAGTCCCCGAGCCTCTGGGGGAGTAACTTGTTACTCGGCCGGATGCTCCTTAGAGAACTAACGTAGCTCCTTCATAATTTCAAATATGCACACACCTAGAGCCGGGTTAAGTTCCACTTGGCCCGGATCTTGTACACTTCGAATATGCACACACCTAGAGCCGGGTTAAGTTCCACTTGGCCCAGATCTTGTACACTTCAAATATGCACACACCTAGAGCCTGGTTAAGTTCCACTTGGCCCGGATCTTGTACACCTCGAATATGCACACACCTAGAGCCGGGTTAAGTTCCACTTGGCCCGGATCTTTTACACTTCGAATATGCACACACCTAGAGTCGGGTTAAGTTCCACTTGGCCCGGATCTTGTACACTTCGAATATGCACACACCTAGAGCCGGGTTAAGTTCCACTTGGCCCGGACCTTGTACACTTCGAATATGCACACACCTAGAGCCGGGTTAAGTTCCACTTGGCCCGGATCCTGTACACTTCGAATATGCACACACGTAGAGCCGGGTTAAGTACCACTTGGCCCGGATCTTGTACACTTCGAAGGGTTAAGTTCCACTTGGCTTGGATCTTGTACACTTCGAATATACGCAAGGCTTAAACTAAATTTTAGTATTCTTTTCAGGTGACCACCAACCACCGGAGTGCTGAGTTCCAGCGTCTTCTGGATACCCACAAGATGCTTCTCGCAAAGCATAATGCACATCTCGCTGAGCAAGAGAAAAGGGGTAAGTTTCTCCCTTGGCGCTTCTCCGTTTTCCTTCAACTCCCTCTGCCGAACTAATCTCACTATTTGGTTTCCGCAGCTGGGGTGGAGGCTGAGAACAAGATTATGCGAAAGAACCTGGAGCAGATCAAGGGTAAGTCCTTTTTGTCCGACCCTGCTTTGCTTTCCATCTTCTTTTCCTCTTGGCTCGGCAAACATTCATACCTCAGCTCTGCCGGGTCAACACGCTATTTCAGCATCTCTTGAAGATAGTGTGCTCGTGCCTGACATGATGCTACATTTTCTCGAACAAGCAGGGCAGCATCAGGCCAAGCTCAAAAAGAAAGACGATGAGCTTGCCCTCCTCCGAACCAAGAACGACGAGATTGCCAAGCTAAAGGTAGAAATGAAGAAGATGAAGGCGCAGCACCAAAACGAGCTTGAAAAGGCTGGCCAGGACTACACCGAAGAGCGCGAGCGCCTCAACCTCCAAATTGCTAAGGACCGCGAACTTCTCCAGGAGGCTGACGTCAAACATGAGTCGGCGAACACTGAACTGGGGCAGCTCCGCCAAAGACACGATAATTGCATCAATGAATTGACCCGGATCCACAGCCACATTTCACGTACGTTCCTTTCCCTTACCCGACATACTTCCCCGGGTTACTTCATAAGTCTTTTCTTCAGCTTCCTCCTTTGCCTTGTTTTCTGGCCACTTTCTAGAGGGTACTCCTATCGCGAGCGCTGCTGTTGCCAATTTCCGCCGAGAGAGGGGTACTCCCATTGCTCCTGACGGTGAGAGCATTCCCTTTGACATGGAGGACCTATTGGTCAGCCTGTCATCTCGCGTGGAAATCATCAAGAACTACGGCAAGGATCTCCTCGACGTTTCAGTCCGAGTCTTCAACACGTTCTGGCCTGGTGAGAGTGCTCCGAAGAGAATTTCACTTCTTGCTGAAAAGCTATCGGAGATCGAGACCCAGCTCGACCTTTGGAGGGAATCCGCTGGACGTGCTGCAGCTGAGACCGTTCTTCACCACATACTCACGTGGTATGAGAAGATCGATCTCAGCCTCCTGACGCGCGTGCACATCGGATCCAAGTGGACCGATGACCCGGAATGGGTAGCTCGGTGCCAGGCTTGCGCCCATAGCCTTGTTGAATATTCTCCCATTCACGAATGGACTGAGGGTCCGAGCTTCCTGGAAGCCGCTGGCGACGAAGAGGTCGAGAATGTCGAAGATAGTTCGGATGAGGATGGAGAGGACGATGCCTCGGATATCGAAGAAGGCGAAGACGATGCCGAACTTCCTCCTCCTGCTGCTCCTTAATTAAAAACACTTGAAAACTTATTAGATCCCCGGTATGCCGGGTGGAAATATATCCCGTACTTATGTAATATTTTGCTACTAAGCTTGTATGCCGGATTAACTTGGGCGTAGTCCCCGAGTTTCATTTTCTTGTTCGTCCAATCTTCTGGCTCGGTTCGTGTCTACCTTGATTTGGTTTGACGACTTACGATTCCGAGCTTCAAAAAATGTTTTAATAATACTTAGAAACTTTTAGGCTTAGCTCAAAAAAAATTAGCATAATAGTTTGAAAGTAAATACAGGATTAGTCCGAAAAACAAACATCGGCTTGATTAAGTTCTTTTCCTTAGTCGTTTTTCATGTGCTACGCAATTCCAAACGTGTTCTCTTGTTTTCCATGAAGCCAATTCTTGTTGGACAGCAGCAAGTCGAAGAGTTGGGTTTTTGGTGCTCACACATTACTGATCCGAGTTAAGTAGAACAACTTACTCCAGCTGACGTAAAAATAATAAAAAACAACAAATATTATTAAGGCAGTCCCAGAGTTACTGCTCGAGGTGCCAATATTTCATTCATAAGCTCATTGCCGGCATACATACCGACATATGAGAAGACTCGGATACATACACTTCTCTGCTAAGTGTAGAAAGGACGAAGTAGAGCTACATTCCATGGGCGCTTAGATTCTTTGCCGGACCTGTCCGCCTTGTTCTTTTCCTGTGGCTTTGCATCTATAAGATAATAAGAGTCATTGTGCAATGCTTTGCTCACGATGAACGGCCCTTCCCATGGGGGGATAATTTATGCATGCCGGCAGTATGTTGTACCAACCGGAGCACCAGATCGCCTTCCCGAAAGACTCGGGGGCTTACTTTCCGGCTATGATAGCGTCGAAGATTTTGCTGATATATGGCGGATCTGGACAATGCCAGTTCTCTCGCTTCTTCCAGCAGATCAACATCATTTTGCCGGGCTTCTTGCACTTCGGCTTCTGTGTATTGGGTGACCCTAGGCGAATCATGCTCTATGTCGGCTGGTAATACAGCTTCTGCCCCATATACCAGAAAAAACAGCGTATAGCCTGTTGATCGATTCGGAGTTGTTCTTAAACTCCACAGTACCACTGGTAGTTCTTCTATCCAGCACCCCGCTGATCTTTGCAGCAGCTCAATGAGCCGGGGTTTTATCTCGGATAGTACTAATCCGTTGGATCTTTCCACTTGTCCGTTCGATGCGGGGTGGGCTACCGAGGCTACGTCGAGTCGGATATTCTTGTCTCGGCAGAAGCGCGCAAATGCTCCCTCCACAAAATTTGTTCCATTATCCGTTATGATACTGTGTGGGTAGCCGTACCTCAAGATTATATCCTTGAGAAATGTTACGGCCGTAGCCCCATCACATTTCCTTATAGGCTTTACTTCGATCCACTTCGTAAACTTGTCTACCATGACCAAAATGTGAGTCATATTTCCCCTCTCTGGTTTGAACGGGCCAACCATATCCAAGCACCGTACGGCGAATGGCCATGTAATTGGTATGGTCTTGAGTTCCAACATTGGCATATGTGTCTTGGTAGCGTACCTCTGACAACCAGTGCATTTTCTCACCAGATCTTCTGCCTGTTCTAAGGCACTGGGCCAGTAGAATCCATGCCGGAACGCTTTTGCCACCAAGGCTCGGGATGAGGCATGATGCCCGCACTCTCCTTGGTGTATATCTCGGAGGATGTCAAGCCCTTCTTTCGGGTCAACGCATCGCTGGAGGACATTGGTCACACTCCGTTTATACAGTTCAGAATTGATAATTGTGTATGCCTTTGCTCTCCTCTGAGTTTGCCTGGATAACACCTCCTCAGTGGGTAACATTCCATCTTTCAGAAATTGAAATATAGGCAGTGCCCAAGCTGGTATTGCTCGTGCAGGGAACACATCCTCATCAATTTCCATCTGATCCACCGGCATAACTTCAACCGGATCACGTTGAGCAGTCCCCGGGTCCTGCGAGGTAGTCCCCGGGTTCGCTGAGGCAGTCCTCGGGTTTGCTGATGCAGTCCCCGGGTTTCGCGCACTACCTCCCATGTCAATGTCCATGGGCTCAGCTCCAGATTCTGTATCTTCCGGGACATAGATCGAGTCGGTTCCTGGCGACAGCCTGATAGATGGTTTTCTGAGGTGTTCCAATGCTACACCCGGTGGAATTGCTTGTCGGGTTGATCCGAGCTTCGGTAGCATGTCGGCAGCCTCATTTTCCACCTGGGGTACATGGTGAAATTCACACCCCTCAAATTAACCAGATATCTTCTATACATGAAATCTGTGCAGCGCAATGTTTGGATCAAGGGCGTCCCACAGTCCTGATACTTGATGTACCACCAAATCCGAGTCGCCAAAGCATATGATCCGACGTATCCCAATCTCTTTTGCTACCTTGACCCCATGCACAAGTGCTTCATACTCTGCGACATTATTCGATGTCGCGAAATGGATTTGGAGCACATATTTCAGCTGGTCCTTCTTTGGCGAGGTAAGCACAACTCCGGCGCCTAGCCTAGTTTTTGTTTTTGACCTGTCAAAGTGCATCCTCCAGTACTTTGGATCTGGTGGCGGTGGTTCGTATTGTACCTCGTCCCAATCTACAAAAAATTCCTCCATAGCCTGAGACTTGATTGCTTCTCTTCTGTCATATTGTGGCACATAAGGAGCTAGTTCAATTGCCCATTTTGCGATTCGGCCACTTGCATCCTTGTTACCCATTATCTCGGATATGGGAGCCTCACATATTACTTTGATGGGGTGCTCCTCAAAGTAATGCTTTAACTTCTTTGCCGCCATATAGACACCATATGCCACCTTTTGAAAGTGCGGGTAGTTCTGCTTTGAGGCAGATAATACCTTGCTCAGGTAATACACTGGCCTCTGTACCGACTTACCCTCTTCATCGCGCTCTACTACAATCACTTCACTTACAACTCGGTTGGTTGCGGCTATGTAGGGCAACATTGGCTCCTTTGATAGTGGAGAGGCTAACACTGGTGCAGTGGCTAACATCTTTTTTAAGTGGGCAAAGGCTTCATCGGCCTGTGGCGTCCAAACGAACGTATCCGACTTTTTCATGAGTTGGTAGAGAGGCAATGCCTTTTCTCCCAACCGACATACAAACCGACTCAACGATGCTAGGCACCTAGTGAACTTCTGGACATCGTTAAGACACTTCGGCAGCTCTATTCGTTCAATGGCCCGGATCTTAGTTGGATTAACTTTGATACCTCGGCTGGAGACGAGAAATCCGAGTAATTTTCCAGCCGGGACACCGAAGGTACATTTTTTCGGGTTAAGCTTCATTCGGAACCTTCTTAAGTTCACGAATGTCTGCCTGATGTCGTCAAGGAGCGTTTTGCTTTCCTTGGTCTTGATAACCACATCATCCACATATACTTGTACATTTTGACCTATTTGGTCGTGCAAACATTTTTGCATACATCTTTGGTACGTTGCACCTGCATTACGTAAACCGAACGGCATGGTGCGATAGCAATAAGCCCCATACGGGGTGATAAATGTGGTCTTTATTTGATCATCCGGATTCAGAGGTATCTGGTGGAAACCAGAATATGCATCAATAAATGACAACAGTTCACATCCCGTGGTTGAGTCTATGACCTGATCTATCCTCGGCAGTGGAAATGGATCTTTTGGACACGCCTTATTCATGTTCGTGTAATCGATACACATACGCCAAACCACTTCCACGTTCGGGTCCTCCTTCTTCTTCTCCACCAGCACCGGATTAGAGAGCCAATCCGGATAGAGTACTTCCATGATAAATCTTGCTGCTAGCAACCGAGCTATCTCGTCTCCAATGACTTTTCTCCTATCCTCGGCTAAGCGGCGGAGAGGTTGCTTCACCGGCCTTGCTCTAGGTCTCACGTTCAAAGAGTGCTCGGCCAACTCCCTCGAAACACCTTGCAAGTCCTGTGTAGACCAAGCAAAGATATCCCGATTCTCACGGAGGAAGTTGACGAGCTCACTTTCCTATTTATCATTCAACCTGGCACCAATCGTTACAGTGCGCTCTGGGAACATATCATCCACGGGCACTTTCTTAGTATCCTTTGCGGCTTGGAACGAAACGCTACCATGCGGGTTACTCAGCGCCGGCATATACTGCTGCGCGGACTGAGCTAATGCCGCCACCTCTTGGATTTTTTTCTTTTCTCTTGCGCAATCACGAGTGACTCGGCTAGGTTAGACCCGGCTGAGGCACACTCAATGGAACGTCGGAAATATCCTGCAATGGTAATCACTCCATTTGGCCCGGGCAACTTCATCTTCAGATAACTGATGTGGCAGCTCGCCATGAACTTGTTCAATGCTGGCCTTCCGAGTAACGCGTGATACGCACTTTCCAAGTTCACCACCTCAAACTCCAGATTCTCAGTTTTGCAATTATCTCTTGTGCCGAATAACACGTCAACCCGGACTTTGCCTATGGGCTTACAAGAAATGCCTGGTACAATACCATGGAAAGTTGTCCTTGTAGCCTGGAGCATGTTCTCGGAGATACCCAATTTGTGCATTGTATCCGCATACATGATGTTAATGCTACTGCCATTGTCAATTAGTACCTTGGAGAACCTCACATTGTTGTTAGGCCCAATGAATGTCGGGTCCGGTACTAGCGCATACGAACCAGGACTCGGCATAAGCTTGGGATGATCCTTGATGCTCCAAACGATTTCTTGGTCAGACCAAGGCATATACCTCGTCACTGCAGGCATTACTGCATTCACCTCCATATGTCGGTGCTACAAGCTTTTTCTATCTGTTTCCTCGGTGGTAAATACACAGTAACTCTGATGATGCTCCCTGTACTCATTCCTTCCCTCATTTCCGGGGTACCTTTGATCCGGCTGGTGCTGATTTTCCACCTGATGGACCGCATCCCTTCTCTGATTGTTGTCATACCTCGGCGGAGGGGGAGGCAACATTAGCTGTTCCGTGTTCGCTCCAGAGAGCAATTGCTGCCGGGGTAACTCCTGTCGAGGTTGATCATTCCGGGGTGCCTGAGCATTCCCCACACCACCTTGATCAATCTTGCGCATCCACTCACATTTCCTCGTTGTATGACCCGCTGGGTTACTCGGATTTGGAGTGTGAAACTTACATGGCTGATCCAACATCGACTCATAGGTGTACCTAGGACGGTCCTTCCTTTCTTGCCACTGTTTCTTTTGTTCTGGCGTCCAAGTTTTCTTGCCATCGTTTCTCGGAGTCCATTGCCCTCCAGTTTTCTGGTGTTGACCACCCCCTGCTCCGGGCTGATCTTGATTCACAGCTGCAACTTGTTGCGAACCGTATCGATGATCTGGTCTATCATTTCTTCTTTTTCCTCTATAGTCATTCCTCCGGGATGATCCGGCTCCATCTCTCTAGTAATACTCATCGTTCGACTCGTTTGACACAAGCCTAGGTTAAGTCGGATGTCCCAGAGCATACGAATCAGCAATCCAGATCATCTCTGCCAACGTGGTGGGCATCTTCCTTTGTAACTTTTGCCACGGTTCGCTTGCATATCTGCATCCCTGTGCAAACCACGCTATGGCCTGTGATTCTATCACGCCCTCACATGAGTTTCTCATGGTACACCACCGAGTTAAAAACTCTCGATCCGTCTCATTCAGTCTTTGCTTGCACATAGCTAGTGTCTGTGGCCTATTCGGCCTCTGATACGTACTCGAGAAATTGCTGATGAACATCTCTTCAAAATCTATCCAGCAGTTAATCCTTCCCGGTGGCAAATTGTTCAGCCATACCCTTGCCGGGCCCTCCAACATCTGGGGTACGTATCGTACAGCCCACCTCAAGTTGCTTGTGGCAATTTTTACAGTCGTTGCATAATTTATCAACCAATCCTCTGGCTTAGTGCTGTCGTCATACGTCTTCGTGCCTCTGGGTAACTTGAAGTTAGGTACCGGTGGCTCTTTCATGATCCGGGGTTCAAAACATGCAGGACCCGGAGGACCTTGACTTTCAATCTGCTCCGACCTATACAGTCGATCCAGTTTCAACCTGGCATCATCCGGCATCAAATCCCTGCTTCCCAATCTTGACCCTATCACATGATAGTCCGGCCTTGGGTATCCTGCATTTACCATTTCCGAATCTCCATCATCATACCGGTTTCGTTCTCGTGGCACATCTCTCTGTTGCATACCTCAGCCGGCACTCTGCTCTTGCCTTGGTATATTCCGCTGCTTGCTTGTAGAGTTGCCACATTCGGCATTGCCGTTAACATCGTTTCCTTGACCGGCATTGCCTTGGTCACGGTTACCTCGACCAGCTTCACCTTGGCTTACACTCCGTCGATCGTCGTTTCTTTGTACCTCTTTTGCCTTTCCTGCCCTTGTCGGGTCATACGGAACAATCTGCTTGTTTCTCCTGGCCGAGGTTACTACCTCCTCTCTCCTTTGACCACCATGAGGGGACAATGCGGCTCAAGCGGATTTCTCCGGGTTACCCACCGCCGAATGAACGATCTTAGAGGCCCCAGCTCTCTCCGGGTTTGCCCTGAGAAGTTCCTCATTTTGCCTGTTCGCTATCCGAACCAACTCATTGACCCGATCTTGCTGTCTCTGACGGGCTTCACCCGTCAGACCCTCTAGCTCGGATGCAGCTGCATCCGTTGCTCTGAGGTTTTTCGCCAGGGTATTGTACTTCGGCAGCCCTACGGACAAACAGGTTTCAGACTCCTCAATCTGAGTATCCCCTTCTTTGTTCATTTCACTCATGAGATTTCACCCCTTCACTTTTACAGCATCTACTTTGTTTGCCTTTGCATACTCACGCAGTGTCATGTTCAACGACTGCTGAGCCGCAGCAATCTTTTTCACTCCCTCAAGAATTTTCTGCCTAGTTTCCTCTAGCTCGGCATGTGCCTGAGCCGGATCTACCACTGCTGCTACCGGGTTTGCCAAGCTATCCATAGCCTCTCTCAGTACATTCTCAGGCCTCTCTAATGGAGGTCCTCTACCTTTCCTTGGTGCCTTAGGTGTTACCTCCGGATCTGGCGCCGGATCCTTGCTTGCGCCCGCACTAGGCGCGGTCATCATCACTTCAGCACGGTCCGGAGAGCGAGCGATACGTGCCCCGTGAACCACGCTAAGGGGTGGTTCCCTGCTTCAACGACATGCCGCGGATGAACGCATGATACGTCCACAGCAACATAGACCTTGTGTGCACCCAACAGCGAAGAGGCGTTCTTGAAGTGGCGTGCGAAGCAGCCAGCGTTATTCGGCGAAGTCCAGCGCTCCAAAGCGCTGAACGAGCCGAGAGGCGATCGTGCGCGGTGCGATGAGGTTTCCCGTCCGGATCTTCACCCCTGCTAGCGCCGCTAGCCCTATGGTGGGTGCCAACTGTCGTGGTGGTGTCACGGCAGATGCCATGGATAGGCTAAAGGTGGGGACTAATACACGCTAGGGGAATCCAGGGAGGGATAATGAAGTGATTCTCCACACAGAAGTTTATATTTGCTTTGTCTCCAAGGTTACAAGTGCTCCTAGAGTTGTTTTGGCGAGAGGAGGAAGAAGGAGCTCTCTTACTCTTGCTCACAGATCATCCTTAAAACCCTAGCCAAACTAGCCAAATCGGAACCCCCTCTACATAAGCCCTAGCCCTCCTTATATAGGGGGGGCTAGGTCTCCATCTAGGGCATACGTGGAGGTATATTCCTAAGAATATGCCATCTCCCAAAGTAGTAAGCCGACCGGGTTACTTTTCCCTTGCATCACACATGCATAGGCTACGTGAGCCTCTGCGGCGCCCGCATCAGCCGACATGGGTATCGTCACACTTGTCGACCACGCCTCGGTGGTCCTTCCCTTGTCTGCTTCGCTCAGGCAGTGCGTACCGGGGCTTCTTTTGACCAGCGAGATTCCTTCCTTCTCCTAGAAGCTAGATGTGCCCCGGGTCATAGTTGATCCAGCCACACCTGTTCCTGCATACAAGTTAAACATGCATTTCCGACTTACTGCTTAAGTCGGTTGAGACTTAGTTAGGCGAACGCCCCCTGGTCCGGGTTACCCCGTGATTCGGCCTGCCTTGAGGTGATCCGGCCAGCATCCGCTTTGGCCTTGCCGAACCTCGGCTAACTCGGCTTTATACCCCGGCGTGACCCTACCCGGGGGTATCCCCCCAACATCCATCATACTAGAATATTCTCCCTTGTAGATAATAATCGTTGACTTCTACATGATCTTATCTTACCACTATATAGTGTACGAATAACTTTGAATGTTGACCATTGGATCAAGACTCACGAATCCCAGCATTTCTAGCCGTTGGATCTTCTTTTCCATTCTAGCATCTAGAAGATTCTATTGATAGTCTTCGGCATAATGAATGCTATGCACAAACCTCAAAACACACTTCTCCATCATACTAGAATCTTCTCCCTTGTTTCTCTAGACCATGTTATAAAAAAATTCATGTGTTAGGTAGCTAATAATATTTGACTTCTACATGATGATACATAGTACAAGGACCAAAAATACACCCATACTTTATAGATGTTGATCAAATTTATAATTTTTGTGCTTTACCAATTATAATTTTATATAGTGATGATATGTCATATGTCTACTATATGATTCTCACGCGCAAGGCACGTGAAACTTACTAGTTTACACAATGCAGGAGTAGTATATTTCTTTGCTTACACATATGCTCACCTCTGTCCACGCGATGTACATGCTGATAGAATAAAACATTGGCAGGGGAAGATGGCAGCAGCGAAGAGGAGTTGAAGCGGTTCCATGTCAGAGCAAAGTTATGATGGGTTCCTGACACGAGGTGCTCCTGTGGCCTTACAGTGTAGACTCTACTAGTACTAAATTTTAGGACCTATGCACGCAAAACAAATCATGTGTTTTGTCTCTCCTTCACTATGGTCCATCTCTCCTCCCCTTTCCCCTCGCGCATCGGCCCGACTGATCTCTCTCCCCTCGTCCACAGTGTGGTGCTGCACACATGTGCCTTGGTACGGCAGCTCTGTATCTCTAGCGTGTTCGACAGCTGCGTGTTGGTGTGGAGTAGGGACAAGGAGTAGTACTACATAGGAAGGAAACCACTTTGGTCCTTGGCGGCACAAAAATTCAAACTTTTCTGGTTTTCGAATTTTTCACTTGCTTCGCAAACATCAGGAGGGAAGGTTATTCAAAAGTTTGGCCATTCGCAGTACTATACTTCTTAACTTATCTTTATCTTTTCTTATTTCATACAATACCATACCACTACATATAGTGTACGGATTAACTTTGAACATTGACCATTGGATCAAGATTGGCAAATCCAAACATTGCTATCCTTTAAATCTTCTTTTCCATTCTTAGCATTTAGAAATATTCTACTGATAGTCTTGAGCACGATGAACGCTAGTATGCACAAACCTCAAAATAGACACTTAATTCATTGCTCAGTTTCAAGGTCCTTGTGCTAAATGCATGGACTTGGATGCAATTTTCATTTTTTATGAGGTCCTTGTTGTAACTTGTAGTTCCACCCACAATGTTAACTCTCAAGCACCTCGCTCCTACGATACCTATTGTTAGATCGGCCATTCGTAGAACTTCTTATCTTGTCTTATCTCTTACACTTACCATACCACTCATATAGTGTACGGATTAAATTTGAACATTGACCGTTGGATCAAGACTAGCAAATCCAAACATTGCTAACTATTGGATCTTCTTTTCCATCCTTAGCATCTCTAAAGATTCTACTGATAGTCTTTAGCACGATGAACACTGGTATGCACAAACCTCAAAACACACAATACTTCATTACTCGGTTTCAGGGTCCTTCTGCTAAATGCACGGTCTTGGATGCAATTTTCATTTTTCATGAGGTCCTTAATGTAACTTGTACTTCCACCGACCGTGTAATCTCTCAAGCACCTCGCTCGTATGAGACCTACCATTAGATCGGCCATTCGCGGTACTTCTTATCATATCTTCATCTTGTCTTATCTCTTACAATACCATACCACCACTATATAGTGTACGAATTTACTTTGAACATTGACCATTGGTCCAAAGACTAGCAAATCCAAACATTGTTAACCGTTAGATCTTCTATTTTCCCTTAGCATCGAGAAAGATTCTATTGATAGTCTTTAGCACGATGAATGCCAGTATGCACAAACCTCAAAACCACACACTTCATTGCTCATTTTTAGGGTAATTGTGTTAAATGCATGGACTTGGATGCAATTTTCATTTTTTATGAGGTCCTTTATGTAAGTTGTACTTCCATTGATCATGTTAACTCTCAAGCACCTCACTCCTACGAGACCTGCCATAGTTAAAAGAAAATGCAACCGCCCCAATTATCAGACAAACTAGACCAATGGTTTCTTATACATAATACCCAAGTTTTTAGTACTAGGATTTTTCAAGCTTCATAGCAAACTTTGCACACTTCAGTGACTTCTTGTCGATTTAATGAAATTAGGTCAAACTTGAGCTATAAGTAAGCGTGATATATTGCTATTGAATTAAATGTATTTTCATAGGTAGATGGTTGCATCTTCTTGTAGTAAACAATGTCATCGGTGTGAGTTTCTAACTATGAGGAAAGAAAATTCTCAATTTTCTGAGTGATGACGATATGGTACTTTTGCATAAAGAAAGTCTGAAGAATATGGATCACAATGCCATAAGCCAAGGTTCTAGACATATTAAGTGGACCAACATGTTTTACTTGCGATTCCCATATTTTATGAGATTTCGAACTCCCTATAGCTAATTAACTTTGCCCCACTTGAATGACTTCATGCGTATATTTATCAAAATTTGGTCAAACTTGAACTACAACAACTAAATTGTTGGTTGCTTCTAAAGAATTATAAAAAACTTTTGGAGGTGTACCCATTGGGGGATCAGTTAATATATCATAAACCAATCGAGAGTTTTGACAATAGGTTTTTAACTCCTTTCTAATTAAGATTTTGCATCTTGACAATTTAACAAAAAATTACCTCAAACTTGAGCTACAAGTAAGTGCGATAGATTTTTCTTTAATTAAATGTCTCTTTGGAGGTAGATGGATGCATCTTGTTGTAGTAATCAGTACTGTCGGTGTGAGTTTCCGAGTGTTGATGAGATTATTGTTCGTTTTCGTAAACAAAGTCCGAGGGATATGGATCTGAATGCCACAAGCCAAGCTTTCAGACATATATAGTGGACCGTCATGTTATACTTATGATTCCCGAGTTTTATGAGTTTTCAAACTTATTCCTATAGCTAGCTTTGCCCACTTGAAAGTGATTTTATGTCGATTTATTGAAATTAGGTCAATTTTGAACTACAAGTAAATTGTAGGTTGCATTGAAAGTTTTATGTTTTTTGGAGGTAACCATTGGGGGCTGATTTAATATATCACAAACCACCACCGATAGTTTTTACAACAAGTTCAACTTCTTGCTAAGATTTTGCATCTTGACAATTTAACGAAATTAGGTCAAACTTGAGCTACAAGTAAATGCGATAGATTGCTCTTGAATTAATTATCTTTTCGGAGGTAGACGGGTGCATCTTCTTGTAGTAAACAATGTTGTCGATGTGAGTTTCCAAATATCAGGAAATATCATTCTTAATTTTCCGAGTGATAACGAGATTGTTCCTTTCTGTAAAGACAGTTTGAAGAGTATGGGTCTGAATGCCACAAGCCATGTTTTTAGACATCTTACCACTATATAGTGTACGAATCACTTTGAATATTGACCGTTGGATCGAGACTCGTGAATCTGAACATTTCCAACCATTGGATCTTCTTTTCCATTATAGCATCTAGAAGATTCTATTAATAGTCTTGAACACAATGAATGCACTATGCATAAACCTCTCAAACACTACAAGAAATGTGTTGACTAGTGACCTTTTCTTAATGACTATGATTTTTTTGGTCATAGATCTATGACCATTCCGAATCGAATGGTTGCAGGGCATTTTGGAGGGTCCAAAACATGAAAAACTACGACCTTTATTGTCAGAAAAGTCATAACTTGCTTACACCAGTTGGTCATAACATAGATAACACTTGTCTACGACCTTTATTTTAAGCGACTACGACCAATTTAAATGGTCATGGAAACTCATACACGTTGTCTTAAAGTGACTTGTCAGCCACCTCAGCATTTCCGTCTACATGTCATGTCCATATATCCACTTTTGCTTATGTGTCTAGATAACACTAGATTTAAATCTACCACTAACATATGGGACCAACCGCCAAGTGGAATTACACGGTTATCCAATGACACGTGACACCTAACTCCCACGTGGCATTGTTGATGAATAACATCTCAACTGTCTACATGACCAGCATCGAACGACCCAATTTTCACAACCACCCAAACAGTGTCACACCATGTACCTGTCTATATACATTAGCCGGGAAACCAAATTCAGAAAAATGTTCGCGGGGAGACCAAAATATCGCCAAGTCCCCTTCCGCATCTCGCAAACCCTAACAGCTGCATTCTTCTCTCTTCCTGCCGCCGCCGCCCGCAGATCCAACCCTAACAGCCGCCTTCTTCTCTCGTCCTGCCGTCGCCGCCCGCAAATCCACATCACGCAGCCTCCCAGTCCCAAATCCCCAGCACCACCACCACCCACCACTTTTCTTCTCTCCCCAATCCCATTGCGGACGCCCCTGACTCTGCTGCAGGTGGGGTCGTGGCCGCGGGTGACGCCACGTCATGAGAGGTCGTCTCGCGAGGAAGACAGGCTGGTGCTCGCCCCACCGTGTTGATTGGCGACAGGCGACTTCACCTCTGGCGACTTCATGGGAGGGAGGCAGTGGACGTGTACAGCTCTACAGGTTCTCTGTCAAGGTATATGGGTCTGATGCCGATGCATCCCCTTAGTTTGCTAGTTTGGTGACATGATCTATACTAGGAAGGTACAATTTATCTCAAGTGCTGGTTGTCCATCTACTCCCATAATTGTATAGTGCAAGGGAAGACGATCTTCGAACATTGTGAAATGTAGCATATTTTCCTATTTGAGGAACACTAGCTTTACCTGCCACATAGAACAAATGTAGCTTAAGCCTGAAGTGGTTTGATACAACTGTCGCTCTGGTCTATAATGTTGGGCATGTGTCTTGTGTCATCTAGAACTACTAAAGCCCTTGATCTTTGTTGTTTAATTGGTAGCTCTATAATAATTATCTCCATGATGTCCACAGACTGATTCAAATTTCGTCTTCTATTGTTTATCTTGCACCTTAGCTTGGTAAAAACAATTGTGGTCTAATCTACAGATAAGAGGTGGACGCCAAGTGTGGACATAGTTGTAGGTCGTCAGCAACAAGTATTCTAGATTACAAAGACAGCATGGTTGAAGACGATTGCTTCACACTAAAGCAGGTTGAGGAACTTGGTCAGAAATCATGGACTTGGAAAATCTGGAAGTGGCAAGGTATATGCTAGTAGAATTACAGAAGCCTCCATATATGTTCAGATTGATGTACATTCATTCTACATAATATATTTTTTTCATATGAGATTTGGTCTACGTGATGAAGCTAGTAGAATTACAAAAGCATGTATGTTCAGATCAATGTACCCATGTTATATGGTTTGTTGTATACTAGCAGCTCCAACTTTTATGCTTTTAAGACTATAGCTGCCCCGTGGGTTCATATATAGTTGTTGATACTACAGTTTGGACCTATTGTCGTTGATCCTTGCTTGGCTTCAGATGATTCCTTGTTTGTCCTATGGTTTCTTGTTGAGGGCAAACCTCTAGGGTGGCCCGATCTTTCACGATTCCCTTTCAAATCAAGGATGAAGTGTGGGGGAAGGAGGAGAGGATGAACACGATGAATGCATGCACGAAGAACGCGATGAACACACACACACAAAACCACGATACACACCAATAGCTCACGCCGATGGTGACCGGTCCGGCGCAATCCCTAGGATCGGCATCGGGCGGAGGACTCTCTCCAACCGTCACGGCGAGATGGGAGACTCGGTGAGATCTTGACGTCTTGGCAAAGGGACACCGATGCTAAGGCCTTGTACAACGCGGAGGCACGATGCAAACTCCAACGAGGTTTGGTGATATTGGTGCTCCTTGGTCAAGGAGCATGAGGCAATAACTAGATAGATCCACAAAGGGGTTTCCACTCATTCCAATATCATGCCTAGGGTTCACAATAGAGGTGGGGGACTATATATAGGCCAGCCACACAGTCAGGGGTACTTTAGGAATAAAAGACAAGTTCTGGGTGGACTTAGGGGTACATGGGCCGAAGGCCCAAAGGCCTTTTACATGCCTGGCTACGGTCGGTCCGGAGACTCCGGTGTGGTGGACCGGAGACTCCGGTCTGGACCGGAGATTCCAGTCGGTCTCCGGACCAGCCTCCGGAGGGGAAGTCAGATTGTCCCCGAGCTCGATTCTGGTAGGCCGGAGGTGGGGTCAGAGACTCTGGTGTCTTGAGGCCTGAGACTTTGGTGGATCGGAGACTCCGGTGTGCGTAGACCGGAGACTCCGGTCTGAGCAGCTCCAGCGTCTTCTGCTTCACGCTCTGCTCCTTATTCTCCATCCTTGGGTGCTTGGGGATGTGTCGAGGCTTCGTACCTGATGATGCATAGAGTAGTTGCATGAAGTAGCACACCATCCAAGGAGGTATCAAATTGGCACGAGGAGAGGAGCGAGTTCACCTTAGCTTGTAGGAGTTTGGCTCGGGCACGAGTCATGGGTCCACTTGGGGGACTTGTTGGTGTAGATGTAGGAGCGTCCGTAGGACGGGCTGCATCAGCTCCCCTCCTTGGGAAAGAGTCGTCCTCGACTCTTCATGGTTATCATCTCGAATATATCCATGGTAGGGTGAGAGATCCTTGACATTGAATGTATTGCTTGCAAGGTACTTAGAGGTCGGTATGTTGATGATGTAGGCGTTGTTGTTGATTCTTTTGATGACTTTGAAGGGACCATCTCCTATTGGCTTGATCTTGGAGTCACGTTCCTTGGGGAAGCGGTCTTTGCTTAGGTGTATCCACACAAGATCACCTTCTTCAAATATCATCTCCTTCTTGTCCTTGTTTGACCTTGAAGCTTGGCGAAGGACTTGTTATCGATAGTAGCTCTTGTTTCTTCATAAAGTTTCTTCATAGCTTGTGCGCGCTTCTCGACGTCCATGTTCATGCGCTCATGGAGAGGTAGCGGTAGGATGTCGAGCGCGGTGAGGGGCTCGAAACCATAGACGATCATGAATGGACTCATCTTGGTTGTTGAGTGCTTGGCTCGATTGTAGGCGAACTCGGCGTGTGGAATGCATTCCTCCCAATCCTTGAGGTTTTTCTTGATCAACACATGAAGGAGAGTTTCGAGGCTTCGGTTGACAACTTTGGTTTGGCCATCGGTTTGAGGATGCGATGCGGATGAAAAGAGGAGCTTGACACCGAGCTTGGCCATGAGGCTCTTCCATAAGTAGCTCATGAATTTGACGTCACGGACGGAAATGATTGTTCTTGGCACACCATGAAGATGGACAATTTCCCTAAAAAACAGATTTGCAACATGTGAAGCATCGTCAGTCTTATGGCACGGTATGAAGTGTGCCATTTTGGAAAAACGATCCACAACAACAAATATAGAATCATGACCATGCTTAGATCTAGGAAATCCTAACACGAAATCCATGCTAATGTCGGACCACGGTGTATGAGGAATAGGCAATGGCATATAAAGACCATAAGGGTTAGCTTGCGACTTAGCTTGAACACATGTCGTGCATCATTGAACGTAGCGCTCCACGTCACGCTTCATCTTGGGCCAAAAGTAGTGATTGGAGAGCATGGCCAATGTCTTGTCGCGGCCAAAGTGACCCATGAGGCTTCCACCATGAGATTCTTGGAGAAGCAAAAGTTGAAGCGACGACTTCGGAATGCATAGCTTGTTTGTTTAAAAAGAAATCCCTTATGCAAATAGAAATCATCAACTCCTTTGTCATTGGAGCACTTTGTGAAGATTGGTTCAAAGAACAGGTCGGAAGCATACAAAGATTTTATTTCCTCAAGACCCAACATGTTGATTTCAAGTCTCGTAAGAAGGCTTGTATGTTTGTGAGACAGTGTGTCCGCAACTACATTATCTTTGCCCTTCTTATACTTGACAATGTACGGAAAAGACTCCATGAACTCAACCCACTTAGCGTGTCTCTTGCTCAAGTTAGCTTGGCCTTTGAGATATTTCAACGACTCTTGGTCAGAATGTATGATAAATTCCTTGGTCCAAAGGTAGTGTTGCCAAACTTGAAGGACACGAACTAAGGCAAAAAGCTCTTTGTCATAAATCAGATAGTTAAGGCGAGCACCATCAAGTTTCTCACTATGGTAGGCTATAGGACGTCCGTTTTGCATAAGGACTCCTCCAATGCCAATACCACTAGCATCACACTCTTTCTCAAAAGTTTTTGTGAAATCCGGTAAAGCAAGGAGAGGTGCTTCGGTGAGCCTCTTTTTAAGTTCGTCAAAAGCTTTTTGTTGTGCTTTGCCCCACACGAAGGTGACATTCTTTTTGGTCAATTCATTAAGGGAACAAGCAATGGTTGAAAAGTCTTTCACAAAGCGAAGATAGAAACCGACCAACCCATGAAAACTTCGGAATTCACTCACATTTGTTGGGGTGGGCCAATCTCGTATGTCCTTTACCTTGGAAACATCAACTTCAATTCCCTTCGAAGAAACGACAAATCCAAGAAAAATCAACTTGTCTTTAGCAAAAGTGCACTTGGGAAGATTACCATAAAGCTTTTCATGTCGAAGGATTTGCAAAACTTCCTTGACATGTGTTATATGGTCCTCAAGTGATTTGCTATAAACAAGAATATCATCGAAATAGACAACAACACTTTTCCAATGAGAGAACGCAAGATGTGATTCATAAGGCGCATGAAAGTGGATAGGGCATTCGATAAACCAAAGGGCATAACCAACCATTCATAGAGACCAAGTTTGGTCTTGAAGGCGGTTTTCCACTCATTACCTTCGGCCATGGGTATTTGATGGTAACCACTATGAAGATCAATTTTCGAAAAAATAGTGGCTCCACACAACTCATCAAGCATGTCATCGAGACATGGTATGGGATGTCGATAACGCACGGTGATAGCATTGATTGGACGGCAGTCCATGCATAACCGTAACGTATCATCCGTCTTTGGAACAAGAATCACGGGTACGGCACTTGGACTAGTGCTAACTTGGATCAAACCTTTGGAGACGAGTTGGTTGATTTGACGTTCGATTTCCTTTCTCTCCTCTGGGTTCGTGCGGTAAGCGGCATGGTTGGGAAGTGGTGCATCGGGGATGAGGTCAATGCGATGTTCGATGCCTTGAAGAGGAGGTAGTCCATGTGGGAGCTCTTCGGGGAACACATCCTTGAATTCCTGCAAAACACTCATCAAATATGGAGGAACATTGGTTAATTCATTAGTTCCTTACGCTAGTCCCTTGCAAAGGAGCGCGAGGACATAGTGCAAGATGGATGGGTTGTTCCGAACATCTCTCATCTCACTTTTGGTGGCAAGGAGAACACTCTTAGTTTTTCCACTCGAGTTTGGCTTGTGGCTCTCACTCACTATGAGGTGGTTCTCTCTCTCACCGCTCTTCTCACAAGTAGGTGTTGTGCTTTGCGCCCTCGCTAAAGCCTTTGCATTGTCCGCAATTATTTGGCTAGGAGTCATCGGTTGCAAAACACATATTTTGTTGAGCCATTTGAAGGTGTATATATTGGTGCGACCATCATGTTGAGCAGCCTTGTCAAATTGCCACGGTCGACCAAGAAGCATGTGGCAAACTGTCATAGGAACCACATCACACTCCACCATATCTTTGTAAGGACCAATGGCGAAGGAGACCGATACGGTATGCTTGATCTTCACGGACCCTTGGTCACTTAGCCATTGCACGTGGTAGGGGTGCTTGTGCGGATGAAGGGTAAGGTTGAGGTTCTCACACAACTCGGTGCTAGCAAGGTTGTGGCAACTCCCTCCGTCAATGATCACCTTGATAGATTTTCCATTGATGCAGGCTCGTGTTTGGAAGATATTGGAGCTTTGGTCTTCATGATCTTGTGCTTGAGTGGTCAAGATCCTTGTGACGACAAGCGATGGACTTGCGTCATGTTCACACATGAGGAGTTCTTGATCATCTTCCACTCGTTGTCTTGCCATTGCTTCCTTGACACGAGCATCAAACTCATCTTCACTCAAGTACTCTTCATCACCATTGTCATGGATGAACAAGACTTTCTTGTTTCCACATTCGGCCGACATGTGTCCTTTGCCTCCACACTTGTAGCATTCACCATTGAAAGGTGTATCACTCTTTGCTTGTTTGCCGCTTGGGGGCAGTTTTCCTTGAGGAAGTGTGGGCTTGAAGGAAAGCTTGGGGGTACTTGAGGAGCTTCCATTGAAAGTTGTTGGTGTAGGGGTTGAAGCTTGCTTGTAGGTGAAGTACATCTTGGGCTTGTTGTACTTGATATCCTCTTGCACTTGACATTACGCCTTTGTTGTGATGTGCACAAGCTCAACCATGGTGTTGTATGTTTGGAACTTGACGATGCGCTTGATTGGGTGATTCAAGCCAATAAGGAAACATGCCATTGTTTGCTCCATGCGTTCATCAATGTTGGCGCGAATCAGTTTGAGTTCCATTTCCTTGAAGTACTCTTCCACGGTCTTTGTCCCTTGACGAAGCGCTTGAAGGTTGTTGAAGAGGTCACGCGTGTAGTGCGCGGGGACAAAGCAGGATCTCATATGAGCCTTCATGTCATGCCAAGTTGTGATTGATGGCTCTTGTCTTGCATCACGGGAAACTTGAACTTGTTCCCACCAAAGGTTGGCGTAATCATCAAACTCAAGCGAAGCCATGGCGACCATCTTCTCGTTGCTATAGTTGTGCATGCGGAAGATCTTGTCGACATTGAGTGTCCACGAGAGGTATTCTTCGGGGTCATTGGATCCAGTGAACTTGGTCATTGTAAACTTGAGCTTGACAAAAGTTTCTTCATCGTTGCGGTCATTGCGACGAGCTTGGTGACCTTGTTGATGATATTTTAGTTGGGGAGGTGGAACTTGGTTCTTGCGTCCTTGTTGCGGAGCTTGCTCTTGATATTGTTGTTGAGGAGCTTTCTCTTGGCGCGGTTGTTGACGTGGTTGAGGCGCTTGGACCTCATGGTGGCGAGGGTGTGGAGCCTCTTGACGCGGTTGACGATGAAGGGGAGGCTCATTCCTCGGTTGGTGATGTTGGTTAGGCACATGGGCCTCACGGCGAAGATCATGGTCGTGAGCCTCTTGACGTGGTGGGCGTCGCTCAACTTGTATCACTTGACGCTCCAAGTTTTGTTGTGGTGGAGGAGGCGCCTCGTGATGACCATGGTGTCGGTGCGGACGTTCATAATGTTGATGCCGAGGATGAGGATTTTGGAGAGCTTCACTTTGATGACGAGCTTGATTCTCCAAGGTGGAGTCATCACTTGTTGTGTCAAGTATGTATCGCGGTCGGTGGTGGTAGACTTGCGGTTGCACTTGCGGTTCTTCTTGTGGTTTCTCTTGTTGGATCACTAATGCCCTTGTGTGATGACGGTGTGCTTCTTGCCTTGCTCTTGTCCTTGAAGAGAAATCACCATCATAGCTTGACGTTGCAGCGTGCCGTGGGGAAGGTACATAGTTCGAAGAACTTCCATCTTCAACCACAGGGGCATCATTGCGTCTTGGAGCACTTGGGTGAAGATCTTGTTGAGGAGGAGCATGACGACGCGATGAGCTTGAAAAGCTTGATGCGCGTGAACGTGGCCTTGCCATACCATCAATGAGGCGTTGAAGATTGTCATTTGTTTCGGCAACGGAGCGTTGGAGCGCTTCATTTTGGTGGCCAAAGTTGTGATGCATTGCATGCATTTGTCGTTCGAGGCCATCGAAGCGGTTGTCGATGTTCTTGAACTTGGCTTGCGTCTCGCCAAATTGTTCATCTTGTCGCGTCTCAAGGGCTTGGCAACGTTCACGGAACTCTTGTCGAACGATGAAGTGACTTGCGTGCGTCATGTACGGTCCTTGATCTTCTTCTTAGGGAGGTGGTTAGCTCGACTCACCATGCCTATCCATCATGCAAAGCACACAAGTATTGTATATGGAAGTGGAATATGGTGGTGTTAGCCTTGTACCTCACCTTGGGGATTGCACCAAACTAGAAACCACAAGTGAGAGCTATAAGCTTGGAAAGTGGAATTGCAAAGAAAACTCACACTAAAGAAATAACTAACTCTCAAAAGCTTGTTGGTGGTAGGTTAGGATTGTGGAATGCCAAAGAACCAACCAAAATAAAAGGGATAGTCAAAAGTGGGTAAAATCCAACAAAACTCAAGTCAAAGGCGAAGGTCAACAACTCAAAGGGGTGACGGGAACCTACGACTATGTACACACACGTGGAGATAGTTGGGATTGACACGACTATGAAAATGAGCAAACAAAATGTCCTAACAAAGACTAAGCTCGATGTCGTGCCAATGCAAGGAGAGACCGTGGCTTGTTTGCAAAGAGGAAAAATGAGCAACAGATTTGTGCACTTGCCTTGGGTGCTCTTCTTTCTCTCTTGCTTACAAGCTTTGAGACTCTCTTTTGCAAGGGGAGACTATTTTTTCTTTTTATTTTTCGTTGTATCTTTTTCTTTCTTTTGTATATTTTTTTTTGCTCTCCCTTGATGCTACCTAGTCACACTTGATATTTCTCTTGCACACTCACTATCCAAGGACAAATGCACAATGCTCAAGAAAACACAAGATGAGCCACTCTCATGGGGTAGGTACACACAAAGGAAGATAGGGGTTAACAAGCTGACGCAAGTTATACCTTCTTTGATGATGAACTTGGCGTTGGTGGTGCGGGATGATGTTCGTGGGCCGTGGTGTGGATGAGCGCGGGCGTTGTCGATGCGGAAGCTTGTTGTTAGTTGACGACACGCACACGGGCACAAACAAACAAGAGGAAATTAGCCAATGCAAGATTAGAGGCAAAACTGTCAAAATCAGGCGTCGGGCCAGAGACTCCGGGGTTTCAGGCCAGAAACTCCGGTCTAGGCTGGAGACTCCAGTGTGGGTAGGCCGGAGACTCCAGTGTAGGCAGGAGACTCCGATGTGCAGGCCGGAGACTCCGGTCTAGAGTCAGATCGCGAACTGCTCGTGTTCCTGAGCGGAAATCCACGCCTTGGGTCCTCAAATACGCGAAAAATTGGGCTAGGAAAACGTAGGATAAAGCTGGACCAACACCTAAGACAAGGTTTGGTCGGATCAAAACCACAAATAACACTCCAAATCAAGAGATCGATCGAAAGGCAAATTTGGGCTGTTTTGGGGGGATTTTCGAAAAATTTTAGGTGGATAGAAGAAAAAATTGTGGGGGAAATCATGAGCAACAAAGCTCTTGATACCAATATGTTGAGGGCAAACCCCTAGGGTGGCCTGATATTTCACGATTCCCTTTCAAATCGAGGATGAAGTGCGGGGGAAGGAGGAGAGGATGAACACGACGAACGCACGCACGAAGAACGCGATGAACACACACAAAAAAAACCATGATACACACCAATAGGTCACACCGGTGGTGACCGATCCGGCGCAATCCCTAGGATCGGCATCGGGTGGAGGACTCTCTCTCGAACCGGCACGGCGAGATGGGAGACTCGATGACATCTTGACGTCTTGGCAAAGGGACACCGATGCCAAGGCCTTGTACAACGCGGAGGCCCGATGGAAACTCCAACGAGGTTTGGTGATATCGGTGCTCCTTGGTCAAGGAGCATGAGGCAAGAACTAGATAGATCCACAAAGGGGTTTCCACTAATTCCAATATCATGCCTAGCATTTACAATAGAGGTGGAGGACTATATATAGGCTAGCCACACAATCAAAGGTACTTTAGGAATAAAAGACAAGTTCTGGGCGGACTCAGGGGTACATGGGCCGGAGGCCCAAAGGCCTTTTACATGCCTGGCTACGGTCGGTCCGGAGACTCCGGTGTGGTGGACAGGAGACTCCGATCGGTCTCTGGACCAGCCTCCAGAGGGGCAGTCAGATTGTCCCCGAGCTCGATTCTGGGGCAGGCCGGAGGTGGGGCCAGAGACTCCGGTGTCTTGAGGCCGGAGACTTTGGTGGACCGGAGACTCCGGTGTGCGTAGACCGGAGACTCCGGTCTGAGCAGCTCCAGCGTCTTCTGCTTCACGCTCTGCTCCATGTTCTCCATCCTTGGGTGCTTGGGGATGTGTCGAGGCTTCGTACCTGATGATGCATAGAGTAGTTGCATGAAGTAGCACACCATCCAAGGAGGTATCAAATTGGCACGAGGTGAGGAGCAAGTTCACCTTAGCTTGTAGGAGTTTGGCTCGGGCACGAGTCATGGGTCCACTTGGGGGACTTGTTGGTGTAGATGTAGGAGCGTCCGTAGGAAGGACTGCATCATTTCTCCAATGAATCCTATTATTATCGATTCATGATCTATCTTGTCGTTTTCTCACTCTATTTTCTCTTGTCCCAAGTTTATTGCAGCTAGCTGGCACCTATATTCGCGCCAAATTGAAGGCCTGTCGGGGAGCGTCCACGTCGTGCAAGAGTTCAAGCTGCTCGCTTCCAAGTCTCACCGCGGCGGCCTCGACTATGCTGTCTAGGAGCTTGTCAACATGAGCACCTCAAGGTTGAATTATTCTCGTTGGTCGCGCTCCTCGAATCGATTGATGCACTGCTTCTATCATATTATGTGTTGTTTCACTTTTGGCTAGCGACAAACTTTTCTATTGTAGGCTTATCCTTGTTCTGAATTGTGAATCAGTAGCTCTTTGTTCATCTAAATGTCTGTTGGTGTGCATCAATCCGATGGGTGGCATTCTCACCACCGGAAGAGGGACATCGTAATTCATCTTTTAATATATGTTGGTTTACTTTTGTTCAGGTTCCTGGCCTTATTCCCTTCAAAACAGGGATGTACATATATTTTCTTGACTGAAATGTATATACTCTTATTTTATTAATTGAGTGGTTTGTAATTCCGTTCCCTTTTTTCTAAAAATATTATTTTATGATTATGTGCTTAGTTAGTAAGCCATCAACATAGAAGAAACTGCTATACTCTAGAACAAGCTGGGAGATATCAATACAGTAGGACACACAGCCGTTGTAAAACATACTACTGGTAGCCTTCCGTTGAGTTTTTATTAGTTTGGTGGCATCGATTTTGATTGCTTATTTCCCACTATTACTTAGAAAGGCTTGGTTAGCACAATTTTTTGCATGTCCCCATGGTTTCTAACTAGGGGCCTTTTGTGATATGGCTTCGATTTATTTACTGACTCAAGACAAGGAAAATGCATGTGTTCCTTGAAGTCTTCTACGTCATTTACAATAGTCCTAGACGAGGTAGTACTAAGATGGTGAACCGTTGGTCTTTCTATATGTATCTGTGCCCATCTATAGAATGATACTTCAGGATTTGATGTAAGTCCAAAGTAATAAGATTGACAAACAGTTAACTGTGATAAACCATTTGCTACTTGTTCCTTTGTTACCACCAGAACTCTGACATGCTACAGCGGAAGTGTTTGTGGATGGCCGGTGTCCCTATCGATACTATCGTGGCCTCATGCCCTGCAGGGGGTGTGATAGTTCTCCTTCTCAGGTACTACAGACTTTTTATCTTTGCCCTTCATGTGTTTATCATAATGCTACTGAAACTTCATATGTGATTTCTCATGAGTTAATTTAGCTAATTGGAACCCCTTGGAGTTTATCTTGTATATATATTGTTTCTGAGTTTAAGCATGAAATAGTTGCTGTTCTGAAAGTGATCTTTCACCTCTTTGGTGTTGTTGTCAATGTATATGATATCTTGCTGCCCTGTTACCCTGACATGTTTCCATTACTTATACAAGTTGGAAGTCGTTGCTGTGTATATGAAGCTAATACCAAGTTGTAACATTAAGTTGGAAGTCGTTGTTGTGTCATGTGCTAGCTTGTTTGTTTGCGTAGTGACTAGAGGAAACTCCTGTAGCATTGTCACACCTTTTTTTTGTTTTATGCGACATGTTTTTTAATCACTGTGATTTAAGACAGTAAGATCAACAACACTCTTTGTTGTCTTAGCTTGCACTTCTTTAACGTCCTAAGATTCTTAGTTATCCAAAACCCCTAAGACGTAATACTAGTAGATCTGAGGGATGATGCACACAACACATGCTTCCGAACTAAGTTTAATTGAGATTGTATGTTTTCTGTTTACCAGCCAGCCAAATCACCACCCATCTTACTTCGGGTACTCTTTCAAGTGCTTAAAAGCACTCATGTGTATGTGTTGTATTGCTGTCTTATTGGTCCAGAACAATCTTATTGGTAATTGCTTGGTTGCTCATCGTTAGTAATGACTCATGTAGCTAAGCATAAGTACATCTAGATTGCTGCGTAGGTGAATTTGAGTTTAGGCATCAGGATCCTATTGACTAGTTCCTGACCACATACGTGTCTTGCCATTCCAGGCATCTTCAGGAAGCACAAGACGTGGTAGCAACTGCCGAGGCACAGGCAGTGGCAGTCAGCGTCCAGCGAGGGCGAGGATACCAACCAAACCGAGAAGGCGGATCTCTTTTTTCCTGTTTAGGTATGGTCAAGTACAACTCAGTTTTATTAAGTATCAACTACTAAATATGCCCTGTTTCTGCATTGTTTTGGAGCTTTCGAAAATATTGCACCCTCGTGCTTTTGCATAGCAGAACATGTTCTTTTGTTGTTACTAGATAATAAGTGGTGTTCCTCTCCTTTTGTCTTAAGTTTGAAGAAGCTCGTAGTCTGAGTTTTGAAGTCTGAAGTCAGAGCCAGATTTTAGATCGCAGTATGACTATGTTAGATAAGGATTATGGGATGATTGTAATAGAAATTATTTTGTTGTTACTTAAAAGTGTTCGATCTGTTATATTGTGTATTTGAAATATTTGTTGTTTACTGTCAAACAGTGCAAAACTGTAATCTGTGAGAAATTGGAATCTGATGAGTGGGTACTGTAGGAATTTGAATGCTGACTAGCGGACCTGTGTGGAACTTACGCCTGACTAGTAGGGCCTAGTAGTTAATCGCCATTGACAAGTAGGACCCATCTGACATGTGGGACCAATCGTAAATTAAATCGAAAAAATGAAAATGTTGGGCCAACAAAATTTTCACGGCCAAATATATGGGTTTGTCCCACATAATAAATGGATAGTAAATTCCAAGGCTTATAAAATAAAAGGCTGGAATTGTTGGGCTAGCCCATGTAAAGCATCGAATTGGACCAGACTGAATTTGATCAATGACCATCTAATTTGGTCATAGATTTGCCACGTAGGATCGGCCACGTAGGATCTTACGTGGACAGGATAGATAGCCCATGACTAATTTTTTTGGTCATAAGTTCTATGACCATCTATTTTGGTCATAACTGTCCATGACCAATTCAAAAAAAAGGTCGTTAGCTGTCTATGGTGACCCTCGTTATGTAACCTACTGTTTTTTGTCATAAAAAGGTCATAGATAAATTACTATGACCTTTCTATGACCAATATTTGGGTCACCAGTTAGCACATTCCTTGTAGTAAAAACACACTTCTCCATCATACTAGAATCTTCTCCCTCGTTTCTCTAGACCATGTTATCAAAAAAAATCAAGTTTAGGTAGCTAATAATCTTTGACTTCCACACATGATGATTCAAAGTAGAAGAACCAAATATACACCCATACTTTATAGATATTGATCAAATTTATATTTTTCCACTTTACCTATTATAATTTTATATAGTGATGATATGTCAGACGTCTATTATTTGAGTCTCATGTGCAGGACACGTGCAACTTACTAGTATATATAGTGAATCAACATGTTGTACTAACGATTCCTATATTTTATGAGTTTTCAAACTTCCTAGCTAACTCCGCCACTTGAATGACTCTATGTAGATTCATCAAAATTAGGTCAAATTTAAACTACAAGTAAATTGTAGGTTGCTTTGAAAGTTTTAAGAAAAAGCTTTTGGAGGTACCCATCGGACTGTCAATTAATATACTCCATATCAGAAACCACAGAGTTTTGACAAGACGTTCAACTTCTTTCTAAGATTTTGCATCTTGACAAACTTGAACTACAAGTAAGCGTATATACTTGTCTCGAATTAAATGTCTTTGCAAAGTTAATTAATAAAAAAAGAAAGTAACGTAATAACTTAGCTAGTTACCATAAAATCACACATACCAAGACTAGTATATGATTCTACAACCTAATTAATTAGGCATTTGCGTGACACTACACACATGTTATTACCCACTATGAAGGTATATTTGCAAGTTACTAGACTAAGTTATTTAGCACTATGTGACCATCCTAAATCAGAATGGAGGTGTACGTACTATATGCCTTAAAGGCACCTGTTCCGCTACACTTCAAGTTGTTCACCACTCGTGTCGGCACTCACTGGTCAGACGGATAAAACTACTAACTTATTGATTTGGTACTATATATCGTCGATCTTCTTCCTTTCTTGATAGAGAATAAATTCTTTTGCCGCTTCCAGGCACGTGCTTTTGCAGAGCTACAACCAGTAGCTCAGAAGACTACTCCCGTGGCGCTCGAGCAATTGCGGCCGTTCGTTCATAATGAACGGGAAGCATTAGACAATGGATTTTCTTTTGGTGGATGGTTGGTTTTTTTGAGAGATTCGATTTTTTTTTATTGAACGGAGAGATGTTCGATTTGGGGTCCGGTAGTAGGGGCGTATAGGTCGACAGGGGAGAGGAAATTGGCGGTGCGAGTAGGCAAGCTTATTTGAGGTGGCAGCATGTGGGTGTACAGATGATACTGGTAGCCCATTTTTTGAGCATTTTGTTGTTGTACTACAAGAGTTCGAGAGTAGTATTCTAGTTTTGGTTCCTTAATTACCGATGAAACTTTTATGTGCTAATTAGTTCAAATGTTCCTGCACAAGATGATGAATGTAGAAGATCCAAGGATTATTACGTTCGGCAAGAGGATCTCACTACAAGAAATGTGCTAACTAGTGACCCCTAATATTTGTCATAGAAAGGTCATAGATAAATTATCATAGAAAGGTAATTTATCTATGACCTTTCTATAACTAAAAATAATAGGTCACATAGCGAGGGTCACTATAGACGGCTAATAACCTTTTTTTTGAATTGGTCATGGACTACTATGACCAAAATAGATGGTCATACTGTCCATGACCAATATTTTGGTCATGGCATTCTAGCATGTCCACGTAAGCCAAATCTAACGTGGAAACTGGCGTGGCAACAAATTCAGCCCAGTCCAGATTTGTGTTTTACATGAGCAAAGCCTAACAATTCTGGCCTTTATTGTTCATTTATTTCACGGGCCAACCCCAAAATTACGACCATTTTTATTTTTATTTTTGGTGTTCTCTTCGGCCAATCATTTTTGTTTTTTTAATTTCTTTTCAAAATTGGTCCCACATGTCAGATAGGTCCTACCTGTCAGTACCTATTTCCTACTAGCCCATATATCAAGCAAAAATTCTACACAGGTCCCACTAGTAAACATTTCATACAGGTCACAATCGTCAGATTCAATTTCTCACGGTAACGCTATAAGGTTTTAATTCCCATGACTTGACAATAAACAACAATTGTTCGATTGTTATAAAAAAATATTTGGATAACAGCAGCTTCATACAGTAGCACAAGCTTATTAGCAATTCAAATTTAAAAGAGATAATCATACATTAAAAATAAACATGGATAACTCAAAACATCTAGGTACAAGTTTAGCTTCCCCAAGCATATTTAACACACTCAACTTCACCAAGCATATCTGTCAGCCTGGATGCCATAAAGGCTCAACTTCCAGCGTGGCTATCAGCAAACACATCATTAAAAGGCCACACTTCTGATGTTATCGCAATAACTAATAAGCTTCAGCATAAGGCATTGGCACATATCATAAGGATAAGATGGACCGTATAGCTTCGTCCATCTAGTTTCATGGAGCCAAAATAGACCCTGAAATAGAAGGAGAGGAAACAACATCAATTCATTTGTTACACACTACACAATGTGTACACGGTAAAATCATGAGAACATAACGATGCATGGAATTGTAGCAAGAAATTCATTTGTTACACACTACACAATGTGTACATGGTAAAATCATGAGAATATAACGATACATGGAATTGTAGCATGTAGGTAAGTAGAGGTGGTCAAGAATTTCTTGCTATAGTTCAGCCCAAGTGCAGTTGCACCTTCTGACGCCATGATAAAAGCCATTTGGATGAATGTATGGCACAATATCAACCTAGATGTTCAGCAATAAAAAGCTAAGATGTTAAGCAATAAAAAGTCATTTGGATGACGACAAACATAGCAGTGATTGTTCAAGCATATAACCACAAGCATGTGACAACTATTTTGTACCCACTAAGAGCTGGGAATAGATACCTATTTTGATCCGAAGGAGCTTGTGAGTGTGGCTGATCCGAAGGAGCTTGTGAGTGTGGCCTTCTTCAGGAAGTGGTTGGCCTCCAATGGCGTGAGAAACCACCGATGATGGCAATGTGGATGAAGATGATCACACCACCTCTATGGTCGTAGGCGAGGGACGTCGAGCTGCTATCTTCGAACCATGGAAGCAGGACGCCGAGCGGTCGCACTCATGACCCACAGGACCAGATGCCATCAGCTGCAAACTTCTCGGACAACACTGAAAACAAAATATAAAAATAAGCCTTCAAAAGATATACGAAAAAGTTAGCACGCATAACTTCCAGAAATATAGAAAATCAGGAGATGTTACAAACATCTCTCAAAATGCAATGAATAAGGTACAAATATATAGGAATATTTGTTCAATCTCACTAAAGTTATAATATCCAAATAGTTTAGTGAACAACAGATCTACTGGAATTTCCAAGAGCGAAGTGCTAAATTGCATTGAATAACACAACAGTACTACACCATGTTCTAGTACTAATAAAGATGTTCAGCTAATGTTCAGCTTAGATGGCATATGACACCAAAACAACCTTGAAATAAACATGTACAAGTATAAACACCAAAATGGTAAGCAATTCAGGTCTAAAAAAACAGAGCAACACCAAAAGGGTAAGCAAAGATTCTCGGGAGCCACTAATAGCAGTATAGACATATTTAGGTGCAATTATATAAAAAATGACAGGTTTGAATTTGGCATTAAGTAAGTAGTGTATTTTTCAGAATCTGAATAAAGGACTTACTACTGAATTAATTTCATAAATTTAAGGCTAGGTTGTAGCAAATCTAAGACTAGATTGCAGTGACAAACTGCTACCCTCTGCCACGGTCATAGCAAATCTAATACTAGAGAGCAAAACAATTGAAACGAGATGCATTGTACTTTAAACTGAACCGACAAATAGAACTCGATCGATCATATTTGTTAGGACACTGAACAATCAATTGAGGTCTCTATCAGAACAGACCAGATGGATATGTAAATGTACCTCGAGCATGCGGCAGATGCCATTGACCCACTCGGAGCGTCTTTCCTCGGTGTCGAGGAACCTCATGCGCACCTGCAGCCTGGGCTCCTAGTTTGCCATGGCATCCTCCACCTCCTTCCTGGGCACGACAAACTCCCTGGCCCCCCTGCCTAGGGTAGTAGGTGAGGTCGAAGGGCAAGCTTTGATCAGTATCTGTAACCTATTCAAGACCAAATCCCCAATACACATGTGATTCATGAGTGGCAGCTGCGTACGTACCTCTGATAGAGTTCTGGTCGGAGCATCTGGCGGGGCGCAGGAGAGGACGGGGAGCGAGTCGGCGAAGGGCATGGCGGCCGGGATGTAGACGCAGACGGTGTTGCTGGAGCCTTCTTTGACGCCGGGATGCGCGGGCTCTAGCAATCCTCGATCTGGGAGGGGGGATGATATGGGGATGGAGGCGCATGGCGGGGAGGACGGTGGAGGAGTGCCCGCCATACATGAGGCTCTCGATCTTGTCCATGTCGGATTGCTCCGACGACGCATTGAGCGGGATCATGTCCCCGTAGTTGTGCGACATGATGGTGTCGGTGGCAGCACGGGCAGATAGGGAGATGGGTGGCGACTCACAAAAGGGTGGAGGTGGGGCGGCGATACGGTGCCAGGGAAGGACGAGATGGGGATGGGATCGGATTGGGGTGGAGGCAACGCATGAGGGTAGGTGGGGGAGGAGACGAGGGAGTGGTGGGTGCATCTGCGTGGTATGAGAAGGGGATTAGAGTTTGGGGGTATGTTCGATCTGGATGGGTGGAGTGAGGCTTTACGGAACTACCCCTAAGCACTTGTGGCAAGTGGGTGGGAACTGCAGGATGTTTCAGTCATTTTCATGTTCAAAGTGTGGAGGGGACGGGAGGCGGGACAAACTGGCGCTATTACTGAGGGAGATGAAATTTCCAGCGTTGGATGGAGTCTAAGTGGATGGTTGAGATCTTATTTGGTGGGCTGATCCATGGTTAGTCTGGTTCTTTATTTTGATTGGTTGGCCATTTTTTATTTTCCGAGTGCCAAAAACTAGGTATTTTGTGAAACAATCACCAATTAAAGTTTCAAAATGGTACCACCCTATTTTTCAAAAATATTAGACAACCTTGCATAGACAATTTCTCAATCGGGGTATCTCAAACCTTTCCGTCCACTCTTGACAAAAAGACAAATGTCTGAATCGGTAGGAAGTGGGTCCGATTTAAACTACAGGTACATGATCTAATGCTCCTGATTTTTTGCAAAAGTCATTTTTACGTTCATAATATGCTATTTTATCAGAGATCCACTGAAAGTTTAGCGAGACTCAGCCCCTAGCTAAGAACCTTCATGCTCGTAGTTTTGACCATAATTTGAAACGGGCATAAGAAATTCAAAAATTGTCCAAACAATATAAATCCTTCGCGTGGTGCCATCTTATGTGACATGGTTACAAGAAAAAATACCAAACTTGGTATACTGATTGCATCTCAAAAAAACTTCTCAGAAACGACATATCATGTTCGAGGTTCTATGGCTTTTAGGCCAAACGACCAATGTCATGGCCAGAATCGCGGCATGGTTTGCTATAATATGCCCATATTGTGGACGCATGTGTAACATGGAATGGCAAACAATGTTATAGGAGAAAGTTTTCCTTTTTGTCGCACGGAAAATCTATTTTCCATTTTTCGAGCACAAAAAACGGAGCATTTTGTTAAGCAACCATCAAATGGCTAATTCAAAATGCTACCACTCTATTTTTCAAAAATACTAGACCACCTTATATGGACAATGTCCCAACCGAGATATCTCAAACCTTTCCGTCCACCCCTGGTGAAAAAGACAAATGTCTGCCGAATTGGTAGGAAGTGGGCCCGGTTTAAACTATAGGTTCATGATCTAACACTCATGATTTTTTGAAAAAATCATTTTTAGACTCACAATATGATGTTTTCTCAGAGATCCAATGCAAGTTTAGCGAGGCTCATCCCCTATCTTCAATGCCCTCTGTTTTGACCATAGTTTAAAACGAGAAAATTTTAAAACGGGCATAACAAATTCAAAAACAGCCCAAACAAGATAAATTCTTCGCGTGGTGTCATATTATGTGATATATTTGCAAGGAAAAATACCAAACTTGGTATATTGCGAACATATAAAAAACCTTCACGGAAATGACCTATCATGTTCGAGGTTTCATGGCTTTTAGGTCAGAAGACCAATATTATGGCCAGAATCGCGACATAGTTTGTGATAATGTGCCTATATTGTACACACATGTGCATCTTGGGATGGAGAACAATATTGAAGGAGAAAGTTTTCCTTTTCGTCGCACATAAAATCCATTTTCCATTTTTCAAGCACAAAAAATGGGGCATTTTGTGAAGCAACCACCAAATGGTTAATTCAAAACGCTGCCGCCCTATTTTTCAAAAATACTAGACCCACCTTACATGAAAAAGTCTTAACCGAGATATCTCAAACCTTTCCATCCACCCCTGGTGAAAAAGACAAATGTCTGCCAAATCGCTAGGAAGTGGGTCCGGTTTAAACTACACGTACATGATCTAACACTCATGATTTTTTTAAAAAATCATTTTTAGACTCGCAATATGATGTTTCCTCAGAGATCCAATACAAGTTGAGCGAGGCCCATCCCCTATCTTCAATGCCCTCTGTTTTGACCATAGATTAAAACGAGAAAATTTTGAAACGGGCATAACAAATTTAAAAACGACCCAAACAAGGTAAATCCTTCGCGTGGTGTCATATTATGTGACATATTTGCAAGAAAAAATACCAAACTTGGTATATTGCGAATATATCGAAAAACCTTCACGAAAATGACCTATCATATTCGAGGTTTCATGGCTTTTGGGTCAAAAGACCAATATTATGGCCAGAATCGTGACATAGTTTGTGATAATGTTCCTATATTGTACACACATGCACATCTTGGGATGGAGAACAATGTTGAAGGAGGAAGTTTTCCTTTTTGTCGCACATAAAATGCATTTTCCATTTTCCGAGTGCCAAAAACGGGGCATTTTGTGAAGCAACCACCAAATGGTTAATTCAAAAAGCTACCGCCATATTTTTCAAAAATACTAGATCCACCTTACATGAACAATGTACCAACTAAGATATCTCAAACTTTTCCGTCCACCCCTGATGAAAAAGACAAATGTCTGCCGAATCGGTAGGAAGTGGTCCGGTTTGAACTACACGTACATGATCTAACACTCATAATTTTTTGAAAAAATCATTTTTAGACTCACAATATGATGTTTCTTCAGAGATCCAATGCAATTTTAGCGAGGCTCATCCCCTATCTTCAATGCCCTCTGTTTTGACCATAGTTTAAAACGAGAAAATTTTGAAACGGGCATAACAAATTCAAAAACGGCCCAAACAAGGTAAATCCTTCGCGTGGTGTCATATTATGTGACATATTTGCAAGGAAAAATACCAAACTTGGTATATTGCGAATATATCAAAAAACCTTCACGAAAATGACCTATCATATTCGAGGTTTCATGGCTTTTGGGTCAAAAGACCAATATTATGGCCAGAATCGCGACATAGTTTGTGATAATGTTCCTATATTGTACACACATGCGCATCTTGGGATGGAGAACAATGTTGAAGGAGGAAGTTTTCCTTTTTGACGCACATAAAATGCATTTTCCATTTTCCGAGTGCCAAAAACCGGGCATTTTGTGAAGCAACCACCAAATGGTTAATTCAAAACGCTACCGCCATATTTTTCAAAAATACTAGATCCACCTTACATGAACAATGTACCAACTGAGATATCTCAAACTTTTCCATCCACCCCTGGTGAAAAAGACAAATGTCTGCCGAATCGGTAGGAAGTGGTCCGGTTTGAACTACACGTACATGATCTAACACTCATAATTTTTTGAAAAAAATCATTTTTAGACTCACAATATGATGTTTCTTCAGAGATCCAATGCAATTTTAGCGAGGCTCATCCTCTATCTTCAATGCCCTATGTTTAGACCATAGTTTAAAACTAGAAATTTTTGAAACGGGCATAAAAAATTCAAAAACGGTCCAAACGAGGCAAATTCTTCGTGTGGTGTCATATTATGTGACATATTTACAAGTAAAAATATCAAACTTGGTATATTATGAACATATCGAAAAAACCTTCACAGAAATGACCTATCATGTTCGAGGTTTCATGGCTTTTGGGTAAAAAGACCAATGTTATGGCGAGAATCGTGACATAGTGTGTGATAATATGCCCATATTGTACACACATGTGCATCATGGATAGAGAACAATGTCGCAGGAGGAAGTTTTCCTTTTTGTCACACAGAAAATGCATTTCCATTTTCTGAGTGCCAAAAACGGGGCATTTTATGAAGCAACCACCAAATGGTTAATTCAAAATGCTACCACCATATTTTTCAAAAATACTAGACCCATCTTACATGAACAATGTACCAACCGAGATATCTCAGACTTTTCCGTCCACCCCTAGTGAAAAAGACAAATGTCTGCCGAATCGGTAGGAAGAGGGTCCGGTTTAAACTATATGTACATTATCCAACACTCATGATTTTTGGAAAAATCATTTTTAGACTCACAATATGATGTTTCTTCAGAGATCCAATGCAATTTTAGCGAGTCTCATCCCCTATCTTCAATGCCCTCTGTTTTGACCATAGTTTAAAACGAGAAAATTTTAAAACGGGCATAAAAAATTCAAAAACGGTCTAAACGAGGTAAATCCTTCGTGTGGTGTCATATTATGTAACATATTTACAAGTAAAAATACCAAACTTGGTATATTGCGAACATATCGAAAAAACCTTCACAGAAATGACCTATCATGTTCGAGGTTTCATGACTTTTAGGTCAAAAGACTAATGTTATGGCCAGAATCGCGACATAGTTTGTGATAATGTACCCATACTGTATACACGTGTGCATCTTGGGATGACGAATATTATTGCAGGAGGAAGTTTTCCTTTTCGTCGCTAAAAAATGCATTTTCCATTTTTTAAGTGCTAAAAAACGGGGTGTTTTGTGAAACAACCACCAAATGAGAGTTTCAAAATGGTTCCACCTCATTTTTACAAAATACTAGACCACCTTACATGGCCAATTGTCCAACTGGAGTATCCAAAACAGTTTCATGCACCCCTCGTGAAAAAGACAAATATCTGCCAAATCGGTAGAAAGCGGGCCTGATTTGAACCACAGGTATATGATCTGATGCTCGTGTTTTTTTGTAAAAATATTTTTTAGCTTCACAATATGCTAATTTATCAGAGGTCCACTAAAATTATAGTAAGACTCAACACCTATATGAGTCACTCCCGTCATTTGACCGCGTCTTAAAATTGTCATAACTAATTAAAAACATTTAAAAAATAGATATCCTTCACATTGCAGAATTTTATCTGACAATAAAGTTATGCACCTCCTAAATATGAACCAAATTGATTTTTATATCATTTCAATCGGAAGTCATATGAAAAATTTATAGGGAAATTAAGTTTTTAGACTTTCTGAAAAAATAGAAAATCCCTCCATTTCGTGTGGTTCATTCTTTATAAGAAGCCCATAGTTTTTAGTAAATTCGACGTGCTAATGACTATTGGCCCAGCCGGCAAGGCAAAATATTCAGGAGAAAAAAGAAGAAGATGCTATTTTCGGCTGAGGCCCAGGCCCATCACAGTTTTGGAATATACAAAATTCTTCGTGCGAGCAATGTTAACACGAAGGCTTTGTTGGTGGAGTGGTTCGGTTCCCCTTGTTCGAGAAGTTGGTCTTGGGTTCCAGTCCCTCTAGAACTCTTTTTTGCCTTAATTTCTATATATATTAGAATGCATTATGTGGGTTCGGTATATAGAAAAGGGTGCACGTGTGGCAAAGTTAACACGATTGATCTGTTGGTGCAGTGGTTCGGTTCACTGGGCCCGAGGAACAGGTCGCTAGTTCGACCTCCCACGGCCTTCTTTCCTTTAATTTCTAGTATGTTCGGTATATAAAAAAAGGGACATGCATTGTTTCTTTAGTTGAATGAATTGTTGGTCGAGTGGTCTAGTTCCCTGAGCAAGAGCAAGTGGTCATCAGTCACTCACGGTACCACATAGACACGTAGACCCCACGCAAATGGCCATGTCACATGGCACATAGACGAATAGCTTAGGTGGCGGTCTAGTCACCCACTTTGTACTTCAGAATATATTTTTATTATCTGATATGACCATCTAAATTAGTCGTAGTCTCCCAGACAAAAGGCTTTAAGCTAGTCCTATCCATCTATGATCATTTTGTGTTAGGACACTATGACCTTTTGACAAAATTGGTCGTTATTTATCAAGGGTTGGACCCTCCCAAATTCCCTACGACTAACTGGTTCGGAATGGTCATAGATCTATGACCAAAAAATCCATGATCCTTAAGAAAAGGTCACTAGTCAACAGATTTCTTGTAGCTCCGAGTATACTCCAAACCGTTTCTCTGCCATGACCATTTATTTGACAGGACAGTACAGCTCCGTCCCGTGCTAGGCTAGCTATGTTGTACTACTAGAAAGGCCTGACCTATTTACTCGATAGGCACCAGGAAACATAGAGAAGAGAGAAAAACCACGCTCGGTAGGCGGTACGATTTAGATCGATTTATTCTATTTTCCTTTGCTCTCTGTCCTCTTCCTCTCCATCTTCTAGTTGATCCCCACTCGCCCACCTTTAGCACGCGCCAACACCGCGATGCCGCTTTCAGAGCATCTATGTAGCCCAGTTCGATAGGCACAATAGATTTAGCAGAGAGAAAGAAGGCATGCTTGGTTTTATTTCATTCTGTATTTCTCTTTGCCTCAATCTCCATCATCACTTCACCTCCAGCGTCCTGACAACGGCCATTCCCACTCGCACACAAATACAGGCACGCGCGAACGCTGCCATGCCGCTTTAGGATCAGCTCTGGCGCCCAGTTCGATAGACTGTTTTCCATCTCGCCCTTCCAGCTGTCACTCGCTCTCTCCTCCAAAACCCCAATCAAAACCAAACGACATTGCCCCCCCACTTGCTCGAGCTCTTCCTCGCGATGGCCCAATTGATCAATGATAGTGACACTTCTAGGGTGTTTTCCGATGCCCCCTTGAAGAAATCTTAGCCAGATGCGACGTCATCACCACCATGAGCCTTGTCGCCTGCTGCAAACGTTATCTTTACTCAGCAACACATAGTGCATCCCTGTCGAAATCTCATCCGTTTGGTCTTCCCTGTGTTCTTCACACTCACTAAACTGAGGTACCGCGTGAGTACAATGTCTTCTACCGTGACAATCGCATGAAGCAGTTCTACAGGAGCAACTACTATTGCAGCAGGGGCAAGCAGAAACCACAGAAGAAGTTCGGGTGGAACTTGTGCAAGCTGACGCCGCTAGACAGGTCCTCCTCCGATGCTGTAATGCCATATTGTGAGGGTAAGAAGTGGGAAGGCACCCATGGAGATTGGATCGCCATTGTTGGCCTTGCCTGGAACTGGGAGCTTGTGAATGTGTTCACTCGTTGCCGGATTCCTCTACCAGTAATCTTCGATTTTGAGGCCACACCGAAGGTACTTAAGTTTATGGTGGCTAGTCAGCCAACTAATCTACTGAAGATAGCCATTTGCCGAGTTCCCACATCTATTGGGAACTATAAGGATTTCTCTATCCTGGCCATCTTCGACACGCTAATTGCCTTCCTTGATGGTCCTCATGGTATGTTGATGGTTCTTGAGAACTAGTTCAGCATGTTCAGCTACTGCGATGCAATTATCCACAAGGGAGTTGTTTATGTTGTAACTCATATTGGCAATGTTTATGCATGGGATCCTCGGGCATGGGGTAAAATTTCCATCCTTAAATTTTCAAGCTTGATCATTCAATTTTTTCTCAGATGACCTCTGAATGTGCTTTCTTTGCAAGGTCCTGTGTGACTTCTGGGGCCACCTAAATTAGACGGTAATCGTGAGTACTGTCCTGATCTGTGGTGGTTAGCAAGATCTCCTGATGGTGGTAGCCTTATTCTGATCAATACTGTGGGCATTAGTGATAGGGGGTATGACACTACTTATGGTGGTTATCATGTCGCTGAAAATGTTGGTTATCATCACGGCCGCAATATTCACACCTATTCTACTAGGTTTTTCTGCCATGTGTTCTCGATTGACACTAGTAGGTTACTTCCATCGAGGCAATGGCGGAGGGTTTTAGACCTTGGAGCATTTTCTATCTTCCTTTGATCGAACTATCCGATTACCATTCCAGTTGGCGCGACAAGACTTGGCCCTGGAGATCTAACGAGGAGCAATTGTGTATACACCTCGCCTCATGCAGTTAGTCTTGGTGGATTTAATCTTCGTCCTGAAATATGTCGCTTCAGTATGAATGCTCAAGACACCGATGTTGGCTTCTCAACCAACATTGGCTGGAATTTCCCTCCAAAAAAAACATTGGCTAGAATTGTCGGCAGACTCCATTGTGGTTCCTCCCAAGCTTGTCCAACGTGAAGGATTGAAACCGGCATAATTAACGGTTCAAGGGAGATCATATGGAATAGGGATTTGCGTATCTTGAATTATTTCCTTCACATGATTTGTATCGTATGGCCTCAGCTGTTAACTTGCTATACTCTAACACTCATTTCACCGCAATGTAGTGCAAGGCCTGCGATTTGATCAAACTCCTTTTGTATGCAAGCCATACTTTTAGTCAGTGCGGGTCGAATATTTTGCAACTCGTTGCACCCTCACCCCTTTATTATTTGTTACACTTTCAAGTTCTCAAAAAATGTGAAATAAATCCGGAACATAGGCTATGTCATATCTTGTGCATCTACAATATTAGAAACCACCATAAGATTTATGTGACCTGCGTGAATGAAAATGAAAAAACCTAAGCAAACAATATCTTGTGTTCATTTGTTCATTTTGTGGTGGCCAGACCATGTACTAGTAATATTTTTGGGATGAAAATTTATAGATGAACTATATAAATATGATCTATGTTCGTGATTTATTTTATTTTTTTGGAAACATGGAAGTGCCACATGCAACAGCTTGTTGCCGATGCAACTAGTTGCAAATTGTAATTTCCGTCGTGGACCTACCTAGTGGCTCAAAGCGCATGATGCATGTAGATTCTCACTGGCAGGTGGGGCCGACCTAAGTAGGGCCCACATGTCAGTGAATCAGAGCCACACAGAGTCATGCATGTTGCCTGACTTGAGCGAAATCTGGTGTTTGTGCACATCTCTCATTTTGCTACGCGGTTTCATGCTGTACACGTGTAATTCCATGTACCTTGTACTAGAACATATATGAACACATGCAACATGCCAAAAATACCACAGACACACCCGTATTGTGCATTATATCCGGTGTCTATATTTTTGGTTCTGTGCTACGAGTTCTACATGTAGGGGAACAAGATGAAAGTACATGTGTTCATGTCGCGGCTACTACTACTAGTAGTAGTTTGTCCTCCTATTTTCTATTGAAAATACTACACTATGTTGAAATGAAGTATTGTCAAAAGAAAACCCTCTGGTCAAACTGATGTGACTAGACAATACTGTACCTCTGATACATAGTAAGTAAGAGTATTGTCAAATTACTAGCTGCATGGCGTGCTAGTCTAACATACAGTGAAGTCTAGACGGCGCTATCCTCGATGCTGCTATTGACTAGATAGAGGAAGCAAGTAAAATATCCTCCCTCGTTTTTTCTTTGCCTCTCTAGTCCCTACTCCGCCCATGATCTCCCCCACGCTATCTTCTCTCACCCATTCCTAACGCTCCCCTCCTCCTGCAGAAAACCCCAGCCGCACTTGGCATCCACCTAAATCCATCCGGTTGTGATGGCCGATTCGAAGCTCAGCGGGCGATGCAAGTGGGATCAACTCAGCCTGGATGATGTCAACCTCATCGTTCAGCATCTAGACATTTCCAGCACCGCCAGGCTAGCCGCTTGTTGCAAGATGCTGTATGATCATATCTCCAACAATGAAGGTACGAAATGGACTTTTCACAATTGGAATGAACGCTGCCTACTGATGCCTCAACCTGCTTATTGGTTCGACGAGCACTATGACGGTACGAGGGTACATCATCTACACAACACGGTGAATGACGTGGTGCCCCTCGACCATCCTCGGTGCACCGCCATCCTTCCCTTCATGGACGAAAAATTCCGGGTTGGTATGAACAGCGACTGGCTCGACGTCGTGGACCAGCACGGGGCCTAGTGCCTAGCGAACATCTACACCTATCGAGTAATCAAACTTCCATCGACAGATACTTGTGGCATTAAGGACGCCACACCTCCAGTATATAATGTGTAATGCTACTAACCAGCCAAGGTTCCCCTAGTTACCTGTACTCATTTCTGAACTCATGCATATTTCAAAAGTTTTTTCTGGCAAATCCGCAAGTATGGACAAAAGTTCATTAAGTCGTGGAATGGATCTCTTGAGCTATTGAAGATTGTAATCTGCAGAGTGCCCACAAAAGCTGGGGGTTACACAGACTATAATCCCCTCGCGTTGTTCGACGGTGAAATCGCCTGCCTGGAAGGCGGTAGCCAAGTTTGGAGATGTCTGGAGCATCAGGTCATGCAAGATGACAGTACTATGATGCGATTGAACACGGTGGCCTCATTTTTTCGGTCGCAAGTCAAGGCTGCACCTAGTACTGGGATCCCACATCGGAAGGTAATTCTAGTTCCATGATGATACATTGTGAGTGATTCAGTAAAGTTGTTCTTTAACTACCTTGTTTATGTTTTACCTTTCATATGACTGAATGAGCACACGCTTTATGTCCTAAAAAATGAATGAACCATTGTGAGTAATGAATTAGTACCAGTAATATGCCTTCCAAAAATATAGTGTATGGCGGCGTCCCTGCACTAGTAAGTTCGTTCATTGTAGAATATGAAAGGTACTATTAACCAGCATCTTAATTGTGAGCGCAACACAATGAAGCTGGGTTTCTTTATCTGTTTATACTTTCAGGCCCTCCTCAGATTGTAGGAATCACATAGGATTTTTGTAGGACACCAATCTTTCCTTTTTGGATTTTTCCTTGGGATTCAGAGGAATTGTGTAGGATTTCTATAGGATTTGGATCCTTAGGATTTTTCCTATAAAATGCTGTTTGATTCAAAAGAGTATAATCCTTAGGATTTCCTTCAAAGGATTCATTCGCACTCTATTTTGGAGGAAAATTTCCATCCACTCCAACCTCTTTGTACAATTCCTTTGGTTTTCCTATGCAATCAAACACCACTTGATCCAAAATACTGTAGGCATCTAATCCTATAGGATTCAAGTGGACATGCCTCTATATCAATAAAAAGTGGAGCTTCCTCTTTTGAAACTTACAACAACTAGGAAACTAAGATAAGCAAGAAATCCAAATATCCGGAATAGCAGAATAAGAAATGCAATTTCTAATGTTGTTAATTTATTGAGTAATATTTTCAAGATTTGCCTATTCACCTTGTTAGCATGAACAATGAAGAATGCTAGTGTTAGAATATGTATGCCAGTAATGCACATTTTGTCTCGAATTCGGATGTTTCAGGAAACAAGGAGCTTCCATTTGTAATCCCAACACCTATTCTAAATGATCGTCCAGGCATGTGGTTCCTCACTCAATCGGCTGATGGTGAACGCTTGATGATCATAATTACAACGTATGGCATGGGGGTTGCCCATGGCGAAGATGGTGAAATCATTCCCATGCTCAAAATAGGACTAACCTATGCCTATATCCTGCCTCTCGTGTCTAAATTTTTGAAGAGGATCCTAGCTCTGCTGGACTTCCAGGGTCATTGTTTGGAGGCAGGTTAATAACCTGGGCGATAACTCTCTGTTTCTCGGTCTCAATTATCCAATCATTGACAAGATGATGAAGAAACCTGGATGCAAGGCTCCTGATGGCACATTGTTCCCATTCATGAGGAAAAACTGTGTGTACACAACATACAGGAGCTTTCATGGAATACAATTCCCTCAGATTAAATGCTGCAACCTGCAGCCAACTAAAGGTGAGCCTATGGCAGTTATCAGCTTTCCCAATGATGGTTGGAAGCTGTGTGTGACAGGCGGCAATTTGGTTTAGGCCTAGTTTAGGTGTGGTAGGCTCGTTGTGCCGTCCCTAGACTGAGCTATAGATCTTTCTGGTGTATCATTGTGTCATCTTTTTTTGCATCGTGGTTCAACAGTTGACTATTAGTACACTGGTTTTAGTGTCCATCTTGAATTAGTTTATATGAGCCCTGCCATGCTTTTGTAATTAGTATTGCCTTGCATGATATAATCCATGTAGCGGTGCTTATTTCGTAGCATGATTTATGTACTATAGTTTTCAGTATTGTTATTGGCTTGTATATACGCGACTCGTGCAATATTTTTTTTGAACCATCATACCTCGTGCAACTTTGTGTTTTGAGAGGAATATTCCTTCTTTCCTCTTAGCGATCAGGGAAAAGTATGTCACTAATTCTTATAGGGCCATGAAACATGCCTTAACTAGGTCATAATTGATCTTGGGTCGGTACGCCAAAGCAGGCCGAGACGCCCTAGGATGATAGCCACAAATGTTTATGCTGATATTCTAAAAAAAAGTTAATGCACTTCCAAAAAATAAAAATTGTTTACGCAAACCCCATATTGTATCTAATACATGGCATACTTTTGGTGCTACCATTACTTGTTCAATATAGTATGTATCCTTGATCATTCTTCTGTATGAGAAATGAACAAGTCAAGCTCTGATGTGACATTAACAAGTCAAGCTCCGATGTGCTGACATTGTACTGTCTGTGCTAGTGTACAAACTGGTTGTATTATTGTGTTCGAAACTGTGAACTAAATGTGCGGATTCTGAGCCTTTTTGCATGATGACAATGCCACATGTTGGCGCTAATTGCGGCATGTACTAATTTTATCGTACGGAAGCATACAACTTCGAGCGATCAGTATAAGATGGTGCTTACCCGAGCTGTCTGAAGCTGGGCAAGTCAAGGCCACCATGTCTCTATCGCCTACAGTTTATATGGCATGATTACAAGGTTTTGAGTATCTCAAATTGATTGGGCACTTAGGCTGATTCAAAGCCACCCAAACCATCTCAAAATATATCCTTTGCTGAAAAGATGATTGCGCGCTGTAAGACATGATGTAACACGATTTTATGTCAATTAGTCAAACTCCCTCCAGTACTTTCCTTGTTCGAATCTTGCGCTGCCCAAGTTCCTCGCTATGTAAAACTCTTAATAAGGCACAATATCGGTCACTTTTATCCCTTTCCAACTTCATTATTTTTGATTTGGTGTATGTACAGCTAGGTCAGGTGAACCATCGACCTTCAGTACAATGTATTTTTACTACTCAGCCTATGAAAACGAATATTTCAACCCCACTTCAAACAAAAAACTTCCCATATTCTTGTTTTAAAAAATCCCTTAATTAGCCTTTCGTGGTGAGCTGAGTATATATTTTTTTAGGCTACCAACTGCATTTTTTTGAGGATGGGGTACAAACTACATTGAATTTTCACTAAGGACCTAGCGAAATGATTGCACATTCGACCCAACACTGGCCTAAAACCATACAAATTTAGCATGTTGGGTCAGGTGGACTGCCGACCCCACGACATATTGAGTACATTAAATTTTCAGTGAGGAGGTTATTGGAAAATAGTACTACATTCTACCCAACCGTGGCCCAAAACCTCGCTAATTTATCCTTCCGGGTTTAGGTCGGCCGTGGGCCGCCAACCCTCAACACATTGTTACTTGGGTTTTTAAGCATGAACCACACTAAAGAAGTTTCGGTAAGTAGACCACGATAAGAATCCCATTGGTTCACAAGATTGGGCCCAAGTTATTTTTTGTATCGCCCAAAATTGTCTTAATTTAGTATTTTCGTGCCATTCTGATAAAGTATAGGACAAGCTTCTCCTACCCATGTTGTGTTTGTACAGAGCATTTAGCATTTTTTGATGGCAAGTCGTCATGGTCGCTGCCTTTTCATTTTAAGTGATTTCAACATTTTTAAATGTAATCTTTTCTAGTAGTGGCATGGATGGTTCTGGCATAGTGGAAGCACACATGTTTCCCATTTGTTGAAGTCTTGAGTTCGATTCCTAGGGTTTTCAATATAAATATATAATATATAGTATAATCTCTGTCGTTCTTTTACATTTTTTCCAGCATACACACGTTTCTTACATAGATAAGGCCGACATCTGGGACCTAGCAACATTGCCAAGGTCAAAACAACGGAGTCCATCATACACACATTGCATTTGCAGAGACGTTGACATGTTGGACCCAGCATAGACCTTATACAGATATTGCATCGAGCAATTAATGTTTCATTTACAGAGAGGTGATGGCTCTGTGTATGGCGCCCAAAAAAGTGTTGGTGCAATGATGATGTAGAGCTCGTTGGGAACCCCAAGAGGAAGGTATGATGAGCACAGCAGCAAGTTTCCCTCAGTTATGAAACCAAGGTTTAATCGAACCAGTAGGAGCAAGGAAACACCCCAAAGGTGTTACTAGCTGAGCTTTGGCAGGGCGCACTACTGGTGCTAGTAGCAACGTGGAGACCTGCACAACACAACCACAGAACTTTGTCCCCAACTTGCGATGAGGTTGTCAATCTCACCGTGTTTTGCGGAAAACAAAGGATTAAACGTATCGAATGGAAGGAAGTAAAAGTTTGCAGAAAGTAAACACAAAGCGGTAAAAGATTATAGATTGTATGTAAAAGAAAAGGACTGGGATCCATAGTTCACTAGAGGTGGCTCTCCTTAGATAGATAACATGTTGGGTGAACAAATTACAGCGGGGCAATTGACAAACACCGAGAAAGCAATACATGCATATACTAATCATCTTGACTCCTTTGAGACTTGATTGGGCATTACAACATTATACATAGACCGCCATCCAACTGCATCTATGACTAATAATCCAGATTCATGTTATCATCCGAACCCCCTCTAGTATTAAGTGGCAAGCAACATATTATTGCTTTACGAACCGCGTGTAAAGTAAACAATATGATTGTTCTATGAACAAAGGATTGTTGTTTTCTCCCTAGTAGCAACATCACATCTAGTACCTTAGAGATTTCTGTCACTTCCCCAGATTACCAGAGGCATGAACCCACTATCGAGCATAAATACTAACACTTGGAGTTGCTAGCATCTACTTGGCCAAGATAGCTACTAACAACGGAAAGCATTTAAGATCACAAATAACAAAGACATGATAGAATAAATAATCAATCTGAAATAGCATCTCAATATCCATCGGATCCCTGCAAACACAACATGCAGAATTACAAATAGATGATCTTGATCATGAACGGAGCTCACAAGATCTAAACATGAAAGCACAAAGGAGGAGAACCAGCCATCTAGCTACTACATGGATCCGTAGTCCAAGGATGAACTACTCACGCATCACACCGGAGGCTTGCATGGTGATGAAGAAGGCCTCCAGGGTGAATTCCCCTCTCCGGCAGGGTGCCGGGAAGAGCTTCAGATGGAGATGACATCGACTACAGACTCTTTCGTGGATTTTTGATCGGGTACTTAGGGTTTTCGTCCCGAGGGCAATATATAGGCGGAAGGAGAGGCCGAGGGGGTGCCGGGAGCGGCCACACCACCCCCTGGCGCGGGCCAGGCCTGGCCGCGCGGCCAGGTGGTGTGGTGGCCCCCTGGCCCCTCTCCGTCTCGTATTCTGGCACTTGATGACATCCGGAAAAATAGGCACTTTGGCTTTTGTCCCGTCCAATTCCGAGAATATTCATTTTTTGACTTTCCTGGAACCAAAAACAGCAGAAAACAGGTAGCTGGCACTGTGGCTCTCGTTAATAGGTTAGTCCAAGAAATCATATGAAAAGTACTCCAAAGTTGGAACAAAACACAAGAAAGTGGATAAAACCAAGCATGGAACATCAAAAATTATAGATACATTTGCAATGTATCAACATCCCCAAGCTTAACTCCTGCTCGTCCTCGAGTAGGTAAGTGATAAAAAGAAAGAATAATTTTTGAGGTGACATGCACCATCAAAGACTTGATCAAAGTATTTGTAAGAAATTCAAAGCTGGGATCATAGTACTTCAATCATAACATGAAAGACAAAGTTCTAGCAATAAGACAAAGAAACTATGATGCAACATGAAAAGGCACAAACAAAAGATTCATGAATAACAATGCTTTGCAAGACGTTTGTTTGTTTCACATAAAGAAAACATAGCATAATAGTATTCAGCTTGTCCCTCATAGAGTAGAAAATATAAATGCATAGGACACCTTCAAAGTTCATAAGAGTGACTAGATACAATAATTTAAAATAAGAAATATCAAAGTATGCATCAATCAACTAGTCTTGGGACAATGCACATAGAACTAAGAATGGCCACTATGCTCTCAAGAAGGTGCATCAAGGTAGAAGGTGGAGACACAATATAATGGTGGAAGAAAGGCCTTTGTAAAAGGAAGTAGGGATTCAAGTCTCATAAGGAGCTTCCAAAAATTATGGTACTTATAGCTTTCAGCTCTCATTGCCCCTATCATAAGCATCTTGAAGTGATTAAGGTTAAAGTGAACAAACTATGGTGTACATGCTTGACGAAGTATAAGTCAGAAATCTCATGTCCCTTGTATACGAGGGCCGCTCCTCATGCTACTCAAGTTTAGTCACCGGTAAGTTCTTGTCACTGTAATTATATGTGTATCATAGAGAACCGCCAACGGGGTACCCCTTGCCCGATGATACGGAAGAATCCCCATATCAAAATGACAAGGCAAGCAGACAAGGAGCATCTCAGCATTCTTCTTATTTACCATGGGAATATGGTGCTTTTTTCTCTCTTTCCTCTTTTCATAGTATCTTTTTTTTTCTCTTTTCTCTTTTTTCTTAATATAGGACTCTTTTTTTATAAGAAGAATGCTTCATAGACAGCCCATTATGGTTATGCTGCAGGTTTCCACCATGTCAGCATGGATTAGACCAGCGGCCCAGGCGTTTCTCTAACACATATACATAACTCCATGGACTTACAATCTCCCCCTTTCATTTCACACCGACGACATCCATATATAAAAGAGCATGATATCAACTAGGTACAAGTACCAAGTGCAATGTTGAAAGCGTTCCCCATGAAAGCATGGTTCTGTGAATTCCCAACAAATAAGTGCAAGCATATACAACATAGACGACACAATGGTTCAAGTTTATTAAGGCAAGTAAAGTAAAGTGTGCCATCAAGTTCATGAGAGCTTTAATCACTAGTTTTCTCATAACAAGTTTAATTTGGAAGTTAAACAAAAGCATGAATATACTTGGAATAGCATAAGCTAATAGGTAGGTATGGTGGACTCTTTTGAATAACTTGGTTTAGGGAGTTGGATGCATGAGTGGAACTTATACTTTGTTATGGAGGCTAGCAAAAGACTGGGAGCGGCAAACTAAGAGAGAAATAATGGCCATAATCATGCAGAGCGACAAAACATCATTGATCAAAGCATAAAGTGATACTACAAGTTGAAAACTAAAGGATCATCAAGGCTATGGTGACTTTAGATAGTCATAACATGGTGTGAGCATGTGGCAAGTCAACCCAAATAAAGCATCAAAGGAGAATACCACTATACTATGCTTTAATATGCTAAAACAACGCATGATTCATCCAAGGCACATTAAGCAATCTCAATTATTTATAACAAGTCATGCTACAGCAAATAATACTAAGCATAAAGCCAAAACAATATCAAGCATGACATGACAGAGCATAGGCCACAGTCAAAAACGAGCTCTTTTTACCACATAAGCATGAACTTTCCTACTCTTTTCCAAACCAAACCAAACTATTTGCAAACCAATGTATGAAAGAGGGGGTCCAACCAATTTATTCAGAAAACTAAACAAACCAAGCACACGAAAAACCAAAACAAAAACTAAAAATAAGACGCTCCAAGAACAACACAACTGTGCATGAAACAATAAAAATGAAGCGTTTGGAAGAAACCTGGGATTTTTATTGATGAAGAAGGGGATGCCTTGGGCATCCCCAAGCTTTGACGCTTGTACTTCTTGGAGATTTCTTGGGTGACACGCGTGGCATCCCCAAGCTTGAGCTTTAGTCCATCCTTCATCTCATTACTCTCCTTCCATACACCAAAAAATTTTCCTTCATATAAAACTTCACACAATCTTTATTAGCAACATTAGTGCACTCAAGATAAATAAGTCTTAAGGTTCAGTTCTAACACCAAATAAACTTCCATTAGAACACTAGCTACTGTAGAACTTCCCTCAAAAAGCTCAATTCCCCAAAAGAACTCAAAAAGGAACCAACAAGAAGCAAATGCAGAAAATGACAGAAATCTATCAAAACAGACCAGCAGGTAAAGACGAATTTTTTCGAAGACCTTCTGTTGCTCAAATCAAAAAGTGTTGAACTAACGAAAGTTAGATAACAACCTGGGGCAGAAGCACAAACATTCACGCCTCAAAAATATGTACAGAGATTTTACACGAATTTTTACGGTGAAGCATAGAAATCTGTTTCGGGACAGCAACTTTCCCAATCATTACTTCTCTCTCATTAGAGGTTACTCTTGGCACAAAAAGCAAATAAAAAGGTTAAGGAGCGGTTATTACTGAAGTAATAACTTCTAAGACTCATCTAAAACTTTTGGGTTATCTCCCAATAAGTACTTTTCTTTAACGCCTTTAAGTTAGGCATAAGAAGCAAAAAGAAGAATCAAGTGTTCTCAAATGAAGAAGCATTAAAACCAAATTTTGTTTTCATAGGAGAAGCAAAAGAAATCTTTTCTCTCTTTTTAGGGAAGTGTTCTATACCTTTCTTGAGTGGGAGTTGGTATTTAATGGTGCCTTCTTTCATATCAATGATGGCACCCATAGTTATAAGAAAAGGTCTTCCCAAAGTAATAGGACAAGAAGCATTGTATTCAACATCCAAAACATAGAAATCAACGGGGACATAGGCATTGTTAACCATAATAAGAACATCATTAAGACTCCCCATGAGTTTCTTTTTAGCATTATCATCAAGTGGGACATTCAAATAACAATCTTCAAGTGGAGGCAAATCAAGCATATCATAAATCCTTCTAGGATAATAGAAACACTACTATCAAGATCACATAAAGCTTTGAAATCAAAGTCATTCACTTTCATATTAATGATGGGTTCCCAACCATCTTATTGTTTAGTAGGAATAGAAGCTTTATGTTTGATCTTTTCTTCTTTAATCTTTATGAGAGCATCAGTAATGTGTTTTGTAAAAGCCATGTTCATAGCACTAGCATTAGGACTTTTAGCAAGATTTTGTAGGAACTTAATAACTTCAGAGATATTACAACCATCAAGATCAAAATCAAATTTATCATCTAAAGTAGTATAACTATTACTAGTGTTGAGGGCAAACCTCTAGGGTGACCCGATCTTTCATGATTCCCTTTCAAATCGAGGATGGAGTGCGGGGAGAGGAGGGGAGGATGAACACCGATGAACACACACACGAAGAACGCGATGAACATGTTGGAAATATGCCCTAGAGACAAATAGTAGTAAGGACTATTATCATATTTCATATAGTTTATGATTAAGTTTTATATCATGCTATAACTGTGTTGAGTGGAAACATCAATACACGTGTGATATACAAACAACCAGGGGTTCCCAGTGAAACTCTAGTCACTGGTTCATTGGTCAACAGATGATCATGTTTCCTGATCATGTGGCATTTATGCCAGTTGGAAATGAGGTCATCTCATTCACAGAATGAGATGATGAACCAATACCCAACCTAAACATCGTGACCCGATCATGTCACGAAGTTCAAAGTTATGATGATTAGAAATGGATCCTTGTAGACTATTCCTTAGACCGTGAGGCTATATCAATCACTGTCTCCCGAGGGTGCTTAGATATCATCAAACGCCATCTGGTAAAACAGTGGTTATAAAGGTGAGTTTAGGTATTTGGAGGAAACCGTAGAGGCAATATATGTCGAGAGCGGGATTTGTCCGTCCATGTGACGGGAAGATACTCAAGGGCCCACTCGGAGAAGTTATATCCAATAGCTGCGCAGCGTGTGATTAGATCACGGGGATATCACTTGTCGGGACGAGTTAAGTAGCATTGTTCAGTAACGAGATTGAACACGACATGGTGATGTCATTGATCGAATCTCGGGCAATGCAAGTATCAAATGACAAAGGGAATAAGACACGACTGTCCCGGTTCAAACGACGAAGATCTTCGTGGAACGCACAGGGGTCACATGGCCATCCAGGTCCCTCTGTTGATCATTGGTGCGGGAGTGTCCCGACCACGTCTGGAGTGTTCCCGAACCATAGGGTATCACACTTAAGGGCTTGATGATGCTTAGAGAGTGTTTATAGGATCGGTAGAATCACCGAAGAAAAGAAGGGAGAAAACTAGAAGGGTTTCGGTAAGTCTGGAGGATGTCCAGAGTGGAGGTGGAAGGTGTTCCATGGCCACGGAGATTAGATAATATGTGAATGAATGTTAAATATTGATTTAATCATTTATTCATAATTATTTAATAAATAGAAAATAAATTAAAAGGTTAAAAGGCTTAATGGGCCAATTTCCGGAGGGAGAAGACCCATTAGGGAAAGGAGAGAGGGAGAGGGGCCAAAGGGGGAGGCCGGCTGGGCCTTGCCCCCCGCGGGGCCCACTAGGGGCTGGCCAGCGGCCACCTCCTCCCCCTCCTCTCCTTTAGTCCCATCCCGGGACTTGAGGGGAGGTAGTACCTCCCCCCTATATAAAGTGGGGTATATTGGCCTAGAAAATTACACCCAATAATCAATAAAGGTCTCCCCACTTTTGGGAGGACCTCTAATTGATATTTTCTCTCTCCCTCCCTCTCTCTCGTGACCATGGTCCCAAGTCTGGATCTGTGACGAGACATCTTCATCGCGGAGCGCCGTCGCGCTGCGGGATTCGGATCCGGGAGCTCTACTTCCGCAACTGCTGCTAGATCGGGGAAGCGGGAGTCATCGTCAGGCACCGGACATGTGTAACTCCCACGAGGTGTCACACTTGAGGCACTCAAGTCGCTGGAGCCAGAAGGAGCGCAAGGACTTCATCACGACCTTGAGGTCGGCTTCGGCTCGTCTACATCAACCACGCTCTCCTGAGCGTTGACAAAGATTTTCGGTCTTCGAGGGTAAGTTCGCGAAAAGCCTCTCCCATTACTGTATTACTAATAGATAGGTCCTGGCAGCTTCAGGGGTTCAGGGGCATAGAGTAAAATTTATTGTTTTTATGTGCAGAACCCCTATAGTGGTATCAGAGCTAGATCTATGCGTAGTAATGCTAATGCAGTAGAACACGAGATGTAGCGTGTGGGCATTGATCTTTTAGTTGTTACCCTCCCACGTGTACTTGTGTATACCGCAGTAATGCTTGATGAAGCGGCCCCCAACCAACTTTACGCGTTCATTCGCGAGACTGGTCCACGCTTGACATACGGCTTGTACCGTATAAAGTGGCTTAGGGGGGTGTCTGTCTCTCTCGCATTAGTTGGTATACCATTTGCAACGGAGGGCCCCGAAAGGGGTGTAGTATAGACAAACACTTGATCAGCGTTGTGCTGAAAGTTCGTAGGTAAGAACGGTTCTTGTACGAAAGCCCATTTAGCCACGTAAAACATGCAAAGATAAAGTAGAGGCGTCTAACTTTGTTTTGCAGGAGGGCGTTGCTTTGTGATATGGTTGTGGCAAAGGTAAAGTAATTACCTTTTGTTGCATAGTAGTAGATAGTCACGGAGGTGACGAACTACCACGCCGGAATGACACTGGTACCCTAGTGTCTACAGCGCTAGAACCCTAGTGTCGGAACCCGGTGACGACGGATGGAGATCACGATGTGAAGGACCATATCACATAGCATTTACATTCAATGTTATTGTTTGTATGTCTTATTGTGTGCTAGTATTAGATACTCGACGGTAGCATAATAAGATGATCCCTGTTAAAATAACCAACGATTGTGTTCCCCCTTAGTGTGCACCACCAAGAAAGTTCTTCGGTATGAGGTAGACCGTGATGATCGGGTGTCAGACATATCTATGTTCGCATACAGTGGGTGCAAGCCATGTTGCACAGCGAATACACTAAGGTTGAGTTGGCGAGCCTAGCACGCCACAGAAGCGTGGCCTCGGAATGCGGATGGTCGAAAGATCGAGAACGAGTCGCATGAATGATGTGACCAACGTTTAGCGTCCACCCTTGAACCCACATTGATGGCCGTGATGATCGGGGGCGATGTGGCTGATAGGGGTCGTGTTATCACTAGGAACCCTCTTTGGGGATAGGTGTTTCTGAGTGGAGTTATTATTAACTCCTTTAATTATAAACTTAGTCTAAATTCCTTTTGCAATTATAAATGTAGATGGCTCACCGTGAAGCTTACTTTGAGATTAAGGATTGGGTAAAGGTGAGAAACTTAGACTTGATGGATCCAACTTCCCTAGTTGGCTTGTGTGCCTAGATGATCTCCTTACTAGGAATCATGTGGTAGACTACATACACCGCACGATGGATTTGACTGAGCCAGACTACTATGAGACCCCACAAGAGCTGGCAGACCGCTACTATCGCCAAGAGATGTCCACTTACATTCAGATAATAATGCGTTACGGGATGGTGGATGAACTACATCCGCTCATGGGTGATCTTGACCCATATTCGATGGTGGATCAGCTGAGAGCAGAGTTCATAGGCCATGTGTGCATGTGGAAGCACGAGTTGCTTGGAGAGTTCCTTTCCATACAGATGGAGGAGCATACATGTCTGAAGAGTCACTTGGAGCGCATGTTTGATGCACACACGAGACTGGTTCACTTCGTGGATTACTGGATGGCTGATCCATTTGCGACAGACGTACTGCTACGGTCATCGCCTCCCAGCTATGGAGGACATGTCCGGAGTAGCATCATGAGTGGTGATACAGAAGCATTGGACTTCCATGAGTTCATATTACGTTTCCGGAACGTAAAGGTTGAACCGATCGCCGAAGAGGTCATCGACGACCAAGGTATATATTTGATATACAGTTTTATAAATGTTATAATCTTGCAAACACATTGCAGTGTTAAGTATATCTGATACTTGTTCTGTTTTACTGAAAACAGGTCCTTTTGCATGAGAGGTGCTTGCTGGAGAGAGGTGACGTTGCGTGTTGATGGCGAGCATGATGATGACGGCCAACGACACTCTCCCTCGACATTTATCACTTAGTTTGTGTTTAGGATGATTTTTGTAATCGAGAGATTTGAACTTCTTTAGTTTGTCTCACACTTCGTGAGACGGTTATTCATATGAGTTTGTAACAAATAGTTGTTCTGCTTTTATGAATGATTTCTATTCGTGTTCATATCTTGTTTGATTATGTGTGAATTATCCTTATTGTTTGAAACTAATTGATAATGTATGAACATTTGTAAAACATTAAAAATGCCTTGTTTAAAATACCCAACTTAATGATATTTCATTAATGAATGAAACCATTGTTTAAATTCAAAGTTATGCGATAATATGTGAAAGTCATTCGATTTCTTTTCACATATAAATCATGCCTAAGTTCGGCAAAATAACTTGAACACCGTGTATTACTTGAATACAATGTGTTTAATGAATAGTTAAAAGTAAATACATATTCGATGTATTGTATTTTAACAAAAATGGTAGTTATCATTAAATGATTGTTTAAATGTGTAAAGTAAGTTTACCAAAGGAAACATGAATATGAAACTATTTTGATTTGATGAAAGTGTTTCATCAACAAAGGGTATAAATATAAAAGAGAATCGAATTACTGTGATTTGATCAATAGTAATGAAACTCAACTTTATAAGAATGGCATAAAAGAAATTGTGAAATGCAAAGTGTTTTGAAACGTCAAAATACAAAGCATCACAATGTGATATTAGATATCAAAAGGGGTTGAATAGAAGGCACCAAATAAATCGTTGTAGTGTATATGTAGAGACCATTAGTTTAGAAATAGTTAGCACTCAACTAGAATTAGCGAACCATTAATTCGTGGAAGTTTTGGGGTTATTCGATATAACCAAAACAATAGCGAATAAGTCCTCGTAGAGTATTCATTGGAAACTTTGAATACGAAATCCATAGCTAAACCAAAAGGAAAGCAAAATTCGTATTGCTTGGATTTTGGTACATTCTGGAGAAAGCTCACTTCTAGTGATGTTTCTCAATTATAAGCAAATGGAAATTAGTGTAAAACATGATGAGGATTCAAAACCCTGCATCAGAGTGTTGAGAAGCGCAAAGGACAGCATTCCTGAACGATTCTCTTCGTGGAAGGAAAGAATCAATGATTCTGATCATTGTGTTTTCCCCTCCACTATTGTTTTATCACTACATAAAGTAGGATTCAAAATGTAAATCCATATCATGTATGGAGGCATTTGTGAATCACTTGTCATGATTTTTGGAATATGACATACCTACAAACTACTAAGGAAATGATGGTAAACTAGAATTTTGAGAAATCCTAATAGTAAAATTCCCTTGAGATTAGAAAGCAATTCGTTGCTAAATCTCACAAGTAAAAGGAGTTACTTGGAATTTTCCCAAATGACTGCAAAGCCATAGTAGGAAAAAGGAGGTAAGTGACGAAAGCACAATTTGTCAAGCATTGTATGAATTCAAATGAATTTGTTTCATGTGTGTTGTGTGCTAAATGTCTAGTGGATTTAAAACTAGTAAAGTACTAGTATCTCATAGTAAATCTCCAAGTTTGATATTTGATCAAAGAATTTTGAAATCGTTCAAAATAGTTAAGGAGATATGCAATTTGCATAAAATTGAGTGGGAGCTATGAAAGTCTTCCTAAAACAATATGTGATTGACATATTTTTAAGTGGGAGCAACATAAGACTTAAATTCAAATATGTAAGAACATAGTTTGAGTAAGAGTACTGACTCGTACCCAAATATGTTAGCAACATAGTTTGAGTGGGAGCTTATAGGAGTAATTCTTAAGTAAGTTAAGGATGAAAGCGCAAATACTTATAAATAATGATTTATAAGATGTAGAAGTTGATAATAGGTGTATTATGATATTATGTAGTATTTCTTAAGGGATTCTGAAAGGGGTTTCAGAATAGAAGTTAATTAAGGAACTGGTCCTTAATAACTCAAATTAGGAATAGCATTAAGTTTAAGATCAATGGTTGAAAGAAAGAAAAGGATGATCATCATCCACTATGTTGAGACATAGGTTCTATCTTAGAAACCATGATGATAACTTAGCATAATATGTGATCCAAAAAGGAATGTTTGAAAGTGATTAAGTTCGAATCACAGAACGTTGAGCTAAGTTTGTCCGCAGTGTCTAGTAGAGAACTGTGGATATATTTTCCAAATCCATAAAGGATAACATATCTTAAAGCATAAAGAGTTATGTTATAAGGGAATATGTTGGAAACTCCTGTAGATACCAATTAAAGTCAAGTAGGAAGCAAGGTGAACAAAACATCGAAAGTTGCACAGAGTGCACGGGAGTTTCGATGAATACATTTATAATAATAGATAAGGGTACCATCTAAAGTGGTGTATAATGTTATGGCGGGGCTAGTTCACTTTTAACGTAGAATGATGTGTCCCAGGGCACAGTGCCCATGAGAAAGCCCTTGAGGTTGATCTAACGTCACTGTAGGCTCCTGGAATCAGGCCTTGTTTTACTGCCATAGTGATGATGCGTACACACAGATGCTATCATGTGATGATAGAGTATTAATGTCAATCAAGGTGACATTAGTAAGTTGCAAAGGATTTGGGACTGTAAAGTACAGACCCAAGACTCAACCTCTTCCATGAGAAAGCATGTTCAGGGTACTGGATATATAGTGCCAATGATTGAGAACAAATGCAGCTAGTGTATTTGTACTCCAGTGCAAGTGGGAGACTGTTGGAAATATGCCCTAGAGACAAATAGTAGTAAGGACTATTATCATATTTCATATAGTTTATGATTAAGTTTTATATCATGCTATAACTGTGTTGAGTGGAAACATCAATACACGTGTGATATACAAACAACCAGGGGTTCCAAGTGAAACTCTAGTCACTGGTTCGTTGGTCAACAGATGATCATGTTTCCTGATCATGTGGCATTTATGCTAGTTGGAAATGATGTCATCTCATTCAGAGAATGAGATGATGATCCAATACCCAACCTAAACATCGTGAACCGATCATGTCACGAAGTTCAAAGTTACGATGATTAGAAATGGATCTTCGTAGACTATTCCTTAGACCGTGAGGCTATATCAATCACTGTCCCTCGAGGGTGCTTAGATATCATCAAATGCCATCTGGTAAAACGGTGGTTATAAAGGTGTGTTCAGGTATTCGGAGGAAACCATAGAGGCAATATATGTCGAGAGCGGGATTTGTCCGTCCATGTGACGAGAAGATACTCAAGGGCCCACTCGGAGAAGTTATATCCAATAGCTGCGCAGCGTGTGATTAGATCACGGGGATATCACTTGTCGGGACGAGTTAAGTAGCATTGTTCAGTAACGAGATTGAACACGACATGGTGATGTCATTTATTGAATCTCGGGCAATGCAAGTATCGAATGACAAAGGGAATAAGACACGATTGTCCCATTTCAAACGATAAAAGATCTTTGTGGAACGCACAGGGGTCACATGGCCATCCAGGTCCCTCTGTTGATCATTGGTGCGGGAGTGTCCCGACCATGTCTGGAGTGTTCCCGAACTGTAGGTTATCACGCTTAAGGGCTTGATGATTCTTAGAGAGTGTTTATAGGATCGGTAGAATCACCAAAGAAAAGAAGGGAGAAAACGGGAAGGGTTTTGGTAAGTCCGGAGGATGTCCGGAGTGGAGGTGGAAGGTGTTCCATGGCCACGGAGATTAGATAATATGTGAATGAGTGTTAAATATTGATTTAATCATTTATTCATAATTATTTAATAAATAGAAAATAAATTAAAAGGTCAAAAGGCTTAATGGGCCAATTTCCGGAGGGAGAAGACCCATTAGGGAAAGGAGAGAGGGAGAGGGGCCAAAGGGGGAGGCCGGCTAGGCCTTGCCCCCCGCCGGGCCCACTAGGGGCTGGCTAGCGGCCACCTCCTCCCCCTACTCTCCTTTAGTCCCACCCCAGGACTTGAGGGGAGGTAGTACCACCCCTCCCCCTATATAAAGTGGGGTATATTAGCCTAGAAAATTACACCCAATAATCAATAAAGGTCTCCCCACTTTTGGGAGGACCTCTAATTGATATTTTCTCTCTCCCCCCTCTCTCTCTCATGACCGTGATCCCATGTCTGGACTGCGCGAGCGAGAGACATCTTCACCGCGGAGCGCCGTCGCGCTGCGGGATTCGGATCCGGGAGCTCTACTTCCGCAACTGCTGCTGGATCAGGGAAGCGGGAGTCATCGTCAGGCACCGGACGTGTGTAACTCCCACGAGGTGTCACACTTGAGGCACTCAAGTCGTTGGAGCCAGAAGGAGCGCAAGGACTTCATCACGACCTTGAGGTCGGCTTTGGCTCGTCTACATTAACCACGCTCTCCTGAGCGTTGACAACGCTTTTCGGTCTTCGAGGGTAAGTTCGCGAAAAGCCTCTCCGGTTACTGTATTACTAATAGATAGGTCCTCGCAGCTTTAGGGGTTCAGGGGCGTAGAGTAAAATTTATTGTTTTTATGCGTGGAACCCCTACAGAACACACACACACAAAACCACGATACACACCAATAGCTCATGCCGGCGGTGACCGGTCCGACGCAATCCCTAGGATCAGTGTCGGGCGAAGGACTCTCTCTCGAACCGGCACGGCGAGATGGAAGACTCTAGGCAAAGGGACATCGATGCCTAGGCCTTGTACAACGCGGAGGCACGATGCAAACTCCAACGAGGTTTGGGGATATTGGTGCTCCTTAGTCAAGGAGCATGAGGCAAGAATTAGATAGATCCACAAAGGGGTTTCCACTAATTCCAATATCATGCCTAGGGTTTACAATGGAGGTGGGGGACTATATATAGGCTAGCCACTTAAACAGGGGTACTTTAGGAATAAAAGACAAGTTCTGGACGAACTAGGGGTTACATGGTCCGCAGGCCCAAAGGCCTTTTCATGCCTGGCGACGGTTGGACCGGAGACTCCGGTCAGTCTCCGGACTGGCCTCCGGAGGGGCCTTCAGATTGTCCCAGCGCCTGGTTCCGGGGGCAGACCGGAGATGGGTCCGGAGACTCCGGTGTCTTCAGGACGAAGACTTTGACAAGCCGGAGACTCTGGTGTGAGCAGACCGGAGACTCCGGTCTGAGCAGCTCCAGTGGCTCCTACTTCACGCTCTGCTCCTTGTTCTCCATCCTTGGGTGCTTGGTGATGTGCCGAAGCTTCGTACCTGATGATGCATAGGGTAGTTGCATGAATTAGCATTCCATCCAAGGAGGTATCAAATTGGCATGAGGAAAGGAGCGAGTTCACCTTAGCTTGTAGGAGTTTGGCTCGTGCACGAGTCATGGGTCCACTTGGGGGACTTGTTGGTGTAGATGTAGGAGCGTCCATAGGACGGGCTGCATCAGCTCCCCCCCCTTGGGAAAGAGTCGTCCTCGACTCTTCATGGTTATCATCTTGAACATCTCCATGGTAGGGTGAGAGATCCTTGACATTGAATGTATTGCTTGCAAGGTACTTGGAGGTCGGTATGTCGATGATGTAGGCGTTGTTGTTGGTTCTTTTGAGGACCTTGAAGGGACCATCTCCTCTTGGCTTGAGCTTTGAGTCATGTTCCTTGGGGAAACGGTCTTTGCTTAGGTGTATCCCCACAAGGTCACCTTCTTCAAAGATCATCTCCTTCTTGTCCTTGTTTAATCTTGAAGCTTGGCGAAGGACTTGTTGTTCAATAGTAGCTCTTGTTTCTTCATGAAGCTTCTTCATAGCTTGTGCGTGTTTCTCGACGTCCATGTTCGTGCGCTCATGGAGAGGTAGTGGTAGGATGTCGAGTGCGGTGAGGGGCTCGAAACCATAGACGATCATGAATGGACTCATCTTGGTTGTTGAGTGCTTGGCTCGATTATAGGCGAACTCGGCATGTGGAATGCATTCCTCCCAATCCTTCAGGTTTTTCTTGATCAACACACGAAGGAGAGTTCCGAGGCTTCGATTGACAACTTTAGTTTGGCCATCAGTTTGAGGATGCGATGCGGATGAAAAGAGGAGCTTGACGCCGAGCTTGGCCATGAGGGTTTTCCATAAGTAGCTCATGAATTTGACGTCGCGGTCGAAGATGATTGTCCTTGGCACACCATGTAGATGAATGATTTCCCTGAAAAATAGATTTGCAACATGTGAAGCATCGTCGGTCTTGTGGCACGGTACGAAGTGTGCCATTTTGGAAAAGCGATCCACAACAACAAATATAGAATCATGGCCATGCTTAGATCTAGGCAATCCTAACACGAAATCCATGCTAATGTCGGACCAAGGTGTATGAGGAATAGGCAATGGCATATAAAGACCATAAGGGTTAGCTTGCGACTTAGCTTGAACACATGTCGTGCATCGTTGAACGTAGCGCTCCACGTCACGCTTCATCTTGGGCCAAAAGTAGTGATTAGAGAGCATGCCCAGTGTCTTGTCATGACCAAAGTGACCCATAAGGCCTCCACCATGAGATTCTTGGAGGAGCAAAAGTTGAAGCGATGACTTTGGAATGCATAGCTTGTTTTGTTTAAATAGAAAGCCCTTATGCAAATAGAAATCATCAACTCCTTTGTCATTGGAGCACTTTGCGAAAATTGGTTCGAAGAAGGGGTTGGAAGCATACAAAGATTTTATTTCCTCAAGAGCCAACACGTTGATTTCAAGTCTCGTAAGAAGGCTTGTGTGTTTGCGAGACAATGCGTCTGCAACTACATTATCTTTGCCCTTCTTATACTTGACAATGTACAAAAAAGACTCCATGAACTCAACCCACTTAGCGTGTCTCTTGCTGAAGTTAGCTTGGCCTTTGAGATATTTCAACGACTCGTGGTCAGAATGTATGATAAATTCCTTGGGACAAAGGTAGTGTTGCCAAACTTGAAGGACACGAACTAAGGAAAAAAGCTCTTTGTCATAAATCGAATAGTTGAGGCGAGCACCATCAAGTTTCTCGCTATGGTAGGCTATAGGACGTGTCGTTGTATTGGCAACGGCAGTACCTAAGGAGGTGAGATAGAGGTGTGGGGACTAGCAGGGAAGCTATCGACGGCATCCGCAGGCGGGATTGGATACAAGCAAACATAGCTGGACGCTAGAAGTACCCAGGTTCGGGGCCCTCGTGATGAGGTAAAGCCCCTACTCCTGCCGAGTCTGACTATCAGGGATACACGGACTACAAGTGCTCCTCGAGCTGTATTCTCTAGCTACTGCCATAAATGCAATCAGACCAACCCTTTCTACTGAGGCCTTGCCTCTCCTTATATAGGCAGAGAGGCATGATCTCATCGGCCAATCATTGGGCGGGCCCCATGCGGGTCCCGGCCGTTCATCTGATGTCCGGCATGGTATGTCTCATCGGAGTATGAGCGGTATGGCTGTCGTAGGCACAGTGGACTCCATGCGAGCCTGTCGTCAGCATCGGGCCACTGTTCCTGCGTCATCCCCACAAAGTCTTTGGTATGGCCGGGTGGTTGCCCGTCTTGTCATCGTACAGGGCGTACCGTGCACTGATACACACGTCGTCCTGTCTCACTGATTGGGTCCGGCTACGTCGCCGTAGCCGGCTACTTCTTGCTGACCCAACTACCAAACGGTAGCCGGCCTGTCTTGCCCTGTCCGGCTGTGCTTGGTCAGCCGGACGCGATCCGACTACTTGGTTCTTGTCCGGTTGGGGTACTTGGGGATCATCCCCCTGACACTAGCCCCCGAGCGCGTGTGGATTCCGCCCTTAGGCGAAATGTGCGCGCGCTCCCTTCTGCTTTTGAATTTGTGTCCGGCTGAGCTTGGCGGTTGCGCTACTCGTGACGTCAGTGCTACGCCGGACACGCGCGCACACGCCATCATTGCCCTGCGGCGGGCAGTGTAACGTCCCGTCACACGTCGCCTCAGGAAGCCACTGTCCGGCGCTTCGGTTCCTGCTCCGGGATCTTCTGCGCATCCTGCTTCGACACAAGGGATCTGGGCGGCGGTTGGGGTGAGGGCCGTCCGGATGCGCGCCACGTGGCCCCGTCGATGGTTGCTCTTCCGGCCCTTTAAAGGGACGCCGCGGGGGAGGCAATTCCTTTCCTTCGCTCCCCCGCTGCAGTTTCCCCTTCCCTCGCGTGCTCCTGCTTCTGCGCCCTTGCCTTCTACGCCGTAGCCTGCTGCGCCGCCCGCTCGTCGTCGTCGTCGCTACGGGCCACCGCCACTCTTCCGCTGCCGCTCCCCACTGTCAGCCAGACATGGCCTCCGACCGCGGGGCTTGGTGCGGCTCCTCCGTCATGGAGGACCACATCGCGGAAGTACCGCGCCACTCGCGTTCTCCCGTCGCCGGAGGAGGTGGCGGTGCGGTTGGCGCCAACGGGGGAGGTGTCACTGCACCCGATGGAGGGGGAGCGCGTCATCTTCCTCTCCCATCTGGCACACGGGTTTGCCTTGCCGGTGCACCCGTTCTTCTTGACCTTCCTCGCCTTCTTCGACCTCCGCCTCCACCACCTCGGCGCCAACGCAATCGGGACGTTGGCGCATTTCATGGCGTTCTACGAGAGCTACCTCAGGATCTAGCCGGATCTCGGGCTCTTCTGTCGGCTCTTCCGAGTCTGGCCGCAGGTGCAGTACACGAAGGGGACGCTAGTTGTCTGCGGTGGCGCCTCCATCTACTCCCGCTCCCAATCCGGCTACCCCAAGTTCTTGCTTCAGGACACGCAATGCAGTGGCAGCGGCGATCGTACTTCTACGTCAAGAACGTCACCAAACGTCGACCGGATCAATCTTCCGGCTTTCCAGGATGTCAAGTCTAGCCGGCAGAACTGGGAGCTGAAGATCCATGGTGATAAGGCGGAGACGGACGCGATGTTGCAGCGCATGCGCTCCCTCGTCACCTGTCGGCTAACCGGCCTGGACATCACCCTCAGCTGGATGTCCCGGCTGATGATGCCGATGCAGCAGCGGGCGCACAAGATGTGCTATTACTCCGGCCGGCTGGACCCGACCCGGCTGTCGCGCCGCGATCCCCACTACCACAACTTGAAGGAGTGGGTGTGGACGATCACCAAGGAGCGGCTGCCGGAGAACTGGAAGTTCAGTCTAGCGCCCTACAGCCGGGAGAACCGCGCGCCCCGGGTAAGTTCTTATAGCTGAAAACTTTATTTGTTCTTCCTGTGTTTTTCTTGTTCTGTCCGGCTGACTTCTTGTACTCGGCAGATCTTCGCTTGTATCCTTCGTGAGGAGGGTGAGGCTCCCCTTGAGGAGTTCACGCCTGACTTGCCCGAGCCGCGCGCTCGGCGGTCCGGCGAGGAGACGGACGGGGATGGCGATGCCTTTCCCAGCCGGAATGACGAGCCGGCTGCCGACCCCCACACGGAGGTTCACGAGGAGGAGGAGGCCGCGCCGACCATCGATCCGGCGATGCGCTTCGTGACGGACGGCGAGGCAGGCGGGAGCGGCTCCAGCCGTTCCAGCTCCCGCCGCGCCATGCTCCGACTGCATCGGCCAGCGTCCCCTTCCTCCGAAGTTCCGCCTCCGTCTTCCCCTCGAGCTGAACCGGCTGCCCCGACCGGATCGGGGGGTCCTGAGCCAGAGGCGGAGTCCTTGCAGCCGGATGGATCTTCCGCGGGCGCGCGGGGGGCGCTGCCGGAAAGGAGCTCATGGTTGTCGGTGACGACAACTCCGACGAGGAGCCCGGGGAGGAGTGGCGGACGGCGGTGGCCGCATCGAAGGAGTCCTTGGCCGTCAATACCGTGGACGATGACGCTTCCTTCGCCGCCTCGCTGACAGACCTAGCCACCACGCTCGAGCTGGCGGTGAAGGAGATCCGACTGCTGGAGGCCACAGCCGGTGGGAACCGGTCCCTGGAGCAGAAGCTAGCCGCTGCTAACGGGACATCCCAGAGTAAGTTAGCTTCATCTGTCTTTTTTTTACTGATAGCCGGTTTTGCTGCAGCCATCCTCGTGTGCGCTCAGCGCGAGATCGATCGCTTGAAGAAAGCGAATGACCGGCTGAGCAAGTCCAATTCCACTCTGCGGCTGCAGAATAAGGATTGGCACGCGAGGGTAGACAGTCTGGAGGCCACCATCAAGGAGCGCAACGCCTCGCTTGCCAGCCGGACCGAAGCCTTCACCCTTCTCGAGGCCCAGAATAAGGACCAAGAGAAGGAGATCAAACGGCTGGCGACAAAGGAGAAGGCTCTGGTGGAGGAGCTGATGCAAGTCGGCCACACGGCTAAGGGTAAGTTCCCTTTTCCGCCTTCTTTTCTTTCTGGATCCGATAGCCAGATCTGACCCTTTTTTCTGACAGCCTTTTACCCCGGCATAGACCTGCTGTCCTACAACCGGCTGTAGGAGAACTGGCCGGGAGCGCAGCCGACGGCCCAGGAGCTCGCCGTCCTTCTTGGCGAAGAAGCTGCCAAGCTTCGTCAAGCGGCATGGGACGTCTTCTCCTTCATGTGGCCGAAGGCTCCGGTTTCGGAGACGATGGCGCAGCTGGCTGCGAAGGTGGGAGAGGTGCCAGCTGCGGTGGATCGGCTGCGGGACTTGGCGGCGCGAGCCAGAGCAGAGATGGCTCTGGCCCTCATGCTCTCCTGGTACAAGGACGCCCGCGTCGAGAAGATCGATGGAGGCTTCCGTGCCGGCGCTGACCTTGCCGCCATCCGCCAAGTCCATCCGGAGCTTCGCGGGTCTGCCATCAAGATCGCCGACTACATGGACCCCGACGAGGTGCTCACCGAGTCGTTGCATTTTGACGTGGAAGGCTCTTGCCGCATGCGCGATGGCGCCGGAACCGGATCGAGCTCCGCACCTCCTCCTCCGCCCGAAGCTTCTGCTGGTCAAGGTGCTCCTCACGACAAGGCTCCTGCCACTTAGTCACTGCCCCGGGATGCTGGGTGTATTTGTTTTGCTTCGGATATATGTGAAACTTGTTTGTCTGTACCGGTTATCTTTGATGCCGGGTAACTTATGGGAGCTTCGTCTCTCTTTTGCTTATTAATGTTGAACTCTTGACTCTCCTTTAACTTGTGCCTTGAATTTTCTTTTGATATTTTGCTGGCTAACTTCGTCTGGCTACACACCTTTAGCTGGAGGAACTACACCTCCAGTGGGGGCGTGCTAGCGCACCCACTGGGTGTATCCCCTGAGATTCGGAGTAGCTGGCGTAGCCAGGTGCTTCGAATCTTTCTTATTTTTCCCAAGTCTTCTAACTTTATCCGATTAGCCTCATCCTAGTCAGCTGCTTTCGCCGGCTGAACGCCTTCAGCCGGAGGAACTAACATTCCAGTGGGGGCGCGTGAGCACACCCACTGGGTGTAGCCCCCGAGATTCGGAGTAGCTGGCGTAGCCAGGTGCTTTGAATCTTCCTTGTCTTCTTTTGTTTTCTCTTGCTCCTGCCCTTGCCCTCACCTAGGCTCCGAACGGCCGGCTAAACGCCCTTAGCCGGTCAGGATCTAAAAGATTCCACTGGGGGCGCGCGAGCGCACCCAGTGGGTGTAGCCCCTGAGATTCAGAGCGCTTGATGAAGGCAAGGACTTCGAATCTTCTTCCCTTTTCCTGAATTCTGACTCGAAGTAGTCGGGCAAGAATATACATATACATACACATACATCCTCACAGGTTAATAGGTTAGTCTGTCAAATTGTAGCCGGAAAATTGCTTGTTTTTTCGAAAACTGGCCCGTGCCTCTCCGACACTTGGTCGCTTTCCCATGTGTGCTGCTGTTTTCGCTGCGTCCTTGCCGGGCAGCCGGGTTGCGGTCTGCAGCCGGAATCAAAGGGAGCCGACAGTACATTGTGCACGGTACTTCGGCTTAGTATCCGGATTGGTTCGAGCTAGTTTCAAGACCGGAACGCCCGGTCTGTCGCGTCTCCTCCCCGTTTTTCGTGTGGGATGCCTCAGGCTTTTGCTCTTGCTAGCCGGATAGCCGGGTTGCGGTCTATAGCTGAGACGAAGAGTGGGCCTCTGACATCATCGCACACTACTCGGTCGGTTTGTTGACTTAGCAGGCCGGGCCAGCCGGCAAGCCCCCGGGTAGGGGTTGTCGGAGCCAGAAAATCAGAACCGTAAAAGCATATGCTAAAACACATTTCTAGCAAGGAGCCCCCGAGATTCTCATAGGGGTCCGCATTTTCATTCATAGGGTTTTCAGGATACATACACTGCCTGGCGACTAGGTGTAAAACGGGCGCAACAGGGCCGCGTTCCAGGGGCGCTCGGTCTCCACGTCTGACTTGTCCATCTTATTCTTGCGCGGCTACTACGCATCGATGAGGTAGTAGGAGTCGTTGGGCAGCGCCCGGCTGATGATGAATGGCCCCTCCTAGGGTGGCGATAACTTGTGCATGCCCTTCGTGTCTTGCACCAGCCGGAGAACCAGGTCGCCCTCGCAAAACGCGACTGGGCGAATCCGGCTTGAATGGTAGAGACGTAGTCGCTGCTGGTACAGGGCTGACCTAGACAGAGCCAGCTCACGGGCCTCCTCCAGGAGGTCCACTCCGTCTTCCTGTGCCTCCTGGTTGGCCTTTTCGTCGTATAGGAGCTTGCGCGCTGAGTCGAATTTGATGTCCGCAGAGAGGACGGCTTCCGAACCGTAGACCAGGAAGAATGACGTGTAGCCGGTTGATCTATTTGGCGTGGTGCGGAGGCTCCACAGCACAACCAGAAGTTCTTCGATCCAACATCCGGGTGACCGCTCCAATGGCTCGATGAGGCGTGGCTTGATGCCGGCTAGCACCAAGCCGTTTGCTCTTTCGACTTGCCCGTTGGACTGCAGGTGTGCGACGGAGGCGAGGTCCAGCTGGATGCCCTTGTTGCTGCAGAACCAGGCGAAGGCCCCCTTGGCAAAGTTCGTGTCGTTGTCGGTGATGATGTTGTTGGGGTATCCGAATCGGTTGATGATGTCGGTGAAGAAGGTGACGACTGTCGCCCCGTCCAGCTTCCGGATGGGCTTAGCCTCGATCCACTTCATGAACTTGTCCACCGCTACCAACAGATGGGTCATGCCCGCGCGCGCCCGCTTGAAGGGACCAACCATGTCGAGGCCCCAAACCGCGAAGGGCCAGGTGATCGGTATGGTCTTGAGTACCGAAGTTGGCATGTGCCTGAGCTGCCCGAAGCACTGGCATCCATTGCACGCGCGGACTAGCTGCTCAGCGTCCTCGAGGGCGGTGGGCCAATAGAAACCATGGTGGAACGCCTTGGCGAATATCGCCCTTGACGAAGCGTGATGCCCGCACTCGCCCTGGTGGATGTCCTTGAGTAGCCGATAGCCCGTGTCTATGTCGACACATCTCTGGAAGATGCCGAATACGCTGCGCTTGTAAAGTTTGTCGTTTATGATGGTGTACGTGTGCGCGCGGCACCGGATTTGCCTGGCTTCCACCTCGTCATCCGGAAGTTCTCCGTTGGTGATGTAGCTCATGAAGGGCTGTGCCCAGGATGGTACTTCTCGAATGACGAGGACGCTCCCGTCCTCCGGTTGACGGATGTCGGGGGGTCGTCTGGGTGGCGTACCCGGGACGGTAGCCCCCGAGCTGCTTGATGAACCGGCAGCCCCCGGGTCCTGCGAGCCAGAGGGCACTGCCTTGCCGGAATTGGTGCGGGTCTTCTTCTTCGGTGACTCTGCCGGCTCCGCTTCTGCCGTTCCGCCAGCCGGAACGCTCCCTGCCCAGATGATGGAGTCCGATTCTGGTGACGGGTTGATGGACGGCTTGCGCAGGTGCTCCAAGGAGACCCCTGGTGGGATCGCCTGCCTGGTGGATCCGATCTTGGAGAGCAAATCGACTGCCTCGTTGTTGATGCGAGGGACATGGTGAAATTCGCACCCGTCGAAGGAGGCGCTGAGCTTCTGGATGTGGAATCAGTAGAGGGCCATGTTTGCATCTCTGGCGTCCCATTCTCCGGATACCTGCTGCACCACCAGATCCGAATCACCGAAGCACAGGATCCGGTTGACGCCGATCTCCTTGGCTAGCCGGAGCCCGTGCGCTAGTGCCTCGTATTCGGCTACGTTGTTGGAGGCCTTAAAGTGGATTTGTAGCACGTACTCCAGCCGGTCTCCCTTGGGCGAGGTGAGAATGATGCCGGCTCCCAAGCCCCCGAGCATCTTCGACCTGTCGAAGTGCATCTTCCAATGGTCCGAATCTAGGACCGGTGGGAGATACTGGGTCTCAGCCCAGTCGACGAGGAAGTCCGCCAATGTCTGTGACTTGATCGTGAGCCAGGGCTCGTACTGGATGGAGTAGGCGGCAAGCTCGATGGACCATTTGGCGACTCGACCGGTGGCGTCTTTGTTGCCGATGATTTCCGAAAGGGGTTCAATGCACACGACCTTAATCGGATGCTCCTGGAAGTAGTGCTTGAGCTTCTTGCATGCTAGGTACACGCCGTAGCACATCTTCTGGTAGTGGGGGTAGTTCTGCTTGGAGAGGGAGAGAACCTCGCTGAGGTAGTAGACGGGCCTCTGAACTGGCTGAGCCTTGCCTTCCTCGGGGCGCTCCACCACCAGGACGACACTGACGACCCAACTGATGGCTGCTATATAGAGCAACATCAGCTCCTTGCTAGCCGGCGTGGCTAGAACCGGCGCTGTGGATAGCATGCGCTTGAGGTCGTGAAATGCGGTGTCGGCTTGCGCAGTCCAGGAGAACTTGTCCGTCTTCTTCATCAGCTGGTACAACGGGAGTGCCTTCTCCCCACCGGCCGACGGTTGCCGAGGGAGGCCAGGCATCTGGTGAACTTCTGGACCCCAAGCAGGTTCCTGGGCGGCTGCATCCTCTCGATGGCCGCGATCTTCTTCGGATTCGCCTCGATACCTCGTTGCGATACGAGGAAACCGAGTAGCTGACCGGATGGTACTCTGAAGACGCACTTCTCCGGGTTCAGCTTCATCTGGTACTGGCGGAGGTTGCCAAATGTTTCTCCCAGATCCTCGAGGAGGGTGCGCTTCTCCTTGGTCTTGATGACCACGTCGTCCACATAAGCATGCACATTTCGGCCTATCTGCGAGTGCAAGCACTTCTGCATGCAGCGCTGGTAGGTAGCGCCTGCATTCTTTAGACCGAAAGGCATGGTTACGTAGCAGAAAGCCCCGTAGGGGGTGATAAATGATGTTTTAATCTGATCAGCCGAGTTTAGCTGGATATGATTGTACGCGGAATAGCAATCTAGAAAAGACAACAAATCACAGCCGGCCATGGAATCAATGACTTGATCGATATGGGGCAAGGCGAAGGGGTCTTTCGGGCACGCCTTGTTCAGGCTGGCGTAGTCGATACACATGCGCCAGGTCTTGTTCTTCTTCAGCACCAGGACTGGGTTTGCCAACCAGTCCTGGTGGTACACTTCCATGATGAACCCGGCTGCAAGGAGCCGGGTGATCTCGTCACCGATTATCTTCCTCTTCTCCTCTACGAACCGGCGCAGAGGTTGCTTGACCGGCTTGGCATCCGGACGCACATGAAGCGAGAGCTCGGCGAACTCCCTCGGCACACCCGACATGTCCTTGGGGGACCATGCAAAGATGTCTCGATTCTCACGGAGGAAGTTGACGAGCGTGCCTTCCTATTTGATGTCCAAGCCGACACCAATGGTGATGAACTTAGTCGGGTCGGAGGGGTCGAGCAGAATCCTCTTTGTCTCCTTTGCCGGCTGGAAAGTTCCTTCTCCGGCCGGTTTGCTGCTAGCCGGCATGTCCTGCTGGGCCATGGCCACGTTGCGCATGATCACACGCTTCTTCTCGGCTATGATGAGGGCCTCTGCCAGTTTGGAACCGGCTGAGGCGCACTCCATTGACCGCCTGAAGCAACCGACGACGATGATCACGCCGCGGGGTCCCGGCATCTTCGTCTTGAGGTACGCGTAGTGGGGGACGGCCATGAACTTGGCGAGGGCGGGGCGCCCGAGGAGAGCTTGGTAGGAGCTCGTCAGGTTTACCACCTCGAACCAGATTGGCTCACGGCGGAAGTTCTCCTCGGTCCCGAAGATGACGTCCAGCTGGATTTTCCCCGGGCACGGTGGCTGGCCTGGCGATCGTCATGGAACGTTGTGGTAGTCGGGCGCAGGTCGCTTTCGCGAATGCCCAACTTCTCCAGCGAGGACTGGTAGAGGAGGTTGAGGCTGCTGCCTCCGTCGATGAGGACGCGCGAGAATCGGCAGGTACGCGTGTTGGAGACGATGAGGGGGTCGAGCACCATGGCGTAGCCCCCGGGAGTCGGCAGCTGCTCCGGCTGATCTGCATGGCTCCAGGTGATGGGTGTTTCCGACCAGTTCAGGTACTAGGGGACCAGAGAGACAATGGCATTGACCTCCTTGGAGCGTCGCCTGCGGCTGTGCTTGTCGTCCTTCTCCGTCTCGAAGATGTGGTAGGCGGCGTGCGGCTGTGGGTAGCCGTTGTTGTTGTTGTTGCCGCCGTTGCCGCCGTTACCATCATTGCCGGCCCCCTAGCCGGTGGTGGAGGTCCACCAGGAGGGGGAGGGGGAGACGAGGCTGGTTACCCTGGTCTTTTAACTAGCGGGTCCAGCTGCAGTTTCGGGTGGTGTGCGTAGCCAGTTTGAAGGGACCGCTATGCCACTTGCACGGGCCGTCAAACATCTGGTCAAAGGTGAGCCGTGGCTTCTGCCTCCTTGCGTCGTTAGCCAGTGCGTCGGGTGCACCCTCCACAGCATTGACCTGCCGCGCGTGGTAGCGGGGCCTCTGTTGCCCGGCTTGGCGGTCCCCGTGGAACCGGTTGTCATTGCCGTGGCGCCTGGAGGATCCGGCTTCGCCAGCCGGATTGCCCGGACGGTCGCGAGCCGGCTCCGTAGGAGTCAAACGCCCGTCAGCATTTACTTGGAGGGGCTTCTTCATGGCAGCATCCGCCGTGGCGTACTGGTCCGCAACCGTCACGAGCTCCGCCATGGTTTCCGGCTCGTCACACAGTAGCCGGTGGCGAAGCATGGTGCCTTCTCGGCAACCCTCGATGAAGAAGCCGATGGCCTGGCTCTCCAGGATGCCCTCACAGGTGTTGTGCAACTCCGTCCACTTGGCGAGGTATTCGCGGTCGGTCTCGCGGTCACCTTGGACACACAAGGCCAGGTCGCGTGGGCGCCCCGGACACTTGTACGAGCCGTTGAAGTTGCGGACGAATACCTTCTCGAAGTCAGGCCAGGCGTTGATGCTATTGGGCGCGACGTTGTTGAGCCACGTTCTTGCCGACCCGGTTAGCATGAGGGGGACGTAGCGCACGGCTGTGCGCTTGTTCCCATGGGCGATGCCGACTGCCGTAGCATAGTCGGTCAGCCAATATTCCGGTTTCATGCTGTCAGATTGGGGTGTCCACGGCAGGAGAACTTATCCAGAAACGGCTCGTTCCAGATGCAGGGTCCGAAACAAACCGGGCTGGTAGAATCTTCCTCCTCCGTGACGCGCGCTTGAGCAAGGAGCTCGATGCGGTCACGGGCATCCGGACAATCCGGGTTGGGCGCTCCCACCCGACCCGAGAGATGGGATCCGGCTGGTCTGGGTGCTCCGGTTGGTGGAGGGGGAGGCGGCCGGTTGCTGTTCACCGTCTGCTCCTGGCGCGGCTGGACCCTGTTGCCAGAGCTACGACGCCTGCTGCGGGCCTTATCCGGCTGAGGGGAGGACGCCTGCTGGGTGTCGTGCGGCACGCCCCTGCTGTTGGCAGGCAGCTTGCTCCCCCTGGAGTAGCTGGGGTCCTCCTGCATCTGCCGGTTGGTGTCGGCCTGCTCGTCCGCGATGCAGAGGAGCTCCTGCACGCGAGCGTGCTGGTGGGCTCGCTCCTCACCCTCCAGATTGGGCAGCTCTTCCGCTGGCCCGTCTGCATAAGTTCTTGATGGGCGTCTGTAGGTGGGCGGATGAGGGCGGTGCGGGTCTAGTTCCCATCCTACCGCGCTTAGCCCGCGCCAGCCGCACCTGGCCGGCTGCTCGGCTCCTGGTAGCCGGAGTGAAGCCATCTGTGTGATCGTACTTCCGGGTGATCTCGAGTTGCTTGCGGGCTGCTGCTAGCTCCATGGCCTCTTGGAGGAGGATCTGTCTCTCCATGGCGAAGTTGGCCTCCTTTTCCTCCGGGTTATCCCCGAGGTTGACCGGCGTCTAGAGCCGATCGATGGCATCCTCCACCGGGTTCCGAGGCAGCGGAGGGGCAGAAGTCCCAACCTCGTCCGCGCCTTGCTCCTGCGGCTCGCGGGGGTGAGAACTGGAGCCGGCCATCATGACCTCCACGCCCAGGGTGCGACGGTGGTGCCACCGCCCGGATGCGGCAGCCCCGTGACAGAGATGATTTCCCTGGGGAAACGCTCCGGAACGGTGGCAACATAGACAGGGAGGTCGCCGAATAGCAGGACGGTGCCGTTCGCCGGGAAGGAGGTTCCGGCGAAGCAGGAAGCGTTGTCGATGACGCAGTCGAATTTTCCGAGCGTGAGCACCAGGCCAGAGGCCACGCGCTCACCGGCTGAAGTGCGGGGTCCCGTGCGGAACGTGACTCCGGTCGAAGCCATCTTGCCCCATGGTGGGCGCCAACTGTCGTTGTATTGGGAACAACAGTACCTAAAGAGGTGAGATAGAGGTGTGCGGACTAGCAGGGAAGCTATCGACGGTGTCCGCAGTTGGGATTGGATACAAGCAAACATAGCTGGACGCAAGAAGTACCCAGGTTCAGGGCCCTCGTGATGAGGTAAAGCCCCTACTCCTGCCGAGTCTGACTATCAGGGATACACGGACTACAAGTGCTCCTCGAGCTGTATTCTCTAGCTACTGCCTTAAATGCAATGAGACCAACCCTTTCTACCGAGGCCTTGCCTCTCCTTATATAGGCAGAGAGGCAATGGTCTCACTGGCCAATCCGACTGGCGGGCCCCACATGCGGGTCCTAGCCGGCTGGTCATCTACAGTGTCCGGTATGGTATGTCTCATCGGAGTATGAGCGGTATGGCTGTCATAGACACAGTGGACGCCGTGCGAGTCTGTCGTCAGCATCGGGCCACTGTTCGTGCGTCATCCTCGCAAAGTCTTCGGTATGGCCGTGTGGTTGCCAGTCTTGTCATCGCATGCAGGCGTCGTACCTTTACGCACGCCGTCGTCTGTCTCACCGATTGGGTCGGCTACGTCGCCGTGGCTTCTACTTGACGACCCGGCTACCGAGCGGTAGGCACATCTTCCTGTCCAGCTGTGCTTGGTTAGCCAGACGCGATCCGACTGCTTGGTTCTTGTACGGTTGGGGTACCTAGGGATCATCCCCCTGACAGGACGTCCGTTTTGCATAAGGACTCCTCCAATGCCAATACCACTTGCATCGCACTCTATCTCAAAAGATTTTGTGAAATCTGGTAAAGCAAGGAGAGGTGCTTCGGTGAGCCTCTTTCTGAGTTCATCAAAAGCTTTTTGTTGTGCTTTTCCACTCATCACCTTCAGCCATGCGTATTTGATGGTAACCACTACGAAGATCAATTTTCGAAAAAATAGTGGCTCCACACAATTCATCGAGCATGTCATCGAGACGTGGTATGGGATGGCGATAACGCACGGTGATAGCATTGATTGGACGGCAGTCCATGCATAACCGTAACGTATCATCCGTCTTTGGAACAAGAATCACGGGTATGGCACTTGGACTAGTGCTAAATTGGATCAAACCTTTGGAGACGAGTTGGTTGATTTGACGTTCAATCTCCTTTGTCTCCTCCGGGTTCGTGCGGTAGGCGGCGCGGTTGGGAAGTGGTGCACCGGGGATGAGGTCAATGCGATGTTCGATGCCGCGAAGAGGAGGTAGTCCATGTGGAAGCTCTTCGGGGAACACATCCTTGAATTCCTGCAAAACACTCATCAAAGATGGAGGAACATTGGTTAATTCGTTAGTTCCTTGCGCTAGTGCCTTGCAAAGGAGGACATAGTGCAAGATGGATGGGTTGTTCCGAACATCTCTCATCTCACTTTTGGTGGCAAGGATCACACTCTTAGTTTTTCCACTCGAATTTGTCTTGTGGCTCTCACTCACTATGAGGTGGTTCTCTCTCTCACCGCTCTTCTCACAAGTAGGTGTTGTGCTTTGTGCCCTCGCTAAAGTCTTTGCATTGTCCGCAATTATTTGGCTAGGAGTCATCGGTTGCAAAATACATGTTTTTTTGAACCATTTGAAGGTGTATACATTGGTGCGACCATCATGTTGAGCAGCCTTGTCAAATTGCCACGGTTGACCAAGAAGCATGTGGCAAACTGTCATAGGAACCAAATCACACTCCACCGTATCTTTGTAAGGACCAATGGAGAAGGAGACAGATACGGTATGCTTGATCTTCACGGACCCTTGGTCACTTAGCCATTGCACGTGGTAGGGGTGCTTGTGCGGATGGAGGGTGAGGTTGAGCTTCTGGCACAACTCGGTGCTAGCAAGGTTGTGACAACTCCCTCCGTCAATGATCACTTTGATAGATTTGCCATTGATGCTAGCTCGTGTTTGGAAGATATTGGAGCGTTGGTCTTCATGCTCTTGTGCTTGAGTGGTCAAGATCCTTGTGACGACAAGCGATAGACTTGCGTCATGCTCACACATGAGGAGTTCTTGATCATCTTCCACTCGTTGTCTTGCCATTGCTTCCTTGACACGGGCATCAAACTCATCTTCACTCAAGTACTCTTCATCACCATTGTCATGGATGAACAAGACTTTCTTGTTTCCACATTCGGCCGACTTGTGTCCTTTACCTCCACACTTGTAGCATTCACCGTTGAAAGGTGTATCACTCTTTACTTGCTTGCCACTTGGGGGCAGTTTTCCTTGAGGAAGTGTGGGCTTGAAGGAAGGCTTGGAGGTACTTGAGGAGCTACCATTGAAAGTTGTTGGTGTAGCGGTTGAAGCTTGCTTGTAGGTGAAGTACGTCTTGGGCTTGTTGTACTTTATGTGCTCTTGCACTTGACGTTCAGCCTTTGTTGCTATGTGCACAAGCTCAACCATGGTGTTGTATGTTTGGAACTCGACGATGCGCTTGATTGGGTGGTTCAAGCCCATAAGGAAACGTGCCATTGTTTGCTCCATGCGCTCATCAATGTTGGCACGAATCAGGTTGAGTTCCATTTCCTTGAAGTATTCTTCCACAGTCTTTGTCCCTTGACGAAGTGCTTGGAGGTTGTTGAAGAGGTCGGGCGTGTAGTGCACGGGGACAAACCGGGATCTCATGTGAGCCTTCATGTCATGCCAAGTTGTGATTGGCGGCTCTTGTCTTGCATCACGAGCAACTTGAACTTGTTCCCACCAAAGGTTGGCGTAATCATCAAACTCAAGCGAAGCCATGGCGACCATCTTCTCGTTGCTATAGTTGTGCATGCGGAAGATCTTGTCGACTTTGAGTGCCCGCGAGAGGTATTCTTCGGGGTCATTGGATCCGGTGAACTTGGGCATTGTGAACTTGAGCTTGCCAAAAGTTTCTTCATCGTTGCGGTCATTGCGACGATCTTGGTGACCTTGTTGATGATCTTGTAGTTGGGGAGGTGGAACTTGGTTCTCGCGTCCTTGTTGCGGAGCTTGCTCTTGGTATTGTTGTTGAGCAGCTTGCTCTTGCTCTTGGCGCGGTTGTTGACGTGGTTGAGGCGCTTGGGCCTCATGGTGGCGAGGGTGTGGAGCCTCTTGACGTGGTTGATGATGAAGAGGAGGCTCGTTCCTCGGTTGATGATGTTGGTTAGGCACATGGGCCTCACGGCGAAGAACATGGTCATGAGCCTCTTGACATGGTGGGCGTCGCTCAACTTGTATCACTTGACGCTCCAAGTTTTGTTGATGTGGAGGAGGCGCCTCGTGATGACCATGGTGTCGTTGTTGATGTTCATGACGATGATGATGAGGAGGAGGATCTTGGAGAGCTTCACGTCGATGACGAGCTGGATTCTCCAAGTTGGATTCATCACTCGTTGTGTCAATTATGTATCGCGGTCGATGGTGGTAGACTTGCGGTTGCACTTGCGGATGCGCTTGCGGTTCCTCTTGTGGTTTCTCTTGTTGGATCACTAGTGCCCTTGCGTGATGACGGTGTTGGTGGCCTTGAAGAGAGGTCACCATCATAGCTTGATGTTGCGGCGTGCCGTGGGGAAGGTACATAGTTCGAAGAGGTTCCATCTTCAACCACGGAGGCACCATTGCATCTTGGAGCACTTGGAGGTAGATCTTGTTGCAGAGGTGCATGACGACGCGAAGAACTTGAAGGGCTTGAAGCATGTGAACGCGGTCTTTCCATTCCGTCGATGAGGCGTCGAAGGTTGTCATTTGTTTCGGTGACGGAGCATTGAAGCGACTCATTTTGGTGGCCGAAGTTGTGATGCATTTCTTGCATTTGCCTTTCGAGGCCATCGAAGCGGTTGTCGATGTTCTTGAACTCGGCTTGCGTCTCGCCAAATTGTTCATCTTGTCGCGTCTCAAGTGCTTGGCAACGTTCACAGAACTCTTGGCGGACGATGAAGTGACTTGCACGCGTCATGTACAGTCCTTGACCTTCTTCTTGGGGAGGTGGTTGGCTCGGCTCACCGTGCCTATCCATCATGCAAGACACACAAGTATTGTATATGGAAGTGGAATATGGTGGTGTTAGCCTTGTACCTCACCTTGGGGATTGCACCAAACTAGAAACCACAAGTGAGAGCTATAAGCATGCCAAGTGGAAATGCAAAGAAAACTCACACTAAAGAAAGAACTAACTCTCAAAAGCTTGTTGGTGGTAGGTTAGGATTGTGGAAAGCCAAAGAACCAACCAAAAGAAAAGGGATAGTCAAAAGTGGGTAAAGTCCAATAAAACTCAAATCAAAGGCAAAGGTCAACAACTTAAAAGGGTGACGGGAACCTACGACTATATACACACATGTGGAGAAAGTTGGGATTGACACGACTATGAAAATGAGCAAACAAAATGTCCTAACGACGACTAAGCTCGTTGTCATGCCAATGCAAGGAGAGACTATGGCTCGTTTGCAAAGAAGAAAAGTGAGCAACGGATTTGTGCACTTGCCTTGGGCGCTCTTCTTTCTCTCTTGCTTACAAGCTTTGAGACTCTCTATGGCAATGGGAGACTATTTTTCTTTTGCTTTTTCTTTGTATCTTTTTCTTTCTTTTTCTTTTTTTTCTCTCCCTTGATGCTACCTAGTCACACTTGATATTGCTCTTGCACACTCACTATCCAAGGACAAATGCACAATGCTCAAGCAAACACAAGATGAGCCACTCTCATAGGATAGGTACACATAAAGGAAGATAGGGGTTAACAATGTGACGCAAGTTATACCTTCTTTGATGATGATGAACTTGGCGTCGGTGGTGTGGGATGGTGTTCGTGGGCCGTGGTGTCGATGAGCGTGGGGGTGTTCGATGCGGAAGCTTGTTGTTAGTTGACGGCACACACACATGCACAAACAAACAGGAGGGACTTAGCCAATGCAAGATTAGAGGCAAAACTAACAAAATTAGGCGTCAGGACGGAGACTCAGGGGTTTCAGGCCGGAAACTCCGGTGCAGGCCGGAGACTCCGGTGTGGGTAGGCCGGAGACTCCAATGTAGGCCGAAGACTCCGGTCTGGAGTCAGATCGTGAACTGCTCGTGTTCTTGAGCGGAAATCCACGCCTTGGGTCCTCAAATCCGTGAAAAATTGGCCAAATTGGGCTGGGAAAACGCAGGATAAAGCTGGACCAACTCCTTAGACAAGGTTTGGTCGGATCAAAACCACAAATAACACTCCAAATCAAGAGATCGATCCAAAGGCAAATATGGGCTGTTTTTGGGGGATTTTCGAATTTTTGGTGGATAGAAGAAAAATTTGTGGGGGAAATCGTGAGCAACGAAGCTCTTGATACCAATATGTTGAGGGCAGACCTCTAGGGTGGCCTGATCTTTCACGATTCCCTTTCAAATCGAGGATGGAGTGCGGGGAGAGGAGGGGAGGATGAACACGACGAACACACGCACGAAGAACGCGATGAACACACACACACACAAAACCACAATACACACCAATAGCTCACGCCGGCGGTGACCGGTCCGGTGCAATCCCTAGGATCGGCGTCGGGCGGAGGACTCTCTCGAACCGGCACAATGAGATGGGAGACTCGGTGAGGTCTTGACGTCTAGGCAAAGGGACACCGATGCCTAGTCCTTGTACAACGCAGAGGCACGATGCAAACTCCAACGAGGTTTGGGGATATTGGTGCTCCTTAGTCAAGGAGCATGACGCAAGAATTAGATAGATCCATAAAGGGGTTTCCACTAATTCCAATATCATGCCTAGGGTTTACAATGGAGGTGGGGGACTATATATAGGCCAGCCACTTAAACAGGGGTACTTTAGGAATAAAAGACAAGTTCTAGACGGACTAGGGGTTACATGGGCCGCAGGCCCAAAGGCCTTTTCATGCCTGGCGACGGTCGGACCAGAGACTCCGGTGTGGTGGACCGGAGACTCCGGTCTGGGCCGGAGACTCCGGTCGGTCTCCGGACTGGCCTCTAGAGGGGCCTTCAGATTGTCCCAGCGCCTGGTTCCGGGGGCAGACCGGAGGTGGGTCCAGAGACTCAGTGTCTTCAAGCCGGAGACTTTGACAGGCCGGAGACTCCGGTGTGAGCAGACTAGAGACTCCGGTCTGAGCAGCTCCAGCGGCTCCTGCTTCACGCTCTGCTCCTTGTTCTCCATCCTTGGGTGCTTGGTGATGTCTTAAGCTCGCACTGATGATGCATAGGGTAGTTGCATGAAGTAGCATGCCATCCAAGGAGGTATCAAATTTGCACGAGGAAAGGAGCGAGTTCACCTTAGCTTGTAGGAGTTTGGCTCATGCACGAGTCATGGGTCCACTTGGGGGACTTGTTGGTGTAGATGTAGGAGCGTCCGTAGGACGGGCTGCATCAACTAGCCTTAACACTAGTGGTGGTGATAGTAGAAACACTAATGTTTCTAGCAATTTCATCTTCTCTTTCCCACTTAGCATGTAATTCAGCTAATAGTCTAACATTTTCATCAATCCTTACTTGTATGGCATTAGTAGCTGCAAAGGGATTCTCATTAGTTTCAGGTTTAGCATCCATTTTATTAAAAGAAGATTGAGCTTCAGCCAAGGATTCTATATTTCTTTCAGCATTAGAGAGTTTTTCCTCAATAGTTTTATTGAAGGCAGTTTGTTTACTAATAAACTCTTTAAGCATAACTTCAAGTTCAGAGGGAGCATTCTTATTATTGTTGTAAGAATTTCCATAAGCATTACCATTGTTGGGAGGATATGGCTTATAATTGTTGTTACCAAAATTGTTCCTATAAGCATTATTACCATAAGCATTGTTGACAAAATTGTTATTTCTTATGAAGTTCACATCAACTTGCTCTTCTTGAGCAACTAAAGAGGCTAAAGGAACATTATTTGGATCAATATGGGCTTTCCCATTAACAAGCATAGACATAATAATATCAATCTTATCACTCAAGGAGGAAGTTTCCTCAACATAATTTACCTTCCTACCTTGTGGAGCTCTCTCATTATGCCATTCAGAATAATTAACCATCATATTGTCTAGAAGTTTTATTGTAGCACCCAAAGTAATGGTCATAAAGGTACCTCCAGCAGCAGAATCCAATAGGTTCCTTGAAGAATAGTTCAATCCTGCATAAAAAGTTTGGATGATCATCCAAGCAGTCAGTCCATGAGTGGGACAATTCTTTACCAAAGATTTCATTCTTTCCCAAGCTTGAGCAACCTGCTCATTATCAAGTTGTTTAAACTTCATTATTTCACTTCTCATAGATATAATCTTAGCAGGAGGATAGTATTTTCCAATAAAAGCATCTTTGCACTTAGTCCAAGAATCAATACTATTCATAGTTAAGGAATTCAACCATTCTTTAGCTTTTCCTCTCAAAGAGAAAGGAAACAATCTTAGTTTAATAATATCACCATCTACATCCCTATGCTTTTGCATCTCATAAAGTTCAACAAAGTTATTTAGATGGGAAGCAACATCTTCATTACCAATACCAGAAAATTGTTCTCTCATAACAAGATTGAGTAAAGCAGGTTTTATCTCAAAGAAAGTATTTTCAGGCACAGGTGGAGCAATAGATGTGCTCATAAAATCATTGTTGTTGGTGCTAGTGAAGTCACACAACTTAGTGTTTTCAAGAGTAGTCATTTTTTGGATTTTCAAATAAGAAAGCAAACTTGTAAAACTATTTTTTTTGTGTTTTTGAAAAAGAAACAAGAAAAAAGAAACTAAGCAAAACAAAAATAACAAAGTAAAGAGATTGGTTATGAGGGACTCCCCTTGTGAAGATGTCCTTGACTCCCCGGCAACGGTGCCAGAAAAATGCTTGATGGCTCTGTGTATGGCGCCCAGAAAAGTGCTGGTGCAATGATGATGTAGAGCTCGTTGGGAACCCCAAGAGGAAGGTATGATGAGCACAGCAACAAGTTTCCCTCAGTTATGAAACCAAGGTTTAATCGAACCAGTAGGAGCAAGGAAACACCCCAAAGGTGTTACTAGCTGAGCTTTGGCAGGGCGCACTACCGGTGCTAGTAGCAACGTGGAGACCTGCACAACACAACCACAGAACTTTGTCCCCAACTTGCGATGAGGTTGTCAATCTCACCGTGTTTTGTAGAAAACAAAGGATTAAACGTATCGAATGGAAGGAAGTAAAAGTTTGCAGAAAGTAAACACAAAGTGGTAAAAGATTGTAGATTGTATGTAAAAGAAAAGGACCGGGATCCATAGTTCACTAGAGGTGGCTCTCCTTAGATAGATAACATGCTGGGTGAACAAATTACAGCGGGGCAATTGACAAACACCGAGAAAGCAATACATGCATATACTAATCATCTTGACTCCTTTGAGACTTGATTGGGCATTACAACATTATACATAGACCGCCATCCAACTGCATCTATGACTAATAATCCACCTTCAGGTTATCATCTGAACCCCCTCCAGTATTAAGTTGCAAGCAACAGATTATTGTTTTACGAACTGCATGTAAAGTAAACAATACAATTGTTCTATGAACAAAGGATTGTTGTTTTCTCCCTAGTAGCAACAGCACATCTAGTACCTTAGAGATTTCTGTCACTTCCCAGATTACGGAGGCATGAACCCACTATCGAGCATAAATACTAACTCTTGGAGTTCCTAGCATCTACTTGGCCAAGATAGATACTAACAACGGAAAGCATGCAAGATCACAAATAACAAAGACATGATAGAATCAATAATCAATCTAAAATAGCATCTCAATATCCATCGGATCCCCGCAAACACAACATGCAGAATTACAAATAGATGATCTTGATAATGAACGGAGCTCACAAGATCTAAACATGAAAGCACAAAGGAGGAGAACCAGCCATCTAGCTACTACATGGATCCGTAGTCCAAGGATGAACTACTCACGCATCACACCGGAGGCTTGCATGGTGATGAAGAAGGCCTCCAGGGTGAATTCCCCTCTCCAGCAGGGTGCCGGGAAGATCTTCAGATCCCTCCCGATCTAGGGATGGAGATGACGTCGACTACAGACTCTTTCGTGGATTTTTGATCGGGTACTTAGGGTTTTCGTCCCGGGGGAAATATATAGGTGGAAGGAGAGGCCAAGGGGGTGCTGGGAGCAGCCACACCACCCCTGGCGCGGGCCAGGCCTGGCCGCATGGCCAGGTAGTGTGGTGGCCCCCTGGCCCCTCTCCGTCTCATATTCTGGCACTTGATGACATCCGGAAAAATAGGCACTTTGGCTTTTGTCCCGTCCAATTCCGAGAATATTCATTTTCTGACTTTCCTAGAACCAAAAACAGCAGAAAACAGGCAGCTGGCACTGTGGCTCTCGTTAATAGGTTAGTCCAAGAAATCATATTAAAAGTACTCCAAAGGTTGAACAAAACACAAGAAAGTGGATAAAACCAAGCATGGAACATCAAAAATTGTAGATACATTTGCAATGTATCAAGAGCCTAATATGTGGGACCCAGCAGCGTGACCTTATATGAATGCTGCATTGAGCAAAGTTGCCAGTTCGAAACAGGGAGGCACGAGCGAGAAAAAAGTTCAGCATGCACACATTTCTTGTAATGAAAGGCTGAAATGGGGGACTTGGTAGCATGAGCAAACGGCAGATTCGTCGAGCAATGCTATCTAGTTCGGAACAGGGTCTAGAGAAGAAAAACTTTCCATCACACCCACGATTCTTCTAATGTGAGGCTGACAAAAGGGACCCACCATCTTGAATAAACGGCTAATGCAGCGAGCAACGCTATCAAGTTTAGAACATGAAGGCGTGACATAGGGTAAATAATCCATCATACACACGTTTCTTCTAATGAGAGGATGACATGTGGGGCCCAACAACATGATTAAACGGTAGATGCATCTAACAATGCTATCAAGTTCGGAATGAGGTAGTGCGAACGAAGGAAAACAATCCATCGTACACACGTTTCTTCTAATGAGAGGATGACATGTGGGGCTCAGGAGGTTGGTTAAACGATAAATGCGTCGAGCAGCACTATCAACTTCAGAACAGGGTAGCGCCAGCGAAAGAAAAAATTCCATAATACACACGTTTCTAATGAGAAAATGACATGTGGGTCCCAGGAGGTTGATTAAATGGTGAATGCATCGAGCAGCGCGATCAACTACGGAACAGGGTAGCGCGAGCGGAGGAAAAAATTCCATCATACACACGATTCTTCTAATGAGAGGCTGACATGTGGGACCTAGCATCCTGACTAAACGACAGACGCATCGAGCAACATTATCGAGATTAAATCAGGGAGGCACGACCGAAAAGCATGGTCAGCTAGAGACACAGATGTCTGGGACCCATATGCCTCACAAGACTTCGGTGAGTCAACATCGCACGAGGAAACGAAAATCTTGCTTCTGCCACGCGCTAGCCGAGCTTCCTCCATATTTTTACCAGTTCCGTCGTAGTAGAGGGCCATGAAACCGGAAAAAAAAGTTTTCCTTCGGCCACGACCGAGTCGAGAAATTCGTCGTGGAAGACGCGGCTTCTACAACGACCGTCGGGCCAAGTCATTGCTAAAGGAAACTTTTCTTCTAGTGATGTGTTCTTTTCCTAAACCACATTGATCCACTAGTGTCATTTCATGTGTTCTTTTACTAAAACCGCATTGATCCACATGACCACACACATTCCAGTGGATTCTGTGATGGAAGTACTGCCATAGTGGTGCAACATGAAATGTGGAAGCTGCTTTCCTATGTGTTTTTGGTCTCTGTGACCATGGTCTAACACATGTATCCACTCGTGTCACTACATCTATTATTTTACTAGAACCTCATTGATCCACTAGTGTCATTGCATGTGTTCTTTTCCTAAAACCACATTGATCCACTAGTGCCATTGCATGTTTGTTCTTGTCCTAAACCACATTGATCCACTAGTATCATTGATACACATGACCACATTACATGTGTTATTTTCCTAAAACCACATTGATCCACTAGTGTCATTTCATGTGTTATTTTCCTAAAACCACATTGATCCACATGACCACACACATTCCAGTGGATTCTGTGATGCAACTTCTGCCACACTGGTGCAACATGCAATGTGGAAGCTGTTTTCCTACGTGTTTTTGGTCTCTATGACCATCGTTTGACACATGGATCCACTAGTGTCATTGCATGTGTTCTTTTCCTAAAACCACATTGATCAACTAGTGTCATTACATGTGTTCTTTTCCTAAAACCACATTGATCCACTAGTGTCATTGCATGTGTGTTCTTGTCCTAAAACCACATTGATCCACTAGTGTCATTGATCCACATGACCACATTGCACGTGTTCTTTTCCTAAAACCACATCGATCCACTAGTGTCATTGCATGTGTGTTCTTTTCCTAAAACCACATTGATCCACTACTATCATTGATCCACATGACCACATTGCATGTGTTCTTTTCCTAAAACCACATCGAAACACTAGTGTCATTGATCCACATGACCACATATTGCATGTGTTCTTTTCGTAAACCACATTGATCCATAGGACCACACACACTCTAGTGGATTCTATGATGCAACGTCTGCTACACTGGTGCAACTTGCAATGTGGAAGTTGATTTCCTATGTGTTGTTGGTCTCTATGACCATAGTCTGACACATGTATCCACTAGTGTCATTCCATGTGTTCTTTTCCTAAAACCACATTCATCCACTAGTTTCATTGCATGTGTTCTTTTCCTAAAATCACATTGATCAACTAGTGTCATTGCATGTGTGTTATTTTCCTAAACCACATTGATCCACAAGTGTCATTTCATGTGTTCTTTTACTAAAACCGCATTGATCCACAAGACCACACAGATTCTAGTGGATTTTGTGATGCAACTTCTACCACATTGGTGCAACATGCAATGTGGAAGCTGCTTTCGTACGTGTTTTTGGTCTCTGTGACCATCGTTTGACACATGGATCCACTAGTGTCATTACATGTGTTCTTTTCCTAAAACCACATTGATCCACTAGTGTGATTGCATGTGTTCTTTTCCTAAAACCACATTGATCCACTAGTGTCATTGATTCACATGACCACATTGCTTGTGTTCTTTTCCTAAAATAACATTGGTCCACTAGTGTCATTGATCCACATGACCACGTATTGCATGTGTTCTTTTCCTAAACCACATTGATTCACTAGTGTCATTGATCGACATGACCACATTGCATGTGTTATTTTCCTAAACCACATTGATCCACAGGACCACACACACTCCAGTGGATTCTGTGATGCAACATCTGCCACATGGTGCAACATGAAATGTGTAAGCTGCTTTCCTATGTGTTTTTGGTCTCTGTGACCATGGTCTAACACATGTATCCACTAGTGTCATTACATCTATTATTTTCCTAAAACCTCATTGATCCACTAGTGTCATTGCATGTGTTATTTTCCTAAAACAACATTGATCCACTAGTGTCATTGCATGTGTATTCTTTTCCTAAACCACTTTGATCTACTAGTGTCATCGATCCTCATGACCAAATTGCATGTTTTCTTTTTCTAAAATCAATTGATTCACTAGTGTCATTGCATGTGTTCTTTTCATAAAACCACACTGATCCACACTACCACACACATTCTAGTGGATTTTGTGATGCAACTTTTGCCACGCTGGTGGAACATGCAATGTGGAAGCTTTTTTTCTATGTGTTTTTGGTCTCTGTGACCAGGGTCTAACACATGGATCCACTAGTGTCATTGCATGTGTTCTTTTCCTAAAACCAAATTGATCCACTTGTGTCATTGCATGTGTTCTTTTCCTAAAACCACATTGATCCACTAGTGTCATTGCATGTGTGTTCTTCTCGTAAACCACATTGATCCACTAGTGTCATTGATACACATGACCACATTGCATGTGTTTTTTCCTCATACCACATTGATCCACTAGTGTCATTTCATGTATTATTTTCCTAAAAGCACATTGATCCACAAGACCACACAGATTCTAGTGGATTTTGTGATGCAACTTCTACCACACTGGTGCAACATGCAATGTGGAAGCTGCTTTCGTACGTGTTTTTGGTCTCTGTGACCATCGTTTGACACATGGATCCACTAGTGTCATTGCATGTGTTCTTTTCCTAAAACCACATTGATCCACTAGTGTCATTGCATGTGTTCTTTTCCTAAAACCACATTGATCCACTAGTGTCATTGATCCACATGACCACGTTGCATGTGTTCTTTTACTAAAACCACATTGATCCACTAGTGTCATTGATCCACATGACCACATATTGCATGTCTTCTTTTCCTAAACCACATTGATCCATAGGACCACACACACTCTAGTGGATTCTATGATGCAACTTCTGCCACACTGGTGCAACATGCAATGTGGAAGCTGCTTTCCTATGTGTTTTCGGTCTCTGTGACCATGGTCTAACACATGTATCCACTAGTGTGATTCATGTGTTCTTTTCCTAAAACCACATTGATCCACTAGTTTCATTGCATGTGTTCTTTACCTAACCACATTGATCCAATAGTGTCATTGCATATGTGTTCTTTTCCTAAACCACATTGATCCACTATTGTCATTGATCCACATGACCACATTGCATGTATTATTTTCCTAAAATTACATTGACCCAGTAGTGTCATTGTATGAGTTCTTTTCCTAAAACACATTGATCCATATGACCACACACATTCCAGTGGATTCTGTGATGCAACGTCTACCACACTGGTAGAACATGCAATGTGGAAGCTTTTTTCCTATGTGTTTTTGGTATCTTTGACCATGGTCTGACACATGGATCCAATAGTGTCATTGCATATGTTCTTTTCCTAAATCCACAATAATCAACTACTGTCATTGTATGTGTTCTTTTCCTAAAACCACATTGATCCACTAGTGTCATTGCATGGGTGTTCTTTTCCTAAAACAACATTGTTCCACTAGTGTCATTGGTCCACATGACCACATTTCATGTTTTCTTTTCCTAAAACCACATTGATCCACTATTGTTATTGATACACATGACCACATTGCATGTGTTCTTTTCCTAAACCACATTGACACACATGACCAGACACACTCCAGTGGATTCTGTAATGCAAGTTCTGCCCCACTAGTGCAACATGCAATGCTGAAGTTGCTTTTCTATATGTTTTCGGTATCTTTGACAATGGTTTGACACATGGATCCACTAGATTCATTGCATGTGTTGTTTTCCTAAAGCCACATTGATCCACTAGTGTCATTGCATGTGTTCTTTTCCTAAAACAACATTGATCCACTAGTGTCATTGCATGTGTTCTTTTCCTAAAACAATATTGATCCATTAGTGTCATTGCATGTGTTCTTTTCCTAAAACAACATTTATCCACTAGTGTGATTGCATGTGTTCTTTTCCTAAAACCACATTGATCCACTAGTGTCATTGCATGTGTGTTCTTTTCCTAAAACCACATTATTCCACTAGTGTCATTGCATGTGTGTTCTTTTGCTAAACCACATTGTTCCACTAGTGTCATTGATCTACATGACCACATTTCATGTGTTCTTGTCCTAAAACCACATTGATCCACATGACCACATTGCATGTGTTATTTTCCTAAACCACATTGATACACATGACCAGACACACTCCAGTGGATTTTGTGATGCAACTTCTTCTACACTGCTGCAACATGCAATGTTGAAGATGCTTTCCTATGTGTTTTTGGTCTCTGTGACCATGGTTTGACACATGGATCCACTAGAGTCATTGCATGTGTTCTTTTCCTAAAACAACATTGATCCACTAGTGTCATTGCATGTGTTATTTTCCGAAAACCACATTGATCCACTACTGTCATTACAAGTGTGTTCTTTTCCTAAAACCACATTGTTCCTCTAGTGTCAATGATCAACATGACCAAATTTCATGTGTTCTTTTACTAAAACCACATTGGTCCACATGACCACATTGCATGTGTGCTTTTCCTAAACCACATTGATACACCTGACCAGACATACTCTAGTGGATTCTGTGATGCAACTTCTGCCACACTGGTGCAACATGCAATGTTGAAGATGCTTTCCTATGTGTTTTTGGTCTCTGTGACCATGGTTTGACACATGGATCCACTAGAGTCATTGCATGTGGTCTTTTCCTAAAACCACATTGATCCACTAGTGTTGAGGGCAAACCTCTAGGGTGGCCCGATCTTTCACGATTCCCTTTCAAATCGAGGATGGAGTGCAGGGAGAGGAGGGGAGGATGAACACGACGAACGCACGCACGAAGAACGCGAAGAACACACACACACAAAACCACGATACACACAATTAGCTCACGCCGATGGTGACCGGCCCGGTGCAATCCCTAGGATCGGCGTCGCGCGGAGGACTCTCTCTCGAACCGGCACGGCGAGATGGGAGACTCGGTGAGATCTTGACGTCTAGGCAAAGGGACACTGATGCCTAGGCCTTGTACAACGCGGAGACACGATGCAAACTCCAACGAGGTTTGGTGATATTGGTGCTCCTTTGTCAAGGAGCATGAGGCAAGAATTAGATAGATCCACAAAGGGGTTTCCACTAATTCCAATATCATGTCTAGGGTTTACAATGGAGGTGGGGGACTATATAAGTCCAACCACAAGTTCGGGGGTAATTCAGGCATTAAAGTAGAGTTCTGGGCGAAGTAGAGGGGTAAATGGGCCATAGGGCCCAGCTAGGCTCGCAGGACCATCACTTGGGCCGGACAGTCCGGGTCGGAACGATCGGACAGTCCGGGGTGGCCGGACACTCCGGGTGGTGTCCGGGAAGTGTCTGAATTGACCTTATGAATGTCCACGCCAGGTTCGGGATAGGGCAGGCCGGACACTCCGGCCGAGTCGCGCTGGACACTCCGGTCGGGCCGGACACTCCAGGTCAGTCTGCTTCAGGGCAGGTGCAGCTCCTAGGCTCGAGGGTCGACGCGGCGGGTGTTCGTACCTGATGATGCACAGAGTAGTCGTATGAAGTAGCACACCATCCAAGGAGGTATCAAATTGGCATGAGGAGAGGAGTGAGTTCACCTTAGCTTGTAGGAGTTTGGCTCGAGCACGAGTCATGGGTCCACATGGGGGACTCGGAGGTGTAGATGCAAGGGCATCCATAGGACAGGCCGCATCAGCCCCCCCTTGGGAAAGAGTCGTCCTCGACTCTTTGTGGATATCATCTTGAACATCTCCATGGAAGGGTGAGAGATCCTTGACATTGAATGTATTGCTTGCAAGGTACTTGGAGGTCGGTATGTCGATGATGTAGGCATTGTTGTTGATTCTTTTGAGGACCTTGAAAGGACCATCTCCTCTTGGCTTGAGCTTGGAGTCATGTTCCTTGGGGAAGTGGTCTTTGCTTAGGTCTATCCACACAAGGTCACCATCTTCAAAGATCATCTCCTTCTTGTCCTTGTTTAACCTTGAAGCTTGGCGAAGGACTTGTTGTTCGATAGTAGCTCTTGTTTCTTCGTGAAGCTTCTTCATAGCTTGTGCGCGCTTCTCGACGTCCATGTTCGTGCGCTCATGGAGAGGTAGTGGTAGGATGTCGAGCGCGGTGAGGGGCTCGAAACCATAGACGATCATGAATGGACTCGTCTTGGTTGTTGAGTGCTTTGCTCGGTTGTAGGTGAACTCGGCGTGGGGAATGCATTCCTCCCAATCCTTCAAGTTTTTCTTGATCAACACACGTAGGAGAGTTCCGAGGCTTCGGTTGACAACTTCAGTTTGGCCATCAGTGGTGCGGTGGTGCGGGATGATGTTCGTGGGCCATGGTGTCGATGAGCACGAAAGTTGATGATGCGGAAGCTTGCTGGTAGTTGCTGACACGCACACGGGACACGAGCAAACAAAGGAGATTAGCCAATTCGAAAAATGAGGCAAAACTGTCAAAACTGGCGTTACAGCCGGACACTCCGGTCTGTCTGGGCCGAACACTCCGGTACGGTTTGGCCGGACACTCCGGTCGGGCCGGACACTCCAGTTGGTACGAGCCGAACACTCCGGCGCGGGTTTCCTGCTCGTGTTCTTGAGCGGAAATCCTCGTCTTCGGGCCTCAAATCCGCGAAAAATTGGCCAAATTGGGCTGGGAAAACAGAGGATAAAGCTGGACCAACTCCTTAGACAAGGTTTGGTCGGATCAAAACCACAAATAACACTCCAAATCAAGAGATCGATCCAAAGGCAAATATGGGCTGTTTTTTGGGGATTTTCGAATTTTTGGTGGATAGAAGAAAAATTTGTGGGGGAAATCGTGAGCAACGAAGCTCTTGATACCAATATGTTGAGGGAAAACCTCTAGGGTGGCCCGATCTTCCACGATTCCATTTCAAATCGAGGATGGAGTGCGGGGAGAGGAGGGGAGGATGAACACGATGAACGCACGCACGAAGAACGCGAAGAAGACACACACACACACAAAACCATGGTACATACCAATAGCTCACGTTGACGGTGACCGGTCCGGCGCAATCCCTAGGATCGGCGTCGGGCGGAGGACTCTCTCTCGAACCGGCATGGCAAGATGGGAGACTCGATGAGATCTTGACATCTAGGCAAAGGGACACCGATGCCTAGGCCTTGTACAACGCGGAGGCACGATGCAAACTCCAACGAGGTTTGGTGATATTGGTGCTCCTTGGTCAAGGAGCATGAGGCAAGAATTAGATAGATCCACAAAGGGGTTTCCACTAATTCCAATATCATGCCTAGGGTTTACAATGGAGGTGGGGGACTATATATATGCCAACCACAAGTTCAGGGGTAATTCAGGCATTAAAGTAGAGTTCTAGGCGAAGTAGAGGGGTACATGAGCCATAGGGCCCAGCTAGGCTCGCAGGCCCATCACTTGGGCTGGACAGTCCGGGTCGGAACGATCGGACAGTCTGGGGTGGCAGGACACTCCGGGTGGTGTCCGGAAAGTGTTCAAATTGACCTTCTGAATGTCCACGTCAGGTTCGGGCTGGGGCAGGCCGGACACTCCGGCAGAGTCGCGCCGGAGACTCCGGTCGGGCCGGACACTCTGGCTGGATCCAGGCGGACACTCCGGGTCAGTCTGCTTCAGGGCAGGTGCAGCTCCTGGGCTCGAGGGTCGACACGGCGGGTGTTCATACCTAATGATGCACAGAGTAGTCGTATGAAGTAGCACACCATCCAAGGAGGTATCAAATTGGCATGAGGAGAGGAGTGAGTTCACCTTAGCTTGTAGGAGTTTGGCTCGGGCACGAGTCATGGGTCCACTTGGGGGACTCGGTGGTGTAGATGCAAGGGCGTCCGTAGGACGGGCCGCATCAGCTCCCCCCCTTGGGACAGAGTCGTCCTCGACTCTTCATGGATATCATCTTGAACATCTCCATGGAAGGGTGAGAGATCCTTGACATTGAATGTATTGCTTGCAAGGTACTTGGAGGTCGGTATGTCGATGATGTAGGCGTTGTTGTTGATTCTTTTGAGGACCTTGAAAGGACCATCTACTCTTGGCTTCAGATTTGAGTCACGTTCCTTGGGGAAGCGGTCTTTGCTTAGGTCTATCCACACAAGGTCACCTTCTTCAAAGATCATCTCCTTCTTGTCCTTGTTTAACCTTGAAGCTTGGCAAAGGACTTGTTGTTCGATAGTAGCTCTTGTTTCTTCGTGAAGCTTCTTCATAGATTGTGCGCGCTTCTCGACGTCCATGTTCGTGCGCTCATGGAGAGGTAGTGGTAGGATGTCGAGCGCGGTGAGGGGCTCGAAACCATAGCCGATCATGAATGGACTCATCTTGGTTGTTGAGTGCTTTGCTCGGTTGTAGGCTAACTCGGCGTGGGGAATGCATTCCTCCCAATCCTTCAAGTTTTTCTTGATCAACACACGTAGGAGAGTTCCGAGGCTTCGGTTGACAACTTCAGTTTGGACATCAGTGGTGCGGTGGTGCGGGATGATGTTCGTGGGCCGTGGTGGCGATGAGAGCGGAAGTTGATGATGCGTAAGCTTGCTGGTAGTTGCTGACACGCACATGGGACACGAGAAAACAAAGGAGATTAGCCAATTCGAAAAATGAGGCAAAACTGTCAAAACTGGCGTTATAGCCGAACACTCCAGTCTGTCTGGGTCGGACACTCCGGTCTGGCCGGACACACCAGTCTGGTTCGGCCGGACAATCCGGTCGGTACGAGCCGAACACTCCGACGCGGGTTTCCTGCCCGTGTTCTTGAGCGGAAATCCTCGCCTTCGGGCCTCAAATCCACGAAAAATTGGCCAAATTGGGCTGGGAAAACAGAGGATAAAGGTGGACCAACTCCTTAGACAAGGTTTGGTCGGATCAAAACCACAAATAACACTCCAAATCAAGAGATCGATCAAAAGGCAAATATGGGCTATTTTTTGGGGATTTTCGAATTTTTGGTTGATAGAAGAAAAATTTGTGGGGGAAATCGTGAGCAACGAAGCTCTTGATACCAATATGTTGAGGGCAAACCTCTAGGGTGTCCTGATCTTTCACGATTCCCTTTCAAATCGAGGATGGAGTGCGGGGAGAGGAGGGGAGGATGAACATGATGAACGCACGCATGAAGAACGCGAAGAACACACACAAAAAACCACGGTACACACCAATAGCTCACGCCGGCGGTGACCGGTCCGGCGCAATCCCTAGGATCGACGTTGGGCGGAGGACTCTCTCTCGAACCGGCACGGCGAGATGGGAGACTCGGTGAGATCTTGACGTCTAGGCAAAGGGACACCGATGCCAAGGCCTTGTACAACGCGGAGGCATGATGCAAACTCTAATGAGGTTTGGTGATATTGGTGCTCCTTGGTCAAGGAGCATGAGGCAAGAATTAGATAGATCCACAAAGGGGTTTCCATTAATTCCAATATCATGCGTAGGGTTTACAATGGAGGTGGGGGACTATATATAGGTCAAGCACAAGTTTAGGGGTAATTCAGGCATTAAAGTAGAGTTCTGGGCGAAGTAGAGGGGTACATGGGCCATAGGGCCCAGCTAGGCTCGCAGGCCCATCACTTGGGCCGGACAGTCCGGGTCGGAACGACCGGACATTCTGGGGTGGCCGGACACTCCGGGTGGTGTCCAGGAAGTGTCCGAAATGACCTTCTAAATGTCCACGCCAGGTTCGGGCTGGGGCAGGCCGGACACTTTGGCCGAGTCGCGTCGGACACTCTGTTCGGGCCGAACACTCCGGCTGGATCCAGACGGACACTCCGGGTCAGTCTGCTTCAGGGCAGGTGGAGCTCCTGGGCTCGAGGGTCGACGCGGCGGGTGTTCGTACCTGATGATGCACAGAGTAGTCATATGAAGTAGCACACCATCCAAGGAGGTATCAAATTGGCATGAGGAGAGGAGTGAGTTCACCTTAGCTTGTAGGAGTTTGGCTCGGGCACGAGTCATGGGTCCACTTGGGGGACTCGGTGGTGTAGATGCAGGGGCGTCCGTAGGACGGGCCACATCAGCTCCCCCCCTTGGGAAAGAGTCGTCCTCGACTCTTCATGGATATCATCTTGAACATCTCCATGGAAGGGTGAGAGATCCTTGACATTGAATGTATTGCTTGCAAGGTACTTGGAGGTCGGTATGTCGATGATGTAGGCGTTGTTGTTGATTCTTTTGATGACTTTGAAGGGACCATCTCCTCTTGGCTTGAGCTTGGAGTCATGTTCCTTAGGGAAGCGGTCTTTGCTTAGGTCTATTCACAAAAGGTCACCTTCTTCAAAGATCATCTCCTTCTTGTCCTTGTTTAACCTTGAAGCTTGGCAAAGGACTTGTTGTTCGATAGTAGCTCTTGTTTCTTCGTGAAGCTTCTTCATAGCTTGTGCGCGCTTCTCGACGTCCATGTTCGTGCGCTCATGGAGAGGTAGTGGTAGGATGTCGAGCGCAGTGAGGGGCTCGAAACCATAGACGATCATGAACGGACTCATCTTGGTTGTGGAGTGCTTTGCTCGGTTGTAGGCGAACTCGGCTTGGGGAATGCATTCCTCCCAATCCTTCAAGTTTTTCTTGATCAACACACGTAGGAGAGTTCCGAGGCTTCGGTTGACAACTTCAGTTTGGCCATCAGTGGTGCGGTGGTGCAGGATGATGTTCGTGGCCCGTGGTGTCGATGAGCGCAGAAGTTGATGATGCGGAAGCTTGCTGGTAGTTGCTGACACGCACACGGGACACGAGCAAACAAAGGACATTAGCCAATTCGAAAAATGAGGCAAAACTGTCAAAACTGGCGTTACAGCCGAACACTCTGGTCTGTCTGGGCCGGACACTCCCGTCGGGCCGGACACTCCGGTCGGTACGAGCCGAACACTCCGGTGCGGGTTTCCTGCTCGTGTTCTTGAGCGGAAATCCTCGCCTCCGGGCCTCAAATCCGCGAAAAATTGGCCAAATTGGGCTGGGAAAACACAGGATAAAGCTGGACCAACTCCTTAGACAAGGTTTGGTCGGATCAAAACCACAAATAACACTCCAAATCAAGAGATCGATCCAAAGGCAAATATGGGCTGTTTTTTGGGGATTTTCGAATTTTTGGTGGATAGAAGAAAAAATTGTGGGGGAAATCGTGAGCAACGAAGCTCTTGATACCAATATGTTGAGGGAAAACCTCTAGGGTGGCTCGATCTTTCACGATTCCCTTTCAAATCGAGGATGGAGTGTGGGGAGAGGAGGGGAGGATGAAGACGACGAACGCACGCACGAAGAACGTGAAGAACACACACACACAAAACCACGATACACACCAATAGCTCACGCCGGCGGTGACCGGTCCGGTGCAATCCCTAGGATTGACATCGGGCAGAGGACTCTCTCTCGAACCGGCACGGCGAGATGGGAGACTCGGTGAGATCTTGACGTCTAGGCAAAGGGACACCGATGCCAAGGCCTTGTACAACGCGGAGGCATGATGCAAACTCTAATGAGGTTTGGTGATATTGGTGCTCCTTGGTCAAGGAGCATGAGGCAAGAATTAGATAGACCCACAAAGGGGTTTCCACTAATTCCAATATCATGCGTAGGGTTTACAATGGAGGTGGGGGACTATATATAGGCCAACCACAAGTTCAGGGGTAATTCAGGCATTAAAGTAGAGTTCTAGGCGAAGTAGAGGGGTACATGGGCCATAGGGCCCAGCTAGGATCGCAGGCCCATCACTTGGGCCGGACAGTCTGGGTCGGAATGACCAGACAGTCCGGGGTGGCCGAACACTCCGGGTGGTGTCCGGGAAGTGTCCGAATTGACCTTCTAAATGTCCACGCCAAGTTCGGGCTGGGCAGGCCGGACACTCCGGCCGAGTCGCATCAGACACTCTGGTCGGGCCGGACACTCCGGCTGGATCCGGGTGGACACTCCGGGTCAGTCTGCTTCAGGGCAGGTGCAGCTCCTAGGCTCGAGGGTCAACGCGGCGGGTGTTCGTACCTGATGATGCACAGAGTAGTCGTATGAAGTAGCACACCATCCAAGGAGGTATCTAATTGGCACGAGGAGAGGAGTGAGTTCACCTTAGCTTGTAGGAGTTTGCCTCGGGCACGAGTCATGGGTCCACTTGGGGGACTCGGTGGTGTAGATGTAGGGGCGTCCATAGAACGGGCCGCATCAACTAGTGTCATTGCATGTGTTCTTTTCCTAAAACCTCATTGATCTACTAGTGTTAATGCATGTATGTTCTTTTCCTAAACCACATTGATCCACTAGTGTCATTGCATGTGTGTTCTTTTGCTAAACCACATTGATCCACTAGTGTCATTGATCCACATGACCACATTGATCCATAGGACCACACACACTAGTGGATTCTGTGATGCAACTTCTGCCACATGGTGCAACATGAAATGTGTAAGCTGCTTTCCTATGTGTTTTTGGTCTCTGTGACCATGGTCTAACACATGTATCTACTAGTGTCATTATGATGCAGGCCGTCCTACGAACGCTTCTACATCTACACCACCAAGTCCCCCAAGTGGACCCATGACTCGTGCTCGAGCCAAGCTTCTCCAACCTAAGGTGAATTTGCTCTTGTACTCATGTGACTTTGATACAAACCTAGATGGCTTGCTACTTCATGCCTCGACACTATGCATCATTAGGTACCAAGACACGAGCCAGATGAGTGACACGGTAGCGAACAGCTGCCAGGAGACCCCGGTACTACCGGCCCCTGGAAGCGGTACTACCGCCCAAGCGGTACTACTGCTCATGGACAGCGGTACTATCACCCCGGGCAGAGAGATTGTCCCGAAGCCCTAGATCCCACCGGTACTACTGTACTCAACAAGCGGTACTACCGCGCGCACCTGAAGTCTCACGCCAAAGCTTATGCCCGCTCCGGTACTACCGCACCCATCCAGCGGTACTACCGCATCTGACCGGTACTACCGCTCAACCGACCGGTACTACCGGACACCCTAGGGCCTGCGCGCTCTAGCTCGGCCCTTTGGCCTTGTAACGCCCCTTTTGATACTATAGTTGCCTAAACTACCCCTGAACTTGTGGCTGGCCTATATATAGCCCCCCACCTCTATTGTAAACCCTAGGCATGATATTTGGAATTAGTGGAAACCCCTTGTGGATCTATCTAGTTCTTGCTCATGCTCCTTTGACAAAGGAGCACCAAATATCCCAAACCACGTTGGAGTTTGCATCGTGCCTCCGCGTTGTACAAGGCCTTGGCATCAGTGTCCCTTTACCAAGACGTCAAGACCTCACCGAGTCTCCCATCTTGCCGTGCCGGTTCGAGAGAGAGTCCTCCACCCGTCGCCGATCCTAGGGATTGCGCCGGACTGGTCACCGTCAGCGTGAGCTATGGTTGTGTTTCGTGGTTTGTGTGTGTGTGTGTTCATCGCGTTCTTCATGCGTGAGTTCATCGTGTTCATCCTTCCCTCCTCTCCCCGCACTCCATCGTTGATTTGAGTGGGATTCGTGAAAGATCGGGCCACCCTAGAGGTTTGCCCTCAACATATTGGTATCAAGAGCTTCGTTGCTCACGAATTCCCCCACAAATTTTTCTTCTATCCACCAAAATTTTCTAAAATCCCCAAAAAGAGCCCCAAATTTACCTTTGGATCGATCTCTGGATTTGGTGCGTTTTTCGTGGTTTTGGTCCATAGATCTGTTGCTTGGGGTATCGATCTACCGTCTTTGTGTGTCCCTAGCCCCAATTTTGTTCAGTTTTCTGCCAATTTGAGGCTTTTTGGGCTGATTGTGCATTCAAGTTCAAGATCCACGCGCCCAGGAATCCACGAAGCGGTACTACCGCCAAAACGAGCGGTACTACCGGCTGTTTACAGCGGTACTACCGGTCAACGGTACTACCGGACTTTTTGAGCGGTACTACTGCCCCTGTCTAACAAGAAATTTTTCACCCCCATTTTTTGTTCTCAAGTTTAGTATTAGCTTGTTCGTGTTTCGCGTGCATGTCGCCTTCCTAACTTTAAGCTTCCGCAACAATATTCACATCCCGCGCTCATCGACACCGCGACACCGAACATCATCCCCAACACCGGTAGGAAGTCATCAATACTGAAGGTATAACTTGCCCCACCTTGTTAACCCTTCTTCCTTGTGTGTATCTATCCTATGAGAGCAGCTCATTTTGTCTTTGCCTAAGCATTGTGCACTTGTCCTTGGAAAGTGAGAGTGTGAGAGCAAATACAATAGTTAACATAGTAGTATAGAAAGGGAGAAAAAGAATCAAAAAAAAAGAGAAAAAGAAAAATCAAAAGAAAAATAGAAGGATACATAGTCTCCCAATACAAAGAGAGTCTAAAGCTTCTAAGCAAAGAGAGAGAAAGAGCACGACCGAGGCAAGTGCACAAATCCATTGCTTATTTCTCTTTTGGCGAACGAGTTGTGGTCTCCTCTTGCGTTGGCACGACACCGAGCGTAGTCTTCGTTAGGACCTTTTGTGCTCATTTTCATAGTCGTGCTAACCACATCTGCCTCCACGTTTGTGTATCTTTGTGTTTTGTATATCGTTTCCTTTTTTGCTTTGATCCTTGGTTCTCTACCACTTTTGACAATAACCTTTTCTTTGGATCGTTTCGTTTGGTTTTCCACAACCCTAACCTTCCACCCACAGCTTTTGAGAGTTAGTTCTTTATTTAGTGTGAGTTTTCTTTGCGATTCCACTTTGCACGCTTATAGCTCTCACTTGTGGTTTCTAGTTTGGTGCAATCCCCAAGGTGAGGTAAAAGGCTAACACCACCATATTCCACTTCCATATACAATACTTGTGTGTTTTGCATGATGGATAGGCACGGTGAGTCGACACAACCACCTCCTCAAGAATAAGAACATGGACCGTACATGACGCGTGCAAGTCACTTCATCGTCCGACAAGAGTTCCGTGAACGTTCCCAAGCCCTTGAGACGCGACAAGATGAACAATTTGGCAAGACGCAAGCCAAGTTCAAAAACATCAACAACCGCTTCGACGGCCTAGAATGACAAATGCACGCAATGCATCATAACTTTGGCCATCAAAATGAAGCGCTTCAACGCTCCATCACCGAAACAAATGACAATCTTCGACGCCTCATCGATGGAATGGCAAGATCACATTCACGCGCATCAAGCTTTTCATGTTCTTCGCGTTGTCACGCACCTCGTCAACAAGATCTTCATGCAAGTGCTCCAACATGCAATGGTACCCCCGTGGTTGAAGTTGGAAGTTCTTCGAACTATGTACCTTCCCCACGGCACGCTGCAACGTCAAGCTATGATGGTGATTTCTCTTCAAGGCCACGATCAAGGCAAGAAGCACACCGTCATCACGCAAGGGCATTAGTGATCCAACAAGAGCAACCACAAGAAGAACCGCAAGTGCAACCGCAAGTCTACCACCATCCATCGTGACACATACTTGACACAACAAGTGATGACTCCAATTTGGAGAATCAAGCTTGTCATCGACGTGAAGCTCTCCAAGATCCCCCTTCTCGTCATCAACTTCCTGAACGTCCGCACTGACACCATGGTCATCACGAGGCGCCTCCTCCACCTCAACAAAACTTGGAGTGTCAAGTGATACAAGTTGAGCGACGCCCACCACGTCAAGAGGCTCATGACCATGACCTTCGCCGTGAGGCCCATGTGCCTAACCAACATCACCAACCAAGGAACAAGCCTCCTCTTCGTCATCGACCGCATCATGAGGCTCCACATCCTCAACAACCTCATGGGGCCCAAGTGCCTCAACACCGTCAACAACCGCGCCAAGAGCAAGAGCAAGCGCCACAACAACAATATCAAGAGCAAGCTCCGCAACAAGGACGCAAGAACCAATTTCCACCTCCCCAACTACAAGATCATCAACAAGGTCACCAAGCTCGTCGCAATGACCGCAACGATGAAGAAACTTTTGCAAGCTCAAGTTCACAATGCCCAAGTTCACCGGATCCAATGACCCCGAAGAATACCTCTCGTGGGCACTCAAAGTCGACAAGAACTTCCGCATGCACAATTATAGCAACGAGAAGATGGTCGCCATGGCTTCGCTTGAGTTTGATGATTATGCCAATCTTTGGTGGGAACAAGTTCAAGTTGCTGGTGATGCAAGACAAGAGCCGCCAATCACAACTTGTCATGACATGAAGGCTCACATGAGATCCCGGTTCATCCTCGCGCACTACACGCGTGACCTCTACAACAACCTTCAAGCGCTTCATCAAGGGACAAAGACCGTGGAAGAGTACTTCAAGGAAATGGAACTCAACTTGATTCACGCCAACATTGACGAGCGCATGGAGCAAACTATGGCACACTTCCTTATTGGTTGAACCACCCAATCAAGCGCATCGTCGAGTTCCAAACATACAACGACATGGTTGAGCTTATGCACATCGCAACAAAGGCTGAACGTCAAGTGCAAGAGGACATCAAATACAACAATCCCAAGACGTATTTCACCTATAAGAAAGCTTCAACCGCTACACCAACAACCTTCAATCGAAGCTCCTCAAGTACCTCCAAGCCTTCCTTCAAGCCCACACTTCCTCAAGGAAAACTGCCCCTAAGTGGCAAACAAACAAAGAGTGATACACCCTTCAACGGTGAATGCTACAAGTGTGGAGGCAAAGGACACAAGTCGGCCAAATGTGGAAACAAGAAAGTATTGTTCATCCATGACAATGGCGAAGAAGAGTACTTGAGTGAAGATGAATTTGATGCCCAAGTCAAGGAAGAAATGGCAAGGCAACGAGTGGAAGATGACCAAGAACTCCTCACGTGTGAACATGACGCAAGTCCATCGCTTTTCGTCACAGGGATCTTGACCACTCAAGCACAAGAGCATGAATATCAACGCTCCAATATCTTCCAAACATGAGCCAGTATCAATGGCAAATCTATCAAGGTGATCATTGACGGAGGGAGTTGTCACAACCTTGCTAGCACCGAGTTGTGTGAGAAGCTCAACCTCACCCTCCATCCGCACAAGCACCCCTACCACGTGCAATGGCTAAGTGACCAAGGGTCCATGATCAAGCATACCATATCGATCTCCTTCGCCATTGGTCCTTACAAAGATACGGTGGAGTGTGATGTGGTTCCTATGACAGTTTGCCACATGCTTCTTGGTCGACCGTGGCAATATGACAAGGCTGCTCAACAAGATGGTCGCACCAATGTATACACCTTCAAATGGCTCAACAAAACATGTGTTTTGCAACCGATGACTCCTAGCCAAATAATTGCGGACAATGCAAAGGCTTTAGCGAGGGTGCAAAGCACAACACCTACTTGTGAGAAGAGCGGTGAGAGAGAGAACCACCTCATAGTGAGTGAGAGCCACAAGCCAAACTCGAGTGGAAAAACTAAGAGTGTTCTCCTTGCCACAAAAAGTGAGATGAGAGATGTTCAGAACAACCCAACCATCTTTCACTATGTCCTCCTTTGAAAGGGACTAGCGCAAGGAACTAATGTATTAACCAATGTTCCTCCATCTTTGATGAGTGTTTTGCAGGAATTCAAGGATGTGTTCCCCGAAGAGCTTCCACATGGACTAACTCCTCTTCGCAGCATCGAACATCGCATTGACCTCATCCCCGGTGCACCACTTCCCAACCGCGCCGCCTACCGCACGAACCCGGAGGAGACAAAGGAGATTGAACGTCAAATCAACCAACTCGTCTCCAAAGGTTTGATCCAATTTAGCACTAGTCCAAGTGCCATACCCATGATTCTTGTTCCAAAGACGGATGATACGTTACGGTTATGCATGGACTGCCGTCCAATCAATGCTATCACCGTGCGTTATCGCCATCCCATACCACGTCTCGATGACATGCTTGATGAATTGTGTGGAGCCACTATTTTTTCGAAAATTGATCTTCGTAGTGGTTACCATCAAATACGCATGGCTGAAGGTGATGAGTGGAAAACTGCCTTCAAGACCAAACTTGGTCTCTATGAATGGTTGGTTATGCCCTTTGGTTTATCTAATGCCCCATCCACCTTAATGCGCCTCATGAATCATATCTTGCATTCTATCATTGGAAAAGGTGTTGTTGTCTATTTCGATGATATGCTTGTTTATAGCAAATCACTTGAGGACCATATAACGCATGTCAAGGAAGTTTTGCAAATCCTTCGACATGAAAAGCTTTATGCTAATCTTCCCAAGTGCACTTTTGCTAAAGACAAGTTGATTTTTCTTGGATTTGTCGTTTCTTTGAAGGGAATTGAAGTTGATGTGTCCAAGGTAAAGGACATATGAGGTTGGCCCATCCCAACAAATGTGAGTTAACTCCGAAGTTTTCATGGGTTGGCCGGTTTCTATCGTCGCTTTGTGAAAGACTTTTCGACCATTGCTTGTCCTCTAAACGAGTTGACGAAAAAGAATGTCACCTTTGTGTGGGGGCAAAGCACAACAAAAAGCATTTGATGAACTCAAAAAGAGGCTCACCGAAGCACCTCTTCTTGCGTTACCGGATTTCACAAAAACTTTTGAGATAGAGTGTGATGCTAGTGGTATTGGCATTGTAGGAGTCCTTATGCAAAATGGACGTCCTATAGCCTATCATAGTGAGAAACTTGATGGTGCTCGCCTTAATTATCCAATTTATGACAAAGAGCTTTTTGCTTTAGTTCGTGTTCTTCAATTTTGGCAACACTACCTATGGCCCAAAGAATTTATCATACATTCCGACTATGAGTCATTGAAATACCTCAAAGGGCAAGCCAACTTGAGTAAGACACACGCTAAGTGGGTTGAGTTCATGGAGTCTTTTCCGTACATTGTCAAGTATAAGAAGGGCAAAGATAATGTAGTTGCGGACGCTTTGTCTCGCAAGCATACAAGCCTTCTTACGAGACTTGAAATCAACGTGTTGGGCCTTGAGGAAATAAAATCTTTGTATGCTTCCGACCTGTTCTTTGAACCAATTTTCGCAAAGTGCTGCATTGACAAAGGAGTTGATGATTTCTATTTGGATAAGGGCTTTCTATTTAAACAAAACAAGCTATGCATTCCGAAGTCGTTGCTTCAACTTTTGCTTCTCCAAGAATCTCATGGTGGAGGCCTCATGGGTCACTTTGGCCGTGACAAGACATTCGAAATGCTCTCCACTCACTACTTTTGGCCCAAGATGAAGCGCGATGTGGAGCGCTACATTCAACGATGCACGACATGTGTTCAAGCTAAGTCGCAAGCTAATCCCTATGGTCTTTATATGCCATTGCCTATTCCTCATACACCTTGGTCCGACATTAGCATGGATCTCGTGTTAGGATTGCCTAGATCTAAGCATGGCATGAATTTATATTTATTGTCGTGGATCGCTTTTCAAAACTGGCACACTTCATACCGTGCCATAAGACCGACGATGCTTCACATGTTGCAAACCTGTTTTTTAGGGAAATCGTCCGTCTTCACGGTGTGCCAAGAACAATCGTCTCCCATCGTGACGTCAAATTCATGAGCTACTTATGGAAGACACTCATGGCCAAGCTCGGCGTCAAGATCCTCTTTTCATCCGCGTCACATCCTCAAACGATGGACAAACCGAAGTTGTCAACCGAAGCCTCGGAACTCTTCTACGTGTGTTGATCAAGAAAAACTTGAAGGATTGGGAGGAATGCATTCCCTAAGCCGAGTTTGCTTACAACCGAGCCAAGCACTCAACAACCAAGATGAGTCCATTCATGATCGTCTATGGTTTGAGCCCCTCACCGCGCTCGACATACTACCGCTACCTATCCATGAGCGCACAAACATGGACATTGAGAAGCGTGCATAAGCTATGAAGAAGCTTCACGAAGAAACAAGAGCTACAATCGAGCAAGAAGTCCTTCGCCAAGCTTCAAGGTTAAACAAGGACAAGAAGGAGATGATCTTTGAAGAAGGTGACCTCGTATGGATACACCTAAGCAAGGACCGCTTCCCCAAGGAACGCGACTCCATGCTCAAGCCAAGAGGAGATGGTCCCTTCAAGGTCCTAAAGAGAATCAACAACAGCGCCTACATCATCGACATTCTGACCTCCAAGTACCTTGCGAGCAATACATTCAATGTCAAGGACCTTTCACCCTACCATGGAGATGTTCAAGATGATAACCATGAAGAGTCGAGGACAACTCTTTCCCAAGGGGGGAGCTGATGCAGCCCGTCCTACAGACGCTTCTACATCTACACCACCAAGTCCCCCAAGTGGACCCATGACTTGTGCTCGAGCCAAGCTTCTCCAAGCTAAGGTGAATTCGCTCTTGTACTCATGTGACTTCAATACAACCCTGGATGGCTTGCTACTTCATGCCCCGACACTATGCATCATTAGGTACGAAGACACGAGCCAGAGGAGCAACACGGCAGCCAACAGCTGCCAGGAGACCCCGGTACTACCGGCCCCTGGAAGCGGTACTACCGCTCATGGACAGCGGTACTACCGCCCCGGGCAGAGAGATGGACCCGAAGCCCCAGATCCCACCGGTACTACTGTAGTCAGCAAGCGGTACTACCGCGCGCACCTGAAAACTCACGCCAAAGCTTCTGCCTGCTCTAGTACTACTGCACCCTTCCAGCGGTACTACCGCATCTGACCGGTAATACCGCTCAACCGACCGGTACTACCGGACACCCTAGGGCCTGCGTGCTCCAGCTCGGCCCTTTGGCCTTGTAACGCCCCATTTTGATACTTTAGTTGCCTAAACTACCCCTGAACTTGTGGCTGGCCTATATATAGCCCCCCAACTCTATTGTAAACCCTAGGCATGATATTTGGAATTAGTGGAAACCCCTTGTGGATCTATCTAGTTCTTGCTTCATGCTCCTTTGACAAAGGAGCACCAAATATCCCAAACCTCATTGGAGTTGGCATCGTGCCTCCGCGTTGTACAAGGCCTTAGCATCGGTGTCCCTTTGCGAAGACGTTAAGACCTCACCGAGTCACCCATCTCGCCGTGCCGGTTCGAGAGAGAGTCCTCCGCCCGTCGCTGATCCTAGGGATTGCGCCGGACCGGTCACCGCCGGCGTGAGCTATTGGTGTGTATCATGGTTTGTGTGTGTGTGTTCATCGCATTCTTCATGCGTGAGTTCGTCATGTTCATCTTTCCCTCCTCTCCCCGCACCCCACCCTCGATTTGAGTGGGATTCGTGAAAGATCGGGCCACCCTAGAGGTTTGCCCTCAACACATTACATCTATAATTTTCCTAAAACCTCATTGATCCACTAGTTTCATTGCATGTGTTCTTTTCATAAAACAACATTGATCCACTAGTGTCATTGCATGTGTGTTCTTTTCCTAAACCACTTTGATCTACTAGTGTCATTGATCCACATGACCACATTGCATGTGTTCTTTTCCTAAAATCAATTGATCCACTAGTGTCATTGCATGTGTTATTTTCATAAAACCACATTGATCCACACGACCACACACATTATAGTGGATTTTGTGATGCAAATTTTTCCACGCTGGTGGAACATGCAATGTGGAAGCTTTTTTCCTATGTGTTTTTGGTCTCTGTGACCAAGGTCTGACACATGGATCCACTAGTGTGATTGCATGTGTTCTTTTCCTAAAACCACATTGATCCACTAGTGTCATTGCATGTGTTCTTTTCCTAAAACCACATTGATCCATTAGTGTTATTGCATGTGTGTTCTTCTCCTAAACCAGATTGATCCACTAGTGTCATTGATACACATGACCACATTACATGTGTTCTTTTCCTAATACCACATTTGATATGGGGTGGCCCGATCTTCTCAGCAAGCTCTTGTCGATGATTTGGTGGATGATAGATAACTAGTGCGTAGCTATGATCTCTCCCGCTCGATCCCTGATGCTAATGCAACATCTCTCGAACCTTGTAGGATATTCACAACACCACACTCTTGCGCATACAGCCGTGACCATGAACGGTAGTATGAAATCTACTAATTCCCAATGGAACAACAGATCACACTCAATTATAATTGATAGATTCGAACACAGGGTAATTCTTGAGGTTCTATGAAAGAAACAACTCCAAAATATTTTAACGTGGTCTAAAAAACCCTAACTATGGCGCCCCCATCTATTTATGAGTTCAGGGGTGGCGGCCTAAGGTGATGAGGACATCCCTACAGTTACACCTACCCCAATTGATAATGAAGATGGTCCAATTACAAAGAAGGATCAATCCAATGAGATAAGGATTGGACCAATCACAAGAGCTCGTGCTAAGCTGCTAGAACAACAGGTGAATTTGTTTCTTAATGAACCTGATGTTTTTATTAATGAGAATTGTATACTACCTAAGTCTTTGAACTATTGCATGATCAGGTACTTAGGAGAAGAAGGCATAACAAGGAGCGAGGAGCAAATGGAACAAGGCGTGTTGATCAATGAAGAATGCGTGAGGGAGGAGAGGGAGGAAGCGCAAGGAGTTTTTCAAGCCAAAGATCAACAAGAGATGGACGTTCTGCCTGGCAGAGAAGCTCGATTCCGCCACGACAGGCTGCCGCGACAGAGAAACCGACTAGAACTCTGCCACGGCAGAGTCAGCATTGGCCGAACCCAATTGGATTGGTTTGTATCCATAGGCCGCTGCCCCTTGGACCCATAAATAGAAGGGGCGCTCTAGCTTTATTCTTGAGACCACATTAAAATATTTAGAAGTTGATTCTTTCATAGAACCTCTGAAATTACCCTGTGTTCGAATTCTACAACTATAATTGAGTGTGATCTGTTGTTCCATTGGGAATTAGTAGATTGCATACTACCGTTCGTGGTCACGGCTGCGTGCGCAAGAGCGTGGTGTTGTGAATATCCTATAATGTTCGAGAGCTATTGCATTGGCATCAGGGATCGAGCGGGAGATTTCATAGCTACAAGCTAGTTATCTATCATAGCTACACTGTTGTGAAAGTCTCTGTTCCGGCACCCTGCCGGGATGGGGAATTGCCCCCGGAGCCATCTCCATCGATCTCCACCACCATCTCCATTGCCGTTGCTGATTCCCATGATGATGAGGGAGTAGATCTTCCTCGACGCTAAGGGTTCTACTAGTAGCTATGTGTTCATATCTCTCTATGCATGATCATATTGTGATCATGAGCTTTGTAATAAAGTAGATCAACCTTGCTACTCAAGTGCTTTAATAGATCTCTAATCTCCCCATGTGTGTGAAAGTGACAGCGTGCATACCATGGTGGCACTTAGGCTAAACATTACAAATACTTGTTATGAGTTATATTTGGAGTTGGATGTTTCTATGAAATTGTGGTGTTTGTTGGAACCATCTAGAGCTCAAGGTGACAGTGTGGGGTTATCTAGATGGGGAAAGCGAACTTTGAGGAGTGTTGTTATAGCCCTACCATAAATTAGAGTGTCCAACCGGAGAGTAGTTTAGAGTAGTATCATGAAGAGAAGATATTTATATGAGAGTGTTCACTAGCGAAAGTATGATCCCTAGGCCTTGTTTCTAAGCATTGAAACACCGTTTGCAACTAGATATCTTACATGTTTGCTTGCTACAATCTTTATTTCAGTTTGCCTTTAGTCTCTTCCACGCCATCAAATCTCTTCTCTGGCACCGGTACCACTTATAATTATCCATACCACTTGTATTTCACTATCTCTTCGCCGAACTAGTGCACCTATACACCTGACAAGTGTATTGGGTGTGTTGGGGACACAAGATACTTCTTGTATCTTGATTGTAGGGTTGCTTGAGAGGGATACCTTTGACCACTTCCTCCCTGAGTTCGATAAACCTTGGGTGATCCACTTAAAGGAAACTTGCTGTTGTTCTACAAACCTCTGCACTTGGAGGCCCGACAACTGTCTACAAGAATAGAAGTGCGTAGACATCAACGGTCAGAAACAGTCATCTTTGGTACTCCATGTAATCTCACGATGTCCCTAAAAAACAGGTTAGCAACATGCGACGCATCGTCGCTTTTGTGGCGGGCAATAAAATGAGCCATCTTAGAGAACCTATCCACTACCACAAATATAGAATCATGACCTCACTGAGTTTTAGGTAGACCTAGCACAAAATCCATACTAATGTCTTCCCATGGAGTAGTAGGTGCAGAGAGAGGTGTATACAAACCATGAGGCTTCAGCTTGGATTTCGATTTGTGACAAGTAATGCATCGGCTCGCAAATCTGTACACATCGCGTCTCATCTTGAGCCAATAAAAGTGATCAGCAAGCATGAGTAATGTCTTCTCACGCCCAAAGTGACCCATCAAACCACCAGCATGTGATTCCTGCACTAAGAACAAACGCAACAACGATTCTGGAATACATAGTTTGTTAGCTCGAAACAAATAGCCATCATGTATATGATACTTATCCCATGCGTTTCTAAGAGCACACAAACGATATGGTTCAGCAAAATCATGGTCAGTTGCATAAAGTGCACAAATAGCTTCTAATCCAAGAATTTCAACATCAAGATTGGTTAATAGCATGTTCTTCCTAGATAGAGCATCAGCAACAACATTCTCTTTTCCTTTCTTATAATTAATGATGTAAGGAAAAGACTCAATGAACTCAACCCATTTATCTAATATTCTATGCAAGTTTGATTGAGCTTTCAAGTATTTCAATGCTTCATGATCAGAATGTATGATGAATTCCTTTGGCCACAAATAATATTGCCAAACCTCATGTACTCTAACAAGTGCATACAATTCTTTATCATAGATAGAATAATTCAAACGAGCACCAGTCAATTTCTCAGAAAAATAAGCTATAGGCCGACCCTCTTTGATGCAGCCCGTCCTGCAGACGCTACTACATCTACAACGCCAAGTCCCCAAGATCGTCCCCAAATCAACCAAGAATATGGACCAGAAGCAGCCAGCTCTAGAACCAGAGAGTCCGCCCGATGCCAGTCGGAGTGTCTGGCGCAGCCGAAGTGTCTGGCGCGACTCAGTCGGATTGTTCGGCCTGCCCCCACCCCAACCTGGCGTGGACATTCAGAAGGCCAGTTCGGACACTACCGGACACTACCCAGAGTGTCCGGCCACCCCGGACTGTCCGGTCAACTCGACCTGGACTGTCCGGCCTAAGTGATGGGCCTGCGAGTCAACAACTGGGCCCTTGGCCCATGTACCCTCTATTTCGCACCAAACCCTAGTTTTATACCCAAACTACCCTTGAACTTGTGGCTGGCCTATAAATAGAGCCCCACCCCTCATTGTATCCCTTAGGCATGATATTTGGAATTAGTGGAAACCCCTTGTGGATCTATCTAGTTCTTGCCTCATCACCTTCTACCAAAGGGGATCGACTATCGACACCACCTCGTTGGAGTTTGCATCGTGCCTCCACGTTGTACAAGGCCTTGGCATCAGTGTCCCTTTGCCAAGATGTTAAGACCCTCTCCGAGTCTCCCATCTCGCCATGCCGGTTCAAGAGAGTCCTCCGCCCGATGCCGATCCTAGGGATTGCGCCAGACCGGTCACCATCAGCATGAGATATTGGTGTGTATCGTGGTTTTTGCGTGTGTGTGTTCATCGCGCTCTTCGTGCGTGAGTTTGTCGTGTTCATCCTCCCCTCGTTTCCCTGCACTCTGTCCTCGATTTGAGGGGGATTCGTGAAAGATCAGGCCACCCTAGAGGTTTGCCCTCAACACTCTTGCTTCAAAATGCCATCTATGCCTATACCACTAGCATCACATTCAACTTCAAATTGCTTCAGAAAATTAGGTAATGCAAGTAATGGTGCAGAAGTAAGCAAACGTTTCAATGTATCAAATGCAATGTCTTGGGCCGTGCCCCATACAAAAGGAATACCTTTCTTTGGCAAATCATTCAAAGGTGCAGCAATGGTGCTAAAATCTTTCACAAACCGCCTATAGAAACCAGCTAAGTCATGGAAACTACGCACTTGACTTACATTCATGGGAGTAGGCCAATTCTGAATTGATTCAATTTTAGATTGATCTACCTCTACCCCATGCTTAGATACAACAAATCCAAGTAATATGACCTTATCTTTTGCAAATGTGCACTTTAGATTAGCATATAATTTATTATCACGCAACACTTGCAAAACTTGTCGAATATGAGTGCAATGTTCAGTTTAGGTGTGGCTGTATATAAGTATATCATCAAAGTAGACAACCACAAAACGACCAATAAAATCTCTCAAAACATGATTCATTAATCGCATAAATGTACTAGGTGCATTAGTAAGACCAAACGACATGACTAACCACTCACACAAGCCAAATTTTGTTTTGAAAGCAGTTTTCCACTCATCCCCTTCTTTCATCCTAATTTGATGATAACCACTACGCAAGTCTATCTTAGAGAAAACATCAGCACCACTCAATTCATCTAGCATATCCTCTAAGCGTGGAATAGGATGACGATATCGAATAGTGATGTTATTAATCGCTCTACAATCTACACACATGCGCCATGTACCATATTTCTTAGGAACCAAAATAACAGGAACAACACAAGGGCTAAGAGAAACACGAATTTACCCTTTATCCAGCAACGCTTGTACTTGCTTCTGAATTTCCTTAGTTTCTTCAGGATTAGTCCTGTAGGGTGCACGGTTGGGAAGTGTGGCGCCGGGAATCAGGTCCACTTGATGTTCTATACCACGCAATGGAGGTAAACCTGCGGGTACATCTTCTGGAAACACATCCCCAAAGTCCTGCAAAACAGAAGAGACACCAAGAGAAACAGGGGTCATGTCGTTAGAAACCAATACCTCACCCTTATATATGAGCACAAGTGGCATGGCTGTAGGATCCTCACGAAATTCTCTCATATCTTCCTTAGTGGATAATATCAATAAACTAGGCACTCTCTCACTTTTCATTATATCACTCAATTTAGGCTCAATTACATCAGGAACAGCTGTCACACAATCTTGCCGAGTTGTAGGATCTTCCTTCAAATTCACCTCTATCTTCTGGCGAGAATCATTCACAATATCTTGTGGTGTCATTGACTGCATAGTAATCTTCTTCCCTTTAAATTCCAAGTGATATGTATTGGCTCGGCCATTGTGTTGCACATGGCAATCATAAATCCAAGGCCGACCCAATAGTAGGTGACAAACAGTCATAGGAACCACATCAAAATCAATAGAATCTTTGTATGGCCCTATTTGAAAATTCACACGTACCATATGATTTACCTTCATCTCACCATTGTTGCTCAACCATTGGATGTAGTATGGCTTTGGATGAGGTAAATATGTCAAATTGAGCTTGGCACATAATTCCTGACTTGCAAGATTTCTGCAGCTACCTCCATTAATAATGACCTTGCAAGCCTTGTTAGGTCCAACTAGAGCTTTTGTTTGGAACAAGTTGCAACGCTGGGATTCCTCAACCGGTTGCACACTAAGTATACGTGAAGATACAACAATAGTTGGAGCATGCTCAGGATACACATCATCACCATCCTCGCCATCATCAACATCATCATCAAAAGCTTCATCTCCACTCTCTACTTCGCCTTGTTCGTTAACAAACATAACCTTGCTATTTGGACAATCCTTCTTGTAGTGCCCTCTACCTCCACAAGTATGGCACACCACATCACGAGTATGTGCAGTAGACATGTTGGAACCCGAGCTAGCAGCAGGAGCAGCGGGTTTTCGAGCATTAGAACCAAACGAAGGTGTACTTGCTGGTTTGGTCGATGGTGTAAAAGGAGCAGCAGCTGGTGGCGTGACAGTGGGAGGTGTAGATCTGGCCGAAAATCTGCTGGAGGACAGAAAATGAGCACGTGACTTCGCCTCTTCTGCCAACTGGGATTCGGCCTCTCCAGCATGGTGCAATAATTCATTCATGATGATGAACTATGCTCTTGATTGGTAACTTCAAATTGTTTAGGAATCTCTGCATGGTCATATCAATAGACTCACGAATTCTAGCACGCTGCATAAGCATCTCCATTTCCATGTAGTACTCATTAACTGTCATGGTGCCTTGCTTCAATTGCGTCAATTTATCAAAAACTGATCGCAAGTAGTTGGTTGGTATGAAATGAGCCTTCATGATTTGCTTCATCTCATGCCAATCCATCACAGGAAGTTCATTGTCCTCCCTTCTATGCTGCACAAGACCATCCCACCAACGCAAAGCATAACCATCAAATTCAGATGCTGCAAGCTTGACCTTCTTGTCTTCTGGATAGTCAAATAAGCGCCAGAGCTTCACAATCTTCAATTCCCATGTGAGGTAATCTCCAGGATCAATGGAACCATCAAACTTGGGAATCAAGAACTTTGGCTTGCCCAAACCATCATCAGCAGCTTGGTTGGGAACACGTTGAGCACGCCCAAGAGGAGAAAGCCCACGGCCATGAGGAGGTGTATGTACAGGAGGAATAGCACGTCCCCTGCCAACATGTGGAGCAGCATCAACCGCGCTACCCTCATCAAAGTCATCAAAGGCATCATCATGTTGAGGTTCCTGTCTTCTATGTATGGCGGCTGTCAAGTCCTCAATGGAACGTTGCAAAGTGGCGACATTGACATTGAGTGCAGCCACTTGCGTTTGGATAGTATCAACTGATCCAACATTCTGATCCAATCTCATATTCATATCCTGGAGATTTTTGTCAATGGCATCTGTCGTGTTAGTAAACACACGTGTCAAGTGGGACTTCAAAGCCTCATATTCGCGCCAATTAACAAGCTCCTCATCCTTCTTTTTCTGCGACACAACATCACCATCACTAGAAGACATGATTAGTAGGTTAGTGCAAAAATCAAAACTTGTATGGTGGAAACTCTCACAACTCACTCACAACTAATAAGAAAGGAGATCTTACTGTTCCAAGGTGAATAGAGATGCTCTACCAAACAAAATCAAAGACGGATGCACTGATGTGATGAAGTGAATATCAAAGGTATAGAGAACAATCGCAGGGCACACAGGTTATTTATGGTGGAGCTATAGGTATGGAATCATATCTACACCGCAAACAAGTCCTAGTGCTGATCGTACAAATACCCAAAAAACACACACGTGGAGAAAAACGTGGAAATGCAACTATGAAGGGTGTTGCACTACTCTCGAGAGACACTAGCAAAGCTCAAAGTAAACAGGCACAAGATTGCTCAATCTACCAGTGCACAAATATATCACTAGGCCTCTTGCTCAAATTCTCTTCCTTTTTTCTTTTTGTATAGATATTTTTGCTTTTCTATTGCTATCTTGCTTTTTCTATTTTTTATATATAACACACGACCAATTACAAAGTACATCACCAAAATCCTAAGAGCAACCTGTAGGAGCAGAAACTAGTCTCAATGGGCAAGTTCCTAGACCTATGTAATAGATTGGTTGTGGCTAAGGTTAAGGAAAAGTGCAAATTTTATCACACTTTGAAATTATGGTGTCGTGGCAGAAAAACAGCTCAAAATCCTATCGTGGCAGAAAAATCCTGCCGTGGCAGAAAAACAGCCAGAAATCCTATCGTGGCAGAGCGGGGCAGAGCAGCGGGCGCGCGGTAGTGAAACACACGGAAATCATGCCACGGCAGAGCGGCGGTAGCGCGCGGCAGAAAAAGTGTGCCGCGGCAGAGTCTTGCTCGGACTCGGTTTCGCGGCAGAGAAACCAGATGTTATGGGGTAACCCCATGGGTGGCCCGATCTTCACGGATCTCGTGGTCAAATCAATGGGAAAGTGAGGGGAAAGGGAGAAGGTAGCGGAAGCGAACGCACACCTCGCTAAGAACACGATGAACACACGCAAAACACACACGATACAAGGCCGATTGCTCTCACCGGTGGCCACTGGTCCGATAGAATCCTCGCAAGGAAAGATCGGTCAACGTGCTCCCTCGATCCCACACGGAGAGGGAATAACACCTTGGAGAGGGTCTTGACGTCTTGGCAAAGGGACACCGATGCCAAGGCCTTGTACAACGAGGGAGGCGCGATGCAAACTCCAACGAGGTGGTGACGATAGTCGATCCTCTTTGGTAGAAGGGGATGAGGCAAAACTAGAGATTCCACAAAGGGGGTTTTCTTTAGTCTATCATCTATGCCTAGGGTTACATGAGGGGGTGGGGCACTATATATAGGCCAGTCACTAGTTCAAGGGTACTTTAGGAATAAAAGGGAAAAGTCCGGGACAAAATGGGCCAAAGGCCAGGTGGGCGGCCAGCAGGTCTTGACGCTTAGGCCGGAGACTCCGGTGTGGGGTCCGGAGACTCCGGTGTGGGCCGGAGACTCCGGTCTGTCTCCGGTGTTGTCTCCGGAAGGGCCTTCTGGCTGTCATCAAGCTTGATCTAAGGGTCAGTCCGGAGATGGGGCCGGAGACTCCGGGGTCTGCAGGCCGGAGACTCTGGTGTCTTCAGGCCGGAGACTCTGGTGCTCCAGCTGCTGCTTCTTCCGTCTTCTCTTCCAAGACTCCATCTTGTCGGGTCTGGTGCTCCAGGCTTCCTCCAATGCCCCCGTACTTGTTGGTGTGAACCTATCATTGATATGGGACGGAGTATGAAGTAGTATGCCATTCAAGAGGTTAGGAAGTAGGTTCGCATAGAGGAACGGATTCACCTTTGGAGTCCATGATGACTTGGCATAAGTTGGAGACCATGATGTGGTAACGACCGAAGGTCGGGCTACATCATCTCCCCTCCCTTCAAAAAGAGTCATCCTCGACTCTACATGCTTATCACAAAGTAGAAGATGCCGAGAGACCTTCTTGATCCTGGGGTTCACCATATAGTCGTCCTCGGGAAGATTGAATTGACAACATTCAATGTTCCGTCACTTTCCATGAAGCCTACAAAGCTCACAACAAAAGCGAAGCAACACTCAAAGCATAGCCAATTCATGAAGATTATAGCATGAGTCCTCAAGTAGAGTGAAGTCACCTTAGGAAGAAGAGATAACTCGTTGAAGGGCAGCCATAGGTAACTCTCTACGGTTCGTCTTGTCAACTTATATTCCATAGAGGTTGATGTGGAAGAAATTGTACCTTCACACAACAAAGACCAAGCAACATATGTTTGTGTGTGATAGAGGAGCATGTCATTTGTGGCATGTCCATTCTTGTTCACAACACTATTAGCACAACTCAAGTATAGCAAACGGGATGCATATGCAAGGTCCAAGTGCATGGAAATTGTTTGAACTTCATTCAAATGTGGGAACTCAAAAACTCCATAAGGCTCCTTAGTGTGGCATTCAAAGCAATTGACTAAGATATAGATCAACATCTTTGATGCAAGAGTAGGAGAATTCGGCAAAAACACATCTGGAAGAACATCCAAAACAACATCATTATGTGTGCAAGCCAACCATTGGAAAGAACAATTGTTCAATATGTTGGATGCCATACACATATCATCAAAAGCCAAAATCATGGGGGTATGAGTATCGCAAGCGGAAGCAGGAACAACAATGTGCAAACAAACCATATGAAAGAGCAAGTGGTCCTTATGTTTGTTGCAACACTATACGAGAGACTTGGGAGCTCTCATAACAATACATGCTCATAATGGCATTATGGTTGCATAGAAACATCGGAAAGAGAAATTGTTCAACCTTTTTGTGGCAACACACAAAGCATCAATATCCAATAGCAATGAGACATGATTGTCACAAGGTGGAAGAATACCATCAACATGCTTGCAAGCAAACCATAGGAAAGAGCAATTTGTCAACATGAAAGATGCAAAGCATGCAAAAGGTATCAGAGATGGGTTCGATCTTGAACTCACTTGTGGGATGCTCTCTAGAGCTATTTTTGTCAACTCGTGCTCAACCGAGGTTGACATGATCGTTCGGGTACCTACACACATAATAGCTAAAAGGAACAACGTGTGTGCATGGTAGAGAAACACATCATCCATCATGACGTATCTCTTCTTGTGCACATCACCATGAGTGTCAATCAAGTATGAAATAGATGCATGGTGAGTATGCAAGTGGTGAACATGCTTATCATGGCATTTACAAAATTTGAGAAAGCTATGGGGGCCATCTCAATAGAAAGCATATGGGAATTATTGTTGCAAGCAAACAAGTGAAAGAGCAATTGTTCATCTTATTGCAAGAAACGGGAGAGATTGTAAAACAGTCATGACAAAGCATGGTTCGAGGAGTACCATTGGTAACATCATTGTAAGCAAAACATTGGAAAGAGCAATTGTTCAACAAAGTGCAAGCAATGATATCATCAACGTAACGTTTAGAGCATGGTATGTCTATGTCAACATCATCACAATCAAATAATTTCACATGCTCAACATTATGCAAAGGCAAAGTATCACATGGAAATACCAATGAGTCAAATGCGATATCAGAAACATCATCCATAACATTCCAATCATCACAAGTCATCATGTCCACTAGTGGGATCATGGCATCATCAACACCCTTATTTTCACCTTGTTCATACCTCTCATATGAAGTGGGTGTTGTGGTAGTATTAGCCTCCATGTGGGTGACTTCTTCATCCAATATGGGGATGGCATCACCTTCATCCACCATGTACATCTTCTTGTTTGGAGGCATCAACATCTCCAAGCTTGGAGCTTCTTGATCCATGGAACCTAGAACATCATGAGAAAACACACTAGAGGTAGAGGGTAAGTCGTTTGAAATCAAAGTGGTCTCACATGACCTCTCAACTACCACTCTCAACTCATTCGGTATATCACTCATGCCCTCCAAATGGAAGCACTCAATCTCACGTATGGTGGAGTCACTCATCTCACTCTTGTTTTCACTCAAGTGGGCTAAGTGGCTCTCATACTCACATGGGATTGGTACCACATCATCACTCAAGCACATAGGGATAGGCTCGGTTTTCTCAACTCCTTGCGCCTCCTTTGGTGAAGGTAAAATCCCATGCTCACCATTCTTGACCTTGTCGTCGCCATCTTGTGGTGTAGGCCCTTGTCTTGGAGCTTGCTCATCCTTTTCTATGGCCTCCTTGGCTTGTGTAGACATCTTCTTGGTGTACTCGTCCAACTTGGCAAAGTAGAGGTCTTCGTCTTCCTCATCCATGAAGGTGCATGCGTCATCTAGAACATCAAGTTTGGGCATTGAAGCTTGATGGCGTGGAGGAGAGCTTGATCTTGGTGCCATTTTGGTGGTGGCACGAGTAGTTGAAGGTGCCTTACGATGGTGTCGACGGAGGTCATTGGCGTGCCTTGCCAAAGGTTGATGTAGATGGTGCACTTGGTCATCCACATGATGCTCGCGATGATGCTTCTTGTCCTTGGCACTCTTCTTGGTGAGGCGTTGTAATGAGCGCAAAGCATCTTTAGTCTTGGCCATCATGCTCATGGTTTTTGCGAAGTTGTTGTCCATGTCGCTCTTGAAGTTGTTGAGGGAGCTTTCGAACTTGTCGATGTGATGGTGGACCTTGGCGCTCTCGAGGTGGAGGCTTCCTCTTGGTCGATGCGACTTGAGGAGCTTGTCGTTGTCGTTCTTGAAGTCTTCCATGCTTGGGGAGTTATTGTTGTTGTAGAACTCCATATCACCCAAGCATGTGGAGCCATTGTCGGTGTAGTGCTCCATCATGTCATCCATGCTTGTGGAGGCATATGCACAGTGGCTCATCGTGGATTCTTCATAGAAATCATCCTCAGTTTTGGAGTCCCTAGACATGTTTCACAAGACCAAGTGGTGTATATGGAAGTGGTAGGGGGTTAGGAATGCAACGTCAAACCTTACTTTACCTTGGAAGATAGTATCGTGCAAGTGGCAACACTTGTGAGCAATCAAAACCAAGCAAAGTGAAGTTCACGCGGAATACCAAAACCAACTAACCACTAAAAAACACACACACACACACAAAGCTTATGGTGGATGGTTATGGAAGGTGGCGTGTCCAAGAACAATCCAAACTCAAGATGTTGTAATGGCAAGTAAAGAACCACGATGATCACGAAGCAAAACAAGTCAATCCACAAGAAGGAAATATGTACAAGGAAACACACTCGGTGGGATAAATGGGACTTGTGCGACGGAGAAAGGGAGCTAAGAACCAAATAATTACCTAGCGAAGACTATAAGCTCGTGTCGCACAAGTGCAAGGAGAGACGCTAGTTCGATTGCAATAAATTGGTGGGCTACAAGATATGCACAATAAGTACCACCTATTTGATGTTCATCGAGCTTGCGCTTCCTATTCTATGAGGCACTTGCTTGGTTCTTTCTTTTTCTTCTTTCTCTTTTTCTATTTTTTTCTTTTTTTCTTTTCTTTTTGCTTGCCCCTTCCTTGTGCCAACAAGTATACAAGATAACTATATGAGATAGCGCGCTCACAACTTTTGCTCGAAATTCTACAAGGTATCCAATGTGCATAGACCAAGCAATCATAGGAGGAACTAGTCTCAATAGGTGTTTGTTGGTCGCAAAGATAGTGTAGCTCACAAAGGGATGCAAGTGGGGAGAAGTCGGCAGAATTTTTATACCTTTCGTCACCGATCTTCACCCTTTATTGGTGGATTCCGCCTTGATCATGGAATTTGGATGGAGTAGATAGTATGAACCACGGATATGATGATGTAGAGCTCCTTCTCCTCTTCAAAATGAGCTAAAGAACACCAAAATCCGAGTTTGTATGCAAAAGTTATGCTCAAAACCGTGAAGCAGATTTGCTGTCAGCAAGGGGGGCGGACAGTCCGGGGCGCGCAGGCCGGACAGTCTGGCCGGGCCAGATATTCCGGTCAGTTTAGGCCGAAAACTCCGGTGTGGTGGATATTCTAATCCGTTTTGGCCGGACAGTCCGGTCCAGTCGAACCAGAACTTCTAGAACATGAACGGGACGAGTTTTGGCGGAAAAAGTCGAACCAAAACGTCAAATTGATGGGGGAAATCAAGGAATTAGGCTATGGAAACGCAGGGAAAGGTAGATCAACAAGTTTATCAAGTAATCCACAGATGAAAACCTACCAAAACGCACTCAAATCACAGATCGGTCCAAAACACGAATTGGGGCTATTTTGGGTGGAATTTTCGAATTTATGGGGAAAAAGACCAAATCGAGGAGAAATCCATGGCAACCGAAAGCTGCTGATACCAGATGTTATGGGTTGACACAAGATTCACTCGATTTTGTGGTTTTTCAAGAAAAAATTTGGTGGGGAAGAACGAGGGTGAAATTCGTGGCAACTTGGGCTCTGATGCCAGATGTTATGGGGTAACCCCGTGGGTGGCCCGATCTTCACGGATCTCGTGGTCAAATTGATGGGAAAGCGAGGGGAAAGGGAGAAGGTAGCGGAAGTGAACGCACACCTCGCGAAGAACACGATGAACACACGCAAAACACACACGATACAAGGCCGATTGCTCTCACCGGTGGCCACCGGTCCGATAGAATCCTCGCAAGGAAAGATCGGTCAATGTGCTCCCTCAATCCCACGCGGAGAGGGAAGAACACCTTGGAGAGGGTCTTTACATCTTGGCAAAGGGACACCGATGCCAAGGCCTTGTACAACGAGGGAGGCGCAATGCAAACTCCAACGAGGTGGTGATGATAGTCGATCCCCTTTGGTAGAAGGGGATGAGGCAAAACTAGAGATTCCACAAAGGGGGTTTTCTTTAGTCTATCATCTATGCCTAGGGTTACATGAGGGTGTGGGGCACTATATATAGGCCAGCCACTAGTTCAAGGGTACTTTAGGAATAAAAGGGAAAGTCTGGGCGGACTAAGGGGTACATGGGCCAAAGGCCCAGCTAGCGGCACGCAGGCCCATACGCTTAGGCCGGAGACTCCGGTGTGGGGTCCGGAGACTCCGGTGTGGGCCAGAGACTCCGGTCTGTCTCTGGTGTTGTCTCCGGAGGGGCCTTCTGGATGTCCTCAAGCTCGATCTGAGGGTCAGTCCGGAGATGGGGCCAGAGACTCCGGGGTTTGCAGGCCGGAGACTCCGGTACTCCAGCTGCTGCTTCTTCCGTCTTCTCTTCCAAGACTCCATCTTGTCGGGCTTGGTGCTCCAGGCTTGCTCTCATGGCTTCGTACTTGTTGGTGTGAACCTATCATTGATATGGGACGGAGTATGAAGTAGTATGCCATTCAAGAGGGTAGGAAGTAGGTTCGCATAGAGGAACGGATTCACCTTTGGAGTCCATGATGACTTGGCATAAGTTGGAGACCATGATGTGGTAACGACCGAAGGTCGGGCTACATCACCAGATGTTTCCCTACCGCGGCAGAATCGGTAAGTAATTTTTTTTATTATGGCAAACCGACTTGGCCAGGAGTAAAACACAAGTACTCTTTGGTAGATCGGATTTTCTAGAGGCGGCAGAAGAACAAGGTGATGGATTCAACTAGAACAAGAAGAAAACAACAAAAAATAAAACTAGATCTAGACTAAAGGAAGACACGACCAGCAACTATTTCTCGTCTACGATGTAATCTAGGCTATGGCGAATTTTTTGTGGGGCTATTTTTTGTATAGGACGAAAACACTCTCTAATCTATGGATGGATTGCGGATTGCTTACCGAGGCAACAAGGAAATCTGACACCAAGATGATATGGGGTGGCCCGATCTTCTCAGCAAACTCTTGTCGATGATTTGGTGGATGATAGATAACTAGTGCGTAGCTATGATCTCTCCCGCTCGATCCTTGATGCCAATGCAACAGCTCTCGAACCTTGTAGGATATTCACAACACCAAACTCTTGCGCACGCAGCCGTGACCATGAACGGTAGTATGCAATCTACTAATTCCCAATGGAACAACAGATCACACTCAAGTATAGTTGATAGATTCGAACACAGGGAAATTCCAGAGGTTCTATGAAAGAAACAACTCCAAAATATTTTAACATGGTCTAAAAAACCCTAACTACGGCGCCCCCACCTATTTATGAGTTCAGGGGTGGCGGCCTAAGGGGGAACCCGAGTTGGTTCCACCCAACCTAGATACAAACCTGCCACAAAGTGGCTCGGCCAAACTGACTCTGTCGTGGCAGAGTTTTAGTCGGCTTCTCTATAGCGGCAGCCTGCCGTGGCAGAGCTGGACTCCGTTTTCCTGCCACGGCAGCCTGCCGTGGCAGAGAATTGGGGCTTTTCTCTGCCGCGGCAGAGAACATCCTTCTCTTGTTGATCTTTGGCTTGGACAGCTCCTTGCGCTTCCTCCCTCTCCTCCCTCGCACATTCTTCATTGATCAACACACCTTGTTCCATTAGATCCTCGCTCCATGCTACGCTTCTTCTCCCAAGTATCAGATCATGCAATAATTCAAAGACTTAGGTAGTACAAAATTCTCATTAATTAAAACACTAGGTTCATTAAGAAACAAGTTCACCTGTTGTTCTAGTAGCTTAGCACGAGCTCTTGTGATTGGTCCAATCCTTATCTCATTGGATTGATCCTTCTTTGCAATTGGAACATCTGCATTAGCAATTGGGGTAGGTGTACCCGTAGGGATGTCCTCATCAACACTGATCCACCAGTGTCATTTCATGTGTTATTTTCCTAAAACCACATTGATCCACATGACCACACAGATTCTAGTGGATTTGTGATGCAACTTCTGCCACACTAGTGCAACATGCAATGTGGAAGTTGTTTTCCTACGTGCTTTTGGTCTCTAAGACCATCGTTTGACACATTGATCCACTAGTGTCATTGCATGTGTTCTTTTCCTAAAACCACATTGATCCACTAGTGTCATTGCATGTGTTATTTTCCTAAAACCACATTGATCCACTAGTGTTATTGCATGTGTGTTCTTCTCCTAAACCAGATTGATCCACTAGTGTCATTGATCCACATGACCATGTTGCATGTGTTCTTTTCGTAAAACCACTCCACTAGTGTCATTGATCCACATGACCACATATTGCATGTGTTCATTTCCTAAACCAGATTGATCTATAGGACCACACACACTCTAGTGAATTCTATGATGCAACTTCTGCCACACTGGTGAAACATGCAATGTGGAAGCTGCTTTCCTATGTGTTTTTGGTCTCTATGACCATGGTCTGACACATGTATCCACTAGTGTCATTGCATGTGTTCTTTTCCTAAAACCACATTGATCCACTAGTGTCATTGCATATGAGTTCTTTTCCTAAACTACATTGATCCACTAGTGTCATTGATCCACATGACCACATTGCATGTATTCTTTTCCTAAAATTACATTGATCCACTAGTGTCATTGTATGTGTTCTTTTCCTAAAACACATTGATCCACATGACCACACACATTCCAGTGGATTCTGTGATGCATCTTCTACCACACTGGTGGAACATGCAATGTGGCAGCTTTTTTCCTATGTGTTTTTGGTCTCTCTGACCATGGTCTGACACATGGATCCACTAGTGTCATTGGATATGTTCTTTTCCTAAAACCTTAATAATCAACAAGTGTCATTGTATGTGTTCTTTTCCTAAAACCACATTGATCCACTAGTGTCATTGCATGTGTGTTCTTTTCCTAAAACCACATTGTTCCACTAGTGTCATTGGTCCACATGACCATATTTCATCTGTTCTTTTACTAAAACCACATTGAACCACTAGTGTCATTGATCCACATGACTATAATGCATGTGTTCTTTTCCTAAACCACATTGATACACATGACCAGACACACTCCAGTGGATTTTGTAATGGAACTTCTGCCCCACTAGTGCAACATGCAATGCTGAAGTTGCTTTTCTATGTGTTTTTGGTCTCCGTGACAATGGTTTAACACATGGATCACAAGAGTCATGGCATGTGTTCTTTTCCTAGAACCACATTGATCCACTAGTGTCAATGCATGTGTTCTTTTCCTAAAACCACATTGATCCACTAGTGTCATTGATTCACATGACCACATTGCATGTGTTCTTTTCCTAAAACAACATTGATCCACTAGTGTCATTGATCTACATGACCACATATTGCATGTGTTCTTTTCCTAAACCACATTGGTCCACTAGTGTCAATGATCGACATGACCATGTTGCATGTGTTGTTTTCCTAAACCACATAGATCCACAGGACCACACACACTCTAGTGGATTCTGTGATGCAACTTATGCCACACTTGTGCAACATGCAATGTGGAAGCTGCTTTCCTATGTGTTTTTGGTCTTTGTGACCATGGTTTGACACATGTATCCACTAGTGTCATTGCATGTGTTTTTTTATGAAACCACATTGATCCACTAGTGTCATTGCATGTGTTCGTTTCCTAAAACTACATTGATCCACTAGTGTCATTACATGTGTGTTCTTTTCCTAAAACCACATTGTTCCACTAGTGTCATTGATATACATGACCACATTTCATGTGTTCTTTTCCTAAAACCACATTGATCCACATGACCACATTACATGTGTTCTTTTCCTAAACCACATTGATACACATGACCAGACACACTCTAGTGGATTCTCTGATGCAACTTCTGCCACACTTGTGCAACATTCCATGTTGAAGATGCTTTCCTATGTGTTTTTGGTCTCTGTGACCATGGTTTGACACATGGATCCACTGGAGTCATTGCATGTGTTCTTTTCCTAAAACCACATTGATCCACTAGTGTCATTGCATGTATGTTCTTTTCCTAAACCACATTGATCCACTAGTGTCATTGATACACATGACCACATTGCATGTGTTCTTTTCCTAAAACCACATTGATCCACTAGTGTCATTGATTCACATGACCACATTGCATGTGTTCTTTTCCTAAAACCACATTGATCCACTAGTGTCATTGATCCACATGAACACATATTGCATGTGTTCTTTTCCTAAACCACATTGGTCCACTAGTGTCAATGATCCACATGACCACATTGCATGTGTTCTTTTCCTAAACCACATTGATCCACCGGACCACACACACTCTAGTGGATTCTGTGATGCAACTTCTGCCACACTGGTGCAACATGCAATGTGGAAGCTGCTTTCCTATGTGTGTTTGGTCTCTATGACCATGGTCTGACACTTGTATCCACTAGTGTCATTGCAGATGTTTTTTTTCCTACAACCACATTGATCCACTAGTGTCGTTGCATGTGTTCTTTTCCTAAAACCACATTGATACACTAATGTCATTACATGTGTGTTCTTTTCCTAAACCACAATGATCCATTGGACTCATTGATCCACATGACCACATTGCATGTGTTCTTTTCCTAAAATCACATTGATCCACTAGTGTGATTGCATGTGTTGTTTTCCTAAAACAACACTGATCCACATGACCACACACATTCCAGTGCATTCTGCGATGCAACTTCTGCCACACTAGTGGAACATGCAATGTAGAATCTTTTTGTCCTATGTGTTTTTGTTCTCTGTGACCATGGTCCGACATGTGGATCCACTAGTGTCATTGCAAGCATTCTTTTCCTAAAACCACATTAATACACTAGTGTCATTGCATGTGTTGTTTTCCTAAAACTACATTGATCTACTAGTGTCATTGCATGTGTGTTGTTTTCCTAAAACCACATTGTTCCACTAGTGTCATCCATCCACATGACCACATTTCATGTGTTCTTTTCCTAAAACCACATTGATCCACTAGGGTCATTGATCCTCATGAGCCCATTGCATGTGTTCTTTTCCTAAACCACATTGATACACATGACCATACACACTCCAGTGGATTCTGTGATGCAACTTCTTCCCTTGGTGCCATATGCAATGTTGAAGCTGCTTTCCTATGTGTTTTTGGTCTCCGTGATAATGGTTTGACACATGGATCCACTAGAGTCATTGCATGTGTTCTTTTCCTAAACCACATTGATCCACTAGTGTCATTGCATGTGTTCTTTTCCTAAAACCACATTGATCCACAGTGTCATTGCATGTGTGTTGTTTTCCTAAAGCCACATTGATTCACTAGTGTCATTGATTCACATGACCACATTGCATGTGTTCTTTTCCTAAAACCACATTGATCCACTAGTGTCATTGATCCAAATGACCACATATTGCATGTGTTCTTTTCCTAAATCACATTGGTCTACTAGTGTCAATGATCCACACGACCACATTGCATATGTTCTTTTCCTAAACCACATTGATCCACAGGACCACACACACTCTAGTGGATTCGGTGATGCAACTTATGCCACACTGGTGTAACATGAAATGTGGAAGCTACTTTCCTATGTGTTTTTGGTCTCTCTGACCATGGTCTGACACATGTATCCACTAGTGTCATTGCATGTGTTTTTTTTATAAAACCACATTGATCCACTAGTGTCATTGTATGTGTTCTTTTCCTAAAACTACATGTATCAACTAGTGTCATTACATGTCTATTCTTTTCCTAAAACCACATTGTTCCACTAGTGTCATTGATCTACATGACCGCATTTCATGTGTTCTTTTCCTAAAACCACATTGACACACATGACGAGATTGCATGTGTTCTTTTCCTAAACCACATTGATACACATGACCATACACACTCGAGTGGATTCTCTGATACAACTTCTGCTACACTAGTGCAGCGTGCAATGTTGAAGATGCTTTCCTATGTTTTTTTGGTCTTTGTGACCATGGTTTGACACATCGATCCACTAGAGTCATTGCATGTGTTCTTTTCCTAAAACCTCATTGATCCACTAGTGTCATTGCATGTATGTTCTTTTCCTAAACCACATTGATCCACTATTGTCATTGATACACATGACCACATTGCATGTGTTATTTTGCTAAAACCACATTGATCCACATGACCACACATATTCCAGTGTATTCTATGATGCAACTTCTGCCACACTGTTGCAACATGCAATGTGGAAGCTGCTTTACTACGTGTTTTTTGTCTCTGTGACCATGCATTGACACATAAATCGACTAGTGTCATTGCATGTGTTCTTTTCCTAAAACCACATTGATCCACTAGTGTCATTGGATTTGTTCTCTTCCTAAAACCACATTGATCCACTAGTGGCATTACATGTGTGTTCTTCTCCTAACACCACATTGATCCACTAGTGTCATTGATTCACATGACCACATTGCATGTGTTCTTTTCCTAAAACCACATTGATCCACTAGTGTCATTGATCCACATGAACACATATTGCATGTGTTCTTTTCCTAAACCACATTGGTCCACTAGTGTCAATGATCCACATGACCACATTGCATGTGTTCTTTTCCTAAACCACATTGATCCACCGGACCACACACACTCTAGTGGATTCTGTGATGCAACTTCTGCCACACTGGTGCAACATGCAATGTGGAAGCTGCTTTCCTATGTGTGTTTGGTCTCTATGACCATGGTCTGACACTTGTATCCACTAGTGTCATTGCAGATGTTTTTTTTCCTACAACCACATTGATCCACTAGTGTCATTGCATGTGTTCTTTTCCTAAAACCACATTGATACACTAATGTTATTACATGTGTGTTCTTTTCCTAAACCACAATGATCCATTGGACTCATTGATCCACATGACCACATTGCATGTGTTCTTTTCCTAAAATCACATTGATCCACTAGTGTGATTGCATGTGTTGTTTTCCTAAAACAACACTGATCCACATGACCACACACATTCCAGTGCATTCTGCGATGCAACTTCTGCCACACTAGTGGAACATGCAATGTAGAATCTTTTTGTCCTATGTGTTTTTGTTCTCTGTGACCATGGTCCGACATGTGGATCCACTAGTGTCATTGCAAGCATTCTTTTCCTAAAACCACATTAATACACTAGTGTCATTGCATGTGTTGTTTTCCTAAAACTACATTGATCTACTAGTGTCATTGCATGTGTGTTGTTTTCCTAAAACCACATTGTTCCACTAGTGTCATCCATCCACATGACCACATTTCATGTGTTCTTTTCCTAAAACCACATTGATCCACTAGGGTCATTGATCCTCATGAGCCCATTGCATGTGTTCTTTTCCTAAACCACATTGATACACATGACCATACACACTCCAGTGGATTCTGTGATGCAACTTCTTCCCTACTGGTGCCATATGCAATGTTGAAGCTGCTTTCCTATGTGTTTTTGGTCTCCGTGATAATGGTTTGACACATGGATCCACTAGAGTCATTGCATGTGTTCTTTTCCTAAAACCACATTGATCCACTAGTGTCATTGCATGTGTTCTTTTCCTAAAACCACATTGATCCACCAGTGTCATTGCATGTGTGTTGTTTTCCTAAAGCCACATTGATTCACTAGTGTCATTGATTCACATGACCACATTGCATGTGTTCTTTTCCTAAAACCACATTGATCCACTAGTGTCATTGATCCAAATGACCACATATTGCATGTGTTCTTTTCCTAAATCACATTGGTCTACTAGTGTCAATGATCCACACGACCACATTGCATATGTTCTTTTCCTAAACCACATTGATCCACAGGACCACACACACTCTAGTGGATTCGGTGATGCAACTTATGCCACACTGGTGTAACATGAAATGTAAGCTACTTTCCTATGTGTTTTTGGTCTCTCTGACCATGGTCTGACACATGTATCCACTAGTGTCATTGCATGTGTTTTTTTTATAAAACCACATTGATCCACTAGTGTCATTGTATGTGTTCTTTTCCTAAAACTACATGTATCAACTAGTGTCATTACATGTCTATTCTTTTCCTAAAACCACATTGTTCCACTAGTGTCATTGATCTACATGACCGCATTTCATGTGTTCTTTTCCTAAAACCACATTGACACACATGACGAGATTGCATGTGTTCTTTTCCTAAACCACATTGATACACATGACCATACACACTCGAGTGGATTCTCTGATACAACTTCTGCTACACTAGTGCAGCGTGCAATGTTGAAGATGCTTTCCTATGTTTTTTTGGTCTTTGTGACCATGGTTTGACACATCGATCCACTAGAGTCATTGCATGTGTTCTTTTCCTAAAACCTCATTGATCCACTAGTGTCATTGCATGTATGTTCTTTTCCTAAACCACATTGATCCACTATTGTCATTGATACACATGACCACATTGCATGTGTTATTTTGCTAAAACCACATTGATCCACATGACCACACATATTCCAGTGTATTCTATGATGCAACTTCTGCCACACTGTTGCAACATGCAATGTGGAAGCTGCTTTCCTACGTGTTTTTTGTCTCTGTGACCATGCATTGACACATAAATCGACTAGTGTCATTGCATGTGTTCTTTTCCTAAAACCACATTGATCCACTAGTGTCATTGGATTTGTTCTCTTCCTAAAACCACATTGATCCACTAGTGTCATTACATGTGTGTTCTTCTCCTAACACCACATTGATCCACTAGTGTCATTGATTCACATGACCACATTGCATGTGTTCTTTTCCTAAAACCACATTGATCCACTAGTGTCATTGATCCACATGAACACATATTGCATGTGTTCTTTTCCTAAACCACATTGGTCCACTAGTGTCAATGATCCACATGACCACATTGCATGTATGTTCTTTTCCTAAACCACATTGATCCACTATTGTCATTGATACACATGACCACATTGCATGTGTTATTTTGCTAAAACCACATTGATCCACATGACCACACATATTCCAGTGTATTCTATGATGCAACTTCTGCCACACTGTTGCAACATGCAATGTGGAAGCTGCTTTCCTACGTGTTTTTTGTCTCTGTGACCATGCATTGACACATAAATCGACTAGTGTCATTGCATGTGTTCTTTTCCTAAAACCACATTGATCCACTAGTGTCATTGGATTTGTTCTCTTCCTAAAACCACATTGATCCACTAGTGTCATTACATGTGTGTTCTTCTCCTAACACCACATTGATCCACTAGTGTCATTGATTCACATGACCACATTGCATGTGTTCTTTTCCTAAAACCACATTGATCCACTAGTGTCATTGATCCACATGAACACATATTGCATGTGTTCTTTTCCTAAACCACATTGGTCCACTAGTGTCAATGATCCACATGACCACATTGCATGTGTTCTTTTCCTAAACCACATTGATCCACCGGACCACACACACTCTAGTGGATTCTGTGATGCAACTTCTGCCACACTGGTGCAACATGCAATGTGGAAGCTGCTTTCCTATGTGTGTTTGGTCTCTATGACCATGGTCTGACACTTGTATCCACTAGTGTCATTGCAGATGTTTTTTTTCCTACAACCACATTGATCCACTAGTGTCATTGCATGTGTTCTTTTCCTAAAACCACATTGATACACTAATGTCATTACATGTGTGTTCTTTTCCTAAACCACAATGATCCATTGGACTCATTGATCCACATGACCACATTGCATGTGTTCTTTTCCTAAAATCACATTGATCCACTAGTGTGATTGCATGTGTTGTTTTCCTAAAACAACACTGATCCACATGACCACACACATTCCAAAGGTGCATTCTCATGATGCAACTTCTGCCACACTAGTGGAACATGCAATGTAGAATCTTTTTGTCCTATGTGTTTTTGTTCTCTGTGACCATGGTCCGACATGTGGATCCACTAGTGTCATTGCAAGCATTCTTTTCCTAAAACCACATTAATACACTAGTGTCATTGCATGTGTTGTTTTCCTAAAACTACATTGATCTACTAGTGTCATTGCATGTGTGTTGTTTTCCTAAAACCACATTGTTCCACTAGTGTCATCCATCCACATGACCACATTTCATGTGTTCTTTTCCTAAAACCACATTGATCCACTAGGGTCATTGATCCTCATGAGCCCATTGCATGTGTTCTTTTCCTAAACCACATTGATACACATGACCATACACACTCCAGTGGATTCTGTGATGCAACTTCTTCCCTACTGGTGCCATATGCAATGTTGAAGCTGCTTTCCTATGTGTTTTTGGTCTCCGTGATAATGGTTTGACACATGGATCCACTAGAGTCATTGCATGTGTTCTTTTCCTAAAACCACATTGATCCACTAGTGTCATTGCATGTGTTCTTTTCCTAAAACCACATTGATCCACCAGTGTCATTGCATGTGTGTTGTTTTCCTAAAGCCACATTGATTCACTAGTGTCATTGATTCACATGACCACATTGCATGTGTTCTTTTCCTAAAACCACATTGATCCACTAGTGTCATTGATCCAAATTACCACATATTGCATGTGTTCTTTTCCTAAATCACATTGGTCTACTAGTGTCAATGATCCACACGACCACATTGCATATGTTCTTTTCCTAAACCACATTGATCCACAGGACCACACACACTCTAGTGGATTCGGTGATGCAACTTATGCCACACTGGTGTAACATGAAATGTGGAAGCTACTTTCCTATGTGTTTTTGGTCTCTCTGACCATGGTCTGACACATGTATCCACTAGTGTCATTGCATGTGTTTTTTTTATAAAACCACATTGATCCACTAGTGTCATTGTATGTGTTCTTTTCCTAAAACTACATGTATCAACTAGTGCCATTACATGTCTATTCTTTTCCTAAAACCACATTGTTCCACTAGTGTCATTGATCTACATGACCGCATTTCATGTGTTCTTTTCCTAAAACCACATTGACACACATGACGAGATTGCATGTGTTCTTTTCCTAAACCACATTGATACACATGACCATACACACTCGAGTGGATTCTCTGATACAACTTCTGCTACACTAGTGCAGCGTGCAATGTTGAAGATGCTTTCCTATGTTTTTTTGGTCTTTGTGACCATGGTTTGACACATCGATCCACTAGAGTCATTGCATGTGTTCTTTTCCTAAAACCTCATTGATCCACTAGTGTCATTGCATGTATGTTCTTTTCCTAAACCACATTGATCCACTATTGTCATTGATACATGACCACATTGCATGTGTTATTTTGCTAAAACCACATTGATCCACATGACCACACATATTCCAGTGTATTCTATGATGCAACTTCTGCCACACTGTTGCAACATGCAATGTGGAAGCTGCTTTCCTACGTGTTTTTTGTCTCTGTGACCATGCATTGACACATAAATCGACTAGTGTCATTGCATGTGTTCTTTTCCTAAAACCACATTGATCCACTAGTGTCATTGGATTTGTTCTCTTCCTAAAACCACATTGATCCACTAGTGTCATTACATGTGTGTTCTTCTCCTAACACCACATTGATCCACTAGTGTCATTGATTCACATGACCACATTGCATGTGTTCTTTTCCTAAAACCACATTGATCCACTAGTGTCATTGATCCACATGAACACATATTGCATGTGTTCTTTTCCTAAACCACATTGGTCCACTAGTGTCAATGATCCACATGACCACATTGCATGTGTTCTTTTCCTAAACCACATTGATCCACCGGACCACACACACTCTAGTGGATTCTGTGATGCAACTTCTGCCACACTGGTGCAACATGCAATGTGGAAGCTGCTTTCCTATGTGTGTTTGGTCTCTATGACCATGGTCTGACACTTGTATCCACTACTGTCATTGCAGATGTTTTTTTCCTACAACCACATTGATCCACTAGTGTCATTGTATGTGTCCTTTTCCTAAAACCACATTGATACACTAATGTCATTGCATGTGTGTTCTTTTCCTAAATCACATTGATCCACTAGAGTCATTGATCCACATGACCACATTGCATGTGTTCTTTTCCTAAAATCACATTGATCCACTAGTGTGATTGCATGTGTTGTTTTCCTAAAACAACATTGATCCACATGACCACACACATTCTAGTGGATTCTGTGATGCAATCTGCCACACTGGTGGAACATGCAATGTAGAATCTTTTTTCCTATGTGTTTTTGTTCTTTGTGACCATGGTCTGACATCTGGATACACTAGTGTCATTGCAAGTGTTCTTTTCCTAAAACCACATTGATACACTAGTGTCATTGCATGTGTTGTTTTCCTAAAACCACATTGATCTACTAGTGTCATTGCATGTGTGTTCTTTTCCTAAAACCCATTGTTCCACTAGTGTCATTGATCCACATGACCACATTTCATGTGTTCTTTTCCTAAAACCACATTGATCCACTAGTGTCACTGATCCACATGAGCACATTGCATGTGTTCTTTTCCTAAACCACATTGATACCATGACCAGACACACTCCAGTGGATTCTGGATGCAACTTCTGCCCCACTGGTGCAACATGCAATGTTGAAGCTGCTTTCCTATGTGTTTTTGGTCTCCGTGACAATGGTTTCATATGTGGATCGACTAGTGTCATTGCAAGAATTCTTTTCCTAAAACCACATTGATCCACTAGTGTCATTGCATGTGTTCTTTTCCTAAAACCACAATGATCTACTAGTGTCATTCCATGTGTGTTCTTTTCCTAAAATCACATTGTTCCACTAGTGTCACTGATCCACATGACCACATTTCATGTTTTTTTTTCACAAAACCACATTGATCCACTAGTATCATTGCATTTGTTATTTTCCAAAACCACATTGATCCACTAGTTTCATTGATACACATGACCACATTTCATGTGTTTTATTCCTAAAACAACATTGATCCTCTAGTGTCATTGATCCACATGACCACATATTGCATGTGTTCTTTTCCTAAAACACATTGATCCACATGACCGGACACACTCCAGTAGTTTCTGTGATGCAACTTCTGCCACACTGGTGCAACATGCAATGTTAAAGCTTCTTTCCTACGTGTTTTTGGTCTCTGTGACCATGGTTTGACACATGGATCCACTAGAATCATTGCATGTGTTCTTTTCCTAAAACCACATTGATACACTAGTGTCATTGCATGTGTTCTTTTCCTAAAACCAGAACGATCTACTAGTGTCACTGCATGCGTGTTCTTTTCCTAAAACCAGATTGTTCCACTAGTGTCATTGATCCACATGACCACATTGCATGTGTTCTTTCCTTAAACCATTTGATCCACTACTGTAATTGATCCACATGACCACATTGCATGTGTTCTTTTCCTAAAACTACATTGATACACATGAGCACACACACTCTAGTGGATTCTATGATGCAAATTCTGCCACACTAGTGCTTTCCCATGTGTTTTAGTCTCTGTGACCATGGTTTGACACATGGATCCACTAGAACATTGCATGTGTTATTTTCCTAAAACCACATTGATCCACTAGTGTCATTGAATGTGTTCTTTCCTGAAACCACATTTATCCACTAGTGTCATTGCATGTGTGTTCTTTTCCTAAAACCACATTGATCCACTAGTGTCATTGATCCACATGACCACATTCCATGTATTATATTCCTAAAACCACATTGATCCACTAGTGTCATTGATGCACGTGAACACATTGCATGTGTTCTTTTCCGAAAACCACATTGATCCTCTAGTGTCATTGATCCACATGACCACATTGCATGTGATCTTTTACTAAACCACTTGATCCACATAACCACATTGCATGTGTTCTTTTCCTAAAACCACATTGATCAACCTGACAACACACACTCAAGTCGATTCTGTGATGCAACTTCTGCCACACTAGTGCAACATGAATTGTTGAAGCTGCTTTACTATTTGTTTTTGGTATGTGTGACCATGGTTTGACACATGGATCCACTAGAGTCATTGCATGTCTTCTTTTCGTAAAACCACATTTATCCACTAATGTCATTGCATGTGTTCTTTTCCTAAACCCACATTATTCCACTAGTGTCATTGCATGTTTGTTCTTTTCCTAAAACCACATTGATCCATTAGTGTCATTGATCCACATGACCACATTGCATGTGTTTTTTTCTAAAACCACATTGATCCACTAGTTACATTGATCCAGATTACCACATTGCATTTGTTCTTTTCCTAAACCACATTGATACACATGACCACACGCACTCCAGCGGATTAGGTGATGCAACTTCTGCCACACTGGTGCAACATGCAACATGTATGTTGCTTTCCTATGTGTTTTTGGTCTTTGTGACCATTGTTTGACACATGGATCCACTAGAGCCATTGCATGTGTTCTTTGCCTAAAACCACATTGATCCACTAGCGTCATGGCATGTGTTCTTTTCCTAAAACCACATTGATGCACTAGTATCATTGCATGTCTGTTCTTTTCCTAAAACCACATTGATCCACTTGTGTCATTGATGCACATGACCACATTGCATGTCTTCTTTTCCTAAAACCATATTGATCCACTAGTGTCATTGATCCACATGACCACATATTGCATGTGTTCATTTCCTAAACCACATTGATCCACTAGTGCCATTGATCCACATTACCACATTGCAAGTGTTCTTTTCCTAAAACCACATTGATCCACTAGTGTCATTGCATGTGTTCTTTTCCTAAAACCACAATGATCTACTAGTGTAATTCCATGTGTGTTCTTTTCCTCAAACCACATTTCATGTTTTTTTCACAAAACCACATTGATCCACTAGTTTCATTGCATTTGTTCTTTTCCAAAACCATATTGATCCACTAGTTTCATTGATACACATGACCACATTTCATGTGTTCCTTTCCTAAAACAACATTGATCCACTAGTGTCATTGATCCACATGACCACATATTGCATGTGTTCTTTTCCTAAAACACATTGATCCACATGACCGCACACACTCCAGTGGTTTGTGTGATGCAACTTCTGCCACACTAGTGCAACATGCAATGTTGAAGCTTCTTTCCTACGTGTTTTTGGTCTCTGTGACCATGGTTTAACACATGGATCCACTAGAGTCATTGCAAGTGTTCTTTCCTAAAACCACATTGATCCACTAGTGTCATTGCATGTGTTCTTTTCATAAAACCACAATGATCTACTAGTGTCATTGAATGCGTGTTCTTTTCCTAAAACCAGATTGTTCCACTACTGTCATTGATCCACATGACCACATTGCATGTGTTCTTTCCTTAAACCATTTGATCCACTACTGTCATTGATCCACATGACCACATTGCATGTGTTATTTTCCTAAAACTACATTGATACACATGAGCACACACACTCCAGTGGATTCTATGATGCAACTTCTGCCACACTAGTGCTTTCCTATGTGTTTTTGGTATGTGTGACCATGGTCTGACACATGGATCCATTAGAGTCATTGCATGTCTTCTTTTCGTAAAACCACATTTATCCACTAATGTCATTGCATGTGTTCTTTTCCTAAAACCAGATTGATCCACTAGTGTAATTGCATGTGTGTTCTTTTCCTAAAACCACATTGATCCATTAGTGTCATTGATCCACATGACCACATTGCATGTGTTTTTTTCTGAAACCACATTGATCCACTAGTTACATTGATCCAGATGACCACATTGCATGTGTTATTTTCCTAAACCACATTGATACACATGACCACGAGCACTCCAGCGGATTAGGTGATGCAACTTCAGCCACACTAGTGCAACATGCAATATGGATGTTGCTTTCCTATGTATTTATGGTCTTTGTGACCATTGTTTGACACATGGATCCACTAGAGCCATTGCATGTGTTCTTTGCCTAAAACCACATTGATCCACTAGCGTCATGGCATGTGTTCTTTTCCTAAAACCACATTGGTGCACTAGTGTTATTGCATTTATGTTCTTTTCCTAAAACCGCATTGATCCACTAGTGTCATTGATCCACATGACCACATTGCATGTCTTCTTTTCCTAAAACCATATTGATCCACTAGTGTCATTGATCCACATGACCACATATTGCATGTGTTCATTTCCTAAACCACATTGATCCACTAGTGCCATTGATCCACATTACCACATTGCAAGTGTTCTTTTCCTAAAACCACATTGATCCACTAGTGTCATTGCATGTGTTCTTTTCCTAAAACCACAATGATCTACTAGTGTAATTCCATGTGTGTTCTTTTCCTCAAACCACATTTCATGTTTTTTTCACAAAACCACATTGATCCACTAGTTTCATTGCATTTGTTCTTTTCCAAAACCATATTGATCCACTAGTTTCATTGATACACATGACCACATTTCATGTGTTCCTTTCCTAAAACAACATTGATCCACTAGTGTCATTGATCCACATGACCACATATTGCATGTGTTCTTTTCCTAAAACACATTGATCCACATGACCGCACACACTCCAGTGGTTTGTGTGATGCAACTTCTGCCACACTAGTGCAACATGCAATGTTGAAGCTTCTTTCCTACGTGTTTTTGGTCTCTGTGACCATGGTTTAACACATGGATCCACTAGAGTCATTGCAAGTGTTCTTTCCTAAAACCACATTGATCCACTAGTGTCATTGCATGTGTTCTTTTCATAAAACCACAATGATCTACTAGTGTCATTGAATGCGTGTTCTTTTCCTAAAACCAGATTGTTCCACTACTGTCATTGATCCACATGACCACATTGCATGTGTTCTTTCCTTAAACCATTTGATCCACTACTGTCATTGATCCACATGACCACATTGCATGTGTTATTTTCCTAAAACTACATTGATACACATGAGCACACACACTCCAGTGGATTCTATGATGCAACTTCTGCCACACTAGTGCTTTCCTATGTGTTTTTGGTATGTGTGACCATGGTCTGACACATGGATCCATTAGAGTCATTGCATGTCTTCTTTTCGTAAAACCACATTTATCCACTAATGTCATTGCATGTGTTCTTTTCCTAAAACCAGATTGATCCACTAGTGTAATTGCATGTGTGTTCTTTTCCTAAAACCACATTGATCCATTAGTGTCATTGATCCACATGACCACATTGCATGTGTTTTTTTCTGAAACCACATTGATCCACTAGTTACATTGATCCAGATGACCACATTGCATGTGTTATTTTCCTAAACCACATTGATACACATGACCACGAGCACTCCAGCGGATTAGGTGATGCAACTTCAGCCACACTAGTGCAACATGCAATATGGATGTTGCTTTCCTATGTATTTATGGTCTTTGTGACCATTGTTTGACACATGGATCCACTAGAGCCATTGCATGTGTTCTTTGCCTAAAACCACATTGATCCACTAGCGTCATGGCATGTGTTCTTTTCCTAAAACCACATTGGTGCACTAGTGTTATTGCATTTATGTTCTTTTCCTAAAACCGCATTGATCCACTAGTGTCATTGATCCACATGACCACATTGCATGTCTTCTTTTCCTAAGACCACATTGATCCACTAGTGTCATTGATCCACATGACCACATATTGCATGTGTTCTTTTCCTAAATGACATTGATCCACTAGTGTCATTGATCCACATTACCACATTGCATGTGTTCCTTTCCTAAACCACATTGATCCACAGGACCACACACACTGTAGTTGATTTTGTGATGCAATTTCTGCCACACTGGTGCAACATGCAATGTGGAAGCTGCTTTCCTATGTGTTTTTGGTCTTTGTGACCATGGTATGACACATGTATCCACTAGTGTCATTGCATGTGTTTTTCCTAAAACCACATTGATCCACTAGTATCATTGCATGTGTTCTTTTCCTAAAATAACATTGATCCACTAGTGTCATTGCATGTGTCTTATTTTCCTAAACCACATTGATCCAGTAGTGTCATTGAGCCACATGACCACATCGCATGTGTTCTTTTCCTAAAATCACATTGATCCACAAGTGTCATTTCATGCGTTATTTTCCTAAAACCACATTGATCCACATGACCACACACATTCCAGTGGATTTTGTGATGCAACTTCTGCCACACCGGTGGAACATCCAATGTGGAAGCTTTTTTCCTATGTGTTTTTGCTCTCTATGACCATGGCATGACACATGGATCCACTAGTATCATTGCATGTGTTCTTTTCCTAAAACCACATTGATCCACTAGTGTCGGTGCATGTGTTCTTCTCCTAAAACCACATTGATCCACGAGTGTCATTTCATGTGTGTTCTTTCCTAAAACCACATTGTTCCACTAGTGTCATTGATCCACATCACCACATTTCATGTGTTAATATCCTAAAACCATATTGATCCACTTGACCACATTGCATGCGTTCTTTTCCTAAACCACATTGATACACATCACCAGACACACTCCAGTGGATTCTGTGATGCAACCTTTGCCACACTGGTGCAACATGCAATGTTGAAGCTGCTTTCCTATTTCTTTTTGTCTCTATGAGCATGGTTTGACACATGGATCCACCAGAGTCATTACATGTGTTCTTTTCCTAAAACCATATTGATCCACTAATGTTATTGCATGTGTTATTGTCCTAAAACCACATTGATCCATGAGTGTCATTGCATGTGTGTTCTTTTCCTGAAACCACATTGATCCACTAGTGTCATTGATCCGCATGAATACATTGCATGTGTTCTTTTCCTAAAACCACATTGATCCACTAGTGTCATTGATCCACATAACCACATTGCATGTGTTATTTTCCTAAACCACTTGATCCACTAGTGTCATGGATCCACATGACCACATTGCATGTGTTCTTTTCCTATAACCACATTGATCCACTAGTGTCATTGATCCACATGAACACATATTGCATGTCTTCTTTTCCTAAACAACATTGATGCACTAGTGTCATTGATCCACATTACCACATAGTATGTGTTCTTTTCCTAAACTATATTGATCCACAGGACCACACACACTCTATTGGATTCTATGATGCAATTTCTGCCACACTGGTGCAACATGCAATGTGGAAGCTGCTTTCACTACTACAGATTTGCTGATACATGGATTGATGTTTAGTGGCGCATGGCAAGGGTGGTGCACCAAATGTAAAAGAGCAGTGGCGCATGTTGTAATGATGCGCCGCAGATAACCTAAATACCCGTGGTGCATGGGCAAACGGCACGCCGTAGATAAGTCTGGGCATCCACATCTAACACTTATGGATGGTCCCTAACATATCTGTGGCGCATGTGGTGGTTATGTGCCACGGATAGTTGGGTTACCAGTGGCGCACCGCATTCACATGCGCCATAGATAAGCTAGGCACCATCCAAATTCTGCTCCCCCTTGTGGATCGCCTTTTTTTCTTGCAAAAAATTAAAAAAAATTAAAAACACTTCAAATTTCTAAAGCCGTTGACATGTAGGTACGAATTGTGGTCTAGTTTGTAGAAAAATTAACAAACATCAATTTCGACATTTTTTGCAAAAAAAAGTTATGGCACGGTAAAACGGTCATAACTTTTGCATACGATATCAAAAAAATCTATAATATATCAAAACGACGAGCACAAAATTTTCTGTCCACTTGCAACCGTTAGAGACTATTTACCGATTTTTTAGATTGTCAAAATTCGAAAAGAGTAAAAAGTTATTTCAAAAATAACAATTTTTTCTGCAAAAAAACATTTTGAGCACACTTTATCTGTTGCGCATCCCATAGTGGTGCGTCACGGATAACCTAGGGCGAGATTTGAAATTCAAATCCGGCCCTCCCCTTCTCCTCTCATTCCCTTCTCCTCCTATATATTCTTTCCTTGTCCTCTTCTCATTCCCTTCTCCTTCCCCTCCTATCCTTTCCTTCTCCTTATCCTTCTCTTCTATTCTCCTCTCTTTCTTATTCTCTCCTCCTTCTTCCCTTCTCCTTCTCCTCTTCTTCACCATCTACTTCCCTTCTCCTCATCTCCTCCCCTTCTTATCTCCTTCTCCTTCTCCTTCACCTCTACTTCTCCTTCTTCACCTCTACTTCTCCTAGTCTGCGCCCTCCTAGAGCTCCACCCCAACCCGACCCAACCCTCGACGACGCCCTCCTCGAACTCCTCTCCGACCTGACCTGATGTAGCCCAACATACGGAAACCACCTTTGGTCCACATCATGCCATGCTAATCATCACTACAAAGGTGAACTCCTTCCATGCTTTGCCTTTTGTTGGTTATTATGCGAATGGAATCCTACTTGAGACAAATGCCCACGATGTGACTAGGTCCATGAACTTGATGCCAAGGAGATGCAGCAAGGATGGCTCTAGAGCCAAGACACCCAAGCAAGAGGCCTGGAAGAGAAGACACAAGAAGCTACTGAAGCAGGACCGGAGTCTCCGGACCAGCAGACCGGAGTCTCCGGTCTACCACACCGGAGTCTCCGGCCCGTCTCCGGACCGAGCCTAGAACCAACGCCTGGGACAGTCAGTGACCCCCTCTGGAGGTTGAACCGGAGATCGACCGGAGTCTCCGGCCTAGACCAGAGTCTCCGGACCAAGCATCGTGGGCCTGCGCGCCTCAAGCTGGGCTTGGCCCATGTAACGTCCCAAACTTCCTATTTATGCCTGTTTTACCCCTAGCTCGTGGCTGGCCTATATATATGCCCCCACCCCCTCCTTGAAACCCTAGAGATGATGATGAATTAAGGCATGTGCCTACCCCTAGATGGGAACCCCCTCTCAATAGTAAATCTATGAGTTGTACAAGGCCATGGAGTCGGTGCCCTTCTCCAAGTTGTCAAGACCCTCCTCAAGTGTTTGGTCTCTCGCTATCAAGGACTCTAGTAGTGCTTGGTCTCTCCCCTTTGGGATTCTACTTGGTTGCTACTCTCTCCTTAGTTTGGATTCTACCGTCCGCTTGCCGATCTCTCCTTTGGTGGTTCTACCGCAAGGTCTATCGCCGAGGATTCTATTGGATTGGTTGTTCGAACCAATGGGAGCAAATCGAATTGGGTGTGGTTTGGCGTGTATTTGTATCTTTACCTTGCATTCGAGTCGTGTTCATCGTGTTTTCCCTCACTTTCGCTTCAAATCCGTGAATATCGGGCCACTCCAAGGGTAAATCCACAAGGAGACCCATAACATGACCTCAATGGCGCCCTTCTCGAGCTCCTCCCCGACCCGACCCCTGATGGCACCCTCCTCGAGATCCTCCCTAAGCGCGGCCACGGCCTCCCGCACCTCCATCCGGTGGTAGGTGGTGGTCGCGGTGACGCAATGATGACAAGATCTAGATCCCATTTTTTCTGAATTTTGAAAAACAATTCAGTGGCGCACTGTTTCAACATGCGCCATAGATAACTTTTCATTTCCCGCCTTTTTTTTAAATTTTGAAAAAAATATCTATGGCGCACCTTACCCATATGTGCCACTGATATTTGAACTATCCGTGGCGCATGTCAACATGGGCCACTGAAAAAAATATCAGTGGTGTGATGACAGTGGCGCATGGGCCATGCGCCACGGATAGCATATTCAGTGCGCCACTAATAAGCTTTTTTGTAGTAGTGTTTCCTATATGTTTTTGGTCTCTATGATAATGGTCTGACACATGTATCCACTAGTGTCATTGCATGTGTTATTTTCCTAAAATCACATTGATCCACTAGTGTCATTGCATGTGTTCTTTTCCTAAAACCACATTGATCCACTAGTGGCATTGCATGTGTGTTCTTTTCCTAAACCACATTGATCCACTAGTGTCATTGATCCACATAACCACATTGCATGTGTTCTTTTCCTAAAATCACATTGCTCCACTAGTGTCATTGCATGTGTTCTTTTTTATAAAACCACATTGATCCACATGACCACACATATTCAAGTGGATTTTTTGATGCAACTTCTGCCACACTGGTGGAACATGCAGTGTGGAAGCTTTTTTCCTATGTGTTTTTGGTCTCTATGACCATGGTATGTGATACCTTCTATCCGGATTATGGATGTAGTATAGATATTTTTCCCTAGTAGACCTAGCTTTATTGAATCCTTGGGAAGTAGAAAGCGTAGTGAAGTTACTTTAACAGACCTTCAAGAGTTTTAGAATTCCTTTTGTGTTTTTACAAGACCAAGAGTTTGCGTATTTGGTTGTTGTTGATGATGGAGAGAGAGGGCCTAGGGCGTTCGGTTTCACCTGTAGCTGTGCAAAATATCTGATGGGAATAAAAGATAAAAATAAAGTATGCATGTAATTATTAGAGCAAGATAAATTATGTGGGCAATGCATCCATAATTGCTATTGCCTCCGCAACCTCTTATAGCAATAACCTACTAGTCTCATCCATAGAAGAAAGAGAACTAATGATATTCATAGTAATGTCACCGTTAATCCCAAGTAAATCCGCTTTACATACATTACCCTTCTGTCACTAGGGTTCCCAACCTGCAGATTAGTCATTACTCATACTCCCTATACCTGGCTCAATCTTCGGGGTCTTGGGTACCTGACAAGTCCTTAGATTGAGGCAAGAGAGGATACAATAATCATCATGTCATACAAACTAATACATGATCCATCTATGATAAATAACATGCACAAGAGCTACATGGCTAGGCCGAAGCCCTTAGCCCACAGAGAATTACTCACACATAGAGATGAGATCAAAGATCATAAACATTATAGTGGAAATCATGAGATTGATAGCAAGTAGTCTTAAAATGTCGCCAATTGAAGATGAGATCTACTATTACAAGTGGTGGAATATGTCTATGGTGGTGGAGAAGGGTTTGGAGATTAGATCAAAGTGTGTGCCTCCGGTGCCTCTTCGGTGTTGTGGATGGAGATCTGGGCGTGGCTGATGATCAGAAAGAGCTCCCTTTTCTTGTCGCCTGAGGACTCTTTATATAGGGGTCCCTTCACGAAAGTTGTTCTGTTTGACCTAGCGATGTTGATGGAAACTATACGACTGGAACTATACAGCCAAAATTTTATTCCCGTCGCATAGTTGGTCATTAAAGCGTCTGTCTCCACTTCACGACTCCTGGTTTCTTCGGGTTGTTGGAAATCTCGTATCTTCGACTTTAATGTTGTGATTCTCATCATCAAACATCATTATCTACGCAGGAAAAAAATAGAAAGAAAGGATTGCATAACCCTTTGATCATTAGGCATTAGTGGCAGGGTTTAGAGAGATATTTCATCAAAAATACAAATAATATCCATTTTAAGTGTGGACATAGATGGCTATATTTCAGAGCCATCAACCTCCCCAAGCTTAAACTTGATTGTCCTCGAGCAAGAAAACCAAAACCAAAGAGGAACTCAAGATTTAAACTGAAATAACGAGATGATGATCTTACTCATGATTGGTAGTCTCATGTTTCCTCCACTTTATAAATCTGAAAAACTTCAGCATAGATAGAGTAATGGCAAGCATATCATACAGGTTTTTATGCATCCTTATAGCGCAGCAAAATTATTGTTAACATGGATGATTCAAATGAGTAAACTTTATTCCATGTCATGTAATCAAATCATAGGCTTGCCGTTAAACAATAAAGTATAATCATGTAAAGTTGAGAGTGTGAGAGTTGTCATGAAAAGCATATATACTAGAGTATCTCAATTCTCCCACATCGATAAATCAAGACTCTTCAAGCACTACTTTTCTATTCATTGTCCTTCAAGAATTTTAATTCTTAAGTAATTGAGAGCATGCCAACGATTTTAATTAGTTTATCAGGCTATGATGGACACTCATGGCATCACTAAGGTTTTTGTTCCTTGTGTACAATGATTACTCATAACAGCCAGAGGAGTGATTCCATCATAAACACAGCTACCCAGGAGTGCCAACAATCTTACCCATTATAGCATTGCTGCTACATATGTTTAATCAACTCATAGCCGAAATCTAGGAGTTTCCTCCATGAAGATCGTTCGTAGGGTAGCGAAGTTGTTGGCATCCATGAAGTTTGACACGCATAAAGCTATATCATTCTTATGATTCACAAGTCAAACTTTGGCATGCTCACAAAAACCGCTAAACATTAATTCAATCGAAAAATCCTTTTAAAGAGAGCTATCAAGTCAATCAATATTTTTCGTGGTGTTGAGTGTCTCTAGAAATAAGCCTTCAAGACTAAACACTACAACACCCAAGCCTTCAATTGTGAGACTTTTTCTTATTACAATTGTTTAGCAAATTTTTAGGCAAGACTTGGTTACCTACAAGAGCTGGAACAAAATGTACCCAACTAAATACCCATGCAAACAAAACTTTACTACAATACAAAGACTCACTCCACCAATATAATATCTCAATATTTACTACTAGCTAGCATGGGTTTCTCAAACTTCAAAAGTGGGGAGTCATAAGGTGTACCTCTCATGTTTGGTTCCACTTCTCTCTTCCTTTTTGATTCGTTCATTGGAAACTCGAAATCAATCACTCTTCCTGCAAATACATGAGAACCTTAAGGCGAAAAGAAAAGAAAGACATAAAATAAAGATAAATGGAGAAATCTTTTTGTTGTTTTTAAGAGAGGAAATTAAAGAATAGAAAATTGGCAGCAAAGCTCGGCTAGAAAATCTAGAAAGAAAATAGAAATAACTAAAGATAAAGTGTTGGGGAAACCAACACGAGTGCTTATAAACTCGAATTAAAAATATAACCTCGAAATAAATAAAATCAAATGAATGCCAAATAAAGATAAATGAGGAAACTTCCCCAAGCTTAGGCTTTTGCAAGCCCTGCAAATCATTGTGGTGGCGGGAAAAAGTCGGAACTCCAGTTCGCAAATTAAGTTGATAAGTTACTAGTTGTTCCTCGCAGGTTCAAGGAGAGGCTATGCATCTTCTCCACAGTCCCTCCAATTTCTTGGAAGTCTTGGTATGTAGCGAACCGGGTTGGTGGTTGCTCCTCTTGATAAGTAACTTCTTGGTCCTCTTCTTGGTCCTCATCCTCATCTGGAATCTCCTCCTCGGGTTGGTGTTGCTCAACCTACAAGTCATATAGCAAACATCCTTCCTCGATGGAGAAAAGACCATTAGGCATAGGAGCGGGGTAGAGACGCCCAGCTCCAGCAATATGCAGGTAATAAACATGACCTCTCCTAGTGAGCATTCCACAAGCTTTTAAAGTAGAGAAACCAACACATCACTCAGAACAGGTTGCAACTCACCTAGGTTGATGCCTAGGGCAATGGCAAGCACGGTGATGACGCCTCCACCTATGATTGGTCTTTGGCTTTGGGAGAATTGGTGCTCCAGGTAGCGCACAAGGATTACGCCCAAGTTGAGTGACAAGTTGCAGTTGTTGTAAGCAGCCTTTGCAAGGACTAAGATGTCCTCCTCATTGAGTCTCGTGAACTCATTTCGTGCCTGCAAGGTGTTAGCAATAACATAGAACAAATAGCGAATTGCATGATGTTGAATATTCTTCCCCTTGCTCACTCTAGAAGTGAAGCCCATTCTATTATAATATTGTTCCGAGGAAGGGTCTAAGCCAGTAAAGGATGCGCCCAAGTCATTATAATTATTGTTTGGAAAATTAAAGCATGCGCACCATTCATCTAGTGATAAAGTGTAATTGTTGTTCATAAGTCGGAAAGAAATCGTGTCCTCTCCATGCCATAGTTTAACAGTGCTTTGAAAGGAACTTAGAAATTCAAGAGTTAACCGGCGATAAGTAAGCACATCATTGAACACAAAGTTTTGCATGCCAACCCTATTGCAAAGTAAATTGAAGTCATTAGAAATATTGAGTTGCTTCAATATAATGGGGAAGACCACTTGGTTGCCTTCACTTCTCGGTTCTTGATCCTGTCGAAGCGATCACGTTGGAGCTCATTCCTGAACCGTATCCCCATGCGTTCTTGAGCGAGAGCCTGAGAAGCGCTAGCAGCGGCACGAGCACGAGTTTGGCTTCTTGTGTTCATCATCTAAAATAATAAATAAAGACAAAATAAAACTCTTTGATACAACAATAATAAGCATAACATATTCCTCAGCATAGCACACTAAAGAATCCCCTCAAAATAATAATCTAGGCAAGAGAATCATGGAAATTAGTTCATAGTAGGTCTCACCCTAGATTGACAATGATGATAGATCAAAGATGAATTTGCAAAAATTAATTGGAGGATCGGAGGAGAAACATACCGTAGATCACTTCTGTGCGAGGAAATCGAATGAAAATGAGTAGAGATAAAGATCTCTTAAGGTTTTGAGAGAGTTTGGAGGTAGAAGAGAGAAAAAGGATTGAAGTTTTTGGAGTTGGAGGTACCTCCCGTGGTGTTTTTGTGGTCGGACGCAACTATACGGGCAAACTATACGGCCGGAACAATGTGTTCCCGCCGTATAGTTGGCCTGCTGTCAAAATTTTAGGGTTTCCACCTAGCGGTGCAGCTATACAACCAGAACTATACGGCCGAAACAATGTGTTCCCGTCGTATAGTTGGTCGTCAAACCCTCTGTACCTGGAAAATAAATTGTACAAAAGCATCGATATCTATACGACCAAAACTATATGGCCAGAATTTTTATTCCCGCCGTATAGTTGGTCGTTAAATAATCAGTACTTTTGAAAGAAAAATTGTCGATGGCAAAAGTATCTATACAGCTGGAACTATACGGCCAGAATTTTTATTCCCGCCGTATAGTTGGTCGTTAAACTCTCTGTAGCCATAAAAAAATTCCATTTCTTCAAGAATTATTTCTTATTTTGAAACTTAGTGAAACACCTTGTTTTTGACAGAAAGTTGACAGTAAAATTATCGACCCACAACAGCATGTATAAAAAAGCATTTTTAGTACTACCGAACTTCTCTCCTCAACTAGAGCTTTCTAGCACTCTTTATTAAGCATAAACTTAAACTAAAACTTAAAAACTATACTCAAACATTTATTTCACATGGGTTGCCTCCCATGCAGCGCTCTTTTATGGTCAATAGCTTATCCTTGATGTTGCTCACTTAGGCCAAATGAGTGGAACACCCACTCCAAAATAGTTGGCCTTCAAAGTGATGGCCTCCTTTTCATCATTCTTGGCTTTCTTCTTCTTGGGGAAATGAATAACAAAAGGATCCCGCGAAGGCAATTGAAGCTTCATGTTCCCTTCATGGAGATTAACCAAAGGCTTAATAGTTCTTAAGAATGGACGGCCTAATATAATAGGAGCAGTAGCATCTTCAGGCATGTCAACAATAACAAAATCAATAAGAGCAGGACAACCTTTAATGTATACTAAAGTACTCTCCTTAATTCCTACAGCTTGTTTATAGGTAGAATCTGCAAGATGTAATTTTAACTTGGTGATTTCAAAAGAGCCAAGATTTAACTTATTAAAAAGACTCTTTGGAATTGTTGAAATGCTTGCACCTAGATCACAAAGTGCATCTATCTCATTTGTCCCAATTTTAAGCTTAATAGTAGGCTCAAATATATCATCAAGCTTAACAGGTAATTTTCAGCAATTTTCTTATATTCATCTTCAAGCTCACGTACCTTTATTGCTACCTGATTAACAAAGTGTTGATATGTGGCTTCATCATTTTCTTCACTTACCGGAATCTTGATGTTGATCCTTTTTACAAGATCTTCAACAGTGTAACTTGGTGAAGGAGCATTACTATAATCAAGTTCTTCAGGCTCCTCCCTTTGGATTCTCATCATCTTGAGGTCTTCAACAGGATTGGGCTCAGCTTTACCTGCAAATTTAGCTAGAATGAGAGTTTGACTCTCGGTTATCTTACCTAGTTGTGCCACAAAAATCCTCGTTCTTTCTTGGAGGGCATGCAAATCATTCCTCAAACTTATTGCTTGGTTAGATAATTTACCAAGCATAGCATCATGGTTCTCCGTTATTTTAACAAGGATATTGTTTTGCTCATTTTTTGAGTCTATAAAAGACTTAAGTGTTTCTTGGAGACTACCATTACTTGATCCCATATTATTATTATTTACCTCTAGGACTAGAATAGTGTTTCTGAAAATTAGGATTATAATTCTTCTTCCAAGCAGGGTTTTAATCATTACAAGCTATGAAGTCTACTTCTTCAATATTAGTTTCTGGGATAGCTCTTACCTAGGTTTCCTTACCTTTTACGGCTAATATGAGCTCATCCAGCTTAGCATTGAGTTCTTCATTTTCTTGTGGTGAGATGAAGTTCACCTTTTTCGTGTTTCATCTATCCACATGCCACTGGGCATGGTTGTCTTGCATATTGTCTAGAAGTTGCTTTGCTTCAGTAATATGTTTACCCATAAATGTTCCTCCAGCTGTAGTATCAAGCATAGACCTAGACACAGGTAAGAGCATTATAAAATAAATAGAGAATTAGCCAATCTTCCATCCCATGGCTAGGACAGTTTCTCATGCATTCTTTCATCCTCTCTGATGCAAGCGCTAGTGGCTCACTCTCTTCCTGTCTAAAACCAGTAATATTAGATCTTAGTTGCATAGTCTTTGCAGGTGGGAAATATTTAATCATAAATAAAGAAGTACATTCCACCCATGATGTAATAGTATTTCTAGGCAAAGATAGCAACCATTCTTTTGATCTTCCTCTAAGAGAGAAAGGAAATAAGCACAATTTGACCGCATCGGGGTCAACGTCTTTTATGCGCATCATGTCACATATTTCAGTGGAAGTATTCAAGTGCATACCTGCGTCCTCAACAGCAGAGCCTCCAAATTGATTCTGTTGAACCAAACTTAAATAATGGGGCTTAATTTCATAGACATCAGCATCAATTGTTGCTTGAGTAATAGGAGTACGCAAATAATCATTGTTGGGAGTTGCAAACTCCCCAAACTTCTTTTCAACCATATTTCCTATGTTTTTGGGTTTTCTTAAACAAAGACTTATGATAATAAAAACAAGAATTAAAAGACTAACTGATTTTTTTTGGATTTTCAACTATAGACTGAAAGAAAACTAAAAATTAAAAACAAGAATTAAAACTAGCAAGGTTCCTACTAACCTCACCAGGATAGCTATTGCTTCCCTGGCAACGGCACCAGAAAAAGGGTTGATACCTACGATCCGGATTACAGATGTAGTATACCTCTTTTTCCCTAGTAGACCTAGGTTTACCGAATCCTTGGGAAGCAGAAAGCATAGTGAAGTTACTTTAACGGACCTTCGGGAGTTTTAGAATTCCTTTTGTGGTTTTACCGGACCAAGAATTTACGTCTTTTGTTGTTGTCGATGATGGAGAGAGAGGGCCTAGACCGTTCAGTTTCACCTGTAGCTGTGCAAAACAACTGATGGGAATAAAAGATAAAAATAAAGTATGCATGTAATTGTTAGAGCAAGATAAATTATATGTGGGTAGTGCATTCATAATTTCTATTACCTCCGCAACTACTTATAGAAATAACCTAATAGTCTCATCCATAGAAGAAAGAGAACTAGTGATATGCATAGTGACGTCACCGTTAATCCCAAGTAAATCTCGGACATACAGTCGTACTACCCCTTCTGTCACTGGGATTCCCAACCTGCAGATTAGTCATTACTCATACTCCCTATACCTGGTTCAATCCTCGGGGTCTTGGGTACCTAACAAGTCATTAGATTGAGGTAGAAGAGGATACAATAATCATGATGTCATACAAACTAATACATGATCCCATCTATGATAAATAACATGCACAAAAGCTACATGGCTAGGCTGAAGCCCTTAGCCCAAGGAGAATTTGTTGAGGGCAAACCTCTAGGATGGCCCGATCTTTCACGATTCCCTTTCAAATCGAGGATGGAGTGCGGGGAGAGGAGGGGAGGATGAACACAACGAACGCACGCACGAATAACGCGATGAACACACACACACAAAACCACGATACACACCAATAGCTCACGCCGGTGGTGATCGGTTTGGTGCAATCCCTAGGATCGACGTCGGGCGGAGAACTCTCTCTCGAACCGGCACGGCGAGATGGGAGACTCGTTGAGCTCTTGATGTCTAGGCAAAGGGACACCGATGCCTAGGCCTTGTACAACACGGAGGCACGATGCAAACTCCAACGAGGTTTGGGGATATTGGTGCTCCTTAGTCAAGGAGCATGAGGCAAGAATTAGATAGATCCACAAAGGGGTTTCCACTAATTCCAATATCATGCCTAGGGTTTACATTGGAGGTGGGGGACTATAAATAGTCCAACCACAAGTTCAGGGGTAATTCAGGCATTAAAGTAGAGTTCTGGGCGAAGTAGAGGGGTATAGGGGGCATAGGGCCCAGCTAGGCTCGCAGGCCCATCACTTGGGCCGGACAGTCCGGGTCGGCACGACCGGACAGTCCGAGGCGGCTGGACACTCTGGGTGGTGTCCAGGAAGTGTCCGATTTGACCTTCTGAATGTCCACGCCAGGTTAGGGCTGGGGCAGGCCGGACACTCCGGCTGAGTCGCGCCGGACACTCCGGCTAGGTTCGGGCGGACACTCCGGCTCAGGCAGCTTCAGCTCAGGTGCAGCTTCAGGGCTCGTGGGTCGACGCGGCGGGGGTTCGTACCTGATGATGCACAGAGTAGAGGTATGAAGTAGCACACCATCCAAGGAGGTATCAAATTGGCACGAGGAGAGGAATGAGTTCACCTTAGCTTGTAGGAGTTTGGCTCGGGCACGAGTCATGGGTCCACTTGGGGGACTTGGTGGTGTAGATGTAGAAGCGTCTGTAGGACGGGCTACATCATCTCCCCCCTTGGGAATAATCGTCGTCGACTCTTCATGGATATCATCTTTAACATCTCCATGGTAGGGTGAGAGATCCTTCACATTGAATGTATTGCTTGCAAGGTACTTGGAGGTCGGTATGTCGATGATGTAGGCATTGTTGTTGATTCTTTTGAGTACCTTGAAGGGACCATCTCCTCTTGGCTTGAGCTTGGAGTCACGTTCCTTGGGGAAGCGGTCCTTGCTTAGGTGTATCCACACAAGGTCACCTTCTTCAAATATCATCTCCTTCTTGTCCTTCTTTAACCTTGAAGCTTGGCGAAGGACTTTTTGTTCGATAGTAGCTTGTGTTTCTTCATGAAGCTTCTTCATAGCTTGTGCGCGCTTCTCGACGTCCATGTTCGTGCGCTCATGGAGAGGTAGTGGTAGGATCTTGAGCGCGGTGAGGGGCTCGAAACCATGGATGATCATGAATGGACTCATCTTCGTTGTTGAGTGCTTGGCTCGATTGTAGGCGAACTCGGCGTGTGGAATGCATTCCTCCCAATCCTTCAGGTTTTTCTTGATCAACACACGAAGAAGAGTTCCGAGGCTTCCGTTGACAACTTCGGTTTGGCCATTAGTTTGAGGATGTGATGCGGATGAGAAGAGGAGCTTGACGCCGAGCTTGGCCATGAGTGTCTTCCACAAGTAGCTCATGAATTTGACGTCGCGGTCGGAGACGATTGTCCTTGGCACACCGTGAAGATGGATGATTTCCCTGAAAAACAGATTTGCAACATGTGAAGCATCGTCGGTCTTATGGCACGGTATGAAGTGTGCCATTTTGGAAAAATGATCCACAACAACAAATATAGAATCATGACCATGCTTAGATATAGGCAATACTAACACAAAATCCATGCTAATGTCGGACCAATGTGTATGAGGAATAGGCAATGGCATATAAAGACCATAGGGATTAGCTTGCGGCTTAGCTTGAACACATGTCGTGCATCGTTGAACGTAGCGCTCCACGTCACGCTTCATTTTGGGCCAAAAGTAGTGATTGGAGAGCATGTCCAATGTCTTGTCGCGACCAAAGTGACCCATAAGGCCTCCACCATGAGATTCTTGGAGGAGCAAAAGTTGAAGCAACGACTTCGGAATGCATAGCTTGTTTTGTTTAAATAGGAAGCCCTTATGCAAATAGAAATCATCAACTCCTTTGTCATTGGAGCACTTTGCGAAAATTGGTTCGAAGAATAGGTCGGAAGCATACACAGATTTTATTTCCTCAAGACCCAACACGTAGATTTCAAGTCTCGTAAGAAGGCTTGTATGTTTGCGAGACAATGCGTCTGCAACTACATTATCTTTGCCCTTCTTATACTTGACAATGTACGGAAAAGACTCCATGAACTCAACCCACTTAGCGTGTCTCTTGCTCAAGTTAGCTTGGCCTTTGAGATATTTCAACGACTCGTGGTCGGAATGTATGATAAATTACTTGGGCCAAAGGTAGTGTTTCCAAACTTGAAGGACACGAACTAAGGAAAAAGCTCTTTATCATAAATCGGATAGTTAAGGCGAGCTCCATCAAGTTTTTCGCTATGGTAGGCTATAGGACGTCCGTTTTGCATAAGGACTCCTCCAATGCCAATACCACTAGCATCACACTCTATCTCAAAAGTTTTTGTGAAATCCGGTAAAGCAAGTAGAGGTGCTTCGGTGAGCCTCTTTTTGAGTTCATCAAAAGATTTTTGTTGTGCTTTGCCCCACACGAAGGTGACATTCTTTTTTGTCAACTCGTTGAGAGGACAAGCAATAGTGGAAAAGTCTTTCACAAAGCGACGATAGAAACCGGCCAACCCATGAAAACTTCGGAGTTCACTCACATTTGTTGGGATGGGCCAATCTCGTATGTCCTTTACCTTGGAAACATCAACTTCAATTCCCTTCGAAGAAACGACAAATCCAAGAAAAATCAACTTATCTTTAGCAAAAGTGCACTTGGGAAGATTAGCATAAAGCTTTTCATGTCGAAGGATTTGCAAAACTTCCTTGACATGTGTTATATGGTCCTCAAGTGATTTGCTATAAACAAGAATATCATCGAAATAGACAACAACACTTTTTCCAATGAGGGAACGCAAAATATGATTCATGAGGCGCATGAAGGTGGATGGGGCATTAGATAAACCAAAGGGCATAACCAACCATTCATAGAGACCAAGTTTGGTCTTGAAGGCGGTTTTCCACTCATCACCTTCAGCCATGCGTATTTGATGGTAACCACTACGAAGATCAATTTTCGAAAAAATAGTGGCTCCACACAACTCATCAAGCATGTCATCGAGATGTGGTATGCGATGTCGATAACGCACGGTGATAGCATTGATTGGACGGCAGTCCATGCATAACCGTAGCGTATCATCCGTCTTTGGAACAAGAATCACGGGTACGGCACTTGGACTAGTGCTAACTTGGATCAAACCTTTCAAGACGAGTTGGTTGATTTGACGTTCGATCTCCTTTGTCTCTTCCGGGTTCGTGCGGTCAGCGACGCGGTTGGAAAGTGGTGCACCGGGGATAAGGTCAATGCAATGTTCAATGCTGCGAAGAGGAGGTAGCCCATGAGGAAGCTCTTCGGGGAACACATCCATGAATTCCTGCAAAACACTCATCAAAGATGGAGGAACATTGGTTAATTCATTAGTTCCTTGCGCTAGTCCCTTGCAAAGGAGGACATAGTGCAAGATGGATGGGTTGTTCCGAACATCTCTCATCTCACTTTTGGTGGCAAGGAGAACACTCTTAGTTTTTCCACTCGAATTTGGCTTGTGGCTCTCACTCACTATGAGGTGGTTCTCTCTCTCACCGCTCTTCTCACAAGTAGGTGTTGTGCTTTGCGCCCTCGCTAAAGCCTTTGCATTGTCCGCAATTATTTGGCTAGGAGTCATTGGTTGCAAAACACATGTTTTGTTGAGACATTTGAAGGTGTATATATTGGTGCGGCCATCATGTTGAGCAGCCTTGTCAAATTTCCATGGTCGACCAAGAAGCATGTGGCAAACTGTCATAGGAACCACATCACACTCCACCGTATCTTTGTAAGGACCAATGGCGAAGGAGACCGATACGGTATGCTTGATCTTCACGGATCCTTGGTCACTTAGCCATTGCACGTGGTAGGGGTGCTTGTGCAGATGGAGGTTGAGGTTGAGCTTCTCACACAACTTGGTGCTAGCAAGGTTGTGACAACTCCCTCTGTCAATGATCACCTTGATAGATTTGCCGTTGATGCTGGATTGTGTTTGGAAGATATTGGAGCATTGGTCTTCATGCTCTTGTGCTTGAGTGGTCAAGATCCTTGTGATGACAAGCGATGGACTTGCGTCATGCTCACACATGAGGAGTTCTTGATCATCTTCCACTCGTTGCCTTGCCATTGCTTCCTTGACACGGGCATCAAACTCATCTTCACTCAAGTACTCTTCATCACCATTGTCATGGATTAACAAGACTTTCTTGTTTCCACATTCGGCCGACTTGTGTCCTTTACCTCCACACTTGTAGCATTCACCATTGAAAGGTGTATCACTCATTGCTTGCTTGCCACTTGGAGGCAGTTTTCCTTGAGGAAGTGTGGGCTTGAAGGAAGGCTCGGAGGTACTTGAGGCGCTACCATTGAAATTTGTTGGTGTAGCGGTTGAAGCTTGCTTGTAGGTGAAGTACGTCTTGGGCTTGTTGTACTTGATATCCTCTTGCACTTGACGTTTAACCTTTGTTGCGATGTGCACAAGCTCAACCATGTTGTTGTATGTTTGGAACTCGACGATGCGCTTGATTGGGTGATTCAAGCCAATAAGGAAACGTGCCATTGTTTGCTCCATGCGCTCATTAATGTTGGCGCGAATCAAGTTGAGTTCCATTTCCTTGAAGTACTCTTCCATGGTATTTGTCCCTTGACGAAGCGCTTGAAGGTTGTTGAAGAGGTCACGCGTGTAGTGCGCGGGGACAAACCGGGATCTCATGTGAGCCTTCATGTCATGCCAAGTTGTGATTGGCGGCTCTTGTCTTGCATCACGAGCAACTTGAACTTGTTCCCACCAAAGGTTGGCGTAATCATCAAACTCTAGCGAAGCCATGGCGACCATCTTCTCGTTGCTATAGTTGTGCATGCGGAAGATCTTATCGGCTTTGAGTGCCCACGAGAGGTATTCTTCGGGGTCATTGGATTTGGTGAACTTTGGCATTGTAAATTTGAGCTTGCCAAAAGTTTCTTCATCGTTGCGGTCATTGCGACGAACTTGGTGACCTTGTTGATGATCTTGTAGTTGGGGAGGTGGAACTTGGTTCTCGCGTCCTTGTTGTGGATCTTGCTCTTGGTATTGTTGTGTAGGAGCTTGCTCTTGGCGCGGTTGTTGATGTGGTTGAGGCGCTTGGGCCTCATGGTGGAGAAGGCGTGGAGCCTCTTGACGTGGTTGATGACGAAGAGGAGGCTCGTTCCTCGGCTGGTGATGTTGGTTAGGCACATGGGCCTCACGGCGAAGAACATGGTCATGAGCCTCTTCACGTGGTGGGCGTCGCTCAACTTGTATCACTTGACGCTCCAAGTTTTGTTGATGTGGAGGAGGCGCCTCGTGATGACCATGGTGTCGTTGTTGACGTTCATGACGTTGATGAGGAGGAGGAGGATCTTGGAGAGCTTCACATCGATGGCGAGCTTGATTCTCCAAATTGGAGTCATCACTCGTTGTGTCGAGTATGTGCCGCGGTCGATGGTGGTAGACTTGCGGTTGCACTTGCGGTTGCGCTTGCGGTTCCTCTTGTGGTTGCTCTTGTTGAATCACTAGTACCCTTGTGTGATGACGGTGTGCTTCTTGCCTTGCTCGTGGCCTTGAAAAGAGTTCACCATCATAGCTTGATGTTGCGGCGTGCCGTGGGGAAGGTACATAGTTCGAAGAGGTTCCATCTTCAACCACGGGGGCATCATTACGTCTTGGAGCACTTGGTTGAAGATCTTGTTGAGGAGGAGCATGACGACGCGATGATCTTGAAGAGCTTGAAGCACGTGAACATGGTCTTGCCATTCCGTCGATGAGGCGTCGAAGGTTGTCATTTGTTTCGGCGACGGAGCGTTGAAGCGACTCATTTTGGTGGCCGAAGTTGTGATGCATTGCTTGCATTTGCCTTTCGAGGCCATCGAAGCGGTTGTCTATGTTCTTAAACTCGGCTTGCGTCTCGCCAAATTGTTCATCTTGTCGTGTCTTAAGAGCTTGGCAACATTCACGGAATTCTTGGCGGACGATGAAGTGACTTGCACGCATCATGTACGGACCTTGATCTTCTTCTTGGGGAGGTGGTTGGCTCGTCTCACCGTGCCTATCCATCATGCAAAACACACAAGTATTGTATATGGAAGTGGAATATGGTGGTGTTAGCCTTGTACCTCACCTTGGGGATTGCACCAAACTAGAAACCACTAGTGAGAGCTATAAGCGTGCAAAGTGGAATTGCAAAGAAAACTCACACTAAAGAAAGAACTAACTCTCAAAAGCTTGTTGTTGGTAGGTTAGGATTGTTGAAAGCCAAAGAACCAACCAAAAGAAAAGGGATAGTCAAAAGTGGGTAAAATCCAACAAAACTCAAGTCAAAGGCGAAGGTCAACAACTCAAAAGGGTGACGGGAACCTACGACTATGTACACACACGTGAAGAAAGTTGGGATTGACACGACTATGCAAATGAGCAAACAAAATGTCCTAACAAAGACTAAGCTCGTTGTCGTGCCAATGCAAGGAGAGACCGTGGCTCGTTTGCAAAGAGGAAAAGTGAGCAACGGATTTGTGCACTTGCCTTGGGCGCTCTTCTTTCTCTCTTGATTACAAGCTTTGAGACTCTCTTTTGCAAGGGGGGATTATTTTTCTTTTGCTTTTTCTTTGTATCTTTTTCTGTTTTTTTTGCTCTCCCTTGATGCTACCTAGTCACACTTGATATTGCTCTTGCACTCTCACTATCCAAGGACAAATGCACAATGCTGATGAGGGAAAACCTCTAGGGTGTCCCGATCTTCACAGATCTCGTGGTCAAATCGATGGGAAAGTGAGGGGAAATGGAGAAGGTAGCGGAAGCGGACGCACACCTCGCGAAGAACACGATGAACACACGCAAAACTCACACGATACAAGGCCGATTGCTCTCGCCGGTGGCCACCGGTCCGATAGAATCCTCGCAAGGAAAGATCGGTCAACGTGCTCCCATCAATCCCAAGCAGAGAGGGAAGAACACCTTGGAGAGGGTCTTGACGTCTTGGCAAAGGGACACCGATGCCAAGGCCTTGTACAATGAGGGAGGCGCTATGCAAACTCCAACGAGGTGGTGACGATAGTCGATCCCCTTTTGTAGAAGGGGATGAGGCAAAACTAGAGATTCCACAAAGGGGGTTGTCTTTAGTCTATCATCTATGCCTAAGGGATACAATGAGGGGTGGGGGCTCTATATATAGGCTAGCCACAAGTTCAGGGGTAGTTTGGGCATAAAACTAGGGTTTGGTGTGAAATAGAGGGGTACATGGGCCAAGGGCCCAGCTGTTGGCTCGCATGCCCATCACTTGGACCGGACACTCCGGGGTAGCCGGACACTCCGGGTAGTGTCCGAGTAGTGTCCGAACTGGCCTTCTGAATGTCCACGCTGGGTTGGGGCTGGGGCAGGCCGGACACTCCGGCCGAGTCGCGCCGGACACTCCGGCTGGATTCGGGCAGACTCTCTGGGGTGATGACGGCGGAGACTCTCGTTCTAGAGCTGGCTGCTCATGGTCCATCTTCTTGGTTGACTTGGGGACGATCTTGGGGACTTGGCGTTGTGGATGTAGTAGCGTCCGCAGGACGGGCTGCATCAGCTCCCCCCTTCAAAAAGAGTCGTCCTTGACTCTTCATGCTCATCCTAAGAAGATGATGTCGAGAGACCTTCTTGATCCTGGGGTTCACCATATAGTCGTCCTCGAGAAGCTTGATGTGGCAACTCTTCAATGTTCCTTCACCTTCCATGAACCCTACAAAGCTCAGAACAAAAGCAAAGCAACACTCAAAGAGTAGCCAATTCATGAAGATTATAGCATGAGTCCTCAAGTAGAAGGAAGTCACCTTATGATATAGAGATATCTCATTGAAGGATAGCCCTAGGTAACTCTCTTCAATTCGTCTTGTCAACTCTTTGTCCATAGAGGTTGACACGTATGCAATTGTACCTTCACACAACAAAGACCAAGAAACATATGTTTGTGTGTGATAGAGGAGCATGTCATTTGCGGCATGTCCATCCTTGTTCATAACACTATTAGCACAACTCAAGTATCGCAAACGAAATGCGTATGCAAGGTCAAAGTGCATGGAAGTTAATTGAACATCATCCAAATGTGGGAACTCAAAAACTCCATATAACATCTTAGTGTAGCTCTCAAAGCAAGTGACTAAAATCTTGATCAACATCTTTGATGCAAAGCTAGGAGAATTCGGCAAAAACACATGAGGAAGAATATCCAAAGCAACAACATTATGTGTGCAAACCAACCATTGGAAAGAACAATTGTTCAATATGTTGAATGCCATACACATATCATCAAAATCCAAAATCATGGGGGTATGAGTATCACAAGCGCAAGCAAAAAACATCATGTTTGCAAACAAACCATATGAAAGAGCAAGTGGTCCTTATGTTTGTTGCAACAACAATACGAGAGACTTGGAAGCTCTCATGACAATACATGCTCATAATGGCATTATGGTTGCACACAAAACATCGGAAAGAGAAATTGTTCAACATTTTTGTGGCAACACACAAAGCATCCATATCCAAAAGCAATGAAACATGATTGTCACAAGGTGAAAGAATACCATTAACATGCTTGCAAGCTAACCATAGGAAAGAGCAATTTGTCAACATGAAAGATGCAAAGCATGCAAAAGGTATCAGAGCTGGGTTCGATCTTGAACTCACTTGGGGGATGCTCTCTAGAGCTCTTTTTTGTCAACTCGTGCTCAACCGAGGTTGACATTCTTGTGCGGGTACCTACACACATCATAGATAAAAGGAAGAACGTGTGTGCATGGTAGAGAAACACATCATCCATCATGACGTATCTCTTCTTGTGCACATCACCATTAGTGTAAATCAAGTATGAAAAATATGCATGGTGAGTATGCAAGTGGGGAACATGCTTATCATGGCAATCATCAAAATCTCCAAAATTTGAGAAAGCTATGGGGGCCATCTCAATATAAACCACATGAGAATTATTGTTGCAAGCAAAACAAGTGAAAGAGCAATTATTCAACTTATTGCAAGCAACGGGAGAGATTGTAAAACATTCATGACAAAGCATGGTTCGAGGGGTACCATTGGTAACATCATTGCAAGCAAAACATTGGAAAGAGCAATTGTTCAACAAAGTGCAAGCAATGATATCATCAATGTAACGTTTAGAGCATGGCATGTCCATGGCAACATCATCACTATCAAATAATTTCACATGCTCAACATTATGCAAAGGCAAAGTATCACATGGAAATACCAATGAGTCATATGTGATACCACAAACATCATCCATAGCATGCCAATTATCACAAGTCATCATGTCCACTAGTGGGATCATGGCATCATCAACACCCTTATTTTTACCTTGTTCATACCTCTCATATGAAGTGGGTGTTGTGGTAGCATTGGCCTCCATGTGGACGACTTCTTCATCATGTATGGGAATGGCATCATCTTCATCCACCATGTACATCTTCTTGGTTGGAGGCATCATCATCTCCAAGCTTGGCGCTTCTTGATCCATGGAACCTAGCACATCATGCGAAAACACACTAGAGGTAGAGGGTAAGTTGTGAGAAATCAAAGTGGTCTCACATGACCTATCAACTACCACTCTCAACTCATTCGGTGTATCACTCATGCCCTCCAAGTGGAAGCACTCAATCTCACGTATGGTGGAGTCACTCATCTCACTATTGTTTTCACTCAAGTGGTCTAAGTGGCTCTCATACTCACATGGGATTGGTACCACATCATCACTCAAGCATGTAGGGGTAGGCTCGGTTCTCTCAACTCCATGCGCCTCCTTTGGTGAAGGTAAAGTCCCATGCTCACCATTCTTGACCTTGTCTTCACCATCTTGCACTTTGGCTTGTGTAGTCCTCTTGACGTACTCGTCCAACTTGGCGAAGTAGAGGTCTTCGTCCTCCGCAACCATGAGGTTGCATGCGTCATCTAGGACGTCAAGTCTTGGCGTTGAAGCTTGATGGCGTGGAGGAGAGCTTGCTCTTGGTGCCATTTTGGTGGTGGCACGAGTAGTTAAAGGTTCCTTATGATGGTGTCGACGGAGGTCATTGGCGTGCCTTGCCAAAGTTTGATGTAGATGGCGCACTTGATCATCCACATGACGCTCGCGATGATGCTCCTTGTCCTTGGCACTCTTCTTGGTGAGGCGTTGTAATGAGCGCAAAGCATCATTAGTCTTGGCCATCATGCTCATGATTTTAGCGAAGTTGTTATCCATGTCGCTCTTGAAGTTGTTGAGGGAGCTTTCGAACTTGTCCATGTGATGGTGGACCTTGGCGCTCTCGAGGTGGAGGCTCCCTCTTGGTCGATGCGACTTGAGGAGCTTGACATTGTCGTGCTTGAAGTTGTCCATGCTTGGGGAGTTATTGTTATTGTAGAACTCCATCTCACCCAAGCATGTGGAGCTAGTGTCGGTGTAGTGCTCCATCATGTCCTCTATACTTGTGGAGTCGTAGTCGTGGTGGCTCATCATGGATTCTTCATAGATATCATCCTCGATTCCGGAGTCCCTAGACATGATTCACAAGACCAAGTGGTGTATATGGAAGTGGTAGGGGGGTTAGGGATGCAACGTCAAACTTTACTTTACCTTGGAAGATAGTATCGTGCAAGTGGCAACACTTGAGAGCAATCAAAACCAAGCAAAGTGAAGTTCACACAGAACACCAAAACCAACTAACCACTAAAAAACACACACAAAGCTTATGGTTGATAGGTATGGAAGGTGGCGTGTCCAAAAACAATCCGAAATCAAGATATTGTAATGGCAAGTAAAGAACCACGATGATCACAAAGCAAAACAAGTCAATCCACAAGATAGGAATATATACAAGGAAATACACACGGTGGGATAAATGGGACTTGTGTGACGGAGAAAGTGAGCTAAGAACCAAATGATTACCTAGCAAAGATTATAAGCTCGTGTCGCACAAGTGCAAGGAGAGACGCTAGTTCGATTGCAATAAATTGGTGGGCTACAAGATTTGCACAATAAGTACCACCTATTTGATGTTCATCGAGCTTGCGCTTCCTATTCTATGAGGCACTTGTTTCTTTCTTTCTTTCTTTTTCTTTTTCTATTTTTTTCTCTTTTTCTTTTCTTTTCCACTTGCCTCTTCCTTGTGCCAACAACTATACAAGATACTATATGAGATAGCGCGCTCACAACTTTTGCTCGAATTTCTACAAGGTATCAAATGTGCATAGCCCAAGCAATCATAGGAGGAACTAGTCTCAATAGGTGTTTGTTGAATGCAAATATAGTGTAGCTCACAAAGTAAAGCAAGTGGGGAGAAGTCGCGGAATTTTTATACCTTTCATCGCCGATCTTCACCCTTTATTGGTGGATTCTGCCTTGCCCATGGAATTTGGATGGAGTAGATAGCATGAACCACGGAGATGATGATGTAGAGCTCTTTCTCCTCTTCAAAACAAGCTAAAGAACACCAAAATCCGAGTTCATATGCAAAAGTTATGCTCAAAACCGTGAAGCGGATTTTTCTGTCAGCAGGGGGGCGGACAGTCCGGGGCGCGCAGGCCGGATAGTCCGGCCGGGGCGAAGATTCTGGTCAATTTATGCCGGATACTCCGGTGGGGCAGATACTCCGGTCTGTTTTGGCCGGACAGTCCGGTCCGGTCGATCCAGAAGTTCCAGAACACGAACGGGACGAGTTTTGGCAGAAAAACTCGAACCAAAACCTCAAATTGATGGCGGAAAACAAGGAATTAAGCAATGGGAACACAGGGGAAGGTAGATCAACAAGTTTAGCAAGTAATCCATGGATCAAAACCTACCAAAACGCACTCAAATCACAGATCGATCCAAAACACGAAATTGGGGCTATTTTTGGGGGGATTTTCGAATTTATGGGGGAAAAGACCAAATCGATCGAGGAGAAATCCGTGGCAACCAAAAGCTGCTGATACCAGATGATGAGGGCAAACCTCTAGGGTGGCCCGATCTTCACGGATCTCGTGGTCAAATCGATGGGAAAGCGAGGGGAAAGGGAGAAGGTAGCAGAAGCGGACACACACCTCGCGAAGAACACGATGAACACACGCAAAACTCACACGATACAAGGCCGATTGCTCTCACCGGTGGCCACCGGTCCGATAGAATCCTCGCAAGGAAAGATCGGTCAACGTGCTCCCGTCAATCCCAAGCAGAGAGGGAAGAACACCTTGGAGAGGGTCTTGACGTCTTGGCAAAGGGACACCGATGCCAAGGCCTTGTACAACGAGGGAGGTGCGATGCAAACTCCAATGAGGTGGTGACGATAGTCGATCCCCTTTGGTAGAAGGGGATGAGGCAAAACTAGAGATTCCACAAAGGGGGTTGTCTTTAGTCTATCACCTATGCCTAAGGGATACAATGAGGGGTGGGGGCTCTATATATAGGCCAGCCACAAGTTCAGGGGTAGTTTGGGCATAAAACTAGGGTTTGGTGCGAAATAGAGGGGTACTTGGGCCAAGGGACCAGTTGTTGGCTCGCAGGCCCATCACTTGGGCCGGACAGTCCAGGGTAGCCGGACACTCCGGGTAGTGTCCGGGTATTGTCTGAACTGGCCTTCTGAATGTCCACGCCAGGTTTGGGCTGGGGCAGGCCGGACACTCCGGCCGAGTCATGCCGGACACTCCGGCTAGATTCGGGCGGACTCTCCGGGGTGATGACGGCGGAGACTCTTGTTTTGGAGTTGGATGCTCATGGTCCATCTTCTTGGTTGACTTGGGGACGATCTTGGGGACTTGGGTTGTGGATGTAGTAGCATCCGCAGGACGGGCTGCATCAAATGCTCAAGCAAACACAAGATGAGCCACTCTCATGGGATAGGTACACACAAAGGAAGATGGGGGTTAGCAAGGTGACGCAAGTTATACCTTCTTTGATGATGAACTTGGCGTCGGTGGTGTGGGATGATGTTCGTGGTCCGTGGTGTCGATGAGCGCGGAAGTTGATGATGCGGAAGCTTGCTGGTAGTTGTTGACACGCACACGGGACACGGGCAAACAAAGGAGATTAGCCAATGCTTAAAATGAGGCAAAACTGTCAAAACTGGCAAGCATAATGGACACTCCGGTTATGCGGGCCGGACACTCCGGTCTGGTTCAGTCGGACACTTCGGTCGGGCCGGACACTCCGTCGGTACGAGCCGGACACTCCGGCGCGGGTTTCCTGCTCGTGTTCTTGAGCGGAAATGCTCGCCTTCGGGCCTCAAATCCGCGAAAAACTGGCCAAATCGGGCTGGGGAAACACAGGAGAAAGCTGGACCAACTCCTTAGACAAGGTTTGGTCGGATCAAAACCACAAATAACACTCCAAATCAAGATATCGATCCAAAGGCAAATATGGGCTGTTTTTTGGGGATTTTCGAATTTTTTGGTGGATAGAAGAAAAATTTGTGGGGGAAATCGTGAGCAACGAAGCTCTTGATACCAATATGTTGAGGGAAAACCTCTAGGGTGGCCCGATCTTTCACGATTCCCTTTCAAATCGAGGATGGAGTGTGGGGAGAGGAGGGAAGGATGAACACGACAAATGCACGCACGAAGAACACGATGAACACACACACACAAAACCACGATACACACCAATAGCTCACGGCGGTGGTGACCGGTCCGGCGCAATCCCTAGGATCAGCGTCGGGCGGAGAACTATCTCTCGAACCGGCACGGCGAGATGGGAGACTCGGTGAGCTCTTGACGTCTAGGCAAAGGGACACCGATGCCTAGGCCTTGTACAACACGGCGGCACGATGCAAACTCCAACGAGGTTTGGGGATATTGGTGCTCCTTAGTCAAGGAGCATGAGGCGAGAATTAGATAGATCCACAAAGGGGTTTCCACTAATTCCAGTATCATGCCTAGGGTTTACATTAGAGGTGGGGGACTATATATAGGCCAACCACAAGTTCAGGGGTAATTCAGGCATTAAAGTAGAGTTCTGGGCGAAATAGAGGGGTACAGGGGCCATAGGGCCCAACTAGGCTCACAGGGCCATCACTTGGGCCGAACAGTCCGGGTCGGCACGACCGGATAGTCCGTGGCGGTCGGACACTCCGGGTGGTGTCCGGGAAGTGTCCGATTTGACCTTCTGAATGTCCATGCTAGGTTCGGGCTGGGGCAGGCCGGACACTCCGGCTGAGTCGCGCCGGACACTCTGGCAGCGCCGGACACTCCGGCTAGGTTTGGGCGGACACTCCGGTTCAGGCAGCTTCAACTCAGGTGCAGCTTCAGGGCTCGTGGGTCGACAAGGCGAGGGTTCGTACCTGATGATGCACAGAGTAGAGGTATGAAGTAGCACACCATCCAAGGAGGTATCAAATTGGCACGAGGAGAGGAGTGAGTTCACCTTAGCTTGTAGGAGTTTGGCTCGGGCACGAGTCATGGGTCCACTTGGGGGACTTGTTGGTGTAGAGGTAGAAGCGTCCGTAGGATGGGCTGCATCAGAATTACTCACACACAGAGATGAGATCAAAGATCATAAACATTATAGTGGAAATCATGAGATTGATAGCAAGTAGTCTTAAAATGTCGCTAATCAAAGATGAGATCTACTATTACAAGTGGTGGAATATGGCTATGGTGGTGGAGAAGGGTTTGGAGATTAGATCTAAGTCTATTCCTCCGGTGGCTCTTCGGTGTTGTGGATGGAGATCTGGGGGTGGCTGACGATCGGAAAGAGCTCCCTTTTCATGTCGCCTGAGGCCTCTTTATATAGGGGTCCCTTCTTGAAAGTTGTTCTATTTGACCTAGCAGTGTTGATGGCAACTATACGACCGGAACTATATGGCCGGAATTTTATTCCCGTCGTATAGTTGGTCGTTAAAGCGTCTGTCTCCACTTCACGCCTCCTGGTTTCTTCGGGTTGTTGGAAATCTCGTATCTTTGACTTTAATGTTGTGATTCCCATCATCAAACGTCATTATCTGCGTAGGAAAAAAATAGAAAGAAAGGATTGCATACCCCTTTGATCATTAGGCATTAGTGGCAGGGTTTAGAGAGATATTTCATCAAAAATACGAATAATATCCAGTTTAAATGTGGATGTAGATGGCTATATTTTAGAGCCATCAGTATGCCACATGGATCCACTAGTGTCAATGCATGTGTTCTTTTCCTAAACCACATTGATCTACAAGTGTCATTGCATGTGTTCGTTTCCTAAAACCGCATTGATCCACTAGTGTCATTGCATGTGTGTTCTTTTCCTAAAATCATATTGTTCCACTAGTGTCATTGATCCACATGACCGTATTTCATGTTGTGGGTCCCCCGGATTAATCCTCCGAGAATCCCTGTTATGCATACACCACGATCCCATGATCAGTTAGTCGTGGCACATAACCGACAAGTATCAAAGTAAACATCCATTACTTAAGCGGATACAAGTCATACCTCAGCTGCCTTTATGGATACAAGCCTCATCATCAGTAGAACTTTATCAAAGCATATAGCCCGAGCCATGCCTTAACCTACAAGCAAGTGACTGGGAGAACTTCCTACTCACATAGACATCAACATCACCTTCTTCTCAAAATCTGACCAAGTTAATAGCCAGGGACAATGCTAGTGAGTACTTTGAATGTACTCGCGAACCACCTTAAGATAATAATAATAACAAGAGGATATGCAATATGGCCGTGGTGGTAGGAGGGCTCCAAGAGAGGTTCTTTTCTCAAATAGCTTCTCTTGTAGATATAGCATCTACATATTGTTGGAGATATGCTAAATGGGTATCACCATAGCACGTCCATAATCCGGATAACCCGGGTAGCCCACAGTTGGTAGCAAGGCCTATGGCCTACTGGGTGGCCTAGTTAGATGGATCCAGAAGGTAGGCCCATGTCGGATGAAGGAAGGCTACGCAGGAGTCACCGACGTACTCGGAGCCTTGGAGTGCAAGACACGAAAGACTAGTTAGTATTAGTGTAGGACTCTTTACCTTGTCCAGCAAGGTCCTTTCCCTGTAACCCTAGGTTCTAGTGCCTTTGTAAACCAGACCTGTGGGAGCCTTTAGGGCACAACCAATTAGTTTGCTATGTACAACGTGCAACACCTCGCACAACGAACCTATCTCTTTAACTCGTCGTATTGCCATTATAGTGATTTATTGCAGGAGTAGAGTTCCGCCACCGTTGTAGGACTTGAATCTTGGTAAGCTGTGTTACCTCGTACCCGCCAACTCTCCTCCTTACCCCACGTCTCTAAACACGCACTATGAGGACCCCTCCATGACGTACTCGCCGGCAATACCACGACAGTTGGCACCCACCATGGGGCAAGAGGCGCCTCGAGCTCTACAATGGGTGAGGTCCAAGTTCTTTGCGGGAATCAGCGACACCGTAGCCACCGGACGCGTTCTCTTCTTTGACAACGTCCCGATTGTCCCTCCAGATAGTTCTGGGTGCCGGCAAAGACGAACCCTACAAGCTACTCTGTCATCCCCTTCGGAGACATCCACATATTCATCGGCAAAACTGACTCGGGTCCTAGCTCCCAAGAAGTCGAAAACTCGTCAAGCCCCGCACGGACCGCCTACGGGCAGGACACGTTCGCGGAAGGATCTGGGCCGTACCTCTCTCTAGAGTATGACGGCTCAGATCAGGAAAATTCAAGGCCCACCCAAACCACCCCTATGCAGGATATAATGGTGGAAGGACCCTGTGAATCCGCCCGGCTTCCCCTAGCGTTTTACACACGGAGGTCACACTTTGTCGGCGTCGCCACCATCTTCGATCTGGCCAGATACATTCAAAGGGATGGAGAACCTCCCCGCGAATACCTCGCCAGATGGATGAGGTTGAGGGAAACCCTAGAGGGCGACCATGCCGACGAACTCGTGTACCACATCATGGAAGGGCTCACACCCGGAACACTCCTCCGGCATACCCTCCGAAGGCGGCAGGTCGCGGGTCCTCTCACCCTTGGTGAGATGGTCACAATGGTCAACGAGTATGTGGAAGCCAATGAGGAGTCTGAGGCCATGATCGCCGTCATGGCCAGAGGAGGTAACAACAACAACGGCCCGCCTCCATCACCCTCCACATCCGCCATCAATAACACTGAAGCCAACTCCGACTCCGTCTTCGATGCGCTATACACCGACATCAATATGGATGGCGGCGGCTTGGACGCTAACTCGGGGGAATACGATGATATTATGAGGGAGATCGAGAAGGAGGAGCGTGCCGAGAAGGCCACCACATCCCACCAGGTGCTAGTCGCCATTGGGAGCATGATGGAAGAAGACGGACAGGAACCGGAACGTAAAAAGCTCTGCCCACACCCGTGGTTACTAGAGCGGCAGCAACCAAGAAAGCCACCGAGCCTCCGGCTCCGGCCAAGGCCATGCCCCCTCCGGTTATCCACCCGTAGCAGGTGCAGGAACTCACCGCAGCCCCTAGTACTGCCAAGCAATCAAATCAGCTGCCACTACCACCGTCAATGTCTGCAGCTGGCAACCCATTGGTTACTCCCGCTGACAAGGTGATATACGCTGCACTCCTCGTTGAGCCTATTACCGTCGCCCACATCCGGAGCGTTATAGAGCTTGATGAGAAGCGTGTAGCAATCCTGGCGGAGGCCAAATGCATCACGGAGAAGGGTGCTAAGCTAGACGAAGACATGGCCAAGGTGTAGCAATCTATCAAGGTGGCAAGAGCTATGGAGGCTGAGTACAAGCAGTTGCTGCTGAAGCACAAGGCAAAAAAAGCACCAGCTCATGTTGTCGAAGACCCCGACATTCGGTGCAAGTTGGGATATGGTGGATCCAAGCCGACAAAAGCCACCCCATACATTGATTCAGAGCGGAGGCAAGCAATGCCAACTCCCGCCCTCAACATCGCCATCTCCAAGACCCTCCTGGAGCAGGACAGGTCGCCCGAGGCAGTTGCTCATGTGTATGACCTCGTCGCCAAGGCATGCAAGCAACAAGAAAAGGCTAGCTCACAAAGGCTTGAGTCCAACCCGGAGCTTTGCCAGTCAACCCTGAACAGCCGTAGAAGGCCAAGATCTCCCCATGACGAGGGATCCCATACAGGCTCCACAGAGCGAAGACGGAGGGACACGCGCAATAGGGCTGACGCCATACCCATATCTTCAGATCACGGAGAAAAGGCTCGCCCTCGCCGGTCGCTGCCTCCGCCACCATCCCAGTGTCACGAGGAACCACAATCGCGCCACCATACAAGCATGCCACCGCCTAGGTATCCACAGGTTGGCATCGTTATACGCGACCAGGGCGAGCATCCCCGACATGCCGGAGAGCACAACGGCGTTGAAGGACATAGGAGCAGATCCTACAAGGAACCGCCACATCCGACAAGAAACCGTGATAGGCATGAGGAGTCGCAGGAGGGTAACAGCAAGAAGCCTAACCCACCGCCTCCACCTCCACCATCGCCACCTAGCAGCCATCATAGTGGAGGACATGGTGGATCTCATAAATCACACCGCAACTCCCCTCCCCATGACGAAAAGGGGAAGCAACCAGAGCCGTACGACACACGTCCACGGCTGGACAAGATCCAAGAAGCTCAGGAGCTCCCATACCATGGGCCACGTTGTTTTGGACCAGTAATACGGGCCATAACCTACCCCCAGGGCCTCTGAATAGACAAGACTATCAAGCCCTATGAAGGCACTGCTAGACCAGTTACATGGTTGCAGGACTACAGTGAAGTGATTCACGTCATAGGGGGAAACCCTAATGTCACTATCAAGTACCTCCCACTTATGCTCACTGGTACCGCCCGACAATGGATTGACGACTTGCCAGAGAAATCAATATGCAATTGGTTGGACATGCATCAAGCGTTCACCAAGAACTCCGAGGGTACGTACAAACGCCTCTACACGGTCGGATACCTACAGCAGTGCGTACAAGAAAAGGATGAAACCTCTCGTGCCTACCTCTCTCACTGGTTGGATATGAAAAATTCCTGCACAGGGGTGCATGAACAAACCTCTATGGCCGCCTTCATCGACGGTCTGGAGAAAGGACCTTTGCTCTGGCATACGTTGAAGCGAAAGCAAGACAACAATGAGCTCAACCTCAACGCAATGATCGCCATGGCTAGCGAGTTTGTCGCTGCTGATGACGACACGTGTGGATCGTTGCCGGCAATAGCAATCCCTACCAAGGCTAGAAAGAACAACAATAACAAGCGGAAGACTCTGCCTGAAGAAAAGCAAACAGCCGACATGGTCGCCACAACATTCACTGGCAGAGGCGGAGGCGGACATCCTGGACGTGGCCGGGGCTAGCCATGGTCTGCAGAGGAGTGATTCTACATCCTCAGTGCCCCGCGTTCCCCAAACATACAAAGAGTACCGTGATATGCCATGTTTACCTCGACGCAAATGGCAAAGCCACCCACACCAACCACCAATGCAAGTTTATCAATGACCTCAAGGAAGACCCTGAGACCGGCTACAACCAAAGTCGAAAGAATAGACCCCGTGGAAAGAGAATATCATTTTGCGGCCCAAAAGTTGGGGTGTACAGGCAACGCGGTACCCAAGTTCCCTGAAATCAGCTGGGATGCCTACAGTTGGTGTGCCAAATACTCAGAGGGTTTTTTTCGGCACGAATTCAACTTTACGTTTCAATACAAAAAATCAGGCTAACGGGCGTCAAGTTGCCCCCTGTCAGTTCTCACTGTTATGTCGCTCCCGTCGCTTAGGCGGGGTGGTTGTCACGTAGGCTTGCAGCGTTGGCACAGTGGATAGGACAACACCCCCTACCCAGTGTATTGACGTGACAAAACAGGCCCATGTATTAGCGTTATAATTATTTTTTGTTTACTCAGAAGCTGGAACGGCCACCGCCACGCGTCTCTCGTTGGACTTCCGTCCCAATCGTTAACCCCTACCATAAAAGCGCATTGACTGTTCCACCGTTCCCCTGCCTCGCAGAAACCACTCTTCTTCTTCCTGTCGTCTACTATCTTCTTCCCGTCTTCTCCTTGCCGCTATGGAAGGTCTACGCACTCTATAAATATGAGGCCACAACGCTTGCTTTTGCCATCGCCTCGGCCTCTCTGCAGTCCATCTTCACCCCACCCCTTTAGCCATCGCCTCTCCACCGTGCCATCGTCTCGCCTCCCCTCCCTCTCCAATCTCCACCGTGCCGCCATGGAGGTGCCCACGCTCAACCACTATGAGGCGGCGATGTTTGCGTACTACGGCATCCTCGCGCCGCCGCGCGTGATCGTGCCCGCCGGATTTCGCATCAGCGAGGCGGGTGTGCTGGTGGCTTCGCTCCTCAACCCCCACGGATACGAGATGGAGTGCATCATCACGGAGCGTCGCCGCCAGCTGCCCGCGTGGATGAGGGCGTTGCCCCGGTACGCGGCGGCCAGCGAGTACTGGCCCCGGCTGTTCAAGAAGGAGCGGAAGGCCAAGCTTGGCAACCGTATCGTGGACGGGCGCCTGGTGCACCTGGATCGCCGCAACCAAGAAGGGCGGGAGATGTTCTGGTCCGTCCCTAGACGGACCATCTACACCGCCATCGACGCCGCTAGCTGCGCAGAGGAGCTCCGTCTCCCGAACAACACCGAAATCATGGAGATTTCGTCCGACGACGACGAGGAAGCCGGCGGCCCGGAGGACATCAGCACCGGAAGTGTTGTCGACTAGGAAAATTTGTAAAGTCGCATCTTTGTATGGAAAAATTTATGGTCGAATAATAAAATGTCTCAATTTAGATCTTTGTCTCGATTAATTTGTGAAAGATTTTTTCAAAAATACTGATCAATTCAATTTCTACCTCGAATTAATTTCTGCCTCGAATTAATTTTTGCCCCGAATTAATTTACATTAATTGTCCTAGACTGCTGACCGTGGCGGGGTTTTTGGTCCCGGTTTGTGGCATGGTCCTGATTATGGAAACGAACCGGGACCAATAAAATTTGGGTGCTGGACCAAAGACCCTCTTTCTACCAGTGCTAGAGACAAGCTTCACTACCCATGACAACAAGAAGATAGACGTTGTCTACACCAACGAGGAGGAGACAGTGGTGCGTGTCCTGAGGATGTACGAGGGTTGGCTTGGGATAGACGAGGACAAGTTTGTGGGATTGGACCTCGAGTACACCCCGGAGCACCCATATGAAGGGAGTGAAGTCGCCGCTGCTCAACGCCATGCGGAAACACGTCCTCGTCTACCACCTCTCCTGGTTTGTAGATCTGCTCTCTGTAGCTAACCGCTTTTAGGGTTTTCTCCTCTTGTTCTTTATCCACTTGCTCATCTTGCAACTACTGGATTTTATTTAGGACCAAATAAATTAGGGTTTGCCTATGTCTCAATCGACTAAGATTTTCTTTAGTCTCAATCACCTAAGAAAAGTGCAACCATAGTTAAAAGAAATGTGCAACTCGTTCAGTCGACTGAGAAATAGCAAAACCGAATAAATTATGACAATACAATGTTGAGAGTCTTGATCTTGCATTTACTAAACTTTTCAAAATTATATTAAGATGATGATCTTGCATTGAAAAAATATTTGTAGTTACAAATTTTGGTGATGACAAACTACACACTTTCAGGACTGATAGGAAATGTCCGGCGCTGCGCCAGTTCCTTGTAGAAAAGGGAATTGTTTTCTACACTGTCGATAAAAGAACTGATTTTTCGAAATTGTATCAAGAGGGAATTATAATTCCTGCGCACAAGTGGATCGATATTCAGAGTCTTGTCAAGATCCTAGGGGGCTCGAGGAAGGATGGAATGGCATCACTCGCAACTAGAATCCTCGATGACACGTACGACAAAATGAAGGAAGATTTCCCTACAGATAGGCATGATTTCTGGGACGAGTGGCCGTTGTCTGATATAAACCTGAAGTATGCAGCCATAGATGCTTACATGACCTACCAGCTATGCAAGAAGATCCATTTTTTCTACATTACCTCGTGTTTTGCCCTATTTGCAAGAGGGAAGACGAGCTTAGGGGAGCCCTTTGTAGAAAATGCGGAATAGCTGAGTTTGAAGCTGAATATGCAAAGAAATTGGCTGCATCTGAAGCAGCTGACAGAGAGGCTGCAGAAGCAGCTAAAAGAGAGCTTGCAGCTGAAGAAGCAATTGACAGAGAGGCTGCAGCTGAAGCGGCAAACAGAGAGGCAGCATCTTCTAGCGGCAACAATCAGGCCTGTGATGCACCGCTAATTGTGCCGCAGGACGCTGAAGATAGGGAAGCCAAGTCAGATGCCAGGTGGGACGAACTTGCATTTCGTGAGCTATGGAGGGCCAATAATGTAAGATCCATATGGAATGATCACAGTTGGTCGCCTAGGAACGATGACAAGTGCCTCAAGTGGTCTAATGAGAAGTGAATTAAATTTTACTTCTTAGTGTTATGTTTCTGTTTTGTGGAACTCAGTTAGCTTGTCAAGATGGCTAGCGCCTCAAGTGAGAGTAGTAAAATAAATTTAACCCTCTTTGTGTTATGTTTATGTATGTGTCTTGTATCTTGTCAAGATGGTAGCTCGTTAACTGGCAGTTTGAAAGAGTACCCTTTTCCTCTCTCGCTAAACAGATATGTTTCATTTTTCCCAAATTGGTAGCAAATCTAGAGAAGATTCTCACTTCGATATTTCGTTCCCTTTTGGACCTCTTTTTTGCCTCCGATCAGGTAGCAAATCTAGACAGCAAATCACACCAGGCAGAATACATTCATTCAGAAAACAAAACAAATGTAGATATAGTTGTGCGCAGCTAAATAGGATATAGCGATAGAAAGTAGGTTGCTTAATGAGGTTCGATGCATTCAGCCAGAAATAGGATATAGCTAGAAAGAAGTCGGCAGTTAGGGGGACCGCCACATTGCGAGCACATCCTGCAAGCGCCCGCGCCTCCGCCATCTCCCTCTGGTGCTTCCGCCACTTCTTGCTGCCCAGTTTCTTCGACTTGGGGGCCTTGGGCTTGATTGGAGGCATGCAACCAACTTTGATGGCCACCCGCTGGAGGTTTCGGAGGTGAATGCCGAGAGCCCGGTGTTCAGCGATGTAGGCGTTGATGTTCATGATCTCGCGCTTGCCGCCTTTGTGGATGCCGGAGCCCGCGGCCTCTGCATGCTTCAGTAAAGTGTTGAAGTCGGTGCCACCAGCGGCGCGACTTGTCAAGCAGTAGGCGATCCCCTTGCGGAAGGGGCAGCTGTAGTAGGGGCCCGTGAGGTAGTCGTCGATCTTGGCTGGCCCAGACCTCCTCAAAGACTGACGAGCCTTGGTGTGAATGGACTCGTCATCGCTGCAGACGTCGCTGCCGGAAACCTATTGGAAGAAAAGAAAAATGGGGGGAGTAGATGATGTAAGAAGATCAAGCAATCAAAATGTGAACAAGCGAATCCTAATAAACTAAGAGCTAGCATCCAACGATGGGAACGTTGTTGGATAATTAGGCACAATTTCCATGATTAATTCCAGAATATTAAACATGACACTACCAGCTAAATTTTAAATATATTAGCCCATTATTTCTAACAAATGGTAGAAGAACCAGGGGAGGGGAACAAACCCTAGTTACCTCCGACCATAGGTCGTCGAACGCTGTGTCGTATGGGTTCAGCGGAACGATGTACTTATCTGGATCGTAGGTGCCCAAGAAGTGTGTGATCTACTTGTGACCGGCGGGGGCCTCCTCGCCGGTGGGGGGCTCCTCTTCGGCGGCTCCGTCGGTAGCTATAGTCATACGTGCTCGCAATGAGAACTTGCACAACATCTTTTGTCCTGCCAGCCCGTTTGCAGCGGGGCCTCTAGGGAACTACTGTCAATTAAGGTGCTCCTTTTAATAGAGCACCGGAGCAAAGCATTAACACTCCGTGAACACATGTGATCCTCACATCAAAGCCATTCCCTTGCGGTTATCCCGATTTCTGTCCCTTCAGGGCCATAGGTTCCGGACAACAACGTGTGTATACAACTTGCAGATAAGACCAAAAACAATACTATCATAATGAATCAATAACATGTTCAGATCTGAAATCATGGCACTCGGGCCCTAGTGACAAGCATTAAGCACAACAAGTCGCAACAAAGTCATAAAGCACTAATAAAAGATACTAGGCACCATGCCCTAACAATCTGATGCCATTACATGAACGATCTCATCTAATCCCTACCATTCCCATAGCCTACAGCGGGGGATTACTCACTCATAGATGGGGGAAACATGGATGGTCGATGGAGAAGCGATGGTGATGATGATGGCGATGATCTCCTCCAATTCCCTGTCTGGCAGGTGCCGTAACGGTTTTCGGTGCTTTCGTGGAATCTGGTGGTGGCGGGCGTGAGGACTCCTTTGGAAAAATCGACCCCCGGAGTTTTTAGGTCAAGGCTTCTTATAGGTGAAGAGGGAGACCGAGGGTGCCTGGGCCACCACACCATGCATGGCGCGGCCAGCCCAGCCACACTGGGGTGTGTGGCCACCGCCCTCCTCCGCCTCGTATCAGTTCCTGAGTCTTCGAAAAATAGGCACTTTGGCTTTTGTCCCGTCCAATTTCGAGAATATTCATTTTCCGACTTTCCGAACCAAAAACAGCAGAAAACAATGTGCACTGTGGCTCTTGTTAATAGGTTAGTCCAAGAAATCATATGAAAAGTACTCCAAAGTGTGGACAAAACACAAGAAAGTGGATAAAACCAAGCATGGAGCATCAAAAATTATAGATACATTTGCAATGTATCAACATCCCCAAGCTTAACTCCCGCTTCGCCCTCGAGTAGGTAAGTGATAAAAAGAAAGAATAATTTTTGAAGTGACATGCACCATCAAAGACTTGACCAAAGTACTTGTAAAACATTCAAAGCTGGGATCATAGTACTTCAATCATAACATGAAAGACAAAGTTCTAGCAATAAGACAGAAACTATGATGCAACATGAAAAGGCGCAAACAAAAGATTCATGAATAACAATGCTTTGCAAGACGTTTGTTTGTTTCACATAAAGAAAACATAGCAAAGTGGCATTCATCTTGTCCCTCAAAGAGTAGCAAACATAAATGCAAAGGACACCTTCAAAGTTTACAAGAGTGACTAGATACAAATAGTTTAAAACAAGCAATAACAAGTTATGCATCAATCAACAAGTCTTGGGACAATGCACATAGAACTAAGAATGGCCACTATGCTCTCAAGAAAGTGCTCATAGAATGCGTGGAGACTCAACAAGGAAATGAACAGGTTTTGAAAAGTTTGAAAAGTTTGAAAGGCTTCCAAATGCTGAAAGTATGGTACTCGTTAGCTTTGAGCTCTCATTGCCCCTATCATAAGCATATTTAAATGGTTAAGGTTAAAGTGACACAACTAAGAGGATATGCTTGACAAGTTATAAATCGAAGTCTCATGCCCCTTACTTACGAAGACCGATCCTCATGCTACTCAACTTCAGTCACGAGTTAGCTCTTGTCATTGTAAGTATATACGTATCATAGAGAACCGCCAACGGGGTACCCCTTGCACATGATACAGGAATTATCCCATAATCAAAATGACAAGGCAAGGCATAATGAGCATCTCGGCGATCTTTTATTTACTATGTGCATAGATTTTTATTGAGGATGCTTCATAAAATGCTCATTATGGTTATACGCAAGTTTCCACCATGATTAGGCATGGCTTAGGCTAGACCAAAGTGCTTTCTAACATACATACAAACTCCATGATCTTACAAGTTCCACTTTTATTTCACAATCACGGATCCATAAGCAAAAGAACATGATATCAACTAGGTACAAAATACCTATGAAGAGTTGAAAGCGGTCCCCATGATACATGGTTCTGCTAACTTCAACTCATAAAGCGCAAGCATATGCGCAACAAAGACGGACGCAATTGTTCAGGTTTATTAAGTGCGAGAAAATAAAGTGTGCCATCAAGTTTGTGGGAGCTTTACTAACTAACTTTCTCATAACAAGCAAAGATTTTATTCGGAACAAAACAAGGCATATTGAATATGCACGAAAGTAGCAAATCATGCTAATAGGTAGGTATGGTGGACACTTTGGCAATATTTGGTTTAGGGGAGTTGAAAACATGAGTAAAATACTCAGTAAAAGTGAAGGCTAGCAATAGTAAGGGAGCGACAAACGAGAGAGCAATAATGGCCATAATCATGTAGAGCGACAAAACATCATTGATCAGAGCATAAAGTGATACTACAAGTTGAAAACTAAAGAATCATAAAGGCTTATGGTGACTTGGGATAGTCATAATATGGTGTGAGCATGTGCCAAGTCAACCCAAATAAAGCATCAAAGGGGAATACCACTATACTATGCTTTAATATACTAAAACAACGCATGATTCATCCAAGGCACATTAAGCAATCTCAATTGTTTATAACAAGTCATGCTACAGCAAAGAATACTAAGCATAAAGCCAAAACAATATCAAGCATGGCATGACAAAGCATATGCCACAATCAAAAACAAGCTCTCTTTACCACTTAAGCATGAACTTTCCTACTCTTTTCCAAACCAAACCAAACTATTTGAAAGCCGATGCATGAAAGAGGAGGTCCAACCAATTTATTCAGCAAACTAAGAGAACCAAAGCAAACGAAAAAACAAAACGAAAAATGAAAAAGAAGACGCTGCAAGAACAATACAATTGTGCATGAAACAATAAAAATGAAGTGTTTGGAAGAAACCTGGGATTTTTATTGATGAAGAAGGGGATGCCTTGGGCATCCCCAAGCTTTGACGCTTGTACTTCTTGGATATTTCTTGGGGTGACACGCCCCAAGCTTGAGCTTTAGTCCATCCTTCATCTCATTACTCATTCCTTCCATACACCTGAAATTTTTTCCTTCATACAAAACTTCACACAATCTTTATTAGCAATATTAGTGCACTCAAAATAATAGGTCTTAAGGTTCAGTTCTAACACCAAATAAACTTCCATTAGAACACTAGCTACTGTAGCACTTCCCTCAAAAAGCTCAATTCCCCAAAAGAACTCAAAAAGGAACCAACAAGAAGCAAATGCAGAAAATGGCAGAAATCTGTCAAAACAGACCAGCAGGTAAAGACGAATTTTTTCGAAGACCTTCTGTTGCTCAAATCAAAAAGTATTCAACTAAAGAAAGTTAGATAACAATCTGGGGCAGAAGCACAAAAATTCACGCCTCAAAAAGACGTTCAGAGATTTTACACGAATTTTTACGGTGAAGCATAGAAATCTGTTTCGGGACAGCAACTTTCCCAATCATTACTTCTCTCTCATTAGAGGTTACTCTTGGCACAAAAAGCAAATAAAAAGGATAAGGAGCGGTTATTACTGAAGTAATAACTTCCAAGACTCATCTAAAACTTTTGGGTTATCTTCCAATAAGTACTTTTCTTTAATGCCTTTAAGTTAGGCATAAGGAAAAACTAAAATGGATAGAATAGAAGTAAGCGGAGATAATCATGGTGAAAACATTGTTTTGTTCAATGAAATCCTTTTGTTAACAAGGTTGATTAGGTCTTGTTACCAAAACAATTTCATATGAGACAAAACTTTGTATTCCACTAATGATTATGTTACCTCAACCTTGATAGCAATGGTCTCAATCATAATAGTTTCAAAATTTTCTCTTGGTATGGGACAATATATTTCTCCAACTTGAATGTCCTCAACATGTTCAATTGTATTCAAACCATAAGTCCTTTTAATCTTCTTGGGGAAATAGAGAGTGTGTTCCTTGTCATTAACATTGAATGTCACCTTCCCTTGATTACAATTAATAACAACTCCTGTAGTATTTTAAGAAAAGGTCTCCCAAGAATAATAGACATATTATCATCTTCAGGCATAATAGTTTGAGAAGATGCTCTCATAAGAAATAAGAGTTTAAGTAAAAGAGAGCATCAAGAAGCAAATTCAAAACACATTTAAGTCTAACCCACTTCCTATGCGTAGGAATCATGTATGCAAATAAATTCGCAAAGAACAAAGTGACAGGCATAGGAAGATAAAACAAGAGGAACTTCAAAACTTTCAGCACATAGAGAGGTGTTTCAATACCATGAAAACTTCTACAACCATATTTTCCCTCTCATAATAATTTCCAGTAGCCTCATGAATAAACTCAACAATATAACTATCACATAAAGCATGCTTTTCATGATCTACAAGCACTAGAGCTTTATTATAAACATCTTCAAAAGAATCCTCAGGAACATAACATTCATCCTCCTTTAGTAAGCATGTAGGACAATCAAATAATGTAAGGGATAAAGAGTTACTCTCATTAGAAGGTAGGCATGGGTAACTAATCCATTCTTCCTCCTTTTGTTCATCACTCTCCTCCTCTTTTTCATCTAATGAGATTTCAGGTTCATCAATTTCTTCTTACATAGGATCCTGTAAGGCATTAGTCTCTTCCGTTTGTGGAAAGCATCTATTAAAATATTCAAGAATATAGTCATTTTCATCCTTATAATTATCAAAGCAAAATTTAAGTACACCATAAACCTCATATTTGTAAGATGAATCATCAATATTTTCAAGCAAACTAGCAAGTTCAAATGCACCCTTCCAAGCAATAAATTCTTCAATTTGTTCCACATCATAAAAGTCATAATTTCCCTTAACATAGGAAGATATGGTAACATTATCATTATACTCATATTGAAAAGGGAGGTGTTTGTACCTCCTACAGCAACAAGATTTATCAAAACAATAAGTAACATTACAGATAGAGCACACGTTGCTAGCAATGGTATACAATTTATCAATTTGTTCCCATAAGTGTTTCCCTTTTTGTGACAAGCGGTGTTCCTTATAATAATATTTTTAATCTTCCGTGAACCCATCTTGCCAATAAGCTTCAGTTTCAAAGAAACTAACCATTGACAACAAGCATGATAAGGCAAGACAATAACAGACCAATGAAAATAACAACTAGCGTAGGAACTACTTTTTTTGTATTTTTGATAAAGAAACAAGCAAACAAGGAGAAAATAAACTTAGCTTGAACAATAGTGAATCCAAGTGGACTTGATAAATAAAGCTATGCTCCCTGGTAACAGCGATAGAAAATAGTCTTGATGACCCACAAGTATAGGGGATGTATCGCAGTATTTTCGAGGGAAGTGAAACCCAATTTATTGATTTGACACAAGGGGATCCAAAGAATATTTATCAGCCTTAACAACTGAGTTGTCAATTCAGCTGCACCTGAAAACAATCTTGCTCACAAAGGTTTATCGAGAATAGTTTTGTAGTAGGAACAATAAAGTAACAATGAGTAAAGCAAAATGAGTAACAAAAGCAAGAAATGGATTCGAAAAGTGAGGCATAGGGATGGATGGACGGGCGTTGCATGGACAGGACAATCCACATAGCAATCAGAACATAGGGCAATTGCAGATAAATAAGATAAAGCATCCAAGTACTAGACAATCCTAGGCATGTGTTCCATATATAGTCATACGTGCTCGCAATGAGAACTTGCACAACATCTTTTGTCCTGCCAGCCCGTTTGCAGCGAGGCCTCTAGGGAACTACTGTCAATTAAGGTGCTCCTTTTAATAGAGCACCGGAGCAAAGCATTAGCACTCCGTGAACACATGTGATCCTCACATCAAAGCCATTCCCTTCCGGTTATCGTGATTTCTGTCACTTCGGGGCCATAGGTTCCGGACAACAACGTGTGTATACAACTTGCAGATAAGACCAAAAACAATACTATCATAATGAATCAATAACATGTTCAGATCTGAAATCATGGCACTCGGGCCCTAGTGACAAGCATTAAGCACAACAAGTCGCAACAAAGTCATAAAGCACTAATAAAAGATACTAGGCACCATGCCCTAACAATCTGATGCCATTACATGAACGATCTCATCCAATCCCTACCATTCCCATAGCCTATAGCGGGGGATTACTCACTCATAGATGGGGGAAACATGAACGGTCGATGGAGAAGCGATGGTGATGATGATGGCGATGATCTCCTCCAATTCCCGCCCGGCAGGTGCGAGCGGAGTTTTTAATCTTTGTTTTGTGGAATCTGGTGGTGGCGAGCGGAATTCCTTTTGGAAAAACGCCGAACCCCGGAGTTTTTAGGTCAAGGCTTCTTATAGGCGAAGAGGAGACCGAGGGGTGCCTGGGCCACCACACCATGCCTCAGGCGGCGACAGCCCAAATTACTGGGTGTGGCTGCTCAGCCCTCCTCCGTCTCGGTATTCGCTCTGGAGTCTTCGGAAAAATAGGCACTTTGGCTTTTGTCCGTCCAATTCGAGAATATTCATTTCGACTTTCCGGAACCAAAAACAGCAGAAAATCGCACTGTGGCTCTTGTTAATAGGTTAGTCCAAGAAATCATATGAAAAGTACTCCAAAGTGTGGACAAAACACAAGAAAGTGGATAAAACCAAGCATGGAGCATCAAAAATTATAGATACATTTGCAATGTATCAACCACAGCTAGAGTCATTGCATGTGTGTTCTTCTCACAGACCACATATCACCTGTGTCATTGCATGTGTGTTCTTCCCACAGAGCACACATGGATCCACTAGTGTCATTGTATCTGTGTTCTTCCCACAGACCACACATGGATCCACCCAGTGTCATTGCATGTGTGTTCTTCCTACAGACCACACATGGATCCACCAGAGTCATTGCATGTCTGCTCTTTCCATGAACCACACATGGATCCACCAGTGTCATTGCATGTCTGCTCTTTTCATGAACCACAGCTAGAGTCATTGCATGTGTGTTCTTCTCACAAACCACATATCACCGGTGGCATTGCATGTGTGTTCTCCCCATGAACCACACATGGATCCACCAGTGTCATTGCATCTGTGTTCTTTCCACAGACCACACATGGATCCACCCAGTGTCATTGCATGTGTGTTCTTCCCACAGACTACACATGGATCCACCAGAGTCATTTCATGTCTGCTCTTCCCATGAACCACACATGGATCCACCAGTGTCATCGCATGTCTGCTCTTTTCATAAACCACAGCTAGAGTCATTGCATATGTGTTCTTCTCACAAACCACATATCACCGGTGTCATTGCATGTGTGTTCTCCCCATGAACCACACATGGATCCACCAGTGTCATTGCATGTGTGTTCTTCCCACAGACCACATATGGATCCACCAGTGTCATTGCATGTGTGTTCTTCCCACCGACCACACATGGATCCACCCAGTGGCATTGCATGTGTGTTCTTCCCATGAACCACAGCTAGAGTCATTGCATGTGTGTTCTTCTCACAAACCATATCATGAACCACACCTAGTGTCATTGCATATGTGTTCTTCTCATTAACCCCACATGGATCCACCGGTGCCATTGCATGTATGCTCTTCTCATTAACCACAGGTAGAGTCATTGCATGTCTGTTCTTTTCACAAACCACATATCACCAGAGTCATTGCATGTGTGTTCTTCCCATGAACCACACATGGATCCACCGGTGTCATTGCATGTGTGTTCTTCTCACAAACCACACATGGATCCACCTAGTGCCATCGCATGTCTGCTCTTTTCATGAACCACAGCTAGAGTCATTGCATGTGTGTTCTTCTCACATACCACATATCACCTGTGTCATTGCATGTGTGTTCTTCCCACAGACCACACATGGATCCACCAGTGTTATTGCATGTGTGTTCTTCCCACAGACCACACATGAATCTGTGAACCATCCCTAATATTAAAAGTACCAAAACGAAAGAAGTGTTTTTTGGAAGCCATGAGTCCCGCCCAAAAATGTGAATCTCCTGGTTTCCAAACCATTTGAGACACCGCTTTGGGTCCAACATACTTCCTCCATAGCATGGTTTGCCATATACCATCTTCAGTAAGTAGTTTAAACAACCATTTACTCAATAGTCGGTGTTTTTGACTTGCAAATCATGTATGCCCAGTCCACCATACTCTTTAGGTCGGCAAACCACATTCCATTTGGCCAGTCGATATTTCTTTTTTTCACTATCCCCTTGCCAAAAGAATCTTGATCGAAAATAGTCCACTTTCTTCAAGACCCCTTTCAGCAATTGGAAGAACGAAATCATATACAGTACCATATTGGTGAGTACTGAATTTATGAGAACTAGTCTTCCACCAAGGGATAGCAACTTGCCTTTCCAACTATTTAAACGTTTCTGTAGTCTTTCCTCAACGAGTTTCCATTCCGTAATCGTGAGACGCCGATAATGGATCGGTATTCCCAGATAGTTGATAGGAAATTGCCCCAGACCATATAGTTGGGCATCGTTAATAGCATCGCTAAAACAATACAATTCACTTTTATGGAAATTAATTTTTAATCCAGATAGTTGCTCAAATACTGATAGAATTAACTTCAGATTCCCGGCTTTCTCTAGATCATGTTCCATAAATAAAATTGTATCGTCTGCATATTGAAGAATAGATAGCCCTCCATCTACCAAATGGGGAACTAAACCTTCAACTTGGCCATCAGCCTTGGCTCTCGATAAGGATTGCCAACATATCTGCCACTATGTTAAATAGTATAGGCGATAGTGGATCCCCTTGCCTTAGTCCTTTTTTTGTTTGGAAATATTTGCCAGTGTCGCCATTGACATATATAGCAACACTACCACCAGACACAAAAGACTGAATGAGAGCACACCACTCCTTCGAAAAACCTTTCATTCGGAGTGTTTTTCTGGAGAAAAGACCAATTAACTTTGTCATAAGCCTTCACAAAGTCAATCTTGAACAATACCCCATTTAATTTCTTGGAGTGTAGTTCATGGATTGTTTCATGCAGGATTACTACACCGTCTAGGATGTTTCTTCCTTGCATAAAAGCAGTTTGAGATGGGCGTACAACATGATCAGCAACCGAATTTAATCTAATCGTGGCAACTTTTGTGAAGATTTTAAAGCTAACATTAAGAAGCCAGATTGGACGATACTGTTGTATTCGTTCTGCATTATTAACCTTAGGTAATAAAATAATGTTGCCAAAATTAAGACTAAAAATGTCTAACTACCCAGCATGTAAAAACTCAAAAAGGTGCATTAGGTCCCCCTTAATGACTTCCCAGAATTTTTGGTAGAATTCCGCTGGAAAGCCATCGGGTCCTGGCGCCTTATTATGTTCCATTTGAAAAATCGCTATCTTGACCTCCTCCTCCGTATAGGGGGCGGTTAGAAAGTTGTTCTCCTCAACAGAAACCTTAGGAATATCCGCTGTTTGGGACTCATCCAAAGAGAACGAATTCTCATGCGATGCCCCAAATAGAGACTTGTAATAAGCAGTAATATATGATTTCAGTTGCTCCTGCCCCTCAATGGTACCTTCATCCTGAACAAGAGAGTGAATAAGTTTCTTTTTATGCTTGCCATTGGCAACAGCATGAAAGTATCTTGTATTTGCGTCTCCTTCAAGAATAAACTTTGCTTTAGAACATTGATACCATTTGAGTTCCTCCTCACGGAGTAGTTTGGCTATATCTGCATTCGATTGTGTTTTAATCACAATCTCTTGTGCGATCAATGCATTCGCAGCAGACTTCTAAATCGTTAATAATAGATGCAAGGCGAATTTCTCCTTTTTAGGATTCCAAGAAGATGTCTAGCCCAGCCACGAAGGTACTTGCGCAAGGCGCGCATTTTAGTATTCCATCGTTGTATGGGCGTCTGACCACTACCAGTTTTCTCCCAAATAGCCTTGACTAAATCATAGAAACCATCACGCTCCAACCATCCAAGTTCAAATTTGAAACTGTGTTTGGTCTTTCGTATTGGTGTTCCAACAGAGAGTAGTAAAGGAGCATGATCGGACAGAGCCTCAATTCGCTCTAAAGCGCGAACAATTACCATAGGGAATTTATCTTCCCATTCAGTATCCATAAGCACTCTATCAAGCTTTTCATATGTAGGCTCTGAAAGACTATTAGCCTAGGTATATTGTCGTCCTAACATCGTAACCTCTCTCAGGTTCAAACTGTCAATGACAACATTAAACATGAAAGACCAATGTTCATCCAAACGACCCCGACTTTTCTTATGAGGGAATCGTAGCAAGTTAAAGTCCCCCCTATAAGAATAGGGTACGGATTATCCTTAGCCGGATAAACCAACTCACGCAAAAAGTCAGGCTTGTAAACATCCTGGGCAGCCCCATAAACAACGACTAGAGATCATATGAAATCATCAGCTTTGTTACGAATATGGAGCGTAATAAAAAAGTCACCATTCGAACTAGCTAAGACTTCCATAGTCTCATCTCTGACGCCTAATAGAATTCCCCCAGATATGCCTCGCGGAGGACGTGATACCCACGTAAAGTCCACTCCACCAGAAAGGCGATTGAGTTGGGCAAGTGAGAAATCCCGTCTCCTGGTCTCAGAAATACCAAAAAAATCCAACTTATAATCTCTCACACAATCGGGAAAAAACAAATGTTTAGCCAAGTCACGAAGACCTCTGTTATTTGAGAACATGCCATTCATTGAGAAATAATAGTAGATTTGGATAAACGAGTCCTTTTGCGAGACTTCAGGTTTTTAGATTTTCGACTAGAAGCTTTTAGCTCATATAATGCGCCCAGCTCGGTCTCATCATAACCCACGTCTGACACTTCACCAACTAAGTGAGCAAGGAGTTGACCATCTACTGTGGCATGCAACTCCTCCTCCTCCGTTGATAAAGCATCAGGAACAACTGGGACCTTAGGAGTAATCGTTAGACGGTCAACCTCCATATGTCTCAGAATAGAACTAGAAAAATTAATTTCCTTTATAGATCTACCCATGCTAATACCAACATTGGCAAGCTTATCAACAATAACATGGGTTGAAAAAGAAAGGAAAGATGGGGACGAATTTAATATACCATGAGAATCCAGATTCTTCTCCGCCTTCCTACGCATGGCCTTGGCCAATGAATCCTCGTCCATTGCCGACGCCCCAAGTGCATCAGTACCATGTCTGGAGCTCCTGCGCGCCAGAACCTCCACCACCGGAGGCACACGATGGCCACCTGCAGCCCCGCCTGGGCTACAAGGTGACACAAGAGTGGGTGAACCCGACCCTTCCTGGGCCAGGTCCCCATGCACAAGCTGCCCCACCTAGGCGTCGATCATCGGGTGCCCCGCCTGGGCCCTCGAGTCCTCCACCACCGCCCCAGGATCCCCCGTGGTCGTGACCACCAGCCCCGCCCGCGGCTCCGCCACGTGGCCATCCGCGATGGGGGATGAAACCGCCGACATAGCGCCAAAGACACAAATCACCCGACCACACTGACCATCGGACACCACCACGAAGAAACCTCCTCCGGCCTGGCTCATCCTAGGGATAGACCACCCAAGACGTTCGACTACACCTAGCAGTGCGACCAAAACGATGAAGACCCTCGACCGAAGAGCCTCCTGTAACTGGGCAGACGAAACACGCGGTGAACCAGCAGACAAGCCACTCCCACGCAGCGATGAATCCAACGGCAAAGCGTCCAGGAGTTCCTTTCCACGCGGGGTCGAAGGAGAAGCATTAAATGGAGTAACCACAGAACCGTCAAGGAACCGCTGTCGAGGAAGAAGAAGGACCCCGATCGAGGCGCCTAGAAGAAGACTCGTCCCGTCATGAGCAAAGAATGTCTGAGGTGTCCATCACATCATTTCCTTGTTCCCCATACCATCACCCTCAGAGTCATCATGCGGCCTCTTCCACAAGAAAGGTGAAAAATCTGGCTCCAAAACATACCCCACAGGTTCCAACCGAAACCTCAGCTCATACCCCTTTAGCTTAACCACAACATCAGAAGTAAGAAAGGAACCCAAAGCATCATGTTTCCTGAACACCGTAATATCAAACATACCAACCAGAATGCGAACCACACCCCTCCTCCGCAAAGACAATAAATCCATCTCCAGGGGTGTACCCAAAAGAGAACCAACCGCCCACAAACCAAGAAAAGTGCGAAGGGAGTGCGGAACCCCTTCCACATGCAGCCAAACTTGATGTAATTCACATTTGTGCGGCACTTCACGGTCTTGTAAGCGAAGCAATAATGGGCTTGCCCAACGGCATAGAAAACTGACTCCCATCCACTCTATCCAAGTCGTCGAAAGAAGGGAAACTGACCAGAAAAGCATTGTCCCCATGTGGCACAGCTTCCCACTTCCAGTTCGGCCTGACCTGACATCTTCGTGCAATCTGTAGCTGGACCACTTCCGCAGTAATCGCCTCTCCTGAAATCTGGACCAAAGCAATGGGAATCTGACTGGGTCCCATATCATCACGAACCACACTATCAGGTATTTGCGCAAAAAGTGTCTTATCATGGCCACACCCAACCATGTAAGCAGTCGGACGAGGTTGCTTAAGCCGCAGAACACGCATAATGTTGGGTGAGAAGCGACATCACAAATGTAATAGTAGTGCACTGGTCTTACAATCCTTGGTAGCATGAGAATCGATGCACACTTCCAACATCCGACCTTCTTAGACTTCTTTGGGACCACCGCAGACTTCTAATGTACCATGGCCCAAGCCCCAAAGATGAGACGACATCTTGTTGCACCATAGGTCGTAATATTGCGGGCACCGTAACCAGAACTCGCAAGAAACCACCTTGCTAGCCCATAAATCGTGTAAGTGTGTGGGCGCAAAGACCCATTACCAAAAGATCCAGTCAGACGCATCGAGCAACCCTAGAAGGCTTCTTCTTCTTCTTCCTCTTGGTAGACGTTCAACATTGTGCCAATGACTAAATCGTGATCCCCTCTCGAGGGCGTTGTGTGGATAGCCCCAAACTGTCCAGAGGTCGGGGCCACACCAGATGTGCTCCTAACGAAACCACGGGCGGACCTCAAAGAATGCCACCGGATTCGCCTCGATGCAGGCTCGGAGAGGTTGCATCGCATCCGAGCAAAGAAGAAAGTAGGCATCCCATGGACGGAATCAACCGGCGGAAAACCGGTGGTCCGACGAAGGACGCTACGAAGGTTGCCCATGAACGCGAACCACGCCAAGAAAAGCCGAAGAGTAAACGCACCATCGCCGGAGGAGTCACTAGAGGGCCACGAGGCGGGTTGCGGGCAAAAGGTTGCGGCGAGGCCGCAACATGGGGACCTCTAGGGTTTAACCCCGCCACGGCAAGCGGAGAGGCAGGCGCAGCATAAGCGCCGAGGAGAGTGTCCGCGTGGGAGGATCGGGCAGAACGTAACGCGACGGCGAAGCGTCAGTGGCGAGTCTGAGTGCGATAGGCGAAGGCGGCCGACACGAGCGCCCACGCCGCCCTAAGTCGCCTCGCAATCGCGAACCAGGAGAACCGGTCCCGATCCAACTCCGAGTCGGCCTCCACATCGACAGGTCCGTCCAGGCCCGAAACGGCCACCGTGGGCCCATCTCCGACGCCAGCCGCGTGGCTCACCGAACGGTCCGTCCCCTCCGACCTAGGGCGAGCGATCGCCTCGATCACCGCCAACAACAAGCGAAGAACGGCGACGGTAGAGGCCGCGCCAAGGCTTTGAAGCCGGCGAGGCGACACCGGACGTCGACACACCACCGGCTCCGTTCATGATCACCGACGACGGAGAAGGTCGCGGGGACACGACGCCGACGGCGATCCGCCATCTCCTAACCTCGACGCTTCGTGAAAGCCCATCTCCTCCGAGCTTTGCGCATCTCCTCGTCTGGTCACCGACGCGAAACCGAAGTCCATCCAAGTCCGCCGTCGGCGTCTTCCAACGCCTCTAGAGCCTCCCTCTCCGCGAGCGCCTCCTCCCCATCCGACCCGGTCTCAGATCCGAGGCAGTGAAACCTCGAACCCGAACCATGGCTAGACGGAGACGCGGAGGACCGGAGAAGATCGCCGGGCGCGAGCGTGAGCCGGCAGCGCCGCCCCATTTCCGTCAGAGAGAGCCGCACCCGTTGAGTTGGTAACATAGATTCATCGAATTCGAATTTAGCTGCTTCAGCTATAACCAGATAGTACATGTTTACACAATACCATTTTTTATGTACTTATAGAAGTTACAAAAATTAATTGTAGCACGAAAGTGGCGTGTAGCTGTCTTTTAGTTTGAGAGTTTTGACGAGGCTAGCAGACTGGCATCGGCTTGAAACACCACCCGCCTCTAAAGGCATCGGCTTGAAACACCACCCGCCTCTAAAGGCATGTACTGTTTTTAAGGACGGAACTGCTTTATAGAACTTCTTTTGAACCTGAATCAGTGAAATCCTTAGATGGCAATGTTGTGCAAGACTGCAGGCAGTAATCCAACCCAATAAAAAGTCTGAGTGTGTCCTCTACAAGCTTGTAATCGAGATCTATCATGCGGTACTCCTTCAGGAGAATCCCAGCTGAGAATAAGAAAGCCACTGATTCAAAAGCCGATCAGTTACCACGCCGAGGAGCTAACCTAGACACGCCTGTATGTCTGAAACCAGCGGCATGTTTGTTATGCTATTCTGCGGCGTCAAGCTTCACGTGGGCATGGTCGAGATGACCGGAGAGAGGCCGGTGGTGCTGGGTCCTGCGTCCGACTGCTCGTCGTCACCGGCTTCGTTCAAAGCGCAGGCGCACGTTGCCGCCACCACCGGAGAAGGATGAGGGTAAAAGATCAAACACCCCCATCTGGATTAAAATGCTAGCGGGAACAGCACGCCTCCAAGCTACCGATGGCCGCCTCCAGGCAAGTCGAAGCAGGCAGGGGGCGGCGGAGCTTTTCAAGATGCGACGTGGAGGTGGACGCCTCCAGGCAAATCGGACTAGGCAGGGGGCGGCTGAGCTTCTCAAGATGCGGCGCGGAGGTGGAGCTGCTCAAGGCTGATACTATTAGAGTACTCCTCCATCTAGAAATATATGTGTATCTATACACTAAAATGCATTTAGATACATTCGAATCCAGATAAACCCAATGTTGAGGATATCGTTAACTTCTCGATCAGCCCAAAATTAGCGATTTTTTGATGTATCGGCCGATTTATCAGGCGATAAATTAATTAATCGGCTTATTGGTCACCCAGTAATAAGCGATAAATCGGTCGATATGCCGATGATTTTTTAAACAGTGGATAAACCAAATCAGTTATTTTTAGACGGAGGGATATATTGTATTGATACAGCTCAACATTTTTGCTAGGCTACTTAGCCGACCAAAAAAACACTATTTATCATCGGACGAGTCACCAATTTACTCTTTATTATCTTCTTTTAGCAAGCAACTACTGCGCTCTCGGAATTTATACCAAATGTCGAGGATTGAGCATAATTCAATTCCTCCTGCTCGTCGGACGATCCGAGACACTAAGACCAATTTTAGACACAATCCTTCAGATGGGTATGGAAACTTCACTAAATCTGCATATCTGAGGGTATTGTGTCTAATTCCTGCCTATCTAAATAATCCCTTTGCTAAAAGTGTTTAGGCTTCCTGCTAATGTCAAAGCTATCATCTACTCCCTCCGTCCAGAAATAAGTGATTTTGATTTAAATTCACACGTATCTAGACATGTTTTAGTATATAGATATATACGAATCTAGACAAACTCAAGTCATTTATTTCTAGACGGAGGGAGTTGAAGTACGGGTGGCTACTGGATCACAGATCAATGTGCCAATCACCTTACGGCCACCAAACGTTGGGGATTTGATGGCCCTGGTACCTGACCACCAGATGGTTGATTTGAAGGATCTATAGAGCTGTGGCCTCCAACAATGCAGCACTTGATTGGCTTCTCAACCTTGCCAAATGACACAGCTTTACTAGAGTATACTTCGACGAACCTGCAGATAAAAAGTAAAGCATCTTTTGAGTTGTTGGAAACCAAAAGGTATAAAGAGCTGAGAGAAATTGCACAGAAAATATGAATGCTTGGTCTCAGCAACTTATCCAAGTATCACTCTAACATTCTAAAATAAAGGTATGCAGGAACAAGGTTAATGCATCATCACTGAAATGTAATGCAAGTTAAATGAACTGAAATGGGAAAACACATTGGTCATGAACAAATGAACTTGGCACAGATCAGAAATGGTTGTTATATGCCAGAAAGAGAAGTTGGTAGTCTTTCTATTCCTTGAATAGGCAACGAGTGATGCAAGTTCAAAAGGATCTAAACACAAGTGCATTGCACCGAGTTCTTTGTGGCCAAAGACAAAATTAGTGAGAAACAAGTGTGGATTCCTGAGAAACAGTTTCTGGACTTCACCCTTAATCTGGGGTGTCACCAATATCTTAGTAGGAAGGAGTTGTATTCACTGAATGGACGGTACGAGTTCAGTAGGAAGCACTAATAGATAAACATCTATTGGTTTGTTACCACACGTCATTGTGCCTGTTGGCTGAAGCCGTGTGAAATTAATGGATGCAATCCATGAGCTAGGAAATTCCAGAGATGAATAAGAATGTCCAAGACAAGTGCTAATGGATGTAATTCAATTATTTAAGCCATGTTGGATGTACAGAAGAATCAGCTACTACTGAGCAATACCACCAAATCTTTGTTCGTTGATGACATGAGAAAGGCACATGGCAAGAAAATAAAGAATAACCAATTCCACATGGAATTTTGATAGATATCAAAAGGATTTATAAAGGAACCAAAAAAAGTACAAGAATGTTAGAAGCATTCAACGAAAATAGAAGTACCTGGTTGCAGCCTCCAGTGACTCCAGTTTGAGAAATGCGAAGCCCTTACAAATAGGATCACGGGTCTTTTTAGTTCCAGAGTTTGCTGGGTTTATAGCTACCAGGCCAGGAAACCCTTTGAAAGCTAGGTTCAGGTCCTTATGTATGTTCTTCTTTTTCGGGAGATTCCAAATACGAACATGAACGCCGTTCTTACTGAGATCTATGCCAAAGTATAGGAAATTCATCAAAAAACAAATCAGGCTTATGTTCAACTTTCTTCAAAACTTCCAAAAAGGGCAAAAATACAAAATGAGTTGCCAACAATTTCAAAAAGATTACCAAAATGCAATGCTGAGGCAGTTGTGGTATCTACCAAAAATAGCGAGGCAGTTGTGATATCTACCAAAAATATGTTGGGTGCAAAATAACTATTCTACACCCACCCTCTATCTTTTGAACCGTATATTATTTTTATGTCACGTAAATTTTGTCTTACATCGTAAGTCACGTAAGAAAATTTAGAAATGACATATTTTTTGTTTACATGCCGTATAAAAATATGATGTAAAATACGTATTTTTGGTGTTTTTTACACTATAATGACTCACAAACTCCATTTTTTCTCGATTTTTTTGGTTGTGGTGAATATATGAACATAATTATTCGTATACAAAACATAATTTTTTCAATCTAACAACGTAAAAATATGTTGGGTGCAAAATAACTATATATATATATATAGAAACCCTATTCAACATCCAGGATGTAGAATACTTATTTTGCATCCAAAATATTTTGGGTGTATATATATATATACATATATACATATAGAATAGATCTATTCTAAAACCGGTTGTAGATTATTAATCTACAACCGGACCGCCTATATAGGAGGCATCCAGTCGGACCCAAACCCCACCAAAAGAGAAAAACTGGCACGCAACCAACACCGTCGTCCCCAACCTCCCGATTCCCCCATCTAAAAAAAACCTCCCGATCCCCCCACCGGCGGCCGGCCCCTCCTCCCCTGACCGGCAACCGCGCCCGTTCTCAGCACGGGCTTATTTCTTCCCACGCTGTGTGAGAAACAGCCGTCCGAGATGCATCACATGGTGCACCACGACATATGTGGCATTTTCCTAAGAGGCAACTAGTTTCATAATTTTTTTTTGCACAGGAGAGGGTCACAAAGGACCCCGTTGCTTCCATTCATTAAACACGGTGGGTACAAAAAATTACAACAAGACACAAGATAGAAGAGAAAATTACAATGCAGTCCTGCACATATGCAAGGAGGACCTAAAACTAGGATAGAAAACGCGACCAGGTCCTTTTCCCTCTCCACCGACGATGAACCTTGGCCGCCGGCCACCTTGACGCCGTCAGGGACGCACCACTTGGCGAGGAGAAGACGGGGATCTCCGGCCCAAAGTTCGGGGGGGGGGGGGGGGGGGGGGCTTCACACTGGAGGTTGAAGAGACACTTCCATGGCGTCGAAACTGGCCGCCCTTCCGGCCACGGATCACTGCGACGACGACAGTCGCCAGCGGATTTGCTCGAATCGGCAGCAGAGACTCTCCCCCACCCTCGAGGAGGAGTAGATGGCGCCCTGCAGAAGCCGCTCCCCTCGCCGCCACGGCCGGCCAGAGAACCCTGCAGAGCAACACCACACCACCAGAAGGAGTGGACAAACGCGACGAGATTATTGCCGGAAACGGTGGTCCACCCCGCCGCCTTCTGCTCAGCTCTCCCCTCGCCACCAAGGCCGGCCGAAGAACTTAACAAGAGGAGGAAGACAGACCCTAGCTGGATCCAGATCCGGTCACACGAATCCTTCACCCTGCTCCGTACTACAGGCACGAAGCCTACTACTGGCACAAGGCCACTATTGCTACTACTAGGAAACCTACAGCTACAGAGGGGAGCACGGCCTCCCCTCCCCCATCCCCACCGGCCGGCGAGGCCGCCGGAGAGAAGGGGGAGAGGAGCCGGGGAAGGCAAGCCGACTCTCAAAGCGGAGAGTTGCGTCTAGATTTGTGCGGGGCTGTGGGTCGGGGGACGTATCTGCTTGTCCTGCAACTAGTTTCATAATGCCGCAAAAAAGTGAAACTATAGAAATAATATCACAAAGGAGGTCAAACTGCCAAATGACATCACCATCGTTGTGCATTACAGAAAAAACACTATCATGGTTGAAACACTGTTTTTGGTCCCCTAATTGCTTGTTCATCGAAAAAAGCTGTGTTGAAGGATGCGCCAACAGCAGAGGATTGAGAGGAGTCTCAGATACCATTCGCTAGCTCTTTATATCCACCAGTATATCATTATTATCAGAATGTCAGATACGCCCTAAGATTTCCAGCTATGATTACTTGCTGACAATTTCCAAACAAAGTACAGTAGTAATGGTGATGATGAGAGCGCAGGCAGAGGAAGCTAACCTGCGCCGGTTTCTTTGGCCGAGTCGGCGGCCTTGAGGCTCTTGACCGTGGACGGTTCGCTCTTGCGCCCCGCGCCGCCCAGGCCCATCTCCCGGAGAAGCCGCTCCTCAACGTCGGTGGTGTAGGTCTTCCCCACGCCGAAACCAGCCGGCTTGGGCCGATTCTTCAGAAAAATATCTTCGTCAACCGCCTCTTCCATGTCGTCGTCGTCGTCTTCCTCCTCCTCCTCCACGTCCTCGTCCACCTCGTCGAAGCTGGTGGGTACTGGCTCGCGGTTCCGGCGGCCGTATTTCCTCAGGCGAGGGAAGGCGAAGGCGAAGTGCGAAGCGCGGAGCCGGGATGGCGGGGGCCGCGAGAAGGCGACCGATGCCGACGGTTGCGCGACCGCAGCCGCAGCGGCGCAACACGCGGTCGGCAGCAGTAGCAGCGGCATCTCGTCTGAGTTGCGGAGTGAACACCCGGTTAGTCACGGTGGTTGTTCCTCTTATCACCTCAAGAGTTAACTGACGCCGTCCGATCCTTATCACAACTGCATCGCAGCCTCTGCCTAACCCCCACACGCGCCGACCGAGCGGGTCCGCCTTCGGTCCGGCCATCTTCCGGGCACATCGCCGCCTCCCCTCCGCGACGGGGCCATCCTCGGTTCGGGGATTATGCTTCGCCTTCGCCTCCATCCTTGCCCGCACTTCTCTCGGTCTCCACCTCACCCCGCCCTTCGCCGCCACTTGGCCCGATCCCCCTCCCGAAGCTTCCATTTCCATCCGCCGTCTCCGCGCTCAGGGCTCGAAGCCCTCCGCTTCGGCTCGCCGTCGGCCGAGCGGCCTCCGGAGAGCGATGGCTGGGCGTGGATGAGGACGAGGACGAGGGAGAGGAGGACCTGGGCGAGGCACTCGCGAAGACACGGCAACTCGTGGAGTGCGCCATGTTCGCATCCGTTGCTGGCATCGCATACTTCCTCAGCAACTCCCTCGCCATCGAGGTATTCCTTCCTTCCTTTTATTCCCTTAAGTTATCCATATTATTTGCAACTCAATTATTCAAATATTGTAGTTTTTCATCCAAATTTTATGGAGTAATCAACCATGCATGTCTTTATTTACTGATGCAGAATTACTTTAGTTGCTTTTTCCCATTGCCAATAGTCATCTCCTCCTTGAGATGGGGACTAGCAGCTGGCAGGAAAACTATGGTAAGTCTGACCATATAGTTCACTTGATATCCTTATAGCTATCATATGTTTTATCTTATTTTTGTTGAATGGCCTCACCAGGTGGCTACTGTTTTATTGCTCTTCACACTGTCTGGCCCTGTAAAAGCATCAACTTATCTGGTATGTACCTCTATTCTGACTTATGATTCATGTTGCAGTTGTCGCAATGGCAAGTGTGCACTCTAAAACATGTAAAGGTGTTTCTGTTTAGTGCTGAATTGGTGGCTTTAACATCCTTGAAATGAATAATATCAACCTATTTCTAGAACAAATGATCACTGTATCTTAGCATTAAGAAATGAATATTCACTGTGGAGAACTCCTATATTCCTACTATTGGAAGCTGCAACAGTAAGGGTTATCATTTATCAATGGGCAAGCAACAGTATTCCTTGGCTCAGTAAGTACTTTAGTTTTGGTATTGTTGGTGAACTCACCTTTTCCTACCAGCTTGTCCATATATATTGGCCCAGTTTAGTTCTGTATCTTCTATGAGACTTGAAAGATCAAAAGAACTCTTCATTTTGATGACTAAGGATATTCTTACATTCTTAACTCTTCTTTTCATGCAGCTTATGCATGGAGTAGTTGGTCTTGCCATGGGTACTATGTGGAGGTGAGGAATACAAAAGGTTAAAAGATGAAGCTTTTACTTTCACTGTTGGCTTATATGTCCGTGAAAACTATAGATTGGCACTGGAGATGCATTTGTTCATCTCCAGCTTTCACTCAGTGTTACTTTGACTACGAGTAATGGCAGCATTTTTTCACTCGGTGTTACTTTGACTACGAGTAATGGCAGCATTTTTTCCTCATCTGTTATCAGGTTGGAGACCAATTGGATTATTTCCATCATGCTTTGCTCGATTGTAAGCATCTTTTCTCACTTGATATTTCATACTTATACACGAAGCTCTTAGGTTTTGGACCTGAACTTGACAACCTTACCATGAACCTTTTGGAACTTTTACATAGAGTTAGGCCATTCACCTTTTTTCAAATTTTGAATATAGTCATGTAGTTTCTGTATGAAAACGGAAATCCAACTGTTTAGTCCACGACTTTAATCTGTGAAAATCATCGTATTCATCCTTTATACACCTCTTAGATATCCTTTGAAGAACTTCCTTTGTTTAAACAGTAAAAGGTTTACCTCTGTGCTAGTTCTTGTCACAAAACTACCGAGCGAACTACACTAGCACCAAATGTTGCTTATGTTTGTTTTAACATTTTTAGCAAGTACTCCCTCCGTCCCAAATTAATTGACTCAACTTTGTCTAGAACTCTAGATGCGCGTGTATCTAGATGCGTTTTAGTGTGTAGATACATGTGTATCTAGGCAAAGCTGAGTCAATTAATTTGGGACGGACGGAATAGTATATTGCTTATTTTTTTCTTCTAAGGAGGCAACACATGGCCAGTTCATGTTTCTTCTTAATTTGACTTGATTTCTAAATTGACTTGATGAAACATCCTCATAATAGAAGAATAGAGGTTGGAAGAGATAATATATGTTGGTGCATAAGCTCATGTTTCTGTGGGTTCAGGTTCAAATAATATCAGAATTCAGGTTCACTGGGTGGAAATAAATAAACAGGCAGTGTTGCTAATACCAGAATTCACAATTATTGGGTAACAATAAACAAAGAGCCAATCTTGCTTAGTAACTAGATCAATGTCAGATATTTTTCCCATGGATCATTTCTATCTGACGTCTGTGCTACTCTTATTTTTAGTGCATACATTAGATTGAATCTAAGCTGACAATTTGCTTTCCAGATTCGTGCTGTGGGAGCTTGTGGATATGTTTTAGTGTCATCGTTCCTGATAAGAGAAAATATTCTTCAACTGGTATCTTTACTGAAATTTTCTATGCAACTTTAAGATCAAGGGGTAGAGAGTCTGGTCTTTTCAGTAACTTCTAATCATTTCAGATAACTGTTAATATACATGCCTCCTTGACGTACATTCTGGCGGCGGCTGGTGTGAACGCAATTCCTTCCATGGATGCAATATATGTAATCTTTGGGACACTGGTAATTTTCAGCCTGCCAAATTAAACCCATAGCACAAGCTTGTTTCAGTTAGTGACTTTTGCTTTATGTGACAGCTTCTTCTTAACTGTGGGTTCTTTGTCTTCATATTGCACATAATTTACACGATATTCCTGACTAAGCTTGGAATCAAGCCTTCATTGAGACTTCCAAGATGGCTGGACAAAGCAATTTTGAGTTGATAGGTGTAGTGCCACTATGCTAATTCGTAGATGCAAATTTATGACCTGTCTGAACCTGTAGCATTTCAGTTTTACAATTGCTCTCTCATAACCGTAACAAGGCGGTGCCGCTGTCGTGGCCTTGTAAAATGGACATTTCTGTTCGGATTCTTGGTATGTTGTTCTTATTGTCCATGCATCCTAAACTAAATCTGCAGCTGAGTACATGTATGTTATTTTTCTTTGTTGATGATTATTCAGAATTGGTAGAATTGACTAACTAATATGCCTGATTCGAATTGGTGGAATTGACTAATTAATGTGCCTGATTCGAATTGGTGGAATTCACTAATTAATACTCCCTCGGTTTCAAAATATAAGATGTTTTAGCTTGAAACGGAGGGAGTATGTCTGATTCAATAGTCATGTAGAACTTGTTGGGCTAATGGAATACATTGTCCCAGAACTTCCCCACGATGATACATCAGCTTGTTCCATGATCTACCAGATTTGCATGCTTCTGTAGTTGAGGAAATCCATAAATCACTCTGAGTTGCGTTATCTGCCAACGAGTAACTGCTTATTTATCACAACCAATCAGTTCTTAAAATTTCTTTGCTCCATGTCACGTCTCCTGGCCTTGGCTTAGACCTCTCATAGCGTGGAGTATTATATACTAATATGACACGTACGATGCTACCTCCCTAATGCATATTATCATAAGGTTAGTACCTTATTTATGATATTTGTACCGTTGTCTAATTGAAGTTCTAGATTTGTCCTAAATCAAACTTCCCTAGCTTGAGAACTGAGCGAAATGTCTTTTTTTTTCGAGAGTGTAATCGGGCTTCATATTTTTATACTCCCTCCAACCTATATTAGTTTTTAGATTTATTTAGATACGAATGCGAACACTTGTTAACTCCCAGAATTGCCATGAGCACCACGTGTCTGTCTCCTCCCGTGAAAAAAAAAGAGCCGGCGGCTGCTGCCATAATCTATTCGTCCTCACCGTCCGAGAATCGATGGTCCCCGCCTTCTCTGCTTGTTGCTCTGGCGGCGGGAGGGGTTGGGGACCTCGGACCTACGTTCGGTGGTGTAAAAGAGTTCTTAAAGTTAGAGTTTGGTTAACCAGCATCGCTGTTATGGTGGCTATGGCGACGTTGTGCGGGACAAGAATAAGGTATACTCGCCTTCTCTTTCGCCTCATCGGCGACGACCCTGATGCTGGCGTTGAGGAGGGCGGGAATTCGTTTGGTCGCCGTTTCGATGTAGTGGTCGATCTCGTCCAGTCTACGTGTGTTCTGGATCGCGTCCAGTCTACATGTGTTTTAGGTTTGGTCTTACAAGCTTCGGATCAATTCAAGGGTTGGCGACAGCTTCAGCTCTAGGGCATTGGTCCTTAGAGGCATGTGCACGAAAAGCCAACTGTCATCAACAATGTCAGGCTGGCTTTGGTTAGGGAGCGGCACGTCGGCGGCTCGCTCTAGTGGTAGTAGTGATCGTTAGGTGGTCTAAAGATTTTGATGTAATTTTTATTATGTTTTGAGGGTGCTTTATACTTCTGATGAACCCATGAAATAGATTCGGGTCTTTTCCTCCAAAAAAAAGAAAAATCGAGTCAACTAAAATATGTCGGAGGGAGTAGAAGATAGAAAGTTTATTACTCTCTTCGATGTTGTACTAAAACAACGACAACGCTTAATAATCAGGGGAGTGCAAGAAACCATACCCCTTGCGAACAAGGGCTTGGTGGAAACTCCGAAAACAACACTACTAAGCCTACTCCTTCCTACCTTAGGGGCGTATGCAACATCCCGTACGTGACCTAGACCAGCCGCCGCCTGAACCAAGCCGCCGCCAACACCTCCGCCTCCTCCATATGTTGGTTCCCCTCCTTCGGCCAGGCTCGCCGGCATCGAGAGGGGTGGGGAACCTGATCTATGGATGGAGTTTTCAATTAAAGTAGTGTTTTTACAAGATTAGGTTAGGGTTTTGGTAGATATCTTCTTCTTGGCGTGTACGTCAGTGGAGTTGGTATCGTCCGCAATAAGTGATCTTCGGCCCTTCGTTCGACGACGAGATCTTATCGGCGTTAATGGTGGTATCGTAAGACTAAAGTTCTATAGGTACGATTTTTTAGATCTTGATTCGCTTGATTGATCTTGGATTTTTTTTCTCACGGTTGCCGCAAGGAGGATTATCCTCGCAATATTTATCCCGTCTGCTATGTCCTTGACAATGAAGATTCATATTCTCGACTCCCCTGCGACGTCGACCCTGTTGTTCAGTTTTTTTCCCTGGAATACTGTTGGTGGTACTCTTGCCGATATTAATGGATTACTCTAATAGATGCGCGTGTGCACGTAGCCTTGGTATTGCGGCTCAAATTAAAATTATAGGAGAACCCTCGTTGGTATTTACAGGTCTATGGTTGATATTTGTGTCATGTTTATTATGTTTATTGGCCGCCTTCAGACAAGTGCAAGATTGTATTATGGAAGAAGAAGATTTTAAAGACCTTTGATATTTACTCGTTTTCTTTTAGATTTTATTTTATAATCGTTGAAGACATTCGTATACTATTTGTCACTATGACCAAGAAAGTGCTTGATGGCTCGTGGTTGATGTGCTAGATTTATCATATAGATTGGGAACCCGAAGGTACTGTAGTGAGCACTCAAAGGATCAAGGCCTTCGGGAGCCTTACCACCACCCACCTGGCGTGGAAAGCGGCTGACGGCGACCAGGTGGTGTGGCTGATACAGCGCCTATGAAAATCTCGTATTAGCGCCAGTTCCCTTAGAATATTATTGGTACTTTTGGTCCGTCAAAAATTCCGAGATACTAAATCATTTCTTGACACAAATGTTCACCGGAACCAAAACCGTGAGAGCAGTGGTAACCTTGTGGCTCTGAATCTTAGATCAAGTTAGTCAAGAAACCTATAAAGTACTCCAAAGTTGGAACAAGAACACGGAAAGTGGATTAAAACCCGAGCATGGAACATGTTGTTGATGAGATAGCATTGTCGCGATGTCTATAATTACCACATTCTTGTCCTCATACTCTCTGAGGACTTATTGCTATTGTTTTAGATTACTATCTGAATAAATCCTTTTCCACGACGATCCATACAATATGGCTTCGATCTCTGAATTCGGATTTTTGCACTATATTATTCTAATTGAGTCTTGAACTATTATCTAACTAATGGTCTTCATCTACCTCCCCGGGTGATTTATTAAAGGCGTAATCTATCTCGACCCACTTTGATGTCCTTCACCTTTGTGATGCTTTGCATTTGGATATTCACAAGCGCATTGCATTCACAATTTCGCTTTATGCCTAGCTTAAGGTGATTTCATTACTATTGACCTCCTTATCATTGAGTTAATTACGGATTCTCTTTATCTTAAATACACTGTTGGATGATGAAACTATCCTTAGTTGATCATATAAAGGCGTTTGGCATATTCTGTTTTCTTCGAGTGGCCTCTTTGCACCAATTCAAACAATCATACCCTAATAATCACCAGCAACAACACAAGTGACATCAGCATATATATTACCCTTTGCCAAAATTCACGGACCTTTGCATTCATGCAGATACCGCAGCAATGGAAACTATTTTGCCAAACTTGAGCAATTCATGTGACAAGAAATTCAAATGCACTTTCACATATCATCTTATAACTATATAATTTAGTAATTGTTTTCATTTAAAACCCTGACATATATCATTACAGAAGTCCCGGGTATGCTTTCCCATTTAATATTTTACATCAATGGTGCCCCAACTCTACTCAATTAGTTCATCATTGGATAATTCACATAATCAAAGCTCACGCTCCCTAGAAATAAAATCATTCATCGTAAAATTCGAGATACAACCGTATTTATTCACGACGCGTAACTCCTGAATAGCAGTCTCTTTGACGAAGTGATGAGACACTCGATGTCGAATCTATCTGGAATTGACAACTATCATCCTAAAACCATAAATCTAAATGTCCATAAATATGGGGGGTGTCTTGATACATCATCATCATGTCTTGCCATCATGCATCACAGCTATCACTCTCTAATGACTCAACATCAATATTCCGCTTGAAGGACTCCCCGTCTCTGTCAGCAACATAGAATAAGTATCAAATACTACTTGCTGCACATGTGTTTGGCAAGATTATAATATTGTAAGGTGTATATCAAATATATACCTTTCTTGAGGATCACTTTCATTGGGTTCAACAACCACATTCATACGGATGTGATATGAACCTATCAGCGAATCATGTCTTCGCATAGCCTCTTGACGGTGTCTATTAATTCTATTCTTGTAGGCGGTTGTTGGGCCTCAAGTGCGAGGGTTGTAGAACAGCATCAAGTTTTCCCTTAAGTGGATCACCCAAGGTTTATCGAACTCAGGGAGGAAGTGGTCAAAGGTATTCCCTCTCAAGCAATCCTGCAATCAAGATACAAGAAGTCTTTTGTGTCCCCAACACACCCAATACACTTGTCAGGTGTATAAGTTCACTAGTTCGGCGAAGAGATAGTGAAATACAAATGGTATGGATATAAGACAACGGTGCTAGAAAATAGTTTGATGGCGTGAAAGAGACTAAAGGCAAACTGAAATAAAGATAGAAGCAAGCAAACATGTAACAGATCTAATTGCAAACGATGTTTCAATGTTTAGAAACAAGGCCTAGGAATCATACTTTCACTAGTGAACACTCTCATATAAATATCTTCTCTTTATGATACTACTCTTAACTACTCTTCGGTTGGACACTCTAATCCATGGTAGGGCTATAACAGCACACCTCAAAGTAAGCCTTTCTCATCTAGAAAACCCTACACTATCACCTTGAGCACTAGATGGTTCCAACAAACACCACAATTTCATAGAGACATCCAACTCCAAATATAACTCATAACAAGTATTTGTAATCTCTAGTTTGCACCATGGTGTGCACGCTGTCACTTTCACACACATGGGGAGAGCAGAGATCTATTAAAGCACTTGAGTAGCAAAGTAGATGTACTTGATTACAAAGCTCATGATCACAATATGATCATGTATAGAGAGAGAGATGAACACATAGCTACCGGTAGAACCCTTAGCCTCGAGAGAGAACTACTCCCTCCTCATCATGGGAGTCAGCAACGGTGATGGAGATGGCGGTGGAGTCGATGGAGATGGCGGTGAAGATGGTGAAGAGGCAGCGACGGCGCAGAGGACTCCTTCCCCGCCGTCGGTATCACAGGAGAGCACCGCCCCTTAGCACCCTTCCTTCATGGCTTCTTGAGAGCCCTTCCCCATGGAGATGGGATCCATGAGGGAGGCAAAAACATGGCTTTGGTGGCTGCAAATTCGTGGGTGGAGGTACCCTGGGCGAATTAGGTTTCCTCCCTTTATAGCTTCTCGGATTCCTGTCACCCCATCTTGGGCTGCAGCAAATCGAGATTTAAAGGTTCGTACGGATTCGGAATCAGCTAAATTTTATGTCTGGAACTTTTGTCGCGAAATTTCCAACAACTTTGTAGTTGAAGAGTTTTCTGTTTGACGCCGTCTTCGACCCGAAACATGACCATCTTCAAAAAGAGTTCTGAGACAGATTTCTGAAAAAATTCCAATTTGACTCCAACAAGATTTCCACTTGTATTCTTGGTAATTCCTACACATCAAAGTGTAAAACAAGAACATTGTGCACTTTTGTAAGTATTAGTAGGTTAGTCCAAATAAATCATAAACTTTATACAAAAAGGAGTGTCAAAAGCATATTATTAGCATAAAACCATCAAAAATTATAGATACGTTATGGACGTATCAACATCCCCAAGCTTAGTTCCTGCTCGTCCTCGAGTAGGTAAACGATCAAAACAATATAATTTTTGAGGTGACATGCAGACAACACAATCTTGATCATCATTATTGTAAAAGCATTGATAGCTGGGATTAAGGTACTCTAAACATGAATCATGAAAGATAGAGTTCTAACAATAAGACAAAGCAACTAAGTTGCAACATGAAAAGGCATAAACAAAAGATTCATGAATAAAAATGCTTTGCAAGACGTTTGTTTGTTTCACATAAAGAAAACATAACATAGTGGCATTCAGCTTGTCCCTCATAGAGTAGCAAACATAAATGCATAGGACACCTTCAAAGTTCATAAGAGTGACTAGATACAAATAGTTTAAAACAAGCAATATCAAAGCTATGCATCAATCAACAAGTCTTGGGACAATGCACATAGAACTAAGAATGACCACTATGCTCTCAAAGTAGGTGCATAAAGATAGATAGTGGAGACTCAACATAAAAGTAAAAGAAAGGCATTCATAGAAGAAAGTAGGGATTCAAGTTTCATAAAGATCTTCCAAAAATTATGGTACTTATTAGCTTTCAGCTCTCATTGCTCCTATCATAAGCATCTTGAAGTGATTAAGGTTAAAGTGAACAAACTATGGTGTATATGCTTGACAAAGTATAAGTTGGAAATCTCATGTCCCTTGAATACGAGGGTCGCTCCTCATTCTACTCAAGTTTAGTTACCGGTAAGTTCTTGTCATAGTAAGTACATGTGTATCATAGAGAACCACCAATGGGGTACCCCTTGCCCGATGATACGGAAGAATCCCCATATCAAAATGACAAGGCAAGTAGACAACGAGCATCTCAACAATCTTCTTATTTACCATGGGAATATGGTGCTTTTTTTCTCTCTTTCCTCTTTTCTCATATCTTTTTTTCTTTTTCTCTTTTTTCTCAATATTCAAATCTCTTTTTATAAGAAGAATGCTTCATAGACAGCTCATTATGGTTACGCTGCAGGTTTCCATCATGACAGCATGGATTAGACCAGCGACCCAGGCGTTTCTCTAACACACATACATAACTTTATGGACTTACAAGCTCCCCTTTCATTTCACACCGACGACATCCATAGACAAAAGAGCATGATATCAACTAGGTACAAAGTACAAGTGCAATGTTGAAAGCGTTCCTCATGACAGCATGATTCTGCTAATCCCCAACATATAGGTGCAAGCATATACAACATAGACGACACAATGGTTCAAGTTTATTAAGGGAAAGAAAAGTAAAGTGTGCCATCAAGTTCGTGAGAGCTTTAATCACTAGTTTTCTCATAACAAGTTTAATTCGGGAGGTAGATAAAAACATGAATATACTTGGAATAGCATATGCTAATAGGTAGGTATGGTGGACTCTTTGGAATAACTTGGTTTTAGGAGTTGGATGCATGAGTGGAACTCATACTTGGTTATGGAGGCTAGCAAAAGACTGGGAGCGACCAACTAAAAGAGCAATAATGGCCATAATCATGCAGAGAGACAAAACATCATTAATCAAAGCATAAAGTGATACTACAAGTTGAAAAATAAAGGATTATAAAGGCTATGGTGACTTGGGATAGTCATAACATGGTGTGAGCATGTGCCAAGTCAACCCAAATAAAGCATCAAAGGAGAATACCACAATACTATGCTTTAATATGCTAAAACAACGTATGATTCTTCAAAGGCACATTAAGCAATCTCAATTGTTTATAACAAGTCATGCTACAGCAAATAATACTAATCATAAAGCCAAAACAATATCAAGCATGGCATGACAAAGCATAGGCCACAGTCGAAAACAAGCTCTCTTTACCACTTAAGTATGAACTTTTACCACTCTTTTCCAATCCAAACCAAACTATTTGAAAACCAATGCATGAAATAGGGGGTCCAACCAATTTATTCAAGCAAACTAAGAAAACCAAGCAAATGAAAAAGAAAAAGACGCTCCAAGAACAACACAACTGTGCATGAAACAATAAAAATAAATTGTTTGGAAGGAACCTGGAATTTTTATTGATGAAGAAGGGGATGCCTTGGGCATCCCCAAGCTTTGACGCTTGTACTTCTTGTATATTTATTGGGGTGACACGCGCTAATCTTGAGATTTATTCCATTTTTCATCTCATTACATCATTCTCTCCATACACCTGAAATTTTTCCTTCATACAAAACTTCACACAATCTTTATTAGCAACATTTGTGCACTCAAGATAATAAGTCTTTGGATTCAGTTTCAACACCAATAAAACTTCCATTAAGACACAAGCTACTGTACCATTTCCCTCAAAAAGCTCAATTCCCCAAAAGAACTCAAAAAGGAACCAACAAGAAGCAAATGCAAATAATGGCAGAAATCTGTCAAAACAGACTAGCAGGTAAAAACCAATTTTTTCAAAGACCTTCTGTTGCTCAAATCGAAAAGTATTGAACTAACGAAAGTTAGATAACAACCTGGGGCAGAAGCACAAAAAATTACATCTCAAACCGACGTACAGAGAGTTTACACGAATTTTTACAGTGAAGCACAAAAATCTATTTCGGGACAACAACTTTCCCGAGCATTACTTCTCTCTCATTAGAGGTTACTCTTGGCACAAAAATCAAATAAAAAGGATAAGGAGCGGTTATTACAGAGGTAATAACTTCCAAAACTCATCTAAAACTTTTGGGTTATCTCCCAATAAGTACTTTTCTTTAACGCCTTTAAGCTAGGCTTGATAGTTTGAGAAGATGCTCACATAAGAAATATGAATTGAAGTAAAAGAGAGCATCAAGAAGCAAATTCAAAACACATTTAAGTCTAACCCACTTCCTATGCATAGGAATCTTGTAAAGAAACAAGTCATGAAAGTACAAAGCAATAAGCATAGTAAAGCAAAACAAGTGCAACTTCAAGATTCTCAACATAAAGAGGGGAAACTTAATATTGTTGAGACACATAAAACCATGTTTCCCTCTCTCATAATAACTTTCAGTAGCATCATGAATAAAATTAACAATATAACAATCACATGAAACATTCTTATCATGAGCCACATTCATAAAAGAATTAATACTCCCCACATAAACATAGTCATTCTTATTAATTATAGTGGGAGCAAATTCAACAAAATAGCTATCATTATTATTCTCATCACCATAATCATCAAATATAGGAGGCATATTGTAGTCATAATTAATTTTCTCCTCAATAGTAGGTGGACTGAAAATATCATATTCATCATTGTAATCATCATATATTGGAGGTTCGGTATCATCATAAGCAATAGAATAGCTATCTTCCAAAGCTGGGGAACTAAAAAGAGAATTTTCATAAAAACTAGCTTCCCCAAGCTTAGACTTTTCCATAGCATTAGCAATAATGGTGTCCAAAGAATTCATAGTAACAACATTGCTATTAGCATGCAAATAAAGTTCCATAGGTTTTTTAATTTTCTCTTTAAACACTTCATGTCCTAACTCAAGATAAATACTATAAAACTCTTTAATTTTTTTGTTGTTTTCCATTAAGCCTAACTAGTGAAAACAAGAAACAAAAAGACAGAATTGCAGAATCTAAAGGAAATAACTTCGAGCACTCACACCGGAGGATGTGAGTACCTTTTACCTTACCTCCCCGGCAACGACGCTAAAAATAGCTTGATGTCTATGCACTTCTATTCTTGTAGACAGTTGTTGGGCCTCCAAGTGCAGAGGTTTGTAGAACAGCAGCAAGTTTCCCTTAAGTGGATTACCCAAGGTTTATCGAACTCAGGGAGGAAGTGGTCAAAGGTATTCCCTCTCAAGCAATCCTGCAATCAAGATACAAGAAGTCTCTTGTGTCCCCAACACACCCAATACAAATGTCAGGTGTATAGGTGCACTAGTTCGGCGAAGAGATAGTGAAATACAAATGGTATGGATATGAGACAACGGTGCTAGAAAATAGCTTGATGGCATGAAAGAGACTAAAGGCAAACTGAAATAAAGATGGAAGCAAGCAAACATGTAACAGATCTAATTGCAAACAATGTTTCAATGTTTAGAAACAAGGCCTAGGAATCATACTTTCACTAGTGAACACTCTCATATAAATATCTTCTCTTTATGATACTACTCTTAACTACTCTCCGGTTGGACACTCTAATCCATGGTAGGGCTATAACAGCACACATCAAAGTAAGTCTTTCCCATCTAGAAAACCCCACACTGTCACCTTGAGCACTAGATGGTTCCAACAAATAACACAATTTCATAGAGACATCCAACTCCAAATATAACTCATAACAAGTATTTGTAATCTCTAGCCTAAGTGCCACCATGGTGTACATGCTGTCACTTTCACACACATGGGGAGAGCAGAGATCTATTAAAGCACTTGAGTAGCAAAGTAGATCTACTTGATTACAAAGCTTATGATCACAATATGATCATGCATAGAGAGAGAGAGAGATGGACACATAGCTACCGGTAGAACCCTTAGCCTCGAGAGAGAACTACTCTCTCCTCATCATGGGAGTCAGCAACGGCGATGAAGTTGATGGAGATGGCGGTGAAGATGGTGAAGAGGCGGCTGCGGTCCGGAGGACTCCTTCCCCGTCACCGGTATCACAGGGGAGCACCGCCCCTTAACACCCTTCCTTCATGGCTTCTTGGGAGCCCTTCCCCATGGAGATGAGATCCATGAGGGAGGCAAAAACGTGGCTTTGGTGGCTGCAAATTCGTGGATGGAGGTATCCTGGGCGAATTAGGTTTCCTTCGTTTATATAGCTTCGCGGATTCCCGTCACCCCATCTTGGGTTGCAGAAAATCGGCCCTAAAAGGCCCGTACGGATTCGTAATCAGCTAAATTTTATGTCTAGAACGTTTGTCGCGAAATTTCCAACAACTTTGTAGTTGAAGAGTTTTCCGTTTGACGTTGTCTTCGACCCGAAACATGATCATCTTCAAAAAGAGTTCTGAGACAGATTTCTAAAAAAATCCCAATTTGACTCCAACAAGATTTCCACTTGTATTCTTGGTAATTCCTACATATCAAAGTGTAAAACAAGAACATTGTGCACTTTTTCAACTATTAGTAGGTTAGTCCTAATAAATTATAAACTTTATACAAAAAGGAGTGTCAAAAGCATATTATTAGCATAAAACCATCAAAAATTGTAGATACGTTATGGACGTATCAGTACCTACAAGTCCTCAGATCGAGGTAGAGACAAAAATACAAGATAACAAAGATCCTATTCAATAAGTACACAATATTCCCATGAAATTAGAGCAACATAGATGTTGTGAAGCTTCAACCTAGCCTGCAACCTGTGAGGACTACTCACTCATAATAATAAGATCAAGAATATGAATCATTGTTGAAATACTTATATTGAAACTAAATATTCTTACAATGGTCGCTAATTCGCAAGAAGATCTCTATTGCAAGATAATGTATATGGCTATGAAGGAGGTAGGAGACGGAGATGATGAACTATGGTGCTGTGGATCTCCTTAGGTGTGTGATGGATGAGATCTGAATGGCAAATGTGTTATGAAGTGGCTAGAGGGTGTGTCTCTCCTCGAATGATCTCGCTTCCTTCACATAAGTAGTTTGGTTTGAACTAAGGAAGGCACCGGCGTGTAGTATGGGAGTATGGTAGGGGCGGGCTTCTCCCATACCAATGCTTGTTACACCTCCTTGAAATGTCTTTTCGCCCCTGGTTGACATGGTTGTGTTGGTAACAACATATTCTTCAATAATTTCTTCTGATCTCGTCATAAAAGCACGATTTTCTACACATCACAAACCAAGAGAAGGATTTGCACATATTTGCAATAATTAGTCATTAGTAGCAAGGCTATAGAGATATTTGGTCAATTTTTTGACTTAAAATAAGATTTAAATGTGGATAAATATGGCTAGTTTCACAACCATCAACATACCCAAGGTTAAACCTTGATCTTCCTCGGGCAAGAAAACAATAATCATAAGGAACTCAGTGTTTAAACTAAAATAACAAGAATGTAATTTCACTTACAAGAGATAGCCATATGAGTCCAGCACTTCTTCCATTGGAAAGCTTAGCATAGTTAGAGTAGTGCCAAGAATATCATACTAGCTTTGGTAACTCAAGACAATCAAACTAGAGTCCCTATAAATATAAGTAACTAGAAGTGTAGTAATCACTCCAATTCCTCTAGTTAACTCTTAGCTTGCCAAGGAATACTAGAAAGTTTCATAACATCAATTTAAGTGTGAGAGAACATGTCAAAAGAAGCATAATAATAAAGTGTATCATTAACACCAACATCAATGAATCAAGTCCATCAAAACACTTCTTTATATTTATTGCCTTTCAAGAAAATTCATATAATAGTAACGAGACTATGCCAAAGACTTTATAGGCGATCACATTGGATTCAATAATAGTTTCTAGTTTAAGTCATTAATGACTTTTGTAACATTTTGCACAGTCCTCAAGAGTACCAATACTTTTCCCCATAGGTAGACGGGTACCCATGTCATCAACTCATAGCCAAAATCAGGATTTATACCTAGATCGTTTGAAGGCTAGTGGAATTGTTAGCATCCCAGGGTGTGCATCAATAGTTTTGTAGACAAGCTTTCAAGCAATATCATACTTTGTTTCCACATTTTAGTTTTGGCATGCATCTCATTCACTACTAGATTTCATTTAATCAAACAACTCCTTTCAAAAAATGCTATCTAGACTATCATTAAATATATGGAGTTGAGAATCTTCAAGATTAAACTCTCAAGACAATCAAAACATCACACAAGTCATAATTGGAGACCTTTTCTTATTGTACTTATTTAGCATAATTATTTTCAAGGGAAGACTCGGTTAACTACAAGAACTAGAGCAAAATCTTACTCAACTACTTACTCATATGTAGAAAGCTTTACTCTAACTATTTCAAATTACTCCCACTAGTATAGTACCGTAACAATACTACCAACTAGCATAAACATTTCAAATTTCTAAAGTGGGATACATAGGGCATACCCCTCCTGAGTGACTTCACAATTCTCTTCCATATGATGCGTTCCTTCAAAACTCAAATGTAGATCACTCTCATAAATAATATTGAAGAAAAAAGGCAGACAAAGATCCACTTTTCAAGAATAAGGATAAGAGGGACCTTTTTTGTATCTTTGAGAATTGGGTTTAAAGAATAGAAAAGGATTGGCAACAAAGAAAGATACTAAAAATAAACAAACGAAAAACAAAACAAAGAATGAAACAAAAGAAAAAGCGAAGTGTTGGAACAAGTCCAACACGAGTGTTTTAAAGCTCACATGGAGCTGAGTACAACCTTATTATTACATAAATAAATTGATTGAGGAACACATCCCTAAGTTTAGGCTTTTGCAAGCGTTTTTGCTCATTATGGTGGTGGAGGATAATCTCCCAATCCATGAACTCGGACAAGAGGTTCATAGTGGAGTCTCGAAGGTTGATGGCGAGTTCCTTCAAGCGCGTACACATCTTCATAGGTGTTGTAGTAGTTCGGTGGCTGCTACTCTTGTTCGGGTCCTTCTTGCTCTTCTTCTACTTCTTCCTCTCCTTGTGGTTCATCTTGTGGTGGTAGGGTTGCCTCAACCTACGCATCATAATGCAGACGTCCATCCTCGATAGATAAAAGACCGTTATGCAAAGGAGAAATGATCAAATGATCGAATCTAGGTATATCGAAGTAATACCTGTCATTAATTTTTCTAATCATACCACATGCATTACGATTAGAAAAACCAAGACAGAGAACACCTTCCAATGGTTGCAAGTTACTTACGTTGAGATGGAGTGCTCGGGCAAGAACGGTGATAACTCCTTGATATGGGGTGGCCCGATCTTTTCAGCAAGCACTAGTCGATGGTAATGGTGGATGATAGATAACTAGCCTGTAGCTATGAACTCTCCCGCTCGAACCCTGATGCCAATGCAACAGCTCTCGAACCTTGTAGGATATTCACAACACCACGCTCTTGCGCATGTAGCCGTCGACCACGAATGGTAGTTTGCAATCTACTAATTCCTAATGGAACAACAGATCACACTCAATTGCAATTGGTAGAATTCGATCACAGGGTAATTCTAGAGGTTCTATAAAGAAACAACTCCAAAATAATTTTAACGTGGTCTAAAAACCCTAACTATTGTGCCCCCATCTATTTATGAGTTCAGGAGGTGACGGCCTAAGGGGGAACCCGAGTTGGTCCCACCCAAACTAGATACAAACCGACCCAACTTGGGTTTGGCCAACTTGCTCTGCTGTGGCAGAGTCCTAGCCACTTTCTCTGCCAACAGTCGTGGGCAGAGAAGGACCTGTTTTTCCAATGGCAAGTCTTTCTGCGGCAACTAAGTCTCTACCGCAGCAAAGAACTCCCTTCTCTCATTGATCTTCATCTTGGACAGCTCCTTGCACTTCCTCCCTCTCCTCCCTCGCGCATTATTCGTTGATCAACACGCCTTGTTCCATTAGCTCCTCGCTCCGTGCTACGCCTTCTTATCCTAAGTACCTAATCATGCAATAATTCAAAGACTTAAGTAGTATAAAATTCTCATTAATTAAAACACTAGGTTCATTAAGAAACAAGTTCACCTGTTGTTCTAGTAGCTTAGCATGAGCTCTTGTGATTGGTCCAATCCTTATCTCATCGGATTGATCTTTCTTTGCAATTGGAACATCATCATTAGCAATTGGGGTAGGTGTCACTGTAGGGATGTCCTCATCATCTCCCCCCTTAAAAAGGCGTCGTCCTCGACGCTCCAAGGTCTTCTCCAGCATATGGTGACAAATCAACAACGTTGAAGCTGTTGCTAACTCCACCAAACTCCTCAATAGGTATGTCAACCGATTAGGCATTGCCATTAATTTTGGCTAGCACCTTGTAAGGAACAACACCACGTGGCTTCAACTTGGACTTGCAAAGTAATGAAAATTTGTCCTTGCGCAGATGCACCCAAACCATATCTCCAGGCTTGAACAACACTTCCTTCCTTGCTTGATTCCTTGCAGCAGCAATGTTCTTGCCTTTCTTCTCAATAGCCTCTCGAGTATTCTCATGATTTTTTTCCACATAATCAGCACGTTTTGATGCTTCCATATCAACTCTCTCATGTAATGGCAGAGGCAATATATCAAGTGGCGTCAATGGCTTAAAGCCATACACCACCTCAAAAGGACAAAGCTGAGTAGTTGAATGTACAACCCTGTTGTATGCAAACTCAACATGTGGCAAACACTCTTCCCACTCCCACAGATTCTTCTTTATCATAGTCCTTAGCAGCTGTGCCAATGTTCTATTCACCACCTTCGTTTGACCATCTGTTTGGGGATGACATGTAGTACTGAATAGCAGCTTCGTTCCTAGCTTCCCCCATAAGGTATTCCAAAAGTAGCTCATGAACTTCACATCACGGTCAGAAAAAATCGTCTTAGGTACTCCATGTAATCTCATGATGTCCCTGAAAAACAGGTTAGCAACATGCGACACATCGTCGCTTTTGTGGCAGGCAATAAAATGAGCCATCTTAGAGAACCTATCCACTACCACAAATATAGAATCATGACCTCTCTGAGTTTTAGGTAGACCTAGCACAAAATCCATACTAATGTCTTCCCATGGAGCAGTCGGTGTAGAGAGAGGTGTATACAAACCGTGAGGCTTCAGCTTAGATTTCAACTTGTGGCATGTGATAATCGGCTCACAAATATGTACACATCACGCCTCATCTTGGGCCAATAGAAGTGATCAGCAAGCATAAGCAACGTCTTCTCACGCCCAAAGTGACCCATCAAACCTCCAGCATGTGATTCCTGCACTAAGAACAAACGCAACAACGATTCTAGAATACATAGTTTGTTAGCTCAAAACAAATATCCATCATGTATATGATACTTATCCGATGCGTTTCTAAGAGCACACAAACGATATGGTTCAGCAAAATCATGGTCAGTTGCATAAAGTGCACAAATAGCTTCTAATCCAGGAATTTTAACATCAAGATTGGTTAATAGCATGCTCTTCCTAGATAGAGCATCAACAACAACATTCCCTTTTCCCTTCTTATAATTAATGATGTAAGGAAAAGACTCAATGAACTCAACCCATTTAGCTAATCTTCTATGCAAGTTTGATTGAGCTTTCAAGTATTTCAATGCTTCATGATCAGAATGTATGATGAATTCCTTTAGCCACAAATAATGTTGCCAAACCTCAAGTACTCGAACAAGTGCATACAATTCTTTATCATAGATAGAATAATTCAAGCGAGCACCAGTAAGTCTCTCCAAAAAATAAGCTATAGGCTGACCTCTTGCATTGAAACGCCACCTATGCCTATACCACTAGCATCGCATTCAACTTCAAATTGCTTCGAAAAATTAGGTAATGCAAGTAATGGTGCAGAAGTAAGAAAACGTTTCAATGTATCAAATGTAATGTCTTGGGCCGCGCCCCATACAAAAAGAACACCTTTCTTTGTCAAATCATTCAAAGGTGCAACAATGGTGGTAGGCCAATTCTGAGTTGATTAAATTTTAGATTGATCTACCTCTACCCTATTCTTAGATATACCAAATCCTAGGAATATGACCTTATCTTTTGCAAATGTGCACGTCTCAAGATTAGCATACAATTTATTATCACGCAACACTTGCAAAACTTGTTGAATATGAGTGCAATGTTCAGTTTCGGTGTGGCTGTATATAAGTATATCATCAAAGTAAACAACCACAAAATGACCAATAAAATCTCTCAAAACATGATTCATCAATCGCATGAATGTACTAGGTGCATTAGTAAGACCAAACAGCATGACTAACCACTCATACAAGCCAAATTTTGTTTTGAAAGAAGTTTTCCACTCATCCCCTTCTTTCATCCTAATTTGATGATAACCACTACGCAAGTCAATTTTAGAGAAAACAGCAGCACCACTCAATTCATCTAGCATATCCTCTAAGTGTGGAATAGTATGACGATATCGAATAGTGATGTTATTAATCGCTCTACAATCTACACACATGCGCCATGTACCATCTTTCTTAGGCACTAAAATAACAGGAACAACACAAGGGCTAAGAGAAACACGAATGTACCCTTTATCCAGCAACGCTTGTACTTGCTTCTGTATCTCCTTAGTTTATTCGGGATTGGTCCTAAAGGGTGCACGGTTGGGAAGTGTGGCGCCAGGAATCAAGTCCACTTGGTGTTCTATACCACACAATGGAGGCAAGCCTGCGGGTACATCTTCTAGAAACACATCCCCAAAATCCTGCAAAACAGAAGAGACACCAAGAGAAACAGGGGTCATGTTGTTAGAAACAATTACCTCGCCCTTATACATGAGCACAAGTGGCATGGCTATAGGATCCTCATGAAATTCTCTCATATCTTCCTTGGTGGCTAATATCAATAAACCAGGCACTCTCTCACTTTTTGTTATATCACTCAATTTAGGCTCAATTACATCAGGAACAGCTGTTACACAATCTCGTCAAGCTATAGGATCTTCCTTCAAATTCACCTCTATCTTCTGGCGAGAATCATTCACAATGTCTTGTGGTGTCATTGGCTTCATAGTAATCTTCTTTCCTTTGAATTCCAAGTGATATGTATTGGCTCGGCCATTGTGTTGCACATGGCGATCATAAAGCCAAGGCCGACCCAATAAAAGATGACAAACAGTCATAGGAACCACATCAAAGTCAATAGAATCTTTGTATGGCCCAATTTGAAAATTCACACGTACCATATGATTTACCTTCATCTCACCATTGTTGCTCAACCATTGTATGTAGTATGGCTTCAGATGAGGAAAATATGTCAAATTCAGCTTGGCATATAATTCCTTACTTGCAAGATTTCTGCAGCTACCTCCATCAATAATGACCTTGCAAGCTTTGTTAGGTCCAACTAGAGCTTTTGTTTGGAACAAGTTGCAACGCTGGGATTCCTCAACCGGTTGCACACTAAGTATGCATGAAGATACAACAATAGTTGGGGAATGCTCAGGGTAAGCATCGGCGCCCTCCTCGACATCATCATTGTCATCGTCCGAAGCTTCATCTCCACTCTCTACTTTGCCTTCTTCGTTAACAAACATAACCTTGCTGTTTGGACAATCCTTCTTGTAGTGTCCTCTACCTCCACAAGTATGGCACAGCACATCGCGAGTACGCGCAGTAGACATGTTGGAACCTGAGCTAGCAGTAGGAGCAACGGGCTTCCGAGCATTGGAACCAAACAAAGAAGTACTTGCTGGTTTGGCCGATGTTGTAGGAGCACTAGCAACAGGTGGCGGTACACTAGGGGGTGTAGATCTGGCCGAAAATCTGCTAGAAGATGTAAAACACGCACGTGACTTCGCCTCTTCGGCCAACTGGGATCCGGCCTCTCTAGCATGGTGCAGTAGCTCGTTCATTGTCTCATACTTGTGATAACGCACAATGCTCTTGATTTGAAGCTTCAACTTGTTGAGGAAACACTGCAGTGTCATCTCTCGTGATTCACGAACATTAGCACGCTGCAGAAGCATCTCCATCTCCATGTAGCACTCATCAACTATCATTGTGCCTTGCCTCAACTGTGTCATCTTGTCAAACATGGAGCGCAAATAATTGGAGGGAACAAAACGATCCGCCATGATGGCCTTCATCTCACGCCAATCCCTCATAGGAAGTTCATTGTCTTTCCGTCTATTCTACACAATAGCATCCCACCAACGCAAAGCATAACCATCAAACTCTGATGCAGCAAGCTTGACCTTCTTGTCTTCTGGGTAATCAAACAAACGCCAGAGCTTCTCAACCTTCAACTCCCAAGCAATATAATCCTCAGGATCAAGCGAGCCATTGAAAGAAGGAATTGAGAACTTGGGCTTGCCCAAACTATCATCAACTGGATTGTAAACACGCTGAGCACGTCCAACAGAAGCATACCCACAGCCATACAGAGGGGCAGCCGCAGGTGTAGGTGGATTGGCACGTCCCCTGCCATGATGTGGGCAGCATCAGCTGCACTACCCTCATCAAAGTCCTCAAACGCATCATCATGTTGTTGTGCGGGTCCTGGTTGGAGTGTCGCTTGAATAGCCTCAATTGAACGCTGCAAGGTGACAAAGTTGACATTCATTGCAGTCAGTTGAGTCTGAATATTATTGATTGCTCTAGTATTATTCTCCATAGCATCTTGTATGTCGGTGATATTTCTATCAACAGACTCACGCCAAGTAACAAGCTCCTCAAGCTGCTTTTTCTGTGACACAACTTCATCATCACTCAAAGACATGATTAGTAGGTTAGTGCAAAAATCAAAATAAGTATGGTGGAAACTCTCACAACTCACTCACAACTGACAAGAAAGGAGATCTTACCGTTCCAAAGTGAATAGAGATGCTCTACCAAACGAAATCAAAAACTGATGCACTCATGTGATGAAGTGAATGTCAAAGGTATAGAGAACGATCATAGGGCACACAGGTTATGTATGGTGGAGCTATAGGTATGGTATCCTATCTACAACGTAAACAAGTCGTAGTGCTGATCATACAAAAACCCAAGAAACACACACGTGGAGAAAAACGTGGCAATGCAACTATGAAGGGTGTTGCACTACTCTCGAGAGACACTAGCAAAGCTCAAAGTAAACAGACACAAGATTGCTCAATCTACCGGTGCACAAAGATATCACTAGGCCTCTTGCTCAAATTCTCTTTTTCACAATTTTTCTTTTTCTTTTGTAGAGCTCTTTTTGCTTTTTCTTTTGCTATATTGCTTTTTCTCTCTTTTTTAATTATAGATCACACACGGCCAAAATACAAAGAACAACACCAAATCCCTAAGAGCAGCCTATAGGAGCGGAAACTAGTCTCAATGGGCAAGTTCCTACACCTATGTAATAGAATGGCTGTGGCCAAGGTTAAAGGAAAAGTGCAAATTCACAATTTGTAAAATTTTCTGCCGTGGCAGAAGAACTGGCCAAAATCGTGCCATGGCAGAACAAAATCCTGCCGTGGCAGAGAAACACGTCAAAATTGTGCCGCGGCAGCGAATCCAAGTCATGGCAGAACAGGACTCACGGCAGAGTCGGTAGAATTTTTTTATTTTATTTTTAATTCCGACTAGGACAAGAGTAGAAGACTAGGACTCTTAGATTAGATCGGATCTGACCTGGTGGTGGCGGAAACTATGGTCGATTTGGCTAGAACAAAAACTAGAAAGATGATAAATCTACGAAGAACAGATCTATATCTAAACTAAAGGATGAACATGACCAGCAAATATTACTCGTCTACGATGTAATCTAGTCTATGGAAACTCTTTTTGTGGGGCTTTTTCTGTATAGGACGAAAAAGACTCTCTAATCTATGGATGGATTGTGGATTTCTTACCGAGGCAACGAGGAAATCTGATACCAAGATGATATGGGGTGGCTCGATCTTCTCAGCAAGCACTTGTAGATGATGATGGTAGATGATAGATAACTGGCCTGTAGCTATGAACTCTCCCGCTTAAACCCTGATGCCAATGCAAAAACTCTTGAACCTTGTAGGATATTCACAACACCACGCTCTTGCGCACGTAGCCGTCGACCACGAACGGTAGTTTGCAATCTACTAATTCCCGATGGAACAACAAATCACACTCAATTGCAATTGGTAGAATTCGATCATAGGGTAATTCCAGAGGTGCTATAAAGAAACAACTCCAAAATAAAACACTCTCTAATCTATGGATGGATTGTTGATTGCTTACCGAGGCAACGAGGAAATCTGATACCAAGATGATATGGGGTGGCCCGATCTTCTTAGCAAGCACTTGTCGATGGTAATGGTGGATGATACATAACTAGCATGTAGCTATGAACTCCCCCGCTCATGTTATGGGTCTCCTTGTGGAGTTACCCTTGGAGTGGCCCGATCTTCATAGATTCGAGGGGGAATTAGGGGAGGGAGCGAAGAACACAATAAACACGCAAGGGGAAATCGATACAAATGCACACCACACCCGATACAATTCCGGTTTGCTCTCGTTGGCCCGAACCACCAACCCAATAGAATCTCAAGGGAGAGACCAAAGGTAGAATCCCATGAGAGAGATTGGCTAGCTCGTGATTGAATCACACATAGGGAGAGAGTAGCAACCAAGTAGAATCCCAAGGGGGAGAGTCCTAGCACTACTAGAATCCGTATGTGGGAGATACCATGAACTAGAAGAGAGCCTTGAGGACTTCAATTACGAAGGCCTTGTACAACTCATAGATAAACTATAGAGAGGGGGATCCCATCCAGGCTTAGGCACATGCCTCAATTCATCATCCATTCCATTCTATGGTTCTAAGGAGGTGGGTGGGGGCATATATATAGGCCAGCCACGAGCTAGGGGTAGTTTAGGCATAAATAGGGAATTTTGGGTGTTACATGGGCCAGTCCCATCTTAAGGCTCACAACCCTATGTCGATCAGGCTGGAGATTCCAATCTGCAGGCCGGAGACTCCGGTGTGGGCCGGAGACTTCGGTCCATCTCCAGAGTGGGTCACAAACTGTCTCGCGTGCTAGTCTAGGGGCTGGTCCGGAGGTCGGCCGGAGACTCCGGGGTTCGCGGTCCGGGGACTACGGTGTGGCAGACCGAAGACTCCGGTCTACTTCCAGCAGCTTCTTGCGTCTTCTCATCCAGGCTTCATGCTTCTAGGTCTTGGCTCCTTGTGCAGCCTTGTTTCCTCCTCTTGGCGTCATGGTCATGGGCCTAGTCATACAATGGGAATTCATGTCAAGTAGGATCCCATTCACATGATAACCGAAGAAAGGCAAGAGATGGAAGGATTTCACCTTGATTGGCATGGTTGGCGTAGCATGATGTGGACCAATGGTAGTTTCCATGTGTTGGGCTACATCATCTCCCCCCTCTTGAAAAAGAGTCGACCTCGACGATATCTTGTCAGCATCTTGTAAGGAAGGATATGTACCCTTTATATCTTGATGGATGCTCTCTAGAGCCTGTTTTGTCAACTCGTGCTCAATCGACGTTGACATTGAAATGTGGGTACCTACACACATCATAGAGAAAAGAAACAACATATGTGCGTGGTAGATGAATACATCATCCATCATGATGTATCTTCTCTTGTGTACATCACCATTAGCGTCAAGCAAGATATTATAGAAAGAATGGTGATTATGCGAGCAGAAGGAGGGAACATGCTTAACATGGCAAGTATCAAAATCTCCAAAATTTGAGAAAGCTATGGGGGCGATCTCAATATGAAACATATGATCATTATTTCAATCAACAATGGGAGAAAATGAAGAACATGCATGATCAAGCATTTCCAAGGTACGAGTATGGTTGCCGACAAACATAAGGAAAGAGCAATTGTTCATCAAGTTTGTCACAACAATTGTAGGATAGAAGAAGGATTTGTAGCATGGCATATCTATGGCAATATCATCGTACTCAAATAATTCCACATGATCAACATTATGCAAAGGCAAAGTATCACATGGGAACATGAATGAAGCATATGAAATGTCATAAGTAGTGTCCATAACATGCATATCCTCACAATTCATCATGTCCACTAGTGGGAGCATGGCATCATCAACACCTATATTGTTACCTTTGTCGTACATCTCATGTGAAGTGGGTGTTGTGGTAGTAGCGGCCTCCATGTGGGCAACTTCTTCATCATATATGGGGATGGCATCATCTTCATCCACCATGTACATGTTCTCGATAGGGGCACCATCCTCTCCAATCTTGGCGGCTCATGCTCCAAGGTACCTAGCACATCATGAAGAAACACACTAGAGGTAGAGGGTAAGTTGTTAGAAATTGAAATGGCCTCACTTGACCTATCAACTACCACTCTCAACTCACTAGGTGTATCACTCATGTCCTCAAAGTGGAAGCACACAATCTTACATATGGTGGAGTCACTCAACTCACTTTTGCTCTCACTCAAGTGGGCTAAGTGGTTCTCAAGCTCACATGGGATTGGTACAACATCATCACTCAAGCATATGGAAATAGGCTTGGTTTCCTCGACTCCAAGCGCCTCCATTGGTGAAGGGAAAATCCCATGCTCGCCATCCTCAACCATATCGCCTCCAAAGATGAATGCCTTAAGTTGGGCATCATCACTCTCATCGCCATCTGAGGTATCATATCTCACCTCCATGGTTGTACCGCAACGCTTGTCATCATCCAAAGTTTTGCACCATGTCTTGAAGGCGTCAACTTCATGAGAGGTCATCTTGACGGATTCATCCAACTTGGCGAAGTAGAGATCCAAAGTGTCCTTTTCATTTGTTGATGATCTTGTAGCTTGTGTAGGGGCTTCCTTGATGAAGGTTTGTCGATGAAGTTCTTGGTGTTGGAAGCTTCATGGTGTTGGTGAGGACGCGTTTTCTTGGTCGCCTAGTTTGTCCGTGAGGTAGCACCAACATCATATGAGGTCTTCTCTCTTGAGGGTCTTGAAGCTTGAGTAGTAGTCTTCGTCGAAGGAGAAGTGGTCTCGATGATGTTCTTGTAGTTGGGAACCTCATGTCGAACTTGTTTTGTCGATGTAGCTTGATGGTGTGGATGGTAGCTTGCTTCCTTGTTCTCATGGCGGAGAGGACTTGTACGTCGTCTTGAGCTTGTATAACACATAGCATGGATGCTCTTGAGTTTTTGTTGGTGGCGACACACTTGTCTTGGCTCATGTGTATTAGCGCTTGTGGAGTTGTCATGTCTTCTTGAGCTTGATGGATATCTTGATGGACAACCCTCGGGGTATAGAGTTCCTCTTGATGGGTTCGACTTGAAGAGCTTGTCATTGTTGTCCTCTTGGAGATGTGCCTCCGCTTGTATGGTGTAGAAGTTCTCGGTCTCCAAGTTGTGGAAGAAGTCATCAAAGCTCATGAGGATGTTGCCATCATAGTCGATGAAGTGTTCTATGTCCTCCATGAATGAGAAGTCGAAGTCCTCATGGTGGTCCATGTGCTCCATGCTTGGGGAGTCATTGTCGGTGTAGTACTCCAAGTCCTCCAAGCATGCGGAGCCAATGTTGGTGTAGTGCTCCATCATGTCATCTATGCTTGCATAGTCGTCGTTGTCGTGGCTCATCATGGATCCTTCCTCATCGGTTTCAGAGTCCCTAGACATTGTGCTCACAAGACCAAGTGTGATATAGTGGAAATTGGGTTGAAAGATGATACGCCTTAGCTCACCTTGTAGATAGTATTGGATCAATGGTAAGGACCGAGAGCTACCAAAATGCAAAGGAGAAGTGGCGTCGTATCCAAAAACACAAGAAACACAAAACACACACGGCTTATGAGGAGCTTAGGTAGGTCAAGTGGCATGCAACTTGGAACAACCGAAAATCGAGATATGTAAAGGCAAGTAGAGAACCACGATGATCCAAAGCAAACAAGTCGATCCACAAGATAGCAATTAAGATCAAGGAAACACACACGATGGGATGAACGGGACTTGTGCGGCGGAAAAAGTGAGCTAAGAACCAAATTAAGGCCTAGCGAAGACTAAAAGCTCATGCCACACAAGTATAAGGAGAGATGCTAGTTCGATTGCACAAAATTGGAGGGCTACAAGATTTGCACAATAAGTACCACCTACAATATGTTCATCGAGCTTGCGCTTCCTATTCCCAATGGCACTTGTATCTTTTTTTTTGTATTTTCTCTTTTTTTTCTTTTGCTTATAAGCTTTTCTTTTTCTTTTTCACTTTCCTTTTCTTGTGCCAACAACTATACAAGATAACTCTATGAGATAACACTTATAACTTTTGCTCGGAATTCTACAAGGTCAAATGTGCAAAGCCCAAGCAATCATTGGAGGAACTAGTATCAATAGGTATTTTTTGTATCGCAAATATAGTGTGGCTCACAAAGTAAAGCAAGTGGGGTGAGGTCGCGGAATTGATATACCTTTCATCATCGATCTTCACCCTTTATTTGGTGGATCCGTCCTTGCTCACGGATTTGGTTGGAGTAGATAGCATGAACTACATGGATGATGGTGTACACCAAAATCCGTGATGCCATAACTTTTCCTCTTCAAAATGGTGAAACAGTTTTTCTGTCTGCAGGAGGGGCGGAAACTTCGGTCTGGGATTCCGGAGACTCCGGTCTGAGTTCACTTACACCGGAAACTCCGGTCCTAGGCTGGAGACTCCGGTCTGGGACTTCCAGAACGTCCAGAACTCGTCCGTGGCACGATTTTGGGTGGAAAACTCGATCCAAAACCTCAAAATTGATGGGGAAATCAAAGAATTAGGCCATGGGAACGCAAAGGAAGGTAGATCAACGAGTATAGCAGAGGATCTATGGATCAAAACCTACCAAAACGCTCTCAAAATCCAGATCGATCCAAATCACGAATATGGCTATTTTTGGTGGAAATTTTTGAATTTAGACAAGAAAAAAAGAAATTGGTGGCTAGAAACTCAACACAAACTCGAATCCATGGCAACCAAAAGATCTTGATACCAGATGTTATGGGTCTCCTTGTGGAGTTACCCTTGGAGTGGCCCGATCTTCATAGATTCGAGGGGGAATTGGGGGAGGGAGCGAAGAACACGATGAACACGCAAGGGGAAATCGATACAAACGCACACCACACCTGATACAATTCCGGTTTGCTCTCGTTGGCCTGAACCACCAACCCAATAGAATCTCAAGGGAGAGACCAAATGTAGAATCCCATGAGAGAGATTGGCTAGCTCGTGATTGAATCACACATAGGGAGAGAGTAGCAACCAAGTATAATCCCAAGGGGGAGAGACCTAGCACTACTAGAATCCGTATGTGGGAGAGACCATGAACTAGAAGAGCGCCTTGACGACTTCAATTACGAAGGCCTTGTACAACTCATAGATAAACTATAGAGAGGGGGATCCCATCCAGGGTTAGGCACATGCCTCAATTCATCATCCATTCCATTCTAGGGTTCTAAGGAGGGGGTGAGGGCATATATATAGGCCAGCATGAGCTAGGGGTAGTTTAGGCATAAACAGGGAGTTTTGGGCGTTACATGGGCCAGGCCCATCTTAAGGCTCACAGGCCTGTGTCGATCAGGCCGGAGATTCCGGTCTGCAGGTCGGAGACTCCAGTGTGGGCTGGAGACTCCGGTCCATCTCCGGTTCGTCTCCGGAGTGGTCCATAGACTGTCCCGCATGCTAGTCTAGGGGCTGGTCCGGAGGTCGGCCCAAGACTCCGGGGTTCGCGGTCTAGAGACTCCGGTGTGGCAGACCGGAGACTCCGATCTGCTTCCAGCAGCTTCTTGCATCTTCTCTTCCAGGCTTCATGCTTGTGGGTCTTGGCTCCTTGTGCATCCTTGTTTCCTCCTCTTGACGTCATGGTCATGGGCCTAGTCATACAATGGGAATTCATGTCAAGTAGGATCCCATTCACATGATAACCGAAGAAAGGCAAGAGATGGAAGGAGTTCACCTTGATTGGCATGGTTGGCATAGCATGATGTGGACCAATGGTAGTTTCCATGTGTTGGGCTACATCAGCTCGAACCCTGATGCCAATGCAATAACTCTCGAACCTTGTAGGATATTCACAACACCACGCTCTTGCGCACGTAGCCGTCGACCACGAACGGTAGTTTGCAATCTACTAATTCCCGATGGAACAACAGATCACACTCAATTGCAATTGGTAGAATTCGATCACAGGGTAATTCCAGAGGTTCTATAAAGAAACAACTCCAAAATAATTTTAACATGGTCTAAAAACCCTAACTATTGCGCCCCCATCTATTTATGAGTTCAGGAGGCGGCGACCTAAGGGGGAACCTGAGTTGGTCCCACCCAAACTAGATACAAACCGACCCAACTTGAAGGTAGTCCTAGCCCAACTTTCTCGCTGCCGTGGCGAGAGAAGGACTCGTTTTTCTGCCATGGCAGCTGTGTCAGGCAGAAATGAGGCTTTTTCTCTGCCGCGGCAGAGAACTCCCTTCTCTCGTTGATCTTCGTCTTGGACAGCTCCTTGCGCTTCCTCCCTCTCCTCCCTCGCGCATTCTTCATTGATCAACATGCCTTGTTCCATTAGCTCCTCGCTCCGTTCTATGCCTTCTTCTCCTAAGTACCTGATCATGCAATAATTCAAAGACTTAGGTAGTATAAAATTCTCATTAATTAAAACACCAGGTTCATTAAGAAACAAGTTCACCTCTTGTTCTAGTAGCTTAGCACGAGCTCTTGTGATTGGTCCAATCCTTATCTCATTGGATTGATCTTTCTTTGCAATTGGAACATCATCATTAGCAATTGGGGTAGGTGTCACTGTAGGGATGTCCTCATCACTCCTCCTCCGCATATGGGTCCACGAGTTTGGAGATCTTCGTACTTCAAATAAATCACTAGAAGAGCACCCAAACTTTGCGTCAAGTTATAGTTTTGCCAGCTTTTCGGAGGTTCATCATGTCCTCTTCGTTGAATCTTGTGAACTCACCACGGGCCTACATAGAACAAATAGCGAACTGTAGGACACTCAATTTAATTCCCCTTTGGGGCAGGATTTGAAATTCTCATCTTATTGAAGTAATAGTTTGCGGTGACCCAACATACCACAACATGATGTAGTACACTATAGTCGTTGACATAACACCAATGAAACACCATTTCACTAGTATTACATCCCTTAGAGTGGTACAACAGAAACATAGCAGGTCCAAGACATCACTATAGATTACCACTCAATTATTTACAAAAGATCTAGATAACACTCTAGGTTATAGAGAGAGAAAGAACCTTCTTACAATGAAGAACTAGAAATAACAACTCCTAAATATCATACTAATAGACTAGCGCCTAAAATATCTGGCTTGCAAATGCTGCTATTGCATTGCTCGGCAGAAGTAGGTTCTATAGCTAGATATTATACTCCTATCTAATCAGCAACTTTGTCTTCACTTCAGCTGATGTATATGATGTCTCCTTTGACTTCATTGAAGAGCTTGAGATTTTGATGATGATTCCTTTGAGCATAAGTTGGTGCTGACGTCGTCTTCATCGGCTTTAGAATCTAGCAAGGGTTAAGAAAGTACGGTTGAGTACGAGCATACTCAGGAAGTTCACTAAAAAGGAGTGTTTGATGCACTATATATAGCCCCAGACCATAGGTAGTAGGATATGCATATTTTCCTAATCATTTCTTCAAAGGTTGCTTTTATTTTGAAAAAATCTATGTTTGTCATCCTTCATAGGTTTACCAGAACTTCATGGACTTCCTTTCCTGTCGCGTTCGTAGCTTCTTCCCAGAACAGGGACTAACATGTCACACTTTTTTACACTCTGCAGAGGTGTGTTGCTTTACCCATGAGAGATCCTAAACCATGTTGCACATCCGAGCGGCCAACTGATAGCTGTGAGATTCGACACATTTTTGATGACTTTTACTGATGGTTTTCTCCTGGATTTGATTGTTTTCTAGCTTTACCTAACGCTAATACTTCTGTATCGAAGAAAACTTGGTTTTTAATGTGTGTTTTAGGTTCTGAACATCAATAGAAGGATTTAACTAGAGAAATACAATATTCTGGAGAAAACAAGCGAGTCTCACTATGGAAGCACGTGAGGGGAGCTCATAGAAGATTTAACGAGCAACTATATGGCAGGAATATTTTTCCAGCCGTATAGTTCTTGCCGTATAGTTGTCGCTGCCTCTATCTTGTCAAAAGGAACAACTTCCGTGAAGGGAAGGGGGCCAAAAACAGAACACCGCAGTCGCCATACCATCTAGAAGGGAGAAAGAAGAGATATGGAGAAGAAGGAGAACACGTCCTTCATCTCGCTCCATGATCTTCGACCTCCTAGCCAATTGATGTGCTTGTCGTTTGACGTAGAGCTCGTTGGGAACCCCAAGAGGAAGGTATGATGAGCACAGCAGTAAGTTTTCCCTCAGTTATGAAACCAAAGTTTAATCGAACCAGTAGGAGCAAGGAAACACCCCAAAGGTGTTACTAGATGAGCTTTGGCAGGGCGCACTACCGGTGCTAGTAGCAATGTGGAGACCTGCACAACACAACCACAGAACTTTGTCCCCAACTTGCGATGAGGTTGTCAATCTCACCGTGTTTTGCGGAAAACAAAGGATTAAACGTATCGAATGGAAAGAAGTAAAAGTTTGCAGAAAGTAAACACAAAGCAGTAAAAGATTGTAGATTGTATGTAAAGAGAAAGGACCGGGATCCATAGTTCACTAGAGGTGGCTCTCCTTAGATAAATAACATGCTGGGTGAACAAATTACAGCGGGGCAATTGACAAACACCGAGAAAGCAATACATGCATATACTAATCATCTTGACTCCTTTGAGACTTGATTGGGCATTACAACATAATACATAGACCGCCATCCAACTGCATCTATGACTAATAATCCACCTTTAGGTTATCATCGAACCCCTCCGGTATTAAGGTGCAAACAGCAGTTATTGCTTCTGAACTGCGTGTAAAGTAAACAATACGATTGTTCTATGAACAAAGGATTGTTGTTTTCTCCTAGTAACAACACATCTAGTACCTTAGAGATTTTGTCACTTCCCAGTTACGAGGCATGAACCCACTATCGAGCATAAATACTAACTCTTGGAGTTTCTAGCATCTACTTGGCCAAGATAGCTACTAAAAACGGAAAGCATGCAAGATCACAAATAACAAAGACATGATAGAATCAATAATCAATCTAAAATAGCATCTCAATATCCATCGAATCCCCGCAAACACAACATGTATGAATTACAAATAGATGATCTTGATCATGAACGGAGCTCACAAGTTCTAAACATGAAAGCACAAAGGAGGAGAACCAACCATCTAGCTACTACATGGATCCGTAGTCCAAGGATGAACTACTCACGCATCACACCGGAGGCTTGCATGGTGATGAAGAAGGCCTCCAGGGTGAATTCCCCTCTCGGCGGTGCGGAAGAGCTTCAGATCCTCCCGATCTAGGGATGTAGATGTGTGACTCTGAGACTCTTCGTGGATTTTTGATCGGGTACTTAGGGTTTTCGTCCCAAGGGCAATATATAGGAGGAAGGAGAGGCCGAGGGGGTGCCGGGAGCGGCCACACCACCCCCTGGCACGGGCCAAGACTGGCCGCGCGGCCAGGTGGTGTGGTGGCTCCCTGGCCCGTCTCGTATTCTGGCAGTTGATCCCTTCCGAAAAAATAGGCACTTTGGCTTTTGTCCCATCCAATTCCGAGAATATTCATTTTCTGACTTTCCTGGAACCAAAAACAGCAGAAAACAGGCAGGACCTTTGTGGCTCTTATTAATAGGTTAGTCCAAGAAATCATATGAAAAGTACTCCAAAGTTGGAACAAAACACAAGAAAGTGGATAAAACCAAGCATGGAACATAAAAAATTATAGATACATTTGCAATGTATCAACATCCCCAAGCTTAACTCCTGCTCGTCCTCGAGTAGGTAAGTGATAAAAAGAAAGAATAATTTTTGAGGTGACATGCACCATCAAAGACTTGATCAAAGTATTTGCAAAACATTCAAAGCTGGGATCAAAGTACTTCAATCATAACATGAAAGACAAAGTTCTAGCAATAAGCAAAGAAACTATGATGCAACATGAAAAGGCACAAACAAAAGGTTCATGAATAACAATGCTTTGCAAGATGTTTGTTTGTTTCACATAAAGAAAACATAGCATAATAGTATTCAGCTTGTCCTTCATAGAGTAGCAAATATAAATGCATAGGATACCTTCAAAGTTCATAAGAGTGACTAGATACAATAGTTTAAAACAAGCAATATCAAGTTATGCATCAATCAACTAGTCTTGGGACAATGCACATAGAACTAAGAATGGCCACTATGCTCTCAAAGTAGGTGCATAAAGATAGAAGGTGGAGACTCAATATAATGGTGGAAGAAAGGCCTTTGTAAAAGGAAGTAGGGATTCAAGTCTCATAAAGAGCTTCCAAAAATTATGGTACTTATAGCTATCAACTCTCATTGCCCCTATCATAAGCATCTTGAAGTGATTAAGGTTAAAGTGAACAAACTATGGTGTACATGCTTGACGAAGTATAAGTCAGAAATCTCATGTCCCTTGTATACGAGGGCCGCTTCTCATGCTACTCAAGTTTAGTCACCGGTAAGTTCTTATCATCGTAAGTACATGTGTATCATAGAGAACTGCCAACAGGGTACCCCTTGCCCGATGATACGAAAGAATCCCCATATCAAAATGACAAGGCAAGCAGACAACGAGCATCTCAGCATTCTTCTTATTTACCATGGGAATATGGTGCTTTTTTCTCTCTTTCCTCTTTTCATAGTATCTTTTTTTTTCTTTTCTCTTTTTTTTCTCAATATAGGACTCTTTTTGTAAGCAGAATGCTTCATAGACAGCTTATTATGGTTACGATGCAGGTTTCCACCATGTCAGCATGGATTAGACCAGCGGCCCAGGCGTTTCTCTAACACATATACATAACTCCATGGACTTACAAGCTCCCCTTTCATTTCACACCGACGACATCCATATACAAAAGAGTATGATATCAACCAGGTATAAAGTACAAGTGCAATGTTGAAAGCGTTCCTCATGAAAGCATGGTTCTGCTAATTCCCAACAAATAAGTGCAAGCATATACAACATAGACGCCACAATGGTTCAAGTTTATTAAGGGCAAGTAAAGTAAAGTGTGCCATCAAGTTCGTGAGAGCTTTAATCACTAGTTTTCCCATAACAAGTTTAATTTGGAAGGTAAACAAAAGCATGAATATACTTGGAATAGCATAAGCTAGTAGGTAGGTATGGTGGACTCTTTGGAATAACTTGGTTTAGGGAGTTGGATGCATGAGTGGAACTCATACTTGGTTGTGGAGGCTAGCAAAAGACTGGGAGCGACAAACTAAGAGAGAAATAATGGCCATAATCATGCAGAGCGACAAAACATCATTGATCAAAGCATAAAGTGATACTACAAGTTGAAAACTAAAGGACCATAAAGGCTATGGTGACTTGAGACAGCCATAACATGGTGTGAGCATGCGCCAAGTCAACCCAAATAAATCATCAAAGGAGAATACCACTATACTATGCTTTAATATGCTAAAACAACGCATGATTCATCCAAGGCACATTAAGAAATCTCAATTGTTTATAACAAGTCATGCTACAGCAAAGAATACTAAGCATAGAGCCAAAACAATATCAAGCATGGCATGACAAAGCATAGGCCACAGTCAAAAACGAGCTCTTTTTACCACATAAGTATGAACTTTCTTACTCTTTTCCAAACCAAACCAAACCATTTGCAAACCAATGTATGAAAGAGGGGGTCCAACCAATTTATTCAGAAAACTAAGCAAACCAAGCAAACGAAAAACCAAAACAAAAACCAAAAATAAGACACTCCAAGAACAACACAATTGTGCATGAAACAATAAAAATGAAGCGTTTGGAAGAAACCTGAGATTTTTATAGATGAAGAAGGGGATGCCTTGGGCATCCCCAAGCTTTGAAGCGTGTACTTCTTGGATATTTCTTGGGGTGACACGCGTGGCATCCCCAAGCTTGAGCTTTAGTCCATTCTTCATCTCATTACTCATTCCTTCCATACACCTGAAAATTTTCCTTCATACAAAACTTCACATAATCTCATTAGCGACATTAGTGCACTTAAGATAAATAAGTCTTAAGGTTCAGTTATAACACCAAATAAACTTCCATTAGAACACTAGCTACTGTATCACTTCCTTCGAAAAGCTCAATTCCCCAAAATAACTCAAAAACGAACCCACAAGAAGCAAATGCAGAAAATGGCAGAAATCTGTCAAAACAGACAAGCAGGTAAAGACGAATTTTTTCGAAGATCTTATGTTGCTAAACTCAAAAAGTGTTGAACTAACGAAAGTTATATAACAACTTGGGGCAGAAGCACAAAATATTACAGCTCAATCGGACATACAGAGCTCTCTCACGAATTTTTATGATGAAGCACAAAAATCTGTTTTGGGACAACAACTTTCCCAATCATTACTTCACTCTCATTAGAGGTTACTCTTGGCACAAAAAGCAAATAAAAATGATAAGGAGAGGTTATTACTGAGGTAATAACTTTCAAGACTCATCTAAAACTTTTGTGTTATCTCCCAATAAGTACTTTTCTTTAACGCCTTTAAGTTAGGCATAAGAAGCAAAGAAAGAATCAAGTGTTCTCAAATGAAGAAGCATTAAGACCAAATTTTGTTTTCATAGGAGAAGCAAAAGAAATATTTTATCTCTTTTTAGGGAAGTGTTCTATACCTTTCTTGAGTGGGAGTTGATATTTAATGGTGCCTTCTTTCATATCAATGATGGCACCAACAGTTATAAGAAAAGGTCTTCCCAAAGTAATAGGACAAGAAGCATTGTATTCAACATCCAAAACATAGAAATCAACGGGGACATAGGAATTGTTAACCATAATAAGAACATCATTAAGACTCCCATGAGTTTCTTTTTAGCATTATCATCAAGTGGGACATTCAAATAACAATCTTCAAGAGGAGGCAAATCAAGCATATCATAAATCCTTCTAGGTATAATAGAAACACTACTATCAAGATCGCACAAAGCTTTGAAATCAAAGTCATTCACTTTCATATTAATGATGGGTTCCCAACCATCCTCTTATTTTATAGGAATAGAAGCTTTATGTTTCATCTTTTCTTCCTTAATCTTTATGAGAGCATCGGTAATGTGCTTTGTAAAGGCCATGTTTATAGCACTAGCATTAGGACTTTTAGCAAGCTTTTGTAGGAACTTAATAACTTCAGAGATGTTGCAACCATCAAGATCAAAATCAACTTTATCATCTAAATTAGTAGAACTATTACTAGCCTCAACACTAGTGGTGGTGATAGTAGAAACACTAATGTTTCTAGCAATTTCATCTTCTCTTTCCCACTTAGCATGCAATTCAGCTAATAGTCTAACATTTTCATCAATTCTTACTTGTATGGCATTAGTAGCTGAAAAGGGATTATCATTAGTTTCAAGTTTAGCAGCCATTTTATTAATCAATGAAGATTGAGCTTCAGACAAAGATGATATATTTCTTTCAGCATTAGAGAGTTTCAATTGTAAACTAGGTATTTCCCTATTTAGACTCTCAAGTTGATGGCTAATATTTTTCAAAATGGTAGATTGTTCCTCCATAGTTTTAGTGAATAGCTTATTTTGCTCATATTGCATTTGCATGAAGTTTTTAGTGGCTCTTTCAACTTCTAAAATTCTTCCTTCATTAGGTAATCCAGATTTACCATTATAGCCATAAGTATTACTAGGAGGGTAGGGCCTATAATTGTTGTTACCATCAGCATTGTTGCCAAAATTATTATTTCTTATGAAGTTCACATCAACTTGCTCTTCTTGAGCAACCAAAGAAGCTAAATAAACATTATTTGGATCAATATGGGCTTTCCCATTAACAAGCATAGACATAATAATATCAATCTTATCACTCAAGGAGGAGGTTTCCTCAACATAATTTACCTTCCTACCTTGTGGAGCTCTCTCAGTATGCCATTCAGAATAATTAACCATCATATTGTCCAGAAGTTTTGTTGCAGCACCCAAAGTGATAGTCATAAAGGTACCTCCAGCAGCAGAATCCAATAGGTTCCTTGAAGAATAGTTCAATCCTGCATAAAAAGTTTGGATGATCATCCAAGCAGTTAGTCCATGAGTGGGACAATTCTTTACCAAAGATTTCATTCTTTCCCAAGCTTGCGCAACATGCTCATTATCAAGTTATTTAAACTTCATTATTTCACTTCTCATAGATATAATCTTAGTAGGAGGATAGTATTTTCCAATAAAAGCATCTTTGCACTTAGTCCAAGAATCAATACTATTCCTAGTTAAGGAATTCAACCACTCTTTAGCTTTTCCTCTCAAAGAGAAAGGAAACAATTTCAGCTTAATAATATCACCATCTATATCCCTATGCTTTTGCATCTCACAAAGTTCAACAAAGTTATTTAGATGGGAAGTAGCATCTTCATTACCAATACCAGAAAATTGTTCTCTCATAACAAGATTGAGCAAAGCAGGTTTTATCTCAAAGAAAGTATTTTCAGCCACAGGTGGAGCAATAGGTGTGCTCATAAAATCATTGTTGTTGGTGCTAGTGAAGTCACACAACTTAGTGTTTTCAAGAGTAGTCATTTTTTTTGGGTTTTCAAATAAGAAAGCAAACTTGTAAAACTAATTTTTGTGTGTTTTTGAAAGAACAAAACAAGCAAACAAAGCAAAAAGAAACTAAGCAAAACAAAAACAACAAAGTAAAGAGATTGGTTATGAGGGACTCCCCTTGTGAAGATGTCCTTAACTCCCCGGCAATGGCGCCAGAAAAGATCTTGATGTGCTCATCGTTCGACGTAGTGCTCGTTGGGAACCCCAAGAGGAAGGTATGATGAGCACGGAAGTAAGTTTTCCCTCAGTTATGAAATCAAGGTTTAATCGAACCAGTAGGAGCAAGGAAACACCCCAAAGGTGTTACTAGCTGAGCTTTGGCAGGGCGCACTACCGGTGCTAGTAGGAACGTGGAGACCTGCACAACACAACCACAGAACTTTGTCCCCAACTTGCGATGAGGTTGTCAATCTCACCGTGTTTTGCGGAAAACAAAGGATTAAACATATCGAATGGAATGAAGTAAAAGTTTGCAGAAAGTAAACACATAGCAGTAAAAGATTGTAGATTGTATGTAAATAGAAAGGACCGGGATCCATAGTTCACTAGAGGTGGCTCTCCTTAGATAAATAACATGCTGGGTGAACAAATTATAGCGGGGCAATTGACAAACACCGAGAAAGTAATACATGCATATACTAATCATCTTGACTCCTTTGAGACTTGATTGGGCATTACAACATAATACATAGACCGCCATCCAACTGCATCTATGACTAATAATCCACCTTCAGGTTATCATCCGAACCCCCTCTAGTATTAAGTTGCAAGCAATGATTATTGCTTCTGACTGTGTGTAAAGTAAACAATACGATTGTTCTATGAACAAAGGATTGTTGTTTTCTCCCTAGTAGCAACAGCACATCTAGTACCTTAGAGATTTCTGTCACTTCTCCAGATTACCAGAGGCATGAACCCACTATCGAGCAAAAATACTAACTCTTGGAGTTGCTAGCATCTACTTGGCCAAGATAGCTACTAACAACGGAAAGCATGCAAGATCACAAATAACAAAGACACGATAGAATCAATAATCAATCTGAAATAGCATCTCAATATCCATCGGATCCCCGCAAACACAACATGTATGAATTACAAATAGATGATCTTGATCATGAACGGAGCTCACAAGATCTAAACATGAAAGCACAAAGGAGGAGAACCAGCCATCTAGCCACTACATGGATCCGTAGTCCAAGGATGAACTACTCACGCATCACACCGGAGGCTTGCATGGTGATGAAGAAGGCCTCCAGGGTGAATTCCCCTCTCCGGTAGGGTGCTAGGAAGAGCTTCAGATCCCTCCTGATATAGGATGGAGATGCCGGCAGCTACAAACTCTTTCGTGGATTTTTGATCGGGTACTTAGGGTTTTCGTCCCGAGGGTAATATATAGGCGGAAGGAGAGGCCGAGGGGGTGCCAGGAGTGGCCACACCACCCCCTGGCATGGGCCAGGCCTGGCCACGCGGCCAGGTGGTGTGGTGGCTCCCTAGCCCTTCTCCGTCTCGTATTCTGGCACTTGATACCTTCTGGAAAAATAGGCACTTTGGCTTTTGTCCCGTCCAATTCCGAGAATATTCATTTTCTGACTTTCCTGGAACCAAAAACAGCAAAAAACAGGCAACTGGCATTGTGGCTCTTGTTAATAGGTTTGTCCAAGAAATCATATAAAAAGTACTCCAAAGTTGGAACAAAACACAAGAAAGTGGATAAAACCAAGCATGGAACATCAAAAATTATAGATACATTTGCAACGTATCACCAATACACCCCCATAGCCACTACTTGTACTTGAGAGAGAGGGATCTCCACCTTCCAAGACTAGGGTTTGATATTGTTTCTTCCCATCTTGAATTGTGTTGGATATTTTTCTATTCTTATTGTGGATCTCCATGATAATACCAAGACGAATTCCCTTTATTTGATTATATTGATGATCCGTTCTTCTCTCATGTGCGAGTAAATTCCCTTGGGCATGGGAGATGTAGGGGATTGGTGAGATGTGATGTGCCTTCATATATTTTCCATTAGTTTGTGATTGATTATAATTACTATATTATGTGTGCTTGACTATCTGTGGGATGCCTAATGCTTATTGTCCAATTAAGGGCCCAGACAACATGATACTTTGTTGTACATAGATAAGATCTTGTACGCTAGTGGACTGGCGACCCCCGGGTGACACGGGGATATCAAAGGAAAGCTAGTTAACTCAAGGATAACGAGTAACCACTATGCTTATTGCATTAGTCTGATCCAAGGAGCTTAATCGCTAAGCGATCTAATGGGTCTTAATCATCTAGTGTCTGACCACGGTTTTGGTAGCAGGCTAGTAGGATTATTGAAGTTGGGATGAAATCTACCAAGAGGAGTTCTAGCTAATTATGGGTTGCTCGCCTACACATATATCTATAAGATTATAATTGTTACATTTACCACTCGTCCACCTAGCACAGTCACTATCACCATGAACTGAATCTCCCCGCGCCTTCTTTCGCCATCTGCAGGAAACAACAAACAAGCAAAGTCGTTCTTTACTTTTATGCATTATATTTCTAAAGTTTACATTTTAGTTCTATTTAAATCTATCGCATTTAATCAAAATCCCATTCTGATTTCAAAACTTGCAGTCAATTCACTCAAAGACCTGTGACAACTTAGGGTGTGATAGACACTTCATCAATAAACACTTACCTTTGGGCTCCCTATGGGATCGATATCTGAACTTTGAAACTAGCTACAAATGATCTGTGCTCTTGCAGACATCAAGCTATTTTCTGGCGCTGTTGCCAGGGAGCTAAGAACTGAGTGTTTGTCTTTTGACATTTCAGGTGTTGCTACTAGAAAATGTTCTCCCTAGGAGACAAAGGGTCTACACGCTCTGGAAGGACCTACCTGCCGGATTATATTGAGTGCGTGCCTGCTCAGAGGTGCGAAGAAATTATTGAAAAACTTTTAAGATCAAATAAAGTTGAAGTTGAAAATATGAGTGATATCATGGAAATCATGTCTATTTACAGGACAACTCCTATGAAACATGAGAAAACTTTCAGGGAATACAGTGCTCCATGTTCTGAATTTCTTAAACAACCAATAGAGTTCCCTAATCCCGGAGTTAGAGAATATCAATTTGATGGTGGAATTATTAAAATTTTGTAGGAGAAAGCTTTCAGTGGAAGGGAAGATGAAGACCCAGGAAGACATATAAGAGAGTTTGATGATGTGATAACATCGCTTGGACCAAAAGGTTTGCCAAGAGACTTTTCTCGTGTTAAATTATTTCGATGGTGTCTTAAAGGTAAAGCTCTAGACTGGTTATATTCTCTCCCTCGCCATTACATTAAATGTTGGGAAAACTGCATTGTTAAATTCATCAACATGTTTAATCCATTTTAAAAGGTAACTGAACTAAGAAAGAACATAGGCAACTTTAGTCAGAACGTGGGAGAAAACTACCCACAAGCCTAGGAAAGATTGTTTGGAATGATCAATAGTATTCCTAATCATGGCTATTCTGAACTAACAATCTGCCATTTATTTTACCATGGTCTCAATACTCAATGTAGAGAATTACTTGACTTCTTAGCAGGAGGATCAATAAATACTTTAACTATTAAAGAATGTTTGGAGTTAATGTCTACTAGGGCTAAGAATGATGCTTTATATAATCCTGATTTTGGCACTAAGCCGGAAAAAGGGATACTTCGGATAACTACTGATCTTATGCTTGAGGTACGCAAAACTATGAAAGAAAAAGGTATACCTTCTGAACTTGCTAAGGAAAACAAAGAGGATTTGTTACAAGTTTTTACTGAAGAAGATGAAACTAGAATTTTTTTTCAAGAATTAAAACATCGACAAGTAAAATCTCATAATAACTTGCATAAGCATTTCCAAAAACATAAAAGGATTTTGTTAGAACTCACTAAAAACTATGATGAGATTGGCCAAGAAATAAAGCTATTTCACAAGTATCTTAGTATGATTGAAACCAAGTGTGAACAAATAGCATCTGGTTATCAAATTTTTCTTCGTGATGATAAAGATATTTCTGTTTCTACTAATGTTTTCACAAGAAGGGGCGCAATTGTTACAGGACCCTTAGGACCACCTGAATACGAAGCTGAAAAAGAGCACAAGGACAAAGCCTTGCTCAAATCAAGTCAAGAAGATGATACGTTGGTGGATCCACAAGATAAAACTGAGACGCAGGAGCAAACTAAGGAGGACCAAAATGATGCACAAGATGATCATTATGACTCTGATGCAGAGATGGTTGATCCAAGAGAAGATAAGCAAATAAGTAAAGAAGATGAAGTTGTTATAGTAGAAAATAAGAAAAACAATAAGAAACAACAAAAGAAAGCAACGAAAGAGCCCGACCCCCCAAAAGGTAAAAGACAAGAGTAAGTCTGGTGAGAAAAAGCTTCCTTATCCAGATCGGAAAAAAGCACCGGATGAGGTAATTTATAATTCTTTTACTAAGGCACTTAGTGACCTTCGTCTGGAAATCCCATTTGCGGATGCAATCAAAGTTCCTACTTATGGTAAATTCCTTCTTGATATTCTTAGTTGAAAGAAAGAAATAACTAAAACTGTTGCCATGGTAACTAGCTATCCTGCTAATGGGAAGTTGTTGTCTAAGTCTGGAGATCCTGGAATACCAACTATTTCATGCTCAATAGGTAAAACAGATATTCATAATGCCTTATGTGATCTAGGAGCAGGAGTTAGTGTAATGCCATACTCCTTCTATAAAAGGTTAGGATTAGGGGAGTATTCTCCTACTACTATCACTTTACAGATGGCTGACAAGTCCACTAAAAAACCTGTTGGTATGATTGAGGATGTCTTCCTTAGGACAGATGAGCATGTTATTCCCACTGATTTTATTATTCTTGAAATGCCAGAAGATGAAAGATTATCTATAATACTTGGAAGACCCTTCCTCAGTACTGCAGGTGCGTCAGTAGATTGTGAAGAAGGGAAGAGAATTTTCAATGTTTATGATGCTGAAATCATTCAGTATTTTCCAAAGAAGCTAGGAGCAGGAGAAAGATATGTTCCACTGGCAAAACGAGTTCATGTGGTAAGTGTCATTGATAAGGGGCAACCAAAGGTAAGAATTCAAGGAGAGAGAAGAGGTTGAGTGATTCAACCATTCTTAATGAATGCTTAATGGGAGTCAACCCATTTTCGTCAATTTAGAATAGAGAATAAGAAGTTCATCATGTTCCCACCACTTTTTCACAGACATTCTTGCGGAAGCGTGCCCGTCAAGATGCAGCTGTCAAAAAGGAGTAGAAATGTCGATTGAATGAGTAGAGAATAATAATAAGAATAAAAGTTTGAGTTTTCTATTTATAGAAGCTAAAATTTTGCTTTTAATATGCTAATGTTGGTCGACAATTTTACTATCAATTTTCTGTTAAAAACTTGGTATTTCTCTAAGTTATGGGATAAGAAGGTATCCTCAAAGAAATAGAAATTTTTTGATGACTACTGATGGTTTAACGACCAACTATACGACGGGAATGAAAATTCCGGCTGTATAGTTCTGGTCGTATAGTTATCTTTGCCATTAACAAATTTTCTTCAAAGGCATAGAGAGTTTAACGACCAACTATACGGCAGGAATAAAAAATTTAGTCGTATAGATCCGGTCGTATAGATATCGATGCCTTCGTAAAAAAAATTCTGAAAGGTACTGAGAGTTTAACGACCAACTATACGGCGGGAATAAAAATTCCAGCCATATAGTTCTGGCCATATAGGTATCGATGCCTTCGTAGAATTTTATTCCAAAAGTACTGGGAGTTTAACGACCAACTATACGGTGGGAATAAAAAATCCGGCTGTATAGTTCCGGTCGTATAGATATCGATGCCAGTTTTAGAAATTTATCTTGAGAGACAGACAGTTTAACGTCCAACTATACGGTGGGATCATTGTGATCCGGTCGTATAGTTGTTCCCGTATAGTTGTTTACTGTATAAAGAAACCCTAGTTGGTGGCGCCGTCGCAACTATACGGGCGAAGCAACATCACCCACCCGTATAGTTCAGTGCGACCACAAAATTGCACCAGGGCGGCTTGGTCTTCCTCCTCTCCTCATTATTTCTCTCATATTCTCTCTCCAAACCTCTCAAAATCCACCTAGAACTCTTGATTCTTCATAGATTTCGTTCATTTGAGTGGGGCAATCAATAAATCGGTATGTTTCTCTCCCTATCCATGCTTGAAACTCCCGCATTGATCTAGTGGATGAACTCAAGCTTATTTAGTTTTTCCTATTAATTTCTCACGTTTGGATTTAATTTTTTCACGTAGAATCGTTCATATATCATATAGAAACTATATGCCTATGGTGAAATTTTTCAGTGCATCACGATGAACAAAATCGGTAGCCTCTTTCGTTCGAGGAAGCACCAACGGGGTGAGGGCTCAAGCTCGGGGGCCCGAGCTCCGCGCAACTCAAAGTTGGACATTGTCTCATCGAGGAGGGTGCTGCCCACACGTTGGGCCGACCACAACTTTCTCACCATGGCAGGGTTGAAGGCGGACTTCGACCTCATGTGCAACAGGTCGGGGTTGGCGGTACTTGGATTCGCAAGTCACGACACCTATGCCGAGCTCACCCATGAGTTCATTGCCTCCTTCTACGACGACCACAGGGAGAAAGGTAACATGTGCACGATAAGCTTCACCATGAACCGGCAGCACTATGAAGTAAATTTTGAACAATTTTGCAATGCTTTGAGCTTCCCTCATACTAGGGAGCCCAATGTTACTAACCTCTATAGCGTCATAATGGTGGCAGTCACTTTTATCAGAAGAAGATGTCCACCATCCAGAACCCAACCATTCTCTACTATGCTCTATTCCTCGCCGACACACTACTGGGAGAGGTGACACAGGCTCCATGGCCAATGCGGATATGGCAGTGATCACCAAGGCTCTCTTCCCCAATGCACTGTAAAGACCTAGTCCTATATCTCTACTCACCCAGCACTTTCGCCACCAAAACAACCAGACCAAAGGTGATATTCGCATTGGTGGATTGATAATCCACCTTGCCTATGCATTAAATATTGTACTACCTGTTATGGAACCTGTTGATGGCTCCAAACTCATGGACGTCAAGTATTTGACTGCTTGTGGCTTCCTTGGTGTTTACCATGCTAACAAGAGGCTCCGAGCATATCAATTAAATTATCTTGGTGATGCAAAGGGAGAGCAGGTTCAGTTGCCATGCCCCCAAGCCTTCTCGATTGTGGAGAAGGACGCTTGGATCCTCACCAAGGACCAAGTGACGAAGATCTTGGCTGAGCTCTAGCCCGAGGAAGAGGAAGATGAAGGGCAGCAGGATGAGCAGGAGCAGGAGCAGGAGGAAGAGAAGGGACACAACCCTGCTTGGGAAGGACAGCAGCAGCAGCCCGGAGGAGCCTATGTACCGTGGCCCAACCAGCCACAGCAGGGGTACGGCTACGTCCCCTATCATGAGTTCCAGCAGCTCAACCAGCGTGTTGGGGAGATCGACCACACTCTTCAGGACGTGAATGAAGATGTGAACACTTTGACTCAGAACTTTAGTCACTTCATGGCCCACTTCCCTGACTTCTACCAGCAGTATCTGCACTAGCCGCCAAATGACGGCAACAACTGAGCTTGGTAATAGCCTAAGCTTGGGGGAGGTTTGAAAACCTCCAAATTTTGCATTCATATTTTTATTTTCTTTTGATTTATTTTATTACTTCAAATTTTCATGTTTACTTTCAGCTTTGCATGACTAAACCAAAAATACAAAAAAATTAGTTATAAGCTTTATTTACAAGTTCGTTTCTTTGTTTCTCTTGGAGATTGCTTAATTTTCAAGTGAATTGGTAATATGGAAATATAGGAGAGGTTCGACTCAAATACAAGAACGAAGCAAGCAAGAGGAGGTATCACATTCCTTTCATCACACTCTTTGCAACCTTAAATCGATCCTACAATTATTTACTTGCTTGCACTAGAGTCACTCCCCACTTAGCTTGTTATCCTACAAATTCAATTCCTTTGCTAGTGTCTCCTTTTTAGCTTTGAAACAATGAGCAATGAACTTGGTTAAAATACTTCCTAAATTTTTACAACAAGAAAAATCTGAAAGATGACTTGAGTCCATGCTTAGCTCAAAGAATTTGATTTTAGAACTACTCCATCCCATTTGAGCTTAATATAAATATACTCGATAGTACCTTGATTGAAATTGTTTGATTAAATGGATGCTTCGAAGTAGTAGAAATTCTACCACTACTTTTTCTAATAATTACGTAGGATATTGCTTTATGCGTGTCAATACAACTCTGCCGTGCTCCATGGGGAACTATTAACTCTGCTGGCCAACGAACAATCTAAATGTGGGAAACCACTTGATTTCGGCTATTGAGTTATGTAAACGTTTGTAGCAGCAATGCTATGACGTGTAATTTTTTTAGTCTCCTCATGGTTTCACGTTCCAAGTGAAGTTGTAGTACTCCTCTGGCCCATTATTGCTCAACATCATTTATTGGCATGGTTACGAGTGCACAACACAGCCCCAATTAACATGTTAAAAATAGTGGCATGATTTCTCTATGAAAGAGCTAAAGTTTTTGAAAGACAAAAGAAAGAAAAAGGTGCTTTGAGAGTCTTAAAATTTTGACATGGGAAAAGATGAGTTGTTCTTAAATTAAATGTTTTGATGCCAACTTGAGTACTCTTAACTGGTTAAATGAACAAGAACAAAAAGTTTTTATCTCTCAACAAAGAGAGACACCAAAAGAATTTGTCTCACCTTCCTAGCTAAAACTTTCAACACTTTCTTGGGCATATGATTTATTTGCTAACTAGATATACGTGGCTAGGAAGTGGACTCCGTGTAATCTTGTGAATACTTGTATGATCATATTTAAGATTGCAGGAAATGTGAAGAAAAGAAATTGACACCAATTCAAACTTGTGAGTTCCTTTATTTTCAGTCTCGGATCCCTGCTATTCTTCCTTATTTCCTTGTCACTCGAGGGTGAGCAACATCTAAGCTTGGCGGAGTTGATAGCTGTGAGATTCGACACATTTTTGATGACTTTTATTAATGGTTTTCTCCAGGATTTGATCATTTTCTGGCTTTACCTAACGCTAATACTTTGGTAGCAAAGAAAACTTGGTTTTTAATGTGTGTTTCAGGTTCTAAATGTCAACAGAAGGATCTAAGTAGAGAAATACAATATTTTGGAGAAAACAAGCGAGTCTCACTTTGGAAGTATGCGAGGGGAGCTCACAGAAGCTTTAACGAGCAACTATACAGCGGGAATATTTTTCCAGCCGTATAGTTCCTGCCGTATAGTTGCCGCCGCCTCTGTCTTGTCAAAAGGAACAACTTCCGTGAATGGAAGGGGGACGAAAACAGAACACAACAGCCGCCATACCATCTAGAAGGGAGAAAGAAGAGATTCGGAGAAGAAGGAGAAGACGTTCTTCATCTCGCTCCATGATCTTCGATCTCCTAGCCAATACACCCCCATAGCCACTACTTGTACTTGAGAGAGAGAGAGAGGAATCTCCACCTTGCAAGACTAGGGTTTGAGATTGTTTCTTCCCATCTTGAATTGTGTTGGATATTTTTCTATTCTTATTGTGGATCTCCACGGTAATACCAAGACGAATTCCCTTTATTTGATTATATTGATGATCCGTTCTTCTCTCATGTGTGAGTAAATTCCCTTGGGCATGGGAGATATAGGGGATTGGTTAGATGTGATGTGCCTTCATATATTTTCCATTAGTTTGTGATTGATTCTAATTACTATATTATGTGTGCTTAACTATCTGTGGGATGCCTAATGCTTGTTGTCCAATTAAGGGCCCAGACAACATGATACTTTGTTCTATATAGATAAGAACTTGTACACTAGTGGACCGGCGACCCCCGGGTGACACGGGGATATCAATGGAAAGCTAGTTGACTCGAGGATAACGAGTAACCACTGTGCTTATGGCATTAGTCTGATCCAAGGAGCTTAATCGCTAAGAGACCTGATGGGTGTTAATCGTCTAGTGTCTGACCATGGTTTTTATAGCAGGCTAGTAGGATTATTGAAGTTGGGATGAAATCTACCAAGAGGAGTTCCGGCTAATTATGGGTTGCTCGCCTACACATATATCTACAAGATTATAATTGTTACATTTACCACTCGTCCACCTAGCACAGTCACTATCACCATGAACTAAATCTCCTCACGCCTTCTTTCGCCATTTTCAGGAAACAATAAACAAGCAAAGTCGTTCTTTACTTTTATGCATTATAGTTCTAAAGTTTACATTTTAGTTCTATCAAAATCCCATTCAACACTTGCAGTCAATTCACTTGAAGACCTGTGACAACTTCAGGTGTGACAGAGACTTCATCAATAAACACTTACCTTTGGGCTCCTTGTGGGATCGATATCTAAACTTCGAAACTAGCTACAAACAATCTGTGATCTTGCAAACATCACCAACCCGTTCATACTTCCTTGTTATGAGGCCCGATATAAACATCCAAACCGATTACTACCCTTCTCTGTGACCTCACATGCCAACACGACCCCCCAAGCAGAACGACCTCTGTTAACCTGCATATACGCAGATATAACTATGGTCGACTCCTTGAGGACTATAGTGAGTAGAACAATATCCCTGGTCACCCCAAGAAGTTGGGGACCTACCTACGACAGTCTCTCACAGATAGTCTAGATACCAAAATCACGGGGAACTGAGGGATCCCACCCATGTACTGGGCCTCAATAGGTTCACCAGCGCTATGATATGATCATCCGCTAACATGCAAAAGGAAGAAGATCCAGCTGACTTCTCCGTCCCATTCTAGATCTCATGGTTAACGCATATTATATGGCACAAGAATCACTAGCGACATTGGTTATTTAATTCCTAGATAATATGTTCCTTTACCACTAGAACTGTAATAGTAGGTTATTACCATTCGGTAAATAACCCATAATCATATAATTATGAAAATAAAGTTTTCTGACCTTTTTGAAATGCAGGTGATGACAATGGTGGATTTGCAAGTACTTGATAGAAAATAACCAAAGGCCATGAGCAAGTGTAAACTTGCCTTTTGTGATTACAAGATGATGCAATCGCGGTCTTCAAGACAATAGAAGATCTAATATCTGAAAACAGCATCATTGGTCCAATAAGGACTAATGTGTAAAGGATCAAGATGCCATTATGCATAAGTAATGTAATGCAATTTGATACATTCGAATCCCGGGACAAACGTGTATGATTTAAGGTTTGGGAGCTTGTGATGATTTTTTTGGAATGTGTTGCCCTTTTATATCAGTTTCACACTTGTACTTCCTATTAAGGCTTATGAGTGTGTGTGAAGTAACTTACAAGAGAAATAAGTTAACATAGAATAATAAAACACTCAAGTGTTGATAAATAGTTAAAACATCTTATATAAAGATTGTGAGTATATTAGAGCCTTTAAGGAAATAGCTGCATCTTACTTTAATGCATCTTCAAAGAATAAGTTTTTAAGAAAAGGTTTCATTACAAAATAGAAACATTAACACTTAAAGTTAACTAGTATTAGTGTTTCTTAAATATACTTATTACTACAATGGAGTTAACACATTACTTGTATTTGAAACTTATATGTTATTTATATGAGATGATACTATAATTTTCTTACTTCACAATACACCATAGGGTTAATGAAGAATAGCATTACTCTTATTTGAGTGGTGGTCTGTTGTTATTTTAAGTGAATGAGATAATTTATCCACTTAGGATTCAGTGATTATACTTTATAAATAGGGATGTTGAATTCTTTGGATTACCTATGAGCTACCCTTAGACTTTAAAGTGTATTAATAAATTTGTAAGAGAAATGGTATTAGAAAGGTTTGTAAAGTCAAAATATTATTTTTGATGATTTTACAATTTATAAAATCTTTTTAGAAAATAAGATACAAGTAATTTCAAATGGTGTCATTTTTATTATACTTAAACTTTAAATAAATAATAGTAAAGGCACAATAAAAAAATTATATATATCTTTAGTGCATTAAAATAAAGAAAAGGGTTTAAATAATATTTATTAAACCTTTACATTTTATTTTACTTCAAACATGGAAGGTGATATTTGTAATGTGTAGATTTTATTTTTGTGATCATTTTGGTATACTATATGTATTTTTATGATTTTTATATAATAAGATATGTTTTTATAAGCTTTATTACTTTACAAAATACTTAATAAATAATAAATATTTAGTTAAGTGGCATAACAATTTATGATCATAATTTAGAATTATATATCTTGTTTTTCTAAGAATTTTGATATATTATATTTATTTTCTAAATTTTAAATAATAAAATATGCTTTTTCAAGATAGAATGTTTACTAAATAATAACATATTTTATTTAGGTTGTATAATAAAATATGATAATATATTTAAATTGTAGATTTAATTTTTCGAAATATTTGATATATATTACATATTTTTATGAAATGTAAAATAGAAGTTATTGAATTTATAATATTTATTAATTTTCTAAAAATAAAATCTAGATAGGAAAATCCTTTTTACACCGTGACTAAACCTAGCCCGGGTCACTGACCAGTGGGTCAGGACAACGTAAGTTGCCTCCTAGGCACTGACTTGGTCAACTTTGCTTACTAGGTACAAGGTGACGTGAGCGTGAGGTCATCATGACATCACCTTGCCGATGATGGTCAGAAGGCGAGCGGTGGCGACAATTTAGCGAGAGCTGGCAAGCATGGTTGGTATGGTTTGAAGGAGCTTGAGCTGGGGAACCTAATAGAGGCTATGCCGCTACCTAATGGTCGTCGGAGCACCAACGACGACGAGCTACTGCGGGGCGGACGTCGACGCTCGACGTTATGGTGACACAACAAGCAAGGGAGGAATGGAAAAGCCGCACGAGCATCAGTGGCTTACCCTCGACACGCTTCTAGTCTCAACTGGAGTTGAGCATGATAGAGTCGATGGTGAAGTGAGTGGCGGCGGTTGTCAAGCTTGGAGAATATGAAGTCGATGCGGGCGAATGAGGCCTCCTTGGCTTGATTCCTTCATCATGGAGACGAAGCACAACACTATGGAGCTCGTAGAATCCTCGACTGGCCTTGGGGCGTTCTCGGCTGCACAAGACGGTGGTCGTGGTGCTAGGGTTTCGGCTTGCATTCCAGAGCGAGAGAGAGAGCTTCAAAGAGGGAAAAGAGAGGATGAGGATGAGGCAGGTGTCATCGTGGCCTCCTTATCCTTCCTAGCAACAGCGACATGGATCTTGACGCCAGCGAGCGGCAGCTGCGCGAGGTAGACGGCGATGATTAGAGGGACAAAAGGGTAAGTTGGGTTGAGCCATAGTTGGGTCGTGGCGGAGCAAGCGAGGAATTCATGCTGCTGCGCTGGGCTTAGTTGTTCATATCATAGGAATTTTTTCTATGCTGGGAACCCAACAGTGGTATCAGAGCCAAATCTATGTGTAGATATTTTGTAAGAGTAGAATACATATGAATATGTGGGTGCCGATGATTGCTTAGCCCAAAATATATCAAGCCCGTTGGGGAACCCCAAGAGGAAGGTATCATGAGCACAGCAGCAAGTTTTCCCTCAGTAATGAAACCAAGGTTATCAATCTAGTAGGAGCAAGGAAACACCCCAAAGGTGTTGCTAGCTGGACTTTGACAGGGCGCACTACCGGTGCCAGCAGCAACGTGGAGACCTGCACAACACAACCACAAAACTTTGCCCCCAACTTGCGATGAGGTTGTCAATCTCACCAGTTTTGCTGAAAAAAAAGGATTAAATGTATCGAGTGGAAAAAAGTAATAGTTTGCAGAAAGTAAACAGAAAACAGTAAACAGTTGATTGTAGATTGATAAAAGAAAAGACCGGGGTCCATAGTTCACTAGTGGTGGTTCTCCTTCAGATAGATAATAAGTTGGGTGAACAAATTACAGCGAGGCAATTAACAAACATCGAGAAAGCAATACATGCATATACTACTCATCTTGGCTCCTTTGAGATTCGATTGGGCATTACAACATTATACATAGACCGTAATCCAACTACATCTATGACTAGTAATCCACCTTCAGGTTATCATCCAAACCCCCTCCAGTATTAAGTTGCAAGCAACGGATAATTGCATTACGCATTGCGTGTAAAGTAAACAATACGATTGTTCTATGAACAAAAGATTGTTGTTTTCTCCCTAGTAGCAACAACACATCTAGTACCTTAGAGATTTCTGTTACTTCCCTAGATTACTAGAGGCATGAACCCACTATCGAGCACAAATACTAACTCTTGGAATTGCTAGCATCTACTTGGCCAAGATATCTACTAACAACGGAAAGCATGCAAGATCACAAATAACAAAGACATGATAGAATCAATAATCAATCTAAAATAGCATCTCAATATCCATCGGATCCCAGCAAACACAACATGTATGAATTACAAATAGATGATCTTGATCATGAACGGATCTCACAAGATCTAAACATGATAGCACAAAGGAGGAGAACCAGCCATCTAGCTACTACATGGACCCGTAGTCTAGAGATGAACTACTCACGCATCACACCGGGGGCTTGCATGGTGATGAAGAAGGCCTCCAGGGTGAATTCTCCCCTCCGGCAGGGTGTCGGGAAGAGCTTCAGATCCCTCCCGATCTAGGGATGGAGATGACGGCGGCTACAGACTCTTTCGTGGAATTTTGATCGGGTACTTAGGGTTTCTGTATCGGAGGCATCTTATAGGCGAAAGGGGAGGCCAAGGGGGTGCCTAGGGCGGCCAGACCACCCCCGATCACCGGGCCTGGGCGGCCGTGACCAGTGGTGTGGCGGCCTCAGCCCCCTCGCCGTCTCGTATTCTGGCTCTGGGTGTCCCTCGGTGAAAAACTGACTGGCTTTTGTCCCGTCCAATTCCGAGAATATTCATTTTCTGACTTTCCTGGAACCAAAAACAACAGAAAACAGGCAGCTGGCACTATGGCTCTTGTTAATAGGTTAGTCCAAGAAAGTGTATAGAAAGTACTCCAAAGTTGGAACAAAACACAAGAAAGTTGATAAAACCAAGCATGGAACATCAAAAATTATGGATACGTTAGCAACGTATCAATGATCATGTTAATGCATCCTCTTGTGTATTTTGTATATTAGTGCCATAGTGGGATGGAGCGGCCCATACTAACTTTACATGTCCTCGCACATGAGACTTGTTCCACGCTTGACTTAAAAATCATTATTGTGGTTCAATGTTCGTAAGTAAGAACGGTTCTATCTATGAAAGCCCTAAGCCACATAAAAATATGAATATATAAATTAGAAGCATCTAGATTTATTTTGGTTGGCATGTGTTATCATATGGTAAATGTTCTAGTTTTAAGTATGGCTTGATACTCTTGGAAAATTATAACAAACCAAAGTGGAAGCGCCATAGACCTTGGCGTTACACAAATGGAATGATGGGCATCATTCCATGATGCACAAGTTAGTGATCAAGTGCAAGAACTATATCATATCACTTTTTGTATATGATGTTTGTTTGCATCTTATTTTGCTTGAATAGTGCTTAGTAGCATTATAAGATGATCCCTCATTTAAATATCAAGATAAAAATGTGTTATTCCTTTAGTGTGCACTGTTAATAAAGTTTGTCGTTTCAAGACACCATGTGATGATCAGGTGTGATAGACTCTACGTTCGCATACAACAGGTGTAAGCCAGATTTACACACGTGGGTACTAAGGTTCTTACTTTCTAATCCTAGCATGTACATACATGGCCTTAGAACATGATCTATAAGGTAAATCACGAGTCATATAGTTGATATGATGACCATATAGATGCTCACCTTTGCAGCTACACAAATTCATGCGATGATTTGTCTTGGTGTAGTGAATTTGGTTGATGTAGCACCAAAACGACTCGAGGGATGTTGTTTTTGAGTGGGAATTCATTTGGTAATTTTGGATTAGTTTGAACTCAATTTATCGTAAACCAAATCAAAGTGAATTTGTATAGTTTGTTTTAGTTATTGGCATCTGTTCACTATCTTGTGCTTAGTTATATTTGAGATAATAAAACTATAGATTTCTGGACATTTACTTTATGAACTGGTATCGTATTATTTTGAGTGCCAATCTAAAGCTTAAAAGTCCTATTGCAAACTTTCAGCAAACTCCACCTACTCCATGAATTTTAATAAGCAGTATTAAATCAAGAGTAACAATTCTAGCATAGTATCTAAATATCATGCTTGCCTCCATGATCATTGATATTCAGAAGTTGTTTTAGTATCATGGTTATCTAGGAGTTGAAAGAATTGTTTCAGAAACCATCATGTGTGGAAGATATTGTGATATCTGAAACAATGGTTGGTTGCAATGTGATAGAGTATAATATTAATAAAATACATATTCTCATATTATATGAGAAGTTGCAAAGGTTGGAGACGCTAGGCGTCCTAATCTCTGTCGTGGTGGGGTCACGGCAGATGCCATGGATAGGCTAAAGGTGGGGACTAAATGCACTAGGGGAATCCAGAGAGGGATAGTGTGGTGATTCCACACACAGTAGCTTTGTATTCAATTCACTTCCAAGGTCTACAAGTGCTCCTCGAGCTGGATTGGAGAGAGGAGGAAGAAGGAACTCTCTTACTCTCACCACTAGCTAGCTCTCACTCACTTGCTAGAAGAACATAACCTCTAAAGACTAACTCAGTAAAACTCAACCCAATAGAGATCAACCCCTTCTACAGAGGCCCTAGCCCTCCTTATATAGGGGAGGCTAGGTCTCCAATTAGGGCATACGTGGAGGCATATTCCAGGGAATATGCCTCTTCCCAAAATAGTAAGCCGACCGGGTCACTTTTCCCCCGCGTCACCCATGCAGAGGCTACGTGAGCCTCTGCGGCGCCCGCGTCAGCCGACATTGGCATCGTCACCTCTGTCGGCCACGCCTCGGTGGTCCTGCCTCTGTCCGCTTCGCTCAGGCTCTGCGTACAGGGGTCACCTTTGACCAGCGAGATACCTTCCTTCTCCTATAAGCTTGATATGACCCGGAGTACAAGCAGCTCACGCAGTTCGGCCCTCTTCACCACCCACAAGGACTTCTCCTCTGAGTGGACGTGGGGAATGGAACATTATTGCCGAGATAGGCTTCCTCCCGTGGTAAGCTTCATGCGGCAAACTTTCTCCGAATTAAATTATATGTCGGTCACTACTGTATACTTAACTCTGTTATCTTTTCTTTCCCTTAGCAATTCCTTTAGCAAACTATCGAGGATGGCACCGAGCCCTCCCTCAAATGGGTGCCTGACCGGGATACCTCTGACGAGGAGGAACCAGATCAGGAGATGTTCCTTCCAATGGCCAATGCGACCAAGCGACCCACCGGTAAACTCTCTTCCATTAGAGATTGGCCCGACGATGAAGACGACTCGGATGTTGAGGTGATGGAAGCATTTGAAGCTGTCCCCCTTTCTTATGCTTTTCCGGCATCAGCTAACCCCGGTGGGCAGATCCATGAGGACCCTCCCCTTGCTGTGGGTGATCCTGTTCCGGTTGCGCCGAAGAAGAAAAGGGGAGCCGCATCAACTTCTTCCTCCGGACCTTCTCAGCCAGCCAAAAGGCGAAAGAAATCCGGGGACAAAACTGCCTCCAAGCCTGCAACCAAGGCCCCAACATGAAGGGCTCGGAAGCCCAAGGAGCCCCTGACCTCGGATGAGTAAGCCTCTTTTCCCTTTGCCATTTACTTGTTCTTCTATTATTATAGTTTCTCATCCGACACTGTTTGATTCGGCAGGGCCGCGGTGGAGGTCCCACAGAGTGGATCCGGCATTGCCTCCCTGCTCCGACACAACCCTTCTCCCCCTCGTGGCGATGATTCACGCCCACTAAGCCCAATCCCGGAGGGTTTAGCGGCTGCTCCGGGTTCCAGCCCACCTCGTCAAGAGGAGGGCAACCTTGGAGCGGGGGAGACTGGCTCTGCCGAGGTAGCGGCCACCACTACTTCGGCTCTGCCGCAACCAGCTACCGCCGAGGTTACCTCAGCACCCCCACCGAAGAAGAAACTAGCACCAGCACCAGCACCAGCACCAACTCAAGCACCAGCAGCCAAAGCAACAGCAGCGGCACCAAGCCCCTCCGCCTCGTCCAAGTCTTCTCAGTCTCGGCGAGAAAGCACCAAGGCAGCTCCCAAGGGTAAATCTGTTGCAACAACTTCCACTTCTCAGTAGCACCCTAAGGGCAAGAAGGCCCCTGACGCCACCAGGGCAACGTCCATCGAGGCTGGATAACGCACACTCGCGTCCATGCTTTCGAAGAAAACTCCACCACCGAAGGACGCCCCTGCCGAGCCAGCTGACACGCAACTCGTTTTGCACACCAGCCTGGCCCTTGCCCAGGTTGAGAGGAGGGAGGTGCATGCCAAGGGTTTAGTGGCGCCCCATATGCCCAGCGGCGAATGATACCCTCCGACCTTGATCGAGTTCGTGAACAACTGGAACAAGGCAGAGTTTGTCCACAACGACGATCTCCTGGAGAAGTTCGGTCCCGCCGAGTTTTCTGCTCAAATGAACACAGCCGCTAAGGCAATTAACCTTGCGGGTCGGATGATAGAGGTATGTTACTTCACCTTTTCCTTAGCATGTTGTATATATTAGTGATATAACCATTAGTCCCCGAGCCTCCGGGGGAGTAACTTGTTATTCGGCCGGATGCTCCTTAGATAACTATCATAGCTCCTTGATAACTTCAAATATGCACACACCTAGAGCCGGGTTAAGTTCCACTTGGCCCGGATTTTGTACACTTCGAATATGCACACACCTAGAGCCGGGTTAAGTTCCACTTGGCCCGGATTTTATACCGCCGAATATGCACACACCTAGAGCCGGGTTAAGTTCCACTTGGCCCGGATTTTGTACACTTCGAATATGCACACACCTAGAGCCGGGTTAAGTTCCACTTGGCCCGGATTTTGTACACGTCAAATATGCACACACCTAGAGCCGGGTTAAGTTCCACTTGGCCCAGATTTTGTACACTTCGAATATGCACACACCTAGAGCCGGGTTAAGTTCCACTTGGCCCGGATTTTGTACACTTCGAATATGCACAAGACTAAGCTATATTTCTGTACTCTTTTCAGGTGACCACCAACCGCCGGAGCGCTGAGTTTCAGCGTCTCCTGGACACTCACAAGATGCTGCGGGCAAAGAATAATGCACTTCTCGCTGAACACGAGAAAAGGGGTAAGTTCTCTTCTTGACATCTCTCCGTGTTTTCTTCCTCTTTTTCTGCCAAACTAACCCATCATTCGGTTTTCGCAGCTGGGGTGGAAGCTGAGAATATCCTCATGATGAAGAATCTTGACCAGATCAAGGGTAAATTACTTTTGTGCGACCTTGCTATGCTTTCTATCTCCTTTCTTCCTTGGCTCGGACCTCGGCTTTGCCGGGTCAACCAACTATTTCAGCCTCGCTGGAAGATAGTGTGCCCATGCCTGATATGATGCTGCATTTTCTCGAACAAGCAGGGCAGCATCAGGTCGAGCTCAAAAAGAAAGATGATGAGCTTGCCCTCCTCCGAACCAAGGATGATGAAATTGCCAAGGTCAAGGCAGATATGAAGAAGTTGAAAGCGTAGCACCAAACCGACCTTCAAAAAGCTGGCCAGGACTATACTGAAGAGCGTGAGCGCCTCAATCTCCAGATTGCCAAGGACCGAGAACTTCTCCAGGAGGCCGACATCAAACTTGAGTCGGCGAATACTGAACTTGTGCAGCTTCGCAAAAGGCATGATGACTGTACCAAGGAGTTGACCCGGATCCATAGCCATATTTCACGTAAGCTCCTTTCCCTCATCCGGCATATTTCTCCGGGTTACTTCACATGTCTTTTCTTTACCCGCTTCTCTTGTCTTGTTTTCAGGCAAATTTCCAGAGGGCAATGCCATTGCGAGCACCGCTGTTGCTAATTTCCGCCGACAGAGGGGTACCCCCGTTGCTCCTGACGCTGAAGAGATTCCCTATGACATGGAGGACCTGTTGGTCAGCTTGTCTTCTCGCGTGGAAATCGTGAAGAACTATGGCAAGGATATCCTTGACGTTGCAATCCGGATCTTCAACACTTTTTGGCCTGCAGAAGACACTCCAGAGGGAACCGTAGTTCTTGTTGATAAGTTGATGGAATGCGAGACGCAACTCGACCTTTGGAGGGAATCCGCTGGACGCGCTGGAGCTGAGACCGTTATCCACTACATACTTACATGGTACGAGAAGATCGACCTCAACCTCCTAGCGCGCATGCGCACCAGATCCAAATGGACCAGTGACCCAGAGTGGGTAGCTCGACGCAAGGCTTGCGCCCATAGCCTCGTCGAATATGCCCCCGTTCATGAATGGACTGAGGGTCCAAGCTTCCTTGGTGGCGCGGAAGATGAAAACGCTGAAAATGTTGAAGATGGCTCGGATGAGGACGAAGAGGACGATGCCTCGGACATCGAAGACAGCAAAGATGACGGTGAACTTCCTCCTCCTGCTGCTCCTTGTGTGAAAAAACTTTAAAGTTTATCAGATCCCCGGTATGCCAGGTGGAATTGTATCTAGTACACAAGTGATATTTTGCTACTAAGTTTTTTATGCTGGATTAACTTGGGCGTAGTCCCCGAGTTTCATTTTCTTGTTCATCCAATATTTTGGCTCGGCTCGTGTCTACCTTGATTCGATTTTACGACTTACGAATCCGAGCTTCAAAAATTGTCTTAACAATACTTGGAAACTTTAGGTTTAGCTCAAAATAATTCAGCATAATAATTCGAAAGTAAACACAAGGTCGCTCGATTAAGTTCTTTTCCTTAGTCGTTTTTCATGTGCTACGCAATTGCAAACTTGTTCTCTTGCTTGCCATGAAGCCAATTCTTGTTGGATAGCAGCAAGTCGAAGAATTGGGTTCTTGGTTCTCATACATTACTAATCCGGCCTAAGTAGAACAACTTACGCCAGCCGACATATAAATAATAGATACAGAAGACAACAAATATTATTAAGGCAGTCCCCGAGTTACTGCTTGAGGTGCCAACATTTCATTGATAGGCTCATTGCCGGTATACATACCGACATATGAGAGACTCGGATACATACACTTCTCTGCTAAGTGTAGAAAGGACGAAGTAGAGCTACATTCCATGGACGCTTAGATTCCTCGCCGGACCTGTCCGCCTTGTTCTTTTCTTGTGATTTTGCATCGATAAGATAGTAAGAATCATTATGCAATGCTTTGATCACAATGAATGGACCTTCCCATGGGGGGGATAACTTATGCATGCCAGCAGTATGTTGTACCAACCGGAGTACCAGATCACCTTCTCAGAAGACTCGGGGGTTTACTTTCCGGCTCTGATAGCGTCAGAGATTTTGCTGATATATGGCGGATCTGGACAATGCCAATTCTCTCGCTTCTTCCAGCAGATCAACATCATTTTGCCGGGCTTCTTGCACTTCGACTTCTGTGTATTGGGTGACCCTAGGCGAGTCATTCTCTATGTCGGCTGGTAATACAGCTTCTGCCCCATATACCAGAAAAAATGGCGTATAGCCTATTGATCGATTCAGAGTTGTTCTTAAACTCCACAATACCGCTGGTAGTTCTTCTATCCAGCACCCCGCTGATATTTGCAGTGGCTCAATGAGCCGGGGTTTTATCCCGGATAATACTAATCCGTTGGATCTCTCCACTTGTCCGTTTGATGCAGGATGGGCTACCGAGGCAACATCCAGCCGGATCTTCTTATCTCGGCAGAATCGCGCAAATGCTCCTTCAGCAAAGTTTGTGCCATTATTAGTTATGATACTGTGAGGATAACCGTATCTCAAGATGATATCTTTGAGAAATGTCACGGCCGTAGCTCCATCACATTTTCTTATTGGCTTTACTTCAATCCACTTTGTAAATTTATCCACCATGACCAAAATGTGAGTCATATTTCCCCTTGCTGGTTTGAATGGGCCAACCATGTCCAAACACCATACGGCAAATGGCCATGTGATTGGTATGGTCTTGAGCTCCGACATTGGCATATGTGTCTTGGTAGCATACCTCTGACAACCATTGCATTTTCTTACCAAATCTTCTGCTTGTTCTAAGGCACTTGGCCAGTAGAATCCATGCCGGAAAGCTTTTGCTACCAAGGCCCTGGACGAGGCATGATGCCCACATTCCCCTTGATGTATATCTTGGAGGATGTCAAGCCCTTCTTCCGGGTCAACACATTGCTGGAGGACATTGGTCACACTCCTTTTGTATAGCTCAGAATTGATGATTGTGTATGCCTTTGCTCTCCTCTGAGTTTGCCTGGATAGCACCTCCTCAGTGAGTAAAGATCCATCTTTCAGGAATTGAAATATAGGTAGTGCCCAAGCTGGTATCGCTCGTACAAGGAATACATCCTCATCAAATTCCATCTGATCCACCGGCATAACTTCAACCGGATCACGCTGAGTAGTCCCCGAGTCTTGCGAAGCAGTCCCCAGGTTTGCTGAGGCAGTCCCCGGGTTTCACGCACCACCTCCCATGTCAATGTCCATGGGCACAGCTCCGGACTCCGGATCCTCCGGGATGTAGATTGAGTCGGTTTCTGGGGACGGTCTGATAGATGGTTTTCTGAGGTATTCTAATGCTACACCCGGTGGAATTGCTTGTCGGGTTGATCCGAGCTTCGACAATACGTTGACAGCCTCATTTTCCACCCGGGGTACATGGCGAAATTCGCATCCCTCAAAGTAACCAGATATTTTCTTTACATGGAATCTGTATAATGCCATGTTTGGATCAAGAGCGTCCCACAGCCCCGACACTTTCTGAACTACCAAATCCGAGTCGCCAAAGCATTGGATCCGACGTATCCCAATTTCTTTTGCCACTTTGAGCCCATGCACAAGTGCTTCATATTCAGCGACATTGTTCGACGCTACGAAATGGATCTGCAGCACATACTTCAACTGGTCATTCTTTGGCGAGGTAAGCACAACTCCGGCGCCTAACCTGGTTTTTGTTTTTGACCCGTCAAAGTGCACTCTCCAGTAGTTCGGATCTGGTAGCGGTGGTTCATATTGTACATCGGCCCAGTCCACAAAAAAGTCGGCCACAGCTTGAGACTTGATTGCTTCTCTTTTGTCATATTGTGGCGCGTAGGGAGCTAGTTCAATTGCCCATTTTGCAATCCTGCCACTTGCATCCTTGTTACTCATTATCTCTGATATGGGAGCTTCACATATTACTTTGATAGGGTGATCCTCAAAATAATGTTTTAGCTTCTTTGCCGACATATACACACCATACGCCACTTTCTGATAGTGCAAATAATTTTGCTTTGATGCTGACAATACCTTGCTCAGATAATATACTGGCCTTTGCACTGACTTACCCTCTTCGTTGCGCTCTACCACGATTACTGCACTTACAACTCGGTTGGTTGCGGCTATATAGAGCAACATTGGCTCCTTTGATAGTGGAGAGGCTAACACTGGTGCAGTGGCTAACATTTTCTTTGATTGTATAAAGGCTTCATTGGCCTGCGGCGTCCAAATGAACTTGTCCGACTTTTTCATGAGTTGATAGAGAGGCAATGCCTTTTCTCCCAACCGACATAGAAACCGACTTAACGATGCCAGACAGCCAGTGAACTTCTGGACATCGTTAAGACACTTCGGCAGTTCCATTCGCTCAATGGCCCAGATTTTAGTTGGATTGACTTCGATACCTCGGCTGGAGACAAGGAATCCGAGTAATTTTCTAGCTGGGACACCGAAGGTACATTTTTCTGGGTTAAGCTTCATCCGGAACCTCCTTAGGTTCGCGAACGTCTGCCTGATATCGTCAAGGAGTGTTTTCCTTTCCTTGGTCTTGATAACCACATCATCCACATACACCTGTATATTTTGACCTATTTGGTCGTGCAAACATTTCTGCATACATCTTTGGTACGTTGCCCCTGCATTATGTAAACCAAACGGCATGGTGCGATAGCAATAAGCCCCATACGGGGTGATAAATGCAGTTTTATTTGATCATCCGGGTTCAGAGGTATCTGGTGGAAACCAGAATATGCATCAATGAATGACAACAGTTCACACCCAGCAGTTGAATCTATGGCCTGATCTATCCTTGGCAGTGGAAATGGATCTTTTGGACACGCCTTATTCAGGTTCGTGTAATCGATACACATACGCCAAACCACTACCACATTCGGATCATCCTTCTTCTTTTCCACCAGCACCTGATTAGATAGCCAATCCGGGTAAAGAACTTCCATGATAAATCCCGCTACCAGTAACCGAGCTATCTCGTCTCCAATGACTTTTCTCCTATCTTCAGCGAAGCGGCGGAGAGGTTGCTTCACCGTCCTTGCTCCGGGTCTTATGTTCAAAGAGTGCTTGGCCAACTCCCTCGGAACACCTTGCAAGTCCTGTGTGGACCAAGCAAAAATATCCCGATTCTCACGGAGGAAGTTGACGAGCTCGCTTTCCTATTTATCATTTAACCCAACACCAATTGTTACGGTGCGCTCTGGGAACATGTCATCAACATGCACTTTCTTGGTATCCTTTGTGGCTTGGAACGAAACACTACCATGCAGATTACTCAACGCTGGCATATATTGCTGCGCGGACTGAGCCAACGCTGCCACCTCCTGGATTTTTCTTTTCTCTTGCGTAATCACGAGTGACTCGGCTAGGTTTGACCCGGCCGAGGCACACTCAATGGAACGTCGGAAATCTCCAGCAATGGTAATCACTCCATTTGGCCCGGGCAACTTCATCTTCAGATAACTGATGTGGCAGCTTGCCATGAACTTGTTCAATGCTGGTCTTCCGAGTAACGCGTGATATGCACTTTCTAAGTTCACCACTTCAAACTCCAAATTCTCAGTTCGGCAGTTATTTCTCGTGCCGAACAATACGTCAACCCGGACCTTGCCTATGGGCTCACAAGAAATGCCTGGCACAATTCCATGGAAAGTTGTCCTTGTAGCTTGGAGCATGTTCTCCGAGATACCCAACTTGCGCATTGTATCCGCATACATGATGTTAATGCTACTGCCATTGTCAATCAGTACCTTTGAGAACCTCACATTGATGTTAGGCCCAATGAATGTCGGGTCTAGCACTAGCGCATATGAACCAGGACTCGGCATAAGCTTGGGATGATCTTTGATGCTCCAGGTAATTTCCTGGTCCGACCAGGGCATATACCTCGTCACTGTTGGCATTACCGCATTCACCTCCATATGTCGGTGCTGCAAGCTCTTTCTATCTGTTTCCTCCATGGTGAACACACAGTAACTCTGATGATGCTCTCTGTACTCATTCCTCCCCTCATTTCCAGGGTACCTCTGATCCGTCTGATGTTGGTCTTCCACTGGATGCACTGCATCCCTTCTCTCATGGTTATCATATCTTGGCGGAGGGGGAGGCAACATTAGCTGTTGCATGTTTGCTCCGGAGAGCAATTGCTACCGGGGTAACTCCTGCCAAGGTTGATCATTCCGGGGTGCCTGAGCATTCCCCGAACCACCTTGTTCTATCTTACGCATCCACTCACATTGCCTTGTTGTATGACCCGCTGGGTTACTCGGATTTGGCGTGTGAAACTTACACGGCTGATCCAACATTGACTCATAAGTATACCTCGGACGGTCCTTCTTTTCCTGCCACTGTTTCTTCTGCTCTGGCGTCCAAGTTCTCTTGCCATCATTTCTCGGTGTCCACTGTTGCCCTCTAGTTTTCTAACATTGATTTCCCCCTGCTCCGGACTGATCTTGATTCACAGCAGTAACTTGTTGCGAACTATATCGGTAATCCCATATGTCATCTCTTCTTTTACCCCGGTAGTCATTCCTCCGGGATGACCCGGCTCCATCTCTCGGGTATCACTCCTCGTTTGACTTGTTTGACACGAGCCTAGGTTGAGTCGGATCACCCAAAGCATATGAATCAGCAATCCGGATTGTCTCTGCCAACATAGTTGACATATCTCTTTGCATTCTTTGCCACAACATGCTTGCATATCTGCATCCTTGCGCAAACCATGCTATGGCCTGTGATTCTACCACACCCTCACATGAGTTTCTCACGGTACACCACCGGGTTAAAAACTCCCGGTTCGTCTCGTTCGGTCTCTGCTTGCACATAGCTAGGGTCTGTGGCCTATTTGGCCTCTGATACGTACTTGAGAAATTGTTGATAAACATTTCCTCAAAATCGATCAGCAGTTAATACTTCTAGGCGGCAAATTGTTTAGCCATACCCTTGCTGGCCCCTCCAACATCTGGGGTACGTATCTCACAGCCCATCTCAAGTTGCCTGTAGCAATTTTCACTACTGTAGCATAGTTTATCAACCAATCTTCCGGCTTTGTACTGCTGTCATACGTCTTTGTGCCTCTAGGTAACTGGAAGTTAGGTACCAGAGGCTCCTTCATGATCCGGGGCCCAAAATACACAGGACCCAGGGGACCTTGACATTCAATCTGTTCCGACCTATACAGCCGATGCAGTTTCAATCTGGCATCATCAGGCATCAAATCCCTGCTTCCCAATCTTGACCCTATCACATGATAGTCCGGCCTTGGGTATCCTGCGTTCACCATTTCCGAATCTCCATCGTTATACCGGTCTTGCTCTCGTGGAGCACCTCTCTGTTGCATACCTCGGCCGGCACTTTGCTCTTGCCTTGGTATATTCCGCTGCTGCGGTTGTCCTGCCGAGTTGCGCTGTCCGGCATTGCCATTTACAACGTTTCCTTGACCGGCATTGCCTTGGTCACGGTTACCTCGGCCAGCTTCACCTCGGCTCACACTCCATCGATCATCATTTCTCTGTACTTCTTTTCCTTTCCCTACCCTTGTCGGGTCATACGGGACGATCTGTTTGTTCTTCCTGGCCGAGGTTACTACCTCTTCTCTCCTAGGACCACCATGAGGAGACGATGCAGCTCCAGCGGATTTCTCCAGGTTACCCACCGCCGAATGAACGATTTTGGAGGCCCCAGCTCTCTCCGAGTTAGCCCTAAGCAATTCCTCATTTTGCCTGTTCGCGATCCGAACCTACTCATTGACCCTATCTTGCTGTCTTTGGCGGGCTTCACCCGTCAGACCTTCTAACTCGGATGCAGCTGCATCTGCTGCCCTGAGGTTTTTTGCCGGGGTACTATACTTCGGCAGCCCCACGGACAAACAGTTTTCTGACTCCTCAATCCTAGTATCACCCTCTTTGTTCATTTCACTCATGAGATTTCTACCCTTCACTTTTACAACATCTACTTGATTTGCCTTTGCGTACTCACGCAGCGTCATGTTCAACGACTGATGAGTCGCGGCTATCTTTTTCGCTCCCTCTAGAATTTTTTGCCTAGTTTCCTCTAGCTCGGCCTGTGCCTGAGCCGGATCTACCACTGCTGCTACGGGGTTTGCCAAGCTATCCATCGCTTCCCGCAGCACATTCTCTGGCCTCTCTAGTGGAGTACCTCTACCTTTCCTCGGTGCCATAGGCGTTACCTCCGGATCTAGTGCCGGATCTTTGCTTGCGCCAGCGCCAGGCGCAGTCATCATCACCTCAGCACGGTCCGGGGAGCGAGTGATACGCGCCCCGTGGACCACGCTAAGGGGTGGCTCGCCCGCCTCGACGACGTGCCACAGATGAACGCATGACACATCGACAGCAACGTAGACCTTGTGCGCGCCGAGCTTGACAAAGAGGCCGTTGCACGGAAGAGGGCGCTTGCCAAAGCAGCCAGCATTGTCGCTGACAAAGTCCAGTGCTCCAAAGCGCTGAATGAGCCCGGAGACGATACGTTCGCCGGTGCTGATGAGGTTTCCCGTCCGGATCTTGTTCCCTGCTAGTGCCGCTAGCCCCACGGTGGGCGCCAACTATCATGGTGGGGTCACGACAGATGCCATGGATAGGCTAAAGGTGGGGACTAAATGCACTAGGGGAATCCAGGGAGGGATAGTGTGGTGATTCCACACACAGTAGCTTTGTATTCAATTCACTTCCAAGGTCTACAAGTGCTCCTCGAGCTGTATTGGAGAGAGGAGGAAGAAGGAACTCTCTTACTCTCACCACTAGCTAGCTCTCATTCACTTGCTAGAAGAACATAACCTCTAAAGACTAACTCAGTAAAACTCAACCCAATAGAGATCAACCCCTTCTACAGAGGCCCTAGCCCTCCTTATATAGGGGAGGCTAGGTCTCCAATTAGGGCATACGTGGAGGCATATTCCAGGGAATATGCCTCTTCCCAAAATTGTAAGCCGACCGGGTCACTTTTCCCCCGCGTCACCCATGCAGTGGCTACGTGAGCCTCTGCGGCGCCCGCGTCAGCCGACATTGGCATCATCACCTCTGTCGGCCACGCCTCGGTGGTCCTGCCTCTGTCCGCTTCGCTCAGGCTCTGCGTACAGGGGTCACCTTTGACCAGCGAGATACCTTCCTTCTCCTATAAGCTTGATATGACCCGGATCGTACATAGTTGATCCGGCTACACCTGTTCCTGCATAAGAGTTAGATTCACCTGTCTGACTTATGGCTTAAGTCGGTGGAGACCCAGTTAGGTGGACATCCCTAGGTCCGGGTTACCCCGTGATTCGTCCTGCCTTGAGGTGACTCGGCCAGCATTCGCTTTGACCTTGCCGAACCTCGGCTAACTCGGCCTTTATACCCCGGTGTGACCCTACCCGGAGGTATCCCCCCAACAATCCCCCAAAAGGTTTTGGGAACTAACATTATACTCGCCATTTGCCTTTATAGGCTATGGTAGCTTGATCATTAAAGTTGTCATGATACAATGAGTAAAACATGTAGGTAATATGTTTACTACACTAAAAGATTACTAAAGAATGGATTTTGGAAGAACGCTAAAGCCAAACATTTGATGATGGTGATCCACTTGAAAGTGCAAGTCCAAGGGTATTAGTATTTGACTAACATGCTTTGGACTATGTGTCATATGTATGGTGCCACTATTGATGTTGATAGATTCTTTTAAAAGAAAAGGAAATGCTAAAAGAGAATTTGGAAAATATTTGGTGGAAAAGAAAAAGACTGAAAATGTCCAACTTAGGTACATAGATGATATGCATGTTGTGGGTGTATTCTTTACTTGTTGAACAATGTGGTTCTTGGGTACTGGATACCAGATTGGTTGGTGTGAAATGTTATATAAAACAACACAATTCATGAACTGCAATGGCTTAAGTAACTAGCAAGAGAATATTGGGTGATGTTTATCAAAAAACAAATAAAGTGTTATTGTGTGTTTCTCGCTGACATCAAACCTAGCCTTCAAGATTTGTTTTAATAATTGTTATTTTTTCTAGTATTATGAGAATAATGGTTATTCAAATAATTACCATATTCAATAGAAGATGGATGAACTCTTACAAGTCTAGTTGGAGAAATCACGTCCATAAACAGCAATGCTAAAATGTCGCAAGAAAAATGATTGAAAGATCACTTAGGAGTGATATCGTCATTTAAATTATATTGGAAAGGAAACATGAAGAAACTCCATGTTGATGGATTTTTGGAGTCTTTGATTTTGATCAATTGACACTTGTGAGACTTTCCTGGAGATAATTGAAACTCCGTTCATAGGCCAAAGAGGAACGAACGACTAACTTATTGGATATTGTGCATGTTGATGTATATAATCCATTATGTGTAGCCGTGTGCCATGTATGTTTCAACTTCATACACTTTCTTCCAAAATTTGAGTGGATATATGTGTATATTAGGAGTAAATAATAACGCTAGATTGTTTTGGCTCAAACTGCTATCCACGTCGTCCTGATTCTTTTAGGTCATGGGATGGACGCCGGAAAGGACACGCGGCAATGTTGCAATGGATCCCTAATATCCGGTGAGGTGGGACCTGCTATGGGCCAAGGATAAAGATTTCATACCACACATCATCATACCCCACATCACATACCGGTGGGCCGCATTCCCGAAATGGCCTCGTCGTCAGCGTACGTGGGCAGGAACGCGCACGGTGAGAGGTGTTCCCGGTGCGACACGCCTCTGCACCCGCCAGGTTGCAGGACCCTTCGAAAGCTGACGTGGTGGCGTGATCCCATGCCGATTGGGGGCTCTCGCGGACATGGGTCCTGCCAAAAGACGATGTGGCGACGTAATCCCATGCCGGCTGATACATTGCAAATGTATCTATAATTTTTGATGTTCCATGCTTGGTTTTATCTACTTTCTTATGTTTTGTCTACACTTTGGAGTACTTTTCATATGATTTCTTGGACTAACCTATTAACAAGAGCCACAGTGCCAGCTGCCTGTTTTCTGCTGTTTTTGGTTCCAGGAAAGTCATAAAATGAATATTCTCGGAATTGGACGGGACAAAAGCCAAAGTCATTATTTTACCAGGGGACACCTGGAGCCAGAATACGAGACGAAGAAGGGCCAGAGGGCGGCCACACAACCTGGCCATGTGGCCAGGCTTGGCCCACGCCAGGGGGTGGTGTGGCCAGCCCAGGCACCCCCTCGGCCTCTCCTTTCGCCTATATATTGCCTCTGATACGGAAACCCTGAGAACATGATCAAAATTCCACGAAAGAGTCTGTAGACGCCGTCATCTCCATCCCTATATCGGCAGGGATCTGAAGCTCTTCCCGGCACCCTGCCGGAGAGGGGAATTCACCCTGGAGGCCTTTTTCATCATCATTCAAGCCTCCGATGTGATGCGTGAGTAGTTCATCTCTGGACTATGGGTCCATGTAGTAGCTAGATGGCTGGTTCTCCTCCTTTGTGTTATCATGTCTAGATCTTGTGAGCTCCGTTCATGATCAAGATCATCTATTTGTAATTCTGCATGTTGTGTTTGCGGGGATCCGATGGATATTGAGATGCTATTTCAGATTGATTATTGATTCTATCATGTCTTTGTTATTTGTGATCTTGCATGCTTTCCGTTGTTAGTAGCTATCTTGGCCAAGTAGATGCTAGCAATTCCAAGAGTTAGTATTTATGCTTGATAGTGGGTTCATGCCTCTGGTAATCTGGGGAAGTGACAGAAATCTCTAAGGTACTAGATGTGATGTTGCTACTAGGGAGAAAACAACAATCCTTTGTTCATAGAACAATCGTATTGTTTACATTACACGTAATTCGTAATGCAATTATCCGTTGCTTGCAACTTAATTCTGGAGGGGGTTTGGATGATAACCTGAAGGTGGATTATTAGTCATAGATGCAGTTGGATGGCGGTCTATGTATAATGTTGTAATGCCCAATCGAATCTCAAAGGAGTCAAGATGAGTAGTATATGCTTGTATGCTTTCTCGATGTTTGTCAATTACCCCGCTGTAATTTGTTCAACCAACATGTCATCTATCTTAAGGAGAGCCACCTCTAGTGAACTATGGACCCCAGTCCTTTCTTTTACTATCAATCTACAATACACTGTTTATTGTTTTGTGTTTACTTTCTGCAAACTATTACTTTCTTCCACTCGATACGTTTAATCCTTTGTTTTCAGCAAAACCAGTGAGATTGACAACCTCATCGCAAGTTGGGGACAGAGTTCTGTGGTTGTGTTGTGCAGGTCTCCACGTTGCTGCTGGTACCGGTAGTGCGCCCTGCCAAAGTTCAGCTAGCTACACCTTTGGGGTGTTTCCTTGCTCCTACTGGATTGATAACCTTGGTTTCATAACTGAGGAAACTTACTGTTGTGCTCATCATACCTTCCTCTTGGGGTTCCCCAACGAGCTCGTTAGTACACGAGTCAGCAAGTATTTTTCTGGCGCCGTTGCCAGGGAGTCAAGGACATCTTCACAAGGGGAGTCCCCCATAACCAATCTCTTTACTTTGTTATTTCTGTTTTGCTTAGTTTACTTTTGTTTTGTTTGCTTGTTTCTTTATCAAAAACACAAAAAATATTAGTTTTACAAGTTTGCTTTCTTTATTAAAAGCACAAAAAAAATTAAGTCTTTCTATAGTTGTTATCTCTTCCTTAGCTCACCATGTTGATCCCTAAATTCACCCTGAAAGACCTTTCAATAGGTAGTGGTTCTATAATTGGAAAAGATAATATTGAAGATTTCTTCAATCATGTTAGTAAACATGAGGATATTGAGGATAGATCCCTTGCAGAACTTGCTGCAAACTATGAGATTGCTGCAGCTTCTTTAGTTCACATGTTGGAAGCTAGGTTTGTTAACCTTAACCCCTTAATGCAAGTAATGTTTCTTAAACTTAAAGAAATTGAGGACCCTGAAAAGAGGGATTTTATTCTAGAAACTTTGCTTAAGGAATTCTATGATGTTCCCAAGGAAGCTAGAAAAGTCTTTGAACGATTCAATATGCTAGGCTCATGTGTAGATGTTTTTGGTACACGAGAAAAGATGAGCAAAACTGAACCTAATGGGGAGGAAATTAAGATACCAATACCTTTTTAAACTTGTAGCAATGCACGAAGCCATAGAAAAGAATCTTGATTGGATTGTCCCCAAAAACCCATTTGATTAAAATAGTGAACCCAAGAGTGTTGAGAGAGGATCCTCTAGAACTTATTTGGATGAGATACCTTACTTTGTTGAAGATATTTCTGGTATTAACCTTAATGCTTCTTCATTTGAGAACACTTGATTCTTTCTTGCTCCTTATGCCTAACTTAAAGGCGTTAAAGAAAAGTACTTATTGGGAGATAACCCAAAAGTTTTAGTTGAGTCTTGGAAGTTATTACTTCAGTAATAACTGCTCCTTATCCTTTTTTATTTGCTTTTTGTGCCAAGAGTAACCTCTAATGAGAGAGAAGTAATGATTGGGAAAGTTGCTGTCCCGAAATAGATTTCTGTGCTTCACCATAAAAAATCGTGTAAAATCTCTGTACGTCCTTTTGAGGTGTGAATTTTTGTGATTCTGCCCCAGGTTGTTATCTAACTTTCGTTAGTTCAACACCTTTTGATTTGAGCAACAGAAGGTCTTCGAAAAAATTCGTCTTTACCTGCTGTTCTGTTTTGACAGATTTCTGCCATTTTCTGCATTTGCTTCTTGTTGGTTCCTTTTTGAGTTCTTTTGGGGAATTGAGCTTTTTGAGGTAAGTGCTACAGTAGCTTGTGTTTTAATGGAAGTTTTAGTGGTGTTAGAACTGAACCTAAAGACTTATTATCTTGAGTGCACTAATGTTGCTAATAAAGATTGTGTGAAGTTTTGTATGAAGGAAAAATTTCAGGTGTATGGAAGGAATGAGTAATGAGATGAAGAATGGACTAAAGCTCAAGCTTAGGGATGTCACGCATGTCACCCCAAGAAATATCCAAGAAGTACAAGCATCAAAGATTGGGGATACCCAAGGCATCCCCTTCTTCATCAATAAAAATTCCAGGTTTCTTCCAAACGCTTCATTTTTATTGTTTCATGCACAGTTGTGTTGTTCTTGGAGCGTCTTATTTTTCGTTTTTGTTTTGGTTTTTCGTTTGCTTTGTTTGCTTAGTTTGCTGAATAAATTGGTTGGACCCCCTCTTTCATACATTGGTTTTCAAATAGTTTGGTTTGGATTGGAAAAGAGTAGGAAAGTGCATGCTTAAGTGGTAAAGAGAGCTTGTTTTTGACTGTGTCCTATTCTTCATCATACCATGCTTGATATTGTTTTGGATTTATGCTTAGTATTCTTTTCTGTAGCATGACTTGTTATAAAAAATTGAGATTGCTTAATGTGCTTTTGAAGAATCATGCGTTGTTTTAGCATATTAAAGCATAGTATTGTGGTATTCTCCTTTGATGCTTTATTTGGGTTGACTTGGCACATGCTCACACCATGTTATGACTATCTCAAGTCACCATAGTCTTTATGATCCTTTAGTTTTCAACTTGTAGTATCACTTTATGCTTTGATCAATGATGTTTTGTCGCTCTGCATGATTATGGCTATTATTGCTCTGTTAGTTTGTCGCTCCCAGTCTTTTGCTAGCCTTCGCAACCAAGTATGAGTTCCACTCATGCATGCAACTCCCTAAATCAAGTTATTCCAAAGAGTCCACCATACATACCTATTAGCATATGCTATTCCAAGTATATTCATGTTTTTGTTTACCTTCCAAATTAAACTTGTTATGAGAAAACTAGTGATTAAAGCTCTCATGAACTTGATGGCATACTTTACTTTTCTTGCCCTTAATAAACTTGAACCATTGTGTCATCTATGCTGTATATGCTTGCACTTATTTGTTGGGGATTAGCAGAACCATGCTGTCATGGGGAATGCTTTCAACATTACACTTGTACTTTGTACCTAGTTGATATCATGCTCTTTTGTCTATGGATGTCGTTGGTGTGAAATGAAAGGGGAGCTTGTAAGTCCATGGAGTTATGTATATGTGTTAGAGAAACGCCTGGGCCGCTGGTCTAATCCATGCTGACATGGTGGAAACCTGCAGCGTAACCATAATGAGCTGTCTATGGAGCATTCTTCATATAAAAAAAGAGTCCGATGTTGAGAAAAAAAGAGAAAAAGAAAAAAAGGAGATTATGAAAAGAGGAAAGAGAGAAAAAAGCACCATATTCCCATGGTAAATAAGAAGATTGACGAGATGCTCGTTGTCTGCTTGCCTTGTCATTTTGATATGGGGATTCTTCCATATCATCGGGCAAGGCGTACCCCGTTGGCGGTTCTCTATGATACACATGTACTTACAATGACAATAACTTACCGGTGACTAAACTTGAGTAGCATGAGGAGCGACCCTCGTATTCAAGGGACATGAGATTTCTAACTTATACTTCGTCAAGCATGTACACCATAGTTTGTTCACTTTAACATTAATCACTTCAAGATGCTTATGATAGGGGCAATGAGAGCTGAAAGCTATTAAGTACCATAATTTTTGGAAGCTCTTTATGAGACTTGAATCCCTACTTCCTTCTATGAAGGCCTTTCTTCCACTTTTATATTGAGTCTCCACCTTCTATCTTTATGCACTTACTTTGAGAGCTTAGTGGCCATTCTTAGTTCTATGTGCATTGTCCCAAGACTTATTGATTGATGCATACCTTGATATTGCTTCTTTTAAACTATTTGTATCTAGTCACTCTTATGAACTTTGAAGGTGTCCTATGCATTTATATTTGCTGCTCTATGAGGGACAAGCTGAATACCACTATGCTATGTTTTCTGTATGTGAAACAAACAAACGTCTTGCAAAGCATTGTTATTCATGAATCTTTTGTTTGTGCCTTTTTCATGTTGCATCATAGTTTCTTTGTCTTATTGCTAGAACTTTGTCTTTCATGTTATGATTGAAGTACTATCCCAACTTTGAATGTTTTACAAATACTTTGATCAAGTTTATGATGGTGCATGTCATCTCAAAAATTATTCTTTCTTTTTATCACTTACCTACTCGAGGATGAGTAGGAGTTAAGCTTGGGGATATTGATACATTACAAATGTATCTATAATTTTTGATGTTCCATGCTTGGTTTTATCTACTTTCTTATGTTTTGTCCACACTTTGGAGTACTTTTCATATGATTTCTTGGACTAACCTATTAACAAGAGCCACAGTGCCAGCTGCCTGTTTTCTGCAGTTTTTGGTTCCAGGAAAGTTAGAAAATGAATATTCTCGGAATTGGACGGGACAAAAGCCAAAGTCATTATTTTATCGGGGGACACCTGGAGCCCGAATACGAGATGGAGAAGGGCCAGAGGGCGGCCACACCACCACAGCCGGCCAGCTTGGCCGCACTGGGGTGGTGTGGCCAGCCCAGGCACCCCCTCGGCCTCTCCTTCCGCCTATATATTACCTCTGATATGGAAACCCTAAGAACCCAATCAAAATTCCATGAAAGAGTCTGTAGCCGCTGTCATCTCCATCCCTAGATTGGGAGGGATCTGAAGCTCTTACCGGCACTAGGAGAGGGAATTCACCACAGGCCTTTTTCATCATCATGCAAGCCTCCGATGTGATGCGTGAGTAGTTAATCTCTGGACTACGGGTCCATGTAGTAGCTATATGGCTGGTTCTCCTCCTTTGTGTTATCATGTCTAGATCTTGTGAGCTCCGTTCATGATCAAGATCATCTATTTGTAATTCTGCATGTTGTGTTTGCGGGGATCCGATGGATATTGAGATGCTATTTCAGATTGATTATTGATTCTATCATGTCTTTGTTATTTGTGATCTTGCATGCTTTCCGTTGTTAGTAGCTATCTTGGCCAAGTAGATGCTAGCAACTCCAAGAGTTAGTATTTATGCTCGATAGTGGGTTCATGCCTCTGGTAATCTGGGGAAGTGACAAAAATCTCTAAGGTACTAGATGTGATGTTGCTACTAGGGAGAAAACAACAATACTTTGTTCATAGAACAATCATATTGTTTACATTACACGTAATTCGTAATGCAATTATCTGTTGCTTGCAACTTAATACTGGAGGGGGTTCGGATGATAACCTGAAGGTGGATTATTAGTCATAGATGCAGTTGGATGGCGGTCGATGTATAATGTTGTAATGCCCAATCGAATCTCAAAGGAGTCAAGATGAGTAGTATATGCTTGTATGCTTTCTCGAAGTTTGTCAATTGCCCCGCTGTAATTTGATCACCCAACATGTCATCTATCTTAAGGAGAGCCACCTCTAGTGAACTATGAACCCCGGTCCTTTCTTTTACTATCAATCTACAATACACTGTTTACTGTTTTGTGTTTACTTTCTGCAAACTATTACTTTCTTCCACTCGATACGTTTAATCCTTTGTTTTCAGCAAAACCGGTGAGATTGACAACCTCATCGCAAGTTGGGGACATAGTTCTGTGGTTGTGTTGTGCAGGTCTCCACGTTGCTGCTGGTACCAGTAGTGCACCCTGCCAAAGTTCAGCTAACTACACCTTTGGGGTGTTTCCTTGCTCCTACTGGATTGATAACCTTGGTTTCATAACTGAGGGAAATTTACTTTGTGCTCATCATACCTTCCTCTTTGTATTCCCCAACAAGCTCATTAGTACACGAGTCAGCACCGGCCGTGGCGGAAGCGGGGCCTGTCCATTGCGGACGTGGCACCGTAATCCCATGTCAACCGTAGTTTCTCACGTACGCGAGGCCCGTCCAGAGACGACGTGGCACCGTATAATGATTTCGTGCATCAGTGTATAACGCAGAGGACGATTGTTCTCGATTTTGGCTAGACGATCTTGCATCGTAGACTGTAGACGTCCACGGGTTATCGCGTAGAAGATCATGATGTGGGTCCTGTTTCAGAGACGTTGATGCAGCCCGTCCTACGGACGCTCCTACATCTACACCAACAAGTCCCCCAAGTGGACCCATGACTCGTGCCCGAGCCAAAATCCTACAAGCTAAGGTGAACTCGCTCCTCTCCTCGTGCCAATTTGATACCTCCTTGGATGGTGTGCTACTTCATGCAACTACTCTATGCATCATCAGGTATGAAGCCTCGACACATCCCCAAGCACCCAAGGATGGAGAACAAGGAGCAGAGCGTGAAGCAGAAGACGCTGGAGCTGCTCAGACCGGAGTCTCCGGTCTGCGCACACCGGAGTCTCCGGTCCACCAAAGTCTCCGGCCTGAAGACACCAGAATCTCCGGCCCCACCTCCGGTCTGGCCCCAGAATCAAGCTCGGGGTCAATCTGACTACCCCTCCAGAGGCTGGTCCGGAGACCGACCGGAATCTCAGGTCCAGACCGGAGTCTCCTGTCCACCACACCGGAGTCTCCGGACCGACCGTCGCCAGGCATGTAAAAGGCCTTTGGGCCTTCGGCCCATGTACCCCTTAGTCCACCTAGAACTTGTCTTTTATTCCTAAAGTACCCCTGACTGTGTGGCTGGCCTATATATAGTCCCCCACCTCTATTGTAAACCCTAGGCATGATATTGGAATTAGTGGAAACCCCTTTGTGGATCTATCTAATTCTTGCCTCATGCTACTTGACCAAGGAGCACCAATATCCCCAAACCTCGTTGGAGTTTGCATCGTGCCTCCGCGTTGTACAAGGCCTAGGCATCAGAGTCCCTTTGCCTAGACGTCAAGATCTCACCGAGTCTCCCATCTCACCGTGTCGGTTCGAGAGAGAGTCCTCCGCCCGACGCCGATCCTAGGGATTGCGCTGGACCGGTCACCGCCGGCGTGAGCTATTGGTGTGTATCGTGGTTTTGTGTGTGTGTGTGTGTTCATCGCATTCTTCGTGTGTGCGTTCGTCTGTTCATCCTCCCCTCCTCTCCCCGCACTCCATCCTCGATTTGAAATGGAATCGTGAAAGATCGGGCCACCCTAGAGGTTTGCTCTCAACATATTGGTATCAAGAGCTTTGTTGCTCACGATTTCCCCCACAAATTTTTCTTCTATCCACCAAAAATTCGAAAATCCCCAAAAAAAGCCCAAATTTGCCTTTGGATCGATCTCTTGATTTGGAGTGTTATTTGTGATGGGTTCGTAGCATGGAAACCAAAAAATTTCTACCGCAAGAACGAACAAAACCTAGATCTAATCTAGATAAAAGCCAAGATCTAATCTATTAGACATGTGCAACGAGATAGATCTGTACTAACCCTTGTAGATCCGAAAGCCTTGTGCGAGATCGGATCTCGTGGGTGATGTAGACGATCACTTCTCGATCTTAAGATCGAGTGGACGAGCCTTCCGACGTCGTGTTCCGGCAGCGCTTCTGCAATCGGTCACACGTGTGGAGTCGATGCAGACCTTCCTCTCCCCGTTCCAGTGAGCATCGGAGGTAGTAGATCTCTCCACAGAATCCCAGCAGCACGACGGCATGGTGTTGGTAGTGGAGCAGAGAATTCTGCAGGGCTTCGCCTAAGCCAGAGCAGAGCAGAGGAGGAGGAGAGAGGCAGCTAGGGCAAGGAGTGGAAGGGGCAAAGGGGGGGGCGCCTCCACCCCTCTATTTATAGATGGAGGGGTGGCGCCTAGGGTTCCCACCCCTAGGGCCACCTCTAGGGCCGGCACACAAGGGGGCTTGGGGGGGAGTTTCCTCCCCCCCAAGTTTCCCCTTTTCCTTTCTTGGTTTTCAAGTAAACTCCACAGCATTTTCTAGAACCTTCCGGAACATTCTGAAACCTTCTAGAATCCCCATATAAACACTCCGGAACATTTCCGGACCTAGAAAATGATCTCCATTATATGAATCTTATTCTCCGGACAATTCCGGATCTCCTCGTGATGTCCTAGATCCAATATAAGACTCCGAACAACATTCGGTCTCCAACGCACATTCCATATCTACCTAAACAGCATCGAACCTTAAGTGTGTCACCCTACGGTTCGTGAATATGCAGACATGATGAAGACACGTCTCCGATCAATAAACATCAGCGGGATCTGGAGATCCATAATGGCTCCCACATACTCAACGATGACTTCGTGATCGATAGAACCATTTACATACGAAAACCAATTCCCTTTGTCACGTGATACTCTACTTATCCGAGGTTTGATCGTCGGTATCTCCATACCTAGTTCTACCTCGTTACTGATAAGTACTCTTTACTCGTTCCATGATATGTCATCCCTTGTGACCTAGTCATATGCTTGCAAGCTAACTAGATGACATTCCACCGAGAGGGCCTAGAGCATATCTATCCGTCATATGGATGGACAAATCCCAATCTTGGTCCATGCGCTTCAACACATACTTTCAGAATACCTAATGACACCTTTATAACCACCCGATTCTGAGCGGTGTTTGATGTCATCAAAGTACCCATCCGGTGATGGTGATTAACATAACCTCAGGGTCGAAGGATTAGGCTACTATGCATTTGAAAGCTTGTAGCAATATGAACTTAATGACTTGATCTAATGCTACACTTACTATGGGTGTGTGTCCATCACATCATTCTCCTAATGATATAACCTTGTTATTAATGACATCCAATGTCCATGATCAGGAAACCATGATCATCTATTAATCAACAAGCTAGTTCAACAAGAGGCTTACTAGGGACTCTTTTACGTTTACAAAACACACAAGTATTAGTGTTTCCTAATAATAAAATTATAGCATGGGATGTAAACATTCATCATAATCACAAAGATATAATAATAACCACTTTTATTATTGCCTCTTGGGTATATCTCCAACAATTTGATCTTCTTGTTATGATGATTTTCCACTTCACTTTGAAATTCCTTAAACTTCTCAAAAGTTTCGGACTTATGTTTCATAAAGTAGACATACCCATATCTACTTAAGTCATCCGTGAAAGTGAGAACATAACGATATCCACCACGCGATGCTACACTCATTGGGCCGCACACATCGGTATGTATTATTTCCAATAAGTCCGTAGCTCGCTCCATTATTCTAGAGAATGGAGTCTTAGTCATTTTTCCCATTATACATGCTTCGCATCTTTCAAGTGATTCAAGAAGTCCATCAGAATGGAGTTTCCTCATACGCTTCACTCCAATGTGACCAAGACGACATTGCCACATGTATGTAGAATTATCATTCAATTTTATTCGTTTAGCATCTATGTTGTGAACATGTGTATCACTACTATCGAGATTCAGTAAGAATAAACCATTCATCTCAGGTGCATTACCATAAAAGATATTACTCATATAAATCTAACAACCTTTATTCTCGGACTTAAAAGAGTAACCGTCTCGCAATAAACAAGATCCAGATATAATGTTCATGCTTAACGCAGGCACCAAATAACAATTATTTAAATTTAAAACTAATCCCAATGGTAGATGTAGAGGGAGCGTGCAATGGCGATCACATCAACCTTGGAGCCATTTCAACGCATCGTCACCTCGTCTCTCGCCGGTCTTCGCTTATTCCATGAGTTCTGTTTCGAGTTACAAATATGAGCAACCGAACCAGTATCAAATACCCAGGAACTACTACGATTACTAGTAAGATACACATTAATAACATGTATATCAAATATACCTTTCTTCTTGATGTTGTCGTTCTTTAGATCCGCCAGGTACTTGGGGTAGTTACACTTCTAGTGACCAGCACCCTTGCAGTAGAAGCATTCAGTTTCAGGCTTAGGACCAGCCTTGGGCTTCTTAGCAGGCGCGACAGCTTTCTTGCCGTCCTTCTTGAAGTTGCCCTTGTTCTTAGGCTTGCCCTGTTTCTTGAAATTGGTGGTCTTATTGACCATCAACACTTGGTGCTCCTTCTTGATCTCCACTTCAGCAGTTTTCAGCATGGACGATAGTTCAGGCAACGTCTTGTTCATGTAGTGCATATTGTAGTTCATCACAAAGTTCTTATAACTCGGTGGCAGTGATTGGAGGACACGGTGAATCCCTAACTCATTAGGAATCGTTATCCCCAACTCTTGGATCTTGTTTGCGTGCCCAGACATGGTGAGCACGTTCTCGCTAACAGAGCTTCCCTCTTCCATCTTACAGTTAAAGAACTTTTCAGAGGCCTCATAGCTCTCCACGGCCGCATGAGTCTCAAAAATCAGCTTGAGCTCTTTGATGATATCAAACGGGTCGTGGTGCTCAAAGCGCTTCTGAAACTCCATTTCTAAACCGTACAGGATGGCACACTGAACTGTGGAGTAGTGATTTTTCTGAGTGGCGTAAACATTCTTTACGTCATCGGTGGCATCTTCTGCAGGTGGGTCACCTAGCGGTGCTTCGAGCACATAGGTCAACTGACCAGCCCTGAGGACAATCTTCAGTCCATGGAGCCAGTCCATGAAGTTGCTTCCATTATTCTTAAGCTTTTCTTTCTCTAGGAACGCATTGAAATTGATGGAGAGGTTCGCCATAATCTACAACAAATTTGCAAGTAGTTTAGACTAAGTTTATGATAAATTGAGTTCAATATTAATTCTTAAATTAACTAGGTGAACTCCCACTCAAAACAACATCCCTCACATTGTCTTAGTGATTACACGAACCAAATCCACTACACCAAGTCCGATCTTCACGAGAGAAGATGTAGTTTCAACGGCGAACAATCTTCATGTTCATCATATCATTTATATGACTCATGCTCTACCTTTTGGTATTCCGTGTTCCAAGACCATGTCTGTACATGCTAGGCTCATCAAGATTAACCTTAGTTTCCGCATGTGCAAAACTGGCTTGCACCCGTTGTATGTACACATAGAATCTATCACATCCGATCATCACGAGATGCTTCGAAACGACGAGTCTTAGCAATGGTGCCAACTAAGGACAAACACTTTATTACTTGATATTTAGTGAGAGGGATCATCTTATAATGCTACCGTCGCGATCTAAGCAATACAAGATGCATAAAGGATTAACATCACAGGCAATTCATAATTAGTGTGATATGATATGGCCCTTTCTTCTCATGCCTTTGATCTCCATATCCAAAGCACGGACATGATCTCCATCATCACCAGCATTGCGTCAAGGTCAGTGGCGCCGCTTCATGGTTGTCCATAATCACTAGCAACTATTACAACTACTTGGAATAAAGCTATTACAAGATGAATAGACACGCAGATCTTAACAGAATTAAAGACAACCATTAGGCTCCTGCCGGTTGCCATATTACAACAAGGATCATTGCATACATCAAATATAATCATAATCACATGATGTTCATATCACATCACAAAACCCCTGCAAAAACAAGTTAGACGCCTCTAATTTTCTTTGCATGTTTTACGTGGTTTGGGGCTTTCGAATAAGAACGGATCTTACCTACGAAACTGAACCACAATGTTGATACAAGTGCTATCAAGTGCAAAGTGTAAATTGGATCTATACTATGGTGGGAGAGACAGGCACCCGCAAAGCCACTTGTGCAAAGCAAGTTACACGTCAAGCGTGGAGCAAGTCTCATGAGCGATGACATGTAAGGTTAGCCCGATCCGCTTCATCCCACCATACCGCAAGATGCAAAGTACACAAAGCAAAAGACGGCACGAGCACCAACGCCCACAAAACCATTGTGTTCTACTCGTGCAACAGATCTACGCATAGACACGGCTCTGATACCACTGATGGGTTCGTAGCATGGAAAACAAAAAAATTCTACCACAAGAACGAACAAAACCCAGATCTAATCTAGATAAAAGCCAAGATCTAATCTATTGGACATGTGCAACGAGATAGATCTGTACTAACCCTTGTAGATCCGAAAGACTTGTGCGAGATCGGATCTCGTGGTTGATGTAGACGATCACTTGGCGATCTCAAGATCGAGTGGACGAGCCTTCCGGCGCTGTGTTCCGGCAGCACTTCCGCAATCGGTCACACATGCGGAGTCGATTCAGACCTTCCTCTCCCTGTTCTAGCGAGCAACGGAGGTAGTAGATCTCTCCACGGAATCCCAGCAGCACGACGGCGTGGTGGTGGTAGTGGAGTAGAGAATTCTGCAGGGCATCGCCTAAGCTAGAGCAGAGCGGAGGAGGAGGAGAGAGGCGGCTAGGGCAAGGAGTGGAAGGGGCAAAGGGGGGGCGCCTCCACCCCTCTATTTATAGAGGGAGGGGTGGCACCTAGGGTTCCCACCCCTAGGGCCACCTCTAGGGCCGGCGCACAAGGGGGCTTGGGGGGAGTTTCCTTCCCCCCCCAAGTTTCCCCTTTTCCTTTCTTGGTTTTCAAGTAAACTCCACATAATTTTCTAGAACCTTCCGGAACATTCCGAGACCTTCTAGAATCCCCATATAAACACTCCGGAACATTTCCGAACCTAGAAAATGATCTCCATTATATGAATCTTATTCTGCGGACAATTCCGGATCTCCTCGTGATGTCCTAGATCCAATATGAGACTCCGAACAACATTCGGTCTCCAACGCACATTCCATATCTACCTAAACAGCATCGAACCTTAAGTGTGTCACCCTACGGTTCGTGAATATGCAGACATGATGAAGACACCTCTCCGATCAATAACAATCAGCGGGATCTGGAGATCCATAACGGCTCCCACATACTCAACGATGACTTCGTGATCGATAGAACCATTTACATACGAAAACCAATTCCCTTTGTCATGCGATACTCTACTTATCCGAGGTTTGATCGTCGGTATCTCCATACCTAGTTCTACCTCGTTACTGATAAGTACTCTTTACTCGTTCCATGATATGTCATCCCTTGTGACCTAGTCACATGCTTGCAAGCTAACTAGATGACATTCCACCGAGAGGGCCCAGAGCATATCTATCCGTCATATGGATGGACAAATCCCAATCTTGGTCCATGCGCTTCAACACATACTTTCAGAATACCTAATGACACCTTTATAACCACCCAGTTAGGAAGCGGTGTTTGATGTCATCAAAGTACCCATCCGGTGATGGTGATTAATATAACCTCATGGTTGAAGGATTAGGTTACTATGCATTTGAAAGCTTGTAGCAATACGAACTTAATGACTTGATCTAATGCTACACTTACTATGGGTGTGTGTCCATCACATCATTCTCCTAATGATATAACCTTGTTATTAATGACATCCAATGTCCATGATCAGGAAACCATGATCATCTATTAGTCAACAAGCTATTTCAATAAGAGGCTTACTAGGGACTCTTTTACGTTTACAAAACACACAAGTATTAGTGTTTCCTAATAATACAATTATAGCATGGGATGTAAACATTCATCATAATCACAAAGATATAATAATAACCACTTTTATTATTGCCTCTTGGGCATATCTCCAACAATTTGTGGTTTTGATCCGACCAAACCTTGTCTTAGGGGTTAGTCCAGCTTTATCCTGCGTTTTCCCAGCCCAATTTGGCCAATTTTTCACGGATTTGAGGACCCAAGGCGTGGATTTCCACCTAAGAACACGAGCAGTTCGCGATCTGATTCCAGACCGGAGTCTCCGGCCTGCACACCGGAGTCTACGGCCTACACTGGAGTCTCCGGTCTACACACACCAAAGTCTTCGGCCTGCACCGGAGTTTCCGGCCTGAAACCCCGTAGTCTCCGGCCCTGACGCCTGATTTTGACAGTTTTGCCTCTAATCTTGCATTGGCTAATTTCCTCTTGTTTGTTTGTTTGTGCCCGTGTGCGTGTCGTCAACTAACAACAAGCTTCCGCATCGACAACCCCCGTGCTCATCGACACCACGGCCCACGAACATCATCCTGCACCACCGACGCCAAGTTCATCATCACCAACGAAGGTATAACTTGCGTCACCTTGTTAACCCCTATCTTCCTTTGTGTGTACCTATCCCATGAGAGTGGCTCATCTTGTGTTTGATTGAGCATTGTGCATTTGTCCTTGGATAGTGAGAGTGCAAGAGCAATATCAAGTGTGACTTGGTAGCATCAAGCGAGAGTAAAAAAAAGAGAAAGAAAGAAAAAGATACAAAGAAAAAGCAAAAGAAAAATAGTCTCCCATTGCCAAAGAGAGTCTTGAAGCTTGTAAGCAAGGCAGAAAGAAGAGCGCCCGAGACAAGTGCACAAATCCGTTGCTCATTTTCCCTTTTGCAAACGAGCTACGGTCTCTCCTCGCATTGGCATGACAACGAGCTTAGTCTTTGTTAGGACCTTTTGTTTGCTCATTTTCATAGTCGTGTCAATCCCAACAATCTCCACATGTGTGTACATAGTCGTAGGTTCCCGTCACCCTTTTGAGTTATTGACCTTCGCCTTTGACTTGAGTTTTGTTGGATTTTACCCACATTTGACTATCCCTTTTCTTTTGGTTGGTTCTTTGGATTTCCACAATACTAACCTACCACCAACAAGCTTTTGAGAGTTAGTCCTTTCTTTAGTGTGAGTTTTTCTGTGAAATTCCACTTTGCACGCTTATAGCTCTCACTTGTGGTTTCTAGTTTGGTGCAATCCCCAAGGTGAGGTACAAGGCTAATACCACCATATTCCACTTCCATATACAATACTTGTGTGCTTTGCATGATGGATAGGCATGGTGAGTCGAGCCAACCACCTCCCCAAGAAGATCAAGGACCATACATGACGCGCGCAAGTCACTTCATCGTTCGGCAAGAGTTCCGTGAACGTTGCCAAGCCCTTGAGACGCGACAAGATGAACAATTTGGCGAGACGCAAGCCGAGTTCAAGAACATCGACAACCGCTTTGATGGCCTCGAACGACAAATGCACGCAATGCATCACAACTTCGGCCACCAAAATGAAGTGCTACAACGCTCCGTTGCCGAAACAAATGACAATCTTCGTCGCCTCATCGACGGTATGGCAAGGCCACGTTCACGTGCATCAAGCTCTTCAAGATCATCGCGTCGTCATGCTCCTCCTCAACAAGATCTTCAACCAAGTTCTCCAAGATGCAATGATGCCCCCGTGGTTGAAGATGGAACCTCTTCGAACTATGTACCTTACCCACGGCATGCTGCAACGTCAAGCTATGATGGTGATTTCTCTTCAAGGCCAAGAGAAAGGCAAGAAGCACACCATCATCACGCTAGAGCATTAGTGCTCCAACAAGAGCAACCACAAGAGCAACCGCAAGTGCAACCACAAGTGCAACCGCAAGTCTACCACCATCGACCGCGACACATACTTGACACAACAAGTGATGACTCCAATTTGGAGAATCAAGCTCGTCATCAACGTGAAGCTCTCCAAGATCCTCCTCCTCATCATCAATGTCATGAACGTCCACACCGACACCATGGTCATCACGAGGCGCCTCCTCCACCTCAACAAAACTTGGAGCGTCAAGTGATACAAGTTGAGCGACGCCCACCACGTCAAGATGCTCATGACCATGACCTTCGCCATGAGGCCCATGTGCCTAACCAACATCACCAATCGAGGAATGAGCCTCCCCTTCATCGTCAACCGCGTCAAGAGGCTCCACACCCTCGCCACCATGAGGTCCAAGCGCCTCAACCACGTCAACAACCGCGCCAAGAGCAAGAGAAAGCTCCTCAACAACAATATGAAGAGCAAGCTCCGCAACAAGGATGCGAGAACCAAGTTCCACCTCCCCAACTACAAGATCACCAAGCTCGTCGCAATGACCGCAACGATGAAGAAACTTTTGGCAAGCTCAAGTTCACAATGCCCAAGTTCACTGGATCCAATGACCCCGAAGAATACCTCTTGTGGGCACTCAAAGTCGACAAGATCTTACGCATGCACAACTATAGCAACGAGAAGATGGTCGCCATGGCTTCGCTTGAGTTTGATGATTACACCAACCTTTGGTGGGAACAAGTACAAGTTGCTCGTGATGCAAGACAAGAGCCGCCAATCACAACTTGGCATGACATGAAGGCTCATATGAGACCCCGCTTCGTCCTCGCGCACTACACGCGTGACCTCTTCAACAACCTTCAAGCGCTTTGTCAAGGGACAAAGACCGTGGAAGAATACTTCAAGGAAATGGAACTCAACTTGATTCGTGCCAACATTGATGAGTGCATGGAGCAAACAATGGCACGTTTCCTTATTGGGTTGAACCATCCCATCAAGAGCATCGTCGAGTTCCAAACATACAACACCATGGTTAAGCTTGTGCACATCGCAACAAAGGCTGAACGTCAAGTGCAAGAGGATATCAAGTACAACAAGCCCAAGACATACTTCACCTACAAGCAAGCTTCAACCCCTACACCAACAACTTTCAATGGAAGCTCCTCAAGTACCTCCAAGCCTTCCTTCAAGCCCACACTTCCTCAAGGAAAACTGCCCCCAAGTGGCAAACAAGCAAAGAGTGATACACCCTTCAATGGTGAATGCTACAAGTGTGGAGGTAAAGGACACAAGTCGGCCGAATGTGGAAACAAGAAAGTATTGTTCATCCACAATAATGGTGATGAAGAGTACTTGAGTGAAGATGAGTTTGATGCCCGTGTCAAGGAAGCAATGGCAAGGCAACGAGTGGAACATGATCAAGAACTCCTCATGTGTGAACATGACGCAAGTCCATCGCTTGTCGTCACAAGGATCTTGACCACTCAAGCACAAGAGCATGAAGACCAACGCTCGAATATCTTCCAAACACGAGCCGGCATCAATGGCAAATCTATCAAGGTGATCATTGACGGAGGGAGTTGCCACAACCTTGCTAGCACCAAGTTGTCTGAGAAGCTCAACCTTACCCTCCATCCGCACAAGCACCCCTACCACGTGCAATGGCTAAGTGACCAAGGGTCCGTGAAGATCAAGCATATCGTATCGGTCTCCTTCGCCATTGGTCCTTACAAAGATACGATGGAGTGTGATGTGGTCCCTATGACAGTTTGCCACATGCTTCTTGGTCGACCGTGGAAATTTGACAAGGATGCTCAACATGATGGTCGCACCAATGTATACACCTTCAAAGGGCTCAACAAAACATGTGTTTTGCAACTGATGACTCCTAGATAAATAATTGCGGACAATGCAAAGGCTTTAGCGAGGGCGTAAAGCACAACACCTACTTGTGAGAAGAGCGGTGAGAGAGAGAACCACCTCATTGTGAGTGAGAGCCACAAGCCAAATTCGAGTGGAAAAACTAAGAGTGTTCTCCTTGCCACCAAAAGTGAGATGAGAGATGTTCGGAACAACCCATCCATCTTGCACTATGTCCTCCTTTGCAAGGGACTAGCGCAAGGAACTAATGAATTAACCAATGTTCCTCCATCTTGGATGAGTGTTTTGCAGGAGTTCAAGGATGTGTTCCCCGAAGATCTCCCACATGGACTACCTCCTCTTCGCGGCATCGAACATCGCATTGACCTCATCCCCGGTGCACCACTTCCCAACCGCGCCGCTTACCGCACGAACCCAGAGGAGACAAAGGAGATTGAACGTCAAATCAACCAACTCGTCTCCAAAGGTTTGATCCAAGGTAGCACTAGTCCAAGTGCCGTACCCGTGATACTTGTTCCAAAAACGGAAGATACGTTACAGTTATGCATGGACTGCCATCCAATCAATGCTATCACCGTGCGTTATCGACATCCTATACCACGTCTCAATGACATGCTTGATGAGTTGTGTGGAGCCACTATTTTTTCAAAAATTGATCTTCGTAGTGGTTACCATCAAATACACATGGCTGAAGGTGATGAGTGGAAAACTGCCTTCAAGACCAAACTTGGTCTCTATGAATGGTTGGTTATGCCCTTTGGTCTATCTAATGCCCCATCCACCTTCATGCGCCTCATGAATCATATCTTGCGTTCTCTCATTGGAAAAAGTGTTGTTGTCTATTTTGATGATATTCTTGTTTATAGCAAAACACTTGAGGACCATATAACACATGTCAAGGAAGTTTTGCGAATCCTTCGACATGAAAAGCTTTATGCTAATCTTCCCAAGTGCACCTTTGCTAAAGACAAGTTGATTTTTCTTGGATTTGTCGTTTCTTCGAATGGAATTGAAGTTGATGTTTCCAAGGTAAAGGACATACGAGATTGGCCCATCCCAACAAATGTGAGTGAACTCCGAAGTTTTCATGGGTTGGCCAGTTTCTATCGTCGCTTTGTGAAAGACTTTTCGACCATTGCTTGTCCCCTAAATGAATTGACCAAAAAGAATGTCACCTTCGTGTGGGGCAAAGCACAACAAAAAGCTTTTGATGAACTTAAAAAGAGGCTCACTGAAGCACCTCTCCTTGCGTTACCAGATTTTACAAAAACTTTTGAGATAGAGTGTGATGCTAGTGGTATTGGAATTGGAGGAGTCCTTATGCAAAACGGACGTCCTATAGCCTACCATAGCGAGAAACTCGATGGTGCTCGCCTTAATTATCCAATTTATGACAAAGAGCTTTTTTGCCTTAGTTCGTGTCCTTGAAGTTTGGCAACACTACCTTTGGCCCAAGGAATTTATCATACATTCCGACCACGAGTCGTTGAAATATCTCAAAGGCCAAGCTAACTTGAGCAAGAGACACACTAAGTGGGTTGAGTTCATGGAGTCTTTTCCGTACATTGTCAAGTATAAGAAGGGCAAAGATAATGTAGTTGCGGACGCTTTGTCTCGCAAACACACAAGCCTTCTTACGAGACTTGAAATCAACGTGTTGGGTCTTGAGGAAATAAAATCCTTGTATGCTTCCGACCCGTTCTTTGAACCAATTTTTGCAAAGTGCTCCAATGACAAAGGAGTTGATGATTTATATTTGCATAAGGGATTTCTTTTTAAACAAAACAAGCTATGCATTCCGAAGTCGTCGCTTCAACTTTTGCTTCTCCAAGAATCTCATGGTGGAGGCCTTATGTGTCACTTTGGTCGCGACAAGACATTGGACATGCTCTCCAATCACTACTTTTGGCCCAAGATGAAGCGTGACGTGGAGCGCTACGTTCAACGATGCACGACATTTGTTCAAGCTAAGTCGCAAGCTAACCCTTATGGTCTTTATTTGCCATTGCCTATTCCTCATACCCCTTGGTCCGACATTAGCATAGATTTCGTGTTAGGATTGCCTAGATCTAAGCATGGTCATGATTCTATATTTGTTGCTGTGGATCGTTTTTCCAAAATGGCACACTTCATACCGTGCCATAAGACCGACGATGCTTCACATGTTGCAAATATGTTTTTCAAGGAAATCGTCCGTCTTCATGGTGTGTCAAGGACAATCGTCTCCGACCGCGACGTCAAATTCATGAGCTACTTATGGAAGACCCTCATGGCCAATATCAGCGTCAAGCTCCTCTTTTCATCCGCATCACATCCTCAAACTGATGGCCAAACCAAAGTTGTCAACCGAAGCCTCGGAACTCTCCTTCGTGTGTTGATCAAGAAAAACCTGAAGGATTGGGAGGAATGCATTCCACACGCCGAGTTCGCCTACAATCGAGCCAAGCACTCAACAACCAAGATGAGTCCATTCATGATCGTCTATGGTTTCGAGCCCCTCACCGCACTCGACATCCTACCACTACCTCTCCATGAGCGAACGAACATGGACGAGAAAGCAGCACAAGCTATGAAGAAACTTCATGAAGAAACAAGAGCTACTATCGAACAACAAGTCCTTCGCCAAGCTTCAAGGTTAAACAAGGACAAGAAGGAGATGATCTTTGAAGAAGGTGACCTTGTGTGGATACACCTAAGCAAAGACCGCTTCCCCAAGGAACGTGACTCCAAGCTCAAGCCAAGAGGAATGGTCCCTTCAAGGTCCTCAAAAGAAGCAACAACAACGCCTACATCATCGACATACTGACCTCCAAGTACCTTGCAAGCAATACATTCAATGTCAAGGATCTCTCACCATACCATGGAGATGTTCACGATGATAACCATGAAGAGTCGTGATGCGGCCCGTCCTACGGACGCTCCTACATCTACACCACCGAGTTCCCCAAGTGGACCCATGACTCGTGCCCGAGCCAAACTCCTACAAGCTAAGGTGAACTCACTCCTCTCCTCGTGCCAATTTGATACCTCCTTGGATGGTGTGCTACTTCATACGACTACTCTGTGCATCATCAGGTACGAACACCCACCATATCAACCATCGAGCCCAGGAGCTGCACCTGCCCTGAAGCAGACTGACCCGGAGTGTCTGCCCGGATCCAGTCGGAGTGTCCGGCCTGACCGGAGTGTCCGACGCGACTCGGCCGGAGTGTCCGGCCTGCCCCAGCCCGAACCTAGCATGGACATTTAGAAGGTCAATTCAGACACTTCCCGGACACCACCCGGAGTGTCCGGCCACCCCGGACTGTCCGGTCGTTCCGACCCGGACTGTCCGGCCCAAGTGATGGGCCTGCGAGCCTAGCTGGGCCCTATGGCCCATGTACCCCTCTACTTCGCCCAGAACTCTACTTTAATGCCTAAATTACCCCTGAACTTGTGGTTGGCCTATATATAGTCCCCCACCTCCATTTTAAACCCTAGGAATTATATTGGAATTAGTGGAAACCCCTTTGTGGATCTATCTAATTCTTGCCTCATGCTCCTTGACCAAGGAGCACCAATATCACCAAACCTCGTTGGAGTTTGCATCGTGCCTCCGCGTTGTACAAGGCCTAGGCATTGGTGTCCCTTTGCCTAGACGTCAAGATCTCACCGAGTCTCCCATCTCGCCGTGCCGGTTCGAGAGAGAGTCCTCCGCCCGATGCCGATCCTAGGGATTGCGCCGGACCGGTCACCACCGGCGTGAGCTATTTGTGTGTATCGTGGTTTTGTGTGTGTGTGTTCTTCGCATTCTTCATGCGTGTGTTCGTCGTGTTCATCCTCCCCTCCTCTCCCCGCACTCCATCCTCGATTTGAAAGGGAATCGTGAAAGATCAGGTCACCCTAGAGGTTTGCCCTCAACAAGTCGTGGACGACTCTTTCCCAAGGGGGGGAGCTGATGCAGCCCGTCCTATGGATGCTCCTACATCTACACCAACAAGTCCCCCAAGTGGACCCATGACTCGTGCCCGAGCCAAACTCCTACAAGCTAAGGTGAACTCGCTCCTCTCCTCGTGCCAATTTGATACCTCCTTGGATGGTGTGCTACTTCAAGCAACTACTCTATGCATCATCAGGTACGAAGCCTCGACACATCCCCAAGCACCCAAGGATGGAGAACAAGGAGCAGAGCGTGAAGCAGAAGACGCTGGAGCTGCTCAGACCGGAGTCTCCGGTCTGCGCACACCGGAGTCTCCGGTCCACCAAAGTCTCTGGCCTGAAGACACCAGAATCTCCGGCCCCACCTCCGGTCTGGCCCCAGAATCGAGCTCGGGGTCAATCTAACTACCCCTCCGGAGGCTGGTCTGGAGACCGACCGGAATCTCCGGTCTACCACACCAGAATCTTCGGACCGACCGTCGCCAGGCATGTAAAAGGCCTTTGGGCCTTCGGCCCATGTACCCCTTAGTCCGCCTAGAACTTGTCTTTTATTCCTAAAGTACCCCTGAATGTGTGGCTGGCCTATATATAGTCCCTCACCTCTATTGTAAACCCAAGGCATGATATTGGAATTAGTGGAAACCCCTTTGTGGATCTATCTAATTCTTGCATCATGCTCCTTGACCAAGGAGCACCAATATCCCCAAACCTCGTTGGAGTTTGCATCGTGCCTCCGCATTGTACAAGGCCTAGGCATCGGAGTCACTTTGCCTAGACGTCAAGATCTCACCGAGTCTCCCATCTCGCCGTGCCGGTTCGAGAGAGAGTCCTCCGCCCGACGCCGATCCTAGGGATTGTGCCGGACCGGTCACTGCCGGCGTGAGCTATTGGTGTGTATCGTGGTTTTGTGTGTGTGTGTTCATCGCGTTCTTCATGCGTACGTTCGTCGTGTTCATCCTACCCTCCTCTCCCCGCACTCCATCCTCGATTTGAAAGGAAATCGTGAAAGATCGGGCCACCCTAGAGGTTTGCCCTCAACAGATGTCGTGCCTAAGGAAACTCGAGATGACTGCATGTGATGCATGGCCGTCCATAGATTCTCGTGACTATGCCTTCTAGTGGGTCTCGCTCACGGATACCGTATCGTGAGAGATCTTGCACTGCGACTATAAAAACTAGCATCATTTTTCATGCTAACCATTCTTTAGCTCTCTCTTTTCTTCTTCTTTCTTTTCCTTGCTGCTAGCGTGTTTGAGTTCTCTCTAGTGGTCGGTCACAAGCGCCGTTCTGGTTACCATGCCTTTAACCGGCACTTGCCGCTACCCACCGGCGCTTTCCGTAGCACCGTTTGTGCTCTATTTTTAATGCTCTCTTCTTCTCCCAGTAGTGTCATCTTTGCCTATTTCCTTCGCTGAGGTCCATGCATCATTCGGTGACCATACCCAGGACGGACGCGGCGGTCAAACAACGTGTTTATTTTTACTACCATTCCCTCCTAAAATGTTGACTGTGAAGCTTATAAAAAAGTTGTGAATCGTATAAAATACACATTCACTAAGAATTGTGTGGGATATCCGTTGACTACGAGTTGTGCGAAAAAAATATTTCCTCAAGATCGTATGGAATACCAGTTGTCTGTGAATTGTATGAAAAATATGCTATCTACGAATCGTGTGCAAATAAAGGTGGACAGCGAAACGTGTAAAACATCTATATACTACTATTCTTACAAAAATAATAATGAGTTCGAATCATACAAGGAGAATCTTAACTGCGAAACGTACTAAGCATTGACGAGACATCTAAAAAAATATTAAAAAGTTATATGCACTACTTCTTCTCCTGTGTATGTTCGCTTCATCATCCGAAAAATCGAATGTGCTAAAAAGATTATTCTAGAATGTTTACGACGAACCACATGTTAAATTGGACACGAATATCTGCAATCGTTAAGTCGGACCAGGGCGCTCGCCATTTAAGGTACTCTTTGTTTGCGCTCATACGCGCTACTTCTTCTCCTGTGCTATGTGATGCAGATGCATTGTTTCTTTCTTTGCAGTTGTTTTTCATGCTGGCTTCATCTTTATTCCTCCTATCTTGTCATTCTGCGTGGCCACGTCTCTGGGCTGCCATTTCTTCTTTTTATATTTCATCTTTCTGTTTTCTATACCACAATTTATTGCAAGCAGTCAGATGCACTAGGTAGTATTCCTCTACCATGCGGATGCACGAATTGTTTCTATGCGTGCGCTTCCTGCTACGCTTTTATCCTGCTTCTTATTCCGCGGTCATCTATTCATTTTTGTTGTTGTGGCACGGGCGTAGTCCCGGGGTCGTTGATCCTCCTTCTCTACCTCTTCTTTTACAGTCATCAACCGATGTTTTTGTTGTAGCACAGGCGCAGTCCTGGGGTCACTGATCCTCCTCCACTTTTAAGCTAGGGTATTGTTGTGGCGCAGGCGTAGACCCGGGGCTGCGGTTTTCTCTCCTCTCCATCTTTTTCGGTTTTCTCCTTTGTGTGAAACCACCTGCTACCGATCCGCAACGTCTTCTTGTGTTGCCTATTAGTGGCGAACGTTGGCCTGATTGCACCAACCTATCATATTATTTAATGACTCCAAAGATGTTTGCGCTGGCTGGCACTTACTATGGTTACACCGTGTGAACCCTGCGCTAGCTCTCGTCAATGCAAACATTGAGGGGTGCAGACATATAATGCCCTGGCATTTTAAAACTAAACACCCGTGTCTATTTTTCCTGCTCCAGTCTTCCACTGCCACATACATTCTCACAACTACACCCACGGCCGATGATATAGGATCGAGGGGAGGGCGTGTTGCACGGACTCCTGGCCGGGGACGTGGCCATGGTCAGTGAGGAAGGAGTAGGCGAGTCCGTAATGTTTCACCGCTAATGTTTTCATTGCCACGGCCGTCGCGATTGCCGTCAACTGCGAGAGTCGGAATCGACCTCACCGGTTTCGAGTTTCGTGTCGCCATCTTACCGGGCATGTTCTGGGATAGGCTGCGCCTCCCTGACATGTGCGCATCGGTGATCGATGGGTAGGACCCCGCAAGGTAGTGTCACGCGTGCACGATGACTCGACTGGCACGTGGCCCATGGAATTGATGTTCTACCTCTCTGGTGAGATGTATCTCCATAATGGCTAGAGAGAGCTTGCCCGCGTGCACGGGGTTGTGGTCGGCCACTTCCTTGTCTTCAAGTTCGACAACAAGGGCATGTTCACCGTGAAAGTATTCGACGAGAGCATGTGCTTTCACCACTACTATAACGATAACGATGAGTAGGAGAGGGCAAGAGGAAGACACTAAGATGTATACTTTATGTACTAGGTTATTGTAGCTCCTCTGTATGCCTCTGCATGAAAAGGTCCTTAGAAACTTTGTATGAAATAAAAATGTACCCCATGTGTTTGAAATTGAAATAAATAAAATATGTATGTCAATTTTCTTTTCCATCTTTGTATGTGCCTTCGTTTCGTGTCCACGCGGTGCACCCTCTGTATCAGCCATCTATCTAACATGCATTATATTCTTTAGTGTCTCGACCTAGAGTGTAGATGAGGTAGCACCACGAAGGCCACGATGCTAACGATCTGCAAGTTTCTACACAGGGAATTGCAAGATTCTGTGTATGACGATGCTTGATTGACTTGAAATGATTCCCGGGGAAACAAAGATAACTCTTCTCAAATCCACGATGACATCTTTCAGCAATTGCACGTGAACCAGAGAAGGTCACTCCTAACATCCAGAACACATACTTCGAAATGACACGAAGAAGGTTCTTCAAAGTTTCCAACATTAATGCCAATTGTTCTGTATGAATCCAATATAGCATGGAGAAGATAATGATGTCATTGATAGGATCAATAACAAACTTATCAACATACTCCAAGAATATGCACTCATATATTGTATGAATAAGACATCGATACTGGTCAGGCCAGAAGACATGAAGATGTACCGAGGTGAAACATCACGATTAGATACACCATCAGGATAGTCCTTAGGACTGAGTTTGATTTGACGATAACCTAAATCAAATCAAAGGTGGGGAAAGATAACATATCCACGAAGGAAACACTATCTTTCTTCAGCACAAACAAAACTAGACATCCCTTTAAGATGAACTAAGTCAGATATAACTTTTTTCTTACAACTCTCCAAGTTGTTGTTTAAGCTCAACCAACTAGTTCAGGGGTATCCAATATGGATCCTTGGAGAAAAGAACAGTTCAAGAACTTGACAACATAGTCATGTGGCAACATGGCGATACTTCTAGTAGACATCTAGAATATCACAAACCACCGATATGTCACTTAGTTCAAGAGGAAACTTGCTTCGTAAGGCAAGACGACATAGTCTCAGAGCTTCGGCACAAGCCTAACTTTTTGACCGTAGAGAGTGTACCAGAATAACAGACTTGGTAGCACAATCATCCTTTGCTTAATGATAGGGTTAACCAATCATGCTAAGAATGACACAAATGTCCTTGTTGAGGTCCAAAGCAATAATGATTGCTAAGAATCTCAGATGTCCACATTATTACGCACACACATCATTCACGAGCACGAAAGCTCGGAGGAAGGGTGGGTAAATATGTGTAAGAGCATCACTTCATTAAGGGAGTCATGAAACTGAGCACGACCTCTTAGTATAAAGGAGTGTGATACCTTAAGGTGGAACAGATCAGAAGCTAATCAATGCTTATTGATCTGCGGATTACAACACTTTGACCTAGTCCTAGATATGACGAGGTACTGGAGTTTGTTTATCCTGACATCCCAAAATGGTTTGTCTTGACGGACCACAAGAGTATCTTGCACTAGATAACACCAATGCACATTTACTACTTGGCTACCAACTGATATACAAAGGTCAGAAAACAACAAGGAGAAGGAACATGCTCAGGATAGAATCCCGAGATGTGGATGCATAAGTCAACAATCTTCCGAGGACCGATGCAGATGAGGGAAGATGTGGCAGAGTCACGATTTTAGATGTGAGACTCACGGGGAGCTCTTTTGTCGTGATCTATTTGGTTCCATCAAAGAACATCTTCCATGGCTAGTGGTAGGGGAAGTCCTTATTTGTCACAACTAAGTCATGATAATAACCACAAGATTAAAGGCTAGAGCAGAAGGTACTAGCCATCCTGAGGTAATGTTTGAACATTAACAATAGGGGATCAACAAAATGGATCTTGGGTTAAAGGTCAGCTTCATGTGCAAGATTCACATCAGCAGAATCTAGCACAATCCGGGATCTTCGGTTCAAGTCCAAGGGTTAAAACCCAAATAAAGGAGTAACTACCATCTTAGTAGCACAAAGGGTACTACAAGATAGTAATCACAAGGTAGCTTCCAAGAGAAGAAATAACTTTTGAAGTACCCAAACAAATGAAGAGGAGGCACACAAGGCGAAAGGAAACTTCGAGGCCTAGAATAGATCACTATGGAACCATCAACATAATGTTGTGGGCCCATAAGATAGAGAGATCATGATGGAAAGGAATCTCTCAACTGAATAAGAGCAAAGGGAAACAAGGAACACACACAACTGACACTGGAGAACTCAACACTAGGTCAACGGGTTGAGAAACGTCATGCCAAAAAGGCACCTAAGTTTTGAAAGACAAGACAAGATAGTAAAATATTTTCCAAAGTCAACACAAGATAAGATGACCCAGAGTTAGAGCGAAACTGGATAAGGAGAAAAACAAGCATACTAGAGTTTTCACAAATACTTTTCAGCTTTCAAATAGTTTTCTCAAACACTAGACTCAACATCGACCAATAGAAAGGTTTTCCTACAGTCGGTATGGCTTTGATACCAAAATCCGTGACACCCCCAGGATTAAGGCTAGACAAATCCCAGACCTCCGTCTGATATAAGCCTAACCTAAATCTCGGAAGTGTATAGAGGAAGAATCGGTAACATTATAGTGACCCTACGACACAAAAATTATTACAGCAAGCTCATATCTGAGCAAAGATACAAAATATTACAAGCAGAGGTCACTGACCACAAACATCAAACAACGGAAGGAAAATCAAGCTATTTAGTATAGCAAACTTAACAAATGGCCTAAGAGTCCTGAAGCATAACGATGACGTCCCAATCCATAGATTCCAGGATGCCGACCGGGAACCCCAAGCTACTCATCGATGTCGATGTTGTAACTAACTATTCTTCTGTGGTAACACTTACCTGCTGCAAAAGTATCAACAAAGCAAGGGTGAGTATAGGGTGTACTCCACAAGACTTATGGTTGGTGGGGTTATTTTGCATAAAGCCATCTTTGTTTAAAAAACAAGAGAGAGAGAAGAAGCTCGTCTAATCAGAATATTTTAAAAGGGGATAAGAGAGCAACATCACTAGCTTTGATCTTCTTTTGATGTCCACCGAATCTTTATCAGCTGAACCTACCAACTAGGATCATCCCCTTGATCCCTGAGGAAGCATCCTTAAGCACACTTTACTTAACTTGCCAAGTTTTACGATCAGGTTATAGTTCTCTATGATCATCACATCTGTTCCCAAGTCGTCCATAACCATGGACACGGCTTTTCGAAAAGATTATTAACCCTGCAGGGGTGCACAAATTTACCCACACGTACCAACCAACTCTTAATGCCACTATAGATTAGCCCTCTTTCTTGGAAGGCCGGCAAAGGGTGGTTGGCCAAGACCTTTACCTTGTGTTCGTCGAGACCATGAGTCACGCCCAAAGATATGTTGTCATAACGGGTCAAGTTCCGAAGCCGATCCCTAGAGATGTGTGCGGGGAACAAGATTACAGATGTCGTGCCTCTCTTGCTCCCGGCCATGCTTACCTACCTGTATGAATGCACCTCCTCCACCTCCTACAAAAATGACCAGAATGCATATGTCAAATGGAACGCCCGAACTATGTGACTCATGGAATCTACTAGGCAAGTTAGTTGGTCGAGGGGTTTTCCAGGCCCCGTGTGGCTGTACGCTCGTCTTGGTTCAAGAGGCAAGAACTCAAATCCTAGTGGTGGCAAGTATGGGACTACAAAAACCACAACCCGACGTGGCCTCCCAAACAAGCCTTAGCATGTTTAACTTTCATCTTTGATCATACCATGTTATCCTGTCCAACTAGGTTCACTCGTAGCTCTGATTCATCAACCGGATGGACCAGCGGTAACAACTAAGCTTGGCTAAGCACAACGGATATAACAGGTCTAGCGAAGCTCATACGCCAAACCCTAGTTATGCTAGGAGCAGTGGATCGGGGAGTATAGGCTACAAAGGAAACATGAATCAGATAGGATTAAACTAACTATCATAGAATACTTCGGAATCATATGCACATGGCGAGAATAAAATACTTTGAAGGCATAGGATTTTATCATGTGTGGGGCTAAGCTTGCCTTTGTCTGTTGATACTCAAATATAGTACTTCAGATTCATCTGTTTGGCATCATTCATCAATAACCTTCGATGGTGTTGATCTCGGTTTTCAATGTTGTACTCGATCTCGTTGCTCACATCAACTACGAGGACTACTGAGAAGAAGCAGAAATACTGAAAAGAAAAGCAACAATCAACACATAGAATCGGTGCAATGCTCAAGCAAGGATGATGATATGACAAGTTAAATGGAGTGGAAATGTAACCCTAAGGCATGCTTGGCCATTTTAAACAGGGTCTGAGGGGTACGAACCCTAGAATAGGGGGAACCTCGGAATCACCTATGGGGGTTCAAATGTTCTTCTAATTAAACTTGCAATTTTAGCTGTTTAGCAATTCATGATTATGAGTCTATTGTTTAGATCTCATTTTTCTGAACATTTTGATATATTATACATATTTTTCTGATTTAAAATGAATTAGTTATGATTTTCCCAATTTTAATCCTTTTTAAATCATTATTAAAACAATTAAACATTTTTGGAATTTATTGAATTATGTTCCAGCTGGCCCCACATGTCAGACTATTATTAATTTCATAAATCATTTCCAAAAAGATTAAAAACCTGACATTAGGGACCCACCTGTCAGCATTTTTATTTATTAAAACAATTTACATAAATTATTGAAACAAAAGAAAAAGGCTTATGACATAGGCATGATGTCAGCCGGTGGTTGATCCTCAGATCAATGATCGATACGTCGATCAATCAAGCGCGGGATTGCGGGGCAGGCACGGTTCGATTTAGTGCCTCGCGCTAGGCCAGAAACTGGCGGCGCGGCTTGCGGATGGTCGCTAGAGTATGGCCGGCAACGACGAATGGCGGCGGCGACCGGTACTGACAGTGGTGCACGGCAGGACGCGACGGCAGAGCAAAACAGACAGGGAGGGGTAAGGGAGGAGGTCCATAGGGACCAACAGCTCACCACGAAGATGATGGAGGGGTCGCCGAGGCCAAGCGAGGTCAGGAACGGTGGTGATGGCTACAGTGGCACTCGTCGGTGATGGGGAAGATGGGCTCGATTCTGGTGACTCAGGGCATCCCGACAAGCATGCTTCAAGGAGGAGAACAAGAACGACGAGGCGGTTCTAATGGTAGCCTCAGAACGGCGAGGGGTGGTCAGGAACAGCGGGACACCGAAGAAGTCTGGGGGCTAGGGTTCGGCCATGAGGAGGAATGAGGGAGGGAGAGGAAGAGGGAAAGTGGGGCACGGTTAGGGTTACTTGCGGTGACGCAGGGGATCTTGTAGACGTCTGGGGTAGCGGCGGTAATCACGGCACGGCCGGCGGCATCGGGCGGCCTCAGGCGCGCCAGGCAGCTGCTTCCTCCGATGAAGGAAGATGACGAGGAAGAAAGAGGACAAAGGGGTACCGGGCCAAGGGTGGGCTATAGCTGGGCCAGGTTGGGCCGGTTACGGGCGCGCATGAGCGGTAGATAAGAGGAGAAGAGAAGCTAGGTTGCGGCCCAAATAGAGTTAGGATTAGTTTTTTAGTCTAAAAACTCTTTTCTGTTTGAACATTTTTAAAATACTAGGGCTTTGTAAAAGTGTTAAAATACTTGTGGGGCCCTATTAATCCATTTGGGTTCCACATTTTTTTTGTAGTTTTTCAAAATTCAAACTATTTTGAATGTGTTTGAGAGGAAGAAGGAAACTAGGGTTTAGGGTTTCCATTGTTTCCTTTACATGCATTTTAAGGGATGATGCTCATGAATGCACAAACAAAGTCCTAATTATGATTTAACTAAAACTAGGGTGTTACATAACTGCCTTGAGGAGCTCTGAATCCTTGGTTGAATTGGGAAGTAGTGTTATATGGATTTCCACTCTTATGGGAGAGGTTAGGATGATTCTTCTAGCCAGGATTATATCTGTGTGACAAGGGGTTTTGTCCCTGAGTATAATTCACTTCTGAAATTGATGATTCCGGCATCAAGCTAGGACATTCATGAGTTTGGTGGCCTGGATTTCCACAAGCTTGGCAGTTAGAGGCAATGTGCACTGAAGAAACTACACATGCTCTGTCAGACATAATGCTTGAGAGCTGCTTGGTTATAATATCCAATTGGGCTACCACTGCATCATTATTAGACTATTTGTACATACCATCTAGAGGAGTGTGCACCACTCTTTCATTTGTCCAAGAAAAATCATGGGATGCCATTCTCTCAATCAACTATGTGGCCTCATCAAGAGTCTTTTTCATAATGCCTCCACCTGCAGCAGAATCCACATGGGATCTTTTTTGTGGTGTTAGGCCCTTATAAAATGCCTACAGAATTAACCAATGTTCTTGACCATGATTTGGGCACATCTTGATCAAGCCCTAGAGTCTCTGTCATGCATCATAAAGTATTTCACCATCAAATTGCAGGAATCTGGTGATTTTGTCTCTGTATTCTGCAGCTTTTGTTGGTGGAAAATATCTTCCGTATAATGCTTGGAGCAGATGTGCCCAAGTATCCTTCTGATGATCTGGCATTGCATTAAACCAAAGCTTTGCTCCATCTCTTAGAGAAAATGGAAATAACTGCATCTTGATGTAATCATGAGGGACACTATTGTATTTCAAAGTGTTGCAATATTCCAAGAAGTTTCTGATATAAGTATGAGGACTCTCAATAGCAGTACCACCAAACTGGTTATGCTAGACTGTAGAGCAGGCTTGAGATCAAAATTATTGGCTTGAATTGCTAGTTGTGCCACCTATGGATTCTGTTCTTGAGGTATCCATAGGTCACGAAGAATTATTTCGCCCAGCTTGGCTTCTCTTCTTCTTCTTCTGAAGGTTCTTTCAATTTCAGGGTCAAAGGGTGCTAGTAGTGATTCATCAGTTTGTTGCATGAAACAAATTCCTGCAACTGGACTTGAGTTCTAATGGCTACACACAACCACAGCCAAGAACTTGATCAAGGGTTAGCGCAAAAAATCTGCAAGAGGAAATTATATCTAGCAAAATCTAAAAGGAACTAATAACTGAAAATAAGAGGATCTAGTCTACAATACTAACATGATTACTAATATCCAATCCCCAGCAATAGCGCTAAAATGATCAATGCCAAATATAGAGAAATGTCATGTTCTAACTTAGGGACCGGATTACAAGTGATCAACAATTTGTTACAGCTAAACCTAATGAATCAATTGGCCTGGATAGGAAATAAAATGCACTTAACGAATCCACTACTATTTTTGGGTTTTCTCTAAGAATCACAATGAAACTAAACACATAGAATTAACACACACACTGAAGAACCGCAGGGAAATGAAAGAGAATTATTACTAACATGAATTACTACTAACAGACAACACCAAATTTAGTTAACAACTGAACCAACAGAGTGAACAACTCACATGCAATTGGTCAAACAAGTTATGATCATCTCGAACTACATCACAAATTCTATAGAAACACGGGGATCCATCGAACGACCTAGTCACACTGCTGCTATCTAGAAGGTCCCAAGTTTGCAGCAATAAGGGTTTAAGGAGAGATTTACAGCGATGGTGCTCACTTGGGACCTCTATCTAGCAGTAGAGTGACCAGGTAGTTGGAGAGGAGAAGAAGAACTTGAAGCTGGACAATAATGGAAGAAGATCATCGGCATTGTCCTCGATCGGTTAGGTAGCCAGCACCATCTTCATTCCGATATCAATCTAGGGAAGAAGTCCTTGCTCTCCATGCTGCCTTCTTCTTGCATGCTCGCTGATGCCTCTCTTCCTCGGTCATCATCCACTATATGTGTTGGTCTTGTGTCAAAGTAGTTGGGGCTTTTCCTTTCCCTCCATCGGGTTATTCTCTTCTTTCGCAAGCAGATCCTCGTCTTGTGGATGAATTTGGTGCCTTTTCGTACCAGCTGTAGAATTGAAGGAGTCTGAAGTGAAATGTGGTATATGTGTGTATTTAAGCATGGAATAATGGATTTATAGCAAGAAAAGTGATAAAAGCACTATAGAAATAAAGAAATATGGTGTAATAATGTGTAGAAATTCAAAGTATATCACATATCAATAAGAACTTCCATATTATGTTTTAATATGATATTTTGACGTGATAAAAGTCGTTTAAATAATTCTCCACACACCTGGGTAAAAGGGGGACGCAAGGAGAAGCATCAGATCCCATAACGAGCATTGGTACGGGTTAACATGTCTGACAGTCCGCCCATACGGACCACCATTGGCCTTGCCTTATCAAATACTTTCACCTATCACAGACGGATCCGAGATCTCACATTCACAGACACCAGAAACACTGAAACTTCACCTTTAGAAGGGATCTGGAGGAGAAACTAGCAGGAATGCATCATCCTCACTGCTACACAGATCGTTGGAGGACAATACACCATCCCCTTCACCATCAACCGCCACATCCTCATCATCTACATCATTCCTTCATCCTACTTATCGTAGTTAGTTGTATTAGCAATTGATATTGTGGATTTGTATTCGAATTTATCCATTCACTTTCATTCCATCTGCATAGTTATGATGATGTTGTTGATTACCTCCATGTGTGAGTAGTTTACCTTGTTCTTAGGGTGATGGATAAACCCTAGAAATATTATAATACGAAATGAATGTGATCTATAACTTAGTGCTATGAATATGTGTTAGTTCTCTCCCTAGATATTATATGAAGTTGACCATGTAATATTTTCCTTTGGGACTAGAGAGGGAATTACCCATGGAAGTATGGAATTATGTACGGCGTGAAGTGACACACCGTGCTTGGTGGTTTACCAAATGGAAAAGGGGGATAAGGAGGGATTCACTAAGATCACATCGATATCCACAAGGTAACCCTTAATTGCAATGGATCCATAGGTGGTTGCCAAAGATCGTTGTAGTGGTTATTTAGAGATGTGATGACCGATGGTTTTTTGGGCACATCTTATTATGGTGCTCTCCCACACATATCATAAGAGGAGATATAGATTTATCCTACTCATAGTTAATACCCATGCTAGAGGTTTATCCTAAAACCTCGAGAACATTTAGCCTTACTGAAGTTCCACTACAGTTCTCACTACTCTCGTTTACTTTACTACAATCTTTACTTCTACGCAAACAAACCAAACTCTCTTTTAAAACACTCTTTACTTGAAATCAAGGAAATCTCCAAGTATCCTTTGATAGATAGAAACAAGGGTCATAAAGATCTCTACCAATAGATCTTTGTGGTTCGATACTATTACTTTTGAAACTAGCTACAATTGATCTGTGGACTTGCAGTCATCAGAGACCAACATGGAGTCGGTGATGTGCACTAGTGGCAACGACGGTGCTACAGAGAGAGGCCCAGTTGAGGGAGCAACGATGAGTGGCACTGAGGGAATTACCACCGGTAGCGAGGGAGTCGGGGCTCCAGAGGAGGGATCGGCCATTGTGGCGACGATCGGGGATGACGGCGTAAGTTTGTGCGGAAGCGTTAGATAGTGGATAGGTCAAGGACTAGATATGGTACCATAAAAACTATATGAATAATAGGATTTTGGTGGATAGCTCGTGTTAAAGTATGATCCAAATTCATTAAGGAGGCTAACTTTTGATGAGTGGAGCGAGGCCCGTCGATATATATCATTGAAGACCTAGGTTTCCACCATTATATATACTTCTTGTAAGCCACCGACTGGGATAAGTTGCATATGTGAAAATCCCTAGAGTTGTGTAAACACTCCCCGATATAGTAAAGTTTCGCTAGCTAGCGCCCCTGGTTTTTTCCTCTCTTTGTTGGAGAGGTTTTTCCACGTTAAATCTGTGTCCCCTGCTGTGATTTCATTCTTTGTTATTTGATTTTCATGAATCTAACAAGTGGTATCATAGACCTAGGTTCTAATCTAGGGTTTGCGACATGTCGTCATTGAAGTTCGATCTACCACAGCTGGACTACACTACAAGATTCTCCTTGTGGCAGGTGAAGATGCGGGTGATTCTCGCCAACACTTCAAATCTAGATGAACCGCTAGATGGTTTCGATGGAAAGGATGCTAAGGATTGGTATGGTGAGGAGAAACAGAAGGACCGTAAAGCTTTGTCTTTGATTCAACTTCAACTGTCCAATAATATTTCGCAGGAAGTGTTGGCAGAGAAATCTGTTGCTGCCCTTTGGGCAAAACTTAAAATGATCTCTATGTCAAAGGATCTAACCAGTAAGATGCATGTGAAGATGAAGTTGTTCTCACATAGATTGCAAGAAGGTCTATCAGTAATGAATCACTTATCTAGTTTTAAAGAGATTGTTTCAGACTTGCAGTCTATGGAAGTAAAGTATGATGATGAGGATTTAGGTCTTCTACTCTTATGCTCGTTGCCTAGTTCCTATAAAAATTTCTGTGATACAATATTGTTGAGTCGTGATGACCTAACCCTTGCCGAAGTATATGACACCCTCAAATAGAGGGAAAAGATGAAAACTATGGTGCAGGCAGATGGGTCGTCATCCAAGGCTGAAGCTCTTCAGGTTCGTGGAAGGCCCGAGCATAGGAATAACACCGATGGCAATAGAGATAAGAGCAAGCATGGCAGAAGTCGTTCAAAGTCCAAGGGAAAGGACAAGTTCTGCAGGGATTGTAACAAATCTAATCATGTTATTGATGATTGTTGGAAGCTACAGAACAAGGAAATGGAACTTACCAATTGAAAGATAAGTCTAAAAGTGTTGGTAAGGCTGCTATTGTTTCTGGTGATAGTTCTGATGGTGAATGATTAGCCGTTTTTGCTGCTTGTGCTTCTCATGTTGATGAATGGATACTTGATACTGCATGTTCATTACATATTTACTGTAACAAAGATTGGTTTAGTTCATATGAGTCTATGCAGACTGGAGATTTTGTGCATGTGGGGAACGACAACCCGTCCATATTGTCGGCATTGGATCTGTTAAGACCAGGACACATGATGGCATGACACGTATGTTGAATGAGGTGAAGCACATACCAAGCATGGCCAGAAATTATATCTCTGTGAGTACCATGGATGTTGATGGATACAAATACGCCGGTGGGTGTAGATTTCTAAAGGTATCAAAAGGTTCTCTTATTCACAAGATAGGTGATATGAATTCTGCTAAGTTATATGTTCCTAGAGGTAGCACTTTTCCTAGTATTGCTGCTGCTGTTACTTCTAATGATTCTGATGATTGTGGTAAAACAAATCTTGGGCATATGCATCTTGGGAATATGAGCAAACATGGCATGGAAGAGTTGGTAAAGAGAGAGTTGATTGATGGTTGCAACTTGAGTAAGTTTGAGTTCTGTGAGCACTGTGTTTTTGGTAAGCATAAAAGAGTTAAATTCAATGCTTCTGTTCATACCACCAAAGGCATATTAGATTATGTGCATGCTGATGTATGGGGACCTTCCTGTAAGACTTCTATTGGTGGTGCTAATTACATGCTCACTATTATTGATGACTACTCAAGAAAAGTGTGGCCTTATTTTCTGAAACATAAATCTGATGGTTTTGATGCTTTTAAGAAGTGGAAAGTTATGGTTGAAAACAAAACTAAAAGGAAGGTAAAAGTACTACATATTGATAATGGTATGGAATTCTGTTCTAATGAGTTTGAGGAGTTTTGGAGTAAGGATGGTATGATCAGGCACCACACCATCCCTTACACTCCTCAGCAAAATGGCGTGGCTGAGCGCATGAACAGAACCATCATCTCGAGGGTCACTGTATGTTGTCCAATGCAAGTATGCATAGATGTTTATGGGCTGAAGCAGCCAACACATCGTGCTACCTCATCAACAGGCCACCTTCCATTCCACTTGACAAGAAAACTCCCATTGAGGCATGGTCAGGTTTGCCTGCTGATTATTTAGAGTTGGGAGTTTTTGGTTGCATTGGATATGCTCACATTGATAATGGAAAGTTAGAGCCTAGAGCTGTCAAGTGAATATTTCTTGGTTATGGTTCAGGAATTAAAGCATATAAACTATTGAATCCTGAAACTAAAAGGGTTTTGTTGAGTAGGAATGTTGTTGTAGCACCCCGGGTAAAACCACTACTAGAAAATCGCTTGTTATTTTACTACTTTGTGCATTGCATCATCATGACAACATGCTCATGTCATCATGCCACATTGCATTTGAGCATCGTCATCATCATGCATATGTTTGCCTAACATTATTTTTCTAGAAGCCTAGTTTATTTTCTAATTATTATTCCCCTTCTCTAATTCAAATTAAAACTCCGGCCTCTTCCAGATATTTTGTTTTGTCTAAAAACTGTTTGCGAAAGGTTTTATAAAATAAAACATTTTATTAGGGGGAGTCAGCCGGCCAGGCCAAAGGACCAGCCAGCCAGACTACTAACCAACGGTCAACCAAACCATAGCCTAACCCTAACCCTAGACCCACCTAACCACCTACCAACCCAGCTAACCCCAACCGGTCCACACCCATCGCACCAACCCACGTGTGTCGCAACGCACTCGAGCGTACACGCAGCACGCAGCGGTCGCTCCCCCATGAACCACCCCACCACCTCATCTCACCCTGCACCCACCTTGCTACCCGATGCTCCCGCACATAGTGGCCCGTATGCGACCTACCCCACCTAGTGATGCTAGCGCATGCTAACAACCTCCTCGCGACATGGCCCATCCCTGATCCCCAGGCAAGTCGGCCCCACCATGAATGACGCACCCTGCTCCTTGCTTCCACATCCACCTACCCTGCAAGCCCAGTGATTCCCTGCCTCGCTCGACCCTCCCTGGCACTGCCACCACCCTCATCTTCCTGAGATACTACACCATCGCATGTCGTCCGTGTCCGTGCCTCCGTTCGCTCCCTGACATTGTCGTCCATCTCGCCGCTCGGCTCGCTCATCCCCGTCGAGCCCTGCTCCCCGACCTCGCGGGCTGCACCGCCCCAAAGCCCCTGGCACCGCCGCTCGTGGCCCCCCGCGTGCTCGCCCATCCCTCTGCCCCATGCTCTGTCTATGGCCCTCGACGGCCTGGCCTCGTCGTGCACCTCCCCTGTCGTCCATCGTTCGCCGGACGTCGTTGTTCCCCACCCTGAGCACCTCCGCGAGCTCCACCATGCGAACCCCTGTTGTTCCTTGCCTCTTCTCTGGCTATCCCCCACTGGTCGTGTTGCCGCCTCACGCCTCGCCACACCTCGTCTCCTCCTCCGTCGCGCCGCCTTCCTCCTGCAAGCCCGCGACACCGTGCTCTACCGCCTTGAGCCTGCAAGCTCCGGCCCTGCTGTCCTTCATCTGCGTCGCTCGCCACCAGGAGTCCCGCTCCAGCGTGCGCTCTTCTGCCAGTTTCACTGCTTGTGTCGGTGGTGCTCTCTACAGGTTGTTCAATGAGCACCTATGTGATAATCATCGTGACGCAATTCCCAAAGCCGCACCACAGTGCTCTCCAAAGATCACTGGTATTGATTCCAAGACCATCATCGATAAGGCCGCAATCGAGAACCACTCCATGTTTCGATTTGACAAGATCTTCGCCATCACGGGTAACGTGATGTCGCCCGATGAACCATGTTGTTGCCAAGATCGTCTACCACGATAGACACCTGAAGATGGACCCATTGGAATCTGAGGAGGAAACCGAAGATCTTCGTACACGGAACCTGAAGATCTCCTTCATGGGTTGGATGGAACTGTCATGACCTTCTGCAGGGATTCGAAGACCAAACCTCGAGACCCCAGATCTGAAGCCCGATCCCTTGAAAACCCCAAGATCTCCGGACCGCCATGTGTGACCCCTTTTTTTGAGCCCCATATTTTCTAATGACATATATTTGTTGCATATTAATTGAACCTGTTTGCATACATATTGTGGGTGTTTGGTCGTATTTCGACGATTCACGTAAATTAAATATGGAGATCATATGCAGGTAAATATAGTCTTATATTGGCTCCATTTAAATTTGTGTAGCGAACTGATGCCATGATTTGCCTTGTTAAGTCAACATTTAATTGCAGGATAGATAGACAACTTGAACCTTCTAATTAATTGTCGGGACCCCGGTTCCGCTTAATATTTCCTAGTTGCATCGCATCTTTGCCATGTCATGCATCATGTCGAATCTTCTACCGTAGTATTAAATAGTGCATCCGGTGTTTCTTTTAGTGGTTTGCTTCTTCATGGATTAGGCCGATGAATTGACGCGAGCGTCGACAAGTCCTTCGGATAATGTATCTTCGGCTATGTTTACCAGGGGAGCATTCTCCCCCTTTCTACCTATTTTACATTTATAGTCTTTATTTCCTCCCGTTGATCTATTGCTATCTGTGTTGCGATGCTTTAGTTTCTGTACTAGTTATATCCCTTGTAGCCTCTATATTGCCTTGGACACCTCCTATGGCATGTTGTCTGGTAGACAGTTGGCCTTGCGAGTCGTAGTTGCTTGCTCAGGTGTTGGCCCGAGTTGTCGAGTACCAAAATTGTTGGAAGGTTGCCATATGCTTTATGTTGCAGATGATCATGAATTTAATTACATCTTGATATTAAAATGATGGGAATAGATATAACTAATGCAGAGGCACCGGTGGGTAATAGCTAATATTTGGTTTTAAATCGCTCACTTGTGTCTCGTAGGCCCCGAGTAGTTGATATTCGTTCCTTGACTATCGCACGATCCACATGTGGGAGACTCTATGGATCCCCCTTCGCTTGAGCTTGATTCACATCTTATTTCTTGGGGCCACAAACTAGTTTGGGGCTTTATTACTATCCTATACTGATGACATGCTTTACTGCTTTATTTACTATTGCGCGTGGAGCACCTGTACTGTTTTGGATCGTGGCACGATTTCGCGGTATCGACAAGCCCAGTCACACATTCGGGTTCCCAGTCATTTACATCCATTCTCGCAAACCCTGAGTCCGTCTCGGAGCCGGCCAACTTGTTGTGGGTAGCTTAGTGGGGTGGCCCTGAAATAATTTTTGAATCCTGTGAATGCATTGTCGTGAGGCCTCGTTGCTTTTTATTTGGTTCTTCACGAGGTTGATTGTGCGTGTGTTGCTATTTGTGCACCCCTACAGGGTAAATCTTTTAGAAAAGCCGTGTCCGTGGTTATGAATTTGATTGTGTGTGTGTTACTACTAGGAGCACAGTGTCTCAACCGTAGACAACTATAACTAAAGTAGTGTTATAAATTTGACTTTGGTATGACTAGTAATCAGATCCACTACAATGGAATGGATAATAAAAGTGTCAACAACTGATAGAACTAGGGTGTCTCATGCTAATTGTATTTGAGTAGTAAGTATTGCAACTACAACAAAATGGTTAGCTAAAACTGCCCACTACTTATGATATCAGGATGACTCATGCTATCTATATCTGACTAGCAAGTGCTACAACTATAATGGGATGAATAAAACTGCCAACTGTGTGAGTTCCTCAGTTTGACTTCCTTGTTTTCTCTCGAGGGGTATATACCAGGATGGGTATGTTTGGTGTTAGTATCAGGTTGGTTTCGAATAGGTCTATCTTATCCCTCTCTGATAGCCGATAGTTGTATCGAGACTCTATAGGTTGGGTAGTGCATGCTTCGCTACCGCGTTAGTCCACCATACCTATCTGGCGAGATCCACCAAATTCTAGACTCGGCGTGTACTAGCCTTAGTACTGGCCGCTCTCCTTTTTTCCTTTTCCCTCTGTCGACACCCCTTTTTTTAGCAGGTTTGAGATCAACATCGTTAACGGGGTTACCCTTCCGGCTTGTGTGGGGCCCCTAGATTAGTCCTCTGAGAATCCCTATATGCATACACCATGATCCCATGATCAATTTGTCGTGGCACATAACCGACAAGTATCAAAGTAAACATCCATTACTTAAGTGAATACATGTCATACCTTATTTGCCATTAAGGCTACACCAATCAATCATCAACGGAACTTCAGCAAAGCGTAGAGCCCGAGCCATGTCTCAACCTACATGCAACTGACTAGGAGAACGTCCTAGCTCGCATAGTTGTCAACATCACCTTCTTCTTGATATCTGACCAAGTTAATAGCCAGGGACAATGCCAATGAGTACTTTGAATATACTCGCAAACCACCTTCCTTTCTTTCCGACCATCCCATGGTCAAAACATTTCCAAAGCCTTTGCTTTTCTAAAAATCCCTTTTTAAATCAAAACCAGCACCGCTCTACAGCAACATTCCCAACCGTCCATAATTGTGGACACGGCTATTCGAATAGATTTAGACTCTGCAAAGGTTATACACTTTACCCACAAGATTCGATACATCTGCAATGGTTCACCCTGAATCGTCACACACCAGTATGCGGGGTTCGGAAAATCAAACATAACCCTCGGAAAGTCCACTCTAACATGGTCCTACCCTATGAGTTGTTCCCCTCAAGACCGGGATGTCTGGATCCACAGACCAACCGGAGCACCCCACTTAGACCTGGAGGGGGCAGTTTCAATGAAGGGTGATATGTCCATTTTGCATCACTATTCTATATCATAATTTTGTTGGGTCTGCAGCATAGAAAACAAAAAATTTCCTATGGTGTGAACTACACGCCAAGATCTATCTACTAGGTACAAAGCAAACGGATGGACATACATCCATAGAGAACTTACCCTCGAAGACAACGAGCTTTGTTAACGAGTAGAAACTTGTGGTTGATGTAGCCGTACACTTGCCGATCTCAAGATCGTGAGGAAGTCCGAGCGCCGCAAATCAGTAGCGCATCCGCACTCGCACACACGTTCAAGCCACCGGACAACCTCCACCTCCTCGCTCCAGCGATCTAGCGGAAGCAGCAACTCCTTCCAGACCAAATGCCACCGGGAACATATATCTCGCTAATCCGAGACCATGGGGGAATAATTCTAGAGAGGGAGAGAGATCCTTCACAAGGAGGTGTGAGGATGAAGGAGGGAATGGGTGGCCTTTTATAGGAGGGGGGTGCCCCCTCTCTCCATGGCCGGCGCATGGGGGGTGACCCCTCACCTCCCCCATTCATGTGGTGGTAACTCCTCCACATTAAAATGCCTCTTCACATTCCCTTTTAAACTCTCCACTTTAAATGCATTAAGTTTCTCCAAATTTAATGCTCTCTCATTTAATAAAACTCTTTTATTAAATTTATTCAGAATTTTGTTATTTACTTTAATTAACAAACATTCACATATAGCCCCTTGCAATATTTCAATATCACATGCAGAACCACCTTCTGCAATTTCACCCGAAACAATTTCCGGTTTCTATTGAAATAATTCCTGCGCTTTGCAATTCTTTCGTCTGAAACATATGTGCTCCAAAATGGTGTCCGGTAACTCTTAAGTGTGCCACCCTACGGTTCGTGAATAATGCAGACATGATCGAGACCCTTCTCCGATTAATAATCAGCAGCGGGACCTGGAGATCCGTACTGACTCCTACACATTCAACGATGACTCCTGTGATCGTGAGAACATTTAACACTTGTAACTAAATCCCTTTGTCTCTCGATATATTACATGTCTGAGATTCGATCATCGGTATCTCCATACCTAGTTTGATCTCGCATCACATGCACTCTTTTCTCGTTCCCGTGATATAACATTCTAGTGATCACATCACTTGCTTGCAAGCTATCCTAATGTGATATCACCGAGAGGGCCTAGAGTATATCTATCCGTCATCTGGATTGACAAATTCCACTCTTTATCCATGAGCCTCAACATAACACCTTCGTAGCACTGAACCCATCTTTATAGTCACCCTGTTACAGTGTGACGTTTGATGTTATCAAGATAATCTTTCGGTGTTAGCAATTAACATGATCTCATGGTCTAAGGATAAAGATTACTTCGTATGATGTTATAGCAATATAAACACAATGACTTGATCGTAATGCTATACTTCGGATGAATGTTCATCACATCATTCCTCCAATGGTGTGACCTTGTTATTAACAACATCCAATGTCCATGATCAGGAAACCTTGATCATCTTGTTAATCAACAAGCTAGTCTATAAGAGAGGCATGACTAGGAACCCTTTTTGTTTATTAAACACACACGTATTGAGGTTTCCTATCAATACAATTATAGCATGCAAAATAAACATCTATCATATACAAGGAATACATAATAACAACTTTATTATTGCCTCTCAGGGCATATTTCCTTCAGTCTCCCACTTGCACTAGAGACAATAATCTAGTTCACATAGTGATAAATCTAACACCCATGGAGTTCTGGTGTTGATCATGTTTTGCCCTAGGGAGTACTTTAGTCAACGGATCTGCTACGTTCAGGTCCGTGTGCACTTTACAAATCTTTATATCTCCATCCATGACATGTTCGCGGATGGAGTGAAACCGGCGCTTAATATGCTTGGAATTCTTGTGAGACCTTGGTTCCTTGGCGTTGGCTATGGCTCCATTGTTGTCACAATAGATCACCATTGGGTCCAACGCACTGGGAACCACACCCAGTTCCGTAATGAATTATTTCATCCAAACTGCTTCCTGTGCCGCTTCTGAAGCAGCAACATATTCCGCCTCCATTGTTGATCCAGCCACCACAGGTTGTTTGGAGCTCCTCCAACTAACTGTTGCTCCGTTCAAGAGAAATACGTATCCGGATGGAGACTTAGAGTCATCCAGATCAGTGTCAAAGCTAGCATCGACATAACACTTAGCGACTAGCTCTTCTTCACCTCCGTATACAAGAAACATATCCTTAGTTCTTCTCAAGTACTTAAGGATATTCTTGACCGCTATCCAGTGTTCCGAACCTGGATCAGATTGGTACCTACTAGTCAAACTAATAGCATGTGCCACATCTGGTCTTGTACATAGCATGGCATACATTATAGAGCCTATGGCTGAGGCATAGGGGATCTTATCCATTATCTCTCTTTCTTCCACCGTAGCCGGACTTTGAGTCTTACTCAATGTCTTGCCTTGCAACATAGGTAAGAACCCCTTCTTACTTCCGTCCATATTAAACTTCTTTAATATCTTATCAAGGTATGTACTCTGCGATAGCCCAATTAGGCGTCTTGATCTATCTCTATAGATTTTAATGCCTAATATATATGAAGCTTCACCAAGGTCCTTCATCGAAAATTTGCTGTTTAGATAACTTTTAACACTATTTAAAAGATCTAAATCATTTCCAATCAATAATATGTCATCCACATATAATATCAGAAATGCCACATTGCTCCCACTCACTTTCTTGTAAATACAAGTCTCTCCATAAGTTTGGACAAATCCAAACTCTTTGATCACCTCATCAAAGCGGAGATTCCAACTTCGTGATGCTTGCTTCAGTCCATAGATGGATCGCTGAAGTTTGCACACCTTATTAGCATCCTTAGGATCGACAAAACCCTTAGGTTGTATCATATACAACTCTTCTTCAATATTACCATTGAGGAACGCCGTTTTGACATCCATCTGCCATATTTCATAATCGAAATATGCATCAATTGCTAACATTATCCTAACCGACTTAAGCATCGCTACGGGAGAGAATGTCTCATCGTAGTCAACTCCTTGAATTTTTCGAAACCCCTTTGCGACAAGTCGAGCCTTATAGATGGTCACATTACCATCAGCATCAGTTTTCCTTTTGAAAATCCATTTGTTCTCAACGGCCTTTCGGTCGTGAGGTAAGTCCACCAAGTTCCAAACTTGGTTCTCGTACATGGATTCCATCTCGGATTTCATGGCTTCTAGCCATTTGTTGGAATCCGGGCTCATCATCGCTTCTTCATATGTCGCAGGGTCATCCATTTCATCAATCATGAAATTCATAACAGGATTGCCGTACAGTTCAGGAGCTGCACGTGTCCTGCTTGACCTACGAGGTTCGGTAGTGTCCTCTTTCGGAGTTTCATGATCAATATCATTAGCTCTCTCTTCATTAGGTGAAGTCAACTCCGAAACAACTTCTGGAGCTGTGCTACTCGCCATTTCATGAAGAGAAGTTTCAATAACCTCTTCGAGTTCTACCTTCCGACTACTCACACCTTTCGCGAGAAACTCCTTCTCAAGAAAGGATCCATTCTTGGCAACAAAGACCTTGCCCTCGGATCTGTGATAGAAGGTATACCCAATCGTTTCCTTAGGGTATCCTATGAAGACGCATTTTTCCGCTTTGGGTTCGAGTTTATCCGGTTGAAGTTTCTTCACATAAACATCGCATCCCCAAACTTTAAGAAATGATAGCTTAGGTTTGTTTCCAAAGCATAATTCATACGGTGTCTTTTCAACGGATTTAGATGGTGCCCTATTTAAAGTGAATGTAGTGGTTTCTAGTGCATAACCCCAAAATGACAGTGGCAAGTCAGTCAGAGACATCATAGATCGAACCATATCCAATAAAGTACGATTACGACGTTCTGACACACCATTACGTTGTGGTGTTCCGGCAGGCGTGAGTTGTGAAACTATTCCACAGTCTTTCATATGTGTGCTAAACTCGTAACTAAGATACTCTCCTCGACGGTCGGACCACAGAAATTTGATCTTTTTGTTATGATGATTTTCCACTTCATTCTGAAATTCTTTGAACTTTTCAAAAGTTTCAGACTTGTGTTTCATCGAATAGATATACCCATATCTACTCAAATCATCCGTGATAGTAACAAAATAACGATATCCACCTCACGCCAACACACTCATTGGTCCACACACATCAGTATGTATGATTTCCAATAGATCTGTCCCCCGTTCCATTGAACCGGAAAACGGCGTTCTAGTCATCTTGCCCATAAGGCATGGCTCACATGTATCAAATGTTTCAAAATCATGTGATTCCAAAAGTCCATCAGAATGGAGTTTCTTCATGCGTTTAACGCCAATATGACCTAGACGGCAGTGCCACATATATGTAGATATATCATTATCAAGTTTAATCCTTTTAGCATCAACATTATGAATATGCGTAATACTGTTGGAGATATGCCCAAGAGGCAATAATAAAGTGGTTATTATCATATCTTCATACTTATGATAAATGTTTACATACCATGCTATAATTGTATTAACCGAAAACATTAATACTTGTGTGATTTGTAAACTAAAATAAGAGTCCCTAGTAAAGCCTCTTGTTAAACTAGCTTGTTGGTTAATATATGATCATTGTTTCCTGATCATGAACATAGAGATGTTATTAACAACAGGGTCATATCATTAGGAGAATGATGTGATGGACATACTCCTATAGATAAGCGTAGCATAAAGATCAAGTCATTTCAATAGTTCATTTGCTATATGCTTTCTGATACATAGTAACCTAATTCCTTCGACCATGAGATCATGCATATCACCTTTACCGGATGGATGCTTTGATGTCATCAAACACCACACCGTAACAGGGTGGCTATAAAAGTGGCATTGAGTGTTCGGAAAGTATTGGTTGAAACACATGGATCAAGAGTGGGATTTGTCCATCCACATGACGGATAGATATTCTCTGGGCCCTCTCGGTGAAATGTCATCCAATTAGCTTGCAAGCATGTGACTGGGTCACACGGATCACATATCAGGAACGAGAAAAGAGTACTTATCGATGTGAGGTTGAACTAGGTATGAAGAGATACCGATGATCATAAACCTCGGATAAGTAACATATCGTGAGACAAAGGGAAATTGGTATCGTATGTAAGTGGTTCATTCGATCGCAAAGTAATCGTAGAAATATGTGGGAGCCATATGAATTTCCAGATTCCTCTATTGGTTATTGTTCGGAGAAGTGTCTCGATCATGTCCGCATAATTCACGAACCGTAGGGAGACACACTTAAGGATTCGACGTTGTTTGAGTAGTTATGGTATTATGAGAAAGAGACCGAATGTTGTTCGGAGTCTCGGATGGGATCCGGGATATCACGAGGTGATCCGGAATGGTCCGGAGAATAAGATTCATATAAGGAAAGTCCCATTTCGGAGTTGGGGAATGGTTCCGGTGTTTTCATCGGGAACATTCTAGAAGGTCCCGGAATGTCCGGAACTCCGGAAGGGGAAGGGTACATGAATGTGTCATTACATATTGGAATGATTGCATCATGTACTAAGTGTTCTCGCTGTCCAAAATAAAGGGTTTATTTAAATCCTAAATTGAAAAGTCAAACGGCTAGTTTGAAAGTCAAACGGCAATTTTGGGAAGTGGGAAAAGAGGAGGAGTATGAACCCGAGTTGGGGAGGGAGACCTCCTCCAACCGGCGGCCAACTCCAATGCCGAGTTGGGGAGGGACTCCACTCCCTCCCCATGGCGCGGCCAGCCCCTCCCACCTATATAAGGAGGGGCAGGGCTCCCTCCTATACACACAAGTTCCTATCCTCTAAACTAAACCCTAGACCTAAACCCCGGTTTAGAGCTATTTCGGTTTAGAGCCTTCTAATTGGTTTAGAGCCTTCTAATTGGTGTGTCTAATTACTAGACCACTAATAGCCTCTCATAAGCTCCACCATACCGCACCGCTTAAGGCGAAGCCTGCGGGATTTCCCTCTACCTCCGGTACCACGCCAGTTGTCTTCGGAATCGCGAGAGTGCTACAACCTCCACTTTTCTTTGGAACAAGGGAGAGGAAGGTCTTCGTAAATCGAACGTGTGACCGATTGAGGCGCCGCTTACGTGGCGCTGGAAGGATCGTCTACACGATCTTGAGATCGGAAAGAGTACGACTACATCACCCACGAGAATCTGCTCTCGTTAACCGCTTTGGAATCTTCGAGGGTGAGTTCCTCTATCGACTCGTTGCTACAATCTAGTAGATAGATCTTGGCTTGTTTGTTTGTATGCGATAGAAAATTTTGTTTTCCATGCTACGAACCCCTACAGTGGTATCAGAGCCGTGTCTATATGTAGATCTGTTGCACGAGTAGAACACAATGGTCATTGTGGGCGTTGATGCTTTTATTATCGATTACTTCTTGTGTACTTTGCATCTTGCGGTATGTTGGGATGAAGCGGCCCGGGCTAACCTTACATGACATCGTTCATGAGACCTGCTCCACGCTTGACATGCAACTTGTATTGCATAAGTGGCTTTATGGTGCCTGTTTCTCCTAGCATAGTTAAGATCCAATTTACAACGGGTAATCAACAATGCTAGTATCAATGTTGTGGTTCTTGTTCGTAAGTTAGAACGACACTTATTGAAAGCCCCAAACCACGTAAAATATGCAAAGAAAGTAGAGGCGTCTAACTTTGTTTTGCAGGTGGGTGTCTGATGATGTGATATGGCCATGATTGTGATTATATTTGATGTATGCAATGTTCCTTATTGTAAGTTGGCAACCGGTAGGAGCCATATGGTTGTCTTTAATTTTGTTAAGACCTGCGTGTCTATTCAAAATAGTTGTAATAGTTGAAGCTGGTGGACGACAACCATGAAGAAGCGTCATTGACCTTGATGCTATGCGGTGATGATGGAGATCATGTTCGTGTGAAGATGGAGATCGAAAGCACAAGAAGAAAGGCCATATCATATCACATATTATGAATTGCTGTGATGTTAATCCTTTATGCATCTTGTATTGCTTAGTAGACGACGGTAGCATTATAAGATGATCCCTCATGCACATAAATTTCAAGTTCTAAAGTGTTCACCCTTAGTATGCACTGCCAAAGCTTGTTGTTTCAAGCACCACGTGATGATCGGGTGTCTTTGATTCCGCTGGTGAATACAACGTAAGCAAGCCAGTTTTGCTTGCGCGTAGCTAAGGTTTGATCTTGACGAGCCTAGCATGTACGCATATGGCCTCGTGAACACGGATTACCGAAAGGTAGAGCATGAGTCATATAGTAGATATGATGAACATGTCGATTGTTCGCCATTGAAGCTATATCAACTCTCGTGATGATCGGTTTTGATATGGTGGATTTGGTTCATGTGATCACTAAAACAATGTGAGGGATATTGTTTTGAGTGGGAGTTCACCTAGATTAATTTAATTATTAATTAGAACTCAATTTATCATAAACTAAATCAAAGTGAATTTGCATAATTGTTGTAGTCATTGGCATCCGTTTACCACCTTGCGCTTAGTTATAATTGAGATGATAGAACTATAGAATTCTGGTTAGTTACTTTACGAACTGGTATCGTATTGTTTTGAAGTGTTAATCTAAAGTTTAAAGTCCTATTGCAAACTTTCAGTAAGTTCCGGTTACTCCATGAAGTTTAATAATTGGTATTAAAACAAGAGTGACAATTCCAAAGTGTTAGTGTTTGAGTATCATGTTTGTCTCCATGATTCTTGATATTCAAAGGATTGTCTTAATATCAAGGTTATCTAGGATCTGCAAGAGTTGTTTCAGAAACCATGATGTGTGGAAGATATTGTGATATCTGAAACGAAGTTTTGGTTACAACATGATAGAGTATAATATGGCAAAGTCATGTTCTCATGTTTGATGAGAATTTGCAAAAGGTTGGAGACACTAGTTATCCTAATCTTCCAAAAGGTTTTGGAGAGCATCATTATACTCGTGATTCACCGTTATAAGCTAAAAGTAGCTTGGTCATGGACGATTCCATGATGAAGGTGAATATTTGATGTAGGTAAAATGTTTACTACACCAAGAGATTACTAAAGAAAGGAATTTGAAAGAACACCAAATATTTGATAATGGTGATCTACTTCAAAGTGCAAGTTCAAAGACATTGGTATTTAACTATACACACTTTGGACTATGTGTCATAAGTATGACTCCACTATTGATGTTGATAGATTCTTTCAAACAGAAAAGGAAATACTGAAAGAGAATCTCATAAGTATATGGCAGAAAAGAAAAGACTAGAATTGTTCAGTTTAAGTATATAGATGATATACGTGTTATGGCTATATTCTTTGCTTATTAAACAATGTGGTTCTTAAGTATTTGATACTGAATTTGTTGGTGAATCGTCATACCTAAACAACACAATTCATGAACTACAATGGCCTAAGTAACTAGCAAAAGAATATGTGATGATGTTCATCGAAAACAAATAAAGGGTTATTGTGTTGCTCGTTAAACATCAAAGCTTGCCTTCAGGATTTGTTTTATCAGGTATTATGAGAACAAAAGGGTTGTTCAAATAATTGCCGTAATCCATAAAAGATGGATGATTCACAAATCTCGCTGGATAAATCACATCCATAAAACTAGTGCTAAAATTGTCGAAAGACAAATTGATTGAAAGATCACTTAGGAAGTGACATCGCCGTTTAAATTATATTGGAAAGAAAACATGAAGAAACTCCATGGGGATGGAATTTTGGAGTCTTTTGATTTGTGATCAAATGACGTTTGTGAAACTTTCCTAGAGATAATTAAACCTTCGTTCATAGGCCAAAAGGGAATGAATGACTAACTTATTGGAACTTGTGCATATTGTTGTACGAACTCCATTATGTGTAGTCAAGAGCGATGGATTTCAACTTCATATGCTTTCTCCGAAAATTTGAGTGAATATATGAATATTTACTTAATAAGGATGAAGTATGAAATATTTGAAAAGTTCAAAAGACTTTCAAGATGAAGTGCAAAATCATTGTAACAAGAATATAAATAGTTTATGATAAGATCATAAAGGAAGATATTTAAGTTACAAGTTTAGCATAATACCTAAGATTTAAGGAATCGTTCCGTGGATTTGCATTTCCCGAAACACCATAAGAGTATGGAGCATTCGAGATATGTAATTAAACCTTGTTTGACATGGTAAGATCGAAGGTATAATTCATAAAACTGCTATTATATTTTAAAGATTAAAAGCTTTAGAGATTACCGTTTTCCACTGAAAAGAGCTCCATCATAATCCGCTGAAATGACACCATATAAAGTTATGGTTTGGGATAAAACCCAAGTAGTCCTTTCTTAAACATTGGTATGCTATGCATAAGAAAGATGTGTGCAACCAAAGTCGGATGAACCTGTCTTTGTATAAATGTTAAGTATTCCTCCATAAACACCGGAGACAAAAGTGTTTGTCGCTTAGAACGTCAAGTTTCTTTGAGAAGGAATTTTTCGTGAAAAGTTAAGTGGGAGGACAATAGAACTTTGATAAGGTTAAAGGAACCTTAGCTATATGTGCAGAGTTGCGCAACACCGAAAAGTGTTCCGGAGGCAGCAACAATGCTCATGGTTCACGTGCCTCAAAGGTTGTGGTCACGGAGGTCTAAGTTTCTATTGAAACAAGTAGGTTGGATGAACAATCAAATACCAAGATTTGAGGGATGAATCATTATTTGAGAATAATGAACCTACTACATGCAAAGAAGCGATGATGGGCCCTGACTCCGTCAAATGGCTTGAAGCCATATAATCCGTGATAGTTCCATACACGAGAAATCAAGTTTTGAACTTGAAGGACCCTCGAAAAAGGTGTAAGACCTTGCAGTTGTGTTTGGATCTATAAAGAAGTAGACATGGATGTTTCACATCTATGAAATAGTCGACATGTTGGGAAAGAGTTCACAACAATGTTCAAAGGTTGTATATGACAAGATTTGATCTTTCATAGCGATTTTTAGTCTAGACGGATTAATGTAGCAACCACTACATATAATTTGTTATGTGGTAGTAGAATAAACAAAACAAGTTCTTCTAATAGAATGGTTACCTAGGACGTGTGCATGACACGGTCCAAAGGGTTTTGTTAATTCAAAGGATGCTAAAAGCATATGCAAACTTCAATGGTTGAAGTAAGCATAGCGGAGTTGGAATCTTCACTATGATGAAACTGTTAAAAAAGTTTAATTTCATCGGAGACAATGAAGATGCTTGCATTTGCAAGAAATTAAGTGGGAGCGCTAAAGACATGTTTCTAATACATTATGTGGAAGACATATTGTTGATTGGAAATAATGTATCTTTTATTAACACATATTAAGAATTTCATCCCGATGAAAGACTTAGGCAAAACCCAAATATTTGGCATCAATAGACGCTAATATGGTTGTGCTGTATACATAGACGAGATATTGAATGAATTCAATATAGAAACTACAAGAAAGGTTCTTGTTGCACGTAAAGGATTGAAAGAGTTCAATGTTGATGATATATTCAAGTGTATTGGCACTTGGTAAGTGAAACAAAGATTCAAGTATAGATTGATACTTGATGTATGAAATCACAAAGAGTATTTATATCAATCATACTGTGATATGTACAAATCCAGATATGTCCTATGCTATAAATATTATGAGCATATACCATAATGATTCATAAGATGATCATTGGACGATAGTAAGGATATTCTTATGATCTTTTGGAAGAACTAAGAGTATATTATTTGTAGAAGTGACAAATAGATGGTTAGTTCATTGTAAAAGTACTACATTGATACTAGTTTTGTCACAAAGTACAAATTAAGTTTATCTCAATCTAAATTAAGGGTGGCACAATATAATGGAAAGTGAGTTCCATAATGGATTTGGATGAGTTCCAAAGTTAAGACATTGTGACAGATACTACAACAAAAGGCTAAGTATATGACTGCTATTATAGCAGCAAAAGAGGGCATTTGTGTCAAGTAGTTTGTTATCAAACTAGGTGTAGTTCACAATGGATAATACTATGAAGATATATTGTGCGACAATATTATCAACATGTTTTAACCCCAAAGAACTAAAGGTCACACCGAAAGACCAAATCATACAAAGCCATCTCATTAGAGAATGAGTGATGCGTAGAGACGCAAAGACATGCAATTACACACGGACCTGGAAGTGTCAGATCCGGAGATCGGTTAACCACTAGCAATCGTGTACATACAACACCGAAAGCCATAGGTGTTGAAAACACAAAGGTTTGAAACTAGATTATTGACTCTAGTGCAAGTGGGAGACTGTTGGAGATATGCCCAAGAGGCAATAATAAAGTGGTTATTATCATATCTTCATACTTATGATAAATGTTTACATACCATGCTATAATTGTATTAACCGAAAACATTAATACTTGTGTGATTTGTAAACTAAAATAAGAGTCCCTAGTAAAGCCTCTTGTTAAACTAGCTTGTTGGTTAATATATGATCATTGTTTCCTGATCATGAACATAGAGATGTTATTAACAACAGGGTCATATCATTAGGAGAATGATGTGATGGACATACTCCTATAGATAAGCGTAGCATAAAGATCAAGTCATTTCAATAGTTCAATTGCTATATGCTTTCTGATACATAGTAACCTAATTCCTTCGACCATGAGATCATGCATATCACCTTTACCGGATGGATGCTTTGATGTCATCAAACACCACACCGTAACAGGGTGGCTATAAAAGTGGCATTGAGTGTTCGGAAAGTATTGGTTGAAACACATGGATCAAGAGTGGGATTTGTCCATCCACATGACGGATAGATATTCTCTGGGCCCTCTCGGTGAAATGTCATCCAATTAGCTTGCAAGCATGTGACTGGGTCACAAGGGATCACATATCACGGGAACGAGAAAAGAGTACTTATCAGTAACGAGGTTGAACTAGGTATGAAGAGATACCGATGATCATAAACCTCGGATAAGTAACATATCGTGAGACAAAGGGAAATTGGTATCGTATGTAAGTGGTTCATTCGATCGCAAAGTAATCGTAGAAATATGTGGGAGCCATATGAATTTCCAGATTCCTCTATTGGTTATTGTTCGGAGAAGTGTCTCGATCATGTCCGCATAATTCACGAACCGTAGGGAGACACACTTAAGGATTCGACGTTGTTTGAGTAGTTATGGTATTATGAGAAAGAGACCGAATGTTGTTCGGAGTCTCGGATGGGATCCGGGATATCACGAGGTGATCCGGAATGGTCCGGAGAATAAGATTCATATAAGGAAAGTCCCATTTCGGAGTTGGGGAATGGTTCCGGTGTTTTCATCGGGAACATTCTAGAAGGTCCCGGAATGTCCTAACTCGGAAGGGAAGGGTACATGAATGTGTCATTACATATTGGAATGATTGCATCATGTACTAAGTGTTCTCGCTGTCCAAAATAAAGGGTTTATTTAAATCCTAAATTGAAAAGTCAAACGGCTAGTTTGAAAGTCAAACGGCAATTTTGGGAAGTGGGAAAAGAGGAGGAGTATGAAACCGAGTTGGGGAGGGAGACCTCCTCCAACCGGCGGCCAACTCCAATGCCGAGTTGGGGAGGGACTCCACTCCCTCCCCATGGCGCGGCCAGCCCCTCCCACCTATATAAGGAGGGGCAGGGCTCCCTCCTATACACACAAGTTCCTATCCTCTAAACTAAACCCTAGACCTAAACCCCGGTTTAGAGCTATTTCGGTTTAGAGCCTTCTAATTGGTTTAGAGCCTTCTAATTGGTGTGTCTAATTACTAGACCACTAATAGCCTCTCTCATAAGCTCCACCATACAAGACCGGCTTAAGGCGAAGCCTCGGGATTTCTCTACCTCCTCAGACCACGCCAGTTGCCTAGGAATCGCGAGGAGAGTGCTACAACCTCCGCCGCTGGAACAAGGAGAGGAAGGTCTTCACGAGTACGAACGCAGACCGATCGGGAGCGCTGCCGGAACGTGGCGCCGGAAGGATCGTCTACACGATCTTGAGATCGGAAAGAGTACGACTACATCACCCACGAGAATCTGCTCTCGTTAACCGCTTTGGAATCTTCGAGGGTGAGTTCCTCTATCGACTCGTTGCTACAATCTAGTAGATAGATCTTGGCTTGTTTGTTTGTATGCGATAGAAAATTTTTGTTTTCCATGCTACGAACCCCTACAAATACTACTATCGAGATCCAGTAGAAATAAACCATTCAACATAGGTGCATGACCATAAAAGATATTATTCATATAAATCGAACAACCATTGTTTTCAGACTTAAATGAATAACCACTTTGCATCAAACACGATCCGGATACAATGTTCATGCTCAGTGCAGGCACCAAATAACAATTATTTAGGTTTATAACTAATCCCGATGGCATATGGAGAGGCAGCGTTCCGACGGCGATCACATCAACTCTTGATCCATTGCCGACCCGCATCGTGACCTCATCCCTTGCTAGTTGTCGCTTGTTCCGCAGACCCTGAACCGAGTTACATATATTAGCAACCGATCCCGTATCAAATACCTAGGTGCTACTGCGAGTACTAGTCAAGTACACATCAATAACATGTATATCACATATACCTTTGTTTGCCTTGCCGGACTTCTTGTCTGCCAAATACTTGGGGCGCTTGCCCAATGGCTGTCCCCTTGCAATAGTAGCACTGGTGTCGACTTAGGGCCAGCTGGGTTTTTTTTTCAGGCAACAGACTTGCCACCCTTCTTTCCCTTGTGCTTTCCTTTCTTGTCCTTCTTGAAACCGGTGGTCCTATTGATCATCAACACTTGATGTTCTTTCCTAATCTCCACTTCGCAGTCTTAAGCATTGATGTAAGCTCGAAGAGACTTATTCATGCCCTGCATATTATAGTTCATCACGAAGCTCTTGTAGCTAGGTGGCAGAGATTGGAGAACACGATGTATGCCTAAGTCAATGGGACTCGTTATTCCCAAGGACACAAGCTTATCGGCGTACCTAGACATTTTGAGTACGTGCTCACTAACGGAGCTGTTTTCCTCCATCATGCAGCTAAAGAACTTTTCAGAGCATTATAACTCTCTGGCAGCATGGGTATCAAAAATCATTTTCAATTCTCCCATGGTATCAAAGGCATTGCCATTTTCAAACGTCAAGTTCTGGCTCTAGCCCATACAAGATGCCGCAATGAACTAAGTTGTGGTCCTCCCGACGAGTTATATAGACGTTTTTCCTCGTCAGGGCATCGAGCTGGTGGGGGTTTAGCGGCGATCTAGCACATATTGCTTTTGTGCAAGCGATTGAGAATCCTCAAATTCATAGCCTAGTTGGTGAAGTTGCTACCATTCACAGCAAGTTTCTCTTTCTCCATGAACACATTGAAATTAAAAGCAGGTGGTGCCATCTACAACAGAATTTGTAAAGTATATTTAGACTAAGTTTATGATAGATTGAGTTCAACTAATCCAAATTACTAATGAACTCTCACTCAAAAAACGACATCCCTCGTGTCTTTTTGGTGATTACATGAACCAAATCCACTACACCAAGTCCGATCATCACGTGAGTCGGTGTAGCTTCAAAGGCGAGCATCTATATGGGCATCATATCAACTATATGACTCATGCTTAACCTTTCGGTCCGTGTTCCGAGGCCATGTCTGTACATGCTAGGCTCGTCAAGTAAGAACCTTAGTATTTGCGTGTGTAAAACTGTCTTACACCCGTTGTATGAAAGCGTAGAGTTGAAAACACCCGATCATCACGTGATGCCTCAAAACACGATCCACAAAACGGTGCATACTTAAGGAAGAACACATTTTATCTTGATATCTAAATAAGGGATCATCTTATAATGCTACCAAACGCGCCAAACTAGCAATATAAGATGCTAACATCTAATGTGTGAAGTGAGGTGATATGGTCCATGCATTTGATCTCTATCATTTGCATCGTGGTATGATCTCTATCATTCCTTTGTGTGTAAGGCCAAGGTCTATGGAACTTACACGTTAAGTGAGTCGTAAGAGTATCTATTATACATCTACTTACAACAATACCATATCAAAACACTAGCCCAGCAACGATCTAAACTAGACGCCTCTAATTTATCAATTGCAAGTTTTACGTGGCTTAGGGCTTTCAGAGATAGAACCTGTCTAACCTACGAACATGAACCACAACGAGGATAACCAAGTTATTAGCAACTCGTTGTAAATCAGATATTGACTATAGTAGGAGAGACAGACACCCGCCAGCCACTTATGCAAAACAAGTTGCATGTCAGTCGTGGAACCGGTCTCATGTATGATGACATGTAAGGTTGGTCCGGGCCGCTTCATCCCACTATGCCACCAATATCCAAAGTACATAGAAGATGCAATAACATAATCATCATCGCCCACATATAAACATATGTGTACTACCCATGCAAAGCACCTACGCATAGATCAGGATCTGATACCACTGTTGGGTCCGCAGCATAGAAAACAAAAAATTTCCTACGGTGTGAACTACACGCCAAGATCTATCTACTAGGTACAAAGCAAACGGATGGACATACATCCATAGAGAACTTACCCTCGAAGACAACGAGCTTTGTTAACGAGTAGGAACTCGTGGTTGATGTAGTCGTACACTTGCCGATCTCAAGATCGTGAGGAAGTCCGAGCGCCGCAAATCAGCAGCGCATCCGCACTGCACACACGCTCAAGCCACGGACAACCTCCACCTCCTCGCCCAGCGATCCAAAGGGAAGCACAACTCCTTCCGGACAAATGCCACTGGAACATGTATCTCGCTAATTGAGACCATGGGGAATAATTCTAGAGGGGAGAGAGATCCTTCACAAGGAGGTGTGAGGATGAAGGAGGAATGGGTGGCCTTTTATAGGAGGAGGGGTTCCCCTCTCCATGGTCGGCGCATGGGGGTGACCCTCACCTCCCCATTCATGTGGTGGTAACTCCTCCACATTAAAATGCCTCTTCACATTCCCTTTAAAGTCTCCACTTTAAATGCATTAAGTTTCTCCAAATTTAATGCTCTCTCATTTAATAAAACTCTTTATTAAATTTATTCAGAATTTTGTTAATTACTTTAATTAACAAACATTCACATATAGCCCTTGCAATATTTCAATATCACATGCGTAACCACCTTCGCAATTTCACTGAAACAATTTCTGGTTTCTATTGAAACAATTCTCGCTTTGCAATTCTTTCGTCGAAACATATGTGCTCCAAAATGGTGTCCTGTAACTCTTAAGTGTGCCACCCTATGGTTCATGAATAATGCGTAACATGATCGAGACCCTTCTCCGATCAATAATCGCAGCCAGGACACGGAGATCCGCATCGACTCCTACACATTCAACGATGACTCCTGTGATCGTGAGAACCTTTAACGCTTGTAACTAAATCCCTTTGTCTCTCGATATATTACATGTCCAAGATTCAATCATCGGTATCTCCATACCTAGTTTGATCTTGCTACCGACATGCACTCTTTTCTCGTTCCCGTGATATAACATTCTAGTGATCACATCACTTGCTTGCAAGCTATCCTAATGTGATGTCACCGAGAGGGCCCAAAGTATATCTATCCGTCATCTAGATTGACAAATTCCACTCTTGATCCATGAGCCTCAACATAACACCTTCGTAGCACTGAACCCATCTTTATAGTCACCCTGTTACGGTGTGACGTTTGATGTTATCAAGAAACTCTTCCGGTGTTAGCAATTAACATGATCTCATGGTCTAAGGATAAATATTACTTTGTATGATGTTATAGCAATATAAACAGAATGACTTGATCATAATGCTATACTTCGGATGAATGTTCATCACATCATTCCTCCAATGGTGTGACCTTGTTATTAACAACATCCAATGTCCATGATCAGGAAACCTTGATCATCTTGTTAATCAACAAGCTAGTCTATAAGAGAGGCATGACTAGGAACCCTTTTTGTTTATTAAACACACATGTATTGATGTTTCCTATCAATACAATTATAGCATGCAAAATAAACATCTATCATATACAAGGAATACATAATAACAACTTTATTATTGCCTCTCAGGGCATATTTCCTTCAAATTTACTATTATTCATTGATATATAATAAGAGATGATACTTATGTTATTTCATCTGTTTTTGCATGGTTGATGACTTTTGGAGCATGGACCGCTGCAGTCAGGATTCTCATGGAAAAGGTGCTGTTTAGAGGCAACATTCACGAAGATCATAAAATCTGGGGAAATATATGGAAAATCCTATTTTTCCAGAAGACAAAGACTACCAGAAGGAGGAGTGGAGATGGTCCACAGGGGGCCCACACCACCCCCTGGTGCGGGCCACCCTAGGCCGTGCCACCAGGTGGTGTGGCCGCCCTGGTCCAACTCCAGCTCTCCCCTCTGGCGAATATTATCTCCATGGAACCCTAATACTGGGGGAGCAACCACAGAAAGATTCCGCCGCCTCTGCGGGGCGGAAAAAACCGAGAGAGAAAGATCTCTCCGGCAGACAGATTTTTGACGGGGGAATTCCTTCCCGGAGAGGGGAGATCGTCGCCATCAACACCACCATCAAGCTGGACTTCATCGGGATCATCATCATCACCACCATCATCTCCACCAGCACCCTCATCACCATCTCTATATCGTTGTAACAATTGGGTTGAATCTTGCATAGTTCTTAAGGGAAACTTTCCCGGTGTTGATTACTCTTTGTAGTTGATGCTACTGAGTGAACCTTTGAATTATTGTTTATGTTCAGATTGTTATACATCATTATTCCATCTCTGATCATGATCCATATGATGTCTTGTGAGTAGTTCGTTTTGTTCTTGAGGACATGGGAGAAGTCATATTGTTAGTAGTGGAATTGTGTTGAGAAAGATTCAATGGTTTGATATTTAAGTAGCGGTGTACCTCTTCTAGTGGTGTCATGTGAACGTCGACTACATGACACTTCACCTATATGGGCCTAGGGGAATGCATTGTGTATTTGGCTACTAATCTTAGGGGTTGCCAGAGTGACAGAAACCTGAACCCCCATTAGGAAACCATTGCACAAGGGACGTCAGGGTCTTAGAGTTTAAAGCTGTGGTTAGGTTTCTAACTTAATTACTTTCTTGTACTTATGTATGTTTGCAAGGGGTATAATCACAAGTATGTATTAGTCCTAGGAAGGTCGGTACATTAGCACAGGTTCACCCACACAACACTTAGCAAGCTAAAGAAGATTAATCAACTATATGAAGCGAAAGCACTTGACAGAATTCCTGTGTGTCCTCGAGAACGTTTGGTCATCTTAAGTAATACAACCGGCTTGTCCTTTGCTGAATAAAGGATTGGGCCACTTGCTGCATTTGTTCATATTATCTTTTATTTACTCGTACTTTATTTACTTGCATTATCAAAAACCCCTAAAAATCCATTTGCTAAGTATTTGCAGAGAATTCCTGATCCATACCACTAGCCAGCACCTTCTGCTCCTCGTTGGGTTCGACACTCTTACTTGTCGAAAATACTGCGATACACCCCCTATACTTGTGGGTCATCAAGACTATTTTTTGGCGCCGTTGCAGGGGAGTGAAGCGCTATTGGAAAGTGGAACTGGTAAAGGAAACTTCTACTATGAGTATTGTTTACTTCTGTTAGTTGCTTTATTTTCATTATGGATAATTTGCTGAGTTTCTTATTTCACAATGCTACTACCACTGCTAAGGTAGTAGATGAACCACCACCTGTTGAGAAGGATACTTTTAAAATACCTACAAGAATTATTGATCGTGTTATGGATAACTACTATGTTGGGGATGGAACTGTCCATCCCAGTGATCATTTACTCTTTATACACGAATTATGCGGGTTGTTCAAGTGTGCAGGTATTACTACAGATCAAGTTAAGAAGAAGTTATTCTCATTGTCACTAAAAGGAAGAGCTGAGGAATGGTATAAGCTGCTGAAGAATGGTCAAGCTCTTGAATGGGGGAAATAGTACCTCTCTTTTATTCAAAGTTTTAACCTCCTAGTGAGATTCATAAAGATCGGAATCAAATATACAACTTTTGGCCTCTTGATGGAGAGAGTGCAGCTCAAGCTTGGGGGAGACTGAAGTTACTAATGCTCAAATGTCCCATTCATGAGCTCCCCAACAATATTATTATCAATAACTTTTATGCAAGGCTTTCTCTTCATGATAAGGATTTATTGGATGCTTCTTGTGCTAGATCATTCACTCGCATGGAAGAAGAAGCTAAATGGGATCTTCTAGACCGTATTCAAGATAATGCTGAAGTATGGGAGAATGACAAAGGAAGAAAGTCAGGTATAAATTATGACTATGAATGCATTGAATCTTTTATGGGAACTGATGACTTTCAAAATATTAAAAATGCTTATGGTCTAGACTCTCAAGCTATTACAACTTATTTTAAGGCTTTTGCTTCCTACGTTGAAGTGCCAAAAAAGAAGTGGAATAAGTATCATGAACCTTATAAAGATATTGCTAAGAGTGTTCCTGCAAGAAACACTAAAGTTTATACTTCTAATAATGTTTTATCTGAACCTTACATTGAGAAAATGCCTTTCCCAGTTAAGATAAAGGAACATTCTATGATAGCTAGTATGGTTAATGAAAGTACAAATAAGCTGTTGAACCTGATAAACAAATGGATGATGAACCTATAATAGCAAATGTGAAAGACTTTGTCACTAAATATGTACAAGAGGGACACACTATCCTTTGTAAGGATACCTCTAATATTATTTCACAAAGTAGTATTATAAGAACTATTATTCCTGTGTTTTCTGTTAGAATAAGTGATCATTGTTACGATGGTCCTTGTGATAGTTATATTGTTAAGTTTATGCATGATACTGAAAGTTACTATGAGAGGGGGAAAAGTGTTCTTATGTATCTCAATAATATCAAGTTTCCTCGTTTTATGCTGAATTTTTTTATGTTGCACGTCTTTTACCTTCCTATGCTCGCAGCCTCTGGTTTCAACAACTTGTTTGTTTACAAAATTCCCTTGCATAGGAAGTGGGTTAGACTTAAACATGTGTATTTTTTGCTTCTTAATGCTCTCTTTTACTTCAATTCATATTCTTATGTGAGCATTATCAAAATTATCGTGCCCATCTTAATGGCTATAAAGAAAGAGCTTTTCGGGAGACAACCCAATTTATTTTTGCTTTCAGTTTGTTTTTGTTTCTTTGAGTCTTGGAAGTTATTACTTCGGTAATAACCGTTCCTTATCCTTTTTGTTTGGTTTTTGTGTCAAGATCAACCTCTAATGAGAGAGAAGTAAGATTTGGGGAAGATGCTGTCCCGAAACAGATTTTTGTGCTTCACTGTAAATATTCGTGAGAGATCTCTGTATGTCGGATTGAGCTGTAATTTTTTGTGCTTATTCCCCAGGTTGTTAGTTAACTTTCGTTAGTTTTGCACTTTTTGATTTGAGCAACAGAAGATTTTAGAAAAAATTGATCTTTACCTGCTGGTCTGTTTTGACAGATTTTGCCACTCTTGCATTTGCTTCTTTAATCGATTTCCTTTTTGAATTCTTTTTGGGTTTTCGGAAGGAGTTTCTATAGTACCTCTTGTTTTGATGGTTTTCATTTGAAATTGGACTCAAAAGGTTTTATCACTTCACTTATACTAATGTTGCTAATGAGAACTGTGTGAAGTTTTGTGTGAAAGAAATTTCCAGGTAGGTGGAGAAAATAGTGTAATGAGAAAGTGAAAGGTTTCATGACTTAAAATAAGTGTATGAAGATGAGGATATTGATGTTATTCAAGTGGTGACTCCGGAAGAATCTACTAAATACCAAATTCAGAGACCTGCAGAGTCCGTTTTCGAATAGGTAACAGTTCTGGTAAGAGAAGTTCCACAAAAGATCTGTCCAGTTATATTTTTGCAGTTTTTAGCCAACAAGGAAAGCTACGAAGCGAAAGAGGGACAAAAACGGAGCCAGGGTGGCTCACACCACCCTGTGGCGCGGGCCCACCCCTGGCCGCGCCACCAGGTGGTGTGGCTGCCCCGGACTCCGTCTTCGACCCGTTTTCTCCCAGTACCTTCCTTTTGTTGTAAAACTTCGTAATATATAATCCCCCGGATCCCCTGAGGTTCGTATACCGTGTTCTCGTTGTGTTTTCGTTTTGATCTATTTCTGACAGGTAGAGTCCTAGACTTGGAGCCACAATGTCTTCCTCTAGATCAGCCAAGGAAGATTCCTCAGTGGATATCATCAACCCATACATGAGAGAGTTGAAGATTCATCCCAAGGAGTTGTTGCTTGAAGATGGAGAGGTACGGATAAAGGAGGTTCAAGGCCCTAAAGGTGAAGGAAGTCTGGAAGATAGGATGGAAGCACTAGAGCAAGAAGTCTTTAGGTACAAGAAGATGGCGGAGCACGAAGTGGATATCATCCATAAGATTTGTTCCGAACTCATCGTCGAGCACCAAAAGGAGACTACTGAGCTCAAGGATGAAGTCCTCTCACTCCGCCAAACAACCAACCAACTGCAAGCATAGCTCTACGACATTCAAAATGAAAACTGTGAGTACGAGGTTAGGTTTAAACGCATAAGTGCTGCTGCAAGTTTCAGGATGCTGGAGACCACGATGTCCTTTGTTGATGGGGAGCCCTTACCCTGGAAGTCGGACGATGACGAGAGAATACCACCACCACCGAAGGAGTAATTCGTCATCAGGTTTGGCATCCCCTTGGTTTGTGCCAAGCTTGGGGGAGTGTTGTGGTATCACATCACTATCTTCTATCTTTTTACCTTTTTAGTAGAGTCATATCATGAATAGAGAAGTTATCATGTAGGATGGTTTGCATTATGGAAGCGTCCCCTCTCTCATTAGATATGTATCCCTTGGTGTGAGTTGCCATTATGGAATATTAATGAGAAGTTCTATCATTTACTCTTTTGCATATCTCATATTAGTTTTCAATTCATGGTTATATGCCTGATCTTGTCATTAGTATTGGTATCACTTTGGGATCATGGAGTTAATTTAGTTGGTTTTGGCAAACCTGGCTCGGTCAGTAGCAACACTATTTTTGAGAGTTGAATGAAAAAGATAAAAGTAATCTTAAAGAAATATAATTTCATCATATTTCTTGATTTGCTTATAAGTTTAGTATTATCTAGTTAAGATCTTTTGTGCTTCCAAGGAAGATTGCATGTTTGTTTTTATCACTTGCATGTTTGTTTGTTTCCTTCAACTCTTATACTTGCTACCCAGCCTTGCTAGCCAAAAACCTGTACTGAGAGGGAATTCTTCTCGTGCATCCAATCCTTAAACCAAACCTATGCCATTTGTGTCCACCATACCTACCTATTAGCACTATTGCTATTCCAAATAAATTCATGTTTTTATCTACCTTCCAAATTAAACTTGTTATGTGAAAATTAGTGATTAAAGCTCTCACGAACTTGATGGCACACTTTACTTTCTTGCATTTAATAAACTTGAACCATTGTTCCCATCTATGTTGCGTATATGCTTGCGCTTTGTGAGTTGTGAATTAGCAGAACCATGCTGTCATGGGGAACGCTTTCAACATTGCACTGGTACTTTGTACCTAGTTGATATCATGTTCTTTTGTCTATGGATGTCATCGGTGTGAAATGAAAGGGGAGCTTGTAAGTCCATGGAGTTATGCATGTGTGTTAGAGAAACGCCTGGGCCGCCGGTCTAATCTATGCCGTCATGGTGGAAACCTGCAGCGTAACCATAACAAGCATCTATGAAGCATTCTTCTTATAAAAAAAGAGAAAAGAGTTAGAGATTGAGAAAAAGAAAAAAAAGAGATGAGAAAAGAGGAAAGAGAGAAAAAAGCACCATATTCCCATGGTAAATAAGAAGATTGCTGAGATGCTTGTTGTCTGCTTGCCTTGTCATTTTGATATGGGGATTCTTCCGTATCATCGGGCAAGGGGTACCCTGTTGGCGGTTCTCCATGATAAACATGTGCTTACTATGACAAGAACTTACCGGTGACTAAAATTGAGTAGCATGAGGACCAGCCTTCGTATTCAACGGACATGAGATTTTCAACTTACAACTTGTCAAGCATATCCTCGTATTTGATCACTTTAACCTTAATCACCTAAAGATGCCTATGATCGGGGCAATGAGAGCTGAAAACTAATAAGTACCATAATTTTTGGGAGCTCTTTATGAAACTTGAAATCCCTGCTTCTCTCTGCGAAGGGCCTTTCTTTTACTTTTTAGTTGAGTCAGTAAGCATATTCCCCTCTATCTCAGCAAGTATTTTGAGTTGTTGTGTTTCATTCATTCATATGATGATTTATTCAATCATGTTTCTTATGTTCGCTGTTTTGCACATTGCTCTTATCTTGGTGATTACTACTTTGAAAGCTATCATTGAAAATCAGTTATTTGTGAACTCCAGCAAATTGTCAACTATTCTGCGACCAAGAGCTAAGTTTGCCATTACCAATTATGATTCACTTTATGTATCTTTATTGTGTTTCCTTTACTTATTGCAATTTAAGTTATATAATAGTGAGTTGTCTTCTACTATGACTTATGTATTGATGAATGTGATGCTTCTTGTCCGTATTCTTTTATCGACTCTTCACTCCATAAACCCGAGGCCATGTTTATTGAGCTCAGTTTTGCTTGGGGACAAGCGAAGTCTAAGCTTGGGGGGAGTTGATACATCCATTTTGCATCACTATTCTATATCATAATTTACTGTTATTCATTGATATATTTCATATTAAGAGATGATACTTATGTTATTTCATCTGTTTTTGCATGGTTGATGACTTTTGGAGCATGGACCGCTGCAGTCAGGATTCTGATGGAAAAGGTCCTGTTTGGAGGCAAAATTCGCGAAGATCAGAAAATCTAAGAAAATATATGGAAAATCCTATTTTTCTAGAAGACGAAGACTGCCAGAAGGAGGAGTGGACATGGGCCACAGGGGGCCCACACCACCCCTGGTGCGGGCCACCCTAGGCCGCGCCACCAGGTGGTGTGGCCGCCCTGGTCCACCTCTAGCTCTCCCTTCTGGCGTATATTATCTCCACGGAACCCTAATACCGGGGGAGCAACCATAGAAAGATTCCGCCGCCTCTGCAGGGTGGAAAACACCAAGAGAGAAAGATCTCTCCAGCAGAAAGATTTCTGTCGGGGGAATTCCTTCCCGGAGAGGGGAGATCATCACCATCAACACCACCATCAAGCTGGACTTTATCGGGATCATCATCATCACCACCATCATCTCCACCAGCACCCTCATCACCATCTCCATATCGCTGTAACAATTGGGTTGAATCTTGCATAGTTCTTAGGGGAAACTTTCCCGGTGTTGATTACTCTTTGTAGTTGATGCTATTGAGTGAACCGTTGAATTATTGTTTATGTTCAGATTGTTATACATCATTATTCCATCTCTGATCATGATCCATATGATGTCTTGTGAGTAGTTCGTTTTGTTCTTGAGGACATGGGAGAAGTCATGTTGTTAGTAGTGGAATTGTGTTGAGAAAGATTCAATGGTTTGATATTTAAGTTGTGGTGTACTTCTTCTAGTGGTGTCATATGAACATCAACTACATGACACTTTACCTATATGGGCCTAGGGGAATGCATTATGTATTTTGGCTACTAATCGTAGGGGTTGCCGGAGTGACAGAAACCTGAACCCCCGTTAGAAAACCATTGCACAATGGACGTCAGGGTCTTAGAGTTTAAAGTTGTGGTTAGGTTTCTACCTTAATTACTTTCTTGTACTTACGGATGTTTGCAAGGGGTATAATCACAAGCATGTATTAGTCCTAGGAAGGTCGGTACATTAGCACAGGTTACCCACACAACACTTAGCAAGCTAAAGAAGATTAATCAACTATATGAAGCGAAAGCACTTGACAGAATTCCCGTGTGTCCTAGAGAACGTTTGGTCATCTTAAGTAATTCAACCGGCTTGTCCTTTGCTGAATAAAGGATTGGGCCACTTGCTGCATTTGTTCTTATTGTCTTTTATTTACTCGTACTTTATTTACTTGCATTATCAAAAAAACCCTAAAAATCCATTTGCTAAGCATTTGAAGAGAATTCCTGATCCATACCACTAGCCAGCACCTTCCGCTCCTTGTTGGGTTCGACACTCTTACTTATCAAAAATACTGCAATACACCCCCTATACTTGTGGGTCATGAAAGGGCTCATAGTATCACCCGGTCACTCACCTGGGTGATCCTGCTTCCACCAGGTGACTGTCTAACAGTTGACCCTTTTTGTAAAGGCAAGCCTAGAATTCGAGGGAGATGATCCCTTATACGTAGTAGTGAGAATACCCATATAAGGGTGAACTAGTTTGAGTTAAGCCTCGTCTTACTCCGGGGTAATGTGGGTGCATGGGTTAATTGTTCTAGCAAAACTGCAAAGAACCGGGTGCGTTTTTGTAAACCTTTCTCCTCCATCTTTCCTTCAAAATTTTGCAAAACAAAACCATTTTTTCTTTCTCGAACTTGTCTTGGTAGGTCAAACCTCACCAAGGTTTTACCATAAAACATTTTCTAAAACTTTTTCGGGGTTTTCCCATCCTATAGTTTTGCTTCGGCTAAAACAGGCTCTCCAAAGGGTATGGTGTTATACACCATCTACCATTCTAGGGACAAATAGGTGTATTCAAGGGGGTTGTACTTAGTATTACACATGTGTAATGGTTTGGAGGAGCCAAAGCACTACTAGATATAGATCATCAATAAAATAAAACAATACAATTTTCATAAACATTAGGTAAAACATGCATAAGTAAAACAATAGGACAAGGCTTATGAGAAAGAAGGTGGCTTACTTGTGATCACAATCTGGCAATATATGTCCCTAGACTTCTCCTTAGAAAACCATAATAATAACCATAATAATCATCTTCTTATGATCTCTGAGATAAACGCAACTATCGTCCTCGGGGAGCACACATGCAAACAAGCAAGGGCACAGTCAACATAAGGTATACAAGCACCAATACTGTACATCAAACAAGCATACTACACAATATTCACTTCAGTAGGTTTTGAGGGATTGAGTTCATAGCACTTGGAAATGCTTTAATTGTATTTGGGGAATGGTTTTATGAATTACTTGCCAAATACCACCTATGAAGGGGGTTTTGAACTATGGCTTGGGTCTGTATGGTATCAATATATAAACATGATATCATTAGATAGATATTGACACAACAAATCCACCAAAAGTGGTTTCACTATTTTTGCACTTTTCTTTAATTAGTTATGAATTTTCTAGTGGAAATAATAATAGTTTAGGTGAATAAATCAACATAAAAGATCTGTAGCTCAAATGAGTTTGTGCTCAGAGTATGTTGTATATAATTGAGTTTATGATTTTTAGATTTGGATTCAACTCAAAATAATTTCCATAATGCCCTTTGGAAATTTCCAAAGTCAGTTATGCTGTCAATTTCTCTTTTTAACCAGATTTATTTTATAGGTCAAAACAGTATTAAACAAAAGGAAATGGATAGGTATTTCCAATATCTTTCAGTAGAAATTGGAATCACTATTTTTGGAGTCACTATGCTTCTGTGATGATTTATCTAATGGAAATACCCTAGTCAGAAGTGCTTAATTCATTAAAATTGAAACTGAGAGTTGGAATCAACTCGAAAAAGGCTATGGTTTGGCCTAGGGAGTTTTCTAAAGTCAAAAATGTATTGTTTTTGTTATTTTTATTAAAGTACATATAAGGTTCCAATTGGACTGAGGCCAATTCCATGAGATAGGCACCTTAAATACCTACAAGAGGAAGTTAGTTTCACCTCAATTAGGTCTAGGAAACTCACAGAGGAATTTAATCTTTGGAAAATTTAGGAGATTAATTCTAAGAATTTAATAAATATTAAGTTGTGCCTGGGTTAGGTCTGCATGTTAGAGAAATCACTAGGGAACAACTAAAAATTTATATCTGTCCATTATCTTATAATTCACATTTTATTTAGCATTTGTTTTAGTGGTGTACTTATAGATCTGAAAAGGAAAATTTGAAATGACAAAAGGTAAAGGGTGTTGCGGGCTAGATCTAGAGGGAAACGGGTCGATGCAAGCAGATTCGGCCCACCCAGCTACTCTAGCGCACGCGTTACGAATTCAAATGGCTGACAGCAGGGGCCCGCGCGTTAGTGAGACTGGGAACCGAACCGGTATCTGATGTTGGTGGCCGCTGGATCTAGTCAAGATCAACGACTATGAGCCGTTGTCCACCTCATGACCAGTCGACAAATTGGAAACTCTAGATGTGGATGGGGAGGCTTAGGGAGGCTCACCAGCGACGGAGGGGTGCCGGAGTAGACGCGGAAGACGACGGCGATCCTGACGAGGGGCGGCATGGGGGGAGTTGGCACCGGAGAGGAGCTCGTGCGATAGCGCCCGCAAGATGCGCTCGGGAGCTCGCCGGAGCACTGTTTCTTGCGCCTCCATGATGGAGAGGGAGGTCGGGTTAGCTAGGGGAGGTCGAGGAGAGTTCACAATGGTGCCATACAGAGGGAGAAGGGGTGGGAGAGATGGCACCTGAGCCAGATCTTGATCTATGCCGAGGGGGAGTTCTCTCCTTCTCCCATGACATGCAGAGGCAGGGGAGGATGGTGGAGCTCAGGGGTGGTGTGTGAGAGAGTGGGGGGAAATGAGGGGGTAGAAGGGAGTTGTACTGGCATTTGGCCTTTTATTTGGGTAAGGGAGGGTGTATGGTGGCCAAGGTCCAAGGATGACTTAGGACAGGTCCATGGTTCTCTCGTTGGTGGTTCGGGGCGGTGGAGAGGTGAGGTAGGGACTCTGCTTCGTGCAGAGAGGACAGGGGGAGAGAGGGGTGGCTACAACACCTTTGTTTAATTGGCCAAGTTTCTCTCCTTCCAAGCTTAAGTGGACAAAGGTGTGGGGGTGCTACAGTACCATGCTACAGTGTATCACTACCAAGAGGGAGTGTTGGTTGTTGTGGACTAGCAATGGAAAAGTTTGATGAGGGTTGGAGGGATTTGCATCATGGTTTTGGATTTTGTCAAATCCTTTACATAATGGTGTTCACCAAGGAAGTTACAAAAAGGTAAAGCTGTTGGTAGATAGGTGGGGTCAACATACATCTCCCTGGAATGTTTGGGATTTATTAGTTCATTTTAGTTCATATTTATATTGGTTCTACAAAAAGTGTTGAATGTGTTTTATTGATTTGGTTTGCAAAATTTGAATTAGACAAGATGGGTTTTTGGTTTGAGATGGTCCTAAACATCAATCCAAACATTGGAGATTTTTTTCTAAATTTCTTGATGGAGAGTATTTAAAATCTTTATTTTCCGATTCTTGCCATTTAAGGAAAAAGGCAAAACGAAATAGTAGAACTCTTAAAAAATATTTGTTTTGAAGTGGGGGGATAGGGTATGATGGGTTGGCTTCAAATGAGCCTAAAGTTGGAGATGTAATTTGGAGAAAAACCAACTTGCCTTTATAGAGAGTTTTGGGGTTTTTGGTCAAATAAAGAATTAATTAGTTTTTGGGTCAAGTAATTATGGAAATCCTTATATAAATTTATATATCCATGCTAGGTGATGTCCACAAGGTGTATCCATCATTTGCAACTTTGGGTTTTGGAAAACAAACTTGATTTTGGAAGGAAACAAGGAATAAAGGATCTTGGGCACTATTACTTTTATACCATCAAAACATGGTTGGATCTTTGAGCTCAAAGCTCCACTTGGGTCATGGTATATATGGATAGATATACCAGGTTAGGTAGATCACCATGGTACAGAGGTTTGGGGTTGATCCTGATTGAGCTCTTGAAGAATTGATGCCAGAAATTGAATAAAAATAAGGATGCCCAAAACAGATTATCAACTATCCCTCAAAACCATGTGGGTTTTGGAAACACAAGGCTCCAATTAAATCAAGTGAAGTAGGTATGAATAGACCTTCATGAGTAGATTACAAGCATGCAAAGTGTTGGTTAAAAGAAGATAGTATGAGGATGTGAGCTTCTGCCAAAGTGGGCATGTTGATAAGATTTGCAGGAATTGTTATGTTCTTGCCTATAAAACCATCAAGAACAAGTGGATTAGAAGATGATCTATCCAAGGGAAAGAGTGGACCTTGGTAGTCCTTAGGATGGTTTACATTCATTGCCAAAAATGCACAAGGGTTGGAAATGGGGGATACTCAAAGATGTGATAGTGATAACAGTTTTCCAGACAGCCAAATTTGGCAGATTTGGGGATTTTGACTAGAATTCAAGAGTTAATGTTTTTGATTGGTTGCAAGGTTCCAATTCATCATTAAATGGATGATGTTGGAGTTTAGATTGAGTAGAAAGGATCCATGCTTGGAGTTGGTCTTCGTTGACATGGAAGCTCCTAGAAAAGGTTAAATTCAGAAGTGATCTTGTTAAGTGGTTCAGATGATCACCTAGTGACTAGAGATCATATCCATCTTTGTATTCTTTCTTAGGGTTGGTAGTATTAATTTAGTTTGATCCTATAGGGTGATCTCCTAGGGTATCTCACTTTATTTCCTAAGCAAACAAGTCAGATAGCAGATCAAGGCAACTCATCTTACAAACAAAACAAACCTACTATTCTAGATACCTCCAAACCTAGCTTGGGGTAAGGATGGGTATTTTGAAAAGGTTGTATTTTGAAGTAGATGAGGGTACCTTGGTATTTATACCAGGAGTAGAGTTCAAGGTTTTATAAAAGGTGTTGGAAATCCTAGGGGTAAGAGTAGTTGAAGGTTCTGTCTTGAAAACATAAGTAGATTATATCTTATAGATCTCCATAATTTTGTCAGTAGAAGCTAAAGATTTGCAAATGCATCTTGGCTCAGGTTTTGAAATGCCAGAACATTTGAGAATATGAAAAAAATAAGCCAACACGGTTTTTGTTAAATAGCTTTGGTCAACTGAGGTTGAGGTAAGGAGTATATCACTACACACTCAATGCATAAGCATCAACAAACAAGCAAGCAAACATTGCATCACTAAACAAGAAATTTTTTTTGTTCCCCCTGATTTTTGCATTCTGGACAACTACTTAGGGTTGCTAAATTTGGGATGTTACAGACCTTTCCCCCTTAAAAGAATCTCGTCGTGAGATTCATGAGCGTAGGGTTAGGAAATTTGGAGTCGGGGTTAGTGCTATGGGTCGCAAGTATACTAACTTACTGACTTCGTCTTTCTACTAGGTTACTGTGTTAGTGGAGTTGAACTTCGGTCTACTTGGATGCACGGAGAGTTGAGTGGGTTCCAGTCCTGATTGTGATGGGTGATCTTCCTTCTATAAGGCTTTACAATGTTCTCTTAAGGGCTTATCATTTTTTGTAGTTCACGTATTAGGGTCTAACTCCTGAGGTTGCTTCTGACAGATGGTTAGCCTATTTTTGCAGGAAAGACACAGTCTTTCCCCCTTAGGATTTAGCTAGGGTAGATCGAGGATACGATAGTCCTTCCTTCTTGGAGTCGTTGAACGATGTTTGAAAACTATGACCCATTTTCCTTCCGGAGTTGGAATCTTCAGAGGACGTCCGCCAACTAGTCCTACAAGACTCATATACTACTCTATTCGTACTCAGCCTATTCGTATCTGTTGAAGTCGCAAGTCCTCTAAATGGGTTAGAATTGAGGGGTTAGTGATCCGGCCCTCCTTCAGGGGAGGGGGTGTATTCAACTGAAGTGGCCGAGGAGTATCTTCGTGGAATCTTCTTAGACATTGACTCATTTGTATTGTCTGAACCCTTGGGAGGATAGTTTGGTCGGCTTCCATAGTCTTGTCAACTTCAGGTATTAAAGTTGTCTTGATTAGGGGCTTCTTTGGTGCTAGAAGTTTTAGTATACTTCTAACGGTGGTTGATGAGGTCTATCCTCTGAGGTTTTGACGACTCTCGAGTTGATGCTTGGAGGAGGGTGTTGGATTGGAAATCTTCCTAAAGTATCTTCTGGGAGACAGTCTTCGGGATTTGAGTTGGAAAGACGCAGTCTTTCCACCTTAGAGCTTCACTAAGGTTCTTCGAGAGTGCTGGAGATCTTCCGTCTTGAAGTTCTAGCATGATGCTGAAAAAAGGTTGCATCATCCTTGGGTCTCGAGTTAAGGTCTTCGAGTGACGTCGTATTGCGCAAAACCTCATCGGGGTGGTTTCGTAATGAAGCCTTAAGGATTTATCTCTAAGTGGGTTAGCAGTTAACGACACTTTTTGCTAGTCTTCAGTCAGAGTAGAGGCATCCAGCTTTGGGGAAACTATCTTCACTTGAATTATTGGCGTTGCTTGTGCTCGTTGGAGGATTAGGCTCGATGTCTTTTTAATATTGGTCCAAATAGTATTAGACAAAGGACAATGGATAGGTATTTCCAATATCTTTTTTAGTACAAATTGGAATCACTATTTTTGGAGTCACTATGCTTCTGTGATGATTTATCTAGCGGAAATACCCTAGTCAGAAGTGTTTAATTCATTAAAATTCAATAGAGCATCAATAAATAGTGAGCTCATAGGTTCTGATAGGTACTGATGTACCACATAACTGAGAGTTGGAATCAACACAAAAAAGGCTATGGTTTGGCCTAGGGAATTTTCTAAAGTCAAAAATGTATTGTTTTTGTTGTTTTTATTAAAGTACATATAAGGTTCCAATTGGACTGAGGCCAATTCCATGAGATAGGCGCCTTAAATACCTATAAGAGGAAGTTGGTTTCACCTCAATTAGTTCTAGGAAACTCATAGAGGAATTTAATCTTTGGAAAAGGTAGGAGATTAATTCTAAGAATTTAATAAATATTAAGTTGTGCCTGGGGTTAGGTCTGCATGTTAGAGAAATCACTAGGGAATAACTCAAAATTTATATCTGTCCATTATCTTATAATTCACATTTTATTTAGCTTTTGTTTTAGTGGTGTACTTATCAGATATGAAAAGGAAAATTTGAAAAGACAAAAGGTAAAGGGTGTTACGGGCTAGATATGGAGAGAAACGGGACGACGCCAGCAGATTCGGCCCACCTGACTACTCCAGCGCGCGCGTTACAAATTCAAACGGCTGAAAGTAGGGGCCCGCCCATCAGTGAGACTAGGAACCGAACCGGTATTCGACGCTGGTGGCCATTGGATCTAGTCAAGAACAACGGCTCTCAGCCATCATCCACCACGCAACCAGCGGACGAATTGGAAACCCTAGACGGGGATGGGGAGGCGTAGGGAGGCTCACTGGAAGCTCGCTAGCGATGGAGGGGTGCCGAAGTAGTCGCAAAAGATGACGATGATCCCGACGAGGGGCGGCATGGGGGGAGTTGGCACCAGAGACATCATCCGTGAGATGCGCTCGGGAGCTTGCCAGAGCACTGTTTCTAGCGCCTTCATGATGGAGAGGGAGGTCAGGATAGCTAGGGGAGGTCGAGGAGGGTTCAGAATGGTTCCATGTAGAGGGAGAAAGGGTGGGAGAGATGGCACCTGAGCCAGATCTTGATCTATGCCGAGGGGGAGTTCTCTCCTTCTCCCAAGACATGCATAGGAAGGGGAGGATGGTGGAGCTCGGGGGTGGTGTGTGAGATAGTGGGGGAGCAAATGAGTGGCGAGAGGGGAGTTGTACTGGCCTGTGGCCTTTTATTTGGGAAGGGAGGGTGTATGGTGGGCAAGGTACAAGGATGGCCTAGGACAGGTCCATGGCTCTCTCATTGGTGGCTGGGGCGGTGGAGAGGTGAGGTGGGGACTCTGGTTCATGTAGAGAGGACATGGGGAGAGAGGGGTGGCTGCAGCACCTTTTTTTAAGTGGCCAAGTTTCTCTCCTTCCAAGCATAAGTGGACAAAGGTGTGGGGGTGCTACAGTACCATGCTACAGTGTATCACTACCAGGAGGGAGTGTTGGTTACTGTGGAGTAGCAATGGACAAGTTTGATGAGGGTTTGGGGGATTTTCATCATGGTTTTGGATTTTGTCAAATCCTTTCCATAATGGTGTTCACCAAGGAAGTTATAAAAATTGATCTTGGCAAGAGGAGGTAAAGCTGCTGGTAGATAGATGGGGTCAAATACATCTCCAGGAATTGTTTGGGATTTATTAGTTCTTATTTATATTGTCTACAAAAAGTGTTGAATGTGTTTTATTGATTTGGTTTCAAACAAGTCAGATAGCAGATCAAGGCAACTCATCTTACAAACAAAACAAACCTGCTATTCTGGATACCTCCAAGCCTAGCTTGGGGTAAGGATGGGTATTTTGAAAAGGTTGTATTTTGAAGTAGATGAGGGTACCTTGGTATTTATACCAGGAGTAGAGTTCAAGGTTTTATAATAGGTGTTGGAAAGCCTAGGGGTAAGAGTAGTTGAAGGTTCTATCTTGAAAATATAAGGAGATTATATATTATAGATCTCCATAATTTTGTCAATAGAAGCTACTAAAATAGTTTGATTTGCAAATGCATCTTGGCTCAGGTTTTGAAATACCAGAACATTTGAGAATATGAAAAAAAAATAAGCCAAGACAGTTTTTGTTAAATAGCTTTGTTCAACTGAGGTTGAGGTAAGGAGTATATCGTTTGCTACACACTCAATGCATAAGCATCAACAAACAAGCAAGCAAACATTGCATCACTAAATAAGAAAAAGTTTTTGTTTCCCCTGATTTTTGCATTCTGGAAAACTACTCAGGGTTGCTGAATTTGGGATGTTCTAGCTTGGCCTGGGCAGGGTTATGGACGCCATTGGTTATTTTACAGGGCTCTTAGCCCAATTTGCTTCTTATCCGTACTCGGATGCTATTTCGTTTTCAAGGTGATTTGGATCTTTGTATTGTATATCTATATTCTTGACTCTTTGAGTCGTTCTTGTATATATATGTTCTGTGGGTTCCATTGTAAACTATTGTGTAATGGTATTACTTTGTTTTCCATCCGCACACAAATGCCCGGTGGGCATCTTTGAATCGTTTCTATGCGGGTTTGGCGGGAAGCGCTAAAATCTGCATAGGGCCGATTTGAGGGTGTTACAGTTGTCTTCAATGAATCCGTTATGTATCATGACAGCTTGCCATCAGTTCCCTCTCTTGTTGCTGTTGGAGAGGAGGGAGTTAGTGTGCAGGTGGAGCACCTGTAGAAAACTATTGAGAATGATGTTGTGGTTGATGATACTCATGATGAAAACATTGATGATCATGTTGTTCAGCACTCACCTACTATTTTGCAGCAACCACATGAGTCTATTGCTGCTAATAGACCGAGGCATAACATAGTTCCACCATCTCGTTTAATTGAAGAGTGTAATCTTTTTCATTATGCTTTGAGTTGTGCTAAATAGGTGGAGCATGATTCTGAACCTGCTACTTATAATGAATCCATTGCATCCGTTGACAGCGAGAAATGGGTTTCTGCTATGCAAGAAGAGATGCAATCGCTTGATAAAATGGCACATGGGATGTTGTGCGCTTGCCTAAATAAAAGAAGGCGGTCCGCTGCAAGTGGATCTTCAAGAAAAAGGAAGGCTTGTCTCCTAAAGAGCCTTCGAGGTATAAGGCAAGGTTAGTAGCAAAAGGGTTCAGTCAGATTCCAGGTATTGATTACAATGATGTGTTCTCCCCAGTTGTAAAGCATAGTTCCATTCATACTTTCTTTAGTATTGTGGCTACGTGTGATCTTGAGCTTGAGCAGTTAGATGTCAAGACTGCTTTTTGCATGGGGAGCTTGAGGAGGAAATATACATGGACCAACCAGAAGGGTTCATAGTTCCTGGTAAAGAGGATTTCGTGTGCAAGTTAAAAAAGGTCTCTTTGTGGCTTATAGCAATCTCCAAGATAGTGGTATAAAAGGTTTGATTAGTTTATGATCTCACATGGATTTGAGAGGTCTTAATATGATAGTTGTGTTTACATTAAGTTTGTTGATGGATCACCTATATACTTGCTGTTATATGTTGATGATATGTTAATTGCTTCCAAGAGCATGAAATAAATCACTACTTTGAAGGAACACCTAAGTAGTGAGTTTGAGATGAAGGATCTTGGTGCTGCTAAGAAGATCTTAGGTATGGAGATTACCCGAGATAGAAAATCTGGTTTGCTATTTCTTAGTCAGCAAAGTTACATTAAGAAAGTTCTTCATTGTTTTAATACGGATGGTGCCAAGTCAGTTAGTACTCCTATTAATCCTCATTTTAAATTGTTAGTTTCAGAATGTCCTACTACTGATAAAGAGATTGAGTACATGTCAAAGATGCCATATTCTAGTGCTGTTGGTTCTCTGTTGTATGCCATGGTTTGTTCCCGTCTTGATTTATCATATGCTATTGTTTTATAAGTAGATACATGGCTAATCCTGGTAAAGAACATTGGAAAGGCCGTTCAGTGGGTTTTCGGGTACCTTCTTGGCACTTCTAGTGCTTGTTTGAAGTTTGGCAGGACCGGCGAAGGACTCGTTGGCTATGTGGATTCAGATTTTGCTACCGATTTGGATAAGAGAAGATCCCTTATAGGTTATGTGTTTAATGTTGGTGGTTGTGCTGTTAGCTGGAAGGCTACATTGCAGGATGTTGTTGCACAATCTACTACTAAAGCTGAATACATGGCTATTGCTGAAGCTTGCAAAGAATATGTTTAGTTGAAAGGTTTGTTTGCTGAGCTTTGTTGACATGATTCTTGCATTACTTTGTTTTGTGACAGTCAAAGTGCCATATACCTTACAAAAGATCAGATGTTCCATGAGAGAACTAAGCACATTGATGTCAAGTACCATTTTGTTAGAGACATTGTTAAATTAAAGGTATGCAAGATCAGCTCTCATGATAATTCTGCTGATATGATGACTAAACATGTTCCTGTTGCTAAGTTCGAGCTTAGTCTACTTAACTGATTAGCCCAAGTGGCTATTGGCGCCAAAAGTATTTGCTTTGTTTGTTCAGAGAGATGGTTGATGTTGATGCTACAAGAAAGAATTTGTTTTAAGGTGGAGTTTGTTAAAGTATGATCCAAATTGCCCCCCCCACGGTACGGATCGTTGAAGACCTAGGTTTCTACCGTTATATATACCTCTTGTAAGCCGCCGACTGGGATAAGTTGCATCTGTGAAAATCCTCGTCATTGTGTAAACACTCTATGATATAGTAAAGTTTTACTGGCTGGCGCCCGTGGTTTTTTTCTCTCTTTGTTGGAGAGGTTTTCCCATGTTAAACATGTGTACCTGCTGTGATTTTGGTTTTGTTCTTTGTTATTTGCTTGTCGCGAATCTAACAGCTCAGCACAACACGGGCCGGCCAATGTATTCTCATTATATAATAATCAGGTTATAAAGGGTTAGGTAGAATACACCTCTAATACATGTAAATATGTATATAAACGTATTCTATCAACGCTATCAGATAATAAACATGCACACAACTTCTTGTGAGATTTGTCAAAAGTTTGAAGATGTGCGGACTCAAGTTTTCGGAAAAATAAGAAATCTTGGATCTCGGGCGCTTACTAGGAGTACATGTGTTCTCGTTGCTACACGGATCTTTGATGTTAGCCTGTTAGGGCATCTCTAACCGATCCCCAATAATCGGTTAGAGGAGTAAAAGAGCATAACCGCACCTAACCGATGTCCAAACAGCGTTAGAGGAGTAAAAAATTTACTCATCGGTCGTATATTAGAGTCGGTCACATCGATGAGTAAAAGATTTCCGTCGTTTCCCTTGCGTTCACAGCACTCGCCTCGTTCCCTCCTCTGTCTCCGGCGACCACCGACACCCCCTGCCGCCACCACAGCCACCGGCGGAGCCCCACGATGGCTGGATCCTCTCACCGGCCGTCTCCGCCACCAATCCCTAGCGCTCGTCGGTATCGCAGCCCCCGCCGCGAGCTCAAGCCTCTTCCTCTTCCCGCCGATGTTCCACTCCTTCTTCCTCTCAATTGGCGCCACCCAAGTGCCGGAGGCAGCCCTGACGCTCCGCCAGCACCTCGACTTGCCAGTGCCACCGACGCCGGTCTGCCGCGGTGTGCGACAGCCGTCGTGGGGGGCGTGGGTCGCCGAAATCACCGACCGCAACACCCACAAGAAGGTTTGGATCAAAAACTTCCAGTCGGCGGAGCAGGCGGCGTTGGCGTATGACGTGAAGAATGTCGAGCTCCACGATGCTGACTGCGGCGAGCTCAACTTCCCGCTAGGGTGCGGCACGGTGCCGGACTTGGAGCCGGCCGGCCTCCGACTCGTCTCCGACCGCGAGCGGCGGGAGGACAGGGAGGCTCGCGAGCGCCTCGAGGCGGAGCACCGCGACGCGGCGATGGTGGCAACGCTCGCTGGGCTCAACCCGGAGCTCGTCGAGGAGGAGCGAAAGCTGCTTGAGGATTTCGCGGAGGCCAAGCGGAAGGCCGACATGGCGAAGAAGAAGGGGGTCGCCGATGCTGCGGGGCTGTCGACAACTCCGACGCCGGCCAGGGTGTGGGGGGAGGATGCCAGCAACTCCGCTGGCTAGTCGACGGCGCCGACGGTGATCGAGCTCGACAGCGACTCCTCCTCCTATGACTGGGATGAGGATTAAGTTAGATTTAGTTAAAATCCAGTTAAATTTAGTCAAATTCGACCAACTTTTGGCTGTAGTATGTATATATTATGTTAAATAGATGTGTTGATTTCAAATTCGGTTTGAATTAGGTCGAATTTGATCGGATTTAGAGCTGATCGTTTGATTTACTCCGCTAACTTTAGAAGATCGGTTAGAAACTGCTATCGGTTAGAGGAGTGGCTGATTTTAGGTAGTTTACTCCTCTAACCGATTGCTACTAGGTTTTTGCAGCTGAAAAAAGAACAGAAGCGGGTACAGGTCCAGTAGAATATGCGCGTTTATACGCCAGTGTATTAAAGGAAAAGACCAACCAGCACACTACAACATTTGGTTGCAGAGATGCATAACACATCAAGATCAAGGAATCGCGAGACTTGTTTGTTTGTACCCGCCATCAGTTTCCTTTTTAATTTCATCTTGCTAGAAAGTTGTGCAACACGGGGTCATAGCCCGCATCTAAATTCCTAGATTACTCTCTCCCAGATCCTAAACACGATTTAGCTTGACTCCTGCCAACAACAACAGGGAGTGTAGTGTTTTCCCAAGTTTTATATGCCTTTAGCACCGGCGATGTCGATCCACTCGAGCTGGAGCTCGATCTCCCCACACTCCACGTTCCTCAGTCTCAGAACCACGTCCTGCTTCACCGTCCCCTCCGACACGTATATGGCGCTCTCCTCGGCCAGGCAGTTCTGCCTGTTGGTCACCAGCTTCTTCACCACGGTGTTGTCCGCGACGCCCTGGAGCCTCATCTTCACAACCTCGACCAGGGGCCCGATGTCCAGCTCTGCGTTGCCCGATTTTTTTACAAATATACCCCCTGCAACGATGCATTGCCAAAAATGCCTCCCGACGAAATAATTGCTGAAAATGTCCTGGCGGGAGGCTAAAAAGCCGACACGTGTCTCCTCCCACCAGGGCCGGTGGCGGGCCAGACCTCCAGCCATGGGCGTGGCGGGATGTCCCTACCGCATGTGGCAGTGGCGGGATGTGGTGGGCCCCACGGGCGGGCCGGCAGGACGTGAACCCACCGCTGGCAGGATTGTGCCTCGTCCCCTCCCGCCTCAGCCGATGGCGGGATGTCTTCCGAATGCCCTGCCGCCTCGGTAATTGGTGCGGATGGAATTTTCCCGCTGTCCGACAGGAGCTGCCCCCCACAGTTCATAAACCACCGAAAGAACTTGTACCTGCTTTTTTTACTTTCTAGGGACTTGTTTGTTGGCTAGATTCCTTTCTCGGGACTCGTTTGTTGGCTAAGGCTCCAGCTTCGGTTCTATAAGTACAGCAACTGCAGCTATTCTCAATTCATTCCGTTCAGCTGCAGCTATTCTCAGTTTATTCCGTTCCAGTTTCTCTCAGTCCATTTGCTTACACCCACTCTAATCGCTCTCTCTGAGGCTAAAAGAAAACTGCAACAACATTCTGGGATCAGAAGATAGTCATCGATCAAGGTGAGTCGATTGATTGTATTTTAAGCTATGCATGTCGTATATTAGTCAGTTGCTATAATTTGCTGTGCAACGTTAGAACTATTAATTAGCCTTGTAACTTAGTTAGCTCGTCTAGAAATATTTGATAATATTTTAGCTAACCAACGTGTAGAAATTGTTAAAATATGTTAGCCCATGTAATAATATTTTAGATAAGCAACCTAATTAGGTCGTGTGAAAATATTTTAGCTAACCAACGTAATTAGGTATTTAGGCCGGGTAGAAATATTTGTGCTCTTGTAGCAATATTTTAGGTATGCACCTTAATTGGACCTTGCAGAAATATTTAAACTCATTTAGTACTATTTTAGCTATGCAACGATAATCAGGTCGTGTAAAAATATATTCAGTGGTGTAGTATTATTTTAGCTTTGCAATGTAATAAGGTTGTGTAGAAATATTTGGGTTGTTGTAGTTATATTTTAGGTATACGACTTAATTGGAACCTGTAGAAATATTTGAACCCGTGTAATAATTTAGACCATGTAATAATATTTTAGATAAGCAACCTAATTAGGTCGTGTGGAAATATTTTAGCTAACTACGTAATTAGGTATTTAGGCCGGGTAGAAATATTTGTGTGTTTGTAGCAATATTTTAGGTATGCACCTTAATTGAACCCTGTAGAAATATTTGAACTCATCTAGTAATATTTTAGCTATGCAACTATAATTAGGTCATGTAAAAATATATTTGGTGGTGTAGTATTATTTTAGCTTTGCAATGTAATTAGGTGGCGTAGGAATATTTGGGTTGTTGTAGCTATATTTTAGGTATACGACTTAATTGGACCTTGTAGAAATATTTGAACTCGTGTAATAATATTTCTTGCACGTACGGTTAGATAATTACATGTAGGTGGTAATATAAATAATTGTATTAATGAACTATGGTTATGGTTATATATAATTAATATGATTATATTAATGTGATGCGATTAGGTACGATGAACACTTTGTATGTTTTTTATGGTGAGGACATCACTCGCGATGGACCGTCGGGGCTGGATCTGTCGTGTTGTGAGACAAAGAATGTGATAGTGGAAGAATTAGTGAATGTTAGTTTCTCGGATGTTAGAAGGCGCATCCACGCAGAGTTTGGGCCAGAGATGGCCCGTAAAAAGATGACCATTGAAGAGGTCATTTGCAAGAGAGTGGGAAAGATTACCGTTGGGCACTTCGCCAGGTTAAGGGCGAAAATTCATGGGGTTCATACATGAAATTTGCAAGCACACCTGGTGCGGCCATGTATGGACAACTGATGGTGTATGTGCAGTTTATTGATGCTAGCGATGAACCTGTTAGCAGCACCTCCGCCGGTGAGCTCCAGTTATCCATCGCTGCAATGGATATAAACATGGAGATGATGGAGGAGAGGCATGTGGAAGATGCCCTTGTTCCCACCCAGAATAATGGACCTTATTCCATGGCGGTTGTCGACCTCAATGAGCGGATTGAGGGGCATTCAAATGAGCTTGATTCTGGTGACGACGATCGTGAATCGTCGGATGATGATGAAGACGATGACGCCAGTCCGAGTCAAGTCAGAGAAGTGGCGCCAGCAATGGCACCTGGGGACATAGAGGCTCTTGTCATCGGTCACGATGATACCTCTGTCCGTGGAGTCGGAGCTACCATCCTGGAAGAAAACCAGCAGTTCCCGAGCAAGGAGGCTGTGGACATGGCGATCAGGAGATATGCCATCTCCATTTCCCGACAGCACAAAGTGAAGAAATCTGACAAACATTTGTTGAAGGTTCTTTGTGTAGAGTCTGGTTGCAATGGAAGAGTCGTTGCCCGTCAACCTGCGGGCATATGCAAGCCTTGGACGATAACTCGCATGGTTCCTCACAGCTGTGAGTTACATGGTAGTCTGTCTGGACGCCGCAATGTCAGTGCTGCATATGTGGCACAGGTCATTGCATCCATGGTAAAAGATAAGATTAGTGTATCAGTGAAGGCATTGCGAGATGGTGCAGCAGAAGCGATTGAATTCCCGGTAAGCTACGGCAAGGCCAGGCGTGCCAAGGATTCTGTTTTGGAGGGGATGTATGGGACATATACGGAGGCTTACAACATGGTTCCGAGAATGCTGCATCAGATTGCTGAAGCCAACCCAGGAACTATTGTATATAGGATGGAAAAGAACCACCCGAGTGGCACTCTGGATCATTTCATCCTGGACAGTATCTTCTGGGCATTCAGCCAAACTATTCAAGCATTCCACCACTGCCGACCTGTGATATCAATTGATGGTACCTTCCTCGCCGGACAATATAGAGGTACTCTCTTGGTAGCTATGGCATCAGATGCCAATAACCAGCTTCTTCCTATTGCATATGCAATAGTTGAGAGTGAGACCATGTTAGCTTGGTTGTGGTTTCTCGAATGCTTGAAGGATGGTGTTGTGAGAGATAGGCCTGGTGTATGCATCATTTCTGATCACAACCAGGGGCCTCTCAGTGCACTAGAAAAAATTGAGCATGAGGTACCGATGGAGTTCCGTTGGCCTGATCTTGAAACTAGGTGGTGCATGAGGCATCTAGCAGCAAACTTTTACTCTCGCTTCAGGAACAAGGAGTGTTTCAAGGCATTCAAAGTGATGTGTATGCAGAACCAGCCGCGGAAATTCGATGCCCTCTGGATGACATTGAATGCCGCAACGACCGCAGCTTCAGGAGATGCACCGGCCGAGCCAGCAGGTCCAGGGAATCACAGGAGGGACAGGAATATGGCTGAGTGGGCGAACATTAATTGCCCGGATGTTCGGAAGTGGGCGCTGGCTCATGACAATGGTGCTCGCTATGGCATAATGACAACTAACATGTCAAAGGTGTACAATGCAGTGCTTAAAGGTGTCCGAGCCCTCCCTATTACTGCTCTAGTTGCAGAAACATGGTCCCGCACTGTGGCGTACTTTGCGGATAGAGTTCAACTAGCACATGCACGAGTGCAGATAAATAAACAATGGTCTGAAGCAGTGCAAAATCACTTGCTCATAAAAATTGAAAAATCAAAGACTCATGGTAGCAGAGTTGTGGACTCGCTAAGAAAGAGGTGAGAGATCAGATCAGAACTTTCGTATTGTATTATGTTATAATGTTGTATTTCAATGTTGTAATATTTCATATTTGCTCGGTTGTAACATTTAGTGTTTGGTTGTACTATGTTATTTCTGTAACGTACAATGTTTTAAATTTTGATTTTGGTGATGTAATGTACTACTTTTTAAATTTGTATTTTTTGCATTCGTACAGACTATGGCGAATTTACCTCCTCTCTTGGATGGGCAGTACGATACTACCCATCGGTGCCAATAGTGGATTAATCCGGAAGGTCCGCGAGAAGGGCCAAGTACTTTCAGATGTCGAGGCCCAGCGAACCGATGGATTCTTGATGAGCGATTCGTGCCTTATCTTTCTCACAGCGGACTACTTCCTTTCGCTAGATTTACATCCACGCCTTATTTGTTCAAACTGGATCCCTGCCTTCTAACATCACTAGGTTGACCGGTGGAGACCAGAGACACACACCTTCCACTTTCGTTGGAGAGAGATGACACCTACACTTCAGGATGTGTCCATGATCACTGGATTGCCTCTTCGTGGTATTTCTCTCGTGTTGCCGCCACCACTGTCATCATGGAAGGAAGAATTTGAACAACTGATGGGTACCGTTATCCCGAGAAATCGCACTGATAAGTTAGCTAGAGGTGTCCCCATAAGTTGGCTAGTAAATTTTATTGACTTCCTAGATTATGTTTCTGAGGAAGTAGTACGTAAGCACCTGGTTGCGTACTTACTCTATCTATTTGGCATGTTGTTCCCATCGGGAAATGGTGAGGTAGTCAACCCGATTTTTATTAGACTAGCAGAACACATAGCACTTCCTCTAGACAATTTAGAGATCACCCAGTACAACATCGGTTTGGCGGTGCTATGTCAGACTTATAGGGGGTTGTGTGACGCCTCATATAGGAAAAAGAAGGTCGGTAGTGTAGCCCCAATTCCGCGTGTATGCTACATGTTCCTCCAGTTGTGGTCTTGGAAGCATATACCGGTCGGACGGCCGATGATAGAAGATCCAGTGCATCCATATAGTGGTCATGACGTCCAGTTTGAGTGCGCGACCATGGGTACCCGATGGACATATGGTACATTACATTGGGCCCGTGATTTGGCTTCAAAGTGCTATCCTATTTACCATGAAGATTTCGAGACCATACATCATTCTTCTATCACATGGGGAGCGTGGCCGGGGATAGGGGTTTAGCACATGAGTGCTTCCAAGATCAGGAGCTTTGGTGGACACGTTGTCACATTCTGTGCCTCTATATGGTGGAACCACTGAACCCTGAGCGTGTGATGCGTCAACTTGATCTCTACCAGGAAGTCCCTCCACCGCCTCCCAACTGTGTTGAGTACATTTCACGAATAAGCTTGTGAACATAGTTCAAGAAAATAGGTAATATTGTTAGATTATTTTAATTTTTAATGGTATCCTCATGACACTGAATATGCAGGGGTGTTTTTCGATAGTACGTGGGATGCTTATATGACATGGTACATTGCGAGCACACGTTCCAAGCTCACCCGCGCTCCAACAGATAGGCCAGCACATCGCATACGTCAAGAGCAGCTAGAGGGAGGGATAGAACGTACTACATCAAACCGCTGTGATGACATGGTATATATATTTTTATACTGTCCTATTTATAATTATATATTTATGCTAATAACATTGGTTGTTATTTACAGCTAAGTAGGCAACATAGCATAATGACGAATGTGCGTGAAATAGTTAGAGAGAACCCTCGTTCCATGACGAGTACCATCAAGAGCAGGTTGACACGCATTTTCCAAAATGCTTTACATACAGCTACTAATTGGAGTTGTGGCCGAGCGGATGATGTTATGCTACGACAGTACAACATGCCCGAGTCTTTCTCGTCACGGCCGAGTGAAGCAAGAGCAACCCAGGGGCATCCAGCACGCAGCGCCTCTATGCGTGAGAATATAGCGCATAGTGCCTCTATGCGTGAGAATGTATGTATTTTCTATACTTAAAACCCGGTTTCAGGAACATTTATTTATAATGTGCTTGTCCTAACAGACTAGAACACACCAAGACACTACTCTTCTGCATACATCATCGAGGATTACCGTAGAACCCTCTAGACCTGAATCTTCAAGACAGCCGCCATGCGTGAGTCCAATAATTTTATATCCACATTTGCTGCACTAATTGAATTCTAACATGCAGTCCTTTTTTAGATTGACCTTGGTGCAACGCATCAACCAACACCTAGAGGAATATTTCTGAAAACTGCTAGAGAACTATTTCAGGAGACACTGGTACGCGTTTCTATAAATGTACTAACTTATTATTATATTTTAACCATTGTAATATTTAATGTTCCTGTACAGACCACTCCTGACGATGCATGGGATGCTAGATTTAATTCCAACATGCCACCTCCTCACTCAATTATAGGCCATGGCAGTTACTACGCATATGATCAGGCATACGAGCAACCTCAGTCTTCATACAATTCTGGACCATCGCAACCAACATATGATCCAATGATGGACTTCTTATATACTGATATTGGTACGAGCCAAATTCCCGACACTCATCAAGATTCAGAAACCAAGGATCATTTTATACCATCCCCGCCAAATCTCCGCACGAATCCTAGACCAACGGACCCATTAAGTTATCCTTCAGATCACATATACAGAGGACATGCAAGGAAACAACCGAGGCAGTGAGAGCGATTATTGTAACTCCGGCGGTGTAGCCATATTCTATATGAATATTAATGTATTATTCTACATATTACTATTATTTTGCATTCAATAATTTCAAATAAAAATTCATAGAGAATTAAGATATAACTAGAATAAAAATACTTCGTCACTTATTTTTCATTACCACACGATACAACCGAAATTAGGACACATTCAAATGCAGAATTTAAAATACGAGTACTTTAATTAAGATACAATGGGAGGCGTGGATTCAGACACTAGGACAAAAGTCTAGTGGTCTTGGGTCCAGCGTGGCCATTTTCATGTCTTATCACCGCGTTCTTCGCTGTCTTTGCCTCAGCAGCGCTTTCTCTCAGTCTCTGCCTGTTCACCCCCCTAGCCTGTCGTTCCTGCTCCTCCCTGAGGGGTCGTTGTTCCTCTCTCTCTTCCTCCGTAGCTCCTCTAACTGACGTCGTTGCTCCTCTTGCACCGCTCTACGCTCTTCCGCAGCTTTCTCACGACGCTCATCTTCGTAAAAGCTTTCCCACGCACGGCGACTCCTTTCTTCTATCTCACGAAGCGCCCACTCCGGCTGCTCCGTGTCAATCCATCGATACCACATGCATAAGGGCGGAGGAGACTACAACACAAATAATAACACAATAAATATTCTATAACACAAACGATATATCATTTCGTTATGGATGAAACATACCGGAGGCCTGTTGTAACTCCAGGGAGCTGGATCATACTGATAATTGGGACACATAAAAAACGTCATGCCCATTTTATCAGAAAAATCGGTGGACTCTTTCACCTTGCAAAGATGCCCGCACCAACACCGAAGATGTTCCACACCCGGAGGCAAACTCGCATCCTTCATATTTTTCGGCTTATAGTCTTGGTCCGAGCAAGGTAAACTCATAGTCACCAAATAAACTAGGAAACGAAGGAATGAATGGAGAAGGATGCTTAGATGAAGAGGCTGATACTACTCCTTTTATAAGCCAGCCTTAGCTATTAGGCGGACGAATCTGCATGCGAGTGGGCTGCAACTTTCGGTGATCAATTTGCTGTACCGGTGCTCCTTTCGATGGTTTATTTCCTGTTGAGCAGCAGCAGTCCGGTGCTCCTTTCGGTGATTTATTTTCTGTAGAGCAGCAGCAATTGGTGCTCCTTTCGGTGCTATTATTTCATGTAGAGCAGCAGCAGTCAATCAAGCACCAATTACCGAGGCGGCATATAGCAGCACCAAGTACCGAGGTGGCAGGTTCAGGCTTCCGGGACAGATCACGTCCTGCCACCGGCTGAGGCGGGAGGGGACGAGGCACATCCCGCCAGCGGTGGGTTCACGTCCCACCGGCCCGCCCGTGGGGCCCACCACATCGCGCCACTGCCACAGGCGGTAGGGACATCCCGCCACGCCCCATGGCTGGAGGTCTGGCCCACCACCGTCCCTGGCGGGAGGAGGCACGTGTCGGCTTTTTAGCCTCCCGTCAGGGCATTTTCAGCAATTTTTTCGTAGGAGGCATTTTTGGCGATGCATCGTTGCGGGGGGTACATTTGTAAAAAAATCGCGTTGCCCATTGCGTCGTCGAAGAAAGTGTCCCTGTCCAATACATCCTGAAGGACCAAACAAAAGGGTCATCACTCATCAGTTAACAGTGCTTGGAAACTGAGAATGCACAACTTCGAATTTATTTTCTCGGAGCAAATTGAATAGTACTAATAAAGTTGTATGCTATACAGTCTAGGTAATTTTAATACAAATATGGCTGTCCGCATCCGAGAATTCAGAGGACGGCAGAATTGTCCTTCATTTTCTGGAAAAAGGAAAACTCTAGGTTGATGACCCTCGCAAGAAAATTGCTTGTATATACTGCTGGTACATTGTCCTATACACATGCATTTTTTGATGAATCCGTCCAGTCCGTTGATATAGATTATTAAAGGGAGATTATTAGTATTTGTGTAACCGACTCGCGGCATCAATTTCACCCTGATCACCCGAATATTTGATCATTTATTATCTGTCTCTGACCACTCTTTAACATTGGGACGGAAAAAGAATATACCTCGTGGAGTAAGGAAAAAGGGGAAAAAATAGCACGTACCAGTTTAACAAGAACCAAAGGATCTTCGACAGAGAGGGTCAACTCATCGTTCCACTCCGGATTGATACTCTTTCTTACCACTCGGGTCTTGAGCTTCTGTGAAAAGTTTAATAAAAGTAAGAAAAGAAACAAGGAACTATTACTTGAACTATTACTTGTAGATCGTAATAACCATTTTCAATTATTACTATCAAAAGGTCAGACACACGAATAATCAGGAGAACACTCCAAAATGGGAAAGAAACGCAGAGCTAGAAATCTCCGGGAGGCGGTTAATTCTTTCTAAAATATTGCTCTTTTCGTCCACCTCTTTCCAGTAAATAAGGAAAATGAAATTCGCAAAATTAACAGATTAGCCGGCCTCTGCAGGACGGATCGGCGCTGCCTGTAGCTGCATCTGCCCGGGCAAGAGGACGATCAAAAAGAAAAAAGTGCTCAGAACCCAACCTGCTTGCCCATGCGGATGACGACGTAAGGGTCGCTGGAGCGGAGGTCGCGGATGGCAAGGTTCACCCGCCTCAACGCCCGCACCCGCACCAGCCCAGTGAGATGCCCCAACATTGGTGGTGGTGGTGGTTAGGGATGCAGAACTAGGATAATTGGTACAAGTGGTATATCACTTTTAAACTACTAGACTAACTCAAAACTAAATGGAACAAGTGGGATAAGCTAGATTTGACATATCCCGTTTATTCCATTTATCCCATCTAAATTAGAGTTAGTCTAGTAGTCTAAAAGTGGTATCCCGATTGTCCCATCTCGTCCTATCTGCGTCGACCTCGTTCGCGGCGGATGGTCAGATAAGAAAAAATGGCGAAAACAAAATGATACCCCTCCCCCGGGGGATCTCGTGATTTTATCCCCCGGGTCGATGGGTCAGCACCGTAACGTGCGTTCGTGGTGGGGCCTATCGTTTTCCTCGCGTACTCCCGCATGCCTCCGTCCACGACTGCGCCACCAGCCACGACTGCCCCGTCGTCCTGCTGCGCCCTCGCGCCGCCGCGCTTCGCACCTGCTCCTCCCGGTTGCTGCCCCCCGCTCCTCTCCGGCGCATACGTCCCCCGCGCCCTGCTCCTCCCGAGTGCGTCGCGCCGCCGCGCTGCCGTGCCCGCGCTCCGCACCTGCGCCGCCGCGCACCGCACCTGATCCTCCCGGTTGCCGCACCCTGCTCCTCTCCAGGGATACATCCCCCGCGCCCTGCTCCTCTCGGGTGCGCCGCCCCCTGCCCTCTCCGGCAAGCCTCCCCTGCTCCCCCCAATGCGTCGTCCATGCTTATCCCCCACCACGGCACGGGCGGCTGCTACACGTGGAGACGACGGATGCTACTGGTTGCGGTGTCATCTGCTACACATGGCGGTTGTGGCTGCTGGTATAGGCAGTGATGACGGTGGTTCTACACAGGTAGGACGACGATGCTACTAGAGGTGGTCATCGTTGCTACAGACGAAGGGTCGCGATGCTACCGACAAACGGATGCATTTTGATATTTTTGCTACATGGCGATGCTATAATAGTAGCAAGTTTTTGCCATTTCTTTCCTATGTTTTTGCTACAATAGCACAAAGTATTTGCTACGATAATTTCGACGAAAGTACTCAGTAAAGTTGGTTTTGCTACGGCAGCCACCGACAATGTCTCCGGCGAGGTTATTCTTTTTGCTACATTAGCACACTTTTTTTGCTATCACCGTTTTGCGGTTTTGCTACAATAGCATAAAGTTTTTCTACACGGTCTCCGGTGAGGTGTACCGGCGAAAGCCTCCGGCGAGTCTCCGGCGAAGTCGATTTTTGCTATATTAGTACTTCTTTTTTGCTACACGGTCTCCGGCGAACTCTCCGGCGAGATCTAGTCTGTCTCTTCTTTTTCTGGACCGAACCGTTTTCTGCTACATGTAGCAAAAGCGGGTCTAATTATAGCAAAAGCGTGCTTATCTATAGCAAAAGCGGGATGGAGGAAAGAAACGAAGATCTGACCGTCGTTCGAACCAGATCGAACGGCTGGGGACCCGGGGATGGAAAGTTTCTATCCCGGAGGACGCGTAGCCCTTCCCATGGCGAAAGGTTGAGGTGGAGGGCTGCTGCTTTCCCTTCTCCCCCCGCCCCTGGTCCTATTAATACTCCCCCGAGTCGGAGCTGTCTGCCACGACACAATGACCAACAACTGGAACGCGTGGACTGTGCTGTAGATTTTTTTTCTTTTGACAGACTGTGCTGTAGATTTTTTTTCTTTTGACAGACTGTGCTGTAGTTTTGCTGACGGATTAACGTTAATCGTATCCCTATTATTTCGGGACGAAGATTGAGGATGAATTGACGATCGATAACGAATGCGTATATCACAAATATTCTACAAGAAAGAATACTTACTACATATATTATATATTGTATTAATGATGAGTCCAAGAGATATTTGATTGTTTTAGAGCTAAATACACGCTACTCCCAATAGTAGTCCACTATGTGTATTTTAGTCCCACTAGTTGCAAATTGGGTGAAGTGGTTCCAATAGTTGTGCATAAGTGAGGTTGTATCCAGTCCACCAGGGTTCAACCCCAGATCTGACACTGTGTGCTGCATAACAGGCGGAAACATTCCCGTCGACAGCGAGACGCTCGTGGTGACTTCGTCAATCTCAAAATCCGATCCGCCGGTTCAGTTTATCGGAGGTGCTCATAGGGGTACGGTGTGCATATATGTGTTCATAGGGGTAGGTGCATGTACGTGTTGTGAACGTCTACGATTGTATCGTGTTTCTCAAAAAATAAAATAGTTGTGCATAACTCATCCCAATTAATTCCGGAGCAGACACGTGACCATGGTTGTTTTGCAAATAAGCCCTTTTAATTTATTTTATATAACATGTATCCCTTGTGCTTACCAGCTTGTAGAAACGACGTAACAACCCCCAATACCAACGCATGCTTGTGTAAATTTAGATCGCTAATTTTATTGTTAAGAAATTGTTACAGCACAGCTGGGTGGTTCGATCACGTAGTCATGCACCTGACCGACCTCCTCTTCCTCGTGTAAAATTCTCCATTAGATAGAATATTGGGTCTACTCATTTATATAGAAGTATTGCACGTTGCACTGGTAGCTTACATTGAGTCGTACATGATACATACTCGTGATTCTATTAGAAACCGTATATGTGCCCTAGCCTCTACTTCCTCTTGTGCGTCGCGCTAGCTTCTGTTGCATGTGTGGAGAGAGGTAGGCAAGGCTAGGACGTGGTGGTCATGCTCTGGCAAAGCTGATTGGGTGCATAGCCATGCCGCTCGCGCTCGTGCACCTCTGGGCCTCCACCAGGCTACAGTTGAGGGGTCATGTCGTACACAACCCTGACGTGATGGAGCTCGCCAGGAATATCCGACCTCGCGGTCTCCAAGAGCGCCAGGTAGGTACTGGAGGCAGCTTTGCCGCCTCATGAGTGTCCCTAACCATTTACTTCCTTCTAACCGAGGCCCGGAGGCAGCATATGCCAACTCACTTCTTGATATCCGCATTCGAAAGTCACCTCGCGCAACTCTGCCACTCATATGGATGACAAATGAATCGCCCAAACCAAACGACATGTTATGGAGATCACCGTTGCTTCTACTAGCTATGGTGAGCTGATGTCGACACTGGCGGACCGCTCTCGCAGCTGGTGATGGTGTTGTTGTTGCGAGAGGTCCAGGGCCACAGTTGATATTTCTTACCGTGGACCAGGGTGAACCACAAGGTCGGGGTCATAGGTTGGGACCCCTAGCAGGTCGTCCTCGCGCTCTCCGTCGTGCCCACATTCGCCTGGCTATCGGTTGCCCCCTCAAGCTGTTGGACCCCTGATATGGGGTGGCACGATCTTCTCAGCAAGCACTTGTCGATGATAATGGTGGACGATAGATACTAGCGTGTAGCTATGATCTCTCCCGCTCGAACCCTGATGCCACTATAACAGCTTTCGAACCCTGCGGGATATTCACAACACCATGCTCTTGTACACGTAGCCGTCGACCACGAACGGTAGTTTGCAATCTACTAATTCCCAATGAAACAACAGATCACACTCAATTGCAGTTGGTAAAATCGATCATAAGTAATTTTAGAGGTTCTATGAAAGAAGCAAATCCAAAATAATTTAAACGTGGTCTTCCTAACTATGGGGCGTCCCAGGGCTTATAAGAGCGGCTGGGGCGGCCAGAAACCGAAACTAAAACGCGTACGACTCAAATTGATACATGCCGACTCGGACCAGATTTTGGTCGGTGGGCGGATAGCCCGGTTGATATCGACCGGACAGTCCGGTCGGACGGACACTCCGGGTGGATTCGGCCGGACAGTCCTGTAGTGACCTTGAATCGATACATATTCCAAGTTCCTGTGATTAACATGCTAGTCCTTGGATCATTAGCTAGCACTCACAGTCGATGAAATATCATGTAAAACACAAGTCTTTATTACGTGAATCGAATAATCCAGAGTTTACATTATTATAACAGAAGCGAAATATATAATTTGGAGTCCCATCAATGCCATAGGCAGGTTGAGCGAAGACCCGCGATCCTAGCGCACCTTTCAACGATGATCTCCAATTTCTGCACATAAAACATACAGCCAAACGAGTTGGTCAATACTTTGAATGTATTAGCAAATTACACCAAGGTGAGAATAATACTAACACTACATGCAAGGTTAGGAGTAGCCTTTGGAGTTCATTTGCATAAAGCCAATTTTCTCTAAGTAAGAAGAAAAGAGAAAGAGTTTTACCCTACTTTGTAAACATTTGCTTAAGTAGTATAGGGTCGAGTGGCTCGCACTGGATTCCACCAGGTTACCATCCCTCAACCTAAACACATGAAGTCCACCATGCAACCCAAAATCCCATCTATGGACGATTTCACGACCATAGAGTTTTAAAACAATTCCTTAGAAAAAGAGAGAGGAAATCCTTCAGAGGGTCCATCCTTCAGACGCTCAAGTTGTTCTTTTCCGTGAACACGGCTGATCGATCAGATTGTAATACTCTCGAGAGGTTGTGCACTTTACCCACAATCCACGATCAAGTCCTTTTACAGACAAGACCATGGAAAGGCTTTCCCTTAGTAGCCCCTCTACCAGCTGGACTAACCGTGCCAAGAACCTCCAAATGTTGGTACCGCGGTGAGGTTTCCTACTAAGTACTAGGCCAAGATAGAGCCCATATATATTGTGTTTACACTGGAAGCTTTTGAATTCTGAAACATGGCAGACTTCTTTGATTCCTGGGCGGCCGTCCTCCACCAAATTCCACTCGTTGACCCGACAACCATTCCGTCCAGAAGAAAACATAGTTTTATTTTGAAGGGGGTTTTGAGAGGAAAAGGTTCGCTCGAGAGAGCTTTTATACTTAGAAAAATTTCAGTCTTTCAAACCCTCCCAACGATACTTTATATATATAGCATAGCAAGTAGTACTTAGCAAAAACAGGGGTAACCTACTAGGAAGAAAAATTCCTAAGTATAGAACTACCATGTCATACTACAAAATCATCGCACTTGCAAAATATTTTCAAGTAGATCTATCAAAACAATCCTACTAATGTATACTACTATTTTGAAGAGCAAAACATGCATAGTATTCAAAACTGATACAATATATGAACAAGAGGTGTAACTTGCCTTATGTTTGTATTATGAGTGATGAGTGAATTCTTCTGCAGCAATCACACTCTCCGAACAATCTAACGCGAGGACAAAATAATTCTAATCAACACAATTGCAAACATAGCAACAATACAAACATACAACTAAACAATGGTGATCATATGCATGCATGATGATTTACAATTTCACGTTGGCTGTATTTAGTATTCTAGACACTATTAAAACATATGATGCATATGACAAAGAACTACAGTGTGGCTCCTGGGTGCTACACACCCTCATACTTGGAAAACTTTAAAAATAATTCAAAAAGGTCAAAAAAAATTCAAAAAAAAATCAAAAAAATTTGGAAACCAAAGATGACCATGTGTGCTACTTGTATAAAAATATTTTCCTAGGAAATTATTTTCATTATATCCTAAAAAAACAAATTCAAAATGCTACATGACCTGGTACTATTCACCTTTGATTCGTCATATTTTTGTTTTTTTTGCCTAGGATACAATAAAAATAATTTCCTAGGAAAATATTTTTATACAAGTAGCATACCTGGTCAGCTTTGATTTCCAAAAAAGTTTAATTTTTTAAAACTTTTTTTAACATTTTTTTAATTTTTCCAAGTATGGAGGTATGTAGAACCCGATAGCCAAAAGACCGCGTTAGCATATGACAAGGCATCTAATACATAAAACAATTTATTAATGAACTATATTGATTTAAATAGGGATTTAACTCAATCTAATTCAACTTCTAACTTTTCTGTAATATTAAATTTCGAATTAAATACTACTGGATAGATAGTTGAATTTATAAACAGTAGCAATTTGAATCATGCAAAAAAGAATTTTAGATCTTTTTCTATGATTTAATTAATATAACAATGCAATTTAGACATTCTGCAAGATCATCTGATATAACAACACCAAATAATTTTGTGTATATTTTCCCTGGATAGGCATGATCAGATCTAAACACTGCAAATTGGTTTTACTAAATTTGGAGTTATAAATCATTTTCTATGGTTTAATTACTATTTAATAGAGTATAAATCATTTAAAATACTTACTACGATAAATATTTAATCTAAGACCAGATTTGTAATCTACATTAAATTGTGAATCCAAGGATACATTATTTATATTTTTGGATCTATGACTAATTTACTATGAATTTATTACTACAAAAGGCTATTAAAACTATTTAATTAATTATCAGTTAATTGTAGCACGAAAGTTGGATATAATTTATATTAATAAACCAAATGAAATTATCTTCAATTTGATATATTATACGCAATTTTTGGACATAGTATAAATTTCTTATAAATTTTACAAGTTAGATCTATAATCTGCAATTTTAAATTCGAACAGAATATTTCAAGGAATATTCCGCTGACCGGACGGGTCGACCGTGCATGTTGACAGGGACTAGACGTTGACCTGATGATGATGTGGCGGTGACAAGGCAGCTGACCGGGACGATTGAATCTGACCGTCGGGATAAGATCCGGTGGTCAGGAGAGAAGTTGGCTTCAAATGGGCTCGATTTTGTCTCAGAAAAGATTAGAAACAGATATATGTTAGAGAGCGAAATCCGTAGATCAAATCAAAAAACTTCCAACATGAAAGTTATGGAGAATCATTAGATCTTCCTTTTCACCAAACGAATTTAGATTTGAAGAAACGAGCGTGATAGAATCTTGGAATTACGCCGTCAGATCTGAAGTATTGTGTGGCCGAATTCTCCAGCTATGGTGGATGAAAAGAGGTGGGGTTTGTCGGAACTGAAATATTTCAGCGAGATCTACAACTTTCGTGTTGGAGCCGATGGCAACCGACGAATTTTAGATAGATTTAGAAGCAAAATATGATTCGGGAAGTGTAGATTCGGGATTTTGAGAAGGAAAAGTGATATAGCTGCGGTTCCGGGGGATTATATAGTGGATATATAGATCTTGGAGTAGGGAATAAGTATAAACAAACGGAAGTTAATTCGAAGTTGTAGATAAAAAAAATATAGTAGTTTGAATAGAGGTAGGTTTAGAAAACGAGTTTTCGCACGATTTTTAAAGCGGAGGTGGGATCAATCCCTTGCTCGGGTGCGCTGGTTGGTTCGGTCGGTGGGCCGGCCCATTTCCTTTTTTTTCTTTTTTTCTATTTTTGTATTTTCTTTATATCTTTTGCATACGAACTCCAAATGACATGATTCTTATTTTCAAATTTCTCTAAAATTCAGTAGATCATTATAGAATCATATTTTTAACATTTTCGCTAGTTTGAAGATGGTGACTTCATAAATCTCTATATATTTCTTTTAGAAATATTTGGGCAAATCAACTAACGGATTTAGATACTAGAATTTAACTTATTTTATTTATTTTTAACATTTCAAAAGTTAGGATTTTTTTGGGATGTCACAAGTCCGGTCCGGCCGAAAACTTCAAAGTTTCTAGGTGGTGTCCGGGTAGTGTCCGATTTGGTGTACTGATTGTCCGCACCAATTCTTCTCTCAGGTAGGCCGGAAAGTCCTAGTGGACTCGGCCGGACACTCCGGTCATCGCAGGCATTCTTGCGCCTTCCTTCTTGATGATCTCCTCCTCGCTCCGTGCGCCTACCTCCCGCTCCTCCTTCGCGCATCCTTGGATATCATCATGTCGGACTCCCTGCCTTCCTCCCTCTCCTTCCCGCTAGCTCTAGTCCGAAGGATATTAAATCTAGTCAAACAACAACACCATATATTTAGGTAGTATAAAGTTCTTATAAATCAAAGTATCTTATCCAAGTAGGAATGAAGTCACCTGATAGTCATCATTGATTTGACTCAATATTTTCTTCCAATTCAAGCAGCCAGAATCATTGTAATCCCTGTATATATTCTTATCATCCTCCCTTTCTTCAAGAAAAGCCGTCCACCGCTTTGGGTAAGCTGAAAGTGGAAGAAACAAAAAGAACAACGTGTACACAAAGTATATGTATATATAACATGTTGTATTATTGTTGTTCATATGAACATTATGTCTAGTATACATCAATCAACTTAAATTGCAGGTATAAGTGAAGTACAAAGAATCATGATCATAGTGAAAAACAACTTAATAGATAGTCTTGTCCTTCAATATTAAATTCAGTTTTCTCAAAGAAGATCTATGATCAAATTTGTCAACAAGATCAAACCAATTCAATATGTGGGAAAACCAAATTGATTCATGCCATTCTTCAACTGTCCTACTCTGATTATTATGAACATGATCATATTGTCCAGTATGTATGATGCAACTCAATTTGCAAATATCAAGGAAGTCTAAAGTAGTAACATAACTAGACAAAGACTTTTGGGACAAACACAATGAATATGAAAACTTGGGTTCTATTCTAGCAAGATTAGAAGAATCCAACATAAGTAAAATTACTTGTGTTGGTTGCAATATATCAACTAGACCAGAATGTATTTCCATAATATCTCGAACATGAACTATTGTCCCATAGCAAACATTTTGTGACACATTGCATATATGGTTGAAAACAGTAAGTTTCAGTTCAGCGATTCTATCATAGATAATGCATATGTGATCCACAAGAAAATTTTCATCCATGCTATATTCACCAATTAGATTGAAAGTGAAACAAGGAGATTATGTGCTAGAATTTAGACATGAAATTTCATAAATCTTATCCATAGTACAACTCATACTCATAGGTTCATTTAACATGATGGAATACACAATATCATCAGGTGGTATTCGAGCAAGTATTTCCTTATGTGTTATTAGTACCTCATGATCAAAATTTGAATTTGGTAAACTATCACATGGTGCTGAAACAGTAGTGCAAGGTAAGTCACAAGGAGGCTTTAGTAAAGGAATAGGCTCACATGTCGCACATGTTGGCTGAAGCTCCAAATCGGTACCAATGTCATCAACAATCTCCTCAGTTGTAGTAGGTACTAAAACATCCTCCACAAGTGACAATGCACAGTCCAGTGATATAGGTTGTAAAATAAATGGCTCCCTTTCTTCAAAAGTGCGGTGACCCAGCATACCACTGCATGATGTAGTACACTATAGTCGTTGACATAACACCAATGAAACACTATTCCACTAGTATTATATCCCTTAGAGTGGTACAACAGACACATCGCGGGTCCAAGACATGACTTTAGACTACATACATCACATTACAAAATATCCAGGAAACTTCCTCGGAACAGTGAGGAATATTATGCAGAAGAAAACCAGAAAGAACAACTCGAAGTCTACCCTAGGAGTACTACTACTAAGATATATATATATATATGGTTTGCCATTGCTGCTATAGTAATGTTCTACAGAAGTAGGTTCTAGTTTTCTTGGAATTTATTTATATTCTACGCTTCAACTTGACCTTCATAGCTTCTGATGTGGTCATTGGCTCCATTGAACTCCACTTGGTATCTTTAACTCTTCAAAGTAGACCATTGCTTGGGAACACCATTGCTTGCTCCGAGATCTAGCAAGGGTTAAGAAGATACGGTTGAGTAGGAGTGTACTGAGCAAGTTCACTATATAAAGGAGTGTTTGATGCACTAACTACAGTCGAAGACCATAGGTCATAGTGTTATGGGGTGACCCCATGGGTGGCCCGATCTTCACGGATCTCGTGGTCAAATCGATGGGAAAGCGAGGGGAAAGGGAGAAGGTAGCGGAAGCGGACGCACACCTCGCAAGGAACACGATGAACACACGCAAAACTCACATGATACAAGGCCGATTGCTCTTGCTAGTGGCCACCGGTCCGATAGAATCCTCGCAAGGAAAGATCGGTCAACGTGCTCCCTCGATCCCACGCGGAGAGGGAAGAACACCTTGGAGAGGGTCTTGACGTCTTGGCAAAGGAACACCAATGCCAAGGCCTTGTACAACGAGGGAGGCGCGATGCAAACTCCAACAAGGTGGTGACGATAGTCGATCCCCTTTGGTAGAAGGGGATGAGGCAAAACTAGAGATTCCACAAAGGGGGTTGTCTTTAGTCTATCATCTATGCCTAAGGGATACATGAGGGGGTGTGGGATCTATTTATAGGCCAGCCACTTACATAGGGGTAGTTTGGGGAATAACTCTAGGGTTGCAACAAAATAGATGGGTACATGGGCTGTGGCCCAGATCTAGTGCGCGTAGGCACCGTCTTGACAGTAATCTTACCGGTCCTTGTCCATAGTGGGGGAGGGTAGCAGCAACAGCGGGCGGTAGCTCCGGCTCCAGTGGCAGGTGGTCTCCAGGTCCGGTAGTACCGGTGGTGCATCCCGGTAGTACCGCTTGTGGCCGGTAGGACCGCAAGCCGGTACCGGGGCATCCAGAGGCGATGGCGCAGGCTTCAGTCGTGGCTGGTAGTACCGTAGAGGCTGAGCGGTAGTACCGGGGCATGGTAGTACCGCTGTTGGGAGCGGTAGTACTGCTTGCATCTGTCTTCTTGGGTGACTTGGGGACGAGCTTGGACTTGGCGTTGTAGATGTAGTAGCGTCTGTAGGACGGGCTGCATGAGCTCCCCCCTTCGAAAAGAGTCGTCCTCGACTCTAGACGCTCGTCATGTAGGGTGGTCGAGAGACATTCTTGATCCTAGGGTTCGCCATGTAGTCGACCTCGAGTAGCTTGATGTGGCAGCTCTTCAATGTTCCTTCACTTTCCATGTAGCCTACAAATCTCACAACAAAAGCGAAGCAACACTCAAAGAGTAGCCAATTCTTGTAGATTATAGAATGAGTCCTCAAGTAGAAGGAAGTCACCTTAGGTTGTAGAGATGGCTCGTTGAACGGCAGCCATAGGCAACTCTCTTCGATTCGTCTTGTCAACTCTTTGTCCATAGAGGTTGACGTGTATATTCTTGTACCTTCACACAACAAAGACCAAGCAACAAATGTGTGTGTGTGTGATAGAGGAGCATGTCATGTGTGGCATGTCCATTCTTGTTCACAACACTATTAGCACAACTCAAGTATAGCAACCGAAATGCATATGCAAGGTCAAAGTGCATGGAAATTGTTTGAACATCATCCAAATGTGGGAACTCAAAAACTCCGTAGAACTTCTTAGTGTGGCACTCAAAGCAATTGACTAAGGTGTTGAACAACATCTTTGATGCAAGGATAGGAGAATTCAGCAAAAACACATGAGGAATAATATCCAAAACAATATCATTATGTGTGCAAGCCAACCATTGGAAAGAACAATCATTCAATATGTTGGATGCCATACACATATCATAAAAAGCCAAAATCATGGACAAATGAGTATCACAAGCGGAAGCAAAATCAAAAAGTGTGCAAACAAACCATATGAAAGAGCAAGTGGTCCTTATGTTTGTTGCAACAACAATACGAGAGACTTGAAAGCTCTCATGACAATGCATGCTCAAAATGGCATCATGGTTGCACACAAAACATCGGAAAGAGAAATTGTTCAACATTTTTGTGGCAACACAGAAAGCATCAATATTAAATGGAAACGAAACATGATTGTCACAAGGTGAAAGAATACCATCAACATGCTTGCAAGCAAACCATAGGAAAGAGCAATTTTTCAACATGAAAGATGTAAAGCATGCAAAAGGTATCAGAGCTGGGTTCGATCTTGAACTCACTTGGGGGATGCTCTCTAGAGCTCTTTTTGTCAACTCGTGCTCAACCGAGGTTGACATTCTTGTGCGGGTACCTACATACATCATAGATAAAAGGAAGAACGTGTGTGCATGGTAGAGAAACACATCATCCATCATGACGTATCTCTTCTTGTGCACATCACCATTAGTGTCAAGCAAGTATGAAATAGATGCATGGTGAGTATGCAAGTGGTGGACATGCTTATCATGGAATTTACCAAAATCTCCAATATTTGAGAAATCTCAATAGAAACCATATGCTAATTATTGTTGCAAGCAAAATAAGTGAAAGAGCAATTATTCAACTTATTGCAAGCAACGGGAGAAATTGTAAAACACCCATGACAAAGCATGGTTCGAGGGGTACCATTGGTAACATCATTGCAAGCAAAACATTGGAAAGAGCAATTGTTCAACAAAGTGCAAGCAATGATATCATCAACGTAACGTTTAGAGCATGGCATGTCTATGGCAACATCATCACAATCAAATAATTTCACATGCTCAACATTATGCAAAGGCAACGTATCACATGGACATATCAATGAAGCATATGTGATATCACAAACATCATCCATAGCATGCCAATCATCACAAGTCATCATGTCCACTAGTGGGATCATGGCATCATCAACACCCTTATTTTTACCTTGTTCATACCTCTCATATGAAGTGGGTGTTGTGGTAGCATTGGCCTCCATGTGGGCGATTTCTTCATCATGTATGGGGATGGCATCATCTTCATCCACCATGTACATCTTCTTGGTTGGAGGCATCATCATCTCCAAGCTTGGTGCTTCTTGATCCATGGAACCTAGCACAACATGAGGAAACACAATAGAGGTAGAGGGTAAGTCGTTAGAAATCAAAGTGGTCTCACATGACCTATCAACTACCACTCTCAACTCACTCGGTGTATCACTCATGCCCTCCAAGTGGAAGCACTCAATCTCACGTATGGTGGAGTCGCTCATCTCACTCTTGTTTTCACTCAAGTGGGCTAAGTGGCTCTGATGCAGCCCGTCCTACGGACGCTCCTATATCTACACCAACAAGTCCCCCAAGTGGACCCATCACTCGTGCACGAGCCAAACTCCTACAAGCTAAGGTGAACTCACTCCTTTCCTCGTGCCAATTTGATACCTCCTTGGATGGCATGCTACTTCATGCAACTACCCTATGCATCATCAGGTACGAAGCTTCAGCACATCACCAAGAACCCAAGGATGGAGAACAAGGAGCAGAGCGTGAAGCAGGAGCCACTGGAGCTGCTCAGACCGGAGTCTCCGGTCTGCTCACACCGGAGTCTTCGGCCTGTCAAAGTCTCCGGCCTGAAGACACCGGAGTCTCCGGACCCACCTCCGGTCTGCCCCCGGAACTAGGCGCTGGGACAATCTAAAGGCCCCTCTGGAGGCCAGTCCAGAGACCGATTGGAGTCTCTGGCCCAGACCGGAGTCTCCGGTCCACCACACCGGAGTCTCCGGTCCGACCATGGCCAGGCATGAAAAGGCCTTTGGGCCTGCGGCCCATGTAACCCCTAGTCCGTCCAGAACTTGTCTTTTATTCCTAAAGTACCCCTGTTTAAGTGGCTGGCCTATATATAGTCCCCCACCTCCATTGTAAACCCGAGGCATGATATCGGAATTAGTGGAAACCCCTTTGTGGATCTATCTAATTCTTGCCTCATGCTCCTTGACTAAGGAGCACCAATATCCCCAAATCTCATTGGAGTTTGCATCGTGCCTCCGTGTTGTACAAGGCCTAGGCATCAGTGTCCCTTTGCCTAGACGTCAAGATCTCACAGAGTCTCCCATCTCGCCGTGCCGGTTCGAGAGAGAGTCCTCCGTCCGACGCCGATCCTAGGGATTGCGCCGGACCGGTCACCGCCGGCGTGAGCTATTGGTGTGTATCGTGGTTTTGTGTGTGTGTGTGTGTTCATCGTGTTCTTCGTGCATGCGTTCATCGTGTTCATCCTCCCCTCCTCTCCCCGCACTCCATCCTCGATTTGAAAGGGAATCGTGAAAGATCGGGCCACCCTAGAGGTTTGCCCTCAACATATTGGTATCAAGAGCTTCGTTGCTCAAGATTTCCCCCACAAATTTTTCTTCTATCCACCAAAAATTCGAAAATCCCCAAAAAGAGCCCATATTTGCCTTTGGATCGATCTCTTGATTTGGAGTGTTATTTGTGGTTTTGATCCGACCAAAGCTTCTCTAAGGAGTTGGTCTAGCTTTATCCTGCGTTTTCCCAGCCTAATTTGGCCAATTTTCGCGGATTTGAGGACCCAAGGCGTGGATTTCTGCTCAAGAACACGAGCAGTTCGTGATCTCACTCCAAACCGGAGTCTCCGGCCAAAACACCGGAGTCTCCGGCCTACCCACACCGGAGTCTCCGCCCTGGACCGGAGTTTCTGGCCTGAAACCCCAGAGTCTCCGGCCTGACGCCCGATTTTGATAGTTTTGCCTCTAATCTTGCATTGGCTAATTTCCTCCTGTTTATTTGTGCCCATGTGCGTGTCGTCAACTAACAACAAGCTTCTGCATCGACAACCCCCGCGCTCATCGACACCACGGCCCACGAACATCATCCCGCACCACCGACGCCAAGTTCATCATCATCGAAGAAGGTATAACTTGCGTCACATTGTTAACCCCTATCTTCCTTTGTGTGTACCTATCCTATGAGAGTGGCTCATCTTGTGTTTACTTGAGCATTGTGCATTTGTCCTTGGATAGTGATTGTGCAAGAGCAATATCAAGTGTGACTAGGTAGCATCAAGGGAGAGCAAAAAAAGCAAAAGAAAGAAAAAGATACAAAGAAAAAGAAAAAGAAAAATAGTCTCCCATTGGCATAGAGAGTCTCAAAGCTTGTAAGCAAGAGAGAAAGAAGAGCGCCCAAGGCAAGTGCACAAATCCGTTGCTCACTTTTCTTCTTTGCAAACGAGCCACAGTCTCTCCTTGCATTGGCACGACAATGAGATTAGTCGTCGTTAGGACATTTTGTTTGCTCATTTTCATAGTCGTGTCAATCCCAACTTTCTCCACGTGTGTGTATATAGTCGTAGGTTCCTGTCACCCTTTTGAGTTGTTGACCTTTGCCTTTGACTTGAGTTTTGTTTGATTTTTCCCACTTTTGACTATCCCTTTTCTTTTGGTTGGTTCTTTGGCTTTCCACAATCCTAACCTACCACCAACAAGCTTTTGAGAGTTAGTTCTTTCTTTAGTGTGAGTTTTCTTTGCTTTTCCACTTTGCATGCTTATAGCTCTCGCTTGTGGTTTCTAGTTTGGTGCAATCCCCAAGGTGAGGTACAAGGCTAACACCACCATATTCCAATTCCATATACAATACTTGTATGTTTTGCATGATGGATAGGCACGGTGAGACGAGCCAACCACCTCCCCAAGAAGAAGATCAAGGTCCGTACATGACGCGTGCAAGTCACTTCATCGTCCGCCAAGAGTTCCGTGAATGTTGCCAAGCCCTTGAGACGTGACAAGATGAACAATTTGGCGAGACGCAAGCCGAGTTCAAGAACATCGAAAACCGCTTCGATGGCCTCGAAAGGCAAATGCAAGCAATGCATCACAACTTCGGCCACCAAAATGAGTCGCTTCAACGCTCCGTTGCCGAAACAAATGACAACCTTTGACACCTCATCGACGGAATGGCAAGACCGTGTTCACATGCTTCAAGCTCTTCAAGTTCTTCACGTCATCATGCACCTTCACAACAAGATCTACCTCCAAGTGCTCCAAGATGCAATGATGCCCCCATGGCTGAAGATGGAACCTCTTCAAACTATGTACCTTCCCCTCGGCACGCCGCAACGTCAAGCTATGATGGTGACCTCTCTTCAAGGCCACGAGCAAGGCAAGAAGCACACCGTCATCACGCAAGGGCACTAGTGATCCAACAAGAGGAACCACAAGAGGAACCGCAAGTCCATCCGCAAGTGCAACCGCAAGTCTACCACCATCGACCGCGACACATACTTGACACAATGAGTGATGACTCCAATTTGGAGAATCCAGCTCGTCATCGACGTGAAGCTCTCCAAGATCCCCCTCCTCGTCATCACCGTCATGAACGTTAACAACGACACCATGGTCATCACGAGGCGCCTCCTCCACATCCACAAAACTTGGAGCATCAAGTGATACAAGTTGAGCGACGCCCACCACGTCAAGAGGCTCATGACCATGTTCTTCGCCGTGAGGCCCATGTGCCTAACCAACATCACCAACCGAGGAACGAGCCTCCTCTTCGTCATCAACCCCGCCACGAGGCTCCACACCCTCGCCACCATGAGGCCCAAGCGCCTCAACAACGTCAACAACCGCTCCAAGAGCAAGAGCAGGCTCCTCAACAACAATATCAAGAGCAAGCTCCACAACAAGGACGCGAGAACCAAGTTCCACCTCCCCAACTACAAGATCATCAACAAGGTCACCAAGCTTGTCGCAATGACCGCAACGATGAAGAAACTTTTGGCAAGCTCAAGTTCACAATGCCCAAGTTCACCGGATCCAATGACCCCGAAGAATACCTCTCGTGGGCACTCAAAGTCAACAAGATCTTCCGCATGCACAACTATAGCAACGAGAAGATGGTCGCCATGGCTTCGCTTGAGTTTGATGATTACGCCAACCTTTGGTGGGAACAAGTTCAAGTTGCTCGTGATGCAAGACAAGAGCCGCCAATCACAACTTGGCATGACATGAAGGCTCACATGAGATCCCGGTTCGTCCCCGCGCACTACACTCGTGACCTCTTCAACAACCTCCATGCGCTTCGTCAAGGGACAAAGACCATGGAAGAATACTTCAAGGAAATGGAACTCAACCTGATTCGTGCTAGCATTGATGAGCGCATGGAGCAAACAATGGCACGTTTCCTTATGGGCTTGAATCACCCAATCAAGCGCATCGTCGAGTTCCAAACATACACACCATGGTTGAGCTTGTGCACATAGCAACAAAGGCTGAACGTCAAGTGCAAGAGGACATCAAGTACAACAAGCCCAAGACATACTTCACCTATAAGCAAGCTTCAACCGCTACACCAACAACTTTCAATGGTAGCTCCTCAAGTACCTCCAAGCCTTCCTTCAAGGCCACACTTCCTCAAGGAAAACTGCCCCCAAGTGGCAAGCAAGCAAAGAGTGATACACCTTTCAACGGTGAATGCTACAAGTGTGGAGGTAAAGGACACAAGTCGGCCGAATGTGGAAACAAGAAAGTCTTGTTCATCCATGACAATGGTGATGAAGAGTACTTGAGTGAAGATGAGTTTGATGCCCGTGTCAAGGAAGCAATGGCAAGACAACGAGTGGAAGATGATGAAGAACTCCTCATGTGTGAGCATGACGCAAGTCCATCGCTTGTCGTCACAAGGATCTTGACCACTCAAGCACAAGAGCATGAAGACCAATGCTCCAATATCTTCCAAACACGAGCCGACATCAATGGAAAATCTATCAAGGTGATCATTAACGGAGGGAGTTGTCACAACCTTGCTAGCTCCGAGTTGTGCGAGAAGCTCAACCTCACCCTCCATCTGCACAAGCACCCCTACCACGTGCAATGGCTAAGTGACCAAGGGTCCGTGAAGATCAAGCATACCGTATCGGTCTCCTTCGCCATTGGTCCTTACAAAGATATGGTGGAGTGTGATGTGGTTCCTATGACAGTTTGCCACATGCTTCTTGGTCGACCGTGGCAATTTGACAAGGCTGCTCAACATGATGGTCGTACCAATGTATACACCTTCAAATGGTTCAACAAAACATGTGTTTTGCAACCGATGACTCCTAGCCAAATAATTGCGGACAATGCAAAGGCTTTAGCGAGGGCGCAAAGCACAACACATACTTGTGAGAAGAGCGGTGAGAGAGAGATCCACCTCATAGTGAGTGAGAGCCACAAGCCAAATTCGAGTGGAAAAACTAAGAGTGTTCTCCTTGCCACCAAAAGTGAGATGAGAGATGTGTTCCTCGAAGAGCTTCCACATGGACTACCTCCTCTTCGCGGCATCAAACATTGCATTGACCTCATCCCCAGTGCACCACTTCCCAATTGTGCCGCCTACCGCACGAACCCGGAGGAGACAAAGGAGATTGAACGTCAAATCAACCAACTCGTCTCCAAAGGTTTGATCCAAGTTAGAACTAGTCCAAGTGCCGTACCCGTGATTCTTGTTCCAAAGACGGATGATACGTTACGGTTATGCATGGACTGCCATCCAATCAATGCTATCACCGTGCGTTATCGACATCCCATACCACGTCTCGATGACATGATTGATGAGTTGTGTGGAGCCACTATTTTTTCAAAAATTGATCTTCGTAGTGGTTACCATCAAATACGCATGGCTGAAGGTGATGAGTGGAAAACCGCCTTCAAGACCAAACTTGGTCTCTATGAATGGTTGGTTATGCCCTTTGGTTTGTCTAATGCCCCATCAACCTTCATGTGCCTAATAAATCATATCTTGCGTTCTCTCATTGGAAAAGTGTTGTTGTCTATTTTGATGATATTATTGTTTATAGCACATCACTTGAGGACCATATAACACATGTCAAGGAAGTTTTGCAAATCCTTCGACATGAAAAGCTTTATGCTAATCTTCCCAAGTGCACTTTTGCTAAAGACAAGTTGATTTTTCTTGGATTTGTCATTTCTTCGAAGGGAATTGAAGTTGATGTTTCCAAGGTAAAAGACATATGAGATTGGCCCATCCCAACAAATGTGAGTGAACTCCGAAGTTTTCATGGGTTGGCTGGTTTCTATCGTTGCTTTGTGAAAGACTTTTCCACTATTGCTTTTCCTCTCAACGTGTTGACGAAGAAGAATGTCACCTTCGTGTGGGGCAAAGCATAACAAAAAGCTTTTGATGAACTCAAAAAGAGGCTCACCGAAGCACCTCTCCTTGCTTTACCGGATTCCACAAAAACTTTTGAGATAGAGTGTGATGCTAGTGGTATTGGCATTGGAGGAGTACTTATGCAAAACAGACGTCCTATAGCCTACCATAGCGAGAAACTTGATGGTGCTCGCCTCAACTATCCGATTTATGACAAAGAGCTTTTTGCCTTAGTTCATGTCCTTCAAGTTTGGCAACACTACCTTTGGCCCAAGGAATTTATCATACATTCTAACCACGAGTCATTGAAATATCTCAAAGGCCAAGCTAACTTGAGCAAGAGACACGCTAAGTGGGTTGAGTTCATGGAGTCTTTTCCGTACATTGTCAAGTATAAGAAGGGCAAAGATAATGTAGTTGCGGACGCATTGTCTCGCAAACATACAAGCCTTCTTACGAGACTTGAAATCAAAGTGTTGGGTCTTGAGGAAATAAAATCTTTGTATGCTTTTGACCCGTTCTTCGAACCAATTTTCGCAAAGTGCTCCAATGACAAAGGAGTTGATGATTTCTATTTGCATAAGGGCTTTATATTTAAACAAAACAAGCTATGCATTCCGAAGTCGTCGCTTCAACTTTTGCTCCTCCAAGAATCTCATGGTGGAGGCCTTATGGGTCACTTTGGTTGCGACAAGACATTGGACATGCTCTCCAATCACTACTTTTGGCCCAAGATGAAGCGTGACATGGAGCGCTACGTTCAACGATGCACGACATGTGTTCAAGCTAAGTCGCAAGCTAATCCCTATGGTCTTTATATGCCATTGCCTATTCCGCATACACCTTGGTCCGACATTAGCATGGATTTCGTGTTAGGATTGCCTAGATCTAAGCATGGTCATGATTTTATATTTGTTGTTGTGGATTGTTTTTCCAAAATGGCACACTTCATACCGTGCCATAAGACCGACGATGCTTCACATGTTGCAAATCTGTTTTTCAGGGAAATCGTCCGTCTTCACGGTGTGCCAAGGACAATCGTCTCCGACCGCGACGTCAAATTCATGAGCTACTTATGGAAGACCCTCATGGCCAAGATCGGCGTCAAGCTCCTCTTTTCATCCACATCACATCCTCAAACTGATGGCCAAACCGTAGTTGTCAACCGAAGCCTTGGAACTCTCCTTTATGTATTCATCAAGAAAAACCTGAAGGATTGGGAGGAGTGCATCCCACACACCGAGTTCGCCTACAATCGAGCCAAGCACTCAACAACCAAGATGAGTCCATTCATGATCGTCTATGGTTTCGAGCCCCTCACCGCACTCGACATCCTACCACTACCTCTCCATGAGCGAACGAACATGGACGTCGACAAACGCGCACAAGCTATGAAGAAACTTCATGAAGAAACAAGAGCTACTATCGAACAACAAGTCCTTAACCAAGCTTCAAGGTTAAACAAGGACAAGAAGGAGATGATCTTTGAAGAAGGTGACCTTGTGTGGATACACCTAAGCAAAGACCGCTTCCGCAAGGAACGTGACTCCAAGCTCAAGCCAAGAGGAGATGGTCCCTTCAAGGTCCTCAAAAGAATCAACAACAATGCCTACATCATCGACATACCGACCTCTAAGTACCTTGCAAGCAATACATTCAATGTCAAGGATCTCTCACCCTTCCATGGACATGTTCAAGATGATAACCATGAAGAGTCGAGGATGACTCTTTCCCAAGGGGGTGGGAGCTGATGCAGCCCGTCCTACAGACGCTCCTACATCTACACCAACAAGTCCCCCAAGTGGACCCATGACTCGTGCACGAGCCAAACTCTTACAAGCTAAGGTGAACTCGCTCCTTTCCTCGTGCCAATTTGATACCTCCTTGGATGGCATGCTACTTCATGCAACTACCCTATGCATCATCAGGTACGAAGCTTCAGCACATCACCAAGCACCCAAGGATGGAGAACAAGGAGCAGAAGTGAAGCCGAGCTGGCTGCACTGGAGTCTGGTATGCTCACACTGGAGTCTCCGACCTGTCAAAGTCTCCGGCCTGAAGACACCGGAGTCTCCGGACTCACCTCTGGTCTGCCCCCGGAACCAGGCGCTGGGACAATCTGAAGGCCCCTCCGGAGTCCAGTCCGGAGACCGACCGGAGTCTCCAGCCTAGATCGGAGTCTCCGGTCCACCACACCGAAGTCTCCGGTCCGACCGTCGCCAGGCATGAAAAGGCCTTTGGGCCTGCAGCCCATGTAACCCCTAGTCCGTCCAGAACTTGTCTTTTATTCCTAAAGTACCCCTGTTTAAGTGGCTGGCCTATATATAGTCCCCCACTTCCATTGTAAACGCGAGGCATGATATTGGAATTAGTGGAAACCCCTTTGTGGATCTATCTAATTCTTGCCTCATGCTCCTTGACTAAGGAGCACCAATATACCCAAACCTCATTGGAGTTTGCATCGTGCCTTCGTGTTATACAAGGCCTAGGCATCAGTGTCCCTTTGCCTAGACGTCAAGATCTCACCGAGTCTCCCATATCGCCGTGCCAGTTCGAGAGAGAGTCCTCCGTCCGACGCTGATCCTAGGGATTGCGCTGGACCGGTCACCGCTGGCGTGAGCTATTGGTGTGTATCATGGTTTTGTGTGTGTGTTCATCGTGTTGTTCGTGCGTGCGTTCGTCGTGTTCATCCTCCCCTCCTCTCTCCGCACTCCATCCTCGATTTGAAAGGGAATCGTGAAAGATCGGGCCACCCTAGAGGTTTGGCCTCAACAGGCTCTCATACTCACATGGGATTGGTAGCACATCATGACTCAAGCATGTAGGGGTAGGCTCGGTTCTCTAAACTCCGTGCGCCTCCTTTGGTGAAGGGAAAGTCCCATGCTATAACATCCCAAAACTTCAATCCAAGAGTATCAAAGATCAAATCATCCAAATTTAGGATTAACAAAAAGTTTTCCATATTTAAAATAAAAGCATTCATATATGTGTGCATTTAAAATAGGAGTTGTTTTGAAGTGCCATGATTGTGTGATCCTTTGCTTCTAAAATGTTTCTTAAGGGAATTAAACATGATCTACATCATTCCCAAACTTTTCCTAAAAGAAATCAAATCAAAAAGAATTAAAATAAAGGAATGGTCATTTGGACAAATTTAACTCTCATGCCTACTTTGGCTATTCCTAGTACTCAATTCTTAACATAAACAATTCTTGATCTTTGCACCCCTTGCTAGTACACATAATGAGGTACCAAGGCCCACCTTTTGATCTTCTAAAAACATTCTGGAAACTATTTTAAATGGCAGTTCAAAATTGAATCTAATGCATATGCATAGATCACCCCTATTTCAAAAACCATCTAATTGAGCACCATTTTCAAAACCCTTGCAACCAGAGACTATCTAGCACTAGTGGAGATCACCCAAAAATTTTGAACTCAAAATTCAAAACTTTTTCTCTTGCGGCCATTTCATCAAACAGCTTGTGTGCACAAATCTGGCCAAAATTAAAACACTGTTTTGAGCAGTGATCTTGGTCACCATTTGTGCCTAACCTTGTCCCCTTGTTCCCTCAGTACCAGCCCTACCTTTTGCTAGCCCGGCCACACCCTGTGCACACGACCAAATGGTCATGGCCATTAAGGCCGAGACCTTGAGCACCCCCACCGGCGACATCGTGCCACAACAGCCGCCAACTTCCCTTGCCATGTCTAGGAGGTAGCCAACGCCGCACCGCCCCTCTTTGTCCCTTGCCCGAGCCAAGAGCAGCCGTGGACCACCGAGGAGAAACCGCGCCCAGTGCCACCGGACCATGTCGGCCTTGCCATGGCCGCCAGCGCGCATCCAGCGTGCACAAGCCGCCGCTCGACACCAGCCCGCACCCACCGCTCCGCCTCGACCTAGAGAACACCCCAGACACCCCCGTTCGCCACCCAAAGCCCCACAGCCACCGCTCGCCGTGGACACCGCCGCCTCTGCCTCTCAGAGCGCCACCTCACCCCGACCGCATACCACCGCCCCTACAGCCGCATTGAAGCGCTAGAGCACCGCCAGGGGACCGCCCAGCGATCGCCATCCCCAGCCATGACGCTAGCTCGCCGTAGCCATGTCGCCACCGTCGACCGCCCATCCCGCTCGGTCTCACCGTCGAGCCTATAAAAGGAGCCCTCCCCAGCACCAAAGACTCACACCATTCCACTCCCCTCACCTCTCTGAACCTCACCCACCTCTCGCCGGAGCAAGTGGAGCAGCAGCTCGCCGGAATTGGAGCCGGAGCCACCTGAGAAGAAGGGTGTCGTTGATTCCGCCACCCCAAGCTCCGCGAACCACGCCTCGCCTGCGTCTTCCACTTCGCTTCCCAGATCCCGACCCGCTGGAGCCCTGCACGCCTCAGTGAGCCCCCACCGAGCCGCTAGGGTTTGAGCTCGCCGGCGACCCGTCCGTCGTCGACGACGACCCTCAGCCGTAGATCTAGCTTCTAATCGCACGGCCCACAGCGCGCGTACCGCTTCGCGTGTTAAGTGCCGCTGACAAGCGGGACCCCCTGTCAGCTGAGCCCTGTGCCGCACAGCGCCACTGGGCCGGCCCATTTCCTTTCCCGCGCAAGCCCGTAGATTCAAATTAGGATTTTTCTTTTTAGTTAGAATATAGTTTCTATCCAGTGTTTCAAAATTCAATTCTGTGAGTTTGACAAATCCAAATTGCATGAAACCAATTTTGTCTGAAAGGTATTGAAATGCTCTATCCAAGCTCGTTGGATTTAATTCATTTAGAGTTATAGATTTCTCCTAATAAAAATAAGAAGACAGAAGCTTTTGCAACTTGAAACATTTTTGTAAAATCAACCAAGTTAGCTTTTGAGTTGATTCCAACTCTCAAAAATCACATTTCATCATATCTATCCAAATATGTAATAATATTAAGGTTTACAGACAGTGACTTTGGACTAGTACCAAAATAATGCTATATAGGCATTTCTAGTCACTTTAAATCATTAAATAATAAACTTAAACCAAAGTAATAGTAATCCAACCTTTAAATCTCATTCCCACAGGTTAGAATATGTGGTGAGGACATGTTTCCACATGATCCCATATTTTGGTGGTGAATATTAAATTATGGTTAATTTTTCAATGAGTAGAAATTACTTTTCCAAAATAAAAAGGTGGAAACTATTGAATTAAACTTGTGATGTTTTGGATGATAATAGATCATCAATTGTGTGGTTTAGAATACTACTTAGCCTAAGTTAAGTATTGTTTGGTGATTGTGCCCTCCCTATGTATTTCTAGACGATAGTACCGACCAAGCCTTCGAGGAAGAGGAGTTCTACCAAGAAGAAGAAGAAGAAGAAAACTTCAACCACTGCACCAACCAAGGCAAGCTATTAGTGGCAAGCTAATCCTTGCAAACATGCTTTAGTAAGCTATTGTAGCAAGCTAGAATAAAACTAGATAGTTTAGTAAAGATGCCTTAAGCATACTTTGATCACACCCCCTTAGTTGACACAAAGTTCTTTAATTAATTTTGAAGGTAGCATAAAGAGTATAAAACTTGACCTAATTAGAAACCCTTAGTGAACACTCTTAACCTAGTATAAATCAAACTTGATTCACTTTAGATGGGAACACTTGGTGAAAATGAGTTATGAAAACCTTGGAATGATGAGTCATTCTATTGAGATGTTTTGACGTGTGTTGAGAAACACAATGGGTTTATGATGATGAAAATGATGAGGCCTGAGCCTTAACCCTTTTATAAAACTGATGGTTGGATTCGGATGCGATACCATTCCAAATTTACCGTACAACCACATTACCTGAATTGGGTAAGGCTTAGCTAGAAATTTATATGCATTAGTATTAGTTCCCTCACGGGAGAGGTTTGAGCTGAGGCTACCTCTCAATGATGACCACCTATCAAAGGCCCAAGATGACTGATGGTCATGGTTGGGAGGCCATGCTCATAGGAGAGGTGCTTGTACTAGGGTGTGTAAAGGGAAGGTTATGTTTGATTATCTGCATACCAAGTATGATGATTCAGGGTTATCCCTGACAGATGTATCGAATCTTGTGGTGAAAGTGTACCACCTCTGCAGAGTGTCAAACTATTCGAATAGCCGCGTCCGCGGTTATGGACAGTTGGAATGGCCATACTGTTTCGTTGTCAGATGTTTTCTAAATACCTTGAAATGAATGATGACCTTTGACTTGACCACAACAGGGTTGTGTTAATGAAATTAGCTTCCCAACTTAGGTGATTCTAGAACTTTACTTTATCTTTTCTTGCTTCAGAACTCAGCTTAGGTTTCAAAATTAACTTGATAGTTATTCTTTCAATTCAGCACTTTAACTTAGAATTATAACCCTTGCTAGTAGTAGTTTGCGAGTACTTAAAGAGTACTCATGGCTTTTGTCCCTGGCTATTATCATGGCCAGACTATGAAGGAGAGTATCAAGATGATGGTCAGCAGGACGGCTATGATAACTAGGACTATCTGCCTTCGTCAGCATTGCCTGTGCCCCTGAAGATGGACCCCACCGCTACGCTATCGTTTATTTCCGCTGTTTGTTGTATTAAAGACTGGATCATGAGATCCTTATTTGTGTAAAACCTTATGTATGGTTTGTAATGGATGATGTACTATGATATCCACTCCGTTATGTCTCACAAAAATGGTAATCCTGGGATTGCGAGGTATGGCATAACGGGCATCTGGGATTAAAAATCCGGGTGTTGACACATGCTCACCATTCTCGACCTTGTCGTCGCCATCTTGTGGTAGTGGTGGAAGTAGGCTCATGTTGTTGTCGAGAGCGGTGCTCGGATCGACTTCATCACATATGTGGAATTGGCTTCCTCCATCTTGAAGTGTAGACTCTTGGCATGAAGCTTGATGGCGTGGAGGAGAGCTTGCTCTTGGTGCCCTTTTGGTGGTGGCACTTGTAGTTGAAGGCGCCTTATGATGGTGTCGACGGAGGTCATTGGCGTGCCTTGCCAAAGGTTGATGTAGATGGCGCACTTGGTCATCCACATGACACTCACGACGATTCTCCTTTTCCTTGGCACTCTTCTTGGCGAGGCATTGTAATGAGCACAAAGCATCATTAGTCTTGGCCATCATGCTCATGGTTTTGGCGAAGTTGTTGTCCATGTCGCTCTTGAAGTTGTTGAGGGAGCTTTCGAACTTGTCCATGTGATGGTGGACCTTGGCGCTCTCGAGGTGGCGGCTCCCTCTTGGTCGATGCGACTTGAGGAGCTTGTCGTTGCCATTCTTGAAGTCTTCCATGCTTGCGGAGTTATTGTTGTTGTAGAACTCCATATCACCCAAGCATGTGGAGCCATTGTCGGTGTAGTGCTCCATCATGTCATCCATGCTTGTGGAGGCATATGCATGGTGGCTCATCATGGATTCTTCATAGATATTATCCTCGGTTCCGCAGTCCCTAGACATGATTCACAAGACCAAGTGGTGTATATGGAAGTGGTAGGGGGGTTAGGGATGCAACGTCAAACCTTACTTTACCTTGGAAGATAGTATCGTGCAAGTGGCAACACTTGAGAGCAATCAAAACCAAGCAAAGTGAAGTTAATATGGAACACCAAAACCAACTAACCACTAAAAAAAACACACACACAAAGCTTATGGTGGATGGGTATGGAAGATGGCGTGTCCAAGAACAATCCGAACTCAAGATGTTGTAATGGGAAGTAAAGAACCACGATGATCACAAAGAAAAACAAGTCAATCCACAAGATAGGAATTATGTACAAGGAAACACACACGGTGGGATAAATGGGACTTGTGCGATGGATAAAGTGAGCTAAGAACCAAATGATTACCTAACGAAGACTATAAGCTCATGCCGCACAAGTGCAAGGAGAGACGCTAGTTCGATTGCAATAAATTGGTGGGCTACAAGATATGCACAATAAGTACCACCTATTTGATGTTCATCGAGCTTGCGCTTCCTATTCTATGAGGCACTTGTTTCTTTCTTTTTCTTCTTTTTATTTTTATATTTTTTTTTTATTTTTCACTTGCCCCTTCCTTGTGCCAACAACTATACAAGATAACTATATGAGATAGCGCGCTCACAAATTTTGCTCGGAATTATACAAGTATCAAATGTGCATAGCCCAAGCAATCTTATGAGGAGCTAGTCTCGATAGGTGTTTGTTGAATGCAAAGATAGTGTAGCTCACAAAGGAATGCAAGTGAGGAGAAGTCGTGGAATTTTTATACCTTTCGTCGCCGATCTTCACCCTTTATTGTTGGATTCCGCCTTGCTCATGTAATTTGGATGGAGTAGATAGCATGAACCACTTAGATAATGATGTAGAGATCCTTCTCCTCTTTGAAACGAGCTAAAGAACACCAAAATCCGAGTTCGTATGCAAAAGTTATGCTCAAAACGGTGAGAAGCTGAAATCTGGAATCTGCTAATTCCTTTCAGGTCCGGGCGGTAGTACCGCTTTTTGGACCCCGGTAGTACCGGAAAAGTGCGGTAGTACCGCTTTTTTGGCCCGGTAGTACCAGTTATACCTGGGACATGCAGATTTGACGCGATTTTGCGACTTTGGGGCGATTTGGACGGAAAATCTTGAGGAAAAACACCAAATCGAAGGGGCAAATGGTGGAATTAGGCCATGGGAACACAGGGGAAGGTAGATCAACAAGTTTAGCAAGTAATCCATAGATCAAAACCTACCAAAACACACTCAAATAACAGATCGGTTTGAAACACGAATTGGTGCTATTTTTGGTAGAATTTTTGAATTTATGGGGAAAAGACCAAATCGAGGAGAAATCCGTGGCAACCAAAAGCTGCTGATACCAGATGTTATGGGGTGACCCCGTGGGTGGCCCGATCTTCACGGATCTCATGGTCAAATCGATGGGAAAGCGAGGGGAAGGGGAGAAGGTAGCGGAAGTGGACGCACACCTCGCGAGGAACACGATGAACACACGCAAAACTCACACGATACAAGGCCGGTTGCTCTCGCCGATGGCCACCGGTCCGATAGAATCCTCGCAAGGAAATATCGGTCAACGTGCTCCCTCGATCCCACGCGGAGAGGGAAGAACACCTTGGAGAGGGTCTTGACGTCTTGGCAAAGGGACACGAATGCCAAGGCCTTGTACAACGAGGGAGGCGCGATGCAAACTCCAACGAGATGGTGATGATAATCGATCCTCTTTGGTAGAAGGAGATGAGGCAAAACTAGATATTTCACAAAGGGGGTTGTCTTTAGTCTATCATCTATGCCTAAGGGATACATGAGAGGGTGGGGGCTCTATTTATAGGCCAGCCACTTACATAGGGGTAGTTTGGGGAATAACTCTAGGGTTGCAACATAATAGAGGGGTACATGGATTGTGGCCCAGATCTAGTGTGCGTAGGCACCGTGCTGACCGGTAGTACCGGTCCTCGGGTCCGGTAGTATCGGAGGGGAACGGTAGCAGCTTCAGACGGGGCGGTAGCTCCGGCTCTAGTGGCAGGTGGTCTCCAGGTCCGGTAGTACCGGTGGTGCAGCCCGGTAGTACTGCTTGTGGCTGGTAGGACCGCAAGCCAGTACAGGGGCATCCAAAGGCGATGGCGCGGGCTTCAGTCGTGGCCGGTAGTACCGCAGAGGCTGAGCGGTAGTACCGCTGTTGGGAGCGGTAGTACCACTCGCGTCTGTCTTCTTGGGTGACTTGGGGACGAGCTTGACTTGGCATTGTAGATGTAGTAGAGTCTGTAGGACGGGCTGCATCACATAGGCTATGAAGGTTTTCGAAAACATTTATTCAAAGGTTACTTTTATTCTGAAAAGCTATGTCCGTCTGCCTTCACAGGTTGACCAAAACTTTCATGGAGTTCCTTTCCTGCCGTATTCATAGCTCCTTCCCGGAACAGGGAGTAACATGTCACAGTTCTTACACTATAAAGAGGTTCGTTGCTTTACCCATAAGAGACCTTAGCTTTGTTGCACAACCAAGTCATGAGCTTGTCCATACTTCCTTGGTATGTGTGGCATCCCGCTAAAACCACTACTAGAAAATCGCTGTGTTTTTGTGCATTGCATCGTCATGACCGCATGCTCATGTCATCATGCCACATTGCATTTGAGAATCGTCGTCATCATGCATGGTTTGTCTCAAAACAATTTTCGAAAAGCCTGGTTTTGTTTTCTAAACACCCCGTCTTTATTTCAAATTAAAACCGGATCTCTGGATTATTTTGTTTCGTCTACAAACAGATTTCAAACACGCCGTTTTAAACAAATAAAATATTTGTATTATTTTTAGGGGCAGCCAAATCGGGCCGAACCGACCTAGTCGGCCACCCCAATAAAAACCAAAATTCCTAACCCCTACCCTTATCCCCTCACCAACCCCCCACCCACACAGCCACACACACCAGCCGCCACACTGCCTCCACCCTCCACCTCACCCCGACCACTCCCAGGCCGCCACCTCACCTCCCTGGCTCCACCCCACCTCCTCTCCAACACGGCACACAACGCACGCATGCATGCTCCCTCCCACCCCGTGCCGACCACCTCGGGACCCCGCCCCGCTCCTGGGCCACCGACCCGGTCCCACCACCCAGGCTCCTGCCTCCCCCGCTCGCATCTCACCCCGCCATCGCCACCTACCCCCGTCTTCCTCCGCCCAACGCCATATCCTCCTCCCTTTCTCTCGCCCCTTGCTCATCTGTAAGCAGAGCCTCGCCGCCGCTATCTCCCCGCGCTCCCCTCCCTTCCTCCGAGCCCGGCGCCACCTCCTGGGCCGCCCGCGTTGCAGTCCCCTGCAAGCTCTACCAGGCCTCGCCCCAGCGGCCGGCAAGCCTCCCTATCGACGCGTTTCTGCCGAGCACCGTCAGCCCTCCCGCATCAAGATCCTCTCCACCGGCCTATCCCTCTCCGGTCGCCTCGCCCTACCTCGCTCTGCATCCGGTCCCGGGCTTCCTCGCGCCGCCCTCATCGCCCGGCTGTCCTCCTGCGCGGGCCACCCGCCGCCGGCATCGCATCCTCGTCGCCCAGCTCCCCGTGTTGCAGCTCCTCCCCACCTCGGCAACCTCCTCCTACCGCGTCCCTGCTGCCAGCACCTCCGGGGCCCATGACCCAAGCTCGCCCACGCCCTGCCTCTGCTCCAGCAGAGTTCCATGAGCACATTTTTCTCCACCTTCGGCCGCCTTCTTCCTGCTCTGGCCTAGAGCTGCTGGGGTTTTCGTGCGTGTCTCCGTCTTTTGTGCCCCCCTTCGTGTTTTTGTTGTAGGGATGCTGGTGGAGTTGGTGTGATGCCAGTACAATCCTGACGGCCAAGGCTGCATCCATCCTCGTTCAGTCTTGTGTGCAGCAACGTTGTGCGTAGAGACAAGAACATCTGTGTCATCGTCTATGTGATCGAGTATAAACCATCGCCAAGTTCTTCCGAAGAGAACCATCGCCAAGTTTGGGGGCATCAAGATCTTCACATCGACAAGATCTTCTCGGAGCTGCGCACGTATGGATGCCATGTTCCGAGGCCCCAAGACCGACAATGTCACCCGATGAACCATCTACAAGATCTTCCGAAGACCGATCCCGCCGAGGTCCTCGTCCCGAACACCAAGTTCGTCGAGATCTCGAAGACCCGAACCCGGAGATCGTCACCGATAATCAAAGCCGGAAAACCCAAGATCTTCGCAACGACAAGATCGACACCGACAAGGGCGAATCCCATGAGCCCTTGACACCAAACCAAGTCCTTCTTCCTGGATTCAGAACCCGATCCCCGTCGATCCCTGTCGAACCCCGAACCCCCGGAACCAAGATCTTCTGAACCCAGATGTGTGACCCTAAGCCTCTATTTTTATAATATGGCATATACCTGTCGCATCATTAAATCATCATGCTTGCATACATGTCATCTGGTGGGTTGGGTTAAATTGCCGATTCACCTCATAATTAAATATGGAGTCTATATGCGGGATATCTTTGTCTTATTCCGGACTCCATTTAAATTTGTGTAGCGAACCGATACCATGTTTTGCCTTGTTAAGACAACATTTAATTTGCGGGATAGATAGATAACTTGAACCATATAATTATTTGTCGGGACCCCGGTTCCACTTAGTATTGCCTAATTGCACCGCATCTGTGCCATGCCATGCATCATATCATAATCATGCCGGATCTTCTGCCGTAGTATTAAATGTTGTATCCGGTGTTTCTGCTAGTGTTTGCGTCTCTGCGGATTAGACCGATGAGTGGATGCGAGCACCGACAAGTTCTCCGGATATGATCCTTCGGTAGTGTTTCCTAGGCGAGCATCTCTCCCCCTTCTACCTCTTTTGCATTTATAGTCTTTATTTTCCTCCTGTTGATCTATTGCTATCCGTGTCACGATGCTTTAGTTTTCGTGCGCCAGTTATATCCCGTGCAGCCTCTATATTGCCATGGACACCTCCTAATACCTGTTGTTTGGTAGATAGCTGGCCTTGCGAGTCGTAGTTGCTTGCTCAAGTGCGATCTCGTGTTGTCGAGTAACACAGTGGTTGGAATGCTGGAAGATGTTTGTGGTGGAGATGATCACGTCTTTAATTACAACTATTAAACTGCTGTGATAACTAATGAAAGAGGCACCGGTGGGCAATATATGCTATTTGGTTTTTATGTCCACTTGTGTCCCGTAGGCCCCGAGTACTTGATACCTATTCCTTGACTATTCGCACTATCCACATTCGGGAGAGTCTATGAATCCCCCTTAGCCAGAGATTGATTCATTTCTTATTTCTTGGGGCCACAAAGTAGTTTGGGGCTTTATTACTATCCTGTACTTATGCCATGTTTTACTTCTTTATTTACGATTGTGCGTGGAGCACCTGTACTGTTTTGGAACGTGGAATGTTTTCGCGGTATCGACAAGCCCAGTCACACTTTCGGGTTCCCAGTCGTTTACAGCCATTGTCACAAACCCTGGGTCCATCTCGGAGCCGGCCAACTTTGTTGCGGGTAGCTTAGTGGGGTGGCCCCCTAAATATTTTATGAATCCTGTGATTGCTTTGTCGTGAAAGCCTCGTTGGGTTTTGATTTGGTTTTTCCGAGGTTGATCGTGTGTGTGTTGCTATTTGTGCACCCCTGCAGGGTAAATCTTTCTGAAAGCCGTGTCCGCGGTTATGGACGACTTGGAGCACAGTATCTCGATCATAGACAAGTATAACTAAAGTAGTGCTATAAAATTTGACTTAATATGTGACTAGTAATCAGCTTCACTATAATGGAATGGATAATAAAAGTGCCAACAACTGGTGGAACTGGTGTGTATCGTGTCATGTTATACCTGCCTAGTAAGTATCGCAACTCCAATGGAATGAAATAAAAGTGCCAACAACTGTTGGGTTTGGGATGTCACATGCTAATTGTATCTGACTAGTAAGTACTGCAACCACAACTAAATGGTTAATTAAAACTGCCCACTACTTATGCTATCAGGATGACTCATGCTATCTATATCTGACTAGTAAGTGCTTCAACTATAATAGAATGAATAAAACTGCCAACTGTGTGAGTTTCTCGGTTTGACTTCCTCGTTTGGTCTCGAGGGGAAATACCAGGATGGGTATGATTGGTGTTAGTAGCAGGTGGTTCCGAATAGGTCTTTCTTATCTCTCTCTAATAGCCGACAGTTGTACCGCGTCTCTGTAGGTTGTTTAGTGCATGCTGCGCTGCCGCTTCAGTCCACCATACCTATGTAGGCGAGAGCCGCCGAATTCTAGCCTCGCCGTGTACTGGCCTCAGTACTGACGGTCCTCTTTTTCCTTTGCCCTTTGTCGGCACCCCTTTTTTTAGCAGGTTTGGGATCGACGTCGTTAGCAGGGTTACCCTTCCGGCTTGACCTGGGCAGGGTTATGGACGCCATTGGTTATTCTTCAGGGCTCTTAGCCCCATTTGCATCTTGTCCGTAGTCGGACTCTCTATGGTTTTCAAGGTGATTTGGATCTTTGTATTGTATATCTGTATTCTTGACTCGTTGAGTCGCTGTTGTAAATATATCTGTTCTGTGGGTCCCATCGAGGACTGTTGTGTAATGATATTACTTCGTTTTCCACCCGCACGAAAGTGCCTGGTGGGCGTCCTTGAATCGTTTCTATGCTGATTTGGTGGGAAGCGCTAAAACTTGCATAGGGCCGATTCGAGGGTGTTACAGTATGGGGCCCAGTCTAAGATCCAAGTCAGTACTGCCCTCTCCGCGACCCCGCCCGAAGACACGATCCTCCAAGAAGGTATACCATGGTTACACTCCTTTTAGGGAGATATAACTGGTAGCCTCTCGAAGGCTCTGTAAGCAGCTCTGCCCGACAGCCACCATCAGATATGGTGAACCTCCACCAAGGTAGCTATGGACAGATAATCTAGACACCAATTTCGCGAGGCATTGAGGGGTCCCACCCATGTGCTGGATTCTCCATGAGAAATCTATAGCTTCACGATAAGATCATTCGTCCATGCGAAAGGGAGAAGATACAACTGACTTTCCCGTCCCATTCCAAGTCTTATGGTTAACGTGTAATATACGACGCTTGAATCACTGACTACATTGGTTGTTAAGTCCTAGATATTATGTTACTTTACCACTGGAACTGTATCAATAGAATATTACCATTTGGTAAATAATCCATAATCATATTATTATAAAAATAGTATTTTCTGACCTTATTGAAATGCATGTGATGACAACATTTGAGTTACAAGTATTTGATAGAAAATAACCAAAGGACATGAGCAAGTGTGAACTTGCCTTTTGTGATTGCAAGATTATGCACTCACTGTCTTCAAGACAATAGAAGATCCAAATTCTGTAAACAATATCATTGGTCTGGTAAGGACGAATGTTTAAAGAAGCAATATGCAATTATACATAAATAATGTAATGCAATTAGACAAATGCGAATCCCCAGGATAATCGTTTATGATCTAGGGTTTGGAAGCTTGTGGTGATATCTTTAGAATGTATTCAACTTTTATACCATCTTCATACTTGTGCTTCTTGTTAAGGCTTGTGAGAGTGTATGAAACAATATATAAATATAACAAGTAGTATACAATACTAAAGTACTCAAATGGGGCATGGTATCTAAAAGATTTCTAAAGCAAGGTTATTAATCAATTAGAGCCTTTATAGAAATGCTTAAGGATTACTTTTAATGTTTCCTAAAAGAATAACTTTTGAGGAAAAAATTAATTTACAAAGTAAAAGCATTTAATTTTAAAGCTAACTCTTTAAGGTTTTCTTATTAATTATCTATTATATATTAAAAGTACATGACGGGCTACCAGAAAAAAGAGAAATACTCTATAAAATCCCACAAAAAACAGAAACATCTGGCCATCAATTTAGCTCTAAAACCTATATCAGCCGATAGATCATAAAACGAATTTACTAACATTCAAGTTAGTAAAAATTACCCACCAGTGCCATTCATTATTTTTAAGCACCCCTTCGTACATTGCATCTACCCAAGGCTACGGACTCTTCAATCAAAAGAAAAACATACCTACGGCTTACCCTAGGTCGTTCTCACGCACGCCGCCGCCAACACAAACCGTATTTGCTTCAGAAGCTGGCTCCCGGCTGGCCGGCCGGCCGGCAGGACGGCTCCACCAAGTTCATGCACATCAGCATCTCACGTATATCAATCAATCTTGCCCTAGGGATGGAACATACCACCGACGGACAAGCATGCCTGCAAGATGGTGCCATGTATGATCAACGACTTGCTTCATACATACAGCCGAGGGCTAGGTACGTACGTGCTGTGACATGATGTGCATCTGTCCTTTGATAATAGCTCTGTCGTCTGTCGCTGACCTTATTTCCATCATAATTTGCCCTTGTAGTTGTGCCATCAACTGATATTCCGTTGGCAGGTAATGAAGGCCCCCGATGGGGCATGTAACCAGGATTTCCAACCCATGGTCAATCCTTCATATCTCTATCTTATCAGTCTCTATACCATGGATCTAGCTTTGACAAAACGAAACTCTTGTATATACCGCATCTTCCACTACCGAGGGTATACCTTGGTGATGGCAATGAAAGTAAGAAACAAGCAACATATTGATGTGTGCATACTTTTTTTGGTAAAATAATCGTAGTGGCCATGTTGACTCTGGTATTGAGGATGGCACCGAAGCTGGGACAGAGAGAAGTTAAGAACAATAGGTAGAACCCATCTCTTTTGTCCTAAAGTAAACATATGAATCTGTGTACTTGATTGATTTATGAGTAATTCTTACATTATGTATTCTTTACAAGTTAATCAATGCACTCGACTGTCATTGCATTGCACACGATTCAGGTATTCCAGTTTTGTTGACCAAATGATATATCCGAAAGGTTACCAGCGCATGAATATGTCTCTATTATTCTGCATAAAATTTAGTGTTTTCTTATGTTGCTTACCATTCTTTCGAAATTTCGATATATCTTTCTGAGTTCAAAGCGCACTGCAGATCTTCTATTGTTGGTCACACATGTGATCCACTGTCTGGGTAAGACAGCTACACGTGCATTGCGGTTTAATAGTTGGTTTCCCTCAATGTTAGTGTTGGAATTGAAACCAAACCTGCTGATAGTGTTTGGGAACAAGAAGATAAAGTTGGAGTTTATCTTCATATTAATAGATGATTTTATTTAAGATGGATTATTCTTAGGTGACCAACAAACTAACCTGTCGAGGTCAAAGGAAATGACGCCAATTCTTCTACATGAAAATTACGGAAAACGAGTATGAAAATAGTTTTTTAGGTCGGTGTACCAAGATCAATTTTATCTTTGGTGACTAATCAAGTTATGCTCAAGGTCGCTAATGCTGCAGTGGGCCGGCTCTCACAAGGGGGACACTCGAGTCTTCACTGTTGCATTGGCCCGTAAAGCTCCATCGCCGTGAGACGGAAGCGCGGTAGCCTTTCTCGGTCGTTTCACTCGACAAGACCACTTGTCCATTCAAAGATGAAACTGGCGTGACAAGTTTGTGTACTCTTCATGGTTGTGAGAAACTATTTCATCGCTAGCTTCTCCCCCAACTCCTACTGGTAACCAAGTGCGCTCCTCTATGTAGTCTTTTGCCGCCCCAATGAGGTCCAGTAGAGAACAATAAAGGTAACTGCCAATTACTCAAGAGAAAATCGAGCATATGTGGTTTGAGTGACGAGCTGCAGTTGTCGGAGAAGATCAATGACACAACCCTTAGCAAGAGGGCTACTTAATCAAGGAGACCTTCTACTCACGGCTAATGTGCTCCTAAAATATGTACATGGACAAGAAGTAAGAGAGGCCCTAGCACTTTAAGCTGGAACAAAAGTTTCATTGTATGCCTCTTAATTGTGCTATATAGTGTTAGTCTTTACGGATGTACATTAAGTTAAATTAAGCAGTGTGTGTTCATGAAGATGTATGTAAAAAGTTAGTTATTTAGCTTCTGAAAGCATTTCTGTTACGAGTATTTCGTATCTAAAGAATGTGTGTTATGATGAAAATATAGAAGTTATATACATTCTCCATCCGAAGTGTATATGTTCTAATGAAACTAGGTTTTGTGCTATAGGAAATACTATCACAGGTTTTTCTTTTTTTCTTTTGTGTTCTGATGAAACTAACTTTTGTGCTATAGGAAATCCTATCACATGGTATTGTTTTGTCGTCTGTATGATTTCACTTTTATGTATGATTTTTCGCCTGTCAGGTATATACACACCTCGTCTAAAAGTGCCGGTCTTCTAAGATAGGAATGGGGTATTTGCAAGTATTCGTATTTTCTATAGATTTTTATGTTTGTATTCTACAACCAAGGTATAACTGGAGGATTTTTAGTGTATCATGATTTTGTGTTGAGGTGAGCACTCTATAGTATAGACTTTGGAACTACCTACTAACATAGTTGTGACTCTCAATTTGCGGTACAGAGAGTATCAGTGTATCAATCCAATTGCCATATGTTGGATTTGGAGATGTAATTCCGAAAACTACTTCTTGGTTGCTAGAGAGATCATCTTTGCTTAGTGCCATAGTTGTAGTGTTTTCACATATATCATGCCATCAACTATTATTTATTGATTACTAATTTTTCTCGAGCTACTTGAGATGATAGTACAAACCTTCAATAGAGGAAATGAATAATTCTACATAACTATGTACACACATGCCATTTGAGATGCGTACTACGGTCACTCACTGGGTTCTTCACTAGGTAATGATTTCACTTACCTTCTTAGATGCTAGCTTTAGATTTATTTTGATAGATGCAGATCATTGCCTCTCCTCTTCAACATACAAACATATTTTTTTGCACATTCTGAAACTTGGGCCATTCATGTATTTTCCAAGTACATGTATAATATATAACACAGCCCATTTCCGATTTCCTTTTAATTCAGTTGTTATAATAGTTTGGATGGCAATGATGCATGATAAAATCAAGAATAAAACATACTATCACAATACAAAGGTCTACTAATGTATATCTAATATGCTTCAAGTTTACCTTTTCTATTCATTCTATCATTTAATATCTACCATTATTACCCATCATTTTTCTATTTTACTGCATAATTTTGCTGCTATGTGACTAACTTTTCATACGTGAATTGATAAGCGCCATCATCATTATAGATGTCAAAAATTAAAATATTAAAAATGAAACGATTAATAAACACTAATATTCTGCATAATGACACTTTTGTTACTTTGGAAAATATATCTGCAAAACATTGCCCGCCCGATAGACTATCAACATGTCGCCCGCGCATGTGCGCGGGCCCCTGTGCTAGTTAGTATTAAAGAAGAGAACAATTATCACATTGGAATAGCTATTCCACTAGAAAGTGGAGACTTATCTAACTTTAATATGAGAGGACACTACATGTTGTTCAATTTATAACATTTCATGGAGGTGAAATAAAAGTATTATGTCTTTATGGAAGTGGTGTTCTCTTGATTTTATAAGTGAATGAACTCATTTACTTATTATAGAATTAATACTTATTTCTATAAACATGGGATGGCATCATGTTAAATCCTCAAAAACTTTGTTTAACTTTTTAAGTGGATTCCCAAACTTGTAAAAGAATTGATACTCAAATCTTGATGATTTTATAATTAATAAAATCTTTTTGGAGAGTAAGATTTACTTAATTTTTAAATTGTAGTTTTAGTAAGTACAACTTAAAATGGTTAGATCTATCTTAACTCCACATAAACATTAATGGAACTTGTTATTCACTTTTATACTTTGAACAATTAATGTTAAAGGTAAAGTAAAGATTTTTGTATTTTTAATCCATTAATAGTTTTAATCAAGACTAATTAAACTTTTACCTTTATTTGACTTCAAATGTGCAAGAGTATATTTTTAATTTGTAGTTTTTATATTTGTGATCATTTTGGTATATTATAAGTATTTTTATGATTTTTAATTAATAAGATATGATTTTTATAAATTTTATCACTTTATAACTACTAAATAAATAATAAATACTAGTTAAGTATCACAAAAATGTACAAAATAAGTTTATAAATGTATATTTTGTTTTTGTAAGAATTTTGATATATTATACTTATTTTTTTGAATTTTTAAATTATAAAACATGTTTATTTAAGATTTATCCCTAATAGGTTACCTATTAATAATAATTATCTTATTTATGTTGGAAAATAAAATATGATAATATGTTTATATTATAGAGTTTACTTTTATGGACATTTTGATATATAATATATATTTTTCTGAATTATAAAAATAAAAGTTATTAAATTCATAAAATTTAACCATTTTCTTAAATTTCTGGAAAAATATTTATATTATAATCTATATTGTTTTACTTCTTTACTGAACAGGAAACACTTTTTATACCAAGGCTATACCTACCCTAAGTCACTGAGCAGTCATACCTAAAGACCCCTTTAAGATGATTTTGTTTTCACTTAATAATTTTAATGGTAATGACTTGAAATGGTTTAGGATATATATATAAAATCCTATGCACAGTTAGCATTATATAAGAATTCAAATATATATCCATTCTAATACATTAAACCTTGGGGTTAATAATGTGGTGATTTGAATTTCATGATTCTCCATATTTGGTGATTTCTCTATTCAAACTCTATTTAATTTGTGGGGTTTATAACTAGCATAAAACAATCTTGGTTGAGTATTTATGCACAAATAACAATCACTGGTGGAGAAAGGAAAATACTCATTTAACAAGTGGTTATCCTAATTTTGGAGAATATTAAATAGACTCACATTCTATTATGGACATAGGTAAAGATTAAGAGCTAGGATATTTTGCCTTCATGATTTATGACCATAAATAATAACTCAACTTAGAGTGAGCTATTGGGATTGCTTTCCTAATGTGACCTGGATGGTATATAGGACTAAGTCTTTATTAGGGTTTAAGACAATAAGGTGGCAAAGCTTTTAGTAATACACTCTCTCAACCGGGATTCTAATTATCTCTTAGAAGTTTCATTTGACTAAGAGGTATGGTTCTCTGGCTGCCTAGGAATAGGAATTACTCCCACTGCTAGCGTCATTCTGGGGTTTTGGACAAAGATGTAGACAAGGTTCTATTCATGGCTTAATAAGACCCTGTTTCAAGGTTTATCAAGAATTCATATCCTCACACTTCACTAATCTTGGGTCATGGTGAAGGAATTCCTTTCCTAAATGTACTATGTATATAACCCTTATCTTATTCACAAGGATCATATCCTTCTAAATAAGCTAATCATCTGACTCCACCATATCCATCATCATATGATGGCATGGTCATGTCACTTCTACAATATTCCTTCATTCTGCTCCTAGTATATATACAACTTCCATTTACAAACTACCCCTAAGTAAGTCATTCATCTAGTTAGTTATAACTTCACTATTCCATTCTCCTAGCATTCTTCATTTACTGCCTAACTTGCACTTCTTAACTACCCTTGATGAATCCATCAATGTAGTTGTTTCTAACTCCATCCATAAACTCCTTTATAACAACCTTGCCTCTACTTTCAAGGCTTGCAAGATCATAGTTCTCTCTATTTCACATGTGATATCAATCCTCTAGAATAAGTATGGTACTACTCTCCATAATACAAGAGTGTTCTTGTATTAGCTTGGTTAAACTACTATGCCTCCAACTACTCCATACAACTCATATTATATACTTCATCATACTCTAGCTTGACTTCTCATAATCAAGCTAGATGATTCAGCTTACTAAGGTTTTGCCTAATTTGGTATACTCACAACTCCTCTTCATCAGCTGGTCATCTATTCTCAAGTGACTTGAGAGTAATGACCACCAACCTTTGATCATGCAAAGCTTAGGCTTCTAATTGTCTAATCAAGATCTATCATCAACAAGTAGTAGACTTGTACTAGTCTCTCTATAAGGCTTATCTTGTTAAGGAAACTTACTTTAGGTTTATACCTACTTGGCTTAACAATATTATCACTGGATTCTCTACTACTACTACCTTTCTCATAGCTTCTTAATTACTATCTAAACTTTTAGGTTTAGATACCTCTTCTAGTTAACTCACATACAATGGTTTGATCACCCCCAAGGATCTCATTCCATTGATGATGGCACCCTCTACCATATCTAGTTCCTCCTCCTTATTAATTTACTAAGATCTTTGTAAGGTTAATATAATAAGTCAATAAGTTCTAGGTCAGGAACTGGTTTCTCAACATTGGTGATCAACTAACACTAGGACTTGGTTAAATAGGAATGTCATCTCTTAATATGGCAACAAAATATATGAGATGAACGGTCTTGGCTTGACTTCCTTTTCTACTCTATTTGTGATAAGAGTTAATGTTTAAGAACTAACATGATACCCATGGTAGGAATAACCATGGCAAGCAAGTGTTTCAAGATTTAGTTAATGAGGTTTCTTTACTTGGAGTTATATACTTGATTGAGTATTCAAGGTTTGTGGTAGATAATACCTTGATATCATCTTTAGAATATTAAGTATTCATCCTTGAGTTGTTGTATGGAATACCATGTAATGATCTCTAGAAGATCAAGTACTCCTTATTAAGCAGTGTGTTGTGACTTAGTTTTATTACATTTGGTCGACCCTTAGATCAAATTATATTACCCAAAGATAAGGTTTTAGCAAAGGTCATACTAAAACTTATCGGATTCAACTTGATGATCTACTTCAGTTCCACCAAGTTAAGAGAAGCTTCAATCACTTTGACAAGTTTTATTTAAAAGCGCGAAAATTATCCAGATTTTCTATGCATGAATGCAATGCACACACCTGATCTCAGCTTATTTCTAAGCTCTAATGCTGGGATGTTATAGAATCTACCCCTTAAAATAAACTTCATCCCCGAAGTTCGTACTCTCTTACATTTTGGAATAAGGTGTTGACCTGTATTGATCACGGCATTTCTTAATTCCATTGTGATCATAATTGGGGATAATTGTGGTATTCCTTCTCCACATCTTTTTCCTTGAATTCTCTTCATACTTGACAATATCCACTATCGTTTCCTATATGTAGTATAACTTCTTCTACTACAATCTCTTGGGTTATGTCTTCATAGTCCTACTTAGGATTGGTTTTTGACACATTTAGTCCATTCCAATCAGGTTTTCCTGTTATGCTACACTGGCCTATATTGGAGTAATTTATCCCCCTTTAAGGACAACTTATGAGTTGTTTCTTTAAGAACTAGTCCACTAGGTTTAATCTATTATACCTCCTTCGATCTTTTATCCAGACATACTCTTGAGAATACTCATTATACGGATGACCTCTTATAACCTTATAAGAATAAGGCTTAACCTCATCATGACTTAGTACTTCTTCTCCAACCTTTAGTCAGAAAGTTAGATAACAACACTTCAGTGTTTATTGTTACTCTCCCCCTTGGGGTTTCCTAATGGTCTTTAAACTACATGTAGAATACCCATTAACTCAATAGTTAGGATATCGGTCTCCGTCTAGCTTATACTTTACCTCTGGAAGGTATCACGAGGAAACATATGGTACACCCACCCATTTGTGATTACCAGTGTGAATTCCCTGATTTCTTAAATGCATGTATGAAGCATCTTATACAACTAATAACGTCTTGACTTACCACTTGCTTTATTGCAATTGACTTGAGTCATGGTCTCATACTTCCGTTTTCCTGAAGATGTATCTTCTTCAATTACACCCTCCTTTGAATATAATCCAGTGGATGTTAGGTTTCCTCCTACGGATGTTCCATATTTCTCCCGATGTTCTGGACAACATGATTTCTTGTGTCCTATAATTCCACATTTGTTACACTTTCCTAGAAATGATCTTGCATTTCTCTTCATTGGAGTAGGATGGATGTTTGGACTAGATGGTAGCCCAATTATTGGTCCTATTCGTCCTATTAACCACCCACGAGTTAATGGTTGGTTCAGGCAATTCATCATCATGTGTCCAGGTTCTCCACATTGGTAACATACTATCTTAGGGTGTGGGCACTCCTTAATAACGTGGCCCTTGATTCCACAACTGTGACATATCTTCTTTGTGTTGTACATCATATGTGGATCTGGACAATTCTCCATCATATGTCCTTGGACCTGACATGTTGTGGTCTGTTTTTGAACTTTCTTCCTCTTTCCTTTAGGTACAACAATCTCATCACCTTCTAATATATGTGCACTATCCAATAATTCCTAGTACTCCTTTGTACGCACAATCCTAAGCTGCATCCTCATAACTGCTTGTAGTCCTTTCATGAACTTCCTTTGTCATTTCGCCTCCATGTTTACTTCCGCACTAATGTACTTGGATAAACGATTCAACTCCCGTAAATGTTTCAGAAATGGAAGATTCTTCATTTCTAAGGTTTCGCCATCCTTCCTTTTCCCATTGTTCTGATGAACAAATTCTTCATGAAACTAATTTTTGAACTCAGCCCAGGTACTAACACCTTCTCCCAATGTTGTGAACCTTGCCTTCTCCCAATACGTGACTATGGTTCCGGTCAATAGATACATTGCATATCGCACCTTTTCTTCATCCTTACATCCCACACTTTTAAGCTTCCGAGATGTATCCATTAACCAATTTTCCGCCTCCAAAGGTTCTTCTACCATGGAAAAACTCCAGGGGCTTGGTTTGTAAGAACTTCACTAGTTTAACCCTTGGATGTAATTCCTCAGGTTGATTCTCTTGCATTCTTTAAAGTCTCCTGATAGAATTGATTCTGCCTCTCTATTTCAGCCTTTTCTCCGTCTTCCATACCCTTCATGATGCAACTCGTCCTACGGACGCTCCTACATCTACACCACCAAGTCCCCCAAGTGGACCAATGACTCGTGCCCGAGCCAAGCTCCTTTAAGCTAAGGTGAATTTGCTCCTCTCATCATGTGACTTTTACATACACTTGGATGGCTTGCTACTTCATGCCACTACTATGTGCATTATTAGGTACAAAGACCCGCCGTGTCGACCCAAGAGCCCGGAAGCTGCACCTGTTTTGAAGTGGCCAGAGCCAGAGAGTCCACCCGAGTCAAGCTGGAATGTCCGGTGCAGCCGGAGTGTCCGGCCCGACCATGCCGGAGTGTCCGGCCTACCCCAGCCCCGTCCTGACGCTGACAAGACGATGTTACATCAGACTCCACGGACACTACGGGAGTGTCCACCACCCCTGCATCGTCCGTCCACTTGACCCGGACTGTCCGGCCTAAAGATGGGCCTGCGAGTCATAGCTAGGCCTCGTGGCCCATGTACCCCTCTACTTTGCCTAGAACTCTACTTTAATGCCTAAATTACCCCTAAACGTGTGGCCGGCGTATATATAGTCTGCCACCTCTATTGTAAACCCTAGGCTTGATATTTGGAATTAGTGGAAACCCCTTATGGATCTATCTAGTTCTTGCCTCATGCTCCTTTGATAGAGGAGCACCAAATATCACAAACCTCGTTGGAGATTGCATCGTGCCTCCGTGTTGTACAAGGCCTAGGCATCGGATTCCCTTTGCCTAGACGTCAAGATCTCACCGAGTCTCCCTACTCGCCGTGTCGGTTCGAGAGAGAGTTCTCCGCCCGACGCCGATCCTAGGGATTGCGCCGGACCGGTAGCAGCCAGAGTGAGCAATTGGCTTGTATCATGTCTTCGTGTGTGTGTGTGTTCATCGTGTTCTTTCTGTGTGAGTTTGTGTTTTCTCTCTCTCCCTCATTCGCACATTCTCTCCACCTCGATTTCAAGGGATTCGTGAAAGATCGGGTCATCCCTGAGGTTGCCCCGCAACATATGGTATCAAGAGCTTCGTTGCTTATGAATTTCCCCACAATTTTTTCTTCTATCCACCAAAAATTCGAAAATCCTAAAAAAAGAGCCCCAAATTTGCCTTTGGATCGATCTCTTGATCTGGAGTGTTATTTGTGGTTTTGATCCGACCAAACCTTGTCTTAGGCGTTGGTCCAGCTTTCTCCTGTGTTTTCCCAACCCAATTTGGCCAATTTTTTGCGGATTTAAGGCCTTAAGGTGAGGATTTCTGCTCAAGAACACGAACAGGAAACCCGCACCGGAGTGTCCGGCCCGACCAGACTAGAGTGTCCGACAACACCGGAGTGTCGGACAACACAGCCGGAATATCCGGCCAGAACGCCCGTTTTGACAGTTTTGCCTCATTTTTCACATTGGCTAATTTCCTTTGTTTGCTTGTGTCCCGTGTGCGTGTCAGCAACTAACAACAAGCTTCCGCATTGACACCTCTGCGCTCATTGACACCACGGCATCGAACATCCTTCTGCACCACTGACGTCAAGTGCATCATCACCAATGAAGGTATAACTTACGTCACCTTGTTAACCCCTATCTCCTTTGTGTGTACCTATCCCATGAGAGTGGCTCATCTTGTGTTTGCTTGAGAATTGTGCATTTTTCCTTGGATAGTGAGAGTGTAAGAGCAACAACAAGTGTGACTAGGTAGCATCAAGGGAGAGCAAAAAAACAAAGAAAAAGAAAAATAGTCTCACATAGCAAAAGAGAGTCTCAAAGCTTGTAAGCAAGAGCGAAAGAAAGAGCGCCCAAGGCAAGTGCACAAATCCTTTGCTCATTTTTTCTCTTTGCAAAATGAGAAAACACAGAGCATAGTCTTTGTTAGGACATTTTGTTTTCTCATTTTTATAGTCATGTCAATCCCAACAATCTCCACGTGTGTGTATATAGTCGTAGGTTCCCGTCACCCTTTTGAGTTGTTGACCTTTTGCCTTTGACTTGAGTTTTGTTGGATTTTACCCACTTTTGACTACCCTTTTCTTTTGGTTGGTTCTTTGGCATTCCACAATCCTAACCTACCACCAATAAGCTTTTGAGAGGTAGTTCTTTATTTAGTGTGATCTTTCTTTGCGTTTTCACTTTGCAAGCTAATAGCTCTCACTTGTGGTTTCTAGTTCGGTGCAATTCCCAAGGTGAGGTTGACGGTTCCCCCCACCACATATTGCTCTCCATACAACCCTTTATGCTTGCATGATGGATAGGCACAGTGAGTCGAGCCAACCACCTCCCCAAGAGGAACAATATGGACTGTACATGACGCGCGCAAGTCACTTCATCGTATGACAAGAGTTTCGTGAATGTTGCCAATCCCTTGAGACACGACAAGATGAACAATTCGGCGAGACGCAAGCCGAGTTCAAGAACATCGACAACCGCTTTGATGGCCTCGAATGACAAATGCATGCAATGCATCAAAACTTTGGCCACCAAAATGAAGCGCTACAATGCTCTGTCGCCGAAACAAATGACAATCTTCGACGCCTCATCGACAGAATGGCAAGACCGTGTTCACATGGATCAAGCTCATCAAGATCTTCACGTCATCACACTCCTCTTTAACAAGATCTTCATCCAAGTGCTACAAGATGATACGTTGCTAACGTATCTATAATTTTTGTTGTTCCATGCTTGTTTTATATCTACTTTCTTATGTTTTGTCCACACTTTGGAATATTTTTACACATTTTCTAGAACTAACCTATTAACAAGATGCCACTATGCTAGTTGCCTGTTTTCTGTTGTTTTTGGTTCCAGAAAAGCCAGTAAATGAATATTCTTGGAATTGGACGGGACAAAAGGCAAAGTCAATATTTCACCGAGGGGAACACGGAGCCAGAAGACGAGACGGAGAAGGGCCTCGAGGGGGCCACACGCCTGGCCGCACGGCCAGGCCTGTCCCGTGCCTAGGAGGGTGTAGCCGCCTCGGGCACCCCCTCGGTCTCCCCTTTCGCCTATAAGAAGCCTCCGATACAGAAACACTAAGGACCCGATAAAAATTCCACGAAAGAGTCTGTAGCCGCCACCATCTCCATCCCTAGATCAGGAGGGATCTGAAGATCTTCCCGACACCCTGCCGGAGGGGAGAATTCACCCTGGAGGCCTTCTTCATCACCATGCCTGCCTTCAGTGTGATGCATGAGTAGTTCATCCCTGGACTATGGGTCCATGTAGTAGCTAGATGGTTGGTTCTTCTCCTTTGTGCTACCATGTTTAGATCTTGTGAGCTCCATTCATGATCAAGATCATCTATTTGTAATCCTACATGTTGTGTTTGTGGGGATCCGATGGATATTGAGATGTTATTTCAGATTGATTATTGATTCTATCATGTCTTTGTTATTTGTGATCTTGCATGCTCTCCGTTGTTAGTAGCTATCTTGGCCAAGTAGATACTAGCAACTCCAAGAGGGAGTATTTATGCTTGATAGTGGGTTCATGCCTCTAGTAATCTGGGGAAGTGACAGAAATCTCTAAGGTACTAGATGTGTTGTTGCTACTAGGGAGAAAACAACAATCCTTTGTTCATAGAACAATCGTATTTTTTACTTTACACACTTTGCTTAATGCAATTATTTGTTGCTTGCAACTTAATACTAGAGGGGGTTCGGATGATAACCTGAAGGTGGATTATTAGTCATAGATGTAGTTGGATTACGGTCTATGTATAATGTTGTAATGCCCAATCAAATCTCATAGGAGTCAAGATGATTAGTATATGCATGTATGCTTTCTCGATGTTTATCAATTGCCCCGCTGTAATTTGTTCACCCAACATGTCATCTATTGTAACATCCCAAAACTTCAATCCAAGGTTATCATGATCAAATCATCCAAAAATGGGGTTAACAAAAACTTCTCCAAATTTAAAATGAAAGCATTCATATATGTGTGCATTTAAAATAGGAGTTGTTTGAATTGCCATGATTGATTGATCCAATGCTTGTAAAATGTTTCTTAGGTGATTTAAGCATCATCTACATCATTCCCAAACTTTTCCTAAAGAAAATCAAATAAAAAAGAATTAAAAAGGAGGAATGGTCATTTTGGCAAATTTAACTCCCATTCCTACTTTGGCTATTCCTAGTACTCAAAACTTAACAGAAACAATTCTTGATCTTTGCACCCCTTGCTTATACACATAATGAGGTACCAAGGCCCACCTTTGGATCTGCTAAAAAAATTATTTTAACTATTTTAAATGACAGTTTAAAATTGAATCTAATGCATATGCATAGATCACCCCTATTTCAAAAACCACCTATTTGAGCTCCACTTTCAAAACCCTTGCAACCAGAGACTACCTAGCACTAGTGGAGATCACTCAAAAAATTTGAACCCAAAATTCAAAACTTGTTCTCTTTCGGCCATTTCATCATACACCTTGCTGGCAAGATAATATTGGCCTAACCAATACTGTTTTGGGTTGATTTTTGTCTAGCCATTGCAATGTGCTTTGATCATCTTGTCCCCCTCAAGCCTGACCAGACCAACCCCAGTCTCTTCCCTACCCCCTAGCCGCACTGCACTGCCATGACGAGCCCTCTCTCGCCGGCCGACCGTGCACTCACAGCAGCAGCCCTCTCCAACCCCTCTCGCCATGTCTAGTACACTGCCAGTGGTCCACCTCCACCGCCCAACCAGCCCCAGGCCAGAGACAGAGGACAAAGCGGCCAGGAACCGCCGCGCCCGGAGCTTGTCGAGCATGCCGACGCCGCCCCCAGAGCACGCTCTGTCCCCGCTCGCACAGATCGCCCCTTGGCAGTAGCCCGCACCCGCCACTCCGCCTCGACCTGGAGAACACCCCAGACACCCCCGCTGGCCGCCCAATGCCTCACAGCCACCGCTCGCCGTGGACACCGCCGCCTCTGCCTATCAAAGTGCCACCTCGCCCAGACCGCAGGCCACCACCCCTACGGCCGCATTCAAGTTCTAGAGCACCGCCAGGGAACCGCCCATCAATCACCACCCCCAGCCATGCCTCTACCCCGCCGTAGCCATGTCGCCACTGTCGACTGCCCATCTCGCTCGGTCTCACCGTCAGGCCTATAAAAGGAGCCCTCCCCAGCCTCTTATCTCCACACCACTCCACTCCCCTCACCTCTCTGAACCTCACCCACCTCTCGCCGGAGAAAAGGGAGCAGCAGCTCGCCGGAATTGGAGCCGGAGCAGCCGCAGCAGGAGAAGAAGGGCGCCGTTGATTGCGACCACCCCAAGCTCCGCCGCAACCGCTCCTTGCCTCGCCGTCGTCTTCCACGCCGTTTGCCCGCCTCGCCGACCCTGCTGGAGCCCTGGTACGCCCCCAGTAGACCCCCACCGAGCCGCTAGGGTTCGAGCTCGCCGGCGACCTGTTCGCTGACGATTTACGACCCTCACCAGAGATTCCTATTCTAATCGACGCCCACAGTACAGATTTTTCGTGTTTTAAGTGCCGCTGACACGCGGGATCCCCCTGTCAGCTGATCCCCGCGTCGTGGAGCGCCACTGGGCCGGCCCATTTCTTTTCCCGTGCTAGCCCACCTATTCAAATCTGGATTTTTCTTTTTAGTTTGAATCTAGTTTCTGTCCCCTAGTTTGAAAATCAATTCAGAGAGTTTTAGAAATCCAAATTGCATGAAACCAATTTTTTCTGAAAGGTATTAAAATGATCTATCCAAGCCCGTTGGATTTAATTCAATGAGAGTTATAGATCTCACCTAATAAAAATAAGAATACAGAAGCTTTTGCAACTTGCAACATTTTTATAAAATCAACCAAGTTAGCTTTTTAGTTGATTCCAACTCTCAAAAATCACATTTCATCATATCTATCTAAATATGTAATAATATTAAGGTTTACATGCAGTGACTTTGGACTAGTACCAAAATAATGCTATATAGGCATTTCTAGTCACTTTAAATCATTAAATAATGAACTTAAACCAAAGTAATATTGATCCAACCCTTAAATCTCATTCCCACATGTTAGAATATGTGGTGATGACATGTGTCAACATTATCCCATGTTTTAAGTGGTGAATATATTAAATGTTAGTTAATTTTTCAATGAGTAGAAATTACTTTTCTAAAATAAAAAGAAAGAAACTATTGAAATTAAACTTGCGATGCTTGTGATGATAATAGATCATCAATTGTGTGTCTTAGAATGATATCTAGCCTAGTTAAGTATTGTTTGGTGATTGTCTACTCCGTATGTATTGTTATAGAAGATAGTACCGACCAAGCTTACGAGGAGGAGGAGTGATATCAAGACGAAGACGAAGAAAACTTCAACCACTGCAGCAACCAAGGCAAGCTATTATTGGCAAGCTAACCCTTGCAAAACACACTTTAGCAAGTCACCATTAACAATACAAGCTACCCTTAGCAAACTAGAATCAAACTAGATGGTTTAGCAAAGATGCCATAAGCATGCTTTGATCACACCCCCCTTTAACTATTAGTACCTCAAGTCTTATTGACAATTTTTACTCCCCTTAGTACACCAAGTTCTTTACTTGTTTTGAAGGTAGCATAAAAAGTATAAAACTTGACCTACTTAGAAACCTTTAGATGTCACTCTATGGCATGAGATTGATCCCATCCTTCCACCTTAGTGAACACACTTAACTTAGTATTATAGAGTAGATCAAAAACTTGAGTCACTTTAGATGGGAACACTTGGTGAAAATGAATTATGAAAACCTTGGAATGATGAGTCATTCTATTGAGATGTTTTGACATGTGTTGAGAAACACAACTGGTTTATGATGATGAAAATGATGAGGCATGAGCCTTAACCCTTTTATAAAACTGATGGTTGGATTCGGATGCGATACCATTGCAAATTTATCGTACAACCACACTACCTGAATTGGGTAAGGCTTAGCTGGAAATTTATATGCATTAGTATTAGTTCCCTCACGGGAGTGGTTTGAGCCCAGGCTACCTCTCAATGATGTCCACCTATGCAGTGCCCAAGATGACTGATGGTCATGGTTGGGAGGCTATGCTCATAGGAGAGGTGCTTATACTAGGGTGTGTAAAGGGAAGGTTATGTTTGATTATCTGCATACTAAGTATGATGATTCAGGGTTATCCCTGACAGATGTATCGAATCTTGTGGTGAAAGTGTACCACCTCTGCAGAGTGTCAAACTATTGAATAGCGCGTCATGATTATGGACAGTTGGAATGGCCATACTGTTTCGTTTTCAGATGTTTTCTAAATAACTTGAAATAAACGATGAACTTTGACTTGACCACAACAGGGTTGTGTTGATGATAATAGCTTCCCAACTTAAGTGATTCTAGAACTTTACTTTATCTTTCTTTGCTTCTGAACTCAGCTTAGCTTTCAAACTTAACTTGATAGTTAAACTTAGATTTAGCACTTTGACTTAGAACTATAGTACCTGTTAATAGTAGTTTGCGAGTACTTAAAGAGTCCTCATGGCTTTTGTCCCTGGATATTATTATGTCTAGACTATGAAGGAGATTATCAAGATGATGGTCAACAGGACGGCTATGATAACTAGGACTATCTGCCTTCGTCAGCATTGCCTGTGCCCCTGAAGATGGACCCCACCGCTACGCTTATCTTTTATTTCCGCTGCTTGTTGTATTAAAGACTGGATCATGAGATCCTTATTTGTGTAAAACCTTATGTATGGTTTGTAATGGATGATGTACTGTGATATCCAATCGGTTATGTCTCGCAAAAATGGTAATCCTGGGATTGCGAGGTATGGCATAACGGGCATCTGGGATTAAAAATCCGGGTGTTGACATCTATCTTAAGGAGAATCACCACTAGTGAACTATGGACCCCGGTCCATTCTTTTACCATCAACCTACAATCTATTTATTATTTTCTGTTTACTTTCTACAATCTATTACTATCTTCCAGACAATACGTTTAATTCTTTATGTTCAGCAAAACCGGTGAGATTGACAACCTCACTGTAAGTTGGGGACAGAGTTCCGTGGTTGTGTTGTGCAGGATTCCAAGTTGGAAACAACACCTTGGAGGTGTTTCCTTGCTCCTACTGGTTCGATAACCTTGGCTTCATAACTGAGGGAAAACTTGTTGTTGTACTCAACATACCTTCCTCTTGGGGTTCCCCAACGAGTTCAACATATTGAGCAAGCAAGACTTTTTCTAGCGCCGTTGCCGGGGAGTCAAGCACATCTTCACAAGGGGAGTCCCTCATAACCAATCTCTTTACTTTGTTATTTTGTTTTTCTTAGTTTATTTCTGCTTTGTTTGCTTGTTTCTTTATCAAAAACACACAAAAATTAGTTATACGAGTTTGCTTTCTTTATTAAAAAAACACAAAAAAATGACTACTCTTGAAAACACTAAGTTGTGTGACTTTACTAGCACCAACAACAATGATTTCATGTGCACACCTATTTCTCCACCTGTTCCTGAAGCTAGTTTCTTTGAAATTAAACCTGCTTTACTCAATCTTGTTATGAGAGAACAATTTTCTGGAATTGGTACTGAAGATGCTGCTGCTCATCTTAATAACTTTGTTGAACTTTGTGAGATGCAAAAACATAGGGATATAGATGGGGATATTATTAAGCTTAAATTGTTTCCTTTCTCTTTGGGAGGAAAAGCTAAAGAATGGTTGCAATCCCTAACTAGAAATAGTATTGATTCTTGGACTAAATGCAAAGATGCTTTCATTGGAACATACTATCCTCCTGCTAAGATTATATCTATGAGAAGTGAAATAATGAAATTTGCACAATCTGATAATGAACATGTTGCTCAAGCTTGGGAAAGAAAGAAATATTTGGTAAAGAATTGTCCCACTCATGGACTAACTGCTTGGATGATTATCCAAACCTTTTATGCAAGATTGAATTATTCTTCAAGAAATATACTGGATTCTGCTGCTGGAGGTACCTTTATGACCATCACTTTGGGTGCTGCAACAAAGCTTCTGGATAATATGATGGTTAACTATTCTGAATGGCACACCAAGAGAGCTCCACAAGGTAAGAAGGTAAATTCTATTGAGTAAACCTCCTCCTTGAGTGATAAAATTGATGTTATTATGTCTATGCTTGTTAATGGGAAAGCTCATATTGAGCCAAATCATGTTCCCTTATCCTATTTGGTTGCTCAAGAAGAGCAAGTTGATGTGAACTTTATAAAAAAAAAATTTAGCAACAATGCCTACAGGAATAATTTGGTAATAATAATTATAGGCCATATCCTCCCAATAATGGCAATGCTTATGGAAATTCCTACAACAATAATAGGAGTGCACCCTCTGAACTTGAAGTTATGCTTAAAGGTTTTATTAGTAAAAAACTGCTTTCAATAAAACTATTGAGGAAAAACTCTCTAATGCTTAAGAAATATGGCATCATTGTCTGAGGCACGATCTTATTTTAATAAAATGGCTGCTAAACCTAAAACTATTGAAAATCCCTTTGCTGCTACTAATGCCATACAAGTTAGAATTGATGAAAATGTTAGACTATTAGCTGAATTGCATGCTAAGATGAAATTGCTAGAAATATTAGTATTTCTACTATCACTACCACTAATGTTGAAGCTAGTAAACCCAATGGAACCTTTTCTAATAAAAATGCTGAAATTCTTCGAAACATGGGAAACAATAGCTCCACTACTTTAGATGATAAGTATGATTTTGATCTTGATGGTTGCAATATCTTTGACGTAATTATGTTCCTACAAAAGCTTGCTAAAAGTCCTAATGCAAGTGCTATGAATATGGCCTTTACAAAACACATTACTGATGCTCTCATAAAAATTAAAGAAGAAAAGATGAAACATAAAGCTTCTATTCCTATGAAACTAGAATATGGTTGGGAACCCATCATTAATATGAAGTAAATGAATTTGATCTCAAAGCTTTATGTGATCTTGATAGTAGTGTTTCTATTATGCCTAGAAGGATTTATGAAATGCTTGATTTGCCACCATTGGAAGATTGTTATTTAAATGTCCCACTTGATGATAATGCTAAAAAGAAACTCATGGGGAGTGTTAATGATGTTCTTATTATGGTTAACAATGCCTATGTCCCCGTTGATTTCTATGTTTTGGATGTTGAATGCAATGCTTCTTGTCCTATTATTTTGGGAAGACCTTTTCTTAGAACTGTTGGTGCTATTATTGATATGAAAGAAGGCACCATTATATATCAATTTCCACTCAAGAAAGGTATAGAACACTTCCCTAAGAAGAGAGAAAAGATTCCTTTTGCCTCTCCTATTAAAACAAAATTTGCTCTTAATGCTTCTTCATTTGAGAATACTTGATTCTTTTCTTGCTTCTTATGCCTAACTTAAAGGCGTTAAAAAAAGTACTCATTGGGAGATAACCCAAAAAAATTTAGTTGAGTCTTGGAAGTTATTACCTCTGTAATAACCGCTCCTTATCATTTTTGTGTGTTTTTTGTGCCAAGAGTAACCTCTAATGAGAGAGAAGTAATGCTTGGGAAAGTTGCTGTCCTGAAACAGATTTTTGTGCTTCGCTGTAAAAATTCGTGAAAAATATTTGTACGTCGGTGTGAGCTGTAATTTTTTGTGCTTTTGCCCCAGGTTGTTATCCAACTTTCGTTAGTTCAACACTTTTCGATTTGAGCAACATAAGGTCTTCGAAAAAATTGGTTTTTACCTGCTAGTCTGTTTTGACAGATTTCTGCCATTATTTGCATTTGCCTCTTAATCTCTTTCTCTTTGAGTTCTCTTTGATCATTTGAACTTTTTAAAGGAAGTGCTACAGTAGCTTGTGTTTTAATGGAAGTTTTACTTGTGTTGAAACTGAACCAAAAGACTTATTATCTTGAGTGCACTAATGTTGCTAATGAAGATTGTGTGAAGTTTTGTATGAAGGAAATTTTCAGGTGTAGGGAAAGAATGATGTAATGAGATGAAGAATGGGCTAAAGCTCAAGTTTCGGGATGCCACCCGTGTCACCCCAAGAAATATCCAAGAAGTACAAGCGTCAAAGCTTGGGGATGCCCAAGGCATCCCCTTCTTCATCAATAAAAATTTCAGGTTTCTTCCAAACACTTCATTTTTATTGTTTCATGCATAGTTGTGTTGTTCTTGGAGCGTCTTTGTCGTCGGATTGATGAAAAGTACGCCATGAGGGGGTCCTCGAGGCGTGCGGAAGAGAGGGGTGTGAGACGTACGGTGTTCCGGGACGGTGAGCACACAAGTTTACCCTGGTTCGAATCTGCCGGCTTTGGATGGATCCTACTCCTGCTAGCAATCCAGTAATACGGCAGAGCCGGAATATGGGTTACAAGGGTTCGCCTGTGCGAGTTGTGATTGTGATTGTAAGGGGTGCCCTAAAGGCTCTCCCTAGGATGGCTTATATAGATATCCGGCCTAGGGTTTACAGGAGAGATCTATCCGGCTACGACTAAGAGTCGGTTACAGAGTACATCTTGAACTACAAGTAACACTATGGGCCTAAGTCGGTAAGTCTTCTGGGCCTTCCCGTAGCCGGACGGGACTCCGTTTCTTCTCCCTGACTGGGCTGCCCGTGAAGCAAAGCTCTAACCCGAAGTGGGCCACCCTGGTCAGTGAGGAACTGTGAGGATACCCGGAAAGTATATCCCCAATAGCAGCCCCCGGAAGTCTCCAAGATCCAAAGTTGGATTCATCATCATCTAGCTTGATCTTCGGCTTGCAGAATCTTGAAGGGTTCCTGAAACTTCAAAACAAAGAATACAATCCGGGTCTCAAAAGTAAGTCGGACCTATCAGTACTTTATTCGGATTTCCCAGCTTGATATTCAAACTAAGACGGAACTTGGTCTCTGACGTCATCTGACACCGGTCATGGTCAAGTCACGTCATCTGACAAACATCCTGTCAGCACGACTGTTGGTGGGTCCATCGTTCGCGGAACCGAGGCGCCGTTTCAATGCGTACGTGGAGATCGAGGCGACGTAATCATCGTGTGTGTCCTTCCTAGTTCCTTCCACGACGCGTGGCGGTTACAATGTGGCTTTTGCACGAATCTTGGCGCGGTTAGGTGGTTATAAGGGGTGAGGATTTCCTTTTCCTCATCTTCACCTATTCCTTGCCGTTTCCTCTCCTCCACTTCTCCCCGGCGCATAGAGCTCCTCTGCTTCCCAGATTCCCAGCGCCGCCTATCCAAGGTCACCGGCGCACCGGAGAAATGGCTTCCTCTTCATCGTCCGGCTTGGCTGGCTTTGCAGCGGCGGCGACGGTGGTGGCAGAAAAAGAAAGCAACCGTGGGGTTTGGATCTCGTGTCTCCTCGACGACGAGAAGCTCCGCGGCATGGAGAATGAAGGGCTCCTCCGCGCCGGCAACTGGCGGAGCGGTTTCGGCGAAACCATTCCCAACCCGCACGCCGGCGATCGGGTACACTTCGGCACCCACCTTGACAGAGGTTTGTCTTTCCCTCCCTCGGAATTCTTTTCCGACGTGATAGATCATTATGGTGTTCAGCTCCACCATCTTTCTCCCAACTCCATCTTAGAGATGAGCGCCTATGTGACTTTGTGTGAGGGATATATCGGCATTAGGCCGAGTCTCACTTTATTCCGTTTCTACTTTCATGTCCGTAGAAAGTCCATCACTACCGGTAATCCTTATATTACCGTCACTATTAGCCTTTCAGTTAGACGCGAGCGTACTTATCCTCGCATTTCAGCTAGTGAGTTGGTCAAACAATGGCCGACCACCTTCTTTTACCATAGGGATATTCCTGCTCCCGGCAAAGCTTTGCCGGCTTTCATCGACGGAGCTGCCATGGCCCTAGCGTCTTGGGACGAGGCTCCTCCGGCTCTCAGTGACGATCTGATCCTCGCTAAGAGGCGGATCGAATATCTGATAAAACACAAGGGCCTGCGAGGGTCCGACTTAGTCCAATCTTGGGTCACACGCCGGATCCAGCCTCTTCAGCACCACGGCGACCGTCTGATGCATTCCATCACGGCGTCAAAGAATGACTCTCTCTGCATCAGTCCTAAGGCTTTAAAGCCATATGATTACATTAGCCAGATCAAATGGCTGATCAAGGAGCGGATTGAGAGAAAGATTCTGGACTTGTCTCTGGACATGCACACAGCGGAAGACCCTGTAGTGCCGGTAAGTTTTTAACAATAAACCCTTTTTATGTGTCTTGCCTTTAAGTTATTTCACAATACTGAGATATTTCTTTTCAGCTTGCCGACCTCCTCGAGTCGAAACTGGCTCCTATCGAGGGATATCCTCCAGAGTTTTCTCAGGAGGTGGAACTGGTTCCACTGCCGGACATTGTTCCCAGGAAGCGCAAGGCTCCGATAGTGGCTGTCGGCACAAAGGAGGTGCTAGTCGTGAAGAGGTAACTTTCCCCACAACTTCCACCTTTGTACTTTACTCGTAATTTCTTCTGAGATGTAATGTTTTCTATTCTATCACATTCTCAGAGCTAAATAGCTCATCAAGGGCAAGGGGAAGCGAACTTCTTCGAAGCCCCTACGGTAGACGAAGCTGACTATGGCTTCTCCTGCCACGACTCCTCCGACTCCTGCCCCTCAACCTTCCGCAATGCTAGTGATTACTCCATCGCCAGTTATCGCAGAAGATCCGGCTCCGTCAACAGGGCCAGCGACCCTTGAGTCGTAGACTGATGCCACCATGGGTGGCTCAGGTTTTGATAAGGGTGAACCCTCTTCGGGTAATGATCCCTCGGTAGAGACTTTCACCGAAAACCTCCTAAATAATCTGGGACTTGCCAAATTTGGCTTGTCTCGGAAGTCTATGGAGGAAATCCAGCTGCTGGCTCGGCAGTGCCTGGAGAGCCGAAATCTCTCTGCCGAAGAAGAAGCACAAGAATCGGAGGACATCAAGTACTCCGACCTTCTTGAACAAGTCCGCCTTCGCGACGAGGGACTAAGATCTGGTGTGCTTCCACCACCTCCGATTATTCCACTCACTCTCGCCGAGAAGGTTACCACCGAGGTGAACATGTGCCTGAGCAAGCTCACACGTGAACATCATGTAAGTCAGAATTCCAACTCACATTTTTGTCTATTATACTTTATATCATATCCTCTAGCCCCCAAGCATGAAGTTGGATATTCAATCCAGGTTTATGCTTCCTTAGGATGCCAAAGAATGAACTAGTGTAGCCCTAAGGCTCGTGCTGATATTAGCGACAATATTAGCCCGAGTCTTCAGTAGACTTCTGACTCTGGGTATTCTGACTTACAGAAAGTTAATTCATATAACCAGGATTTGTTGAAGAATGTCTGCAATAAGCGGAGAGAGATCAGAGCTCTCCGACTTAAGAATGTTGAGCTGAAGGTTTCCAAGGATGAGGCCGAAGGTAAACATTCCGAGACTCAAACCTTGTCTTGTGTTTTCATAGTCGAATATTTTTTGCTAAAATGTTGTTCTTTTTAACTTACGACACTGATAAAGAAGTCATGTGCTACGATCGAAGAGGCCGAAAATCTGAAGACCTTGGTGGTGGAAAACAAGGATCTCTACTGAGAGCTTGACCAGCTTAAGGCGGATCATGAGAAGAGCATAACTCAAGTTCTCGAATCCTCCTCCATGGCCACCGTGGAGCGTGATCGCAAGATTACACTTCACGAGTAGAAAATTTTGGATCTCAACAACAAGCTTTGCAGAGAGAAGGACCTTTCCGAGGCACTCCGGGGTGAACTCCGGAGTCTTCGGGAAGAGAAGACCAAAGTTGATGACGTCATCTTTGGTATGTTTCCATTTTTCTGACTTGTCTACATTCTTGACCGTTTTGCATTATATGCATAGGTCCTCTGAACTTGACGGACTCCACCTCTGCTGAGCCTCACACCCACCGGCTTACCCAAGTCGGTGATCTGCTTCATGACTTCCGCCAATCCAATGAGGATATTAGCGAAGCTCTCAAGGTTTCGGACATGCATCGCATGTCCGACTTTCAGGTGCCGGACAAGGCAAAAGGGATTCCGCAGCTTGTCCGAGATTGGAATATTTCCTACGCATGATCAGCAACGCAGAACAACCTAACAATGGTCATGAGCCACCATGGAAGCATGGAAATCTGGCAAGTGACCAGAGGGTACTGCAAGGTGGACGAAGACGGACAGGAGCAAGACATCAAGGCCATCATGGACTCCTGCACCGGATATGGGTGCCATGTAGCTGACTGAACCAGCTACGACACTCCCTTCTTAACCCACGTGGACACGCCGCCTCCGCTTCCCGAAGAACCAGCTGAATTTTCCGACGATGGCCAAATCATATCGGATTTGGATATCTTGGATCGTTATCAGGGCGCGGCTGATGTGTCCAGCGAGCCGGCAGCTCCTACCTCCTCTCCTGCATCATAGATTATCAGAAACAAATGTATTATTCTAAAAACATTATGGGTCTGTAAATATGTAGTATGAAACTTTTGCTAGTGCCAAGTTTTAATCTATTTAGCACATTTGGCTTAAATTTTTGTGTGCCTGAAATGTTTGCATAAGCACTTATACTTCTTTGTCTATACTTATCGTTTATCTGGCTTTCTGCCTCGTCCCTTTCATGAGCCGGCTAAACTTTACGCGGAAACTTTCTTGAGAACAGCAGAGCTCAATTGCTAAACCAGTTTAAACTCGGAATCAAAGCCGGCTTCTAGTACCAACAATTCACTACTCGGAAAATGCCCGCATCCGGCAATCAGACAAATAACCAAAAGTATAGACTAGAAACTTTAGAGTTATACCTGAAGGTAGCATTTTTAGAATCGGAAATCTAAACCAGAACAAACATGAGCATAAAGTACTTTCAAGTATTCTGGAATTTTCGACTATGACATGATCATTCGGAAATAAGATGGTAAAAACTTCTCAGAAAAAACTTGAGGTAACCAAAACTTTTATTTCTCACAGAACATGTACATATGTATGATTACAAAGAAGGATAAACTAAGAATAAAAGGGACGTAGCTGAGAAATATTCCATGGTCTATCTAACTCATCCAGATTTGTACTGCCTCCAGCTCTCTTTCTCTTCTTAGTAGCAGGTCTTTCTTTGACTGGCCTCATATCAGTTAAGTAGTATGAACCATTGTGCAATACTCGACTAATTAAAAAGGGCCCTTCCCATACTGGAGAAAGTTTGTGCTTTCTTTGTTGCACAAGCCGGAGAACCAAATCGCCTTTATTGAAAGATCTATTTCTGACTCTCTGGCTATGATACTTGTGTAACTTCTGCTGATAGGCTGTTGATCTCATTTCAGCAACGACGTGAACTTCTTCGACTAAGTCGAGATCATTTTGTCGAGAAATTTCGGCATCCTCTTCGATATATGCGGCCACTCTAGGAGAAGTGTGAATCAAATCACTAGGAAGAACTGCTTCTGCGCCATAGACCAAGAAGAAAGGTGTGTATCCGATTGACCTGTTCGGAGTTGTTCGTAAACTCCATATTACAGAGGGTAATTCCTCTGCCCAAGCCCCCGCATCACGTCGTAGTGGTGCTCTGAGTCTCGGTTTTAGGCCTTGTAGGATTAAACCATTTGCTCTTTCGACTTGTCCATTAGCCCATGGATGTGCGACTAACACAATGTCAAGCCGGATATTTTGTTCATTGTAGAATTCGGCCAATTCTCCCATAGAGAAATTACTCTTGTTGTCCGTGATAATACTATGCGGATAACCATACCGGATTATGACATCCTCAACAAATCTTTTGGCTGTTGCTCCATCACAACTAGTGACGGGTTTAGCCTCTATCCATTTGGTGAATTTATCCACCATCACTAAGAGGTGAGTAAATCCACTTGGAGCCCATCTAAACGGTCCTACCATGTCAAGCCCCCAGACCGCAAAAGGCCATGTTATAGGTATTGTTTGCAGCTGATCAGCCGGAACGTGAGTTTGTTTGGCGTACTTTTGGCAGCCCTTGCACGTCTTGACTAGCCGTTCGGCATCTGCCTTGGCTGTAAGCTAGAAAAAACCGTGTCTGAAAGCTTTTGCCACTAAAGATTTGGCTGCAGCATGGTGACCACACTCCTTCTTCCGGAGATACGCAGCACTAAAAAAGCCCAGACACACTCCGCTTATAGAGCTCACCTTTAACTATAGTATAGGCTTTCGCTCGTTGGATAATCTGCCGGCTCAGAACCTCGTCTTCGGGTAATTTGCCATCTACCAAATAATCAAGGTAGGATTGGGTCCAGCTGGGAATTATAGTTAGAATTGCTATTAGGGGTGAGTCGGATTTGGTCGGATATTCCTCATCCACTCCCTTTATTGAGGGAACTTTGAGGTGCTCTAAAAAAGCGCCATCCTGGACCTCTTGCCGTGCAGAGCCTATCCGAGATAGTGCATCTGCTTCCTTGTTTTCTGCTCGAGGGATGTGTTGAACCTCAAACCCTTCGAACGATTTAGATAAATCATCCACGACAACTTTATATGCTTCCATGTGCTTATTTGCGTTACAAATATCCGACACTTGCTGAGCAACAAGATCCGAATCTCCGTAACACATCAAACATCGGATGCTGATATCCTTAGCAATCCGGATTCCATGTAGCAGTGCTTCATACTCGGCAATATTATTTGTCGCTGTGAAGTGGATCTGCAACACGTATAGAAGTTTATCTCCTTGGGGTGATTTGAGCACCACGCCAGCCCCCGAGCCCCCGCGAGCCTTAGACCCATCAAAATATAGGGTCCAATATTCCGACTCAGGGAGGATCACATTCTCCTTCGTCTCTGTCCAATCAGCAACAAAGTCAGCAACGATTTGAGATTTGATTGCCGTTCGAGGTTTGTACTCAATGTCAAAGTTGAGAGCTCTATGCCCCATTTGGCGACGCGTCCTATGGCATCACTGTTGTTGATTATATCTCTCATTGGAGCTGTGCTCACCATGGTAATTGGATGCTCCTGAAAATAATGTCGTAGCTTACGAGATGCTAAGAACACACCATAAGCTAGCTTTTGATAGTGCAGATACCGTTGTTTCGATTCTATCAGGACTTCACTGACAAAGTAAGTCGGATGCTACACCAAGTGTTCCTGATTTTCCTCTGGTCTCTTCACTACCATGAAGATACTGACGACTTTGTTTGTCGCAGCATGATAGAGCAACATCGGTTCCTGTGGCTCTGGTGCAGCAAGGATAGGAGCAGATGAGAGTACTTTCTTTAGGTCTTGTAGTGCGGCTTCAGCTTCGTCAGTCCACACACAATCCTTGGTCTTTTTCAGGAGTTTGTATAATGGTACGGCTCTTTCACCGAGCCGGCTTACAAACCGACTGACTGCAGCGATGCAACCAGTTAGTCTTTGTACGTCCTCCAGGCGAGTTGTCCTGGAAATATTGAGTATAGCCTTAATTTTGTCTCGGTTCACCTCTATGCCTCTTTGTGACACATTGAAACCTAACAATTTTCCAGCTGGAATTCCAAAGAAGCATTTCTTCGGATTAAGCATTATGTTGTATTTTCGTAGATTGGCGAATGTTTCCTCCAAATCGGAAATCAATGTTTCCTTCTTTTTGGACATCACCGCAATATCATCCACATATGCATGTACATTGCGTCTGAGTTGATCATGGAGGCAACGCTGCATTGTGCGCTGGTACGTTGCTCCTGCGTTCTTCAGCCCAAAGGGCATCGTAACAAAACAGAAGGTTCCGAAGGGTGTTATGAATGAAGTTTTGACTTTGTCAGATTCCTTCACCCAGATTTGGTGATAACCGGAATATGCGTCGAGAAAACAGAGGAGTTCTGAGCCTGCCGTAGAATCGATAACTTGATCAATCTTAGGCAGAGCGAACGGATCTTTGGGACAAGCCTTGTTCAAGGCGGTATAATCAACACACATCCTTAAATCAGTGGTGTCCTTTTTAGGGACCATTACAGGATTGGCCGACCACTCAGTGTGGATGACCTCTTCTATGAATCCGGCTAACTCGAGCCGTGCTAGTTCCTTAGCTATTGCCGTACGCTTTTCATCGCTGAACCGTCGTAAGGACTGTTTGACGGGTTTAGCGTTCGGGTTTACATTTAAAGAGTGCTCGGCAAGTTCCCTAGATACTTCGATCATGTCAGATGGCTCCCATGTGAAGATATCTTGATTTTCTTTGAGGAACTTAACAAGCGCGCTTTCCTATGCGCTATCTAGGCCTATGCCTATCTGGGTCACCTTGGAGGGGTCATCATCCTTCAACGGCGTCTTCTTCGTCTCTTCTGATGCCTTGAACTCCGGATTCAGCTTTGTCACCTCCTTCGTTCCGGGCATCTCGGACAGATCTATGCTCTTCTTGATCTCCTGGTACTCCTGGGCATGCAGCACGGCTTTAGCAAAGGCGGCATTTCCATCCTCGTACTCTCGCGCTTTCTTCGGGTCTCCCCTGATGGTGATCACGCCGTTGGGACCTGGAATTTTCATCATATTGTAAATGTAACACGGACGAGCCATAAAAGCCCAGTAAGCCTGACGTCCGAATATAGCGTGGTACGCGCTCTTGAACAAGACCACCTTGAAGGAAAGTGCCTCCGTCCAGTAGTTCTTTGGAGTTCCAAAGGTAACATCCAAAGTGATTTCTCCTAGGGAACTTGCTTGTCTTCCTAGGACAACCCCGTGAAAGATCATAGAGTTGTGGTTCAGCTGGGTCTCCGAGATCTTCATCCGGCGTAGCGTTTCGACATACAGAATATTAATACTGCTACCACCGTCCATGAGAGTCTTGGAGAAACCATAACCGTAAATAAGTGGATTGACGATTAAGGCGTATTTTCCTTGCCTGTGCAACTTAGGCGGATGATCAGCGCAGTCAAATGTAATTGCCACTTTCGACCAGTCCAAGAATTGGGGGACAGCCGAAACTATTGCATTGAGCTCATGTAGAACTTTTTGACCTTTGCTGGTTGAGATCCGAGGAAGGTGACATAAGTGTCTTTCTTGGTCGGAAAATTTTTCTTCCCTTCCGGCTTGGGATTTGAAGCGTCAGCTTCCTCCATGTTGGAATCTTCCTTGGTCTCTTTAACTTTTTCGGGATTCTTCTTCCCCTTCTTCCGCTTAGCTTTGTAGCCAGCGGTATCATCTCTCTTAATGTCGTCATTGAAACGACACTCGGTGTTTGTGTGGGACGAGCCCCCATTGGTGTCTAAGTGATGCACACATGGGTTATTGGCAATGTCGGCCCAGGAGTAGGTTTTTCCGGGTTGCTGGTCTCCTCTACCCTGGACTCTTGATGTCCCACGACCGCGGCCACGACCACCGCCATGTCCTCCTCGTCCTCCAGACCTGAAAGTAGCAGTGACCACTGCCGTTTCCGCGTTGGGTTTTTCTTCCGAGGTGTTCTTGCGCTTTTGAGCTTGTTGCTTTGGTTGTTTTGCTGACTGTGCACAGCCAGGGCATTGAGTAATCCCTCTGTATCATTGTCAGCATCTGCATACTTGCTCGCTGATTCTATCATCTCTCCCAAATCAGTGACTTTGTCACACTTCAAATGATGACGCAGTAAACCAATTGGGAGACCTGCAATGAAAGCTTCAATCGCAGTTTGGTCATTTACTCCTTCACAGGAGTTCTTGGTGTCGATCCATCATCCGAGATAATCTCGACAAGTTTCTTTGGCTTTCTGGGTGCAACGCTGTAGGTCTCTGACCGTACAGGGCCTCCGTTATGTGCCGTCAAAATTCCGAAAGAACGCACTTTGCATGTCATACCAGTTATGGATGGTGTTCTCCGGAAGTTCATTGAGCCATGATCGTGCCGTCTTCCACAACATGAGTGGGAGATATCGGGTTGCTACCAGGCTGTTTCCGCCTTTGGCGATGCAGCAAGCTTGGAAGAAATCCTGTAGCCAAGTATCTGGCCGAGCTATACCGCTGTAGGCTTGAATATGTCTTGAGATAGCAAATCCTTCTAGGAATCTTGTAGCTCTTATGCGTGGTCCGAAGCACTTTGGGCCCACGTATATATCATCATTTTCATAGCGCCGCACCTCTATATTAGAGTTGATCCTGTGCCTTGCGTCATTCGGGGATAGCGATCGTCCCGAGTGTCGGTTGTGGCTGCGGTGCCTTGGAGCCGGACTTCGGCTTCTGCCACCACCTCCTCCACCACGACGCCCTCCTTGGCCTCCTTGGGAGCCGTGGTGATGGCTACTTGGCGGAGAGGGTGGAGAAGCTGGGTTATTTCCGGCTGATTGTCGGCCTCCATCCGGAGCATCATTATTTCGGTTCCGGGGAGGGTCTTCATTGTGACGAGCCCCCTTCTGGCTTGTCTCAGCATGTTGTCCATCGTTCCTTCGTCCTTCATCCGGACAGCTTGCATGTCTAGGAGGTGGCATTCTTTGTCGGTCCTCCTCCCGACGTTTCTCTTTATCTTCTTCCCTGCGGTCATTCGACTCTCGCCGGGAGGGTTCCTCGGATTCAGTGCAACAATTGCCTCTTGCTCCACGACTGGGTTAATGTTACGCCAGTCATGAGCAGCTTTGTGGTGCTGTCCTGAAGATCCGGTTCTTGAGTGGTTATCTTCCCGACGGTCGAAACGATGTTGCTATTTCGGAACATGTTGGGGTCTTACGTCAGCCCATGCCAGATCTATGCGACATTGGTCAGAATCTGAGACCAGTTTCTGACTTCCGGACAGGGTGACCTTTTGCTGCTTCAGTCCTTTGTTGAGTAGTTTGATTCCCAACCGGATCTGCTCCGGGCCTGGATTAGCCGATAGGATTTACCGAGCCACAACGGTGTTCTGTACTGGTGTTGGATACACCCAATCCCCGTTGCTGTCCCATCGAGGCATCCCAAGTTCTCCTCCAAAAAGGACTTTGTGAATCTGCGGAAATTGGTTATCATCAGTATGACGTTTCCTGGTCTTCTGGTGTTTCCTGGAGTTGTATTTCTCCGCAGATGCCATGTGTTTCTTTTCCTCCTCAATGTTTTTGGCTTCATCGAGGAGTACCTGACGACGCGCTTCTAGGGCCTGTGCCCTCTCGTCCAGCTCTTCAGTAGTAAGTTCTGCAGCTGTAGGAATAGGTGTGGTTAATGCAGCATCGATGAGTTTACGTGCACCTTCAGTGATCATGTGTCCATCCATCGACTCTTCTTTTTTGGGCTCGTCTGGGATAAGCACTCCATCCGAGTCTTCATCATATTCCTCGGCAATCACCTCCTCTACCGGAGGGTCTTTTGCCGGGGTCTTGTTCTTCTTGTTCTTCTTCTTTGCCTTCTTGGCAGCGCCGGTAGCAAAGAAGGCTTTGGGTCCGTTTTTCGGAGTCAAGCTCTGATCGGTACTTTCAGACATCTAGACCTCGGGATTATCTCCGATTTCCATGTCATCTTGCGCTTTGGGAGAGTGTTCCTCGGATCCTTCATCCATGGCTTCTCCTTCCTCTGCAGGTTTGGAGTTATACTCTTCTTTGTATTCCACGGAGAACTTTCGGAAATCTGCTGACGTCATCGATTCATCATAAGATGCGGGTACGTCGGCATTTGTCCCGATCGCCTCTAGCATAGAGTCGGTGTTGTACCCGACGAAGTGTGACGCGTGCCTCCTGAGATAGTTGCGGCTCTCGCGATCGGCTTCCTCGAAACGCCTGATGGTCTCGAGAATATCGTCTATGCTTGCATCTTGCATCATCATGCGTCTTAGCGTGTATCTCAGGAAAGGCATGTCCATCCTGGCGTCATCAGAGTCGGAACCAGTGTTGTGGCTATGCTCCTCCTGGATTTCGACTTCAGCGGGTGGGTCGATCTGGGATTCGGCTTCTCCAGGGAGATCCACTCCAAATTCAACTTGGACCGCCAGGTCTGCTTCTGGCTCGGATTTCTCCACTATCTCCACAACTGGTGCGGGCTGGGTGGGATTAGGATTTTCTGAGATCCGGAACTCTGCCGCCTCCGCTGACAAAGGGGATCTAGAGATTTCTTCTGCCTCTATCATCACCGTCGGGGTGGGTGGGGCAGGTTCAGCAAAGCCGATGTACACATCGATCTCGCCGAAAGACATGATGGTGTAGGCAGTCACAGCCTCCCTAGATGGAATCCAGGTCTCGTCGAGAACGATGAGAGGGACATCGCTGGCATAGAGGATGCGACCGATGGTGATGGTCTCGCCGATTCCGATTCTTGCAGATTCCGCTCGGAACGCAGATCCGAAGCTCACTTGCCCCACGGTGGGCGCCAACTATCGTCAGATTGATGACAAGGACGCCATGAGGGGGTCCTCGAGGAGTGCGGAAGAGAGGGGTGTGAGACGTACGGTGTTCCGGGACGGTGAGCACACAAGTTTACCTAGGTTCGAATCCGCCGGCTTTGGACGGATCCTACTCCTGCTAGCAATCCAGTAATACGACAGAGCCGGAATATGGGTTACAATGGTTCGCCTGTGCGAGTTGAGATTGTGATTGTAAGGGGTGCCCTAAAGGCTCTCCCTAGGATGGCTTATATAGATATCCGGCCTAGGGTTTATAGGAGAGATCCATCCGGATATGACTAAGAGTCGGTTACAGAGTACATCTTGAACTACAAGTAACACTATGGGCCTAAGTCGGTAAGTCTTCTGGGCCTTCCTGTAGCAGGACGGGACTCCGTTTCTTCTCCCTGACTAGGCCACCCGTGAAGCAAAGCTCTAACCCGAAGTGGGCCACCCTGGTCAGTGAGGAACTGTGAGGATACCCGAAAAGTATATCCCTAATAGTCTTCGTTTTTGTTTTTGTTTTTCGTTTGCTTAGTTTGCTTAGTTTGCTTGAATAAATTGGTTGGACCCCCTCGTTCATACATTAGTTTTCAAATAAGTTGGTTTGGATTGGAAAAGAGTAGGAAAAGTTCATGCTTACATGGTAAAAAGGAGCTTGTTTTTGACTGTGGCCTATGCTTTGTCATGTCATGCTTGATGTTGTTTTGGCTTTATGCTTAGTGATTTTTGCTATAGCATGACATGTTATAAAAAATTGAGATTGTTTAATGTGCCTTGAAAGAATCATTCGTTGTTTTAGCATATTAAAGCATAGTATTGTGGTATTCTCCTTTGATGCTTTATTTGGGTTGACTTGGTGCATGCTCACACCATCTTAAGACTATCACAAGTCACCATAGCCTCTATGATTATTTAGTTTTCGACTTGTAATATCACTTTATGCTTTAATTCATGATGTTTTGTCGCTTTGCATGATTATGGCCATTATTGCTCTCTTAGTTGGTCGCTCCCAGTCTTTTGCTAGCCTCCATACCAAGTATGAGTTCCTCTCATGCATCCAACTCCAAACAAAACCAAGTTATTCCAAAGAGTCCACCATACCTACCTATTAGCATTTGCTACTCCAAGTATATTCATGTTTTTATATACCTTCCGAATTAAACTTGTTATGTGAAAATTAGTGATTAAAGCTCTCACGAACTTGATGGAACACTTTACTTTCTTGCACTTAATAATCTTTAACCATTGTGTCCATCTTTGTTGCGTATATGCTTGCTCTTTATAAGTTGAAGTTAGCAGAACCATGTATCATGGGGAACGCTTTCAACATTGCACTTATTATTCCGTTGATATCATGATTCTTTTGCTTATGGATCCCGGCGGTGTGAAATAGAAGGGGAACTTGTAAGATCATGGAGTTTGTATGTGTGTTAGAGAAACGCCTGGGCCGCTAGCCTAAGCCATGCCTAATCATGGTGGAAACTTGCAGCATAACCATAATGAGCATTTTATGAAGCATCCTCAATAAAAACCTATGCAAATAGCAAATAAAAATATCGCTGAGATGCTCATTGTCTGTTGCCTTGTCATTTTGATATGGGATAGCTCCTATGTCATGGGGCAAGGGGTACCCCGTTGGCGGTTCTCTATGATACATATGTACTTACAATGACAAGAGCTTACTTGTGACTGAAGTTGAGTACCATGAGGTTCGGTACTCGTAAGCAAGGGGCATGAGATTTCAATTTATAACTTGTCAAGCATATCCTCTTAGTTGTGTCACTTTAACCTTAATCACTTGAAGATGCCCATGATAGGGGCAATGAGAGCTAAAAGCTAATAAGTACCATAATATTTTGGAATCTCTTTATGAGACTTGAATCCCTGCTTCCTTCTATGAAGGCCTTTATTTTAGTTTTATGTTGAGTCTCCATCTTCTATCTTTATGGACCTATTGAGAGAGCATAGTGGCCATTCTTAGTTTAATGTGCATTGTCCCAAGACTTGTTGATTGATTCAAAACTCTGATATTGCTTGTTCTTAAACTATTTGTATCTAGTCACCCTTATGAACTTTGAAGGTGTCCTATGCATTTATATTTTGCTACACTATGAGGGACAAGCTGAATACCATTCCCATTATGTTTTATTTATGTGAAACAAACAAACATCTTTCAAAGCATTGTTATTCATGAATCTTTTGTTTGTAACTTTTCATGTTACATCATAGTTGCTATGTATTATTGTTAGAACTATATCTTTCATGTTATGTTAAAGTACTATGATCCCAGCTATCAATATGTCTTGATCAAGATTGTGATGGTGCATGTCACGTCAAAAATTATTCTATATTTTTATCACTTACCTACTCGAGGACGAGCAGGAGTTAAGCTAGGGGATGTTGATACGTTGTTAACGTATCTAGAATTTTTTATGTTCCATTCTTGTCTTATATCTACTTTCTTATGTTTTGTCCACACTTTGGAGTATTTTTACACATTTTATGGAACTAACCTATTAACAAGATGCCATAGTGCTAGTTGCCTGTTTTCTGCTGTTTTGGTTCCAGAAAAGCTAGGAAATGAATATTCTTGGAATTGAATGGGACAAAATCCAAAGTCAATATTTCACCGAGGGGAACACGGAGCCAGAAGTCGAGATGGAGAAGGGCCTCGAGGGGGCCACACCCCCTGGCCGTACGACCAGGCCTGACACGCGGCTGGGGGGGGGTGCAGCCGCCTCGGGCACCCCCTCGGTCTCCCCTTTCGCCTATAAGAAGCCTCCGATACAGAAACCCTAAGGACCCGATCAAAATTCCACTAAAGAGTCTATATCCGCCGCCATATCCATCCCTAGATCGGGAGGGATCTGAAGCTCTTCCCGGCACCCTGCCGGAGGGGAGAATTCACCCTGGAGGCCTTCTTCATAACCATGACTGCCTCTAGTGTGATGCGTGAGTAGTTCATCCCTAGACTACGAGTCCATGTAGTAGCTAGATGGTTGGTTGTTCCTTTGTGCTACCATGTTTTGATCTTGTGAGCTCCGTTCATGATCAAGATCATCTATTTGTAATCCTACATGTTGTGTTTGTGGGGATCCGATGGATATTGAGATGCTATTTCAGACTGATTATTGATTCTATCATGTCTTTGTTATTTGTGATCTTGCATGCTCTCCGTTGTTAGTAGCTATCTTGGCCAAGTAGATGCTAGCAACTCCAAGAGGGAGTATTTATGCTCGATAGTGGGTTCATGCCTCTAGTAATCTGGTGAAGTGATAGAAATCTCTAAGGTACTAGATGTGCTGTTGCTACTAGGGAGAAAACAACAATCCTTCGTTCATAGAATAATCGTATTGTTTACTTTACACACTTTGCTTAATGCAATTATCTGTTGCTTGCAACTTAATACTGGAGGGGGTTCGGATGATAACCTGAAGGTGGATTATTAGTCATAGATGCAGTTGGATTACAGTCTATGTATAATGTTGTAATGCCCAATCAAATTTCATAGGAGTTAAGATGATTAGTATATGCATGTATGCTTTCTTGATGTTTGTCAATTGCCCTGCTGTAATTTGTTCACCCAACATGTCATCTATCTTAAGGAGAATCGCCACTAGTAAACTATGGACCTCGGTCCATTCTTTTACCATCAACCTACAATCTATTTACTGTTTTCTGTTTACTTTCTGCAAGCTATTACTATCTTCCACACAATATGTTTAATCCTTTGTTTTCAGCAAAACCGGTGAGATTGACAACCTCACTATAAGTTGGGGACAAAGTTCTGTGGTTGTGTTGTGCAGGATTCCAAGTTGGAAACAACACCTTGGAAGTGTTTCCTTGCTCCTACTGGTTCGATAACCTTGGTTTCATAACTGAGGGAAAACTTGTTGCTATACTTGTCATTGATGGGTTCGTAGTAGGGAAAACAAAAAATTCCTACCGCAAGAACGAATAGAACCAAGATCCAATCTAGGAAAAGTCAAGGTCTAATCTATTAGATAAGTGCAACGAGATAGATCTGTACTAACCCTTGTAGATCCGAAAGCCTTGTGCGAGATTTGATCTCGTGGTTGATGTAGACGATCACTTGCCGATCTCAAGATCGAGTAGATGATCCTTCCGGTGCCATGTTCTGGCAGCGCTTCCGCAGACGGTCACACGTGCGGAGTCGATGTAGACCTTCCTCTCCTTGTTCTAGCGAGCAGCGGAGGTAGTAGATCTCCACGGAATCCCAGCAGCACGACGGTGTGGTGGTGGTGGTGGAGAGAGATTTCTGTAGGGCTTCTCCTAAGCCGGAGCAGGAGGATGGTGGAGGAGAGAGGCGGCCATGGTTTGGGGTGGCAGGTGCAAGGGGGGAGGTGCGCCACCCCTCCTTTATATACAGGGGGAGGCGGCCTAGGGCTGGCCCCCTTACCCCCTAGGGTTTGGCGCGCCAAGGGAGGGGGGAGTTTTCTCCCCCCAAGTATTCCCCTTTCATTCTTGGTTTTCAAGCAAACTCTATGGAACCTTCTGGAACTTTTCGGAACACTCCAAAACCTTCTAGAACCTCCATATGAATACTCTGGAACATTTACGAAACCCATAAAATGATCTCCATTATATGAATCATATTATCCGAACAATTCCGGATCTCCTCGTGATGTCCCAGATCCAATTCGAGACTCCGAACAACATTCGTTCTCCAACGCAAATTCCATATCTACCTAAACAACATTGAACCTTAAGTGTGTCACCCTACGGTTCGCGAATATGTAGACAAGATCGAGACACCTCTCCGATCAATAACCATCAGCAGGATCTAGAGATCCATAATGGCTCACACACACTCAACGATGACTTCGTGATCGATAGAACCATTAACATATGAAACCAATTCCCTTTGTCACGCGATACTGTACTTATCCGAGGTTCGATCATCGGTATCTCCATAACTTGTTCAACCTCATTACCGATAAGTACTCTTTACTCGTTCTGTGATATGTCATCCCTTGTGACCTAGTCACATGCTTGCAAGCTAATTAGATGACATTCCACCGAGAGGGCCCAGAGCATATCTATCCATCATATGGATGGACAAATCCCAGTCTTGATCCATGCGCTTCAACACAAACTTTCAGAATACCTAATGCCACCTTTATAACCACCCAGTTATGAAGCAGCGTTTGATGTCATCAAAGCACTCATTCGGTGATGGTGATTAACACAATATCATGGTCGAAGGATTAGGTTACTATGTATTTGAAAGCTTATAGCAAAACGAACTTAATTGTAACATCCCAGCATTAGAGCTTAGAAATAAGCTGAACACAGGTGTGTGCATTGCATTCATGCATAGAAAATCCGGATAATTTTCGTGCTTTTAAATGAGACTTGTCAAAGTGATTGAAACTTCTCTTAACTTGGTGGAACTGAAGTAGATCATCAAGTTGACTGTGATAAGTTTCAATAGGACCTTTGCTAAAACCTTATCTTTGGGTAATATAATTTTATCTAAGGGTAGATCAAGTGTAATAAAACTAAGTCACGACACACTACTTACCAAGGAGTACTAGATCTCCTAGAGATCATTATATGGTATTCCATACAACAACTCAAGGATGAATACTTAATATTCTAAAGATGGTATCAAGGTATTATCTACCACAAACCTTGAATAGCAAAGTTAAGTGTATAACTTAAGTAAAAGAAACCCTATAACTAAATCTAGAAACACTTGTTTGCCATAGTTATTCCTACCATGAGAATCATGGTAGTTTCTAAACACTGACTCTTATTATAAATAGAGTAGAAATGGAAGCCAAGCCAATACGATCCATTACATACCCTTAGTGTCGTGATAATAGGTGACATTCCTATTTAACCAAGTCCTAGTATCAATTGATCATCAATGTGTGTGATCAATGCTTGACCTAGCACTCATTGACTTGTTAACCTTTAGCTTTGACATATTATGTAACCTTTCAAAGACTTTAAGTAATTTAATTAGAAGAAGGAACTAGTTATGGTTGAGTGTACCATCATCAATGGAATGTGATCCTTAGTGTAGATCAAACCATTTGATGTTGGAGGAGTTAACTCACTCCTGAGTTAACAAGAAGCAGTATTTAAACCAGGAAGTAACTAGTGATCATGGAGCTACGAGAAAGCTAGTAATATTAGTACGTTAGATAATAATCTTGTTAAGACAAGTGGATATAGACTTAGAGTAAGCTTGTTTAACAAGATAAGTCTATAGAGAGACTAATACAAGTTTACTACTTAGTTGAGTATAGATCTTGATCAGACAATTAGAAGCCTAAGCTTTGTATGATCAAATGATGGTGGTCATTATTCCCAAGTCATTTGAGAATAGATGACTAGGTGTTGAAGAAGAGTTCTGAATATGCCAAGTTAGGCAAGTCCTAGTAAGCTGAATCATCTAGCTTGATCAGTAGAGGTCATGTTAGAGTATGATGAAGTATTTGATGAGTTGTATGGAGTAGTTGGAGGCATAGTAGCTTAACCAAGTTAATATAAGGACAGCTGGTATTAAGGGAGTATTACTAAACTTGTTTCAAAGGATTGATATCCTTTGTATGTATAGTAAGGATTGTAGTCTTGCAAACCTTGGAAGTTGTTGTAAGATGAAGTTAAGGAAGTTAATAGATGGAGTTAGTAGTGGCTACATTGATAGGTGCATAAATGGTAATTAATTAAGAGGAGTTATATACTAGGAGTAAGATGGAGAATTATTGAAATGGCTTGACCATATTATCATATGATAATGGATATGGTGGAGTTAGATGATTGTCTTATTCAGGAAGATGTGATCTTTGTGAATAAGATAAGAGAGATTTATAGAGTATATTTCGGAAAGGAATTCCTTATCTCAAGATATCCTTAGTGAGGTATTAACGTAAGGATTCTTTAGAAGGCTTAACCAAGAATATATCAAGCCATGACAAGACCCATGTCTACTGTATTATTCAAGACCCTAGAATCAAATGGATAGTGAAACCATTTCCTATTCCAAAGTAATTATTGAACAATACCTCTTGGACAACTAAAGTTTCCAAGATGTAATTAGAGAACCAAGAGGTATTTTGAGAAGCCTTGTCCAGTTGATTGTCTTAAACTCTAATAGGAACCTAGAATGATAAAATTATCATGATTCCATTACTAAGTAATTCTAGTATTCCACTCCATGTGGAGATATCAAACCACAAAGATTAATTCCATATAATGTATTTAGATAAATCATTTATGAAGACAAGTAGGAACAAGATTCTATATACATGGATAAATATCTCAAATCAGTACTATTCAGATTATCAAGTGAAACTAGAATAATTTCTATAAGATTTGCATATGAGCAACAAAACCCTAAACCCTAATTACTTTGTTTAATAAACAAGATTATATATACATAAGTGGAAATTGTAACACACTAACAAGATTAGGAAATCAACTAATATCAGGTCCTCTAAATAACATTTGAAATATTGTATAAAAAGTTCAATGCTTAAAGGAGTTGGAATTTGAAATAAACATGGAGTTTGAAAGCAGAAAATTGAAATAGAAAAAGGAAAAAAACCCGCGCAGCAGTGCTGGCCCACGGCCCATTTCCTCCTCACTGCCCATTGCTGCGTGCGTGTCACTGAATCTCTCGCTCACTTCGTTTCAGCCCAGCACTGGCCCAGGCCCAGGTACCGCTTCATGTCGTCTTCCTCGTTCGGCGTCGACCATCCGATGCTGTAAGTAGCTCGATGGACGCTTCCTTGTCGCCGGCAAGCGCGGAGATTCGTGCCGCCACCCTCGGGAGAGGATAAGGATGCCACCGGATGCCCTGCTCGTCCTCATCCCATTCCTTCCTCTCTCTCTTGCTCTATGACACTCACACACCAAGGAACCGAAACCCTAGCATCGTCGGGGATCATCGTCCTCGCCATCTTCGGCCACCTCTCGCCGATTTGAGCACACTGGAGTGACTGCCGTGGAGTTCTCATTCTGTTGCCCTAGTCAGCGCAAGCCGGGGAGCTCGTAGTCTTTCCAATTGATTGCTTCTTCTCGACGACCGACGGAGCTCCTCCGCAACCCCTTTGTCGCCTCTGGCCTCCTCCGACCAAATCAACCCCTCCATCGCATTTGTGGTGAGCCACCGAGCACACTAGTGCTTTCCTTTCTCTTTATATCGCTGTAAATCAAGCCCACGACATGCTCCGCCGTCGGCCGCCGCTTTTGGTTGTCACTGTAGTAGCCCCGGTGACCAATAGCGGGTGGCGACACCACTCACAAGTTCACCTTAGTCTCCTTGTTCGAACGCATATCCCCGCAGCGACTGTGTGCCATATATGAGCGTCTCCGCCGTGCTCCGATGGGGATGACGTCATCCTCCAGTGAGCTGATGCCAGCTGGGAGCAGAAGTTCGGTTTGACTTGGTCCTTGCCCATGTGGCAAGTGACGTGGCCCTGGACCTGCTTGTCATTGAGCCTGGGTAGAAATAGGGTTAGTAATAAAAGTTATTTGACTGGTCTAAGCCAACGTGGCAATAGCCCCACCTGTCTATGACTCTGGGGTAGGTTCAATTGGGTGTAAATTGGTCTTTATCTCGTGGGGCAGATGCGTGGCCACAGGCCCATTAGTCAGTGTCTGTGGTTAGGTTTAGTGTAGTATAAAAAGTATTATCGCTGTTAGTAAATAGATAAAACAAATAAGTTTAAATATAAATATAATTCCAGAAAATTAATAAAAGGATTAAATCTTAGAAATCCTATATCTTTTGTTTTATAATTCAGAAAAATACATATTATATATCAAAATGTTAAGAAAAATAAAATCTATAATTTAACTTTATTAACAAATATTATTATGTTAACTATTTAAATAATTATTATTTAATAAAGATTTTATAAGTAATAAAACTATAAAAAATCATATTTTAATATTAGTAAATTAGAAAAATATAAATAATATACCAAAATTCTTATAAAAATAAACTCTACACCTACAACCTTGTTTAAAATAATTTTGTATCACTCAAACCATATTTATTATTTATTAGTATTTATAAAGTGAATAAACTTATAAAAATCATATCTTATTATTTAAAATTCACAAAAATACTTATAATATACCAAAATGATAAAAAAAATGGAATCTACACACTAAAAATACCAACTCATATTTTTGAAGTAAAATAAAAGGTAAAGGTCTAATAAATCTTATTTAAACCCTTTTCTTTTATTTTAATTCATTTAAAATATATAAACCTTTACTAATGTCTTTAGCATTATTTGTTTGAAGTCTAAACAAATGTAATAACAAGTCAATTAATGTTAAGTGAAGATAACATAGGTAAAACCACTGTAAAATATATCTACTAAAACTATCATCTCAAATTAAAGGTATTTTAATTTTCCTAAAAAGATTTTATCAATTATAAAATTAACTAAAATATTATATTGTTTATCATAAGAATCCTATGCACTTGTAACTTAACCAAACTTTTATTTACTAATTCCTTCACTATTATGAGGAAACCACTTAAAGATTTAAACCAAATTCCAAAGTAATTGAAGTAATATCCATTATTTACTTATTAAGTATAACCATTAGTTTATAAGATTGAAAGGTAAATGCATCCACTAATACCATGATTGTTTAATGTAGTAATGTTTTCCTCTTTAAATAATCTTAGCTAATAAGAAACCTTAAAAGTGTTAACCTTAAGTTTAAATACTTTTTACTTTGTAAAAGTAATCTTTCCTCAAAAGTTATTCTTTACAGAACATTAAAAGTGATACCTGAACACTTCTTCAAAAGCTCTAATTGATTCTTAATCTTGTTTAAGAAATATTTTAGATATCATGATCCATTTGAATGCTTCAGTATTGTATATTACTTGTTGTATTTACTTATTGTTTCACACACACTCTCACTAGCCTTAATAAAAAGCACAAGTGTGAATTTGTTATAATAGTGTAACACATTCTAAAGAACTCATTCCCATTTTCCAAACCCTAGATTAGATAAGACTATTCCGGGGATTCGCGTTTCTCAAATTGCATTACATTACTTATGCATCGTTGCATCTTGCTTCTTTAAACATTAGTCCTTACCGGACCAATGATGCGATTTCCAGATTTGGATATTCTATTGTCTTGAAGACCGTGAGTGCATAATCTTGCAATCACAAAAGGCAAGTTCACAACTTGCTCATGTCCTTTGATTATTTTCTATGCTTGTAACTCAACTATGTCATCACCTGCATTTCAAAAAGGACAGAAAACACTATTTTCATAATAATATGATTATGGATTATTTACCAGATGGTAATAATCTACTGATACAGTTCCAGTGGTAAAGGAACATAATATCTAGGAATTAACAACCAATGTCGCCAGTGATTTTAGCGCCGTATATCACGCGTCAACCATGAGATTTGGAATGGGGCAGAGAAGTCAGCTATATCTTCTTCCTTTCATATGGAGGCAAGATGACCTTATTGTGACGTTGGGATTCCTGGTATGGATCCAACATATGGGTGGGCACCCTTAGGCCCCACGATTTTGGTGTCTAGATTATCTATGAGTGGCTGCCGGAGGTATTGTCGGGCCTTTTATGGAGCTTACCAGGGGCATCACCACTACATAGAGTCTTCGGGAACTCACCAGGGTTATAGCTTGCCCTAGTTAGAGGCTTAACTTAGGTGTAGTCAGCCTCGGAGGATCGTGTAGACATATGGGGTCGCGGAGAGGGCAGTGATTGGCTTGGATCTTAGACTGGGCCCCATACCAAGGAAGTATGGACAAGGTCATGACTTGGTTGTGCAACAAGGCTAAGGTCTCTTGTGGGAAAAGTGACGCACATATGCAGAGTGTAAGAATTGTGACATGTTACTCCCTGTTCTAGGAAGGAGCTACGAATGCGACAGGAAAGGAACTCCATGAAGTTCTGGTCAACCTGTGAAGGCTGTCGGACATAGTTTTTAGAATAAAAGCAATCTTTGAAGAAATGTTTATGAAAACCTGCATTGCCTACGACCTCTGGTCTGTGGCTGTAGAGATAGTGCATCATACACTCCTTTTTAGTGAACTTGCTGAGTACGCCCGTACTCAACCGTACCTTCTTAACCCTTGCTAGGTTCTAAGCCATTGAATACGGCGTCAACATCAATTTCTACTCAAGAAACCATCATCGACAACTCAAGTTCTTCAATAAAGTCAATGAAATCAACATATATATCAGCCAAAGTGAAGATAAAGTGTCGGTTTAGATAGGAGTAGATTCTCTAGCCATAAAAACTATTTCTGTAGAGCATTGCAATAGCAGCAATGGCAAGCCAAATAGTTTAGATACTAGTCTTAGTTACTAGATATTTCTGAGTTATTATTTCTGGTTCTTCTTTGTAAGAAGTTCTTTCTCTCTCTGGATCTTTTGTAAAGAGTCGAGTTGTAATCTATAGTCATGTCTTGGACCTACTGTGTTTCTGTTGTACCACTCTGAGGGATGTAATACTAGTGAACGGTGTTTCATTGGTGTTATGTCCATGACTATAGTGTACTACATCATGCAGTGGTATGCCGGGTCACCGCAACTGGTATCAGAGCATATGCTTTGACCTTAGGATTAAAACCCTTTTAGGAAGATCTGTAGGTTGGATAGTGACTATAGGAGCCATCTTATCTAAACCAAGACTTGTGATGGATATCCACTTGAGGATAAACCTTGTCACACTTATGTTGGATGTTTTTAACATCTTACTTAAGGATTAGCTATATGTATTCTCTAGAGAATTGTCATTTGAGTGTAGCTCTAAATAGGTATAACACCTATAAGAGATCTTAAGTAAGATAAAATATCAAATAAGATTACGAACAAGATTAGGATATCATGTAGAGTAGTATTAGTGATGGAGTTTGTATCTAGAAACCCTGTGAAGTAGCAGAATCTTACCATTAGTTGATACCACTAAACCACATAAAGTAGACCATCAAAGTATGTATAGATACAAATGGAAGTAAATCAGGTGGCATCCACTTGATAATTCCATGTGAAGGGGTATAATTTTGTAAAGAATCATTAATTGTAAGCCAAGAAGAAGAGTTGTCATGGTGAGATTAGCTCTTTAATCATGATGACTTGGTAAATCTTAACAAGTTCATGGTGAGAATAACTCCGAGACCATGATAAGTCTGTAATTAGGACAAGTACTTAGTAAATAATCTTGTAACAACAGTAAGTAAAGAATAGTGTAGGTCTATGATAGAAGTCACAGGTGTCATAATATTATGATAATTTTGGATTAAGGTAGTAACTACGATGTTGTTAGTAGTTTCGAGAGATCATGTGAGGATAGTTCATGATAGAATGTAAGATTGGTATTCTTTAGTAGTCCCAAAAGTAAGGTAAGTGATGCAGCCCGTCCTGCGGACGCTACTACATCCACAACGCCAAGTCCCCAAGATCGTCCCCAAGTCAACCAAGAAGATGGAACATGAGCAGCTAGCTCCAGAACGAGAGTCTCCGCCGTCATCGCCCCGGAGAGTCCGCCCAAATCCAGCCATAGTGTCCGGCGCGACTCGGCCGGAGTGTCCGGCCTGGCCCAGCCCCAACCTGGCATGGACATTCAGAAGGCCAGTTCGGACACTACCCGGACACTACCCGGAGTGTCCGGTGCAGCCGGAGTGTCCGGTCACTCCGACCCGGACTGTCCGGCCCAAGTGATGGGCCTGCGAGCCAACAGCTGGTCCCTTGGCCCATGAACCCCTCTATTTCGCACCAAACCCTAGTTTTATGCCCAAACTACCCCTGAACTTGTGGTTGGCCTATAAATAGAGCCCCCACCCCCTCATGTATCCCTTAGGCATAGATGATAGACTAAAGAAAACCCCCTTTCTGGAATCTCTAGTTTTGCCTCATCCCCTTCTACCAAAGGGGATCGACTATCGTCACCACCTCGTTGGAGTTTGCTCGCGCCTCCCTCGTTGTACAAGGCCTTGGCATCGATGTCCCTTTGCCAAGACGTCAAGACCCTCTCCAAGGTGTTCTTCCCTCTCCGCTTGGGATTGACAGGAGCATGTTGACCGATCTTTCCTTGCGAGGATTCTATCGGACCGGTGGCCCCCGGTGAGAGCGATCGGCCTTGTATCGTGTGTGTTTTGCGTGTGTTCATCGTGTTCTTCGCGAGGTGTGCGTCTACTTCCGCTACCTTCTCCCTTTCCCCTCGCTTTCCCATCGATTTGACCACAAGATCCGTGAAGATCGGTCCACCCTAGAGGTTTGCCCTCATCATCTGGTATCAGCAGCTTTTGGTTGCCACGGATTTCTCCTTGATTTGGTCTTTTCCCCTATAAATTCGAAAATCCCCCCAAAAATAGCCCTAATTTCGTGTTTTGGATTGATCTGTAATTTGAGTGCGTTTTGGTAGGTTTTGATCTGTGGATTACTTGCTAAACTTGTTGATCTACCTTCCCTTGCGTTCCCATGGCCTAATTCCTTGTTCTCTCCCATCAATTTGAGGTTTTGGTTCGAGGTTTTCCGCCAAAACTCGTCCCATTCGTGTTCTGGAACTTCTGGATCGACCGGACCGGACTGTCCGGCCAAAACAGACCGGAGTATCCGCCCCACCGGAGTATCCGGCATAAATTGACCGGAATCTCCGCCCCGGCCGGACTGTCCGTCTTGCGTGCCCCGGACTTTCCGCCCCCTGCTGATAGAAAAATCTGCTTCACGGTTTTGAGCATAACTTTTGCATACGAACTCGGATTTTGGTGTTCTTTAGCTCGTTTTGAATAGGAGAAAGAGCTCTACATCATCATCTCCGTGGTTCATGCTATCTACTCCATACAAATTCCGTGAGCAAGGCGGAATCCACCAATAAAGGGTGAAGATCGGTGAAGAAAGGTATAAAAATTCCGTGACTTCTCCCCACTTGCATTCCTTTGTGAGCTACACTATCTTTGCATTCAACAAACACCTATTGATACTAGTTCCTCCTATGATTGCTTGGGCTATGCACATTTGATACCTCGTAGAATTCCGAGCAAAAGTTGTGAGCGCGCTATCTCATATAGTTATCTTGTATACTTGTTGGCACAAGGAAGAGGCAAGTGAAAAATAAAAGAAAAAGAAAAAATATATAGAAAAAGAAAAAGAAGAAAAAGAAAAAGAGAAAGAAAGAAACAAGTGCCTCATAGAATAGGAAGCACAAGCTCGATGAACATCAAATAGGTGGTACTTATTGTACATATCATGTAGCCCACCAATTTATTGCAATCAAACTAGCGTCTCTCCTTGCACTTGTGCGACACGAGATTATAGTCTTCACTAGGTAATCATTTGGTTCTTAGCTCACTTTCTCCGTCGCGCAAGTCCCATTTATCCCACCGTGTGTGTTTCCTTGTACATATTTCCTTCTTGTGGATTGACTTGTTTTGCTTTGTGATCATCGTGGTTCTTTACTTGCCATTACAACATCTTTATTTCGGATTGTTCTTGAACACACCACCTTCCATACCTATCCACCATAAGCTTTGTGTGTGTGTGTTTTTTTTAATGGTTAGTTGGTTTTGGTGTTTCGCGTGGACTTCACTTTGCTTCGTTTTGATTGCTCTCAAGTGTTGCCACTTGCACGATACTATCTTCCAAGGTAAAGTAAGGTTTGACGTTGCATTCCTAACCCCTACCACTTCCATATACACCACTTGGTCTTGTGAAACATGTCTAGGGACTCCGGATCTGAGGATAATTTCTATGAAGAATCCACGATGAGCCACCATGCATATGCCTCCACAAGCATGGATGACATGATGGAGCACTACACCGACAATGGCTCCACATGCTTGGGTGAGATGGAGTTCTACAACAACAATAACTCCCCAAGCATGGACAACTTCAAGCACGACAATGACAAGCTCCTCAAGTCGCATCGACCAAGAGGGAGCCTCCACCTCGAGAGCGCCAAGGTCCACCATCACATGGACAAGTTCAAAAGCTACCTCAACAACTTCAAGAGAGACATGGACAACAACTTCGCCAAAACCATGAGCATGATGGCCAAGACTAATGATGCTTTGCGCTCATTACAACGCCTCACCGTGCTAATCACTCTACAACCAAGATGAGTCCATTCATGATCGTCTATGGTTTCGAGCCCCTCATCGCACTCGACATCCTACCACTACCTCTCCATGAGCACACGAACATGGACGTCGAGAAGAGCGCACAAGCTATGAAGAAACTTCATGAAGAAACAAGAGATACTATCGAACAACAGGTCCTTCACCAAGCTTCAAGGTTAAACAAGGACAAGAAGGAGATGATATTTGAAGAAGGTGATCTTGTGTGGATACACCTTAGCAAAGACCGCTTCCCCAAGGAACGCGACTCCAAGCTCAAGCCCAGAGGAGATGGTCCCTTCAAATTCCTCAAGAGAATCAACAACAACGCCTACATCATCGACATACCGACCTTCATGTACCTTGCAAGCAATACATTCAATGTCAAGGATCTCTCACCCTACCATGGAGATGTTCAAGATGATATCCATGAAGAGTCGAGGACGACTCTTTCCCAAGGGGGGAGCTGATGCCTGCCCCACGGATGCTCCTACATCTACACCAACAAGTCCCCCAAGTGGACCCATGACTCGTGCCCGAGCTAAACTCCTACAAGCTAAGGTGAACTCGCTCCTCTCCTCGTGCCAATTTGATACCTCCTTGGATGGTGTGCTACTTCATGCAAATATTCTATGCATCATCAGGTTCGAAGCCTCGACACATCCCCAAGCACCCAAGGATGGAGAACAAGGAGCAGAGCCTGGAGCTGCTGGGCTCAGGCATGCTGGAGTCTCCTGCTGCACACCCAAATCGGCAAAGTCTCCGGCTCAAGACCCCAGAGACCTGGGCCTCGGACAATCTGAAGGCCCCTCCGGAGGCTGGTCCGGAGACCGACCGGAATCTCCGATCTAGACCGGAGTCTCTGGTCCACCACACCGGAGTCTCCGGTCCGACCGACGCTAGGCATGAAAAGGCCTTTGGGCCTGCGGCCCATGTACCCCTTAGTCTGTCCCGCACTTGTCTTTTATTCCTAAAGTACCCCTGCTTAAGTGGCTGGCCTATATATAGTCCCCCACCTCCATTGTAAACCCTAGGCATGATATTTGGAATTAGTGGAAACCCCTTGTGGATCTATCTAGTTCTTGCCTCATGCTCCTTTGACAAAGGAGCACCAAATATCCCAAACCTCGTTGGAGTTTGCATCGTGCCTCCGCGTTGTACAAGGCCTAGGCCTCGGAGTCCCTTTGCCTAGACGTCAAGATCTCACCGAGTCTCCCATCTCGTCGTCCCGGTTCGAGAGAGAGTCCTCCGCCCAACGCCGATCTTAGGGATTGCGCCGGACCGGTCACCGCCGTGAGCTATTGGTGTGTACCGTGGTTTTGCGTGTGTGTGTTCATCTCGTTCTTCATGCGTGAGTTCGTCATGTTCATCCTCCCCTCCTTCCCCCGCACTCCATCCTCTATTTGAGTGGGATTCGTGAAAGATCGGGCCACCCTAGAGGTTTGCCCTCAACACAATGACTCTAGCTGTGGTTAATGAAAAGAACTCACATGCAACGGCACTGGTGGATCCATATGTGGTCTATGAAAAGAACACACATGAAATGACTCTAGCCGTGGTTAATGAAAAGAACACACATGCAATGACACAGGTGGATCCATATGTGGTTTGTAAAAAGAACACACATGAAATGACTCTAGCTGTGGTTAATGAAAAGAACACACATGCAATGACACATGTGGATCCATATGTGGTTTGTGAAAGGAACACACATGCAATGACACTGGTGGATCCGTATGTGGTTTGTGAAAAAGAACACACATGCAATGACACTGGTGGATCCATATGTGGTTTGTGAAAATAACACACATGCAATGGCACTAGTGGATCCATATGTGGTTTGTGAAAAGAACACACATGTAATGCCACTGGTGGATGCATATGTGGTTTGTGAAAAGAACACACATGAAATGACACTGTTGGATCCATATGTGGTCTATGAAAAGAACAGACATACAATGACTCTGGTGGATCCTTGTGTGGTTTGTGAAAAGAACAATCATGCACTGACTCTAGCTGTCACTACAAGGAATGTGCTAACTTGTGACCCCAAATATCTATGACCTTTCTATGATCAAAAACAGTAGGTCACATAGCGAGGGTCACTATAGACAGCTAACGACCTTTTTTTTGAATTGGTCATGGACTACTATGACCAAAATATATGGTCATAGTGTCCATGACCAAAATTTTGGTCATGGCATTCTAGCCTGTCCACGTAAGCCAATCTGACGTGGAATATGATGTGGCAGCAGTTTTAGCCCAGTCCAGTTTAGTGATTTACATGGGACAAGCCCAACAATTCTAGCCTCTTTGTTTATAAACCTAGCTTTTACAGCCCTTTTATTTCATGGGCCAAGCCCAAAACTTAAGCCCATATATTTTTTAACTTCTGGCGTTTTCCTTGGCCCAACAATTTCGTTCTTTAAATTTTAAAATTTTATTTCACAGCAGGTCCCACAATTCAGATGGGTCCCACCTGTCAGTACTAATTTCCTTCGGGTCCCATAGATTATGTATAAAATCCACACATGTCACACTCATCAATTTTCATTTGTGCAATAACTAGCAATTTGATTCAAACAGAGCCAATAAAATTATAATATTTGATATAGAAGCAATACAAGATAGATTACAACCATGTCATCTGGTACTCAGCAGTCAAAATACTCAATCCATCCCAGAAAGTATGTCTCATGTCCTATACAATTAAAATTTACAAAAAAGTCCTGCTGATGTTAGAATGGCTCATTAGCTCGCTTGGAGTGGTGACAGGAAGCAGCACAAGAAGCTCGGGGAAGTGGCGGGCAGTAGCAGCTCAGACACGTGGTGTCCCAGGCAGCAACTCAGGCTGGACTACCGGCAATAGCAACCAGGGTAAGCAACCACAAGCCCGTTCCTTTGTGGCGCCATCCATGCGCGATGGCGAGCCACTCGCAACTGTACAAATAAAGCCAATGTTACAACCTGAATCAGAAAGAAATAGATAGCATCTATGTACTGAGTACTACTAATTACAGAAATCAAGAGCCATATTCTAGAGTTAATTACTTATTCATGGGTACACTTCCACAAATATATTATAAACACAGAAAATAGCTAGTTAAATGTCACATGCCTTTCTATTATCAGAAGACAAGCGGTGACCTAGGATGGAACACATATGTTGACCATTGCATACATATATATATAGATTTACATACAGATGGTATAAGCAACATGTTGGATGACCAAAATTAGCATCTCTGAACATATAGCTAAATGATAGAAACCAAACTAAAGCAAACTAAATAAGAATATGTGACTATTTCATACAGAATCATATAGATGAACCACACACAAATTATTGAGGCACCTAGTGCTAATAAAATCAGATCATGGCATTGTTTACTTGGTACCATGTAGAGCACATTCCAAAATACTAGTAAGTATTGCAAATTGGACTACAATCAGATCCCAAAATACTAAGTATTCCAAAAATAACTATGATTTAGCACCACTTATTATGCATTTGTTTCGAGTTTCAGCTATAGAATACAAAGATGGCAATGATTACCATTCCGTGGAACTTGGAAATACCATTATTCATCAAATGCATGGACTGCCCCACCTCCATATCCATAGCAGTAATTTATACAGAGTTGTAGCAAAGGAATGGACTGAGCCACCATGAGTAGCAGTAACAGATGGTATCCTGTTACAATGAATACTAGACAGTGTAAACACACCAAAGGGAAGAACAAAGCACTGCTAATGTAAACAGGATAGAACACAAAGGCAGTCATGCGTTATAAGCTAAGCAATACTGCCTCATATCTTAAGCATGCTTATTAACACAAACAACTAGCTCACGTGCTACCTGTAGAAAAGAAGTTACACAAGGAAACTAATAGATTGAGATATGCGGCATCACTACAAATATATACAAGATTAAAGCTACAGCTATAAACACAAGTTCACATAAATACACTAAAAGTCTATGGACGGAACACATAACTAGTATTCAGTAGTTGCTCCATACACCAGTAAACACAAGTCTACTTTAAGAAACACATAACTAGTATTCAGTAGTTGCTCCATACACCAGTAAAAGAATAATACTGAATTGAATAGCTAAAATGGTAAATCAGAATCACTATGGACAATAAAGGGCATTCCTAAACTCATGTTATGTATATGCTATCTGTAAATATAGAAAGATATGAAATAGACACCAAAGGGAAGCCGAGAGATGGAGGTTAAGGAGCTTGGTGTGGTGATAGGGATGACGTCGCCTACACCCAACGCCCCGTCATCCCGATGTCGCAGCACTTGGCCTGATCTACACCGTGTGGAAGCCAGCAGCACATAGTGTAGACGCCCGCTCATCGAGATGTTGACATCCATCTTTTAATTGGTACACGATCACCTCAAACAAAAGTGCATAAAGACAGAGTTCAGTCTCATGAACTCTAAATAGAACACAGCTACTCATGTGCTTGCAGCAGCACCACATATTGTTCAGCATCACATAGATAGTAGCACAATGCTACAAGAAGCAATTAGCACAAAGTAGAGCTTCTACCATACATAGTCAGCTATGAAAATTATTCCAGAAAAGATCTCAAGTTACAGAACAACCATGTACTGACAAAAAAGAACTCACTAGCTATAGCAAGGTTCATAAGAAGAATATCAAGTCTTCCCATGGGAAACATAAGCCTATGCTAATTTATTAGGACTTGTGGCCATTCATATATAGCAAAAGGAAGAACATGAAGGAACTGTGAGCGATTACATGAATAGCACGAATTGAGGATCGACAGCATGAAGATGCATCCTACCTTAGATAAGATCAAACATTAACACAGCTCCCCGCACCACGACCTAAATCTAACCTAATCTAATCGACTTCAGGCTAATCTAATGAACTTCCACAACTAGCAAATCCTAAACAAATTAATCGAATCGAGCAAAAGGGGAAGTGGTGGAGGAGATGGAACTGTACCTCATCTGTGAGGTAGTGGAGAGGACGCGGCCGTCGATGCTGAGTCCGCGAGGACAGCAACGGCGTGGTAGGCGAGGCGGTAGACACGCTGCTGGTTGGAGGAGTGATCGTTGGTGATGCCGATGAAGGCGTGTGCATTGGAGCGGAGGACAACACAGGCGCAAGCCCTCCTTGACGGAATCCATAGCATGAGCCCTGCTTGAGCCCCGAGTCTGCCAGGACTAAGGACGCGAGGCCAGCGACGGGTAGATCAACCATCGGCCCGGGATCCCCTCCTTGCAGGACTTCATCGACGACTCGTACGCGATCTTGGGGTGGTTCGGGTCGATGGAAAATTGGGGGTAGGGGCGGCGCATACGCGAGCTCGTGGCAGCTCGGGTCTATGGAGAACTGGGGGCAAGGGAAGAGGGAGGGGACATGATGTGTGGCGGCGGAGGGAGATGTTAGGGTTTGGAGAGAGAGGAGGCTCGGGTACTTGCACGCGGTGGCGGGTCTGGGAAGAGGAGTGAAGGATTAGGGTTTGGGTGTCCTCTCGATCGTGATCTGGATCGATGGTATGATTTCACGGAACTACCCCTGATCACATCAGTGGTGCCTGACTAGAGAACGCTAGGGCGCTTCGGTCACTTCATGTCCAAAGTATGTGGGAGGTGGGAGAAACTAAAATGAAATTTCAAACGTTGGATGGAGGCTTGTTGGATGGCTGAGATCTACTTTGGCGGGGTGATCCGTGGGTAGTATGACAACCCGTTCTGATTGGTTGGGTCTATTTTGCACATATATGCATTTTTAGAGTGTAAAAATGAGGCGTTTTGTGAAGCAACCACCAAAGTTATAATTAAAAATGGTACAAACCTATTTTTCAAAAATACTAGACCACCTCACATGGATAATGTACCAACTTAGGTATCTAAAATTCTTTCCGTCCACCCCTCGCGGAAAAGACAAATGTCTGCCGAATCGGCAGGAAGTGGGTCCGATTTGAACTACAGGTACAAGATCTAATGCTCCTGATTTTTTGAAAAAATCATTTTAGGTTCACAATATGCTATTTTATCAGAGATCCACTGAAAGATTAGCGAGGCTCAGCCCCTAGCTAAGAACCTTCATGCTCGCCGTTTTGACCATAGTTTGAAATGGGCATAAGAAATTCAAAAAGGTCCAAACAAGGTAAATCCTTCGCGTGGTGTCATATTATGTGACATAGTTACAAGAAAAAATAACAAAATTGGTATATCGATTGCATCTCAAAAAAACCTTCACAGAAATGACCTATCATGTTCGAGGTTTCATCCCTTTCAGGTTAAACGATCAATGTTATGTCTAGAAACGCGGCATAGTTTGTAATAATATGCCCATATTGTGCAGGCATGTTCATCTTGTGATGGAGAACAATGTTGCAGGAGGAAGTTTTCCTTTTCATCGCACAGAAAATGCATTTTCCATTTTCGGAATGCCAAAAACAGGGCATTTTGTGAAGCAACCACCAAATAAAAGTTTTAAAATGGTACAATCATATTTTTCAAAAATAATAGACCACATTAGTTGGACAATGTACCAACTTGGGTATCTAAAAATCTTTCCATCCACCCCTCGCGAAAAAGACAAATGTCTGCCGAATCGGTAGGAAGTGGGTCTGATTTGAACTACATGTACATTATATAATTTTAGGCTCACAATATGCTGTTTTATCATAGATCCACTGAAATATTAGCGAGGCTCTACCCCTAGCTAAGAACCTTCATGCTCGCCGTTTTGACCATTGTTTGAAACGGGCATAAGAAATTCAAAAAGGGTCCAAACAAGGTAAATCCTTCGCGTGGTGTCATATTATGTGACATAGTTACAAGGAAAAAAACCAGAATTGGTATATCGATTACATCTCGAAACAACCTCCATAGAAATGACCTATCATGTTCGAGGTTTCATCACTTTCAGGTCAAACGGTCAATGTTATGGCTAGAATCGCGGCATAGTTTGTAATAATATGCCAAAATTGTGCATCCATGTGCATCTTGTGATGGAGAACAATGTTGCAGGAGGAAGTTTTCCTTTTCGTCGCATAGAAAATGCATTTTCTATTTTCGGAATACCAAAAACGGGGTATTTTGTGAAGCAACCACCAAATAAAAGTTTTAAAATGGTACAATCATATTTTTCAAAAATAATAGACCACATTAGTTGGACAATGTACCAACTTGGGTATGTAAAAATCTTTCCGTCCACTCCTCGCGAAAAAGACAAATGTCTGCTGAATCGGTAGGAAGTGGGTCCGATTTGAACTACATGTACATTATATAATGCTCATGATTTTTTGCAAAAATCATTTTTAGGCTCACAATATGCTGTTTTATCATAGATCCACTGGAATTTTAGCAAGGCTCGGTCCCTAGACGAAATTTTTCAACTTCAAACCCCTATTATCAAAACCTTGATTCCAAATCTCTATTTACACCTATTAAGGTTTTATATGAAAAATATGTTCTTGTATTTTTCCTGGAAAATAAAAGTGTTTCATAATATTCTAAAAATATTCTCTGAAATTTTAAAAGTTCTATGAATTTTATTTGACTGAATTTGGAGTTATGAATAAAAACATACAAAAGAATTTAGAAAAATATAAAGAAAAAAATATAGAGGGAGTCGACACCGTGCGTGCTCAAGTCGGGGGCCCAACGCCACCGTCGGCCCAAGGCCATCCCAGGAGCAGGCCGAGCAGCCTCAGGCCGGGGGCCGCCTCATCCCGAGGCCCAAGCCCACTAGTCGACAAACAAAATCACACTTATAGAATGTGTGTCCTAATATTTCAATGAAGGAAGCAGTGATGTAATGGTTAGGAGCACAGGGTGTGGAGTGGAGGGGAGCAGGTTCGAGTCCTGCCTTTGGCAGCTTATTTTTTGGGTTTAATTTCCGCCGAGCAGGCCTGCATGGGTCTCGCTTGTTGTTTGTGTTGGGGGCCTGCGTGGGTCCCGCGCGTTAGCATGGATACATGGACATAAATTGACAGGTAGATATAATACGTAAGCAAAAAAAGACATGTAGATATAATACACAGACAAAATTTGACACGTGGACATGACACATAGCTAAAAAATTAACAGATGGACAGAAATTAACATGTGGATATAATACGTAGGCAAAAATTGACACGTGGACATGACACATAGGTGAAATTGATTAGGTGGCAGTATTAGCAGTAACGACCATTTAAATTGGTCGTAGTGGCCTAAAATTAAGGTCATATACAAGTGTTGCCTATGTTATGACCTATTGGTGTAATCAAGCTATGACCTTTCTGACACAAAAGGTCGTTGTTTTTCAAGGTTTGGACCCCTCCAAATGGCCTACGACCATTTGGATTAAAATGGTCATAGATCTATGACCAAACAATCCATGGTCATTACGAGAAGGTCACTAGTTGACACATTTCTTGTAGTGTGTGGTCTATGAAAAGAACAGACATGCAATGACTCTGGTGGATCCTTGTGTGGTCTGTAAAAAGAACAGACATGCAGTGACTCTAGTTGTGGTCTATGAAAAGAACAGACTTGCAATGACTCTGGTGGATCCTTGTGTGGTTTGTGAAAAGAATAGACGTGCAATGACTCTAGCTGTGGTTAATGAAAAGAACACACATGCAATGACACTGGTGGATCCATATGTAGTCTGTGAAAAGAACAGACATGCAATGACTCTAGCAATGGTTAATGAAAAGAACACACATGCAATGACACTAGTGGATCCATATGTGGTTTGTGAAATGAACACACATGAAATGACTCTAGCTGTGGTTAATGAAAAGAACACACATGCAATAACACATGTGGATCCATATGTGGTTTGTGAAAGGAACACACATGCAATGACACTACTGGATCCATATGTGGTTTGTGATAAGAACACACATGCAATGACATTGGTGGATTCATATGTGGTTTATGAAAAGAACACACATGCAATCACACTGGTGGATCCATATGTGGTCTGTGAAAAGAACACACATGCAATAACACTAGTGGATCCATATGTGGTTTGTGAAAAGAACACACATGAAATGACATTGTTGGATCCATATGTGGTCTATGAAAAGAATAGACATGCAATGAATCTAGTGGATCCTTGCGTGGTTTGTGAAAAGAACAGACATGCAAGGACTCTAGCTGTGGTCTATGAAAAGAACAGACATGCAATGACTCTGGTGGATCCTTGTGTGGTTTGTGAAAAGAACAGATGTGCAATGACTCTAGCTGTGGTTAATGAAAAGAACACACATGCAATGACACTGGTGGATCCATATGTAGTCTGTGAAAAGAACATACATGCAATGACTCTAGCTGTGGTTAATGAAAAGAACACACATGCAATGACACTGGTGGATCCATATGTGGTTTGTGAAAAGAACACACATGAAATGACTCTACCTATGGTTAATGAAATGAAAGCACATGCAATGACACATGTGGATCCATAAGTGGTTTGTGAAAGGAACACACATGCAATGACACTGGTGGATCCATATGTGGTTTATGTAAAGAACACACATGCAATGACACTGGTGGATCCATATGTGGTTTGTGAAAAGAAAACACATGCAATGACACTGGTGGATCCATATGTGGTTTGTGAAAAGAACACATATGCAATGACGCTGGTGGATCCATATGTGGTTTGTGAAAAGAACACACATGAAATGACACTGGTGGATCCATATGTGGTCTGTGAAAAGAACAGACATGCAATGACTGTTATGGGTCTCCTTGTGGATTTACCCTTGGAGTGGCCCGATCTTCACGGATTTGAGGCGGAAGTGAGGGAAAACACGATGAACACGATGAACGCAACTCTAATGCAAGGTAAAGATACAAACACACACCAAATCACACCCAATTCAATTTGCTCCCGTTTGTTCGAACAACCAATCCAATAGAATCCTCGGCGAGAGACCTTGAGGTAGAATCACCAAAGGAGAGATCGGCAAGCGGATGGTTGAATCCAAACGAAGAAGAGAGTAGCTATTGAGGGCAAACCTCTTGGGTGGCCCGATCTTTCACGATTCCCTTTCAAATCAAGGATGGAGTGCGGGAAGAGGAGGGGAGGATGAAAACGATGAACACACGCACGAAGAACACGAAGAACACACACACAAAACCACGATACACACCAATAGCTCACGCTGGCGGTGACCGGTCCGGCGCAATCCCTAGGATCGGCGTCGGGCGAAGGACTCTCTCTCGAACCGGCACGGCGAGATGGGAGACTCGGTGAGATCTTGACGTCTAGGCAAAGGGACACCGATGCCTAGGCCTTGTACAACACGGAGGCACGATGCAAACTCCAATGAGGTTTGGGGATATTGGTGCTCCTTAGTGAAGGAGCATGAGGCAAGAATTAGATAGATCCACAAAGGGGTTTCCACTAATTCCAATATCAAGCCTAGGTTTTACATTGGAGGTGGGGACTATATATAGGCCAACCACAAGTTCAAGGGTAATTCAGGCATTAAAGTAGAGTTCTGGGCGAAGTAGAGGGGTACATGGGCCATAGGGCCCAGCTAGGCTCGTAGGCCCATCACTTGGCCGGACAGTCTAGGTCGGGACGACCGGGCAGTCCGGGGTGGCCGGACACTCCGAGTGGTGTTCGGGGAGTGTCCGAATTAACCTTCTGAATGTCCATGCTAGGTTCGAGCTGGGGCAGGCCGGACACTCTAGCCGAGTCGCATCGGACACTCCGGTCGGGCCGGACACTTCGGCTGGATCCAGGCGGACACTTCGGGTCAGTCTGCTTCAGGGCAGGTACAGCTCCTGGGCTCGAGGGTCGACACGGCGGGGGTTTGTACCTGATGATGCACAGAGTAGTCGTATGAAGTAGCACACCATCCAAGGAGGTATCAACTTGGCACGAGGAGAGGAGTGAGTTCACCTTAGCTTGTAGGAGTTTGGCTCGGGCACGAGTCATGGGTCCACTTGGGGGACTCGGTGGTGTAGATGTAGGAGCGTCTGTAGGACGGGCCGCATCAGTAGCAACCAAGTATAATCCCAAAGGGGAGAGACCAAGCACTACTAGAATCCTTGATAGGGAGAGACCAAACACTTGAGGAGGGTCTTGACAACTTGGAGAAGGGCACCGACTCCAAGGCCTTGTATATCTCATAGATTCACTATTGAGAGGGGGTTCCCATCTAGGGTTAGACGCATGCCTTAATTCATCATCATCTCTAGGGTTTCAAGGAGGGGGTGGGGGCATATATATAGGCCAGCCTTGAGCTAGGGGTAAAACAGGCATAAGCAGGAAGTTTGGGGTGTTACATGGGCCAAGCCCAGCTTGAGGCGCGCAGGCCTATGATGCTCGGTCCGGAGACTCCGGTGTAGCGGTCCAGAGACTCCGGTCTAGGCCAGAGACTCTGGTGTCGCCTCCGGAGGGGGTCACTGACTGTCCCAGGCGCGGGTTCGGGGCTCGGTCCGGGGACAGGCCGGAGACTCCGGTGTGGTAGACCAGAGATTCCGGTCTGCTGGTCCGGAGACTCTGGTCCTGCTTCAGCAGCTTCTTGCGTCTTCTCTTCTAGGCCTCTTGCTTGGGTGTCTTGGCTCCAGATCCATCCTTGCTGCATCTCCTTGGCATCATGTTCATGGACCTAGTCACATCATGGGCATTTGTCTCAAGTAGGATTCCATTCGCATAATAACAAACGAAAGGCAAAGCATGGAAGGAGTTCACCTTTGGAGTGATGATTAGCGTGGCATGATGTGGACCAAAGGTGGTTTCCGTATGTTGGGACACATCATCTCCCCTCGCTTGAAAATGAGTCGACCTCGACGATGTTCGTTCATCATGCAAGGAAGGAGGTGTGTCCTTGGCCTTGTTCTTGTACATGGTCGAATCACCGGTGTTAAAGCCATTCTCAAACTTGTTGACGAGCTTGTGGTATATCTAGCCATCATGTTGTGGTTGGAGATCTTGTAGCCTTATACTTGTAGTTGGTGGTGTATCTTGGGTACCTTGCAAAACCAACAACAAAGAGAGAGAATTGTATGAATGATTGTTAGTATGGGTGATGGCCCAAAATATATCGAGCTCGTTGGGGAACCCCAAGAGGAAGGTATGATGAGCACAGCAGCAAGTTTTCCCTCAGTAGGAAACCAAGGTTATCAATCCAGTAGGAGCAAGGAAACACCCCAAAGGTGTTTCTAGCTAAGCCTTGGCAGGGCGCACTACTGGTGCTAGTAGCAACGTGGAGACCTGCACAACACAACCATAGAACTTTGTCCCAACTTACGATGAGGTTGTCAATCTCACCGGTTTTGCTGAAAACAAAGGATTAAACGTATCGAATGGAAGGAAGTAATAGTTTGCAGAAAGTAAACACAAAGCAGTAAACAGTTTGATTGTAGATTGAAAGTAAAAGAAAGGACCAAGGTCCATAGTTCACTAGAGGTGGCTCTCCTTAAGATAGATAACATGCTGGGTGAACAAATTATAGCGGGGCAATTGACAAACATCGAGAAAGCATACAAGCATATACTAATCATCTTGACTCCTTTTAGACTTGACTGGGCATTACAACATTATACATAGACCGCCATCCAACTGCATCTATGACTAATAATCCACCTTCAGGTTATCATCCGAACCCCCTCCAGTATTTATTTGCAAGCAACAGATTATTGCTTTACGAATTGCGTGTAAAGTAAACAATACGATTGTTCTATGAACAAAGGATTGTTGTTTTCTCCCTAGTAGCAACAGCACATCTAGTACCTTAGAGATTTCACTTCCCAGATTACCAGAGGCATGAACCCACTATCGAGCATAAATACTAACTCTTGAAGTTGCTAGCATCTACTTGGCCAAGATAGCTACTAACAACGGAAAGCATGCAAGATCACAAATAACAAAGACATGATAGAATCAATAATCAATCTGAAATAGCATCGCAATATCCATCGGATCCCCGCAAACACAAACATGCAGAACTACAAATAGATGATCTTGATCATGAACGGAGCTCATAAGATCTAGACATGAAAGCACATAGGAGGAGAACCAGCCATCTAGCTACTACATGGACCCGTAGTCCAGAGATGAACTACTCACGCATCACACCGGAGGCTTGCATGGTGATGAAGAAGGCCTGTGGTGAATTCTCTCCGTGGTGCCGAAGAGCTTCAGATCCCTCCCGATCTGGGGATCGAGATGACTGCGGCTACAGACTCTTTCGTAGATTTTTGATTGGGTACTTAGGGTTTTCGTATTAGAGGTAATATATGGGCGGAAGGAGAGGCCGAGGGGGTGCCTGGGCTGGCCACACCACCCCCTGACGTGGGCCAAGCCTGGCCGCGTGGCCAGGTGGTGTGGCCGCCCTGTGGCCCTTCTCTGTCTTGTATTCTGGCTCCAGATGTCCCCCGGTAAAATAATGACTTTGGCTTTTGTCCCGTCCAATTCCGAGAATATTCATTTTCTGACTTCCTGAAACCAAAAACAGCAGAAAACAGGTAGCTGGCACTGTGGCTCTTGTTAATAGGTTAGTCCAAGAAATCATATGAAAATTACTCCAAAGTGTGGACAAAACACAAGAAAGTAGATAAAACCAAGCATGGAACATCAAAAATTATAGATACATTTGCAATGTATCAACATCCCCAAGCTTAACTCCTGCTCGTCCTCGAGTAGGTAAGTGATAAAAAGAAAAGAATAATTTCAGAGGTGACATGCACCATCATAAACTTGATCAAAGTATTTGGAAAACATTCAAAGCTAGGATCATAGTACTTCAATCATAACATGAAAGACAAAGTTCTGGCAATAAGACAAAGAAACTATGTTGCAACATGAAAAGGCACAAACAAAAGATTCATGAATAACAATGCTTTGCAAGACGTTTGTTTGTTTCACATAAAGAAAACATAGCATAGTAGTATTTAGCTTGTCCCTCATAGAGTAGCAAATATAAATGCATAGGACACCTTCAAAGTTCATAAGAGTGACTAGATACAAATAGTTTAAAACAAGCAATATCAAGGTATGCATCAATCAACAACTCTTGGGACAATGCACATAGAACTAAGAATGGCCACTATGCTCTCAAAGTAGGTGCATAAAGGTAGAAGGTGGAGACTCAATATAATGGTGGAAGAAAGGCCTTCATAGAAGGAAGTAGAGATTCAAGTCTCATAAAGAGATTCCAAAAATTATGGTACTTATAGCTTTCAGCTCTCATTGCCCCTATCATAAGCATGTTGAAGTGATTAAGGTTAAAGTGAACAAACTATGGTGTACATGCTTGAGGAAGTATAAGTTAGAAATCTCATGTCCCTTGAATACGAGGGCCGCTCCTCATGCTACTCAAGTTTAGTCACCGGTAAGTTCTTGTCATCGTAAGTACATGTGTATCATAGAGAACCGCCAATGGGGTACCCCTTGCCCGATGATACGGAAGAATCCCCATATCAAAATGACAAGGCAAGCAGACAACGAGCATCTCAGCAATCTTCTTATTTACCATGGGCATATGGTGCTTTTTTCTCTCTTTCCTGTTTTCATAATATCTTTTTTTTATTTTTCTCTTTTTTCTCAATATAGGACTCTTTTTTTATAAGAAGAATGCTTCATAGACAGCTCATTATGGTTACACTGCAGGTTTCCACCATGTCAACATGGATTAGACTAGCAGCCCAGGCGTTTCTCTAACACATATACATAACTCCATGGACTTACAAGCTCCCCTTTCATTTCACACCGACGACATCCATAGACAAAAGAGCATGATATCAACTAGGTACAAAGTACCAGTGCAATGTTGAAAGCGTTCCCCATGACAGCATGGTTCTGCTAATCCCCAACAAATAAGTGCAAGCATATACAACATAGACGACACAATGGTTCAAGTTTATTAAGGGCAAGAAAAGTAAAGTGTGCCGTCAAGTTCGTGAGAGCTTTAATCACTAGTTTTCTCATAACAAGTTTAATTTGGAAGATAAAAAAACATGAATATACTTGGAATAGCTTAAGCTAGTAGGTAGGTATGGTGGACTCTTTGGAATAACTTGGTTTAGGGAGTTGGATGCATGAGTGGAACTCATACTTGGTTGCGGAGGCTAGCAAAAGACTGGGGGCGACAAACTAAGAGAGCAATAATGGCCATAATCATGCAGAGCGACAAAACATCATTGGTCAAAGCATAAAGTGATACTACAAGTTGAAAACTAAAGGATCATAAAGGCTTATGGTGACTTGGGATAGTCATAACATGGTGTGAGCATGCGCCAAGTCAACCCAAATAAAGCATCAAAGGAGAATACCACAATACTATGCTTTGATATGCTAAAACAATGCATGATTCATCCAAGGCACATTATGCAATCTCAATTTTTTATAACAAGTCATGCTACAGCAAAAAAAAATATTACTAAGCATAAAGCCAAAACAATATCAAGCATGTCATGACAAAGCATAGGCCACAGTCAAAAACAGGCTCTCTTTACCACTTAAGCATGAGCTTTCCTACTCTTTTCCAAACCAAACCAAACTATTTGAAAACCAATGTATGAAAGAGGGGGTCCGACCAATTTATTCAGCAAACTAAGCAAACAAAAAACCAAAATGAAAACGAAAAAGAAGACGCTCCAAGAACAACACAACTGTGCATGAAACAATAAAAATGAAGCGTTTGGAAGAAACCTGGGATTTTTATTGATGAAGAGGGGGATGCCCTGGGCATCCCCAAGCTTTGACACTAGTACTTCTTGGATATTTCTTGGGGTGACACGTGTGGCATCCCCAATCTTTAGCTTTAGTCCATCCTTCATCTCATTATTCATTCCTTCCATACACCTGAAATTTTTCCTTCATACAAAACTTCACATAATCTTTATTAGCAGCATTAGTGCACTCAAGATAATAAGTATTTAAGGTTCAGTTCTAACACCAATAAAACTTCCATTAAAACACTATCTACTGTAGCACTTCCCTCAAAAAGCTCAATTCCCCAAAAGAACTCAAAAAGGAACCAACAAGAAGCAAATGCAGAAAATGGCAGAAATCTATCAAAACAGACCAGCAGGTAAAGATGAATTGTTTCGAAGACCTTCTGTTGCTCAAATCAAAAAGTGTTGAACTAATGAAAGTTAGATAACAACCTGGGGCAGAAGCACAAAAGGACGTACAGAGATTTTATACGATTTTTTACGGTGAAGCCCAGAAATCTGTTTCGGGACAGCAACTTTCCCAATCATTACTTCTCTCTTGTTAGAGGTTACTCTTGGCACAAAAAGCAAATAAAAAGGATAAGGAGCAGTTATTACTGTAGTAATAACTTCCAAGACTTATCTAATACTTTTGGGTTATCTCCCAATAAGTACTTTTCTTTAACGCCTTTAAGTTAGGCATAAGAAGCAAGAAAAAGGATCAAGTGTTCTCAAATGAAGAAGCATTAAGATCAATACCAGAAATATCTTCAACAAGGCAAGGTATATCATCCAAATAAGTTCTAGAGGATCCTCTCTCAATTCTCTTGGGTTCACTATTTTCATCAAAAGGGCTTTCAGGAAAAATCCAATCAAGATTCTTTTCTATGGCTTCATGCATTGCTACGAGTTTAAAAGGTATCGGTATATTAGGTTCCTCCCCATTAGGTTCAATTTTGTTCATCTTTTCTTGTGTACCAAGAACATCTACACATGAGCCTAGCATATTGAAACGTTCAAAGACTTTTCTAGCTTCCTTGGCAACATCATAGAATTCCTTAAGCAAAGTTTCTAGAATAAAACCTCTCTTCTCAGGGTCATCAATTTCTTTAAGTTTAAGAAACATTACTTGCATTAAGGGGTTAAGATTAACAAACCTATCTTCCAACATGTGAACTAAAGAAGCTGCAGCAATCTCATAGTTTGGAGCAAGTTCTGCAAGGGATCTATCCTCAATATCCTCATGCTTACTAACATGTTTAAAGAATTCTTCAATATTATCTTTTCCAATTAAAGAACCACTACCTATTCAAAGGTCTTTCAAGGTGAATTTAGGGATCAACATGGTGAGCTAAGGAAAAGGTAACAACTAAAGGAGACTTTTTTTGTGTTTTTAATAAAGAAAGCAAACTTGTAAAACTAATTCTTTGTGTTTTTGATAAAGAAACAAGCAAACAAAACAAAAGTAAACTAAGCAAAACAAAAATAACAAAGTAAAGAGATTGGTTATGAGGGACTCCCCTTGTGAAGATGTCCTTGACTCCCCAGCAACGGCGCCAGAAAATATGCTTGATGGCCCAAAATATATCGAGCTTGTTGGGGAACACCAAGAGGAAAGTATGATGAGCACAGCAGCAAGTTTTCACTCAGTATGAAACCAAGGTTATCAATCCAGTAGGAGCAAGGAAACACCCCAAAGGTGTTGCTAGCTGAGCCTTGGCAGGGTGCACTACCGGTGCTAGTAGCAACATGGAGACTTGCACAACACAACCACAGAACTTTGCCCCCAACTTACGATGAGGTTGTCAATCTCACCGGTTTTGCTGAAAACAAAGGATTAAACGTATCGAATGGAAGGAAGTAATAGTTTGCAGAAAGTAAACACAAAGCAGTAAACAGTTTGATTGTAGATTGAAAGTAAAAGAAAGGACCGAGGTACATAGTTCACTAGAGGTGGCTCTCCTTAAGATAGATAACATCCTGGGTGAACAAATTACAGCGGGGCAATTGACAAACATCGAGAAAGCATACAAGCATATACTAATCATCTTGACTCCTTTGAGACTTGATTGGGCATTACAACATTATACCTAGACCGCCATCCAACTGCATCTATGACTAATAATCCACCTTCAGGTTATCATCCGAACCCCCTCCAGTATTAAGTTGCAAGCAACAGATTATTGCTTTACGAATTGCGTGTAAAGTACACAATATGATTATTCTATGAACAAAGGATTGTTTTTTTCTCCCTAGTAGCAATAACACATCTAGTACCTTAGAGATTTCATCACTTCCCAGTTACGAGGCATGAATCCACTATTGAGCATAAATACTAACTCGTGGAGTTGCTAGCATCTACTTGGCCAAGATAGCTACTAACAACGGAAAGCATGCAAGATCACAAATAATAAAGAAATGATAGAATCAATAATAAATCTAAAATAGCATCTCAATATCCATCGGATCCCCGCAAACACAACATGCAGAATTACAAATAGATGATCTTGATCATGAACGGAGCTCACAAGATCTAGACATGAAAGCACAAAGGAGGAGAACCAGCCATCTAGCTACTACATGGACCCGTAGTCCAGAGATGAACTACTCACGCATCACACCGGAGGCTTGCATGGTGATGAAGAAGGCCTCCAGGGTGAATTCCCCTCTCCGGCAGGGTGCCAGGAAGAGCTTCAAATCCCTCCCAATCTAGGGATGGATATGACGGCGGCTACAGACTCTTTTGTGTATTTTTTATCGGGTACTTAGGGTTTCCGTATCAGAGGCAATATATAGGCGGAAGGAGAGGCCGAGGGGGTGCCTGGGCTGGCCACACCACCCCCTGGCGTGGGTCAAGCCTGGCCGCGCGGCCAGGTGGTCTGGCCCTTCTCCGTCTCGTATTCTGGCTCCACATGTCCCCCGGTAAAATAATGACTTTGGCTTTTGTCCCATCCAATTTCAAGAATATTCATTTTCTGACTTCCTGAAACCAAAAATAGCAGAAAACAGGCAGTTGGCATTGTGGCTCTTGTTAATAGGTTAGTCCAAGAAATCATATGAAAAGTACTCCAAAGTGTGTACAAAACACAAGAAAGTAGATAAAACCAAGCATGGAACATCAAAAATTATAGATACATTTGCAATGTATCAATGGGTCACACTCAAGTCTCTCTTCTCACATTTTGTGGCTTGCGTCGTGGCACTCATGATTTTTCCACTCATTTTTGGATTTTGGCACTCACTCTCTTGATGGTGGTTCACTCTCTCACCACTCGTCTCACAAGGGTCCTTAGCTTGCTTTATCTTGTTAATGGATGTCATGTTGGATGCGATGACTTGGCTAGGTGTCATGGGTTGGAGCACAAATTTCTTGTCGTTCCACTTGAAGGAGTATTGGTTGGTGGAACCATGATGTATTTCTTCTCTATCGTATTGACATGGCCTTCCATGTAGCATGTGGCACACGGACATTGGCATGACATCACACTCGATGGTGTCTTCATATGGTCCAATCTTGAAGGGGACGTGGACCTTTGATGTTATCTTCAGTGCTCCATTGTCATCAAGCCATTGGACATGGTAGGGGTGAGGGTTCTCTATGCATTGCAACTTGAGTTTCTCACAAAGCTCCGTACTTGCGAGGTTTTGGCAACTACCTCCATCGATGATCACTTTTATGGACTTGCCATCAATTTCGGCACGAGTTTGGAAGATATTGAGGCGTTGGTCCTCTCTTGGGATGGAGTTTTTTTGGCAAGATTTGTCCTATGACCGGATCATGCTCGCATACAAGTGTGTCATCCTCTTCCATTGCGGCTGTCCTTGCAATAGCTCATTGAGTGAGAGCTTCATACTCCTCTTCACTTATGGAGTAGGTTGCGCCATTCTCATCCGTTAGCATCACTCATGAGTTGGTGCACTCATATGACTTGTGACCTTTCACTCCACACTTGAAGCAAGTGAATTGACTATCCGATGTCGTGTTGGAGGAGGGTGCTATCACGGTCTTTGCTTGCTTGGATGAGCTTGTTGCTTGGTTTGTTGGCTTTGCGGGAGCATTTGCATTGATGGACGCAAAGTATGACTTGGGCTTTTCGTATGCATTCTCCTTTTGCAAGTGGCGCTCAGCTTTGGTAGCTTCATGGAGGAGCTCAGTGAGGTTCTTGTACGGTTGAAAGTCAACAATCTTCCTTATTGGGCGGCTCAAACCATTGAGGAACCTTGCCATGGTTTGTTCTTCGAGTTCTCTCACATCAGCTCGCATCATGGTTTTCTCCATTTCCTTGTAGAACTCTTCAATTGACTTGGTGCCTTGTTTCAAGTTTTGTAGCTTGTCTAAGAGATCGTGGAAATAATGCTCAGGGACGAAGCGTGTGTACATCACTTCCTTCATCTCGGTCCAAGTTTCAATTGGAGGTTCCTCATTCTTCTCTTGGTTCTTTTGGAAGTCTTCCCACCAAACATTTGCATAGTCCTCAAACTCAAGGGATGCCATTGCAACTTTCTTCTCTTCGGAGTAGTTATGCACTCGGAAGATCTTGTCAACTTTGAGCTCCCAATCAATGTATGCATTGGCATCTTCTTCTCCCTTGAACTTGGGCATAATGAACTTGAGCTTCCAAAACTTGCCCTCTTCATGTTCACGGTGGTAGTTGTGGCGATCTTGCCTTATGCTCGCTTCACTTGGTGCACGTGGTGGTGGAGAAGGAGCTTTATTTTCTCGAGGACGCGGTTGAGGAGGAGCTTGATGCGCAAAGTCTCTTCTACGCCTTTGCTCGGGATCATTTGCATTCCTTGGTTGTTGATGACGATGGTGGGGTTGAGCATAGCGGTTGTTGCGTCTCGCGGGGTGTGCAGCCTCGTCATCATCACTTGTATCCCATTGTGGTGCTCGATGAACTACTTGTTGATGGCGATGGTCATGGTTTGGGTGTTGGCGCCTATCAACGCGGTTGTGTTCACCATGGCGTTCTTGTTCTTGGGGTGGTGGTGGCACTTGCACCATAGCTTGTTGTGGAGGGTAACCATGTTCTTCTTGGTTTTGCGGATGCGCCTGGTGATCATGGTGTCGATGACGTCTTGTGTAGTGCGGTTGTTGATGTTGTGGCTCAACCACTTGTTCATGGCGATGACGAGCTTGATGTTCCCCATTGTGGTGGTGGGGTTCTCCATGATGAGAATGGGAGCATGAGGAGTCGCCATGATGACTTGAGGACCATGCGCGAGACGAACTTGACGAGTTTGAATGGTGTCCATGACGGTTGCCGAGGTTGGCAATAGCTTGTTGAAGAGCATGGAATTGAGCATTGTGCTCCACTTGGTGTTGCCGGTCACGGTAGTCGAATTCTTGAAAAGTTTCATCAAGTCAATTCTCAAGCCTCTCAAATTGGGCATTGAATTATTGGCGTTGCACCCATAAGTTGTGGCGCGTGGAAAAACCATCTTGGTTGTTGAAGTTGCCATCTCCGCTTTCTCCGCTTTCCCTAGACATGTTGTTTGACCACAAGTGAAACGAGGGTGGTATTGGTGGTATGGTATGTGCTACCTTGCCTCACCAAGTCAAAAATTTGAAAGGTTGTCCTTGCCGAGAGCAAAGCGAATACACAAGACACACACACACAAAGGCCTATGGTGGATGGGTAGGAAGGTGGATAGCAAATGGAATAACCAAACGAAAAGGTTATTGTCAAAAGTGGGTAAAATCCAACAAAAACAAAGTCAAAGTAAAAGGTCAAAAGGGTGACGAGAACCAACGACTATACACACACGATGGAGATTAGTGTGGCTAACACGACTATGAAAATGAGCAACAAACAAAATTTGTCCTAACAAAGACTAATGCTCGGTGTCGTGCCAACACTAGGAGAGACTGTAGCCCGTTTGCCAAAAGATGGAGAAGCAACGGATTTGTACGCTTGCCTTGCTCTTCCTCGCAATCTTTCTTAGAAGCTTTGGACTCTCTTTTGTATTGGTATCTTTCTCTTTTTATTTTGCTTAGAAGCTTTTTTTGTACCTCTTTCTTTGCTATGCTATGGAGTCAAGTTTTTGTTATTGCCTCTACACTATGACTTATGCAAGAGCAAGCGCACAATGCTTCGGCAAACACAAGATGAGCTACTCTCGATAGGTTAGGTAACACACAAAGGAAGAAGGGGTTAACAAGGGTGGTGCAACTTATACCTTGTGGTGATGTCGCACTTGCAACCGTTGGTGGAGGGATGGTTCGAGTTCCGTGGTGTCGATGTCGAGTGTGAGGCATTGCGGAAGCTTTTGTTAGTTGACAGACACGCACACGAAACACAAACGTCAAAAGGAAATCAGTCGAAAAAGGAAAAGGGGTCAAAAAAATTTGTCAGGGCCGGAGACTCCGGTGTTGCTGGTCCGGAAACTCCGGCATAGGCCGGAGACTCCGGTCTTGGGGTCCGAAGACTCTGGTCTGGGCCGGATACTCCGGTCTGCCGGTCCAGAGACTCCGGTCTGGAGTCTGCACGACGAACAGCTCGTGTTCTTGAGCGGAAATTCGTCCCTTGAACCCTCAAATCTAGAAAATTTCGACCAAATTGGGCTGGGAAACGCAAGGCACAAGTAGATCAACTCCAAAGACAATTTTCTATTGGACTAAAACCACAATCAACTCACCAAAATGAGAGATTGATACAAAGGCAATTTGGGGCTATATTTTTGGTATTTTTCAGTTTATGGTGGAAATCAAAGGGCGGAGTCAAATCCGTGGCAACCAAAAGCTGCTGATACCAGTTGTTATGGGTCTCCTTGTGGATTTACCCTTGGAGTGGCCTGATCTTCACGGATTTGAGGCGGAAGTGAGGGAAAACATGATGAACACGATGAACACAACTCTAATGCAAGGTAAAGATACAAACACACGCCAAATTACACCCAATTTGATTTGCTCCTGTTGGTTCAAACAACCAATCCAATAGAATCCTCAGCGAGAGACCTTGCGGTAGAATCACTAAAGGAGAGATCGGCAAGCGGACGGTAGAATCCAAACCAAGGAGAGAGTAGCAACCAAGTAGAATCCCAAAGGGGAGAGACCAAGGACTACTAGAATCCTTAATAGGGAGAAACCAAACACTTGAGGAGGGTCTTGACAACTTGGAGAAGGGCACCGACTCCAAGGCCTTGTACAACTCATAGATTCACTATTGAGAGGTGGTGCCCATCTAGGGTTAGGCACATGCCTTAATTCATCATCATCTCTAGGGTTTCAAGGAGGGGGTGGGGGCATATATATAGGCTAGCCACGAGCTAGGGGTAAAACATGCATAAGCAGGAAGTTTGGGGCATTACATGGGCCAAGCCCAGCTTGAGGCGCGCAGGCCCACGATGCTCGGTCCAGAGACTCCGGCATAGCGGTCTAGAGACTCCGGTCTGGGCCAGAGACTCCAGTCTCTCTCCGGTGTCGCCTCCGGAGGGGGTCACTGACTGTCCCAGGCGCGGGTTCGGGGCTCGGTCCGGGGACAGGCCGGAGACTCCGGTGTGGTAGACCGGAGACCGGTTTGTGAAAAGAACACACATGCAATGACACATGTGGATCCATCTATGGTTTGTGAAAGGAACACACATGCAATGACACTGGTGGATCCATATATGGTTTGTGAAAAGAACACAAATGCAATGACACTGGTGGATCCATATGTGGTTTGTGAAAATAACACACATGCAATCACACTGGTGGATCCATATGTGGTTTGTGAAAAGAACACACATGAAATGACTCTAGATATGGTTAATGAAACAAACACACATGCAATGACACATGTGGATCCATATGTGGTTTGCGAAAGGAACACACATGCAATGACACTGGTGGTTCCATATGTGGTTTGTGAAAAGAACACACGTACAATGACACTGGTGGATCCAAATGTGGTTTGTGAAAATAACACACATGCAATGACACTGGTGGATCCATATGAGATTTGTGAAAATAACAAACATGCATTGACTCTAGCTATGGTTAATGAAAAGAACACACATACAATGACACTGGTGGATCAATATGTAGTTTGTGAAAAGAACACACATGAAATGACTCTAGATGTGGTTAATGAAAAGAACACACATGCAATGACACATGTGGATCCATATGTGGTTTGTGAAAGGAACACACATGTAATGACACTGTGGATCCATATGTGGTTTGTGAAAAGAACACACATGCAATGACACTGGTGGATCCATATCTGGTTCATGAAAATAACACACTTGCAATGACACTGGTGGATCCATATGTGGTTTGTGAAAATAACACACATGCTATGACACTGGAGGATCCATATGTGGTTTGTGAAAATAACACACATGCTATGATACTGGTGGATCCATATGTGGTTTGTGAAAGGAACACACATGCAATGACACTAGTGGATCCATATGTGGTTCGCGAAAAGATCACACATGCAATGACTCTAGCTGTGGTCTATGAAAAGAACAGACATGCAATGACTCTGGTGGATCCTTGTGTGGTTTGTGAAAAGAACAGACGTGCAACGACTCTAGCTGTGGTTAATGAAAAGAACACACATGCAATGACACTGGTGAATCCATATGTAGTCTATGAAAATAACATACATGAAATGACTCTAGTTGTGGTTAATGAAAAGAACACACATGCAATGATACTGGTGGATCCATATGTGGTTAATGAAAAGAACACACATGCAATGACACATGTGGATCCATATGTGGTTTGTGAAAGGAACACACATGCAATGACACTGGTGGATCCATATGTGGTTTGTGAAAAGAACACACATGCAATGACACTGGTGGATCCATTTCTGGTTTGTGAAAATAACACACATGCAATGACACTGGTGGATCCATATGTGGTTTGTGAAAAGAACACACATGCAATGACGCTGGTGGATCCATATGTGGTTTGTGAAAAGAACACACATGAAATGGCACTAGTGGATCCATATGTGGTATGTGAAAAGAAGAGACATGCAATGACTCTGTTGGATCCTTGTGCAGTTTGTGAAAAGAACAGTCATCCAATGACTCTAGCTGTGGTCTATGAAAAGAACACACATGAAATGACTTTAGTTGTGGTTAATGAAAAGAACACACATGCAATAACACATGTGGATCCATATGTGGTTTGTGAAAGGAACACACATGCAATGACACTGGTGGATCCATATGTGGTTTGTGAAAAGAACACACATGCAATTACACTAGTGGATCCATATGAGATTTGTGAAAAGTACAGACATGCAATGACTCTAGCTATGGTAAATGAAAAGAACACACATGCAATGACACTTGTGGATCCATATGTGGTTTGTGAAAAGAACACACCTGAAATGACTATATCCGTGATTAATGAAAAGAACACACATGTAATGACACATGTGGATCCATATGTGTTTTGTGAAAGGAACACATATGCAATAACACAGATGGATCCATATATGGTTTGTGAACAGAACACACATGCAATGACACTGGAGGATCCATATGTGGTTTGTGAAAATAACACACATGCAATGACACTGGTGGATCCATATGTGGTTTGTGAAAACAACACACATGCAATGACACTGGTGGAGCCATATATGGTTTGTGAAAAGAACACACATGATATGACACTAGTGGATCCATATGTGGTCTATGAAAAGAACAGACATGCAATGACTCTAGCTGTGGTTAATGAAAAGAACACACATGCAATGACACTGGTGGATCCATATGTGGTTTGTGAAAAGAACATACATGAAATGACTCTAGTTGTGGTTAATGAAAAGAAGCCACATGCAATGACACATGTGGATCCATATGTGGTTTGTGAAAGGAACACACATACAATGACACTGGTGGATCCATATGTGGTTTCTGAAAAGAACACACATGCAATGACACTGGTGGATCTATATGTGGTTTGTGAAAAGAACACACATGCAATGACACCGGTGGATCCATATGTGGTTTGTGAAAAGAACACACATGCAATGACTCTAGTTGTGGTTAATCAAAAGAACACACATGCAATGACACTGGTGGATCCATATGTGGTCTATGAAATAACAAACATGCAATGACACTAGTGGATCCATATGTGGTCTATGAAAAGAACAGACATGCAATGACTCTAGTGGATCCTTGTGTGGTTTGTGAAAAGAATATACATGCAATGACTCTAGCTGTGGTCTATGAAAAGAACAGACATGCAATTACTCTGGTGGATCCTTGTGTGGTTTGTGAAAAGAATAGACGTGCAATGACTCTAGCTGTGGTTAATGAAAAGAACACAGATGCAATGACACTGGTGGAACCATATGTAGTCTGTGAAAAGAACATACATGCAATGACTCTAGCTGTGGTTAATGAAAAGAACACACATGCAATAACACTGGTGGATCCATATGTGGTTTGTGAAAAGAACATACATGAAATGACTCTAGTTGTGGTTAATGAAAAGAACACACATACAATGACACATGTGGATCCATATGTGGTTTGTGAAAGGAACACACATACAATGACACTAGTGGATCCATATGTGGTTTCTGAAAAGAACACACATGCAATGACACTGGTGGATCCATATGTGGTTTGTGAAAAGAACACACATGCAATGACACCGGTGGATCCATATGTGGTTTGTGAAAAGAACACACATGCAATGACTCTAGTTGTGTTTAATCAAAAGAACACACATGCAATGACACTGGTGGATCCATATGTGGTCTATGAAAAGAACAGACATGCAATGACACTAGTGGATCCATATGTGGTCTATGAAAAGAACAGACATGCAATGACTCTAGTGGATCCTTGTGTGGTTTGTGAAAAGAATATACATGCAATGACTCTAGCTGTGGTCTATGAAAAGAACAGACATGCAATGACTCTGGTGGATCCTTGTGTGGTTTGTGAAAAGAATAGACGTGCAATGACTCTAGCTGTGGTTAATGAAAAGAACACACATGCAATGACATTGGTGGAATCATATGTAGTCTGTGAAAAGAACATACATGCAATGGCTCTAGCTGTGATTAATGAAAAGAACACACATGCAATAACACTGGTGGATACATATGTGGTTCGTGAAAAGAACACACATGAAATGACTCTAGCTATGGTTAATGAAAAGAACACACATGCAATGACACATGTGGATCCATATGTGGTTTGTGAAAAGAACACACATGAAATGACACTGCTGGATCCATATGTGGTGTATGAAAAGAACAAACATGCAATGACTCCGGTGGATCCTTGAGCGGTTTGTGAGAAGAACAGACATGCAATGACTCTAGTTATGGTCTATGAAAAGAATAGACATGCATTGACTCTGGTGGATCCTTGTGTGGTCTGCGAAAAGAATAGACATACAATGATTCTAGCTGTGGTCAATGAAAAGAACAGACATGCAATGACTCTGGTGGATGCTTGTGTGGTTTGTGAAAAGAACAGACATGAAATGACTTTAGTTGTGGTTAATGAAAAGAACACACATGCAATGAACATATGGATCCATATGTGGTTTGTGAAAGGAACACACATGCAATGACACTGGTGGATCCATATGTGGTTTGTGAAAAGAACACATGCAATGACACTAGTGGATCCATATGTGGTTTGTGAAAACAACACACATGCAAAGACATTGGTGGATCCATATGTGGTTTGTGAAAAGAACACACATGCAATGACGCTGGTGGATCTATATGTGGTTTGTGAAAAGAACACACATGAAATGACACTGGTGGATCCATATGTGGTATGTGAAAAGAACAGACATGCAATGCTCTGTTGGATCCTTGTGCAGTTTGTGAAAAGAACAGTCATGCAATGACTCTAGCTGTGGTCTATGAAAAGAAAACACATGAAATGACTCTAGCTGTGGTTAATGAAAATAACACACATGCAATGACACTGATGGATCCATATGTGGTTTGTGAAAAGAACACACATGAAATGACTGTAGCTGTGGTTAACAAAAAGAACACACATGCAATGACACACGTGGATCCATATGTGGTTTGTGAAAGGAACACACATGCAATGACACTGGTGGATCCATATGTGGTTTGTGAAAAGAACACACAAGCAATGACACTAGTAGATCCATATGTGGTTTGTGAAAATAACACACATGCAATGACACTGGTGGATCCATATGTGGTTTGTCAAAAGAACACACATGAAATGACGTTAGTGGATCCATATGTGGTTTGTGAAAAGAACAGACATGAAATGACACTGGTGGATCCATATGTGGTCTGTGAAAAGAACAGACATGCAATGACTCTGGTGGATCCTTGTGCAGTTTGTGAAAAGAACAGTCATGCAATGACTCTAGCTGTGGTCTATGAAAAGAACAGACATGCAATTACTCTGGTGGATCCTTGTGCAGTTTGTGAAAAGAACAGTCATGCAATGAATCTAGCTGTGGTCTATGAAAAGAACACACATGAAATGACTCTAGCTGTGGTTAATGAAAAGAACACACATGCAATGACACATGTGGATCCATATGTGGTTTGTGAAAGGAACACATATGCAATGACACTGGTGGATCCATATGTGGTTTGTGAAAAGAACACACATGCAATGACACTAGTGGATCCATATGTGGTTTGTGAAAATAACACACATGCAATGACACTAGTGGATCCATATGTGGTTTGTGAAAATAACACACATGAAATGTCGCTAGTGGATCCATATGTGGTTTGTGAAAAGAACATACATGAAATGACACTGGTGGATCCATATGTGGTCTGTGAAAAGAACAGACATGCAATGACTCTGGTGGATCCTTGTGCAGTTTGTGAAAAGAACAGTCATGCAATGACTCTAGCTGTGGTCTATGAAAAGAAGAGACACGCAATGACTCTGGTGGATCCTTGTGCAATTTGTGAAAAGAACAGTCATGCAATGACTCTAGCTGTGGTCTATGAAAAGAACACACATGCAATGACACATGTGGATCCATATGTGGTTTGTGAAAGGAACAAACATGCAATGACACTTGTGAATCCATATGTGGTTTGTGAAAAGAACGCACATACAATGACACTGGTGGATCCATATGTTGTTTGTGAAAATAACACACATGCAATGACACTGCTGGATCCATATGTGGTTTGTGAAAAGAACACACATGCAATGACGCTGGTGGATCCATATGTGGTTTGTGAAAAGAACACACATGAAATGACACTGGTGGATCCATATGTGGTTTGTGAAAAGAATGGACATACAATGACTCTGGTGGATCCTTGTGCGGTTTGTGAAAAGAACAGTCATGCAACGACTCTAGTTGTGGTCTATGAAAAGAACAGACATGCAATGACTCTGGTGGATCCTTTTGTGGTGTGTGAAAAGAACAGACATGAAATGACTCTAGCTGTGGTCTATGAAAAGAACAGACATGCAATGACTCTGGTGGATCCTTGTGTGGTTTGTGAAAAGAATAGACGTGCAATGACTCTAGCTGTGGTTAATGAAAAGAACACACATGCAATGACACTGGTGGATCCATATGTAGTCTATGAAAAGAGCAGACATGCAATGACTCTAGCTATGGTTAATGAAAAGAACAACACATGCAATGACACTGTTGGATCCATATGTGGTTTGTGAAAAGAACACACATGAAATGACTCTAGCTGTGGTTAATGAAAAGAACACACATGGAATGACACATGTGGATCCATATGTGGTTTGTGAAAGGAACACACATGCAATGACACTGGAGGATCCATATGTGGTTTGTGAAAAGAACACACATGCAATGATACTGGTGGATCCATATGTGGTTTGTGAAAAGAACACATGTGCAATCACACTGGTGGATCCATATGTGGTCTGTGAAAAGAACACACATGTAATAACACTGGTGGATCCATATTATGTTTGTGAAAAGAACACACATGAAATGAGACTAGTGGATCCATATGTGGTCTATGAAAAGAACAGACATGCATTGACTCTAGTGGATCCTTGTGTGGTTTGTAAAAAGAATAGCATGCAATGACTCTAGTTGTGGTCTATGAAAAGAACAGACATGCAATGACTCTGGTGGATCCTTGTGTGGTTTGTGAAAAGAACAGACGTGCAATGACTCTAGCTGTGGTTAATGAAAAGAACACACATGCAATGACACCGGTGGATCCATATGTAGTCTCTGAAAAGAACATTCATGCAATGACTCTAGTTGTGGTTAATGAAAAGAACACACATACAATCACACCGGTGGATCCATATGTGGTTAATGAAAAGAACACACATGCAATGACACATGTGGATCCATATGTGGTTTGTGAAAAGAACACACATGCAATGACAATGGTGGATCCATATGTGGTTTGTGAAAATAACACACATGCAATGACACTGGTGGATCCATATGTGGTTTGTGAAAAGAACACACATGCAATGACGCTGGTGGATCCATATGTGGTTTGTGAAAAGAACACACATGAAATGACACTAGTGGATCCATATGTGGTCTGTGAAAATAAGAGACATGCAATGACTCTGTGGGATCCTTGTGCAGTTTGTGAAAAGAACAGTCAAGCAATGACTCTAGCTGTGGTCTATGAAAAGAACACACATGAAATGACTCTGGTGGATCCTTGTGCAGTTTGTGAAAAGAACAGTCTTGCAATGACTCTAGCTGTGGTCTATGAAAAGAACACACATGCAATGACACATGTGGATCCATATGTGGTTTGTGAAAGGAACACACATGCAATGACACTTGTGAATCCATATGTGGTTTGTGAAAAGAACACACCTGAAATGACTCTATCCGTGGTTAATGAAAAGAACACACATGTAATGACACATGTGGATCCATATGTGTTTTGTGAAAGGAACACACATGCAATAACACTGATGGATCCATATATGGTTTGTGAAAAGAACACACATGCAATGACACTAGCGGATCAATATGTGGTTTGTGAAAATAACACACATGCAATGACATTGGTGGATCCATATCTGGTTTGTGAAAACAACACACATGCAATGACACTGGTGGAGCCATATATGGTTTGTGAAAAGAACACACATGATATGACACTGGTGCATCCATATGTGGTCTATGAAAAGAACAGATATGCAATGACTCTAGCTGTGGTTAATGAAAAGAACACACATGCAATGACACTGGTGGATCCATATGTGGTTTGTGAAAAGAACATACATGAAATGACTCTAGTTGTGGTTAATGAAAAGAAGCCACATGCAATGACACATGTGGATCCATATGTGGTTTGTGAAAGGAACACACATACAATGACACTGGTGGATCCATATGTGGTTTCTGAAAAGAACACACATGTAATGACACTGGTGGATCCATATGTGGTTTGTGAAAAGAACACACATGCAATGACGCTGGTGGATCCATATGTGGTTTGTGAAAAGAACACACATGAAATGACACTGGTGGATCCATATGTGGTATGTGAAAATAAGAGACATGCAATGACTCTGTGGGATCCTTGTGCAGTTTGTGAAAAGAACAGTCAAGCAATGACTCTAGTTGTGGTCAATTAAAAGAACACACATGAAATGACTCTAGCTATTGTTAATGAAAAGAACACACATGCAATGAAACATGTGGATCCATATGTGATTTGTGAAAGGAACACACATGCAATGACCCTGGTGGATCCATATGTGGTTTGTGAAAAGAACACACATGCAATGACACTAGTGGATCCATATGTGGTTTGTGAAAATAACACACATGCAATGACACTGGTGGATCCATATGTGGTATGTGAAAAGAACACACATGAAATGATGCTAGTGGATCCATATGTGGTTTGTGAAAAGAACACACATGAAATGACACTGGTGGATCCATATGTGGTCTGTGAAAAGAACAGACATGCAATGACTCTGGTGGATCCTTGGGCAGTTTGTGAAAAGAACAGTCATGCAATGACTCTAGCTGTGGTCTATGAAAAGAACAGACATGCAATGACTCTGGTGGATCCTTGTGCAGTTTGTGAAAAGAACAGTCATGCAATGACTCTAGCTGTGGTCTATGAAAAGAACACACATGCAATGACACATGTGGATCCATATGTGGTTTGTGAAAGGAACACACATGCAATGACACTTGTGAATCCATATGTGGTTTGTGAAAAGAACACACCTGAAATAACTCTATCCGTGGTTAATGAAAAGAACACACATGTAATGACACATGTGGATCCATATGTGTTTTGTTAAAGGAACACACATGCAATAACACTGATGGATCCATATATGGTTTGTGAAAAGAAGCCACATGCAATGACACATGTGGATCCATATGTGGTTTGTGAAAGGAACACACATACAATGACACTTGTGGATCCATATGTGGTTTCTGAAAAGAACACACATGCAATGACACTGGTGGATCCATATGTGGTTTGTGAAAAGAACACACATGCAATGACGCTGGTGGATCCATATGTGGTTTGTGAAAATAACACACATGAAATGACACTGGTGGATCCATATGTGGTATGTGAAAATAAGAGACATGCAATGACTCTGTGGGATCCTTGTGCAGTTTGTGAAAAGAACAGTCAAGCAATGACTCTAGCTGTGGTCTATGAAAAGAACACACATGAAATGACTCTAGCTATGGTAAATGAAAAGAACACACATGCAATGAAACATGTGGATCCATATGTGATTTGTGAAAGGAACACACATGCAATGACCCTGGTGGATCCATATGTGGTTTGTGAAAAGAACACACATGCAATGACACTAGTGGATCCATATGTGGTTTGTGAAAATAACACACATGCAATGAAACTGGTGGATCCATATGTGGTATGTGAAAAGAACACACATGAAATGACGCTAGTGGATCCATATGTGGTTTGTGAAAAGAACACACATGAAATGACACTGGTGGATCCATATGTGGTCTGTGAAAAGAACAGACATGCAATGACTCTGGTGGATCCTTGGGCAGTTTGTGAAAAGAACAGTCATGCAATGACTCTAGCTGTGGTCTATGAAAAGAACAGACATGCAATGACTCTGGTGGATCCTTGTGCAGTTTGTGAAAAGAACAGTCATGCAATGACTCTAGCTGTGGTCTATGAAAAGAACACACATGCAATGACACATGTGGATCCATATGTGGTTTGTGAAAGGAACACACAAGCTATGACACTTGTGAATCCATATGTGGTTTGTGAAAAGAACACACCTGAAATGACTCTATCCGTGGTTAATGAAAAGAACACAGATGTAATGACACATGTGGATCCATATGTGTTTTGTGAAAGGAACACACATGCAATAACACTGATGGATCCATATATGGTTTGTGAAAAGAACACACATGCAATGACACTGGCGGATCCATATGTGGTTTGTGAAAATAACACACATGCAATGACACTGGTGGATCCATATGTGGTTTGTGAAAACAACACACATGCAATGACACTGGTGGAGCCATATATGGTTTGTGAAAAGAACACACATGATATGACACTGGTGGATCCATATGTGGTCTATGAAAAGAACAGACATGCAATGACTCTAGCTGTGGTTAATGAAAAGAACACACATGCAATGACTCTAGTTGTGGTTAATGAAAAGAAGCCACATGCAATGACACATGTGGATCCATATGTGGTTTGTGAAAGGAACACACATACAATGACACTGGTGGATCCATATGTGGTTTCTGAAAAGAACACACATGCAATGACACTGGTGGATCCATATGTGGTTTGTGAAAAGAACACACATGCAATGACACCGGTGGATCCATATGTGGTTTGTGAAAAGAACACACATGCAATGACTATAGCTGTGGTTAATCAAAAGAACACACATGCAATGACACTGGTGGATCCATATGTGGTCTATGAAAAGAACAAACATGCAATGACACTAGTGGATCCATATGTGGTCTATGAAAAGAACAGACATGCAATGACTCTAGTGGATCCTTGTGTGGTTTGTGAAAAGAATATACATGCAATGACTCTAGCTGTGGTCTATGAAAAGAACAGACATGCAATGTCTCTGGTGGATCCTTGTGTGGTTTGTGAAAAGAACACACATGCAATGACACCGGTGGATCCATATGTGGTTTGTGAAAAGAACACACATGCAATGACTCTAGCTGTGGTTAATCAAAAGAACACACATGCAATGACACTGGTGGATCCATATGTGGTCTATGAAAAGAACATACATGCAACGACACTAGTGGATCCATATGTGGTCTATGAAAAGAACAGACATGCAATGACTCTAGTGGATCCTTGTGTGGTTTGTGAAAAGAATATACATGCAATGACTCTAGCTGTGGTCTATGAAAAGAACAGACATGCAATGACTCCGGTGGATCCTTGTGTGGTTTGTGAAAAGAGTAGACGTGCAATGACTCTAGCTATGGTTAATGAAAAGAATACACATGCAATGACACTGGTGGAACCATATGTAGTCTGTGAAAAGAACATACATGCAATGACTCTAGCTGTGGTTAATGAAAAGAACACACATGCAATAACACTGGTGGATCCATATGTGGTTTGTGAAAAGAACATACATGAAATTACTCTAGTTGTGGTTAATGAAAAGAACACACATGCAATGACACATGTGGATCCATATGTGGTTTGTGAAAGGAACACACATACAATCACACTGGTGGATCCATATGTGGTTTCTGAAAAGAACACACATGCAATGACACTGGTGGATCCATATGTGGTTTCTGAAAAGAACACACATGCAATGACACCGGTGGATCCATATGTGGTTTGTGAAAAGAACACACATGCAATGACTCTAGTTGTGGTTAATCAAAAGAACACACATGCAATGACACTGGTGGATCCATATATGGTCTATGAAAAGAACAGACATGCAATGACACTAGTGGATCCATATGTGGTCTATGAAAAGAACAGACATGCAATGACTCTAGTGGATCCTTGTGTGGTTTGTGAAAAGAATATACATGCAATGACTCTAGCTGTGGTCTATGAAAAGAACAGACATGCAATTACTCTGGTGGATCCTTGTGTGGTTTGTGAAAAGAATAGACGTGCAATGACTCTAGCTGTGGTTAATGAAAAGAACACACATGCAATGACATTGGTGGAACCATATGTAGTCTGTGAAAAGAACATACATGCAATGACTCTAGCTGTGATTAATGAAAAGAACACACATGCAATAACACTGGTGGATCCATATGTGGTTTGTGAAAAGAACACACATGAAATGACTCTAGCTATGGTTAATGAAAAGAACACACATGCAATGACACATGTGGATCCATATGTGGTTTGTGAAAGGAACACACATGCAATGACACTGGTGGATCCATATGTGGTTTGTGAAAAGAACACACATGCAATGACACTGGGGGAACCATATGTGGTTTGTGAAAAGAACACACATGAAATGACACTGCTGGATCCATATGTGGTGTATGAAAAGAACAAACATGCAATGACTCCGGTGGATCCTTGTGTGGTTTGTGAGAAGAACAGGCATGCAATGACTCTAGTTATGGTCTATGAAAAGAATAGACATGCATTGACTCTGGTGGATCCTTGTGTGGTCTGTGAAAAGAATAGACATACAATGATTCTAGCTGTGGTCAATGAAAAGAACAGACATGCAATGACTCTGGTGGATGCTTGTGTGGTTTGTGAAAAGAACAGACATGAAATGACTTTAGTTGTGGTTAATGAAAAGAACACACATGCAATGAACATGTGGATCCATATGTGGTTTGTGAAAGGAACACACATGGAATGACACTGGTGGATCCATATGTGGTTTGTGAAAAGAACACACATGCAATGACACTGGTGGATCCATATGTGGTTTGTGAAAACAACACACATGCAATGACACTGGTGGAGCCATATATGGTTTGTGAAAAGAACACACATGATATGACACTGGTGGATCCATATGTGGTCTATGAAAAGAACAGACATGCAATGACTCTAGCTGTGGTTAATGAAAAGAACACACATGCAATGACACTGGTGGATCCATATGTGGTTTGTGAAAAGAACATACATGAAATGACTCTAGTTGTGGTTAATGAAAAGAAGCCACATGCAATGACACATGTGGATCCATATGTGGTTTGTGAAAGGAACACACATACAATGACACTGGTGGATCCATATGTGGTTTCTGAAAAGAACACACATGCAATGACACTGGTGGATCCATATGTGGTTTGTGAAAAGAACACACATGCAATGACACCGGTGGATCCATATGTGGTTTGTGAAAAGAACACACATGCAATGACTATAGCTGTGGTTAATCAAAAGAACACACATGCAATGACACTGGTGGATCCATATGTGGTCTATGAAAAGAACAAACATGCAATGACACTAGTGGATCCATATGTGGTCTATGAAAAGAGCAGACATGCAATGACTCTAGTGGATCCTTGTGTGGTTTGTGAAAAGAATATACATGCAATGACTCTAGCTGTGGTCTATGAAAAGAACAGACATGCAATGACTCTGGTGGATCCTTGTGTGGTTTGTGAAAAGAACACACATGCAATGACACCGGTGGATCCATATGTGGTTTATGAAAAGAACACACATGCAATGACTCTAGCTGTGGTAAATCAAAAGAACACACATGCAATGACACTGGTGGATCCATATGTGGTCTATGAAAAGAACAGACATGCAATGACACTAGTGGATCCATATGTGGTCTATGAAAAGAACAGACATGCAATGACTCTAGTGGATCCTTGTGTGGTTTGTGAAAAGAATATACAAGCAATGACTCTAGCTGTGGTCTATGAAAAGAACAGACATGCAATGACTCCGGTGGATCCTTGTGTGGTTTGTGAAAAGAACACACATGCAATGACACCGGTGGATCCATATGTGGTTTGTGAAAAGAACACACATGCAATGACTCTAGTTGTGGTTAATCAAAAGAACACACATGCAATGACACTGGTGGATCCATATGTGGTCTATGAAAAGAACAGACATTCAATGACACTAGTGGATCCATATGTGGTCTATGAAAAGAACAGACATGCAATGACTCTAGTGGATCCTTGTGTGGTTTGTGAAAAGAATATACATGCAATGACTCTAGCTGTGGTCTATGAAAAGAACAGACATGCAATGACTCTGGTGGATGCTTGTGTGGTTTGTGAAAAGAACAGACATGAAATGACTTTAGTTGTGGTTAATGAAAAGAACACACATGCAATGAACATGTGGATCCATATCTGGTTTGTGAAAGGAACACACATGGAATGACACTGGTGGATCCATATGTGGTTTGTGAAAAGAACACACATGCAATGACACTAGTGGATCCATATGTGGTTTGTGAAAATAACACACATGCAATGACATTGGTGGATCCATATGTGGTTTGTGAAAAGAACACACATGCAATGACGCTGGTGGATCTATATGTGGTTTGTGAAAAGAACACACATGAAATGACACTGGTGGATCCATATGTGGTATGTGAAAAGAACAGACATGCAATGACTCTGTTGGATCCTTGTACAGTTTGTGAAAAGAACAGTCATGTAATGACTCTAGCTGTGGTCTATGAAAAGAAAACACATGAAATGACTCTAGCTGTGGTTAATGAAAATAACACACATGCAATGACACTGGTGGATCCATATGTGGTTTGTGAAAAGAACACACATGAAATGACAGTAGCTGTGGTTAACGAAAAGAACACACATGCAATGACACATGTGGATCCATATGTGGTTTGTGAAAGGAACACACATGCAATGACACTGGTGGATCCATATGTGGTTTGTGAAAATAACACACATGCAATGACACTGGTGGATCCATATGTGGTTTGTGAAAGGAACACACATACAATGACACTGGTGGATCCATATGTGGTTTCTGAAAAGAACACACATGCAATGACACTGGTGGATCCATATGTGGTTTGTGAAAAGAACACACATGCAATGACACCGGTGGATCCATATGTGGTTTGTGAAAAGAACACACATGCAATGACACTGGTGGATCCATATGTGGTCTATGAAAAGAACAGACATGCAATGACACTAGTGGATCCATATGTGGTCTATGAAAAGAACAGACATGCAATGACTCTGGTGGATGCTTGTGTGGTTTGTGAAAAGAACAGACATGCAATGACTCTGGTGGATACTTGTGTGGTTTGTGAAAAGAACAGACATGCAATGACTCTAGCTATGGTTATTGAAAAGAATACACATGCAATGACACTGGTGGAACCATATGTAGTCTGTGAAAAGAACATACATGCAATGACTCTAGCTGTGGTTAATGAAAAGAACACACATGCAATAACACTGGTGGATCCATATGTGGTTTGGGAAAAGAACATACATGAAATGACTCTAGTTGTGGTTAATGAAAAGAACACACATGCAATGACACATGTGGATCCATATGTGGTTTGTGAAAGGAACACACATACAATCACATTAGTGGATCCATATGTGGTTTCTGAAAAGAACACACATGCAATGACACTGGTGGATCCATATGTGGTTTCTGAAAAGAATACACATGCAATGACACCGGTGGATCCATATGTGGTTTGTGAAAAGAACACACATGCGATGACTCTAGTTGTGGTTAATCAAAAGAACACACATGCAATGACACTGGTGGATCCATATGTGGTCTATGAAAAGAACAGACATGCAATGACACTAGTGGATCCATATGTGGTCTATGAAAAGAACAGACATGCAATGACTCTAGTGGATCCTTGTGTGGTTTGTGAAAAGAATATACATGCAATGACTCTAGCTGTGGTCTATGAAAACAACAGACATGCAATTACTCTGGTGGATCCTTGTGTGGTTTGTGAAAAGAATAGACGTGCAATGACTCTAGCTGTGATTAATGAAAAGAACACACATGCAATGACATTGGTGGAACCATATGTAGTCTGTGAAAAGAACATACATGCAATGACTCTAGCTATGATTAATGAAAAGAACACACATGCAATAACACTGGTGGATCCATATGTGGTTTGTGAAAAGAACACACATGAAATGACTCTAGCTATGGTTAATGAAAAGAACACACATGCAATGACACATGTGGATCCATATGTGGTTTGTGAAAGGAACACACATGCAATGACACTGGTGGATCCATATGTGGTTTGTGAATAGAACACACATGCAATGACACTGGTGGAACCATATGTGGTTTGTGAAAAGAACACACATGAAATGACACTGCTGGATCCATATGTGGTGTATGAAAAGAACAAACATGCAATGACTCCGGTGGATCCTTGTGCGGTTTGTGAGAAGAACAGACATGCAATGTCTCTAGTTATGGTCAATGAAAAGAATGGACATGCATTGACTCTGGCGGATCCTTGTGTGGTCTGTGAAAAGAATAGACATACAATGATTCTAGCTGTGGTTAATGAAAAGAACAGACATGCAATGACTCTGGTGGATGCTTGTGTGGTTTGTGAAAAGAACAGACATGAAATGACTTTAGTTGTGGTTAATGAAAAGAACACACATGCAATGAACATGTGGATCCATATGTGGTTTGTGAAAGGAACACACATGGAATGACACTGGTGGATCCATATGTGGTTTGTGAAAAGAACACACATGCAATGACACTGGTGGATCCATATGTGGTTTGTGAAAATAACACACATGCAATGACATTGGTGGATCCATATGTGGTTTGTGAAAAGAACACACATGCAATGACGCTGGTGGATCTATATGTGGTTTGTGAAAAGAACACACATGAAATGACACTGGTGGATCCATATGTGGTATGTGAAAAGAACAGACATGCAATGACTCTGTTGGATCCTTGTACAGTTTGTGAAAAGAACAGTCATGTAATGACTCTAGCTGTGGTCTATGAAAAGAAAACACATGAAATGACTCTAGCTGTGGTTAATGAAAATAACACACATGCAATGACACTGGTGGATCCATATGTGGTTTGTGAAAAGAACACACATGCAATGATACTGGTGGATCCATATGTGGTTTGTGAAAAGAACACACGTGCAATCACATTGGTGGATCCATATGTGGTCCGTGAAAAGAACACACATGCAATAACACTGGTGGATCCATATTATGTTTGTGAAAAGAACACACATGAAATGACACTAGTGGATCCATATGTGGTCTATGAAAAGAATAGACATGCATTGACTCTAGTGGATCCTTGTGTGGTTTGTAAAAAGAATAGCATGCAATGACTCTAGCTGTGGTCTATGAAAAGAACAGACATGCAATGACTCTGGTGGATCCTTGTGTGGTTTGTGAAAAGAACAGATGAGCAATGACTCTAGCTGTGGTTAATGACAAGAACACACATGCAATGACACTGGTGGATCCATATGTAGTCTATGAAAAGAACATACATGCAATGACTCTAGTTGTGGTTAATGAAAAGAACACACATACAATCACACTGGTGGATCCATATGTGGCTAATGAAAAGAACACACATGCAATGACACATGTGGATCCATATGTGGTTTGTGAAAAGAACGCACATGCAATGACACTGATGGATCCATATGTGGTTTGTGAAAATAACACACATGCAATGACACTGGTGGATCCATATGTGGTTTGTGAAAAGAACACACATGCAATGACGCTGGTGGATCCATATGTGGTTTGTGAAAACAACACACATGAAATGACACTGGTGGATCCATATGTGGTATGTGAAAAGAAGAGACATGCAATGACTCTGTGGGATCCTTGTGTAGTTTGTGAAAAGAATAGTCATGCAATGACTCTAGTTGTGGTCTATGAAAAGAACACACATGACATGAATATAGCTGTGGTTAATGAAAAAAACACACATGCAATGAAACATGTGGATCCATATGTGATTTGTGAAAGGAACACACATGCAATGACACTTGTGAATCCATATGTGGTTTGTGAAAAGAACACACATGCAATGACACTAGTGGATCCATATGTGGTTTGTGAAAATAACACACATGCAATGACACTGGTGGATCCATATGTGGTTTGTGAAAAGAACACACATGCAATGACGCTGGTGGATCCATATGTGGTTTGTGAAAACAACACACATGAAATGACACTAGTGGATCCATATGTGGTCTGTGAAAAATATGGACATACAATGACTCTGGTGGATCCTTGTGCGGTTTGTGAAAAGAACAGTCATGCAACGACTCTAGTTGTGGTCTGTGAAAAGAACAGACATGCAATGACTCTGGTGGATCCTTGTGTGGTGTGTGAAAAGAACAAACATGAAATGACTCTAGCTGTGGTCTATGAAAAGAACAGACATGCAATGACTCTGGTGGATCCTTGTGTGGTTTGTGAAAAGAATAGACGTGCAATGACTCTAGTTGTGGTTAATGAAAAGAACACACATGCAATGACATTGGTGGATCCATATGTAGTCTATGAAAAGAGCAGACATGTAATGACTCTAGCTATGGTTAATGAAAAGAACAACACATGCAATGACACTGGTGGATCCATATGTGGTTTGTGAAAAGAACACACATGAAATGACTCTAGCTATGATTAATGAAAAGGACACACATGGAATGACACATGTGGATCCATATGTGGTTTGTGAAAGGAACACACATGCAATGACACCGGTGGATCCATATGTGGTTTGTGAAAAGAACACACATGCAATGATACTAGTGGATACATATGTGGTTTGTGAAAAGAACACACGTGCAATCACACTAGTGGATCCATATGTGGTATGTGAAAAGAACACACATCTAATAACACTGGTGGATCCATATTATGTTTGTGAAAAGAACACACATGAAATGACACTAGTGGATCCATATCTGGTCTATGAAAAGAACAGACATGCAATGACTCTAGTGGATCCTTGTGTGGTTTGTAAAAAGAATAGCATGCAATGACTCTAGCTGTGGTCTTTGAAAAGAACAGACATGCAATGACTCTGGTGGATCCTTGTGTGGTTTGTGAAAAGAACAGACGTGCAATGACTCTAGCTGTGGTTAATGAAAAGAACACACATGCAATATCACTGGTGGATCCATATGTAGTCTATGAAAAGAACATACATGCAATGACTCTAGTTGTGGTTAATGAAAAGAACACACATGCAATAACACTGGTGGATCCAAATGTGGTTAATGAAAAGAACACACATGCAATGACACATGTGGATCCATATGTGGTTTGTGAAAGGAACACACATGCAATGACACTGGTGGATCCATATGTGGTTTGTGAAAAGAACACACATGCAATGACACTGGTGGATCCATACGTGGTTTGTGAAAATAACACACATGCAATGACACTGGTGGATCCATATGTGGTTTGTGAAAAGAACACACATGCAATGACGCTGGTGGATCCATATGTGGTTTGTGAAAAGAACACACATGAAATGACACTGGTGGATCCGTATGTGGTATGTGAAAAGAACACACATGCAATGACTCTGGTGGATCCTTGTGTGGTGTGTGAAAAGAACAGACATGAAATGAATCTAGCTGTGGTCTATGAATAGAACAGACATGCAATGACTCTGGTGGATCCTTGTGTGGTTTGTGAAAAGAATAGACGTGCAATGAGTCTAGCTGTGGTTAATGAAAAGAACACACATGCAATGACACTGGTGGATCCATATGTAGTCTATAAAAAGAGCAGACATGCAATGACTCTAGCTATGGTTAATGAAAAGAACAACACATGCAATGACACTGTTGGATCCATATGTGCTTTGTGAAAAGAACACACATGCAATGACACTAGTAGATCCATATGTGGTTTGTGAAAAGAACAACACATGCAATGACTACGTTGGATCCTTGTGCAGTTTGTGAAAAGAACAGTCATGCAACTCTAGCTGTGGTCCATGAAAAGAACACACATGAAATGACACTGGTGGATCCATATGTGGTATGTGAAAAGAACACACATGCAATGACTCTAGCTGTGGTAAATGAAAAGAACACACATGCAATGACACTGGTGGATCCATGTGTGGTTTGTGAAAAGAACACACATGAAATGACTCTAGCTGTGGTTAATGAAAAGAACACACATGCAATGACACATGTGGATCCATATGTGGTTTGTGAAAGGAACACACATGCAATGACACTGGTGGATCCATATGTGGTTTGTGAAAAGAACACACATGCAATGACACTAGTAGATCCATATGTGGTTTGTGAAAATAACACACACGCAATGACACTGGTGGATCCATATGTGGTTTGTAAAAAGAACACACGTGAAATGACGCTAGTGGATCCATATGTGGTTTGTGAAAAGAACACACATGAAATGACATTTGTGGATCCATATGTGGTCTGTGAAAAGAACAGACATGCAATTACTCTGGTGGATCCTTGTGCAGTTTGTGAAAAGAACAGTCATGCAATGACTCTAGCTGTGGTCTATGAAAAGAATAGACATCCAATGACTCTGGTGGATCCTTGTGCAGTTTGTGAAAAGAACAGTCATGCAATGACTCTAGCTGTGGTCTATGAAAAGAACACACATGAAATGACTCTAGCTGTGGTTAATGAAAAGAACACACATGCAATGACACATGTGGATCCATATGTGGTTTGTGAAAGGAACACACATGCAATGACACTGGTGGATCCATATGTGGTTTGTGAAAAGAATACACATGCAATGACACTAGTGGATCCATATGTGGTTTGTGAAAAGAACACACATGAAATGTCGCTAGTGGATCCATATGTGGTTTGTGAAAAGAACATACATGAAATGACACTGGTGGATCCATATGTGGTCTGTGAAAAGAACAGACATGCAATGACTCTGGTGGATCCTTGTGTAGTTTGCGAAAAGAACAGTCATGCAATGACTCTAGCTGTGGTCTATGAAAAGAACAGACATGCAATGACTCTGGTGGATCCTTGCTGTGGTCTATGAAAAGAACACACATGCAATGACACATGTGGATCCATATGTGGTTTGTGAAAGGAACAAACATGCAATGACACTTGTGAATCCATATGTGGTTTGTGAAAAGAACGCACATGCAATGACACTGGTGGATCCATATGTGGTTTGTGAAAATAACACACATGCAATGACACTGCTGGATCCATATGTGGTTGGTGAAAAGAACACACATGCAATGAGGCTGGTGGATCCATATGTGGTCTGTGAAAATAACACACATGAAATGACACTGGTGGATCCATATGTGGTTTGTGAAAAGAATGGACACACAATGACTCTGGTGGATCCTTGTGCGGTTTGCGAAAAGAACAGTCATGCAACGACTCTAGTTGTGGTCTATGAAATGATTAGACATGCATTGACTCTGGTGGATCCTTGTGTGGTGTGTGAAAAGAACAGACATGAAATGAATCTAGTTGTGGTCTATGAATAGAACAGACATGCAATGACTCTGGTGGATCCTTGTGTGGTTTGTGAAAAGAATAGACGTGCAATGAGTCTAGCTATGGTTAATGAAAAGAACACACATGCAATGACACTGGTGGATCCATATGTAGTCTATAAAAAGAGCAGACATGCAATGACTCTAGCTATGGTTAATGAAAAGAACAACACATGCAATGACACTTTTGGATCCATATGTGGTTTGTGAAAAGAACACACATGAAATGACTCTAGCTGTGGTTAATGAAAAGAACACACAAGGAATGACACATGTGGATCCATTTGTGGTTTGTGAAAGGAACACACATGCAATGACACTGGTGGATCCATATGTGGTTTGTGAAAAGAACACACATGCAATGATACTGGTGGATCCATATATGGTTTGTGAAAAGAACACATGTGCAATCACACTGGTGGATCCATATGTGGTCTGTGAAAAGAACACACATGCAATAACACTGGTGGATCCATATTATGTTTGTGAAAAGAACACACATGAATTGACACTAGTGGATCCATATGTGGTCTATGAAAAGAACAGACATGCAATGACTCTAGTGGATCCTTGTGTGGTTTGTAAAAAGAATAGCATGCAATGACTCTAGCTGTGGTCTATGAAAAGAACATACATGCAATGACTCTGGTGGATCCTTGTGTAGTTTGTGAAAAGAACAGACATGCAATGACTCTAGTTGTGGTTAATGAAAAGAACACACATGCAATGACACTGGTGGATCCATATGTAGTCTATGAAAAGAACATACATGCAATGACTCTAGTTGTGGTTAATGAAAAGAACACACATGCAATGACACTGGTGGATCCATATGTGGTTAATGAAAAGAACACACATGCAATGACACATGTGGATCCATATGTGGTTTGTGAAAGGAACACACATGAAGTGACACTGGTGGATCCATATGTGGTTTGTGAAAAGAACACACATGCAATGACACTGGTGGATCCATATGTGGTTTGTGAAAATAACACACATGCAATGACACTGGTGGATCCATATGTGGTTTGTGAAAAGAACACACATACAATGATGCTGGTGGATCCATTGTGGTTTGTGAAAAGAATACACATGAAATGACACTAGTGGATCCATATGTGGTATTTGAAAAGAACAGACATGCAATGACTCTGTTGGATCCTTGTGAAGTTTGTGAAAAGAACAGTCATGCAATGACTCTAGCTATGGTCTATGAAAAGAACACACATGAAATGACTCTAGCTGTGGTTAATGAAAATAACACACATGCAATGACACTGGTGGATCCATCTGTGGTTTGTGAAAAGAACAAACATGAAATTACGCTAGTGGATCCATGTGTGGTTTGTGAAAAGAACACACATGCAATGACACTAGTGGATCCATATGTGGTTTGTGAAAATAACACACATGCAATGACACTGGTCGATCCATATGTGGTTTGTGAAAAGAACACACATGAAATGACGCTAGTGGATCCATATGTGGTTTGTGAAAAGAACACACATGAAATGACCCTAGTGGATCCATATGTGGTCTGTGAAAAGAACAGACATGCAATGACTCTGGTGGATCCTTGTGCAGTTTGTGAAAAGAACAGTCATGCAATGACTCTAGATGTGGTCTATGAAAAGAACAGACACACAATGACTCTGGTGGATCCTTGTGTGGTTTGTGAAAAGAACAGAGATGAAATGACTCTAGCTGTGGTCTATGAAAAGAACAGGCATGCAATGACTCTGGTGGATCCTTGTGTGGTTTGTGAAAAGAATAGACGTGCAATGACTCTAGCTGTGGTTAATGAAAAGAACACACATGCAATGACACTGGTGGATCCATATGTAGTCTGTGAAAAGAACATACATGCAATGACTCTACCTGTGATAATGAAAAGAACACACATGCAATGACACATGTGGATCCATATGTCGTTTGTGAAAAGAAAACACATGCAATAACACTGGTGGATCCATATGTGGTTTGTGAAAAGAACACACATGAAATGACACTGGTGGATCCATATGTGGTCTATGAAAATAATATACGTGCAATGACTCTGGTGGATCCTTCTGTGGTTTGTGAAAATAATAGACATGAAATGACTCTAGCTGTGGTCTATGAAAAGAATAGACATGCAATGACTCTGGTGGATGCTTGTGTGGTTTGTGAAAAGAACACACATGCAATGACTCTAGCTGTGGTTAATGAAAAGAATACACATGCAATGACACCAGTGAATCCATATGTGGCCTGTGAAAATAACAGACATGCAATGACTCTAGCTGTGGTTAATGAAAAGAACACACATGCAATGACACTGGTGGATCCATATGTGGTTTGTGAAAAGAACACTCATGAAATGACTCTAGCCGTGGTTAATGAAAAGAACACACATGTAATGACACATGTGGATCCATATGTGGTTTGTAAAAGGAACACACATGCAATAACACTGATGGATCCATATGTGGTTTCTGAAAAGAACACACATGCAATGACACTGGTGGATCCATATGTGGTTTGTGAAAATAACACACATGCAATGACACTGTTGGATCCATATGTGGTTTGTGAAAACAACACACATGCAATGACACTGGTGGATCCATATGTGGTTTGTGAAAATAACACACATGAAATGACACTGGTGGATCCATATGTGGTCTATGAAAAGAACAGACATGCAATGACTCTAGCTGTGGTTAATGAAAAGAACACACATGCAATGACACTGGTGGATCCATGTGTGGTATGTGAAAAGAACACACATGAAATGACTCTAGCTGTGGTTAATGAAAAGAACACACATGCAATGACACATGTGGATCCATATGTGGTTTGTAAAAGGAACACACATGCAATGACACTGGTGGATCCATATGTGGTTTGTGAAAATAACACACATGCAATGACACTAGTGGATCCGTATGTGGTTTGTGAAAATAACACACATGCAATGACACATGTCGATCCATATGTGGTTTGTGAAAAGAACACAAATGCAATGACACCAGTGGATCCATATGTGGTTTGTGAAAAGAACACACATGCAATGACACTGGTGGATACATATGTGGTTTGTGAAAAGAACACACATGAAAGGACATTGGTGGATCCATATGTGGTCTGTGAAAAGAATGGACATACAATGACTCTAGTGGATCCTTGTGCGGTTTGTGAAAAGAACAGTCATGCAACGACTCTAGTTGTGGTCTATGAAAAGAACAGGCATGCAATGACTCTGGTGGATCCTTGTGTGGTGTGTGAAAAGAACAGACATGAAATGACTCTAGCTGTGGTCTATGAAAAGAACTTACATGCAATGACTCTGGTGGATCCTTGTGTGGTTTGTGAAAAGAATAGACGTGCAATGACTCTAGCTATGGTTAATGAAAAGAACACACATGCAATGACACTAGTGGATGCATATGTAGTCTATGAAAAGAGCAGACATGCAATGACTCTAGCTATGGTTAATGAAAAGAACAACACATGCAATGACACTAGTGGATCCATATGTGGTTTGTGAAAAGAACACACATGAAATGACTCTAGATATGGTTAATGAAAAGAACACACATGGAATGACACATGTGGATCCATATGTGGTTTGTGAAAGGAACACACATGCAATCACACTGGTGGATCCATATGTGGTTTGTGAAAAGAACACACATGCAATGATATTGGTGGATCCATATGTGGTGTGTGAAAAGAACACACGTGCGATCACACTGGTGGATCCATATGTGGTCTGTGAAAAGAACACACATGCAATAACACTGGTGGATCCATATTATGTTTTTGAAAAGAGCACATATGAAATGACACTAGTGGATCCATATGTGGTCTATGAAAAGAACAGACATGCAATGACTCTAGTGGATCCTTGTGTGGTTTGTAAAAAGAATGGCATGCAATGACTCTAGCTGTGGTCTATGAAAAGAACAGACATGCAATGACTCTGGTGGATCCTTGTGTGGTTTGTGAAAAGAACAGACGTGCAATGACTCTAGCTGTGGTTAATGAAAAGAACACACATGCAATGATACTGGTGGATCCATATGTAGTCTATGAAAAGAACATACATGCAATGACTCTAGTTGTGGTTAATGAAAAGAACACACATGCAATGACACTGGTGGATCCATATGTGGTTAATGAAAAGAACACACATGCAATGACACATGTGGATCCATATGTGGTTTGTGAAAAGAACACACATGCAATGACACTGGTGGATCCATATGTGGTTTGTGAAAAGAACACACATGCAATGACACTGGTGGATCAACATGTGGTTTGTGAAAATAACACACATGCAATGACACTGGTGGATCCATATGTGGTTTGTGAAAAGAACACACATGAAATGACGCTAGTGGATCCATATGTGGTTTGTGAAAAGAACACACATGAAATGACACTGGTGGATCCATATGTGGTATGTGAAAAGAACAGACATGCAATGACTCTATTGGATCCTTATGCAGTTTGTGAAAAGAACAGTCATGAAATGACTCTAGCTGAGGTCTATGAAAAGAACACACATGAAATGACTCTAGCTGTGGTTAACGAAAATAACACACATGCAATGACACTGGTGGATCCATATGTGGTTTGAGAAAAGAACACACATGAAATGACGCTAGTGGATCCATATGTGGTTTGTGAAAAGAACACACATGCAATGACACTAGTGGATCCCTATGTGGTTTGTGAAAATAGCACACATGCAATGACACTAGTGGATCCATATGTGGTTTGTGAAAAGAACACACATGAAATGACGCTCGTGGATCCATATGTGGTTTGTGAAAAGAACACACATGAAATGACATTGGTGGATCCATATGTGGTATGTGAAAAGAACAGACATGCAATGACTCTGGTGGATCCTTGTGCAGTTTGTGAAAAGAACAGTCATGCAATGACTCTAGTTGTGGTCTATGAAAAGAACAGACATGCAATGACTCTGGTGGATCCTTGTGTGGTTTGTGAAAAGAATAGACGTGCAATGACTCTAGCTGTGGTTAATGAAAAGAACACACATGCAATGACACTGGTGGATCCATATGTAGTCTGTGAAAAGAACATACATGCAATGACTCTAGCTGTGGTTAATGAAAAGAACACACATGCAATGACACTAGTGGATCCATATGTGGTTTGTGAAAAGAACACACATGAAATGACTCTAGCTGTGGTTAATGAAAAGAACACACATGCAATGACACATGTGGATCCATATGTGGTTTGTGAAAAGAACACACATGCAATAACACTGGTGGATCCATATGTGGTTTGTGAAAAGAACACACATGAAATGACACTGGTGGATCCATATGTGGTTTATGAAAATAACATACGTGCAATGACTCTGGTGGATCCTTGGGTGGTTTGTGAAAAGAATAGACATGCAATGACTCTAGCTGGGGTCTATGAAAAGAATAGACATGCAATGACTCTGGTGGATGCTTGTGTGGTTTGTGAAAAGAACAGACATGCAATGACTCTAGCTGTGGTTAATGAAAAGAACACACATGCAATGACACCGGTGGATCCATATGTGGCCTGTGAAAATAAAAGACATGCAATGACTCTAGCTGTGGTTAATAAAAAGAACACAAATGCAATGACACTGGTGGATCCATATGTGGTTTGTGAAAAGAACACTCATGAAATGACTCTAGCCGTGGTTAATGAAAAGAACACACATGTAATGACACATGTGGATCCATATGTGGTTTGTAAAAGGATCACACATGCAATAACACTGATGGATCCATATGTGGTTTGTGAAAATAACACACATGCAATGACACTTGTGGATCCATATGTGGTTTGTGAAAATAACACACATGCAATGACACTGTTGGATCCATATGTGGTTTGTGAAAATAACACACATGCAGTGACACTAGTGGATCCATATGTGGTTTGTGAAAAGAACACACATGAAATGACACTGGTGGATCCATATGTGGTCTATGAAAAGAACAGACATGCAATGACTCTAGCTGTGGTTAATGAAAAGAACACACATGCAATGACACTGGTGGATCCATGTGTGGTTTGTGAAAAGAACACACATGAAATGACTCTAGATGTGGTTAATGAAAAGAACACACATGCAATGACACATGTGGATCCATATGTGGTTTGTGAAAGGAACACACATGCAATGACACTGGTGGATCCATATGTGGTTTGTGAAAAGAACACACATGCAATGACACTAGTGGATCCGTATGTGGTTTCTGAAAATAACACACATGCAATGACACATGTCGATCCATATGTGGTTTGTGAAAAGAACAGAAATGCAATGACACTAGTGGATCCATATGTGGTTTGTGAAAAGAACACACATGCAATGACTCTAGTTGTGGTTAATGAAAAGAACACAAATGCAATGACACTTGTGGATCCATATATGGTCTATGAAAAGAAAAGGCATGCAATGACACTGGTGGATCCATATGTGGTCTATGAAAAGAACAGACATGCAATGACTCTAGTGGATCCTTGTGTGGTTTGTAAAAACAATAGACATGCAATGACTCTAGCTATGGTTAATGAAAAGAACACACATGCAATGACACTGGTGGATCCATATGTAGTCTGTGAAAAGAACATACATGCAATGACTCTAGCTGTGGTTAATGCAAAGAACACACATGCAATGACACTGGTGGATCCATATGTGGTTTGTGAAAAGAACACACATGAAATGACTCTAGATGTGGTTAATGAAAAGAACACACATGCAATGACACATGTGGATCCATATGTGGTTCGTGAAAAGAACACACATGCAATAACACTGGTGGATCCATATGTGGTTTGTGAAAAGAACACACATGAAATGACACTGGTGGATCCATATGTGGTCTATAAAAATAACATGCGTGCAATGACTCTAGTGGGTCCTTGTGTGGTTTGTGAAAAGAATAGACATGCAATGACTATTTGTGGTCTATGAAAAGAACAGACATGCAATGACTCTGGTGGATCCTTGTGTGGTTTGTGAAAAGAACAGACATGCAATGGCTCTAGCTATGCTCTATGAAAAGAACAAACATGCAATGACTCTGGTGGAACCTTGTGTGGTTTGTGAAAAGAACAAAAATGCAATGACTCTAGCCGTGGTTAATGACAAGAATACACATGCAATGATACTAGTGGATCCATATGAGATTTGTGAAAAGTACAGACATGCAATGACTCTAGCTATGGTAAATGAAAAGAACACACATGCAATGAAACTTGTGGATCCATATGTGGTTTGTGAAAAGAACACACCTAAAATGACTCTAGATGTGGTTAATGAAAATAACACACATGCAATGACACATGTGGATCCATATGTGGTTTGTGAAAGAAACACACATGCAATGACACTGTGGATCCATATGTGGTTTGTGAAAAGAACATACATGCAATGACACTGGTGGATCCATATGGGGTTTGTAAAAATAACACACATGCATTGAGACTGGTGGATCCATATGTGGTGTGTGAAAATAATACACATGCTATGACACTGGTAGATCCATATGTGGTTTGTGAAAATAACACACATGCAATGACACTGGTGGATCCATATGTGGTTTGTCAAAAGAACACACATGAAATGACACCGGTGGATCCATATGTGGTCTATGCAAATAACAAACATGCAATAACTCCGGTGGATCCTTGTGTGGTTTGTGAGAAGAATAGACATGCAATGACTCTAGTGGATCCTTGTGTGGTTTGTGAAAACAAGAGTCATGCAATGACTCTAGCTGTGGTCTATGAAAAGAATAGACATGCAATGACTCTGGTGGATGCTTGTGTGGTTTGTGAAAAGAACAGACATGCAATGACTCTAGTTGTGGTTAATGAAAAGAACACACATGCAATGACACCGGTGGATCCATATGTGGTCTGCGAAAATAATAGACATGCAATGACTCTAGCTGTGGTTAATGAAAAGAACACACATGCAATGACACTGGTGGATCCATATGTGGTTTGTGAAAAGACTACTCATGAAATGACTCTAGCCTTGGTTAATGAAAAGAACACACATGTGGATCCATATATGGTTTGTAAAAGGAACACACATGCAATAACACTGATGGATCCATATGTGGTTTGTGAAAAGAACACACATGCAATGACACTAGTGGATCCATATGTGGTTTGTGAAAATAACACACATGCAATGACACTGGTGGATCCATATGTGGTTTGTGAAAACAACACACATGCAATAACACTGGTGGATCCATATGTGGTTTGTAAAAGGAACACACATGAAATGATACTGGTGGATCCATATGTGGTTTGTGAAAACAACACACATGAAATGACTCTAGCTGTGGTTAATGAATAGAACACACATGCAATGACACATGTGGATCCATATGTGGTTTGTAAAAGGAACACAGATGCAGTGACACTGGTGGATCCATATGTGGTTTGTGAAAAGAACACACATGCAATGTCACTAGTGGATCCGTATGTGGTTTGTGAAAATAACACACATGCAATGACACATGTCGACCCATATGTGGTTCGTGAAAAGAACACACATGCAATGACACTGGTGGATCCATATGTGGTTTGTGAAAAGAACACACATGCAATGACACTAGTGGATCCGTATGTGGTTTCTGAAAATAACACACATGCAATGACACATGTCGATCCATATGTGGTTTGTGAAAAGAACACAAATGCAATGACACTAGTGGATCCATATGTGGTTTGTGAAAAGAACACACATGCAATGACTCTAGATGTGGTTAATGAAAAGAACACAAATGCGATGACACTGGTGGATCCATATGTGGTCTATGAAAATAAAAGACATGCAATGACACTTGTGGATCCATATGTGATCTATGAAAAGAAAAGACATGCAATGACACTGGTGGATCCATAAGTGGTTTGTGAAAATAACACGCATGCAATGACACTGGTGGATCTGTATGTGGTTTGTGAAAAGAACACACATGCAATGACGCTGGTGGATCCATATGTGGTTTGTGAAAAGAACACACATGAAATGACACTGGTGGATCCATATGTGGTCTGTGAAAAGAATAGACATGCAATGACTCGGGTGGATCCTTGTGCGGTTTGTGAAAAGAACAGTCATGCAACGACTCTAGCTGTGGTCTATGAAAAGAATAGACATGCAATGACTCTGGTGGATCCTTGTGTTGTTTGTGAAAAGAACAGACATGAAATGACTCTAGTTGTGGTCTATGAAAAGAATAGACATTCAATGACTCTGGTGGATCCTTGTGTGGTTTGTGAAAAGTATAGACGTGTAATGACTTTAGTTGTGGTCAATGAAAAGAACACACATGCAGTAACACTGGTGGATGCATATGTAGTCTGTGAAAAAAACATACATCCAATGACTCTAGCTGTGCTTAATGAAAAGAACACACATGCAATGACACTGTTGGATCCATATGTGGTTTGTGAAAAGAACACACATGAAATGTCTCTTGCTATGGTTAATGAAAAGAACACACATGCAATGACACATGTGATCCATATGTGGTTTGTGAAAGGAACACACATGCAATGAACACTGGTGGATCCATATGTGGTTTGCGAAAATAACACACATGCAATGACACTGGTGGATCCATATGTGGTGTGTGAAAATAACAAACATGCTATGACATTGGTGGATCCATATGTGGTTTGTGAAAAGAACACAGATGCAATGACACACGAGGATCCATATGTGGTTTGTGAAAAGAACATATATGAAATGACACTGGGGTCCATATGTGGTCTATGAAAATAACAAACATGCAATGACTCCGGTGGATCCTTGTGTGGTTTGTGAGAAGAACAGACATGCAATGACTTTGGTGGATCCTTGTGTGGTTTGTGAAAAGAATAGACATGCAATGACTCTAACTATGGTCTATGAAAAGAATAGACATGCAATGACTCGGGTGGATGCTTGTGTGGTTTGTGAAAAGAACAGACATGCAATGACTCTAGCTGTGGTTAATGAAAATAACTAGCATGCAATGACATCGGTGGATCCATATGTGGTCTGTGAAAATAATAGACATGCAATGACTCTAGTTGTGGTTAATGAAAAGAACACACATGCAATGACACTGGTGGATCCATATGTGGTTTGTGAAAAGAACACTCATGAAATGACTCTAGCCATGGTTAATGAAAAGAACACACATGTAATGACACATGTGGATCCATATGTGGTTTGTAAAAGGAACACACATGCAATAACACTGATGGATCCATATGTGGTTTGTGAAAAGAACACACATAAAATGACACTGGTGGATCCATATGTGGTTTGTGAAAATAACACACATGCAATGAAACTAGTGGATCCATATGTGGTTTTTGAAAAGAACACACATGCAATGACACTGGTGGATCCATATGTGGTTTGTGAAAACAACACACATGAAATGATACTGGTGGATCCATATGTGGTCTATGAAAAGAACAGACATGCAATGATTCTAGCTGTGGTTAATGAAAAGAACACACGTGCAATGACATTGGTGGATCCATATGTGGTTTGTGAAAAGAACACACATGAAATGACTCTAGATGTGGTTAATGAAAAGAACACACATGCAATGACACATGTGCATCCATATGTGGTTTGTGAAATGAACACACATGCAATGACACTGGTGGATCCATATGTGGTCTATGAAAATAACAAACATGCAATGACTCTGGTGGATCCTTGTGTGTTTTGTGAGAAGAATAGATATGCAATGACTCTGGTGGATCCTTGTATGGTTTGTGAAAAGAAGAGACATGCAATGACTCTAGTTGTGGTCTATGAAAAGAATAGACATACAATGATGCTAGTGGATGGTTGTGTGGTTTGTGAAAAGAACAGACATGCAATGACTCTAGCTGTGGTTAATGAAAAGAACACACATGCAATGACACCGGTGGATCCATATGTGGTCTGTGAACATAACAGACATGTAATGACTCTAGCTGTGGTTAATGAAAAGAACACACATGCAATGACACATGTGGATCCATATGTGGTTTGTGAAAGGAACACACATGCAATGACACTGGTGGATCCATATGTGGTTTGTGAAAAGAACACACATGCAATGACATTGGTGGATCATTATGTGGTTTGTGAAAATAACACACACGCAATGAAAAATGTCGATCCATATGTGGTTTGTGAAAAGAACACACATGCAATGACACCAGTGGATCCATATGTGGTTTGTGAAAAGAACACACATGCAATGACTCTAGCTGTGGTTAATGAAAAGAACACACATGCAATGACACTGGTGGATCCATATGTGGTCTATGAAAAGAAAAGACATGCAATGACACTAGTGCATCCATATGTGGTCTATGAAAAGAGCAGACATGCAATGACTCTAGTGGATCCTTGTGTGGTTTGTGAAAAGAACAGACATGCAATGACACTAGCTGTGGTCTATGAAAAGAACAGACATGTAATGACTCTGGTGGATCCTTGTGTGGTCTTTGAAAAGAACAGACGTGCAATGACTCTAGCTGTGGTTAATGAAAAGAACACACATGCAATGACACTGGTGGATCCATATGTAGTCTATGAAAAGAACATACATGCAATGACTCTAGCTGTGGTTAATAAAAAGAAAACACATGCAATGACACTGATAGATCCATATGTGGTTTGTGAAAATAACACACATTAAATGACTCTACCTATGGTTAATGAAAAGAACACACATGCAATGACACATGTGGATCCATATGTGGTTTGTGAAAGGAACACACATGCAATGACGCTGGTGGATCCATATGTGGTTTGTGAAAAGAACACACATGCAATGACACTGGTGGATCCATATGTGGTTTGTGAAAATAACACACATGCAATGACGCTGGTGGATCCATATGTGGTTTGTGAAAAGAATACACATGCAATGACGCTGGTGGATCCATATGTGGTTTGTGAAAAGAACACACATGAAATGACACTAGTTGATCCATATGTGGTATGTGAAAAGAACAGACATGCAATGACTCTGGTGGATCCTTGTGGTTTGTGAAAAGAATACATGCAACAACTCTAGCTGGTCTGTGAAAAGAACAGACATGCAATGACTCTGGTGGATCCTTGTGTGGTTTGTGAAAAGAACACACATGAAATTACACTAGCTATGGTCTATGAAAAGAACAGACATTCAATGACTCTGGTGGATCCTTGTGTGGTTTGTGCAAAAAATAGACGTGCAATGTCTCTAGCTGTGGTTAATGAAAAGAACACACATGCAATGACACTGGTGGATCCATATGTAGTCTGTGAAAAGAATATACATGCAATGACTCTAGCTGTGGTTAATGAAAAGAACACACATGCAATGACACTGGTGGATCCATATGTAGTTTGTGAAAAGAACACACATGAAATGACTCTAGCTGTGGTTAATGAAAAGAACACACATGCAATGACACATGTGGATCCATCTGTGGTTTGTGAAAGGAACACACATGCAATGACACTTGTGGATCCATATGTGGTTTGTGAAAATAACACACATGCAATGACACTGGTGGATCCATATGTGGTGTTGAAAATAACACACATGCTATGACACTAGAGGATCCATATGTGGTTTGTGAAAACAATACACATGCAATGACACTGGTGGATCCATATGTGGTATGTGAAAAGAACACACATGAAATGACACTGGTAGATCCATATGTGGTCTATAAAAAGAACAGACATGCAATGACTCCGGTGGATCCTTGTGTAGTTTGTGAGAAGAACAGACATGCAATGACTCTGGTGGATCCTTGTGTGGTTTGTGAAAAGAATAGACATGCAATGACTCTAGCTGTGGTCTATGAAAAGAATAGACATGCAATGACTCTGGTGGATGCTTGTGTTGTTTGTGAAAAGAACGGACATGCAATGACTCTAGCTGTGGTTAATGAAAAGAACACACATGCAATGACACTGGTGGATCCATATGTGGTTTGTGAAAACAACACACATGAAATGACACTGGTGGATCCATATGTGGTCTATGAAAAGAACAGACATGCAATGATTCTAGCTGTGGTTAATGAAAAGAACACACGTGCAATGACATTGGTGGATCCATATGTGGTTTGTGAAAAGAACACACATGAAATGACTCTAGATGTGGTTAATGAAAAGAACACACATGCAATGACACATGTGCATCCATATGTGGTTTGTGAAATGAACACACATGCAATGACACTGGTGGATCCATATGTGGTCTATGAAAATAACAAACATGCAATGACTCTGGTGGATCCTTGTGTGTTTTGTGAGAAGAATAGATATGCAATGACTCTGGTGGATCCTTGTATGGTTTGTGAAAAGAAGAGACATGCAATGACTCTAGTTGTGGTCTATGAAAAGAATAGACATACAATGATGCTAGTGGATGCTTGTGTGGTTTGTGAAAAGAACAGACATGCAATGACTCTAGCTGTGGTTAATGAAAAGAACACACATGCAATGACACCGGTGGATCCATATGTGGTCTGTGAACATAACAGACATGTAATGACTCTAGCTGTGGTTAATGAAAAGAACACACATGCAATGACACATGTGGATCCATATGTGGTTTGTGAAAGGAACACAAATGCAATGACACTGGTGGATCCATATGTGGTTTGTGAAAAGAACACACATGCAATGACATTGGTGGATCATTATGTGGTTTGTGAAAATAACACACACGCAATGAAAAATGTCGATCCATATGTGGTTTGTGAAAAGAACACACATGCAATGACACCATTGGATCCATATGTGGTTTGTGAAAAGAACACACATGCAATGACTCTAGCTGTGGTTAATGAAAAGAACACACATGCAATGACACTGGTGGATCCATATGTGGTCTATGAAAAGAAAAGACATGCAATGACACTAGTGCATCCATATGTGGTCTATGAAAAGAGCAGACATGCAATGACTCTAGTGGATCCTTGTGTGGTTTGTGAAAAGAACAGACATGCAATGACACTAGCTGTGGTCTATGAAAAGAACAGACATGTAATGACTCTGGTGGATCCTTGTGTGGTCTTTGAAAAGAACAGACGTGCAATGACTCTAGCTGTGGTTAATGAAAAGAACACACATGCAATGACACTGGTGGATCCATATGTAGTCTATGAAAAGAACATACATGCAATGACTCTAGCTGTGGTTAATAAAAAGAAAACACATGCAATGACACTGATAGATCCATATGTGGTTTGTGAAAATAACACACATTAAATGACTCTACCTATGGTTAATGAAAAGAACACACATGCAATGACACATGTGGATCCATATGTGGTTTGTGAAAGGAACACACATGCAATGACGCTGGTGGATCCATATGTGGTTTGTGAAAAGAACACACATGCAATGACACTGGTGGATCCATATGTGGTTTGTGAAAATAACACACATGCAATGACGCTGGTGGATCCATATGTGGTTTGTGAAAAGAATACACATGCAATGACGCTGGTGGATCCATATGTGGTTTGTGAAAAGAACACACATGAAATGACACTAGTTGATCCATATGTGGTCTGTGAAAAGAACAGACATGCAATGACTCTGGTGGATCCTTGTGTGGTTTGTGAAAAGAACAGTCATGCAACAACTCTAGCTGTGGTCTATGAAAAGAACAGACATGCAATGACTCTGGTGGATCCTTGTGTGGTTTGTGAAAAGAACACACATGAAATTACACTAGCTATGGTCTATGAAAAGAACAGACATTCAATGACTCTGGTGGATCCTTGTGTGGTTTGTGCAAAAAATAGACGTGCAATGACTCTAGCTGTGGTTAATGAAAAGAACACACATGCAATGACACTGGTGGATCCATATGTAGTCTGTGAAAAGAATATACATGCAATGACTCTAGCTGTGGTTAATGAAAAGAACACACATGCAATGACACTGGTGGATCCATATGTAGTTTGTGAAAAGAACACACATGAAATGACTCTAGCTGTGGTTAATGAAAAGAACACACATGCAATGACACATGTGGATCCATCTGTGGTTTGTGAAAGGAACACACATGCAATGACACTTGTGGATCCATATGTGGTTTGTGAAAATAACACACATGCAATGACACTGGTGGATCCATATGTGGTGTTGAAAATAACACACATGCTATGACACTAGAGGATCCATATGTGGTTTGTGAAAACAATACACATGCAATGACACTGGTGGATCCATATGTGGTATGTGAAAAGAACACACATGAAATGACACTGGTAGATCCATATGTGGTCTATAAAAAGAACAGACATGCAATGACTCCGGTGGATCCTTGTGTAGTTTGTGAGAAGAACAGACATGCAATGACTCTGGTGGATCCTTGTGTGGTTTGTGAAAAGAATAGACATGCAATGACTCTAGCTGTGGTCTATGAAAAGAATAGACATGCAATGACTCTGGTGGATGCTTGTGTTGTTTGTGAAAAGAACGGACATGCAATGACTCTAGCTGTGGTTAATGAAAAGAACACACATGCAATGACACTGGTGGATCCATATGTGGTCTGTGAAAATAACAGACATGCAATGACTCTAGCTGTGGTTAATGAAAAGAACACACATGCAATGACACTGGTGGATCCATATGTGGTTTGTGGAAAGAACACTCATGAAATGACTCTAGCCGTGGTTAATGAAAACAACACACATGTAATGACACATATGGATTCATATGTGGTTTGTAAAAGGAACACTGATGGACCCATATGTGGTTTGTGAAAATAACACACATGCAATGACACTGGTGGATCCATATGTGGTTTGTGAAAATAACACACATGCAATGACACTGGTGGATCCATATGTGGTTTGTGAAAACAATACACATGCAATGACACTAGTGGATCCATATGTGGTATGTGAAAAGAACACACATGAAATGACACTGGTGGATCCATATGTGGTCTATAAAAAGAACAGACATGCAATGACTCTAGCTGTGGTTAATGAAAAGAACACACATGCAATGACACTGGTGGATCCATATGTGGTTTGTGAAAAGAACACACATGAAATGACTCTAGCTATGGTTAATGAAAAGAACACACATGCAATGACACATGTGGATCCATATGTGGTTTGTGAAAGGAACACACATGAAATGACACTAGTGGATCCATATGTGGTTTGTGAAAAGAACACATATGCAATGACACGGGTGGATGCGTATGTGGTTTGTGAAAATAACACAGATGCAATGACAAATGTCGATCCATATGTGGTTTGTGAAAAGAACACACATGCAATGACACTAGTGGATCCATATGTGGTTTATGAAAAGAACACACATACAATGACTCTAGATGTGGTTAATGAAAAGAACACACATGCAATGACACTGGTGGATCCATATGTGGTCTATGAAAAGAAAAGACATGCAATGACACTGGTAGATCCATATGTGGTCTATGAAAAGAACAGACATTCAATGACTCTAGTGGATCCTTGTGTGGTTTGTGAAAAGAACAGACATGCAATGACTCTAGCTGTGGTCTATGAAAAGAACAGACATGCAATGACTCTGGTGGATCCTTGTGACGTTTGTGAAAAGAACAGACGTGTAATGACTCTAGATGTGGTTAATGAAAACAACACATGCAATGACACTGGTGGATCCATATGTAGTCTGTGAAAAGAACATACATGCAATGACTCTAGCTGTGGTTAATGAAGCGAACACACATGCAATGACACTGATGGATCCATATGTGGTTTGTGAAAAGGACACACATGAAATGACTCTACCTATGGTTAATGAAAATAACACACACGCAATGACACATGTGGATCCATATGTGGTTTGTGAAATTAACACACATGCAATGACACTGGTGGATCCATATGTGGTTTGTGAAAAGAACACACATGCAATGACACTGGTGGATCCATATGTGGTTTGTGAAAATAACACACATGCAATGACACTGGTGGATCCATATGTGGTTTGGGAAAAGAACACACATGCAATGACGCTGGTGGATCCATATGTGGTATGTGAAAAGAACACACATGAAATGACACTGGTGGATCCAGGTGTGGTCTGTGAAAAGAACAGACATGCAATGACTCTGCTGGATCCTTATACGGTTTGTGAAAAGAACAGTCATGCAACGACTCTAGCTGTGGTCTATGAAAAGAACAGACATGCAATGACTCTGGTGGATGCTTGTGTGGTTTGTGAAAAGAACAGACATGAAATGACTCTAGCTGTGGTCTATGAAAAGAACACACATACAATGACTCTGGTGGATCCTTGTGTGGTTTGTGAAAAAAATAGACGTGCAATGACTCTAGCTGTGGTTAATGAAAAGAACACACATGCAATGACACTGGTGGATCCATATGTAGTCTGTGAAAAGAACATACATGCAATGACTCTAGCCGTGGTTAATGAAAAGAACACACATGCAATGACACTGGTGGATCCATATGTGGTTTGTGAAAAGAACAACTGTGGTTAATGAAAAGAACACACATGAAATGACACATGTGGATCCATATGTGGTTTGTGAAAGGAACACACATGCAGTGACACTTTGGATCCATATGTGGTTTGTGAAAAGAACACACATGCAATGACACTGGTGGATCCGTATGTGGTTTGTGAAAACAATACACATGCAATGACACTAGTGGATCCATATGTGGTATGTGAAAAGAACACACATGAAATGACACTGGTGGATCCATATGTGGTCTATAAAAAGAACAGACATGCAATGACTCTAGCTGTGGTTAATGAAAAGAACACACATGCAATGACACTGGTGGATCCATATGTGGTTTGTGAAAAGAACACACATGAAATGACTCTAGCTATGGTTAATGAAAAGAACACACATGCAATGACACATGTAGATCCATATGTGGTTTGTGAAAGGAACACACATGAAATGACACTAGTGGATCCATATGTGGTTTGTGAAAAGAACACATATGCAATGACACGGGTGGATGCGTATGTGGTTTGTGAAAATAACACAGATGCAATGACAAATGTCGATCCATATGTGGTTTGTGAAAAGAACACACATGCAATGACACTAGTGGATCCATATGTGGTTTATGAAAAGAACACACATACAATGACTCTAGATGTGGTTAATGAAAAGAACACACATGCAATGACACTGGTGGATCCATATGTGGTCTATGAAAAGAAAAGACATGCAATGACACTGGTAGATCCATATGTGGTCTATGAAAAGAACAGACATTCAATGACTCTAGTGGATCCTTGTGTGGTTTGTGAAAAGAACAGACATGCAATGACTCTAGCTGTGGTCTATGAAAAGAACAGACATGCAATGACTCTGGTGGATCCTTGTGACGTTTGTGAAAAGAACAGACGTGTAATGACTCTAGATGTGGTTAATGAAAACAACACATGCAATGACACTGGTGGATCCATATGTAGTCTGTGAAAAGAACATACATGCAATGACTCTAGCTGTGGTTAATGAAGCGAACACACATGCAATGACACTGATGGATCCATATGTGGTTTGTGAAAAGGACACACATGAAATGACTCTACCTATGGTTAATGAAAATAACACACACGCAATGACACATGTGGATCCATATGTGGTTTGTGAAATTAACACACATGCAATGACACTGGTGGATCCATATGTGGTTTGTGAAAAGAACACACATGCAATGACACTGGTGGATCCATATGTGGTTTGTGAAAATAACACACATGCAATGACACTGGTGGATCCATATGTGGTTTGGGAAAAGAACACACATGCAATGACGCTGGTGGATCCATATGTGGTATGTGAAAAGAACACACATGAAATGACACTGGTGGATCCAGGTGTGGTCTGTGAAAAGAACAGACATGCAATGACTCTGCTGGATCCTTATACGGTTTGTGAAAAGAACAGTCATGCAACGACTCTAGCTGTGGTCTATGAAAAGAACAGACATGCAATGACTCTGGTGGATGCTTGTGTGGTTTGTGAAAAGAACAGACATGAAATGACTCTAGCTGTGGTCTATGAAAAGAACACACATACAATGACTCTGGTGGATCCTTGTGTGGTTTGTGAAAAAAATAGACGTGCAATGACTCTAGCTGTGGTTAATGAAAAGAACACACATGCAATGACACTGGTGGATCCATATGTAGTCTGTGAAAAGAACATACATGCAATGACTCTAGCCGTGGTTAATGAAAAGAACACACATGCAATGACACTGGTGGATCCATATGTGGTTTGTGAAAAGAACAACTGTGGTTAATGAAAAGAACACACATGAAATGACACATGTGGATCCATATGTGGTTTGTGAAAGGAACACAAATGCAGTGACACTTTGGATCCATATGTGGTTTGTGAAAAGAACACACATGCAATGACACTGGTGGATCCATATGTGGTTTTTGAAAAGAACACACATGAAATTTCTCTAGTTGTGGTTAATGAAAAGAACACACATGCAATGACACATGTGGATCCATATGTGGTTTGTGAAAGGAACACACATGCAATGACACTTGTGAATCCATATGTGGTTATGAAAAGAACACACATGCAATGACACTAGTGGATCCATATGTGGTTTGTGAAAATAACACACATGCAATGACACTGGTGGATCCATATGTGGTTTGTGAAGAGAACACACATGCAATGACCCTGGTGGATCCATATGTGTTTTGTGAAAAGAACACACATGAAATGACATTGGTGGATCCATATGTGGTCTATGAAAAGAACATACATGCAATGACTCTAGTGGATCCTTGTGTGGTTTGTGAAAAGAACAGACATGCAATGACTATTTGTGGTCTATGAAAAGAACAGACATGCAATGACTCTGGTGGATACTTGTGTGGTTTGTGAAAAGAATAAACATGCAATGACTCTAGCTATGCTCTATGAAAAGAACATACATGCAATGACTCAGGTGGATCCTTGTGTGGTTTGTGAAAAGAACAGACATGCAATGACTCTAGCTGTGGTTAATGAAAAGAACACACATGCAATGACACTAGTGGATCCATATGAGGTTAGTGAAAAGAACATACATGCAATGACTCCAGCTATGGTTAATGAAAAGAACACACCTGAAATGACTCTTGTTGTGGTTAATGAAAAGAACACACATGCAATGACACATGTGCATCCATATGTGGTTTGTGAAAGGAACACACATGCAATGAAACTGTGGATCCATATGTGGTTTGTGAAAAGAACACACATGCAATGACACTGGTGGATCCATATGTGGTTTGTAAAAATAACACACATGAAATGACACTGGTGGATCCATATGTGGTTTGTGAAAATAACACACATGCTATGACACTGGTGGATCCATATGTGGTTTGTGAAAAGAACACACATGCAATGACACTGGTGGATCCATATGTGGTTTGTGGAAAGAACACACATAAAATGACACTGGTGGATCCTTATGTGGTCTATGAAAATAACAAATATGTAATGACTCTGGTGGATCCTTTTGTGGTTTGTGAAAAGAATAGACATACAATGACTCTAGCTATAGTCTATGAAAAGAATAGACATGCAATGACTCTGGTGGATGCTTGTCTGGTTTGTGAAAAGAACAGACATGCAATGACTCTAGCTGTGGTTAATGAAAAGAACACACATGCAATGACACTGGTGGATCCATATGTGGCCTGTGAAAATAACAGACATACAATGACTCTAGCTATGGTTAATGAAAAGAACACACATGCAATGACACTGGTGGATCCATATGTGGTTTGTGAAAAGAACACTCATGAAATGACTCTAGCCGTGGTTAATGAAAAGAACACACATGTAATGACACATGTGGATCCATATGTGGTTTGTAAAAGGAACACACATGCAATAACACTGATGGATCCATATGTGGTTTGTGAAAAGAACACACATGCAATGACACTGGTGGATCCATATGTGGTTTGTGAAAATAACACACATGCAATGACACTGGTTGATCCATATGTGGTTTGTGAAAACAACACACATGCAATGACACTGGTGGATCCATATGTGGTTTGTGAAAAGAACACACATGAAATGACACTGGTGGATCCATATGTGGTCTATGAAAGGAACAGACATGCAATGACTCTAGCTGTGGTTAATGAAAAGAACACACATGCAATGACACTAGTGGATCCATATGTGGTTTGTGAAAAGAACACACATGAAATGACTCTAGATGTGGTTAATGAAAAGAACGCACATGCAATGACACATGTGGATCCATATGTAGTTTGTGAAAGGAACACACATGCAATGACACTGGTGGATCCATATGTGGTTTGTGAAAAGAACACTCATGCAATGACATTGGTGGATCCATATGTGGTTTGTGAAAATAACACACATGCAATGACACATGAGGATCCATATGTGGTTTGTGAAAAGAACACACATGCAATGACACTGGTGGATCCATATGAGGTTTGTGAATAGAACACACATGCAATGACTCTAGTTGTGGTTAATGAAAAGAACGCACATGCAATGACACTGGTGGATCCATATGTGGTATGTGAAAAGAACAGACATGCAATGACTCGAGCTGTGGTTTGTCAAAAGAACACACATCAAGTGACATAGGTGCATCCATATGTGGTTTGTGGAAAGAACAAACATGCAATGACACTAGTTGTGGTTTGTGAAAAAAAAACATCCAATCACACTGGTAGATCCATTTGTGGTTTGTGAAAAGAACAACCATGCAATGACTCTAGCTGTGGTGAATGAAAAGAACACACATGCAATGACACTAGTGGATACAAATGTTGTTTGTGGAAAGAACAGACATGCAATGACTCTAGCTGTGGTTAATGAAAAGAACATACATGCAATGACTCTGATGGATCCATATGTGGTTTGTGAAAAGAACACACATGCAATGAACTGGGTGTGATTCATGAAAAGAACACACATCCAATGACACTAGTGGATCCATATATGGTTTGTGAAAATAACACACATGCAATGACTCTGGTGGATCCATATGTGGTCTATGAAAAGAACAGACATGCAATGACACTAGTTGTGGTTAATGAAAAGAACACACATGCAATGACACTAGGGGATCCATATGTGGTTAATGAAAAGAACACACATGCAATGACTCTAGTTGTGGTTAATGAAAAGAACACACATGCAATGACACTAGTGGGTCCATATGTGGTTTGTGAAAAGTACACACATGCAATGACACTGGTGGATCCATATGTGGTTTGTGAAAAGAACAGCTCGATGACACTAGTGGTTCCATATGTAGTTTGTGAAAAGAACAGACATGCAATGACACTGGTGGATCCATATGTGGTCTATGAAAAGAACAGACATGCAATGACTCTGGTGGATCCTTGTGTGGTTTGTGAAAAGAACAGACATGCAATGACTATAGGTGTGGTTTATGAAAAGAATAGGCATGTAATGACTCTGGTGGATCCTTGTGTGGTTTGTGAAAAGAATAGACATGCAATGACTCTAGCTGTGGTTAATGAAAAGAACACACATGCAATGACACTGGTGGGTCCATATGTGGTATGGAAAAGAACAGACATGCAATGACTCTAGATGTGGTTAATGAAAAGAACACACATGCAATGACACTAGTGGATCCATATGTGGTTTGTGAAAAGAACACACATAAAATGACTCTAGCTGTGGTTAATGAAAAGAACACACATGCAATGACACATGTGGATCCATATGTGGTTTTTGAAAGGAACACACATGCAATGACCCTAGTGGACCCATATGTGGTTTGTGAAAAGAACACACATGCAATGACTGATGGGTTCGTAGCATGGAAAACAAAAAAATTCTACCGCAAGAACGAACAAAACCCAGATCTAATCTAGATAAAAGCCAAGATCTAATCTATTAGACATGTGCAACGAGATAGATCTATACTAACCTCAGAGAACCGAAAGCGTTCACGAGATTAGATCTCGGGGTTGATGTATTCGATCACTTGCCGATCTCAAGATCATGTTGAAGATCCTTCGGCGCCCAGCGTTCGGCGCTTCCATGATCGGTCACGTCTTGAGTCAGCGACCTTCCTCTCCCGTTCCAAATGAGCAGCAGAGGTAGTAGATCTTCTCCACGGAATCCCAGCAGACGACGGTGTGGTGGTGGTGGTGGAGTAGAGAATTCTGAGGCTTCGCCTAAGCCGGAGCGAGAGGAAGGAGGAGGAGAGAGGCGGCTAGGGTTTGTTATGGGAGAGAGCTAGGGGGTGGCGCCCCCTCCCCTCTATTGAAAGGAGGGAGGCGCCATGGGAGGGGGAGTCCTAGTAGGACTCCCCTCCCTCCTTGGCCGGCGGATTGGGAGGGGGGAGGAATCCTCCTCCCCCACGAATCCGTGTCTTGCCCCACAAAGACTCCTTGATCCTTTCTTGGTTTTCAAGCAAACTCCAAGAAATCTACTAGAACCTTCCGAACATTCAAACCTTCTAGAATCCCCATACAAATACTCAGACATTTCCTAACTTAGAAAATGATCCCCAATATATGAATCTTATTCTCCGGATAATTCGGATCTCCTCGTGATGTCCCGGATCCAATCCGAGACTCAACAACATTCGGTCTCCAACGCATATTCCATATCTATTTAAAACAACTTGAACCTTATGTGTCACCCTACGGTTCGTGAATATGCGAACATGATGAAGACACTTCTCCGATCAATAACCATCAGGGATCCGGAGATCCATAACGGCTCCCACATACTCAACGATGACTTCGTGATTGATAGAACCATTAACATACGAAACCAATTCCCTTTGTCACACGATATTCTACTTATCCGAGGTTTGATCGTCGGTATCTCCATACCTAGTTCTACCTCACATCGATAAGTACTCTTTACTTTCCGTGATATGTCATCCCTTGTGACCTAGTCACATGCTTGCAAGCTAACTAGATGACATTCCACCGAGAGGGCCCAGAGCATATCTATCCGTCATATGGATGGACAAATCCCAATCTTGGTCCATGCGCTTCAACACATACTTTCAGAATACCGGTGACACCTTTATAACCACCCGATTCTGAAGCAGCGTTTGATGTCATCAAAGTACCCATCCGGTGATGGTGATTAACATAACCTCATGGTCGAAGGATTAGGTTACTATGCATTTGAAAAGCTTGTAGCAAAACGAACTTAATGACTTGATCTTATGCTATGCTTACTATGGGTGTGTATCCATCACATCATTCTCCTAATGATATGATCTTGTTATTAACGACATCTAATGTCCATGATCAGGAAACCATGATCATCCATTAATCAACAAGCTAGTTTAACAAGAGGCTTACTAGGGACTCTTTTATGTTTACAAAACACACAAGTATTAATGTTTCCTGTTAATACAATTATAGCATGGGATGTAAACATTTATCATAAACATAAAGATATAATAATAACCACTTTATTATTGCCTCTTGGGCATATCTCCAACAGTCTCCCACTTGCACTAGAGTCAATAATCTAGGTAAAAACTTGTGCATTCAACACCTATGGCTTTCTGGTGTTGTATAGACACTATTGCTAGTGGTAAACATAATCTTCGGATCTGACATTTCCAGGTCCGTGTGTATTTGCATGTCCTTGCGTCTCTACGTATTACTCATTCTCCAATGAGATGGCATTGTATAAATTTGGTCCTTTGGTGAGACCTTTAGTTCCTTGGGATTAAATCATGTTGATACAATTGTCGTACAATGTATCTTCATAGTATTATCCCGCTATGAACCACACCTAGTTTGATAACAAACTACTTGATGCAAATGCCCTCATTTGCTGCTACAATAGTAGTCATATACTTAGCCTTTTGTTGTAGTATCTGTCACAATGTTTTAACTTTGGTACTCAACCAAATCCATTATGGAACTTCCTTTCCATTACATTGTGCCACCCATAGTTTAAATTGAGATAAACTTAATTTGTGACAAAACTAGTATCAATGTAACAATTTACAATGAACTATTTGTCACCACTATATAAATAATATATTCTTAGTTCTTCCAAAGATCATATGAATATCCCTACTATTGTCCAATGATCATCTTATGAGTCATTCTGGTATATGCTCATAACATTTAGAGCATAGGACATATCTGGATGTGTACATCTCAAAGAATGATTGATCAAAATATTCTTGTGATTTCACCAAGTGTCAAAACACTTGAATCTTGTGTCAACACACTTGAATCTTGATTCAGTCCTTTCCGTGCGTCAAGAACCTTTCTTGTTGTTTCCATATTGAACTTATTCAACATCTTATCTATGTACATTTGGCAAAACCATATTAGCGCCTCAATCTATCCATATAGACATTGATGCCTAATTCTTGGGTTATGCCTAAGTCTTTCATAGAAATGAAATTCTTAACCTGTGTCAATAAAAGATACATCATTTCTAATCAACAATGTGTCTTTCACATAATGTATTAGAAATATGTCTTAGCTCCACTTAATTTCTTGCAAAATGCAAACATCTTCATCGTCTCATGAAATTAAACCTTTTAACGGTTTCATCACGGCGAAGATTCCAACTTCGTGATGCTCACTTCAACCATTGAAGTTTTGCATACTCTTTTAGCATCCTTTGAATTAACAAAACCCTTTGGATCGTGTCATGGACACATCCTAGGTAACCATTCTATTAGAAGAACTTGTTTTGTTTGTTCAACTACCATATACCAAAATATATGTAGTGGTTGCTACATTAATCCGTCCAGACTAAATATCGCTATGAAAGATCAAATTTTATCATAATCAATTCCTTGAACATTGTCGTAAACTCTTTCCGACATGTCGACTATTTCATAGATGTGAAACATCCATGTCTATTTCTTTATAGTTCCATATACGACTGTAAGGTCTTGCACCTTTCCAGAGGGTCTTTCAAATTCAAAGCTTGATTTCTCGTGTATGGAATTATCACGGATTTTATGGCTTCAAGCCACTTAACGAAGTCAGGGCCCATCATTGCTTCTTTGCATGTAGTCAGTTCATCATTGTCAAACAACAATGATTTAACTCTCAAATCTTGGCATTTGATTACTTACCCGACCTACTTGGTTCAATAGTACCTTAGATCTTCGTGACCACAACCTTTGAGGCACGTGAGCCATGAGCATTGTTGCTGCCTCCGGGACACTTACCGATGCTGCGCAACTCAGCACATATTAGCCAAGGTTCAACAACCTTGTCAAAGTTCTATTGTCCTCCCACTTGACTTTTCACCAAAAATTCCTTCTCAAGAAACTCGACATTCTAAGTGAAAAACACTTTTGTCTTCAGTGTTATGGAGGAATACCCAATGGTTATTCGAAATAACCTACAAAGACATGCTCATCCGACTTTGGTTGTAAACATTTTACTTATGCCTAGCATACCAAAAATTTAAGAAAGGACAACCTGGGTTTTATCCCAAACCATGACTTATATGGTGTCATTTCAACGGATCATGATGGAGCTCTTTTCAGTGTAAAAGCGGTAGTCACTAAAGCTTTAATCTTTAAAATATAATGGTAGTTTTATAAATGACACCTTTGATCTTACCATGTCAAACAAGGTTTCATTACATATCTCGAACACTCCATACTCCTATGGTGTTTTGGGAAATGCAAATCCATGGAACGATTCCTCAAATCTTAGGTGTTTTGCTAAACTTGTAACTCAAACATCTTTCTTTATGATCCAATCATAAATTTTTTTATTTTCTTGTTACAATGATTTTCCACTTCATCTTGAAAGTCTTTGAACATTTTTCAAATGTTTCATACTTCTTCCTTATTGAGTAAGTATATTCATATACTCACTCAAATCTTCGGAGAAAGCATATGAAGTTGAAATCCATCGCTTACTCACACATAATGGACTATATACATCAATATGTACAAATTCCAATCAGTTAGTCGTCCGTTCCTCTTTTGGCCTACGAACCAAGTTTTAATTATCTCCAGGAAAGTATCACAAGCGTCATTTGATCAAAATCAAAGACTCCAAAAATCCATCAACATGGAGTTTCTTCATGTATCCCTATCAATATAATTTAAACGGCGATGTCACTTCGCAAGTGATCTTTCAATTATTTGTCTTGCGACATGTTAGCATTAGTTTTATGGTCGTTATTTCTCCAACCAGACTTGTATATCATCCATCTATTATGGAATACGGTAATTATTTGAACAACCTTTTGTCGTCATAATACCTTATCAAAATAACAATTATTGAAACAAATCTTGAAGGCAATCTTTGATGTTAACGAGCAACACAACAACCCTTTGTTTGTTTTCGATGAACATCATCACATATTCTCTTGCTAGTTACTTAGGCCATTGCAGTTCATGAATTGTGTTGTCCTGTATGACACTTCATACCAACCAATTCGGTATCCAATACCGCAGAACCACATTGTTTAACAACCAAGGAATACAGCCATAACATGTATCTTCTATATACCTAAGTTGGATATCTCCAATATTTTCTTTTCTGCCAAATATTTTATAGATTCTCTTTCAACAATTCCTTTTCTTTTAAAAGAATCTATCAACATCAATACTGGTGTCATTCACATGACACATAGTACAAAGTGTGTATAGTCAAATACTAATACCTTTGAACTTGCACTTTGAAGTGGATCACCTTCATCAAATGTTTGGCATTCTTTCAAAATTCCATTCTTTAGTAATCTTTTAGTGTAGTAAACATTTTACTTACATCTCCTATTCATCCTTATCATGACAATTTTCATGATCAAGCTGCTATAGCTTATAAAGGTGAATTGCGAGGATAATGTTTCTTTTCCAAAACCTTTTGGAGGATTAGGACGACTAGCGTCTCCAACCTTCACAAATTCTCATCAAATATGAGGACATATACTCTATCATGTTGTAACCAATACATTGTTTTAGATATCGCAATACCTTTCACATATGATGGTTTTTGAAACATTGCTTTCAGCTCTTAGATAAACTTGATATTAAAAAACAATCTTTTTGAGTATCAAGAATCATGGAGGCAAACATGATACATTAGATACTAACACTAGAATTGTTACTCTTGATTTAATACTGTTTATTAAACTTCAGAGAGTAAACGGAGTTTGCTGAAAGTTTGCAACATGACTTTTAAACTTTAGATTGACACTCAAAACAATACGATACCAGTTCGTAAAGAAAATATCCAGAATTTCTATAGTTCCACTATCTCAACTATAACTAAGCGTAAGGTGGTGAACGGATGCCAATGACTATAACAAACTATGCAAATTCACTTTGATTGTGTTTATGATAAATTGAGTTTAACTAATCCAAATTACAAATGAACTCCCACTCAAAACAACATCCCTCGAGTTGTTTTAGTGATTACACGAACCAAATCCACTACACCAAGTCCGATCATCACGTGAGATGATGTAGCTTTAAAGGCGAACAATCAACATGTTCATCATATCATCCATATGACTCATGCTTTACCTTTCGGTATTCCGTGTTCCGAGACCATGTTTGTACATGCTAGGCTCGTCAAGGTTAACCTTAGTATCCGCATGTGCAAATCTGGCTTGCACCCGTCATATGCACACGTAGAATCTATCACACCCGATCATCATGAGATGCTTCGAAACGACGAGTCTTAGCAACGGTGCCTACTAAGGACGAACACTTTATTACTTGATATTTAGTGAGAGGGATCATCTTATAATGCTACCGTCGCGATCTAAGCAATACAAGATGCATAAATGATTAACATTACAGGCAATTCATAATTAGTGTGATATGATATGGCCCTTTCTTCTTATGCCTTTGATCTCCATCTCCAAAGCACGGACATGATCTCCATCATCACCAGCATTGCGTCAAGGTCAGTGGCGCCGCTTCATGGTTGTCCATCATCACTAGCAACTATTACAACTACTTGGAATAAAGCTATTACAAGATGAATAGACACGCAGGTCTTAACAGAATTAAAGACAACCATTAGGCTCCTGCCGGTTGCCATATTACAACAAGGATCATTGCATACATCAAATATAATCACAATCCCATGATGGACATATCACATCACAAAACCCCTGCAAAAACAAGTTAGACGCCTCTAATTTTCTTTGCATGTTTTACGTGGTTTGGGGCTTTCGAATAAGAACGGATCTTACCTATGAAACTGAACCACAACATTGATACAAGTGCTATCAAGTGCAAAGTGTAGATTGGATCTATACTATGATGGGAGAGACAGACACCCGCAAAGCCACTTGTGCAATACGAGTTGCACGTCAAGCGTGGAGCAAGTCTCATGTGCGATGACATGTAAGGTTAGCCGAGCTTCATCCCACCATACCGCAAGATGCAAAGTACACAAAGCAAAAGACGGCACGAGCACCAACGCCCACAAAACCATTGTGTTCTACTCGTGCAACAGATCTACGCATAGACACGGCTCTGATACCACTGATGGGTTCATAGCATGGAAAACGAAAATTTTCTACCGCAAGAACGAACAAAACCCAGATCTAATCTAGATAAAAGCTAAGATCTAATCTATTAGACATGTGCAACGAGATAGATCTGTACTAACCCTCGTAGAACCGAAAGCGTTACGAGATTAGATCTCGGGGTTGATGTAGTCGATCACTTGCCGATCTCAAGATCGTGTGGAAGATCCTTCCGGCGCCGCGTTCCGGCAGCGCTTCCGCAGTCGGTCACACGTCCGGAGTCGAAGCAGACCTTCCTCTCCCCGTTCTAGCGAGCAGCGGAGGTAGTAGATCTTCTCCACGGAATCCCAGCAGCACGACGGTGTGGTGGTGGTGGTGGAGTAGATAATTCTGCAGGGCTTCGCCTAAGCCGGAGCAGAGCGAAGGAGGAGGAGAGAGGCGGGAGCTAGGGTTTGTTATGGGAGAGTGCTAGGGGGTGGCGCCCCCTCCCCTCTATTTAAAGGAGGGAGGCGCCATGGGAGGGGGAGTCCTAGTAGAACTCCCCTCCCTCCTTGGCCGACGGATTGGGTGGGGGGGAGGAATCCTCCTCCCCCACGAATCCATGTCTTGCCCCACAAAGACTCCTTGATCCTTTCTTGGTTTTCAAGCAAACTCCAAGAAATCTACTAGAACCTTCCGGAACCTTCCGAAACCTTCTAGAATCCCCATACAAATACTCCGGAACATTTCCTAACTTAGAAAATGATCCCCAATATATGAATCTTATTCTCCGGATAATTCCGGATCTCCTCGTGATGTCCCGGATCCAATCCGAGACTCCGAACAACATTCGGTCTCCAACGCATATTCCATATCTATTTAAAACAACTTCGAACCTTAAGTGTGTCACCCTACGGTTCGTGAATATGCAGACATGATGAAGACACTTCTCCGATCAATAACCATCAGCGGGATCTAGAGATCCATAACGGCTCCCACATACTCAACGATGACTTCGTGATCGATAGAACCATTAACATACGAAACCAATTCCCTTTGTCACACGATATTCTACTTATCCGAGGTTTGATCGTCGGTATCTCCATACCTAGTTCTACCTCATTACTGATAAGTACTCTTTACTCGTTCCGGTGATATGTCATCCCTTGTGACCTAGTCACATGCTTGCAAGCTAACTAGATGACATTCCACCGAGAGGGCCCAGAGCATATCTATCCGTCATATGGATGGACAAATCCCAATCTTGGTCCATGCGCTTCAACACATACTTTCAGAATACCCAGTGACACCTTTATAACCACCTAGTTACGAAGCAGTGTTTGATGTCATCAAAGTACCCATCCGGTGATGGTGATTAACATAACCTCATGGTCGAAGGATTAGGTTACTATGCATTTGAAAAGCTTGTAGCAAACCGAACTTAATGACTTGATCTTATGCTACGCTTACTATGGGTGTGTATCCATCACATCATTCTCCTAATGATATGATCTTGTTATTAACGACATCTAATGTCCATGATCAGGAAACCATGATCATCCATTAATCAACAAGCTAGTTTAACAAGAGGCTTACTAGGGACTCTTTTATGTTTACAAAACACACAAGTATTAATGTTTCCTGTTAATACAATTATAGCATGGGATGTAAACATTTATCATAAACATAAAGATATAATAATAACCACTTTATTATTGCCTCTTGGGCATATCTCCAACAATAACACTGGTGGATCCATATGTGGTTTGTGAAAATAACACACATGCAATGACACTAGTGGATCCATATGTGGTTTGTGAAAATAACACACATGCAATGACACTGGTGGATCCATATGTGGTATGTGAAAAGAACACACATGAAATGATGCTAGTGGATCCATATGTGGTTTGTGAAAAGAACACACATGAAATGACACTGGTGGATCCATATGTGGTCTATGAAAAGAACAGACATGCAATGACTCTGGTGGATCCTTGGGCAGTTTGTGAAAAGAACAGTCATGCAATGACTCTAGCTGTGGTCTATGAAAAGAACAGACATGCAATGACTCTAGTGGATCCTTGTGCAGTTTGTGAAAAGAACACACATGCAATGACACTGGTGGATCCATATGTGGTTTGTGAAAATAACACACATGAAATGACACTGGTGGATCCATATGTGTTCTATGAAAAGAACAGACATGCAATGACTCTGGTGGATCCTTGTGTGGTTTGTGAAAAGAACAGACAGGCAATGAATGTAGCAGTGATCTATGAAAAGAATAGACATGCAATGACTCTGGTGGATCCTTGTGTGGTTTGTGAAAAGAATAGACATGCAATGACCCTAGCTATGGTCTATGAAAAGAACAGACATGCAATGACTCTCATGGATCCTTGTGTGGTCTGTGAAAATAATAGACATGCAATGACTCTAGCTGTGGTTACTGAAAAGAACACACATGCAATGACACTAGTGGATCCATATGTGGTTTGTGATAATAACACACATGAAATGACTCTAGCTGTGGTTAATGAAAAGAACACATGCTATGACACAGGTGGATCCATATGTGGTTTGTAAAAAGAACACACATGAAATGACACTAGTGGATCCATATGTCGTTATTGAAAAGAACACACATGCAATGACACTGGTGGATCCATATGTGGTTTGTGAAAACAACACACATGCAATCACACTGGTGGATCCATATGTGGTTTGTGAAAAGAACAGACATGCAATGACTCTAGCTGTGGTTAATGAAAAGAACACTCATGCAATGACACTAGTGGATACATATGTTGTTTGTGGAAAGAACAGACAGGCAATGACTCTAGCTGTGGTTAATTAAAAGAACACACATGCAATGACTCTAGCTGTGGTTTGTGAAAAGAACACACATGCAATCACACTGGTGGATCCATATGTGGTTTTTGAGAAGAACACACATCCAATGACACTGGTGGATCCATATGTGGTTTGTGAGAAGAACACACATCCAATGACACTGGGTGTGGTTCATGAAAAGAACACACATCCAATGACACTGGTGGATCCTTATGTGGTTTGTGAAAAGAACACACATGCAATGACTCTTGCTATGGTTTGTGAAAAGAAAACACATGCAATCGCACTGGTGGATCCATATGTGGTTTGTGAGAAGAACACACATCCAATGCCACTAGTGGATCCATGTGTGGTTTGTGAAAGAACATACATGCACTGACTCTTGGTTTGGTTCATTAAAAGAACACACATCCAATGACACTGGTGGATCCTTATGTGGTTTGTGAAAAGAACACACATGCAATGACTCTGGTGGATCCACATGTGGTTTGTGAAAATAACACACATTTCAATGACACTGGTGGATCCATATGTGGTTTGTGAAAAGAACACACATTTCAATGACTCTGGTGGATCCATATGTGGTTTGTGAGAAGAACACACATGCAATGACTCTAGTTGTGGTTAATGAAAAGAACAAAGATGCAATGACTCTAGCGGTGGTTTATTGAAAGAACACACATGCAATGACTCTGGTGGATCCATATCTGATTTGTGAAAAGAACAAACATTCAATGACACTGGTGGATCCATATGTGGTTCATGAAAAGAACACACATGCAATGACACTGGTGGATCGACATGTGGTTTCTGAAAAGAACACACATGCAATGACACTGGTGGATCCATGTGGTTTATGACAATAACACACATGCAATGAACTCTAGTGGTTCCATGTGGTTTATGAGAAGAACACACATCCAATGAACTCTAGTGGATCTATCTTGGCATAATTTGATGTATGCCATGATGTATTTCATTATACAAGACACTCACTTTCCATTTTTATACTACTTAGTTTTGCCCTTTGTTTTTTGATACTACTAAGTTTTGCCCCCCTCTCTCTTTCGTAGAAGCCCAAACTTGTCCTCACTCTGTCTGCTACGCCCTGATGGGTTGTCACAGTTGTCACGCGGATCGTGCACACCACCGTTGATTCTGTGTGATCCAACGAGGATCGTTGCACATGTCGTGCCCTTCACAGTACAGCGTGAGACAGCACGGACGTCTCCCTCAGCGAGACTTCTACAAGAAGGAACACGAAGCCGTCCATGGAAAAAGTCGTCGACTGGTCATGTCATGTTTAATCAAGTCTAAAAAGCCTACTACTGCTACTACTGCACCACAACACATGCGTCATCGAGTGCACGGTCGTCGAGAGGTGCTGCAATTTATTGCCACTTGATTTTAATAAGACATATCCCTTTTTTACGCAGCGGCTCTCAATCTCACTTCCAACTGGGCCCCACCATAAGAAACTTCCACGCGCTAGCCGGAGGCCGAAGAGCTGAGCTTGACGAGACCTAACGTCTCCGCCTTCATCAAGTCACTCCCAGTCATCAACACATCCCTCTACCCGATCTAGCACAACCCCACAAATCTCGCCGTACAACCACCTACCTTCCCCTCTACATTTCCCCTTTTAATTATCGCCAATTTTATGGCAGTGTCAAACTTCGTACATAGAAATTGTGTATGCTCCCTTTGCATGAGGCTCAATACAGAACTGCCATGCATGGCCCGGGAAAACACGTGACAGCGTGCACGGTTAGGTGCATGGTGAGGTGCAGGTAGCGTTACGCAGTGGTGCAATGAAATGTGCCTTGCTTCCATTCACCTTAACTATAGAGCCCCTCTCCACACACCCACTCTCACTCTCACTCACTCTCCTCATGCAACCCTCTCCACTGTCCCACCAGCATCTGCAAACTCTCGAGAAAACCCCGTCCATGCCGGCGATGGCGGGGGAGGATACGGTGGCCATCGTCGCCTCCGAGGCCACCGAAGAGGAGGCCCCCGTCTCCTCGCTAGTCCCCCTCGACACGTTGAAAGCAGCTGTCGTCCCCGTCCAGGCCCCCGTCAAGGCATCAATGGCAGCCACCGTTCCCGTCCAGGCCCCCGTCCCTGCTACCGTCGTAGCCGTCGGTGAGGAGCCCCCCGCCGGCGAGGAGGCTCCCGCCGGTCACGAGCATATCCAACTCTTTAGGGACCCCTACGATCTAGATGAGTACATCGCTCCGGTGAACCCCTACGACACCGGCATCAACGACCCATGGTCGGAGGTAACTAGGGTTTGCTCCCCTCCCCTGGTTCTTCTCTCGTTCCCATCGTTGGATGCTAGATCTTGGTTTATTAGGATTCGCTTGTTTGCATTTCGATTGATCGATCTTGTTACATCATCTACTCCCCCATTTTCCTTTTCTTCCAATAGGTTTACGGCAGCGACATCTGCAGCGATGACGAGTCCAGGCACACCAAGACTCATCAGGTGCTGAGGAGGCTGCATGACGGCCAGTACGACGCCTTCTTCGCTGGCGGTGTCTATAGTTTCCCCTTCTGCAGGATGAGTCTCGCCGACACCGACTTCAACTGCGTCGTGATGCATGTAGAGGGCCCGAGGTCCAGCATCCCCAGTGTCGGCCATACCATGAACGTCAACGCCTACATCGCTGAACGCCAGGCTCTCGGCATTCACCTCCGAAACCTCCAACAGGTGGCCATCGAAGAGGGTCGCATGCCTCCAATCAAGCCCAAGGCCCCCAAGATCAAGGGACTGGGCAGCAAGAAGTGGAGGAAGCGCTAGACGGAGGAGGCGGAGGCACAAGCGCATGCAAGGAGGGGTTGAACGTGTCTACTGCTGCTGCTAAGCAGCTTCTTTTGATTTTCTATATTTTGCATCCTATTCCTGCATGCAAGGAAGGGGTTGAATGTATCGAACCTCGTTAAGCAACCTACTTTCTATCGCTATATCCTATTTAGCTGCGCACAGCTATATCTACATTTGTTTTGTTTCCTGAATGAATGTATTCTGCCTGGTGTGATTTGTTGCTCTAGATTTTCTACCAGATCGGAGGCAAAAAGAGGTCCAAAAGGGAACGAATTATCAAAGAGAGAATCTTCTCTAGATTTGCTACCAATTTGGGGAAAATGAAACATATTTGTTTAGCAAGAGAGGAAAAGGTACTCTTTCAAACTGCCAGTTAACGAGCTACCATCTTGACAAGCTACAAGACACATACAGAAACGTAACACAATGAAGTAAAATTTATTTTACTACTCTCACTTGAGGCGCTAGACATCTTGACAAGCTAACCGAGTTCCACAAAATAGAAACATAACACAAAGGAGTAAAATTTAATTCACTTCTCATCAGACCACTTGAGGCGCTTGCCATCGTTCCTAGGCAACCAACTGCAATCATTCCAGGTGGACCTTACATTATTGGCACTCCACAACTCATGAAATGCAATTTCGTCCCACCTAGGATCTGACTTGGCTTCCCTATCTTCAGCATCCTGCATCACAATTAGCGGTGCATCACAGGCCTGATTGTTGCCGCTAGAAGATGCTGCCTCTCTATTTGCTGCTTCAGCTGCAGCCTCTCTGTCAGCTGCTTCAGCTTCAGCTTCAAGCTCTCCGTCAGCTGCTTCTGCAGCCTCTCTATCAGCTGCTTCAGATGCAGCCATTTTATTTGCATATGCAGCTTCAAACTCAGCTATTCTGCATTTTCTACAAAGGGCTCCCCTAAGCTCGTCTTCCCTCTTGCAAATAGGGCAAAACACGAGGTAACATAGAAAGAAATGGATCTTCTTGTACAGCTGGTAGGTCACGTAAGCATCTATGGCTACATACTTCAGGTTTATATCAGACAACGGCCACTCCTCCCAGAAATCATGCCTATCCGTAGGGAAATCTGCCTTCATTCTGTCGTACGACTCATCGAGGATTCTAGTTTCTAGTGTAGCCATTCCATCCTTCCTCGAGCCCCTATGATCTTGACAGGACTCTGAATATCGATCCAGTTGTGCGCAGGAATTGTAGTTCCCTCTTGATGAAATTTCAAAAAATCAGTTGTATTGTTGACAGTGCAGAAAACAATTCCTTTTTCTACAAGGAATTGGTGGAGCGTCGGACAATTCCTGTCAGTCCTGAAAGTATGTAGTTTGTCATCACCAAAATTTGTAACTACAAATATTTTGTCAATGCAATATCATCATCTAAATATAATTTTAAAAAGTTTATTAAATGCAAGATCAAGACTCTCAACGTTGTCTTGGCATAATTTATTTGGTCCTAAATAAAATTCAATAGTTGCAAGATGAGCAAATGGATAAAGAACAAGAGGAGAAAACCCTAAAAGTGGTTAACTACAGAGAGAAGATCTACAAACCGGGAGAAGTGGTAGACGAGGACGTGTTTCCTCATGGCCAGTTGAACAACGGTGACTTCACTCCCTTCATATGGGTCCTCCGGGGTGTACTCGAGGTCCAATCCCACAAACTTGCCCTCGTCTTTCTCAAGCAAACCCTCGTACATCCTCAGAACTCGAAACACTGTCTCCTCCTTGTTGGTGTAGACGATGTCTATCTTCTTATTGTGATGAGTAGTGAAGCTTGTCTCTAGAGTGCGACGACCTTCCATGGCGTCAAGGAGAAGACGGGAAAAAGACAGATGACAGGAAGAAGAACAAGAGTGGTTTCTGCGAGACAGGGGAACGGTGGAACCGTCAATGCATTTCTAAGGTAGTGGTTAACGACGGGGACAGAAGTCCAAAGGAGAGACGCATGGCAGTGGTCGTTCCAGCTTCTGAGTAAACAAAAAACAATTATAACGACGATATATGTGCCCTGTTTTATCACGTCAATACACTATACTGGTCGTGTTGTCCTATCCACTGTGCCAGCACTACAAGCCTACGTGACAGCCACCACGCCTAAGAGACGGGAGCGAGATAACAGCGAGAACTAACAGGGGGCCCAACTTGACGGCCGTTAGCCTGATATTGTTTATTGAAACGTAAAGTTGAATTCGTGCCGAAAAAGACCCTCTGAGTATTTGACATGCCAACTGTAGTCATCGCGGCTGATTATAGGCAACTTGGGTACCACGTTGCCTGGGCGCCCCAACTTCCGGGCCGCAAAATGATATTCTCTACACCCGTGATACGTCCATTTTGTATCACTATTCTATATCATAATTTACTATTATTCATCGATATATTTCATATTAAGAGATGATACTTATGTTATTTCATCTATGTTTGCATGGTTGATGACTTTTGGAGGATGGACCGCTGAAGTCAGGATTCTGAAGGAAAAGGCACAGTTTGGAGGCGAAATTCGCGAAGATCAGAAAATCCCAGAAAATATACGGAAAATCATATTTTTCTAGAAGACGAAGGATGCCAGAAGGGGGAGCGGAGATGGGCCACAGGGGGCCCAAACCACCCCCTGGCGTGGGCCACCCTAGGTCGCGCCACCAGGTGGTGTGGCCACCCTGGCCCACCTCTGGCTCTGCTCTTTGGCGTATATAATCCTCCCGAAACCCTAAGACTCGGGGAGCGATCACAGAAAGATTCCGCCGCCTTTGCGAGGAAAACTGCAGAGAGAGAAAGAGCTCCCCGGCAGGCAGAAATCTGCCGGGAAAATTCCTTCCCGAAGAGGGGAGATCGTCGCCATTAACACCGTCATTAAGCTGGACTTCATCGGGATCATCATCTGCATCATCATCTCCACCAGCACCATCATCACCACTCCATACCGCTGTAACAATTGGGTTGAATCTTGCATAGTTCTTAGGGGAAACTTTCCCGGTGTTGATTACTTGTTGTAGTTGATGCTATTGAGTGGAACCATTGAATTATCGTTCATGTTCAGATTGTTACTTATCATTATTTCATCTCTGATCTTGATCCATATGATGTCTTGTGAGTAGTTCGTTAGTTCTTGAGGACATGGGAGAAGTCATGTTGTTAGTAGTGGAATTGTGTTGAGAAAGATTCAATGGTTTGATAATTAAGTTGTGGTGTTATTCTTCTAGTGGTGTCATGTGAACGTCGACTACATGACACTTCACCTTTATGGGCCTAGGGGAATGCATTGTGTATTTAGCTACTAATCGTAGGGGTTGCCGGAGTGACAGAAACCCGAACCCCCGTTAGGAAACCTTTGCACAAGGGAGTGTAGGATCTCAGAGTTTAAAGTTGTGGTTAGGTTTCTATCTTAATTACTTTCTTGTACTTGCGATGCTTGCAGGGGTATAATCACAAGTATGTATTAGTCCTAGGAAGGTCAGTACATTAGCACAGGTTCACCCACACAATACTTATATAACTAAAGAAGATTAATCAACTATATGAAGCGATAGCACTTGACGATATTCCCATGTGTCCTCGCGAATGTTTGGTCATCTTAAGTAATACAACTAGCTTGTCCTTTGTTAAAGAAAGGATTGGGCCACTTGCTGCATTTATTATTGTTGTCTTTTATCTACTCGTACTTTATTTATCTGCATTATCAAAAACCTCTAAAAATTCGTTTACTAAGTATTTACAGAGAATTCCTGATCCAAGCCACTTGTCAACACCTTCTGCCCCTCGTTGGGTTCGACACTCTTACTTATCGAAAATACTGCGATAGACCCCCTATAATTGTGGGTCATCAACCCGCGCCACCACCATCGAGGACCTGGAGCGATGCATCCAGGGGTAGCGCGAGTCGACCCGCCACTAGATCTAGAGGTGGCAGGAACTATGGATCAACGCCTCCGGCATTCACCCGGACACGGTGATCCACTGCTTCAAGAACGCATGCCGGTACGAACCCCTGGTTGCTAAGATCAAGAATATCTTCCGGATGCTCGACAACATACCCGACCTCCTCGAGATCACCAAGCAGTACACGGAGGAGGACCAACTAGGACTCCGACGATGAGTCGGGAGGAAGACGCCGCACCAGCGGCCACGACAACGGGAGACAGCGCGACATGCGCTACAACAACACTTGCCTCACCGACAAGCGCCGCGGTGACGGGCAAGTCGACTTCGTCGCTAACGCCAATTACGGCCAACGCGACCCGAAGAACTACTTCCGTGATGGAGGAAACTACCGCGACAGTGGAAACTACCGCGCCAACAATGCGACGAGCCCGAAATTCGACCCTGCTGCCCTGCTCAACCAACCATGCGTCTACCACAGCAGGAAGAGGAAACCTGCCACCCACACCACCGTGGACTGCCATTCTCTAAAGGAGATCGAAAAGGCAAGGCGAGCAAGGGAGGACCCCAACAACAACCCACCAAGGGACAATGGCAACACCGGCAGGTTCGAAAACGATGTCGGCTTGCTACACACCTTCACCAGGCTCGGCACAAAACGTGAGAAGAAGGTGCTCGCCCGTGCAGTCGCCGTCAATGCGGTGACCCAAGTCGACATCCCCCGCTTCCTCAACTGGTCCAAGCAAAGCATTACCTGGAGTCGCCAAGATCACACGCCCAGGATCGAGTACCCAGGGCGAGTCACCCTAGTGGTCAGGCCCAAAGTGGCTGACTACTGGCTGCCCAAGACGCTGATGGACGGTGGAAGCTCCATCAACATCATGTACTTGGACATATTCAAGAGGCTCCACCACCCAGAGTCGGCAATCGAGCCGACACTCACCACTTTCCACGGCATCATCCCCGGCCGGAAGGCATACCCGATCGGCAAGGTGATGATGCCAGTCACCTTTGGCACACCAGCAAACTTCTACACCGAGCGGATCATCTTCGAGCTGGTGAACTTCCGTAGCCCCTACCACTGCGTCCTAAAGCGTCAGGCGTTCGCCAAGTTCATGGCGACCCTACATTACGCCTACAACATGATGAAGCTCCCGGGACCAAGCGGTATCATCACCGTCCACGGCGACCCCGACATGGCCGTGGAGTGCAAAGACAAAGGCGCCGAGCTCGCCGACGCTGAGCTCGCCGACGCCGTCATCGCCGTGGAAACAAATCACGCGGACAAGCTCACGAAATACACGAGCAACATCGACAAGGACGACCCCACCATCCTGAAGAAGCCAACCGCGCAAGTTCCACCTTCGAGGCGACCACGCATACCCGCACCATCGAGCTCGCCCTAGGCGACTCCAGCCAGACGGTTACCATTGGCACAAACATGAGTCCCACATAGGAAAGCGCACTCATCAGGTTCCTAGGTGAGAATCACGACATCTTCGCATGGAAGCCATCCGACATGCCCGGTGTCTCGAGGGAACTTGCTGAGCACAAACTTAACGTCGACCCCAAAGTGCGACCAGTGAAGCAGTCGTTGTGGCCCTTCAATGAAGAGCGTCGCCGAGCAATCACCGAAGAAGTGCAGTGCCTACTCACCACAGGCTTCATTCGGCTCATCAAGTACTCCAAGTGGCTGGCAAACCCAATCCTCGTTCTGAAAAATAACAACACCTGGAAAATGTGCATCGACTACACCAGCCTCAACAGTGCCTGCCCGAAGGAGGAGTTTGTCCTACCGCGCATCGATCAAATCATCGACTCGATTGCGGGATCAGAGTCACTGTGCTTCCTTGATGCATACTCTGTTATAACCAGATCAAAATGGTGGTCGAGGACAAAGAGAAGATGACGTTCATCACGCCATTCGGCGCCTTCTACTACACCGCCATGACGTTTGGCCTAAAGAAAGCTGGTGCGACCTACCAACGGTGCATGCAGGAGTGCCTTGCGAGTCAAATTGGCTGCAACATCCACGTCTACATTGATGATGTGGTGGTAAAATCCACCCGCTAGAGCGACCTGCTCACCGACCTGGCCGAAACCTTCACAAATCTACGGAGGTACAAGATCAAGCTCAATCCAAGAAAGTGCACCTTTGGCGTGCCAACCGGACAACTCCTAGGGTACATGGTCTCCAAACGAGGGATTGAAGCTACCATCGCGAGACTCGGGCGGCCTGAGTGCCTGCGCAATGTCCAAAAGCTGGTCGGACGACTCGTGGCTCTCAGTCACTTCATCCCCCGGCTCGGTGAGAAGGCAATGCCTCTCTACCGCCTAATGCGCAAGAACCCCACATTCCAATGGGACGAAGAAGAAGACAACGCGCTCGAAGCGCTCAAGGAAGTGCTGCTAACAGCACCATTGCTTGCCGCCCCAACCGACAAAGAGTCGATGCTCGTCTATGTCGTAGCCTCCACTCGAGTCGCAGCGCCATGATGGTCGTCGAGTGACCGGAAGAAGGCAAGGAGTGCCCTGTCTACTACATCAGCGAGGTCCTGACGGACTCAAGACAACACTACCCGTAGTACCAAAAATTGGTATATGCAGTCTTCAGGGGCTGGGGTCATCCTACCTCCACTACTGGTCACTCCACTTCGACGGCTCCAAGAACACAGACGGCATAGGGGCTGGGGTCATCCTTACCTCCCCCAAAGGCGACAAGCTCCGCTACGTGCTCCACCTTGATTTCACGCCCTGCACCAACAACATGGCTGAATACGAGGCCCTCCTCCACGGCATGTGGGCTGCAAAGGAGATGAACGTCAATCGCCTGTGGTGCTACGGCGACTCTGACCTAGTCGCCAACCAAGTCGTTGGGATTTGTGACGCCGTTTCCCCTACAATGATAGCGTACCGCCAAGCGGTGGACCAACTGGGGGGCCACTTCACCGGCTACTCCGTCGAGTGGATTGATAGGCGCAAGAACGAGGAAGCTGACGCCCTATCCCGCATCGGGTTGGCCCGCCAAACTCCACCCGCAGGCGTCTTCCTCGACATCATACACAAGCCCTCGGTCTCCCCACCAAAGGAGATTGATGTCGGGATACGCCTGCAGCCCGAGCCCGCTCTAGTCGCCATGGTCACCGACAGCAACTGGACCGCACCATACGTCGCCTTCCTCGAGCACAAGATCCTTCCAAGCGACGAGACGGAAGTGCGGATGATTGTGTGCCCGGTGCAAATCCTTCGTCATCATCAATGGCGAGCTCCACAAACGCAGCGTGACAGGCGTATTCCAACGCTGTGTACAACCAGAAGAAGGGCGCAAGATCCTCCAAGACATCCACGCCGGCGACTGCGGCCATCACGTCGGTGCTAGGTCGCTGGTCGCCAAAGCCATGCGACATGGCCTCTACTGGCTCACCACGCACGCCGACGCCATCGACATCGTCCAATGGTGCGTCGGGTGTCAGAAGTACGCCAACCACACGCACATCCCTGCTTCGGCACTCAAGACCATCCCCATCACCTGGCCATTCGCCGTATGGGGCATGGACATGGTCGGCCCATTCAAGAAGGCCCCATTCGGCTTCACCCACCTCCTGGTCGCAGTCAACAAGTTCACCAAGTGGGTTGAAGCCAAGCCGATCAAGAAGTGCGACGGCAAGACTGCCACCAAGTTCCTCCGTGACCTCATCTACCGGTACGGCTACCCGCACAGCATCATAACGGACAACGGCACCAACTTCGCCAAAGGCGCCATGGCAGAATTCTGCGAGGAGCACAGCATACGGCTTGACCTCGCCTCAGTCGCCCACCCAGAGTCAAACAGATAAGCAGAACGCATCAACCAAAGCGTCCTCCAAGGCCTCAAGCCACGACTCCAGGTGCCCCTCGAGCACACCCCTGGATGCTGGGTCGAAGAGCTCCCCTCCATGATATGGGGCATTCGCACCTCCGTCAATCGGTCTACGGGGTTCACGCCTTTATTCATGGTGTACGGTGCTGAGGCTATAATGCCAACGGACCTAGAACAGGACTCGCCTCGGGTCGTCAATTACGTAGAGGTGGAAAATGAGATCGCCCGCCAAGACGGAGTCGACCAGCTCGACAAAGCACGCGACCTAGCTCGCTCCCACACCGCCATCTACCAACAAGGACTCCGCCGCTACCACAGCCACCGAGTTCGGACTCGCACCTTCCAGGAAGGCGACATGGTCCTGCGACTGGTCCAGGACAGGAAGGGCATGCACAAGCTTTCCCCCCCATGGGAAGGGCCATTCTCCATCAGGCGAGTCCTCGGCAACGACGCCTACTACCTGATCGATGTGCGAGGCAATGGCCAGCTATAAGTTGGGAGGCCATGGAATGTAAACCTCCTCCGCAAGTTCTACACATAGAACTAAAACTTGTACTCTGCTACTACATAATAAAAATTCGAATCGCACAAATTGTGCCTACTCACCATACTCTTGTGCCACTCGCACTTGTACGTTTCGCAATATGCTACCCATGGAAGTCAACCTTTGGTAGAGCGACCGGCATGGCTAAGTAGTGCGGCCCAAGGGCACCGAACAAATTTGGGCCTTGTGTCGTCCACGAACACGCCACCCCGGAGCCCCCATTGGAGTCTCTTCACTCGACTAGCCCTCCGGGCCAAGATAATCGACAAACGCTTCCCACAGCAACCTGTCCTCCCCATCCTCGCGCATGGCGACTCGAATGGTTAAGTACCACACTCGGGGACTTGTCTACAGTAGCCCCTACGCGGCTCGGGAACACACCAAGTAAGAGAGCCTACCCCGGACTCCCCACGCGACTGACTCTCTGAGCCAGGGAGAGACGCGTTACAAACAACGCACCAGATCCTCATGCTCGGGGACTCGCCTATACCACCCCTGTTCGAGCTCGGGGTCACCAAGGGACCAGGCCGACGACTCAAACCCAACAAACACAAAAACTAAATCATATTCACATATAACAAGGTAAACCCCAATAAATGGCGGACGCGCTCGGGGACTCGCTCACCTTAAAAATCAACAAAAAACACACTTCAAACATGCATTGCGAGTCGAGTGACTCCTCTTACTTCCATTCACAAGTATCATTTCATTACAAAAGTGGCCAATCGCCATAACTTACAAAAGCCCCTTAGGGCAGCGACTCATTTTGCAGGCCCCCAAGAAGAAGCGCCACCATCACCCTTGACCTGGATGAATGGCTCCCACGGATTCTTCGGGTACATCGTCAGCGACTTCGACAACGCCGACCGAAAGGGCTGCTCCGACTTAGGTCGCGGTGCTCCGGCTCGGGGTCTCCTGATGCTACCACCGTCTCCTGGTGTGGCAACAAGTCCCCCATTGCCAGCACCCACTCTGCGAAAGGAGTAGCCTTGGTGGTCAGCCTCAGAACCTCCAACATCTCCACCAAGCCAGTCGCCGAAGGGTAGCCACTGGTGACGTCGTCGAGGTCGAAGTCATTGGGTAAATGCGCGAGCCCCGGGCTCAACACCATGGTGGCCCCACACCTGAAGGCTGATCGCGCCATCCACTCCATGATGGCAGGCTCCTCCTCCAGATAGCGCCACACTTCAGTCAACCCCCCAGGAATCACCTCGGTGGGGGACATTCCTTTGGAGCATGGCCTGGATGCACAACGCCGAGGTGGTGGCCACGTTCACCACCGCAGTCATGCATTGTGAGGCCTTGAAGGTCTGCACCACTGGGTCGCTTTGTCTTATCAAGGCTGCAATGTCAGACACCCAACATCACTAAGGACTCACCCGCTCGGGGACTCGCCGCATGTCAAAGGGAAAGAGTAATCACTCACCAGGAGTTTCTGACAGCTCTCCGTCACATGGTTCTCAAGGGCACCTTGGTCGCCCTACAACCCGAGGATGATCGAGTCAACAGCCTTCCGTTCCTCCTCCGCTGCAGCGACTGCAGCCTTGGCCCGCTCTTTAGAAGAGACCATCGACGCCTTCGCCTCTTCTAGCTCCTTCACTAGCGAGTCGATCCGCTCCTTCGTTGTATCTAGTTCAACAACAAGAACATATCCCTCGCGGGCCTTGGCAATCGTAGCTGGAAGCCCATCTATGAAGCAAAAGGCAACACAAGTCAGCCGCGCGTGAGAAGCAACAGTTCAAGCCTGCCAAGGGAGGCAACAACCTACCATCAGTTTCTTGGGGTTGCCGATTAGCCTCCTGTGCCACTCGCAAGTCACGCTCCAGGTGTTCCTTCATAGCTTGTTGATCAGACGATTCCCTCTGCAGGCCCTACCAATAGAACAATACTAAGCGACTGGACGATCAAAAATTCCAAGTATCTAGCCGCTGAAATTCAGCGACTAGACCCTCGGGGACTGGACGATCAAAAATTCCAAGTGTCTAGCCACTGAAATTCAGCGACTAGACCCTCGGGGACTAGACGATTACAAATTCCAAGTGTCTAGCCGCTGAAATTCAGCGACTGGACCCTTGGGGACTAGGCGACTAGAATATTTAAGTACACAACCGCTGAAATTCATCGATCAGGCACTCGGGGACTGGACATACCTGAATGGTGGCACCGAGCATGTGATGAAATTCGCTGGCGTTCGTCGAAGGAACCACAAAAGTCATGCGCCCATGACGCTGCCCAACTTCTTCATCAATGATCTCTGGAATTTGCGGAGACTAGGTCTCTGCCACGGTCGAGAATGCCTTCGCCATGAAGCACGAAAACGACACGGCCATCTTTGTCAGGGCGCTAGTCGTCAGGGCCAATGGTTCTGGCGGTGGACCCCCCCTTTGCTGGTTCCGATTGGGCGACCATCCCTTCTCCGACACGAGTATCAGAGTCACCCTCTTTTGCAGCGTCAGTGACGTCCTCGTCTTCTTCTTCTTCGCGCCCTCGGCTGGGGCGTCGTCCGCAATAGGTTTCCTCTTCTTGGAGGGGCCAATTTCCCCTCTAGCATCGACTGGCGGAATCTTGGCCACCGTAGGGCGACCTACCATGGTCAGTAAACAAATTATGCAAAGAAATGCTGAAGCACGAAAAAGAGAATGTTAGACTTACTTGGCGACCGGAAGGATGCGCAGCCCCGTGCTAATATGGGCAGGCTTATCCAGCTCCGGGCCTAGCTTGCACGAGAGCTCCTTCTCGAAGACACTCGCAGCCCACAACACTGCGGTCTTCTTCGATGTCGAGGTCGCAGTTGCAGAGATCTCCGGCCCGGGCAACACAGCCTCTCCCACTAGTGGTGGTGACCTTGCCCCCACGGTTTTAGCAGCCCCTGGCTCCGTGGCTGCCGGGACTGCTAGAGCAATCGCGGCAAGCGGAACCTCCGCTTCCACCACCACCACGTCCGTAGCTTCCGACCCCGTCATTGGAATTGCGTCCTCAGGGATCTTGGTTGAGGCTTTGGCCGCCTCGTCATCAGAATCTTCATCTGACTCAAACGCCACCACGGATCTAGGCGGCGATACCGGCTTTGTCGCCGGCTTCTTCGCCGGCGACTTCAATTTCCGTGTGGGCTTCACCAGCATGGCCGTTCGCCATGCGCTATGCTCCTGCAAGATTTCATCATCATCGTGCTCTTCAAGACTGCAGCTCGCCTCAATCTCGCGCTGCTTCTGCATGCGAGTCTTACGGGCCGCATGCGCTGGTGGAGGGGCCTCATTCGCATCCTCATCGCTTTCGGAGGACTCTCCCTTGGCCCCCTCCTCGAGTTCTTTGGGATCTCCTCGTCGAGAGGGGGAAGCCAGCCTTCGAGGACCTGAAACAACTGAGAGTGGACAAGGAAAATGGACCAAGTCAGAGACCACAATTGAATGTCACGAGTCGTGAATGCAAATTGCACCCGCGCGAGGTACGATTGAGGACAAAACAGAGACAGGGAAAGGCTTACCGTGGGAGCATCGTTCTTCCCGGCTACATACGGAGCAAGCTTGGCCGACGTATCGGTAAACTCCATGTCCGTGATCTTGTTCAGGGCGTCCTTGTAGTTCGCGGCCTCCCAGGACTCCTTCCTCGTCCTGGAGGGGTCGTTCTTCCCAGTGTACTCGTACATCCAATAAGGTCGAGTCGCCAGCGGGACCAAGCGCCGCCCGAGCCAGCAATTGTAAAGGTTGATAGTTCCAAGCCCGTTGTTCTTCAAGACCTTGATCTGCTCCATCATCTCCGTGACGGCAATATTCTGGTCCTTGGGGAGCTTCAACGCTATCAGTCGACAAGGCGTGCTCCTCTCTACAACGTATGTAGGGAGCGCCACTTCGCCGGAGGGAGTGGATTCTTTCATGTAGAACCAGCTCTTCTTCCACTTGCTCGCGGCCTTCTTCGGCAGCAGAAGTTTGAAGAAGTTGGCCTTTGGCTTCAGCTGGAAGGTGACGCCGCCCGCCGCCAAGATAGGGTTGCTAGCTCCATCGCGGCCGATGCGACCATGGACCAGCTCCAGCCATAGCGGGAAGTATGGCCTGCAGCCGAGGTAGCATTCGCAGAAGGCGATGAAGATCGCCAGATGCTCGATGCTGTGAGGGCCGAGATCCGACAGCTTGATCGCGTAGTACATGCAGAACCACCAGAAGAAGACTGAGGTTTGGAATCCCAAGCCCCTCTCCAAATGGCTTGGGAAGCAGATGAATTTGCCGGCGTGCGGCTTCGGCTCGATCTCAGAGGATGCAGGAATTCGCCAATTCCCCTTGCGGAGGACCCCCGCATCCTCGAAGAATTTGATTTGCATCGTGGTGCACTTGGCTTTCCCCCACAGATCTGTCGGAGGCGCCATCAAGGAGGGAATGAAGTCGCTCGGTTCGGAGATTCTGGATCAAGGAGAGGTGGAGAGAACGGGGTGCGTGAGAGTGAGGAATGCGGGAAAGGATCTACAGGATTTTTTCCACCACTCCCCTTATAAAGGAGCGCTACCCGCAAATCTCGAGATAGCCGTTACCCGTGGTAATTACGCCAAAGTGACTGTTGGATTACCTAATGGCTAGTTTGACCATGTTGGTGGTCCAACTTCTTCCACTCGACTCGCCTGCTGGTACGCCTTGTCCAATCGACAGGGGCAGCGACTCGAGCATGAATACATTCGCCAAAACTACGACTGGGAACCAAGTGGGAAATTTCCACCATTCTCGACAGTCCATCACCAATTCGACTGGGCGTCCAAATTGTACTCGCCTACTCTAACTGCCAAATGAACACCTACGCTAAATCAATGGTGGCCTCGGGGACTACAAATGGGGATACGTCGAACGGGGTATGCCCAGTAGGACATTCTGACTGGTCCAAGGGCCTTGCGATTGGTCCTGCAGGACGGCGACTGGAACACGACTAAGGAGCAGGCCTGGCAACTGGAAGCTGGAGGCCCAGAAGCATAGCCGAAGCCCAGTCGGATTAGGTCAAATCCTCCGAATCATAGACTAGTTCGGTTGTAAGAATTGTAAACCCTAGCGAGGTGCCTCCTATATAAACCTCCCTAGGGTTCCCTTTGTACTTGCGTTCCCATCATACACCCCCTCAAGCGACTCGCTTCTTAGAAGCCGAGCTCGCCACCCCTGTAACTCGCTCTCCGCCAATACAATCTAGTAGGAGTAGGTCTTTACCCTCCGGGGGCCCGAACCTGGGTAAAGTCATGTGCATCTGCCCCCATCTCGCACCGCAGATGGCCGCCAGTTCTTGTCCCCAATACTATCAATCGCTACCCTTGGTAACGACTGCCGTGGCCATTCCCACGACAAGCGTGATGTGGACAGGTTTGTAAAGATATGCATTACTTGCAACAAGTCAAAGTCCAAGTTGAAGCCTCACGGTTTGTATACGGATATGCATTACTTGCAACAATTCAAAGTCCAAGTTGAAGCCTCACGGTTTGTATACACCATTACCTGCACCTACTACGCCATGGGAAGATATAAGCATGGATTTTGTATTAGGTCTTCCTAGAACTAAAAGAGGCCATGATTCAATTTTTGTGGTAGTGGATAGATTCTCTAAAATGTCACATTTTACTGCCTACCACAAAAGTGATGACATGTCACATATTGCTAACCTATTTTTTAGGGATATCGTCCATTTACATGGAGTACCCAAGACGATTGTTTCTGGCAGGGATGTCAAGTTCATGAGCTACTTATGGAAGACACTTTGGGGAAATCTAGGGACGAAGTTACTATTCAGCACAACTTGTCATCCCCAAACTGATGGTCAAACGGAGGTGGTAAACCGAACACTTTTGACATTGCTACGAGCTATGATCAAGAAAAATCTTACTGAATGGGAGGAGTTTTTGCCGCATGTGGAGTTTGCATATAACTGGGCGGTTCACTCTACCAGACAACTTTGTCCTTTTGAGGTGGTCTATGGGTTCAAACCCATTACACCACTTGAGTTGCTGCCTCTTCCTATCCAAGAGAGAGTCAATATGGAAACATTGAAGAGAGCAGATTTTGTGAGGAAGATATATGTGAAGACTAAAGAGGCTATTGAAAAGAAGGGCAAGAACAATGTTGAAAGAGCTAACAAGAAGCGCAAGGTGGTGTTGTTTCAGCTTGGAGATATGGTTTGGATACATTGTCGCAAGGACGGATTTCCGCACCTACGACATTCTAAACTACTTCCACGTGGTGCTGGTCCTTACAAAGTAATTTCCAAGATCAACGATAATGCCTACAAGATAGATATTCCTCAAGATGTGTTTGGAGGTGTTAGTGATAGTTTCAACGTTGCTAATTTGACACCATATGATGTAGAAGACCTTGGAGCATCAAGGTCGACACCTTTTGAAGGGAGGATATGTTGAGGACATCCCTACTAACTTGCTATCTCCAACTCCTAATGAAGTTGCCGATGTTGCTGCCAAGACCAAGTCCAATGAGATCAGGATTGGACCCATTACTTAAGCCTGTGCCAAGCTACTTGAACAACAGGTGAATTCACTCCTGAATGAATTTGATGTTTATGTTGACGAGAATTTTATACTGCCTAACTCTATGCACTTATGTATGATTAGGTTCATTGTCAAGCATTGCACGAGGAGCAAGAGGGTTGCCGCAAGAGGAGCCCGACATGATGATCATCAAAGGATGTACGAGGGAGGAGAGTGAGGCATGCGCACTGGATGAAGAGGAGATCATCAAGAACAACAAGGAGGTGTCAAAGACCCCGGATTATCCATCCCCCACACCCCAGATAATATGGCCCACCTCAAGAAATTCTGCTATGGACTTTCGATGCGTCACTCAGGAAGGGGCCGGATATTTCCAACCTCGCCCGGATGTTCTGGCCGCACTGGATAATCCGACCCCACACGGATCCGTCTGATCTGGTTGTATCAGTTTGATTCGAACAAGTTTTTGTTTTCCATAGTCTACCGCCCCAACTGCCATATAAGCCTAGGAATGTACTCTATAGTCCTTTAGACCATGTTTAAGATAAACTCTAGATTTGTTGAGTTGCTATTTGCAATCAATTGAATTACCCACACCAATTCGTATCGATCTGGTGTGTTTCTACTATAATCGATTGTGATTAGTTATTCCATTGGGAATTAGCCAATTGCAAGTTTTGTTTGATCTGCTGTTCCATTGGGGATTAGAAGATTGCATTCCATCTTCGTGGTCAGCGGCTACGTGTGCAACTGTGTAAAGTTGCGAATATCCATAGGGTTGAGATATGTTGCACTGGCATCAGGGATTGATCGAGAGGTTCATGAGCATCATACAAGTTATCACCACTGAAAGAACATTTCATGATCTCTAGTGTTTTGTGTGTTAGATAATGATGTCTACGCACTTCTATTCTTATAGACAGTTGTTGGGCCTCCAAGTGCAGAGGTTTGTAGAACAGCAGCAAGTTTTCCCTTAAGTGGATCACCCAAGGTTTATCGAACTCAGGGAGGAAGTGGTCAAAGGTATTCCCTCTCAAGCAATCCTGCAATCAAGATACAAGAAGTCTCTTGTGTCCCCAACACACCCAATACACTTGCCAGGTGTATAGGTGCACTAGTTCGGCGAAGAGATAGTGAAATACAAGTGGTAAAGATAATTATAAGTGGTAACGGTGATAGAAGATAACTTGATGGCGTGGAAGAGACTAAAGGCAAATTGAAATAAAAATGGAAGAAAGCAAACATGTAACAGATCTAATTGCAAATGGTGTTTCAATGCTTAGAAACAAGGCCTAGGGATCATACTTTCACTAGTGAGCACTCTCATATAAATATCTTCTCTTTATGATACTACTCTGAACTACTCTCCGGTTGGACACTCTAATCCATGGTAGGGCTATAACAACACACCTCAAAGTAAGCCTTTCCCATCTAGATAACCCCACACTGTCACCTTGAGCACTAGATGGTTCCAACAAACACCACAATTTCATAAAGACATCCAACTCCAAATATAACTCATAACAAGTATTTGTAATCTCTAGCCTAAGTGCCACCATGGTGAGCACGTTGTCACTTTCACACACATGGGGAGAGCAGAGATCTATTAAAGCACTTGAGTAGCAAGGTAGATCTACTTGATTACAAAGCTCATGATCACAATATGATCATGCATAGAGAGAGAGATGAACACATAGCTACCGGTAGAACCCTTAGCCTCGAGAGAGAACTACTCCCTCCTCATCATGGGAATCAGCAATGGTGATGGAGATGGCGGTGCAGATCGATGGAGATGGCTCCTGGGGCACTTCCCCATCCCGGAAGAGTGCCGGAACAGAGACTTTCTGTCCCCCGAATCTCCCCTTCGGTGGCGGCGGCGCTGCGGAACTTTTCTTGGCTGGAGGCTTGATGAACTAGGGTTTATGCATCTGGAGGCTTCTTATAGGAGAAGAGGCAAGGTCGGTGGAGTGCCAGGGGGCCCACACCACCTGGTGGCGCGGCCAGGGCTAGCCCGCGCCACCATATGGTGTGGCCAGGCCCTGGCCCTCCTTCGTCTCTGCTTCTGGCTCCGTGAGTCTTCCGGTAAAATAGGAACTTTGGCTTTTGTCCCATCCAATTCCGAGAATATTCATTTTCTGACTTTCCTGGAACCAAAAACAGCAGAAAACATGCAACTGGCACTATGGCATCTTGTTAATAGGTTAGTCCAAGAAATCATATGAAAAGTACTCCAAAGTTGGAACAAAACACAAGAAAGTAGATAAAACCAAGCATGGAACATCAAAAATTATAGATACATTTGCAATGTATCAACATCCCCAAGCTTAACTCACCTTTCCTCGGTAGGTAAGTGATAAAAAGAAAGAATAATTTTTGAGGTGACATGCACCATCATAAACTTGATCAAAGTATTTGTAAAACATTCAAAGCTGGGATCATAGTACTTCAATCATAACATGAAAGACAAAGTTCTAGCAATAAGACAAAGAAAATATGATGCAACATGAAAAGGCACAAACAAAAGATTCATAAATAATAATTCTTTGCAAGATGTTTGTTTGTTTCACATAAAGAAAACATAGCATAATAGTATTCAGCTTGCCCCTCATAGAGTAGCAAATATAAATGCATAGGACACCTTCAAAGTTCATAAGAGTGACTAGATACAAATAGTTTACAACAAGCAATATCAAGTTATGCATCAATCAACTAGTCTTGGGACAATGCACATAGAACTAAGAATGGCCACTATGCTCTCAAAGTAGGTGCATAAAGATAGAAGGTGGAGACTCAACATAAAGGTAAAAGAAAGCCCTTCATAGAAGGAAGTAGGGATTCAAGTTTCATAAAGAGCTTCCAAAAATTATGGTACTTATTAGCTTTCAGCTCTCATTGCCCCTATCATAAGCATCTTGAAGTGATTAAGGTTAAAGTGAACAAACTATGGTGTACATGCTTGACGAAGTATAAGTTAGAAATCTCATGTCCCTTGTATACGAGGGCCGCTCCTCATGCTACTCAAGTTTAGTCACCGGTAAGTTCTTGTCATCGTAAGTACATGTGTATCATAGAGAACCGCCAACGGGGTACCCCTTGCCCGATGATACGGAAGAATCCCCATATCAAAATGACAAGGCAAGCAGACAATGAGCATCTCAGCAATCTTCTTATTTACCATGGGAATATGGTGCTTTTTTCTCTTTCCTCTTTTCATAATCTCTTTTTTTTATCTTTTTCTCTTTTTTCTCAATATAGGACTCTTTTTTTATAAGAAGAATGCTTCATAGACAGCTCATTATGGTTACGCTGCAGGTTTCCACCATGTTAGCATGGATTAGACCAGCGGCCCAGGCATTTCTCTAACACATATACATAACTCCATGGACTTACAAGCTCCCCTTTCATTTCACAATCGAACATCCATAGACAAAAGAGCATGATATCAACTAGGTACAAAGTACCAGTGCAATGTTGAAAGTGTTCCCCATGATAGCATGGTTCTGCTAATCCCCAACAAATAAGTGCAAGCATATACAACACATACGACACAATGGTTCCAGTTTATTAAGGGCAAGAAAAGTAAAGTGTGCCATCAAGTTCGTGAGAGCTTTAATCACTAGTTTTCTCATAACAAGTTTAATTTGGAAGATAGACAAAAACATGAATATACTTGGAATAGCAAATGCTAGTAGGTAGGTATGGTGGACTCTTTGGAATAACTTGGTTTAAGGAGTTGAATGCATGAGTGGAACTCATACTTTGTTGTGGAGGCTAGCAAAAGACTGGGAGCGACAAACTAAGAGAGCAATAATGGCCATAATCATGCAGAGCGACAAAACATCATTGATCAAAGCATAAAGTGATACTACAAGTTGAAAACTAAAGGATCATAAAGGCTTATGGTTACTTGGGATAGTCATAACATGGTGTGAGCATGCGCCAAGTCAACCCAAATAAAGCATCAAAGGAGAATACCACAATACTATGCTTTAATATGCTAAAACAACGCATGATTCATCCAAGGCACATTAAGCAATCTCAATTGTTTATAACAAGTCATGCTACAACAAAGAATACTAAGAATAAAGCCAAAACAATATCAAGCATGGCATGACAAAGCATAGGCCATAGTCAAGAACAAGCTCTCTTTAACACTTAAGCAAGAACTTGCCTACTCTTTTCCAATCCAAACCAAACTATTTGAAAACCAATGTATGAAAGAGGGGGTCCAACCAATTTATCAGCAAACTAAGCAAACAAAATCAAATGAAAAACCAAAATGAAAACGAAAAAGAAGATGCTCCAAGAACAACACAACTGTGCATGAAACAATAAAAATGAAGCGTTTTGAAGAAACCTGGGATTTTTATTGATGAAGAAGGGGATGCCTTAGGAATCCCCAAGCTTTGACGCTTGTACTTCTTGGATATTTCTTGGGGTGACACGTGTGGCATCCCCAAGCTTGAGCTTTAGTCCATCCTTCATCTCATTACTCATTCCTTCCATACACCTGAAATTTTTCCTTCATACAAAACTTCACATAATCTTTATTAGCAACATTAGTGCACTCAAGATAAATAAGTCTTAAGGTTCAGTTCCAACACCAAATAAACTTCCATTAGAACACTAGCTACTGAAGCACTTCCCTCAAAAAGCTCAATTCCCCAAAAGAACTCAAAAAGGAACCAATAAGAAGCAAATGCAAATAATGGCAGAAATCTGTCAAAACAGACCAGCAGGTAAAGACAAATTATTTCTAAGACCTTATGTTTCTCAAATCAAAAAGTGTTGAACTAACGAAAGTTAGATAACAACCTGGGACAGAAGCACAAAAATTCACGCCTCAAAAGGACGTACAGATATTTTACATGAATTTTTATGATGAAGCACAAAAATCTGTTTCGGGACAGCAACTTTCCCAATCATTACTTCTCTCTCATTAGAGGTTACTCTTGGCACAAAAAGCAAATAAAAAGGATAAAGAGCGGTTATTACTGAAGTAATAACTTCCAAGACTCATCTAAAACTTTTGGGTTATCTCCCAATAAGTACTTTTCTTTAGGGCCTTTATGTTAGGCATGATAGTTTGAGAAGGTGCTCACATAAGAAATATGAATTGAAGTAAAAGAGAGCATCAAGAAGGAAATTCAAAGCACATTTAATTCTAACCCACTTCCTATGCATAGAAATCTTGTAAAGAAACAAGTCATGAAAGCACAAAGCAACAAGCATAGGAAAGCAAAACAAGTGCAGCTTCAAAATTTTCAACATAAAGAGGGGAAACTTAATATTATTGAGATGCATAGAACCATGTTTTCCTCTCTCATAATAACTTTCAGTAGCAACATGAATAAAATTAACAATATAACTATCACATAAAACATTCTTATCATGAGCCACATGCATAAAAGAATTATTACTCTCCCTATAAGAATAGTCATTCTTATTAATTGTAGTGGGAGCAAATTCAACAAAATAGCTATTATTATTATTCTCATCACCATAATCATCAAATATAGGAGGCATATTGTAATCATAATTAATTTCCTCCTCAATAGTAGGTGGACTGAAAATATCATACTCATCATTGTAATCATCATATATTGGAGGCATAGTATCATCAAAGTAAATTTTCTCCTCCGTGGTTGGGGGACTAAAAATATCATGCTCATCAAAACCAACTTCCCCAAGCTTAGACTTTTCCATAGCATTAGCAATAATGGTGTCCAAAGAATTCATACTAACAACATTGCTATTAGCATGCAAATAAAGTTCCATAGGTTTTTTAATTTTCTCTTCAAACACTTCATGTCCTAACTCAAGATAAATACTATAAAGCTCTCTAATTTTTTTGTTGTTTTCCATTAAGCCTAACTAGTGAAAACAAGAAACAAAAAGACAAAATTGCAGAATCTAAAGGAAATAACTTCGAGCACTCACACCGGAGGATGTGAGTACCTTTTACCTTACCTCCCTAGCAACGGCGCCACAAAATAGGCGTTTGCCGTGGGAGGTTCTTCTTCTTTAATCCTTCGGTGTGAATACCTTTTACCTTACCTCCCCAGCAACGGCGCCAGAAAATAGCTTGATGTCTACGTACTTCTATTCTTGTAGACAGTTGTTGGGCCTCCAAGTGCAGAGGTTTGTAGAACAGCAGCAAGTTTTCCCTTAAGAGGATCACCCAAGGTTTATCGAACTCAGGGAGGAAGTGGTCAAAGGTATTCCCTCTCAAGCAATCCTGCAATCAAGATACAAGAAGTCTCTTGTGTCCCCAACACGCCCAATACACTTGTCAGGTGTATAGGTGCACTAGTTCGGCGAAGATATAGTGAAATACAAGTGGTAAAGATAATTATAAGTGGTAACGGTGATAGAAGATAACTTGATGGCATGGAAGAGACTAAAGGCAAACTGAAATAAAGATGGAAGAAAGCAAACATGTAACAGATCTAATTGCAAATGGTTTTTCAATGCTTAGAAACAAGGCCTAGGGATCATACTTTCACTAGTGAACACTCTCATATAAATATCTTCTCTTTATGAGACTACACTGAACTACTCTCCGGTTGGACACTCTAATCCATGGTAGGGCTATAACAGCACACCTCAAAGTAAGCCTTTCCCATCTAGATAACCCCAGACTGTCACCTTAAGCACTAGATGGTTCCAACAAACACCACAATTTCATAAACACATCCAACTCCAAATATAACTCATAACAAGTATTTGTAATCTCTAGCCTAAGTGCCACCATGGTGAGCACGCTGTCACTTTCACACACATGGGGAGAGCAGAGATCTATTAAAGCACTTGAGTAGCAAGGTAGATGTACTTGATTACAAAGCTCGTGATCACAATATGATCATGCATAGAGAGAGAGATGAACACATAGCTACCAGTAGAACATTTAGCCTCAAGAGAAAACTACTCCCTCCTCATCATGGGAATCAACAATGGTGATGGAGATGGCGGTGGAGATCGATGGAGATGGCTCCGGGAGCACATCCCCGTCCCAGCAGGGTGCCGGAACAGAGACTTTCTGTCCCCCGAATCTCCCCTTTGGTGGCGGTCGCGCTGTGGAACTTTTCGTGGCTGGAGGCTTGATGATCTAGGGTTTATGCATCGGGAGGCTTCTTATAGGCGAAGAGGCAAGGTCGGTGGAGTGCCAGGGGGCCCACACCACCAAGTGGCGTGGCCAGGGCTAGCCCGCGCCACCATATGGTGTGGCCAGGCCCTGGCCCTCCTCCGTCTCTGCTTCTGGCTCCGTGAGTCTTCCGGTAAAATAGGAACTTTGGCTTTTGTCCCGTCCAATTCCGAGAATATTCATTCTCTGACTTTCCTGGAACCAAAAACAGCAGAAAACAGGCAACTCGCACTGTGGCATCTTGTTAATAGGTTAGTCCAAGAAATCATATGAAAAGTACTCCAAAGTTGGAACAAAACACAAGAAAGTAGATAAAACCAAGCATGGGACATCAAAAATTATAGATACATTTGCAATGTATCAGATAACAATACCAAGGAATATTTAATGTGTGTTGAGTGCTGCAGATAATTGCCCATAAAAACAGCCAAAATAGAGTTTTGGGGGGCGGATTATCTGCCCCTGGCTCGATCGACAAAGTGGACAAGGCGCGTCACGCAGTATAGGGGGCGGACTTTCCCTCGTATTTCCGACCAGGGCCGGAGTTTTTGTCCAGGCTGGATAATCCACCCGTCAAGGGGGGCAGATAATCCGCGCTCCTAGGGATTTTTGCAAAGGGAGCCAAGGCATGTCACATAGTATGGGGGCGGATTTTCCCCTGGAAAATCTGATTCTGGGGTGGAGTTTTGCCCCGGCCGGATAATCTGGCCCCCACTTGGGCTGGATAATCTGGCCACAAATTCTCCAGCGGCTGTGTTATGACAGGGGGTATAAATACCCCCAATTGCTCCTCCTGTCAGACTTATTGATTCATACGAAAAAGTGCAGTATTGTTCTTCAAGTTCCAAACCGAGATCTCCGTCTTCATCCACATGAAGCCTCCGATCTTTGTGGAATCGAAGGAGGATACTTCGATCTTCATCAACACTAATCAAGCACTTCACTTCCCCTCCATTCACTTGGAGAATTCTTGATCTATTATTTCTTGCAAATATCTAGATCTCATTTTTGGTTATTGATAATACTTGTTCTTGTGGCAGCTTGTTGTCATCACGGGAGCCTCCAATCCAGTTGTGGATGTGTGCCCCGCTAGTGTTGTAAAGGCACCGGTTCCTGCCTTGAAGGGTACCAATAGTGGAAAGGTGGATTAGGCCTTTGGTGGCGAGATCCATTAGAGAACAGGGTGAGGCCTATTGTGGCATAGTGGTCTTAGTACCGTCCACCCCTCCAACACAGACGTACTTCCCTTAATAAGGAAGGAACTGCGGTCAAACAAATCATGTGTCTCCATGTGCTCCACTGCAGTTATCTCGTTCCTTGCTTTTACTCGCTTTGTAGCTAGGTTTACATATAGGGAAATTATCCATAGTTGCATATCTAGAGAATTTTACCTTTGTGTCAAGCCTAAAATTGAAAAAGAATTAAAATTTGGAGTAGCACCTATTCACCCTCCTCTAGGTGCCCATACGATCTATTTCAACCACCAACTATCATCATCTACCACTCTTGCTTACTGAGAAGATCGGGCCACCCCTTATCAGTCTTGCAACCTTGTTTTTGGTTCACCGGCTATCAAATTAGTGTTGGCATTGCATCTACCTATTGGAAGGAAGTTAGGCAAATTCTATTTAACTCTCCTAACACTCCCTTTGTTTCACAATATAAACTTTTTTATCAAGTTGTTTAGCTTTCCAAAAAAGTTTACATCATGGAACAGAGGGAGTATAAGACAAGCCTCCATAACCTAAAGACTTTTGGCAGATGCCTGCTCTAGGTTTTTGTTCTCTTAGCATTCTAATACAAAGTTAGATATAGGATATGTATAGAGCTTTTGTGGATCATGCTCTAAGAGCCAAAAAGGATGGTAAAAAGCTGAACTAATTCGTTTCTAAAAAAGTTAACACTTCAGTACGAGAGAGGGTGGAGCTTCTTTTGGTTAGTGTGCACCAAAGAAGCCCCAATGTTTGAAGGAAAAACTACACTTTTTCCAAAAAAGAACATAAATAATTTCACAAGTATATGTAGATCTGCAAAGTATTTGATTGATTGGTTTATTTATTAATAAACAAAGCTCGCTTGAGCATGTGAGGCATTTGATGTATCTAGTATTGACAAATTCACCGTGTTGTTTCGCCAAACAAATTGTTCCTCTTTGGTCCCTTCGAGAGTCCCCTTTAGAGTCGTGAGAGCTTTGCCTCTCCGGGTCGATCCCAAGCCTTCTCCGTCAGCGTATTATTCATCTTTGATCCCTTCGAGAGTCCCCTTGAGAGTCATGAGAGCCTTCGCCTCTCCGGCCCAATCGCAAGCCTTCTCCATCGGTATCGTCGACCGGAGTTGGGAAGGGAGAGACGCCCGATGTAGTGTATATACTAGGGCTAGGTGTAGGTTAGGTGCTAGTATGGAGTTAGTCGTCTCCGATGTCGAGCAATGGGTGGCGGCGTTCGGCGGTGGTGTTCCTACTATGGTTTGTGTGCCAAATCCGTGGCGGGGGCAAGCCGGCAAGATCTTCCACAATAAGCTCGGTCTTCTCCTTGATCTAGAAGAAATTTCCCTTTTCCTCTACCAACAAGTTGCAAGATGGGAAGATGCAGGGAGATTCATGTTCTAGGTCAAGATGGAGCATCTCGTTGAGGGTTTATTCAGAGAGAATTGGACACCCCTAGCGGTTGTTGGCTGGATTTCTCCAAGACTCTCAATCTACTAACCGAAGGACGGTCTGCCTGATGAGGACATCCCTATAGTTACACCTACCCCAATTGATAATGAAGATGTTCCAACTGCAAAGAAAGATCAATCCAATGAGATAAGGATTGGACCAATCACAAGAGCTCGTGCTAAGCTACTAGAAAAATAGGTGAACTTGTTTCTTAATGAACCTGGTGTTTTAATTAATGAGAATTTTATACTACCTAAGTCTTTGAACTATTGCATGATCAGGTACTTAGGAGAAGAAGGCATAGCAAGGAGCGAGGAGCAAATGGAACAAGGCGTGTTGATCAATGAAGAATGCGCGAGGGAGGAGAGGGAGGAAGCGCAAGGAGTTGTCCAAGACAAAGATCAACAAGAGAAAGGAGTTCTCTGCCGCGGCAGAGAAAAGGCCCGTTTCTCTGCCACGGCAGGAAAATCGAGTCTGGCTCTGCCACGACAGGCTATCGCGGCAGAGAATCAGCGTGAAAGTCTGCCATGGCAGAACTTGTGGCTGAGCCACTTGGTGGCCGGATTGTATCTAGTTTGGGTGGACCCAACTCGGGTTCCACCATAGGCCACCACCCCCTGAACTCATAAATAGATGGGGGCGCCATAGATTAGGGTTTTAGACCACGTTAAAATATTTTGGAGTTGTTTCTTTCATAGAACCTCTGGAATTACCCTGTGTTCGAATTTACCAACTATAATTGAGTGTGATCTGCTGTTCCATTGGGAATTAGTAGATTGCATACTACCATTCGTGGTCATGGCTGCGTGCGCAAGAGTGTGGTGTTGTGAATATCCTACAAGGTTCGAGATCTGTTGCACTGGCATCAGGGTTCGAGCGGGAGAGATCATAGCTACGCACTAGTTATCTATCATCCACCATTACCATCGACAAGAGCTTGCTGAGAAGATCAGGCCACCCCATATCATCTTGGTATCAGATTTCCTCATTGCCTCGGTAAGCAATCCGCAATCCATCCATAGATTAGAGAGTGTTTTCGTCCTATACAGAAAATAGCCCCACAAAAAGATTCGCCATAGCCTAGATTACATCGTATTCGAGTAATAGTTGCTAGTCGTGTTCATCAATTAGTCTAGATCTAGTTTTTCTTTCATTGTTTTCTTCTTTCTAGTCGTGTTCATCACCTGTTCTACCGCGCCATCTAGTAGATCAGATCTAGGTTTAGAGTCCCTGTGTTTTACTCCAGGCCGAGTCGGTTTCCCATAATAAAAAAAGTTCTTACCGATTCTGTCGCGGCACAGAAACACCCACTTTCCCTGCCGTGAAACCGAGTCGCGGCGACTCGCGGCACATTTTACTGCGCGCCTTGCCGTCCGCTTCTGCTGCACGTTTTCAGCGCAATTCTGCGCGCGTCTACCCTGCTTACGCGGCGGCATGATTTCCGTCTGTTTTGCTGCCGCCGCTCTGCCACGGAAGGATTTGTTCTGCCACGACAGGATTTTGGGCTGTTTTTCTGCCATGACACGATAATTGCAAAGTGTGATCAATTTGCACTTTTCCAAAACCCTTAGCCACAGCCAATCTACTACATAGGTGTAGGAACTTGCCTATTGAGACTAGTTTCCGCTCCTATAGGCTGCTCTTAGGAATTTGGTGTTGTACTTTGTAATTGGCCGTGTGTTATCTATAAAATCAAAAAAAACAATATAGCACAAGAAAAAGTAAAAAAAAGAGAGCTATACAAAAGAAAAAAAGAAAAATTGTGGAAAAAGAGAATTTGAGCAAGAGGCCTAGTGATATCTTTGTGCACCCGTAGATTGAGCAATCTTGTGCCTATTTACTTTGAGCTTTGCTAGTGTCTCTCGAGTGTAGTGCAACACCTTTCATAGTTGCATTGCCACGTTCTTCTCCACGTGTGTGTTTCTTGGGTATTTTTATGATCAGCACTAGGTATGATAAAGAATTGTATGCACTTGTTAGAGTACTTGAGGTTTGGCAACATTATTGGTTGCCAAAGGAGTTCATCATACATTCTGATCATGAAGCATTGAAATACTTGAAAGCTCAATCAAACTTGCATAGAAGATTAGCTAAATGGGTTGAGTTCATTGAGTCTTTTCCTTACATCATTAACTATAAGAAGGGAAAAGAGAATGTTGTTGTTGATGCTCTATCTAGGAAGAATATGCTATTAACCAATGTTGATGTTAAAATTCCTGGATTAGAAGCTATTTGTGCACTTTATGCAACTGACCATGATTTTGCAGAACCATATCATTTGTGTGCTATTAAAAACGCATGGGATAAGTATCATATCCATGATGGCTATTTGTTTCAAACTAACAAACTATGTATTCCAGAATCGTTGTTGCGTTTGTTCTTAGTGCAGGAATCACATGCTGGTGGTTTGATGGGCCACTTTGGGCGTGAGAAGTCGTTGCTCATGCTTGCTTATCACTTCTATTGGCCCAAGATGAGGCGTGATGTGTATAGATTTGTGAGCCGATGCATTATTTGCCACAAGTTGAAATCCAAGCTGAAGCCTCACGGTTTGTATACACCTCTCTCTACACCTACTACACCATGGGAAGACATTAGTATGGATTTTGTGCTAGGTCTACCTAAAACTCAGAGAGGTCATGATTCTATATTTGTGGTAGTGGATAGGTTTTCTAAGATGGCTCATTTTATTGCCTGCCACAAAAGTGACGATGCGTCACATGTTGCTAACCTATTTTTCAGGGACATTGTGAGATTACATGGAGTACCAAAGACGATTGTTTCTGACCGTGATGTGAAGTTCATGAGCTACTTTTGGAAGACCTTATGGGGGAAGCTAGGAACGAAGCTGTTGTTCAGTACCACATGTCATCCCCAAACAGATGGTCAAATGGAGGTGGTGAATAGAACATTGTCACAGCTGCTAAGGACCATGATTAAAAAGAATCTGCGGGAGTGGGAAGAGTGTTTGCCACATGTTGAGTTTGCTTACAACAGGGTTGTGCATTTAACTACTCAGCTTTGTCCTTTTGAGGTGGTATATGGTTTCAAGCCATTGACGCACTTCATATGTTGCCTCTGCCATTACATGAGAGAGTTGATATGGAGGCATCAAAATGTGCTGATTACGTGAAGAATATACATGAGAAGACTAGAGAGGCAATTGAGAAGAAAGGCAAGAACATTGCTGCTGCAAGGAATCAAGCAAGGAAAGAAGTGTTGTTCAAGCCTGGAGATATGGTTTGGGTGCATCTGTGCAAGGACAGATTTCCACTACTTCGCAAGTCCAAATTGAAGCCACGTGGTGCTGGTCCTTACAAGGTGCTAGCCAAAATTAATGATAATGCATACTCAGTTGATATACCTATTGAGGAGTTTGGTGGTGCTAGCAACAGCTTCAACTTTGCTGATTTGTCACCATATGCTGGAGAATACCTTGGAGCGTCGAGGTCGACACCTTTTGAAGGGGCTCTGCCTGATGAGGACATCCCTACAGTTACACCTACCCCAATCGATAATGAAGATGTTCCAGTTGCAAAGAAGGATCAAACCAATGAGATAAGGATTGGACCAATCACAAGAGCTCGTGCTAAGCTACTAGAACAACAGGTGAACTTGTTTCTTAATGAACCTGGTGTTTTAATCAATGAGAATTGTATACTACCTAAGTCTTTGAACTATTGCATGATCAAGTACTTAGGAGAAGAAGGTATAGCAAGGAGCGAGGAGCAAATGGAACAAGGCATGTTGATCCATGAAGAATGCGCGAGGGAGGAGAGGGAGGAAGCGCAAGGAGCTATCCAAGACAAAGATCAACAAGAGAAGGAGAGTCTCTTCATGCGGAGAAAAGGCCCGTTCTCTGTCATGGCAGCTGCCGGCAGAAAACCGAGTCGGCTCACGACAGTGCCATGACAGAGAATCAGCATGAAAGTCTGCCACGGCAGAACTTGTGGCCGAGACACTTGGTGGCCGGTTTGTATCCAGTTTGGGTGGACCCAACTCGGGTTCCACCATAGGCCGCCACCCCCTGAACTCATAAATAGATGGGGGCGCCATAGATTAGGGTTTTAGACCACGTTAAAATATTTTGGAGTTGGTTCTTTCTTAGAACCTCTGGAATTACCCTGTGTTCGAATTTACCAACTATAATTGAGTGTGATCTATTGTTCCATTGGGAATTAGTAGATTGCATACTACCGTTCATGGTCACGGCTGCGTGCGCAATAGTGTGGCGTTGTGAATATCTTACAAGGTTCGAGATCTGTTGCACTGGCATCAGGGTTCGAGCGGGAGAGATCATAGCTACGCACTAGTTATCTATCATCCACCATTACCATCGACAAGAGCTTGCTGAGAAGATTGGGCCACCCCATATCATCTTGGTATCAGATTTCCTCGTTGCCTCGGTAAGCAATCCGCAATCCATCCATAGATTAGAGAGTGTTTTCGTCCTATATAGAAAATAGCCCCACAAAAAGATTCGCCATAGCCTAGATTACATCGTATTCGAGTAATAGTTGCTGGTCGTGTTCATCAATTAGTCTAGATCTAGTTTTTCTTTCATTGTTTTCTTCTTTCTAGTCGTGTTCATCACCTGTTCTTCCGCGCGATCTAGCAGATCCGATCTAGGTTTAGAGTCCCTATGTTTTACTCCAGGCCGAGTCGGTTTGCCATAATAATAATAAAAAAGTTCTTACCTATTCTGCGCTGCGAAATGCCATTTCCACTTACGAAACCGAAGTCCGCCAAACTGGCCTTGCACACTTTTTTCATCGCTTTGCCGCCTGCTTTTTCGCACAATTCCGACAATTCAGCCGCTGCGCTGTTCTGTCCAGCACGATTTACATGCTTTTCTTTGCTGCTGCCACGGCAGGATTTCTGCTTTGTTTTCGGCCACAGCAGGATTTGTTCTGCCACGACAGGATTTTGGGATGTTTTTCTGCCACGACACCATAATTGCAAAGTGTGATCAATTTGCACTTTTCCAAAACCCTTACCCATAGCCAATCTACTACATAGGTGTACGAACTTGCCTATTGAGACTAGTTTCCGCTCCTACAGGCTGCTCTTAGGAATTTGGTGCTGTACTTTGTAATTGGCCGTGTGTTATCTATAAAATTAAAAAGAGCAATATAGCAAAAGAAAAAGTATACAAAAAGAGAGCTATACAAAATAAAAAAGAAAAATTATGGAAAAAGGATATTTGAGCAAGAGGCCTAGTGATATCTTTGTGCACCGGTAGATTGAGCAATCTTGTGCCTGTTTACTTTGAGCTTTGCTAGTGTCTCTCGAGTGTAGTGCAACACCCTTCATAGTTGCATTGCCACATTTTTATCCATGTGTGTGTTTCTTGGGTATTTGTACGATCAGCACTAGGTATGGTAAAGAATTGTATGCACTTGTTAGAGTACTTGAGGTTTGGCAACATTATTTGTGGCCAAAGGAATTCATCATACATTCTGATCATGAAGCATTGAAATACTTGAACGCTCAATCAAACTTGTATAGAAGATTAGCTAAATGGGTTGAGTTCATTGAGTCTTTTCCTTACATCATTAACTATAAGAAGGGAAAAGAGAATGTTGTTGCTGATGCTCTATCTAGGAAGAATATGCTATTAACCAATGTTGATGTTAAAATTCCTGGATTAGAAGCTATTTGTGCACTTTATGCAACTGACCATGATTTTGCTGAACCATATCGTTTGTGTGCTATTAAAAACGCATGGGATAAGTATCATATCCATGATGGCTATTTGTTTCGAGCTAACAAACTATGTATTCCAGAATCGTCATTGCGTTTGTTCTTAGTGCAGGAATCACATGCTAGTGGTTTGATGGGCTACTTTGGGCGTGAGAAGTCGTTGCTCATGCTCGCTGATCACTTCTATTGGCCCAAGATGAGGCGTGATGTGTACAGATTTGTGAGCCGATGCATTATTTGCCACAAGTCGAAATCCAAGCTGAAGCCTCACAGTTTGTATACACCTCTCTCTGCACCTACTACACCATGGGAAGACATTAGTATGGATTTTGTGCTAGGTCTACCTAAAACTCAGAGAGGTCATGATTCTATATTTGTGGTAGTGGATAGGTTTTGTAAGATGGCTCATTTTATTGCCTGCCACAAAAGCGACGATGCGTCGCATGTTGCTAACTTGTTTTTCAGGGACATCGTGAGATTACATGGAGTACCAAAGACGATTGTTTCTGACCATGATGTGAAGTTCATGAGCTACTTTTGGAAGACCTTATGCGGGAAGCTAGGAACGAAGCTGCTGTTCAGTACTACATGTCATCCCCAAACAGATGGTCAAACGGAGGTGGTGAATAGAACATTGTAATAGCTGCTAAGGACCATGATTAAAAAGAATCTGCGGGAGTGGGAAGAGTGTTTGCCACGACTTTGCTTACAACAGGGTTGTGCATTCAACTACTCAGCTTTGTCATTTTGAGGTGGTATATGGTTTCAAGCCATTGACGCCACTTGATATGTTGCCTCTGCCATTACATGAGAGAGTTGATATGGAGGCATCAAACGTGCTGATTACGTGAAAATACATGAGAAGACTAGAGAGGCAATTGAGAAGAAAGGAAAGAACATTGCTGCTGCAAGGAATCAAGCAAGGAAAGATGTGTTGTTCGAGCCTGTAGATATGGTTTGGGTGCATCTGCACAAGGACAGATTTCCACTACTTCGCATGTCCAAATTGAAGCCACGTGGTGCTGGTCCTTACAAGGTGCTAGCCAAAATTAATGATAATGCCTACTCAGTTGATATACCTATTGAGGAGTTTGGTGGCTCTAGCAACAGCTTCAACGTTGCTGATTTGTCACCATATGCTGGAGAAGACCTTGGAGCGTCGAGGTTGATGCCTTTTTAAGGGGGGAGATGATGAGGACATCCCTACAGTTACACCTACCCCAATTGATAATGAAGATGTTCCAATTGCAAAGAAGGATCAATCCAATAAGATAAGGATTGGACTAATCACAAGAGCTCGTGTTAAGCTACTAGAACAACATGTGAACTTGTTTCTTAATGAACCTTGTGTTTTAATAAATGAGAATTTTATACTACCTAAGTCTTTGAACTATTGCATGATCAGGTACTTAGGAAAGAAGGCATAGCAAGGAGAAGGAGCAAATGGAACAAGGCATGTTGATCAATGAAGAATGCGCGAGGGAGGAGAGGGAGGAAGCACAAGGAGCTGTCCAAGACAAAGATCAACAAGAGAAAGGAGTTCTCAGCCGCGGCAGAGAAAAGGCCCGTTTCTCTGCCACGGCAGGCTACCGCGGTAGGAAAACCGAGTCCGGCTCTGCCACGACAGGCTGCCGTGATAGAGAATCAGCGTGAAAGTCTGCCACGGCAGAACTTGTGGCCGAGCCACTTGGTGGCCGGTTTGTATCCAGTTTGGGTGGACCCAACTCGGGTTCCACCATAGGCCGCCACCCCCTGAACTCATAAATAGATGGGGGCGCCGTAGATTAGGGTTTTAGACCACGTTAAAATATTTTGGAGTTGTTTCTTTCATAGAATCTCTGGAATTACCCTGTGTTCAAATTTACCAACTATAATTGAGTGTGATCTGTTGTTCCATTGGGAATTAGTAGATTGCATACTACCGTTCATGGTCACTGCTGCTTGTGCAAGAGTGTGATGTTGTGAATATCCTACAAGGTTCGAGATCTGTTGCACTGGCATCAGGGTTCGAGCGGGAGAGATCATAGCTACGCACTAGTTATCTATCATCCACCATTAAGCTTACTGAAAAGATCGGGTCACCCCATATCACTACCTCGAGCTCACTCTCACTGAACCTGATTGTGGAGCGTGCCGCTCGTCTAGAGTTCTTCTCCATGATGATGGAGGGTGGTTCTTGCCACTTTAGTGACCTTTCTAGCCAAAGGGCGCCCTGTGTGGCTTCGGCTTGGACCAACCACTATCTTCAACCTCCTGGCACCTAGCCGTTAAGGAGGCCCCTCTGCTCGGAAGCCAAGGCTGCTTGCCATGGCTGCCTCGCCGCCCCATGTGGCCATGTCCCCGGCGATGTCGGAGAACTTGATCGCATTCTAGCATATGTGCTTGAGGTCCTCTTTCCAATTGTTCAGGGACCTGTTTGTATTTTCGTTTATGTTCTGCCCCTGACGTAAGCTGCTGTGTACTTCTTTCATATTAATGCAGTGATGGGTCCTTGAGACCCTTTTATGTTTAAAAAAAGTATTGACAAATTCACCTCCATGGAAATTTGATATTTCACTGGGAGAAGGTTTACAACCGTTACAAATTCAACAGATCGCACTTTACCTTTTGAATCATAGAGCAGAATGGTTGAATTGAATCTCAAAAGAAGCACACGACTAATTATTACTAGAAATTCAATACAGAAATGTGAAACCGAGATTAGCTTAAGTAGCAGTGTCTAGACAGCTTATCATCAAAAGAGAGACACAGCTTCAGAAAACACTATCTGTCCAACAAAAAAAAAACCAGCAAACAGAGGTGAGTTTTCACTGTGCTTTCGCCAACCCAGGAACCCTAGGAAATAAATACAAAATAGATCAAATAAATAAATTTAAATGAGGAAAACAAATCTAGAACCATAATGTTCTCGTGGAATGATTCCAAACCTTTTAATTTGATCAAGTATGAGAAGTCTGGGGCCAGGGGGGATCTTCACATCTCTCAGAGCACTAAAGCAACATTAAGTAGAGTATCATAAGTACATCGTAAATGCATAGGCATATCTAAAGGGTGTAGAACAAAATTGAACCAAAATAAACTCACCTGTCAGTAAGGAGGGGCAAGGTATGATCAGTAAGAAGACCCTTCTTAAAATTCTTCTCATATTTCTCGAGGCCTAGTTTTTGTAACATGCTCCTTGTCCTGGAATAATAGGTATCTTCACTCACACCCTGTCGCTTTGAGAACTTCTGCCCAATCTATATATACAGAACGATGAACAGAATTATTACACAATCATAACACCAAGACGACAATCATATCATCTAGATGTGGATTGATGACAAGACAACCAAATAGTTGTTTCATCAACGCAACGAAGATTAGGGAGAAAGAAGCATTCCTTTTGAGTTGACTATACTGGTCTGAAGGATAATGCATGTATTTAAACTCACTAATTTAGCAAAATCACACCCAAAATTACAAATAAATCCACCCAGCTACCATGAAACAACAAAGTTGCTCCATGACCAAGATTCTTCTCTTGTTTTATGGAGACCTAAGGCCTGTAACTGTAAGGCTCCAGCCTCCAGGTGGTTCCCACATGTTGCCACGATCTAGAGAGATTTCACAGTGAAGTTTGTAACAATAAAGGAAATAAGACATGGAACTGCTGAAGCAACCTTCCATGCAAGACATGCCAACAAAATAAGATCCATTATGAATTTAAAAGGTAAAAGCCTGTTCATAATGCTCTTGTCAAGCACAAGCTGTAGCTAGTTTAAACTTGCTTATTATTCAAAGTGTACAGAAGCAACTGTCATCTTGACACGCACGGTAAAACATTATTCATTCGCTCAATAATATTCCCATCCAAAACTCAAAACATCATAAGCAGGCAATACAACAGCAATTTGACCCTTCATCAACTATGAAAATTTAGTGATAAGATGGATGAACAGCAAAGTTACTCCAAACTGTTAATACCAACAAACATGTCTAGATAATTACCATGAAAAAGCCACCTTGAAATACCGCAAAAGCGACACCAGATGTAATGGCACTTGCGACTGGATTAGGAGTCCCCATTCCACTCACTAGAGAGAACAGAGCACCAGAACCAAAAGCAGCTGCCATGCTATAAAAACACAAACAGAACGGTTATCATCCATCCAGTAGCAAGAATCTATTTATTAATGAGAATTAATGAATTACAACCCAGAAACCTGAAGCTGTGTAATAAGGACCATATTTAGAGGCTAATTACTGAAAGGAATATTCTTTGCATCTTTGCATTGCTGATACTAAAATATATCAGAGACTGAGACACCAAACTGATGACACAAGTTATTGGTCCTTGAAATGTAGTGGCAACTTAAATGAAATACCAAAGCCTCACCTGCCCTGGATGTCCTCTGCTCCACGTATCCTTCTCATAACACATGATATGCCTGCGTTTGCACCAGTCATAACTGCAAAGTTCCGTGCTTGCACCAATGGTCCACCAGCTAAAGCCTGTGAGGTAAGAAGCTTCATTACCATCATGTCTAAGAATTTCAAAACTTAGATTCATGAGATATTGATATGGTCAACATTGGCCATGTTATGAAACTGAAAATGATAGCTGTTGACTATAGATTGGGAGTCACAAATAACAGGTCACAAGTAAATAAACATTACAAATGAATGAGCTTACACTATTCTAGTTTGGGCTAGTGGCAGAACACACATGGCATGGATGTTCCTACAATATAACGCCGAAAAATTTCACTGGAACTCCTCAACCTACAGCTACTTTCTTACTTAGCACGCTTAACTTGTTCTTCAGTGCTGGGTCTCCCTCAACTTGTCTGCTTTTCTCACATGACTCTTTAACTAATGGAAATGGGTGACATGGCTTGCACTCCTATTGCAACATTAGGTTCCACCTAACAGAATCATTTAGCCTAACGGTGAAAAAGAGCCACGAGAGAAACGGAGACATGTATTGGGAGGCCCATGCAAAAACATGGTTGAAGGAGCTGCTATGCAATTTTTCGATAAAATTGTCAATCAAATTTTAGTTAGTCATGTCCTCTCTTGCATCATCGCCTGACTATGTTGGTCCCCTCACCCATATCTAATTATATCCAAGATCCATCATCGTGTTCACAACAATTTGTTCAAGCAGAACTACAAAAGTGTACTCTGAGAGTAACATCCAGCCTCTTATAATGCCACCAGTTAGCAATAGACTCAAGCTCCATACAAATTCAGTGTAGTCGATAATACATCAACTCCGGTTTACAGTCAAACAACAGAGGAAGTCACAAAACTAAGTAAAATAGATTGTTTCATTTTACGAACACAACACCCTATATAAATCTTTCTACAAGATGCTTCACAGAAAGCAGAAAAAACTAACTCTCAATAAGCTAACATAAACACAGCCGGACAATGAGCAGCGCGACCCTGGACAGAGTTTGGCCTGTTGACATGATTCATGTGTGTAACGTTATTTACTTGTACCAGTTTCCCTAGTCTTCAGCTGGTTCCTGATCGATAGGATCAGCCACGGCAGTAGTCCAGCCCACGAACTCCTCCTGTATATGATGTAATCAGAAACTGAATCAATACAACCTGAGCGTTCTAGCGCAATTCAGCTTGGTATCAGAGCAAGCGCTCAACTCTTCCTCCCATGGGCGACGCCAACCCCTCCTCTTCTTCTCTGGCCACGGCCGCCATGCCCTCCCTCTCCACAACCCTAGACACTGATCCCCACACACCCCTGCTGCAACGCCAACCTCCAATGCCGAGGGCCACACCAACTCCACTCCATGCCGATGGGCTCTCCCTGTTCAGCTCCGATCTTCCACCCCCCCCCCCCCTCCCCCCAGTCCTCCCCAGCTCTGGCGCCCCTTCTCTTGCTACTCCTGCTGCCTTGACCGCCTATGCCAACCCACCTCTGAGCATCCGCGATGTGAACATCGCAACCTACATCAACTTTAAGGTGACCCTTTCCGGCACCAATCTCTCCAAGTGGTGGCAAATCATTACCTTCCTCCTCATGATGTATAAGGCATTCGATCACGTCAAGGAGGGCGCTACGCCGGCCGAACCTGACGACGCGTGGCAAGCCGAGAACATTCACCTCTCCCTATGGTTCATGCCCACCCTCTCCCATGATCTTCTTTGTCTTGTCCAAGGCACGGATGGCCTCGCCGTCACAATGTGGACTCGCCTCCACAACTTTTTCTTCGCCAACCGATCGTCGCAATATGTCTATCTGAGCAAATTATTCCGGAACACCCCTCGCAGAGACATGTCGATCTCCACATACGCCGCCTTCAAACCATTGCCAACGACCTCGCCAACATCGGCTATCCCGTCGCCGACCACGACCACGACCTCACCTTGCAGCTCCTCGATGGCGTCAGTGGAAAATTCAAGCTGCACTCCGCCATCATTTAGAACGCGGTCCCGCTCCCATCTTTTGCCGATGCCTGCTCCAGGCTCATGTTGGCCGAAGTCTCCGTCGACAAGGATCAGCACGAAGAAGGCTCACAGGCTATGGTCGTCCACGGCCTGTCCAAGGACTGTGGCCAGGACCGCGGCGGCCAGAACAGCGGTGGAAATCGCGGCGCCCATCAGGACCGCAGACGCGGCCAGAACGATGCCCAGGGTGGCAGGCGCAGCGGCCTGCCGCACACCGGCTATCCCGGCGGACCGCGGCGGACAGAACAGCGGTGGAAATCGCGGCGCCCATCAGGACCGCAGACGCGGCCAGAACAATGCCCAGGGTGGCAGGCGCAGCGGCCTGCCGCACACCGGCTATCCCGGCGGCGGCAGGCCTAACTACCGGGGTAAGAACCCCATCCCGGGCTATCAGCCGGGCGACGGGCACGGCCCCTTCCACCAGGGCAACGGCTCGGCCGGCCGTGGTCACGGTGGCGGCCATGGAGGCATGCACTACGGGGGGAAGGCGACTTCCAGCCCTGGATGGGCTATTTTGCCCCTGGGGCTCGCCCTTCCCATCAGCTCGGGTTCCCTAGGTTCCGCCCAACGGGGCGGGCGTACTTGGGTCGCGTCTCGGTGCGCACTCGCAAGCCTACCCGGTGCTCGACTCCGGTGGCCTGCCTCCATCACCATCGCCATATGCTGCGCCGCCCTACTCCTTCGACCACACCGCCATGCTCCATCAGCCCATGAGCAACTCCAACGCCGCCTCATACCAATGTAGCCAGCCGAGTGGATCCTGGACTCCGGCGCCTCGTCACACGTCACCGATGAGATGGGTTACCTTACTACAACTCATTCTACTTTAGGTCATCATGATCCTCAACATATCACTGTAGGCAACGGTCCAATCTTAGCTATAGGTTCCGCTAAAATTTCCTCACTTCCTTTATATCTCCAAAATGTCCTAGTTTCCCCTAATATAGTCAAGAATCTAAAATCTGTTCGCAAATTTACTTGCGATAATTTTGTATCCATCGAATTTGATCCACTTGGCTTTTCCATGAAGGACCTAGCTACCAAGACCCTTCTTCTTTGCTCCACTAGTGACGGGGATCTTTATCCGTTCTTCAGCTCCACACCATCGACGCAAGCAACCCCCACCCCTACTGACGGCGACATATGGCATAGACGTCTTGGGCATCCTAGTTTCTCTACTATTTCCCATTTTCCTTCAGATTTTCTCACCGATTGTAATAATGTGTTCACAAAAAGCTCCCCCATTTGTGAAGCTTGTCAACTTGGTAAACAAGCACGCCAACCATTCCCTCTCGCATACTTCCGCTGAATTTCAACTCATCCATTGTGATTTGTGGACATCTCCCATTACTAGTTTTTCAGGCTACAAGTACTATTTAGTTATTCTAGATGATTTTTCTCATTATTCTTGGACTTTCCCATTGAAAAATAAATCAGATACATGTGCTACCATTCAGCGATTTTTCCATTATATTCAGTCTCAATTCCATGTTACTCTCCAATGTTTACAATGTGATAATGCTAGTGAATTTCTTACATATGCTCTTTGAGATTTCTTTGCTAATCATGGTGTTTGTTTTCACCTCTCGTTCCCTCACACCTCACCGCAAAATGGCGAAGCTGAGCGCCTTATATGCACCATCAACGACATAGTCCGCCCCATACTCCTCCAAGCCACCTTACCACCACTGTTTTGGGTCGAAGCACTTCACGCCGCCACCCATCTCCTCAACTTACGTCCCTCCCACACCATAGGCTCTCATACACCACACTACCGCCTCTATGGCTCACACCCCACCTACGATCATTTGCGCGTATTCAGGTGCGCTAACCGAACGTTTATGCCATGGCCCCTCACAAACTCGCCCCCTTGCGTTTTCTTAGGCTATCCCCATGAGCAGAAAGGATAAAGGTGCTTTGATCTTCATTTGTGTCGCGTCATTATTTCTAGGCACGTTGTATTTGACGAAACCTCTTTTCCTTATTTCTCTGTTCCTAACAGCTCTGAAACAGCAGAAAAATCCCTCCCAACCGTTCCTGGCGCAAGCGATCAGCCTGGGATCCAACGCCGCACCGGGACTGCCTGCGCACCAACCTTGTCCGCGTCCACCCCACGCGCAGCCTACTCCACGCCTCCACCTAGCGGGACCACCTCCCACACGACACATCGCATGCCCGTCGTATCCCCCTCACCTGCCACGCCCCACGCGACCCCACCCTCCACCCAATCAGCGTGCGCTGCTCGCCCCCGCGCCTGCTCCCCGCAATCCAACAGTCCGGCCTCCTCACACGCCTCACCCTTGTTTGTAATTAATGTCCCGACATCTCTGTCCCCAGCCATTAATGACACCAATCCTCGTCTGCCATCTGCGGCCCCACTGTCACCCAAGTCCATTCCGATAGAGCCACCCGAGAATCCCCACCAAATGAGTACCAGAGGAAAATCTGGGTATTTTATGCCCAAATAACACTTCTCTCTCACTATCACCGCCATTTCTCACATCCCCCGACCTACGGCTCCGCTCTAAAAGATCCCAATTGGAACACTGCTATGCTTGAGGAATTTAATGCCCTAATACAGAATAACACGTGGTCTTTGGTTGCTCGTCCTGCAGGTGTCAACGTGGTGAACGAGAAGTGGATTTTCCGCCATCAGTTCACTCCTGATGGCTCTCTCTCACGGTACAAGGCTCAGTGGGTGGTCCATGGCTTCACCCAGCAGCATGGCATGGATTATGGTGAGACGTTCAGTCCAATGGTCGGTCAAACCGGCCACAATTCGCCTTGTTCTCAGCCTTGCCACGATGCACTCGTAGCCCATTCACCAGTTGGATGTCAAGAATGCTTTTCTTCATGGGAACCTTCATGAGATCGTCTAATCTAAGCAACCTTCTAGTTTTATTGACTCCTCACACCCATCGTATGTTTGTCGCTTGCATAAGTCAGTTTATGGTTTCAAACAAGCTCCCCATGCATGGTTTCATCGATTCACCACTTTTATCTCTTCTCTTGGTTTTTTGGCCTCTAAAAGTGATTCATCACTCTTTATCCTTCGACATAATTCTTCCATTGCATATTTGTTATTGTACGTTGATGACATCATTCTCACTGCCAACACCACTACTCTCCTTCACTCGGTCATCCATTCTCTTAAGGCCAAATTCTCCATGAGTGACCTCGGAGATATCCACAATTTTCTTTGCATCAACGTTCATCGCACCCATGAGGGCTTGTTTCTTTCACAACAACAATATGCCCTTGAGATTTTAGAGCGTGCCAAAATGCTAAATTGCAACCCCATCTCCACACCCATAGACACGCAATCCAAACTCTAATCTACCCTTCTGATCTGGGTCTCTATAGGAGCCTGGCCGGCGCGCTCCAATACCTCACACTCACTCGCCTGGACCTTTCCTACACTGTCCAACAAGTGTGTTTGTTCATGCATGCCCCCCGTGACTCCCATTTTCAGCTCATCAAGCGCATATTGCGCTACGTCCAGGGCACCTTACACTACGGCTTGAAGCTCCACAAAAGGTCCTCACTTGACCTCATTGCCTATTCCGACGCCGATTGGGCAGGTTGTCCGGATACTCGGAAGTCCACCTCCGGTTTTTGTGTCTTCCTTGGTGATATAACTTGATTTCTTGGTCCTCCCACCGCAACCCACAGTCTCTCGTTCTAGCGCGGAGGCTGAATACCGTGCAGTTGCTAACTGCATCATCGAGTCATGTTGGCTACGCCAACTTTTGCAGGAGCTTCACCACCTGTCGTCGCGTGCCACGGTGGTTTATTGTGACAATGTGAGCGACATGTACATGTCTTTGAACCCGGTTCAACACCAGAGGACAAAACATATTGAGATCGACCTGCACTTCGTACGTGACCGGGTGGCGCTGGGTGAAGCCAAGGTGCTCCATGTACTCACAAGTTGCCAATTTGCTGATATTTTCACCAAGGGGCTACCGACCAAGATCTTTCAGGAGTTTCGATCCAGCCTGAACATCCTCCCCAGCGTTGTTGACACGATTCATGTGTGTAACTTTATTTACTTGTACCGGTTTCCCTAGTCTTCAGCTGGTTCCTGATCTTAGGATCAGCCACGCTACGTGCGGCAGTAGTGCAGCCCACGAACTCCTGTATATGTAATCGGAAACTGAATCAATACAACCTGAGCGTTCTATCGCAATTCAGCTTGGCCAAGCGCTGTAGTGGAGCCATGGACATGGGACATGACTTAATGTGTTTCCCCAGCATGTGTTTTTTTTAGCCGTACCAAAGGGCGGATATCAGCTAGCTAGATAAACATGTCACTCCAATCGTTCAAACACACTAGTTTATATTTATCACATAATCAAAGAGCAACGACAAAAAAGAGCACAAAAGATGTGGTAGGGTTGGCAACCTGCGCCTGCTTGAAAGATGCCACAGCCTGCGGGTTAGCGTTGGGCGGAGGCGGCGGCATGGGAAACGGCGATCCCCCATCGGCAGTGAGTGAGCCCATGAGACCCCCGAGAGCTCCGCCCTGAACCACCCCCACTGCCGTGGTCACCGCTGCCTCGACGTGGATGGGCTGCTTCGCCATCCACGCGCGGAACCGAGCCTCCAGCGCCTTCACGCGCCCGGTCCACTCCTCCAGGGGGTTGCCGCCGAGCGCCTGCGCCGCTGACGAGGAGGAGGAGGAGGAGGAGGCCATCACAACTGAATCCCCTTGTTTCACGCCTACTCCTCGCGTCTCGGCTTATTATAAAACTGCCACTCTTTATCCCCTCGGACTCGGACCGTTCTCTAACAACATCTCTAGCGACCCTATCCAGCCCATATATATACATGTCACATCATTCGATATCATAACAAAATATGACATACAATGGGTTCTTTTTTAGTCTTAGCTCTAGCACTATATGTTCCTAAATATATGGTGAGACATATTGTTGCTAAGAGACGATCTTTTAGCCAAGAGAAGGCAGAAGTCTTTTTTTATTTCTCTTTCCTCCAACTCAGCAATCATCCTATGTGTTATTGCTAAGATAAGACCATTGTACATGCCCTTACAGGCTCAACCCATATAATTCCGGCGGGTATAAGGGTCATGTAAGATTTTGTGGTCCGAGCAGAAACCGTATAACGAGCCCAGCCCAGCTCATATGAGTAATTTTTACGGGGTTGAGAAATGCACCCCTCGATCTTTAAAGAATGGGTTTTGACCGTCATTTCTGGGTCTCGACTTGTCTATCGCCATTGCCCCCTCCACTCCTTCGCCGCGCTTTCCCTCGCACCGCCGCTTAAATCGCCACCCTCCGGCGAGCAATTAGTCGCCGCCAGCTTTAGATCCGGCACCGCATGTTCGCGATGTACCGTCTGGGAGGTCCACGACGTGGAGGCAACCAAGTTGGCCATTCGACGGCCTCATCGCGCGGCAGCGAGCTCAGCTCCGACTCGGAGGAGGAGCGTCGTCAATTCGTTTGCTCCGACAGGACACGCAAGCGCGCCGACCTCCACTAAATCATCCACAACAGTCCGGTGTCACGCAAGCTCCTCCGCCGCGAGACGGAGGAGTTCGATCACCGCATGTCAGGGGAAGGAAGCTTGCAGACCTTGTCTACCGCCGTCGAAGAGGGAGGAGGAGGATATCCCGACGCCGGTCGACCGCGTCGTCACCAGCGCCGACTATGCCGACGACACCTCCTTCGAGCACTGGATGGAGGTCATCGCGCGGCGCAGCGTCGTCGACGTCCAGGACGATGCAGCTCGCGCTCTTCACGATGACGAGATCGACACCATCTTCCTCGAGCAGGGGCTCGCCCGCGACCGCGAAGCACGCGCGAAGAAGGTGGAGATTGAACTCGAGCGCATGATGTAGGACGGCAAGTTTGTTGATCTCGTCTCCGACAGTTCCGGCCTCTCTGACCTCGACTTGGCTCCGACGGTGACAGCTTCTAAAGCCGCTGCCGGAAGCGTCGCCGCCACTCCCTGAGGCTCCGGTGAGCCCGATTTTGTGTCTAGGCTAGGGTTTAGCGGCGACGACGACAGATTTCCCAGTATTTAGTTTTAGTTTTGTGTTTTGTACATATGACCGCAGCGACGTATGTATGAACACTTTGAAATCTCCTGCGAATGTTTAAAATTTGTGTGTTTCTGGTTCAATTATCTGGTTTTTGTTATTCCCACGGTGTTTTGCGAGCAAAAACGAGCTTAAACACGACTTGTAAACGCATTTTCTGGTTCGGACGTTTACAGGATCTGCTAGAGATGCTCTAACCTTGCGGGTTTCAGCTCGTCAGAAGGCTTAAAGTTCGTTTCTGTATAAGCCAAAGCCCAACTTGGTAACTTGCCTTTTCGTCACTTATTACTCACTTCAATGTCCTCCATTCCAGCAATTGACCACGGCGAAAATAAAAATCACTGGGGCGGTGCATTTGAGGAGCTCAAGAGGGGCCAATAGCCATGGCGCAGAGAAGGGTAATAGGACTAGTAATTCGCGGCGCGAGTTACCCTTCTGTGTGTGTGTCCCACCACACGAGGTTGGTTCCATATGGTGGGCCACTTGCTGCGGGCGGCGACAAGAAGGAAGACGGGATGGTGGGAGGCGTCGTCGTTTGCGGCGGAGCAGCGCGCGACACTAGAGAACGTGAAACTTAAGTTGGTGAAAGATTGGGTGCCACCTCCACTTCACCCACCACGTGCTTGACGTGGCCACTGCATCTCGTTTCCTCAGCTCCTCGCCGACAAATCTATACACAAGCTATTCGGCTCTGCAGATGCCACACTCACGTTCCTCTGCAAGTACTGCACCTTGTCCGCGCTCTCTTGTCGTGGTGGCGGTCTCCTGTCCCTCACGAACCCCGCGCTCGACCTCCAGCTTCAGGAGGTGGATTGTCTGAACACCTTAGAACCCAACCTGCCCGCCTACCTCCATCGTCCCCTTATGCTCACCCTGCCTCGCTCGCTCCCATTCCACACCATCCATCTTCTCTGCTGGGGCAACTAATGTGCCTCAGTCCTCCACCGCCATCCCGACCACTTAGCCCTCGTATAGCCTAAGGGTTATGTCGAGCGCATCTAGCTCTGCCTCCTATCCTAGGACGACCAACTGGTTGTCTCTGAACTCGAGAAGGGTGCAGCCGGCCGCAATGCCACTAGCCTCCCATTTTCAGTGAGCTTCGCGAGGGGTTTTGGCTTCAGGAGCAAGTGTACGGACTAGCTGAGGGAGTGGAAGGCTGTTGGGGATAAACTTTCCGGATATCCTCACTGTGTCTCGCTAGCCAGGGTGGCCCACTTTGGGTTAGAGCTTTGCTTCAAGGGCGGACCAGTCAGAGAGAAGAGACGGAGTCCAGTCCGGCTACGGGAAGGCCCAGAAGACTTACCGACATAGGCTTGTAGTGTTACTTGTAGTTCAAGATGTACTATGTAAGCGACTCTTAGTTGTAGCCGGATAGGTCTCTCCTGTAACCCTAGGCCGGATATCTATATAAGCCATCCTAGGGGCTAGCCTTTAGGGCACCCTTACAATAGTCTACAATCTCAACTCGGACAGGCGAAACCCTTATAACACATATTCCGGCTCTGCTATATTACTGGATTGCTAGCAGAAGTAGGATCCGTCCACCGTCAGCGGATTCGAACCTGGGTAAACTTGTGTGCTCACCGTCCCAGAACACCGTACGACTCACACCCCTCTCTTCCACACGCCTCGAGGACCTCCTCATGGCGTACTTGTCCTCAATCTGACGACAGTTGGCACCCACCATGGGGAAAGTGAGCTCCAGATCTGCGTTCCGAGCGGAATCTACAAGAATCGGAATCGGCAAGACGATCGATGTCGGTCGCGTCCTCTACGCCAGTGATGTGCCTCTCATTGTTCTCGACGAGACCTAGATTCTGGCTAGGGAGGCCGTGACTGCCTACACAATCATGTCCTTCAGTGAGATCGATGTTTACATCGGTTTCGCTAAAACTGCCCCACCGACCCCAGTGGTGATGATAGAGGCAGAAGAAGCTTCTGGGTCCACTTTATCCACGGAGGAGGTAGAGTTTCAGATCCCGGAAAACCCTAATCACACCCAGCCCGTACCTAATGCGGAGATAGTGGAGATAGCTGAGCCTAAAGCAGATCTGACCATGAACATCGAATCTGGAGTGGATCTCCCTAGCGAGGTCAAATCCCAGATCGATCTTCCTAGTGAGGCCGGAACTTAGGAGGAGCAAAGCAACAACAATTCTGGTTCCGGCTCTGCCAACGCCAGAACGGAGCAACGATTCCTGAGGCACACGTTGAGGCGTATGATGCTGCATGACGCCAGCGTGGATGAGATTCTCGAGACCATCAGGCGTTTCAAGGAATCCCACGAGGAAAGCCGCAACTACCTCAGGACTCATGTATCGCACTTTGTCGGATATGTTGGATCCGGATTCGGCTCTATCGATGCTAGGGACAACGAAGACTTGGTGCTAGAGGCGATCAGAACAAACACCGACTTACCGGCATATTCGGATGACTCGATGATGTCAGCGGGTTTCCAAAAGTTCTCCGAGGAATATGAAGAGGAGTTCAACTCCAAAGCTGCGGAAGAAGGAGAAGCCATGGACGACGGATCCTGAGAAAACTCTCCCAAAGCACAGGACGACATGGATCTCGGAGATAATCCCAACGTCTAGATGTCCGAAAGTATTGATCAGAGCTTGACTCCAGGAAACGGGCCCAAAGACGTCTTTGCTACCGGCGCTGCGAAGAAGGCAAAGAAGAAGAAGAAGAAGAAGACTTTGGCAGAGGACCCTCCGGCTAAGGAGGTAATCGCCGAAGAATACGAGGAAGACTCGGATGGACCTGTAATCCCAAACGAGCCGGAAGACACTCCGGTGGATGGACACGTGGTTACCCCTGGTGCATGTAAACTCATCGAGACGCACTAACTGCGCCAATCCCTACCACTACAGGACTTACACCTACAGAGCGGGAAGACAAGGCCCAAGACCTAGAACCGCATCGCCAAGTACTCTTGGATGAAGCCACCAATCTCATCAAGGAGAAAAAGCGTTTTGCGGTTGCAGGGCAGTTTAACTCCCTGCAGCATCAGAAGACCTGGAACGCCCCTGTGCGGGCTAACAAAAATCCAAAAGTCCACAAGACCCTTTTTGAGGGAGATGACGCTGTTAAGGGAGAACCTCAGCTCGACAGTAAGGGAGATCTGGTGTATGGAACACCAGTGGAAAACACTACCGCCACCCGAGATATCATAGCAAACAATCCAAACCTAGACCAAGTTCGGTTGGGCGTAAAGCTACTCACCAAGGGCCTGGAGCAACCCCTCCAAAATAAGCGCCGGAATCTCCTTCCTAGCAGTCGTTCGATTCAGCAACCCCTCTTGGTCGGCCTCGGTGGTGAGGGAGTGGTGGTTGTTGGAGAGACGACGGCTGGGGGGGAGATGCAATTGGGAGTATTGGTTGCCTCTTGGTTCTCTCCCGCAGTGGTCTGATGGTGGCGGTGAGGCCGCCGGACTGCTGCCTTTGCTGGTCGAATGGCGACCCTAGTTCTTCTCCATGATGGTGGAGCGTTCCCTGCGCCGGAGCTCGGCGTCTCGACGATAACAAGTGGTTCGTCCCTGTTGGCTTCGAGATGTCCGGAGGCAGGGATTCATCACCGGCAACGAGGCTTCGAGCTTCTCCTCCGTCCTCAGTGTGCTTCGCGACTTGAGGACATCGGCGATCTCCGGCGGTGGCACCCTTGGGCTCGATGGCTTTTTCCCCTTTTGTTTCAGGGTGTTTCTTGTAAAAGTGCAGGGGCATATCTTTGTATTTCATGTGTTGCTAGGACCCCCTGTGAAATTTGTACCCGCCACATGTTATTAATGGCAGCTCTCTAGGTCCTTCGGGACCTTTCCCGTTCAAAAAAAAGGGCTTGGAGCAGCAGAAGGCCGCGAAATTCGGAAGCGGAAAACTGGTCTCTAAATCCGACCAATGTCGCATGAATCTAGCTTGGCATGGCATAAGGCCCCGACGGGACCCAGAACAACACCACCGTCAGGAGGACAATTATTCAAGAACCAGATCTTCAGGGCAACGGCAAAGAGCCGCACGTGACTGGAGTAATGTTGCTCCAGCCACAGAACGAGACGTAGTTGCAGCACTGGTTTCGAGGAAGCTTCCCCGGCGAGAGTCGAACAACCGCAAGGAAGACGAAGAAGAGCAACGTTGGGACGAGGACCGACAAAGGATGCCACCTCTTAGACATGCGTGATGGGTTCGTAGCAGGGAAAACAAAAAATTTCTACTGCAAGAACGAACAAAACCAAGATCTAGTCTATGGAAAAGCCAAGATCTAATCTATGAGATAAGTGCAACGAGATAGATCTATACTAACCCTTATAGATCCAAAGCCTTGTTCGAGATCAGATCTCGTGATTGATGTAGATGATCACTTGCCGATCTCAAGATCGAGTAGAAGATCCTTCCGGCGCCATATTCCGACAGCGCTTCCGCAGTCGGTCACACGTGCGGAGTCAATGCAGACCTTCCTCTCCTTGTTCCAGCGAGCAACAGAGGTAGTAGATCGTCACAGAATCCTAGCAACATGACGGCATGGTGGTGGTGGTGGAGAAGGATTTCTGCAGGGCTTCGCCTAAGATGGAGTAGAAGGAAGGAGGAGGAGGGTGGCGGCTAGGGCAGGGAGTAAAGGGGCAAGGGGGAGGGGTGGCGCCTCCCCTCCTTTTATAGAGGGGAGGGGGCGCCATAGGGTTCCCCCTTTGGGCTCACCCCTAGGGCCGGCACGCCAAGGAGGGAGGGGACTTTCCTTCCCCCCAAGTCTTCCCCTTCTCTTTCTTGGTTTTCAAATAAACTCCTTTGAAACTTCCAGAACCTTCTGAAACATTCTAGAAACTCCAACTAAATACTCCGGAACTTTTCTGAAACCCAGAAAAAGATTTCCTTTACATGAATCTCGTTCTCCAGACCATTTCGGATCTCCTCGTGATCTCCCGAATCCAATCCGAGACTCCGAACAACATTCGGTCTCCAACACATATTCCATATCTACCTAAAATAGCATTGAACCTTAAGTGTGTCACCCTACGGTTCACGAATATGTAGACATGATCGAGACACCTCTCCGATCAATAACCATCAGCGGGATCTGGAGATCCATAATGGCTCCCACATACTCAACGATGAATTCGTGATTAATAGAACCATTAACATACGAAACCAATTCCCTTTGTCACGCGATACTCTACTTATACGAGGTTTGATCATCAGTATCTCCATACCTAGTTCTACCTCGTTACCGATAAGTACTCTTTACTCGTTCTATGATATGTCATCCCTTGTGACCTAGTCACATGCTTGCAAGATAATTAGATGAGATTCCACCGAGAGGGCCCAGAGCATATCTATATGTCATATGGATGGACAAATCCTAGTCTTGATCCATGCGCTTCAACACATACCTTTAGAATACCTAATGCCACCTTTATAACCACCCAATTACAAAGCAGCGTTTGATGTCATCAAAGCACTCATCCGGTGATGGTGATTAACACAATCTCATGGTCGAAGGATTAGGTTACTATGTATTTGAAAGCTTGTAGCAAAAACGAACTTAATGACTTGATCTTATGCTATGCTTACTATGGGTGTGTGTCCATCACATCATTCTCCTAATGATATGATGTTGTTGTTAATAACATCCAATGTCCATGATTAGGAAACCATGATCATCTATTAATCAACAAGCTAGTCTTAATAAGAGGCTTACTAGGGACTTTTTTAGTTTACAAAACATACAAATATTAGTGTTTCCTTTATAGCATGGGATGTAAACATTCATCATAAACACAAAGATATAATAATAAACATTTTATTATTGCCTCTTGGGCATATCTCCAATAGTCTCCCACTTGCACTAGAATCAATAATCTAGATTACATTGTAATGTACCTAACACCCATGGCGTTCTGGTGTTGGTCATGTTTTGCTCTAGGGAGAGGTTTAGTCAACGGATCTGCCACATTCAGATCAGTGTGTGGTTTGCAAATCTTTATGTCACCATCTTGGACATACTCACGAATAGCATGGTAACGTAGCTTGATGTGCTTCAGCTTGCTGTGTGACCTTGGCTCCTGTGCATTAGCTATGGCACCCGTGTTGTCACAATAGATGGCCATCAGGTCCAACGCACTAGGAACCACACCAAACTCAGTAATGAACTCCTTCATCCATATCGCTTCTTGTGCAGCCTCCGAAGCAGCTATGTATTCTGATTCAGTTGAAGATTTCGCCACAACGCTTTGCTTGGCACTCCTCTAGATCACTGCAACACCATTCAAAATAAATACGTATCCAGACTATGACTTCGAGTCATCTGGATCGGTGTTCCAACTAGCATCGGTGTAACTGTTTACAACAAGTTGTTCATCACCTCCATAAGAAAGCACCATATCCTTAGTCCTTTTCTACTTGAGGATATTTTTGACCGCTGTCTAGTGTTCCGTTACAGGATCACTTTGATATCTTCTAGTCAAACTAACAGCGCGTGCTATATCCGGTCTTGTACACAGCATGACATACATGACAGAGCCTATGGCCGAGGCATAGGGGATTTTACTCATCTTCTCTCTATCCTCTGCCATAGCTAGACTTGTCTTACTCAAGGTCTTACCTAGCAACATGGGCAAGAACCCTTTCTTGCTTTCTTCCATTCTAAATCTCTTTAGAACCTTGTCCAGGTATGTACTTTGTGAAAGCGCTATTAAGCATCTTGATCTATCTCTATAAATCTTGATGCCTAAAATGTATGTCGCTTCGCCAAGATCCTTCATTGAAAAACCATTGTTCAAATAGGCCTTGACACTTTCAAGAAGTTCTATATCATTCCCAATCAATAATATGTCATCCACATATAGTATTAAGAATGCTACAGAGCTCCCGCTCACTTTCTTGTAGATACAAGCTTCTCAATAAGTTTGTATAGATCCAAAGTTTTTGATCAGCTTATCAAAACATTAATTCCAACTCCGGGATGCTTGCTTCAGTCCATAATTGGAGCGCTGAAGCTTGCATACCTTGTCAGCATCTTTAGGATCAACAAAACCTTTGGGTTGTACCATATACAACTCTTCCTCAATGTCACCATTAAGGAACGCCGTTTTGACATCCATCTGCCAAATCTCATAACCGAAATATGCAGCAATTTCTAACAAAATCCTCACAGACTTTAGCTTCGCTACCAGTGAGAAAGTATCATCGTAGTCAACTCCTTGAATCCGTCGGAACCCTTTCGCGACAAGTCGAGCTTTATAGACAGTAACATTACCATCAGCATCTGTTTTTCTTTTAAAGATCCATTTGTTCTCGACAGCCTTGCGGCCATCTGGTAAGTCCACCAAAGTCCATACTTGGTTTTCGTACATGGATCCCATTTCGGATTTCATGGCTTATTGCCAGTCGGAATCTGGGCTCATCATAGCTTCCTCATATGTTGCAGGGTCATTGATGTTGTCCACCAACATGACATTCAACGCAGGGTCATACCAATCAGGAGTGGCACGAACCCTCATCGACCTGCGAGGTTCAGTAGCAACATCGTTCGAAGTTTCATGATCATCATCGTTAGCCTCCTCTCTTATTGGTGCAGGCAACAGAAAAACATCTTCCGGTGTTGTGCTACTCTCAAATCCGAGAGAAGGTTCAACAACCTCGTCAAGTTCTACTTTCCTTCCAGTCACTTCTTTCGAGAGAAACTCCTTCTCAAGAAAGGATCCATTCTTAGCAACGAAAACTTTGCCTTCAAATCTATGATAGAAGGTATACCCAATTGTTTCTTTAGGGTATCCTATGAAGACGCATTTTTCCGCTTTGGGTTCAAGCTTGTCGGGTTGTAACTTCTTTACATACGCTTCGCAGCCCCAAACTGTAAGGAACGACAACTTAGGTTTCTTGCCAAACCACAATTCATACGGTGTTGTTTCAACGGATTTAGATGGTGCCCTATTTAAAGTGAATGCGGCTGTCTCTAATGCATAACCCCAAAATGATAACGGTAAATCTGTAAGAGACATCATAGACCGAACCATATCTAAGAGACTTTGATTACGACATTTGGACACACCATTACGTTGTGGTGTTCCCGGCGGTGTCAACTGCGAAAGTATTCCGTATTTCTTTAAATGCATGCCAAACTCGTAACTTAGATATTCACCTCCTTGGTTAGAATGCAGAAACTTAATCTTCTTGTTACGATGATTTTCTACTTCACTTTGAAAATCCTTAAACTTCTCGAAAGTTTCGGACTTATGTTTCATAAAGTAGACATACCCATATCTACTCAAGTCATCCGTGAAAGTAAGAACAATATCCACCGCGCGATGCTACGCTCATTGGGCCACACACATCGGTATGTATTATTTCCAATAAGTCCGTAGCTCACTCCATTATCCCAGAGAATGGAGTCTTAGTCATTTTTCCCATTAGACATGCTTCGCATCTTTCAAGTGATTCGAAATCAAGTGATTCAAGAAGTCCATCGGAATGGAGTTTCTTCATGCGCTTCACTCCAATGTGACCAAGAGGATAGTGCCACATGTATGTAGAATTATCATTCATTTTTATTCGTTTAGCATCTCTGTTGTGAACATGTGTATCACTACTATCGAGATTCAATAAGAATAAACCATTCATCTCAGGTGCATTACCATAATAAGTATCACTCATATAAATCGAACAACCATTATTCTCAGACTTAAACGAGTAACCGTCTCGCAATAAACAAGATCCAAAAATAATGTTCATGCTTAACGCAGGCACCAAATAACAATTATTCAAGTTCAAAACTAATCCTGAAGGTAGATGAAGAGGGAGCGTGCCGACAACAATCACATCAACCTTGGAGCCATTTCCAACGCGCATCGTCACCTCGTCTCTCGCCAGTCTTCGTTTATTCCACAACTCCTATTTCGAGTTACAAATATGAGCAACCGAACCAGTATCAAATACCCAGGCACTACTATGATTACTAGTAAGATACACATCAATAACATGTATATCAAATATACCTTTCTTCTTGATGTTGCCGTTCTTCAGATCTGCCAGGTACTTGGGGCAGTTGCGCTTCTAGTGACCTTCACCCTTGCAGTAGAAGCACTCAGTATCAGGCTTAGGACCAGCCTTGGGCTTCTTAGCAGGTGCGGCAGCTTCTTGCCGTCCTTTTTGAAGTTTCCCTTGTTCTTAGGCTTGCCCTGTTTCTTGAAATTGGTGGTCTTATTGACCATCGACACTTGGTGCTCCTTCTTAATCTCCAGTTCAGCAGTTTTCAGCATGGAGAAGAGTTCAGGCAATGCCTTGTTCATGCAATGCATATTGTAGTTCATCACAAAGTTCTTGTAACTAGGTGGCAGTGATTGGAGGACACGATGAATCCCCAACGCATTAGGAATCGTTATTCCCAATTCTTGGAGCCTGTTCGCGTGCCTAGACATTTTGAGCACGTGCTCGCTAACGGAGCTGCCCTCTTCCATTTTACAGTTAAAGAACTTCTCGGAGGCCTCATAGCTCTCCACGGTCGCATGAGTCTCAAAGATCAGCTTGGGCTCATTGATAATCTCAAAAGGGTCATGTGCTCAAAGCGCTCAAGTCTGATTCTAAACCGTACAGGATGGCACACTGAACTATGGAGTAGTGATTTTTCAGAGTGACGAAAACATTCTTAAGATCATCGAAGGAATCTTCTGCAGGTGGGTCACCTAGGAGTGCATCGAGCACATAGGTCAACTGACCAGTGCTGAGGATAATCCTCAATCCACGAAACCAGTCCGTGAAGTTGCTTCCATTGTTTTTCAGCTTTTCTTTCTCTAGGAACACATTAAAGTTGATGGAGGGGGTCGCCATGATCTACAACATATTTGCAAAGAGTTTAGACTAAGTTTATGACAAATTGAGTTCAAATTTAATTCTTAAATCAACTAGGTGAACTCCCACTCAAAACAACATCCCTCATGTTGCCTTAGTGATTACACGAACCAAATCCACTACACCAAGTCCGATCTTCACGAGAGAAGATATAGCTTCCAAGGCGAACAATCAACATGTTCATCATATCATTCATATGACTCATGCTTTACCTTTCGGTATTCCGTGTTCCGAGACCATGTCTGTACATGCTAGGCTCGTCAAGATTAACCTTAGTATCCGCATGTGCAAATCTGGCTTGCACCCATTGTATGCACACGTAGAATCTATAACACCCGATCATCACGAGATGCTTCGAAACGACGAGTCTTAGCAATGGTTCCTACTAAGGACGAACACTTTATTACTTGATATTCAGTGAGAGGGATCATCTTATAATGCTACCATCACGATCTAAGCAATACAAGATGCAAAAAGGATTAACATCACATGCAATTCATAATATGTGACATGATATGGCCTTTCTTCTTGTGCCTTTGATCTCCATATCCAAAGCACGGACATGATCTCCATCATCACCAATATAGCGTCAAGGCCAGTGGCGCCGCTTCATGGTTGTCCATCACTAATAGAATCTATAACAACTACTTGGAATAAAGCTATTACATGATAAATAGACATGCAGGTCTTAACAGAATTTAAAGACAACCATTAGGCTCCTGCCGGTTGCCATATTACAATAAGGATCATTGCATACATCAAATATATTCACAATCACATTGTGGCCATATCACATCACATGCCCCTGCAAAAACAAGTTAGACGCCTCTAATTTTCTTTGCATGTTTTACGTGGTTTGGGGCTTTCGTATAAGAACTGATCTTACCTACGAACAAGAACCACAATGTTGATACAAGTGTTGTCAGATGCTAATTGTAAATTGAATCTTAACTATGGTGGGAGAGACAGACACCTGCAAGGCCACTTGTGCAATGCAAGTTGCACGTCGAGCGTGGAGCAAGTCTCATGTGCAAGGACATGTAAGGTTAGCCCGGGCCGCTTCATCCCACCATCCCACAAGATGCAAAGTACACATGAAGACAACGACAACAAAAGCATCAACGCCCACAATAAACATTGTGTTCTACTCGTGCAACAGATCTACGCATAGACACGGCTCTGTTACCACTGATGGGTTCATAGCAGGGAAAACAAAAAAATTCTACCGCAAGAACGAACAAAACCAAGATCTAATCTATGGAAAAGCCAAGATCTAATCTATGAGATAAGTGCAACAAGATAGATCTGTACTAACCCTTATAGATCCAAAGCCTTGTTCAAGATCAGATCTCGTGATTGATGTAGACGATCACTTGCCGATCTCAAGATCGAGTAGATGATCCTTCTGGCACCGTGTTCTGGCAGCACTTCCGCAGTCGGTCACACGTGCGGAGTCGATGCAGACCTTCCTCTCCCTATTCCAGCAAGCAACAGAGGTAGTAGATCTCCACAGAATCCCAGCAGCACGACGATATGGTGGTGGTGGTGGAGAAGGATTTCTGCAGGGCTTCACCTAAGCCAGAGCAGAAGGAAGGAGGAGGAGGGTGGCGGCTAGGGCAGGGAGTAAAGGGGCAAGGGGGAGGGTTTGCGCCTCCCCTCCTTATATAGAGGGGAGGGGTGCCCTAGGGTTCCCCCTTTGGGCCCACCCGTAGGGCCGGCGCGCCAAGGAGGGACGGGGGAGTTTCCTTCCCCCCAAGTCTTCCCCTTCTCTTTCTTGGTTTTTAAGTAAACTCCTTTGAAACTTCCAGAACCTTCTGAAACATTCTAGAAACTCCAACTAAATACTCCGGAACTTTTCTGAAACCCCGAAAAAGATTTCCTTTACATGAATCTCATTCTCCGGACCATTCCGGATCTCCTCGTGATGTCCTGAATCCAATCCAAGACTCTGAACAACATTCGGTCTCCAACGCATATTCCATATCTACCTAAAACAACATCGAACCTTAAGTGTGTCACCCTACTGTTCACGAATATGTAGAAATGATCAAGACACCTCTCCGATCAATAACCATTAGCGGGATCTGGAGATCCATAATGGCTCCCACATACTCAACGATGACTTCGTGATCGATAGAACCATTAACATACGAAACCAATTCCCTTTGTCACGCGATACTCTACTTATCCGAGGTTTAATCATCGGTATCTCCATACCTAGTTCTACCTCGTTACCGATAAGTACTCTTTACTCGTTCCGTGATATGTCATCCCTTGTTACCTAGTCACATGCTTGCAAGCTAATTAGATGACATTCCACCGAGAGGTCCTAGAGCATATCTATCCATCATATGGATGGACAAATCCCAGTCTTGATCGATGCGCTTCAACTCATACTGATATGGGGTGGCCCGATCTTCTCAGCAAGCACTTGTCGATGATGATGGTGGATGATAGATAACTAGCCCATAGCTATGAACTCTCCCACTCGAACACTGATGCCAATGCAACAACTCTCGAACCTTGTAGGATATTCACAACACCATGCTCTTGCGCACGTAGCCATCGACCACGAACGGTAGTTTGCAATCTACTAATTCCTAGTGGAACAACAGATCACACTCAATTATAGTTGGTAAAATCGATCACAGGGTAATTCCAGAGGTTCTATGAAAGAAACAACTCCAAAATATTTTAACATGGTCTAAACCTAGATAGTAGTGCACCCCCATCTATTTAAGAGTCTAGGGGGTGGCGGCCTAGGGTGGAAACCGAGTTGGTCCCACCCAACTAAGGCTACAAACCGACCCAAAGTGGGTTCGGCTCAGGTTTTTGCCGTGGCAGTGTTTGGGCCTGTTTCTGTGCCGCGGCAGCCTGCCGTGGCAGAAACGGACCTTGTTTTTGTGCCGCGGCAGCCTATCGTGGCAGGAAAATGCGTCGTTTCTCAGCCGCGGCAGAGATCCTGCCAAGTGTTGACCTCGTCCTTTGTAGCTCCCTGTGCTTCCTCCCTGTCCTCCCTCGCGCATTCTTCAATGATCAACACGCCATGTTCCATTAGCTCCTCGCTTCGTGCTACACCTTCTTCTCCCAAGTACCTAATCATACAATAATTCAAAGACTTAGGTAGTATAAAATTCTCATTAACTAAAACACCAGGTTCATTAAGAAACAAGTTCACCTATTGTTCTAGTAGCTTAGCACGAGCTCTTGTAATTGGTCCAATCCTTATCTCATTGGATTGATCTTTCTTTGCAGTACTTGGAACATCATCAGTAGTAATTGGGGTAGGTGTAACTGTAGGGATATCCTCATCATCTCCCCCCTTCAAAAGGCATCGACCTCGATGCTCCAAGGTGCTCTCCAGTATATGGTGATAGATCAGCAATGTTGAAATTGTTGCTAGCTCCACCAAACTCCTCAATAGGTATATCAACCGAGTAGGCATTATCATTAATTTTGGCTAACACCTTGTAAGGACCAGCACCACGTGGTTCAACTTGGACTTGCAAAGTAGTGGAAATCTATCCTTGCGTAGATGAACCCAAACCATGTCTCCAGGATTGAATAACAATTCCTTCCTTGCTTGACTCCTTGCAGAAGCAATGTTCTTGCCTTTCTTCTCAATATCCTCTCGAGTCTTCTCATGAATTTTCTTCACATAATCAACACGTTTTGATGCCTCCATATCAACTCTATCATGTAATGGCAAAGGCAACATATCAAGTGGCGTCAATGGCTTGAAGCCATACACCACCTCAAAAGGACAAAGCTGAGTAGTTGAATGCACAACCCTATTGTATGCAAACTCAACATGTGGCAAACACTCTTCCTACTCCCGTAGATTCTTCTTTATCATAGTCCTTAGTAGCTATGACAATGTTCGATTCACGTTGACCATCTTTTTGGGGATGACATGTAGTGCTGAATAGTAGCTTCATTCCCAGCTTCCCCCATAAGGTCTTCCAAAAGTAGCTCATGAACTTCACACCACGGTCAGAAACAATCGTCTTTGGTACTCCATGTAATCTCACGATGTCCCTGAAAAACAGGTTAGCAACATGTGACGCATCGTCGCTTTTGTGGCAGGCAATAAAATGAGCCACTTTAGAGAACTTATCTACTACCACAAATATAGAATCATGACCTCTCTGAGTTTTAGGTAGACCTAGCACAAAATCCATACTAATATCTTCCCATGGAGTAGTAGGTGCAGAGAGAGGTGTATACAAACTGTGAGGCTTGAGCTTGGATTTCGACTTGTGGCATGTAATACATTGGCTCACAAATTTGTACACATCACGCCTCATCTTGGGCCAATAAAAATGATCAGCAAGCATGATCAACGTCTTCTCACACCCAAAGTGACCCATCAAACCACCAACATGTGATTCCTGCACTAAGAACAAACACAATGATGATTCTGGAATACATAGTTGGTTAGATCGAAACAAATATCCATCATGTATATGATACTTATCCCATGCGTTTCTAAGAGCACACAAACGATATGGTTTAGCAAAATCATGGCCAGTTGCATAAAGTGCACAAATAGCTTCTAATCCTGGAATTTTAACATCAAGATTGGTTAATAGCATGTTCTTCCTAGATAAAGCATCAGCAACAACATTCTCTTTTCCCTTCTTATACTTAATGATGTAAGGAAAAGACTCAATAAACTCAACCTATTTAGCTAATCGTGTATGCAAGTTTGATTGATCTTTCAAATATTTCAATGCTTCATGATCAGAATGTATGATAAATTCTTTTGGCCACAAATAATGTTGCCAAACTTCAAGTACTCTAACAAGTGCATACAATTCTTTATGATAGATAGGATAATTCAAGCGAGCACTAGTAAGTTTCTCAGAAAAATATGCTATAGGGCAACCCTCTTGCATCAAAACGCCACCAATGCCTATACCACTAGCATCACATTCAACTTCAAATTGCTTCGAAAAATTAGGTAATGCAAGTAATGGTGTAGAAGTAAGCAAACATTTCAATGTATCAAAAGCAATATCTTGGGCCGCGCCCCATACATAAGGAACACCTTTCTTTGTCAAATCATTCAAAGGTGCAGCAATGGTGCTAAAATATTTCACAAAGCGCCTATAGAAACCAGCTAAGCCGTGGAAACTACGCACTTGACTTACATTCATGGTAGTAGGCCAATTCTGAATTGATTCAATTTTAGATTGATCTACCTCTACCATTCTTAGATACAACAAATCCCAGAAATATGACCTTATCTTTTGCAAATGTGCACTTCTCAAGATTAGCATACAGTTTATTATCACACAACACTTGCAAAACTTATCTTATATGATTACAATGTTCAGTTTCGTTGTGGCTATAGATAAGTATATCATCAAAGTAAACAACCACAAAACGACCAATAAAATCTCTCAAAACATGATTCATTAATCGCATGAATGTACTAGGTGCATTAGTAAGACCAAACGGCATGACTAACCACTCATACAAACCAAATTTTGTTTTGAAAGTAGTTTTCCACTCATCCCCTTCTTTCATCCTAATTTGATGATAACTACTACGCAAATCAATCTTAGAGAAAATAGCAGCACCACTCAATTCATCTAGCGTATCCTCTAAGCATGGAATAGGATGATGATATCGAATAGTGATGTTATTAATAGCTCTACAATCTACACACATTCGCCATGTGCCATCTTTCTTAGGCACTAAAATAACAGGAACAACACAAGGGATAAGAGAGACACGAATATACCCTTTATCCAGCAACGCCTGTACTTGTTTCTGTATCTCCTTTGTTTCTTCGGGGTTGGTCCTATAGGGTGCATGATTGGGAAGGGTGGCGCCAGGGATCAAGTCAATTTGGTGTTCAATACCACGCAATGGAGGCAAGCCTGTGGGTACATCTTCTGGAAACACATCCCCAAAATCCAGCAAAACAGAAGAGACACCAAGAGAAATAGGGGTCATGTCGTTAGAAACCAATACCTCACCCTTATACATGAGCACAAGTGGCATGGCTATAGGATCGTCACGAAATTCTCTCATATCTTCCTTGGTGGCTAATATCAATAGACCAGGAACTCTCTAACTTTTCGTTATATCACTCAATTTAGGCTCGATTACATCAGGAACAGCTATCACACAATCTCGCTGATCTATATATTCATCCTTCAAGTTCACTTCTATCTTCTGACGAGAATCATTCACAATGTCTTGTGGTGTCATTGGGTGCATAGTGATCTTCTTTCCTTTGAATTCCAAGTGATATATATTGGCACAGCCATTGTGTTGCACATGGCGATCATAAAGCCAAGTCCAACCCAATAGAAGATGGCAAACAGTCATAGGAACCACATCAAAGTCAATAGAATCCTTGTATGGCCCTATTTGAAAATTCACACGTACCATATGATTTACCTTCATCTCACCATTGTTGCTCAACCATTGTATGTAGTATGGCTTGGGATGAGGCAAATAAGTCAAATTCAGCTTGGCACATAACTCCTTACTTGCAAGATTTCTGTAGCTACCTCCATCAATAATTACCTTGCAAACTTTGTTAGGTCTAACTAGAGCTTTTGTTTGGAACAAGTTGCAACGCTGAGATTCATCAATAGGTTGCACACTAAGTATGCGTGGAGACACCACAATAGTTGGTGCACGCACAAGATAAGCATTAGCACCATCCTCGCCATCATAAGCATCATCGTCATCAGCTTCATCTCCACTCTCTAATTCACCTTGTTCATTGACAAACATCACCTTACTCTTGGGATAATCTTTCTTGTAGTGTCCCCTACCTCCACAAGTATGGCACAACACATCCCGAGTACGTGCAGTTGACGTATTGGAACCCGAACTAGTAGCAGGAGTAGCGGGCTTCCAAGCATTGGAACCAAACGAAGACGTAGGTGCTGGTTTGGCCAATGGTGTAGGGTGGCTAGCAACAGGTGGCTCCACAGTAGGAGGCGTAGATCTGGCCGAAAAACGGCTGGTAGACATAAACCGTGCTCGTGACTTAGCCTCCTCAGCTAGCTGTGACTCGGCCTCTCTAGCATGGTGTAGTAGCTCGTTCATCGTCTCATACTTGTGATAACAAAAAATGCTCTTGATTTGAAGCTTCAAATTGTTGAGAAAATGCTGCATTGTCATCTCAAGGGATTCACGAACATTAGCACGTTGCATAAGCATCTCCATCTCCATGTAGTACTCATCAACTGACATGGTTCCTTGCCTCAATTGTGTGAGCTTATCAAAAACTGATTGCAAGTAATTGGTGGGGACAAAACAATCCTTCATAATGCTCTTCATCTCACGCCAATCCATCATAGGAAGTTGATTGTCATTCCTTCTATTCTGCACAATAGCATCCCACCAACGCAAAGCGTATCCATCAAATTCTGAAGCTGCAAGCTTGACCTTCTTGTCTTCGGGATAATCAAACAAACACCAGAGCTTCTCAATCTTCAATTCCTAAGTAAGATAATCCTCAAGATCAAGTGAACCATTGAAAGAAGGAATTGAAAACTTGGGCTTGCCCAAACCATCACCAGCAGCTTGGTTCTGAACGCGTTGAGCACGTCCCAAAGGAGCATAACCCCGACCATAAAGAGGAGCAGTAGCAGGTGCAGGGGGATTGGCACGTCCCCTGCCACGATGTGGGGCAGCATCAGCCGCTCTACCCTCATCAAGATCCTCGAACACATCATCATGTTGGTGTTCCTGTCCTTGCTGAATTACCGTTGTAAGAGTCTCAATCGAACACCACAAGGTGGCAACATTGACATTGATTGCTGTCACTTGAGTTTGAATATTATTGATTGCGCCAGTATTCTGATCCACTGCCTCTTGCATGTCCTTCATATTCCCATCAATAGACTCGCGCCAATTAACAAGCTCCTCAACCTATTTTTTCTGTGACACAACTTCATCATCACTCAAAGACATGATTAGTAGGTTAGTGCAAAAATCAAAATCTCTTTGGTGGAAAACTCTCACAACTCACTCACAACTGACAAGAAAGGAGATCTTACTGTTCCAAAGTGAATAGAGATGCTTTACCAAACATACTCAAAGACTTATGCACGGATGTGATGAAGTGAATATCAAAGGTATAGAGAACAATCACATGGCACATAGGTTATTTATGGTGGATCTATAGGTATGGTATCCTATCTACACCGCAAATAAGTCCTAGTGCTGATCGTACAAAAACCCAAGAAACACACACGTGGAGAAAAACGTGGCAATGCAACTATGAAGGGTGTTGCACTACTCTCGAGAGACACTAGCAAAGCTCAAAGTAAACAGGCACAAGATTGCTCCACCTACCGGTGCACAAAGATATCACTAGGCCTCTTGCTCAAATTCTCTTTTTTCTCCTTTTCTTTTGTATAGATTCTTTCTCTTTTGGTTTTTTCTTTTGCTATATGCTTTTTCTCTTCTTTTTTTTGAATATATATCACACACGGCCAAATTACAAAGCACCGCACCAAAATCCTAGGAGTAGCCTGTAGGAGCAGAAACTAGTCTCAATGGGCAAGTTCCTACACCTATGAAGTAGAATGGCTATGGCTAAGGTTAAGGAAAAAGTGCAATTTTCACACTTTGTAAAAAATTGCTGCCGTGGCAGAAAACTGATCAAAATCATGCCGTGGCAGAAAAAATTCCTGCCGCGGCAGAGAAACACGCCAAAAACGTGCCGCGGCAGAGAATCCGAACCATGGCAGACAAGAACTTGCGGCAGAGAAAAGGCTAGAAATCGTGCCGCGGCAGGAAAACCGAACCGTGGCAGAAACAAACTCGCGGCAGGAAAATAGGCTGTTTCCGTGTCGCGGCAGAGTCGGTAGGGATTTTTTTCTAATCCGACTCAAGCTAGAGTAGCAACCAAGGACTCTTGTATGGATCGGATCTAACCTTACGGTGGCGGAAAAAGATGGTGGAAAACAACTAGAACAACTAGAAAACAGATCTATGAAGAACAGATCTAGATCTAAACTAAAAGAGGAACACGACCAACAACTATTACTCAAATACGATGTAATCTAGGCTATGGCAACTCTTTTTGTTGGCCTTTTTCTGTATAGGACGAAACACAAGATCTAATCTATGGATGGATTGTGGATGCATACCGAGGCAACGAGGAAATCTTATACCAAGATGATATGGGGTGGCCCGATCTTCTCAGCAAGCACTTGTCGATGATGATGGTGGATGATAGATAACTGATGCCAATGCAACAACTCTCAAACCTTGTAGGATATTCACAACACCACGCTCTTGCGCACGTAGCCGTCGACCATGAACGGTAGTTTGCAATCTACTAATTCCCAGTGGAACAACAGATCACACTCAATTATAGTTGGTAAAATCGATCACATGGTAATTCCAGAGGTTCTATGAAAGAAACAACTCCAAAATATTTTAACATGGTCTAAACCTAGATAGTAGTGCGCCCCCATCTATTTAAGAGTCTGGGGGCGGTGGCCTAGGGTGGAAACCGAGTTGGTCCCACCCAACTAAGGGTACAAACCGACCCAAAGTGGGTTCGGTTCAGGTTTCTGCCATGGTAGAGTTTGGGCCTATTTCTGTGCCGCGGCAGCCTGCCGTGGCAGAAATGGACTCTGTTTTTGTGCCGTGGCAGCCTGTTGTGGCAGGAAAACACGTTGTTTCTCTGCCGCGGCAGAGATCCTGCCAAGTGTTGACCTCCTCCTTTGTAGCTCCTTGCGCTTCCTCCCTCTCCTCCCTCGCGCATTCTTCATTGATCAACACGCCATGTTCCATTAGCTCCTTGCTCCGTGCTACGCCTTCTTCTCCCAAGTACCTGATCATACAATAATTCAAAGACTTAGGTAGTATAAAATTCTCATTAACTAAAACACCAGGTTCATTAAGAAACAAGTTCACTTGTTGTTCTAGTAGCTTAGTATGAGCTCTTGTAATTGGTACAATCCTTATCTCATTGGATTGATCTTTCTTTGCAGCAGTTGGAACATCATCAATAATAATTGGGGTAGGTGTAATTGTAGGGATGTCCTCATCACATACTTTTAGAATACCTAATGCCACCTTTATAACCACCCAGTCATCAAAGCACTCATCCGGTGATGGTCATTAACACAACTCATGGTCGAAGGATTAGGTTACTATGTATTTGAAAGCTTGTAGCAAAAACGAACTTAATGACTTGATCTTATGCTATGAGACGGATCAGGCCAATGATCCTATAGTTTTGTCCCGATCTTTCACAGCGAGTAACCCGGATAATAGTCCTTCCAATAACACCGATAAACATCACCTGAAGAAAAGGAATCAATCCAGCAAGTAACATGATGAAGATCACCACGCCTCAAACCTGAGCACGACAATCTTTGATGAACACAAGAACCTCCGCAGCAATAATCTGATAAATGGTATCGCCATCCCTAGAGGGATGATACACGGTGGAGCACAATATAGTTTTTAGACTAAACAACTGAACTCCCCTAAACCCTAGGCGGCTGGCTCCTTTATATAGGAGGCCTGCAACTAGTCGGTTGGATAGACCCAAACCAAACACACAACAGACTCGAACCTAACCTGGACTCGGACTCAATAACATAGCAACAATATTTGACACAACCTTAGACTTATCATTACATATTGTAGGTCGTCCTGGCGTGCCAATCATCAATGGGATGCACCCGCATCACCTAGCTTGGTGGAGTCCTAAAATTAGGCTTCACCTCCTCCTTCATGCCCATATCATGCTATGCTTACTATGGGTGTGTGCCCATCACATCATTCTCCTAATGATATGATCTTGTTATTAATAACATCCAATGTCCATGATCAGGAAACCATGACCATCTATTAATCAACAAGCTACTCTTAACAAGAGGGTTACTAGGGACTCTTTTATGTTTACAGAACACACAAGTATTAGTGTTTCCTAATAATACAATTATAGCATGGGATGTAAACATTCATCATAAACACAAAGATATAATAATAACCATTTTATTATTGCCTCTTGGGCATATCTCCAACAATGCGAGTCGTCTGGCTGAACCTCGTCATAACGGGGCAAACAACGGAAGAAGGAACGACAGACACCATGGCGAGTCAAGCCAACAGGGGGCTCGTCGTAATCAAGACCCTCCCCGGAACCGGAATAATGACATCTCGGACGGAGGCCGGCGCTCAGCTGGAAACAATCCACATGCACCACCCTCTCCACCAAGTAGCCATCATAGTGGCTCTCGAGGGAACCATGGAGGGCGTCATGGCGGAGGAGATGGTGGCAGAAGCAGAAGTCTGGCTCCAAGGCACCGTAGCCATAGTGAACAACCAAGACGGCGTTCTCTATCACCAAGTGATGCGAGGCACCAGATCAACTCTAACATAGAGGCGCGGCACTACGAGTCAAACAACATTTATGTGGGTCCAAAATGCTTCGGACCGTGCATTCGACAAACAAATTTCCTAGAAGGGTTTGCTATCTCAAGACACATCCAACCCTACGACGGTGTGGCCCAGCCAGATACTTGGCTCCAGGATTTTTTCCAGGCTTGCTGCATCACCAAAGGCGGAAATAGCTTGGTCGCGACCCGGTATCTCCTGATTATGCTGAGGAAGACAACACGATCTTGGCTCAATGAACTTCCAAAAAACACCATCCACAACTGGTATGACATGCAGAGCATGTTCTTTTGGAATTTCGAAGGCACATATCAGAGGCCCTGTACGGTAGGATACCTACAACATTGCACCCAGAAAGCCGGAGAAACTTGCCGAGATTATCTATGGCGATGGATCGACACCAAGAACTATTGCGAAGGGGTAAATGATCAAACTGCGATTGAAGCTTCCATTGCAGGACTCCCAATTGGTTTACTACATCACCGCTTGAAGTGCGACAAGATCACTGATCTGGGAGAGATGATAGAGACGGCAAGCAAATATGCAGATGCCAACGATGACGCAGAGGGACTACTGAACGTCCTGGCTGTACCACAGTCGGCAAAACAGCCAAAGCAACAAACTCATAAGCGCAAGAACACCTCGGAAGGAAAGCCCACTGCAGAAACAACAGTAGTTAACGCTACTTTCGGGTATGGAGGATGAGGAGGGCGCGGAGGCGGCTGTGGATGCGGTCGTGGGACATCTAGAGTCCAAGGTAGAGGAGACCAGCAACCTAGCAAAACCTACTCTTGGGCCAACATTGTCAACAATCCGTGTGTGCATCACTTAGATGCCAATGGGGGCTCGTCCCATACAAACGCCGAGTGTCATTTCAATGACGACATTAAGAAAGACGAATATGCTGGCTACATGGCCAAGCGAAGAAAAGGAAAGAAAAATTCCAAGAAGGAAAAGGAGACCAAGTAAGATTCCGACATGGAGGAAGCGGAGCCTTCAAATCCCAAGTCGGATGGAAAGAAGACCTTCCCAACAAAGAAGGAAACATACGTCACTTTCCTTGGGTCTCAACCAGCTAAGGTCAAGAAAGCAGTTTTGCATGAGCTCAACGCAACTGTTCTAACTATCGCTCAGTTCTTGGACTGGTCGAAAGTGACAATCACCTTTGACCGCACTGATCATCCGCCTAAGTTTCACATGCGAGGAAAGTATGGTCTAGCCGTCAATCCACTTATTGACGGCTATGGTTTCTCCAAGACCCTCATGGACGGCGGCAGCAGCATCAACATCCTCTACATTGAAATGCTAGGTCGGATGAGGATCTCGGAAACACAACTGAATCATAGTTCTGTGATCTTTCACGGAGTTTTCCCAGGAAGACAAGCAAATTCCCTGGGAGAGATCACTTTAGACGTCACTTTCGGAACTCCAAAGAACTACCGGACGGAAGCACTTTCTTTCAAAGTGGTCCCGTTCAAGAGTGCATACCATGCTATCTTCGGACGGCTGGCTTACTGGGCTTTTATGGCTTGTCCATGTTACATTTACAATATGATGAAAATTCCAAGTCCCAAGGGCATGATCATGATCAGGGGAGACCCGAAGAAAGCACGAGAGTGCAAGGACAAAAATGCCGCCTTTGCTGAAGCCGTACTGCACGCCCAGGAGTACCAGGACATCAAGAAGACCATCAATCTATCCGAGATGCCCGTGACGAAGAAAGAGGTGACAAAGCCAACTCTGGAGTTCAAGGCATCAGAAAAGACGAAGACGACGCTGTTGAAGGATGATGACCCCTCAAAGGTGACTCAGATAGGTGTAGGTTTAGATAGCGCATAGGAAAGCACGCTCATAAAGTTCCTCCAAACCAATCAAGATATCTTTGCATGGCAACTATCTGACATGACCGGAGTACCTAGGGAACTTGCCGAGCACTCTCTAAATGTACACTTGAATGCTAAACCCATCAAATAGTCCTTACGATGTTTTGGCGATGAAAGGCGAAAGGCAATAGCTAAAGGACTAGCCCAACTCGAGTTAGCCAGATTCATAGAAGAGGTCATCCATACTGATTGGTCGGCCAACCTTGTAATAGTCCCTAAAAAGGACACTACTGAATTAAGGATGTGTGTTTATTATACCGCCTTGAACAAGGCTTGTCCCAAAGATCCGTTCGCTCTTCCTAGAATTGATCAAGTTATCGACTCTACGACAGGCTCGGAACTCCTATGTTTTCTCGATGCATATTCCGGTTATCACCAAATCCGGATGAAGGAATTAGACAAAGTCAAAACCTCATTCATAACCCCCTTCGGAACCTTTTGTTTCGTTATGATGCCTTTTGGGCTCAAAAACGCAGGAGCTACGTCCGGCGCACTATGTAGCGTTGCCTCCATGATCAAATTGGATGCAATGTACATGCATATGTGGATGATATAGCGGTGATGTAAAGAAGGAAAGTTTAATTTCCGACTTGGAGGAAACGTTCACCAATCTACGCAAATACAACATAATGCTTAACCCGAAGAAATGCTTCTTTGGAATACTAGCCGGAAAATTGTTAGGTTTCATCGTGTCTCAAAGAGGCATAGAGGTGAACTGGGACAAGATTAACGCTATACTCAACATTTCTAGGCCGACTCGCTTGAAGGACGTACAAAGGCTAACTAGTTGCATTGGTGAAGTCAGTCGGTTTGTAAGCCGACTCGGTGCAAGAGCCGCACCACTCTACAAGCTCCTGAAAAAGACCAAAAAATTCATATGGACTGATGAAGCTGAAGCTGCACTACAAGACCTGAAAGCAGTACTCTCGTCCGCTCCTATCCTTGCAGCGTTGGAACCTCGAGAACCGATGTTGCTCTATCTAGCTGCGACAAATAGAGTCGTCAGCGTCATCATGGTGGTGGAGAGGCCAGAGGAAAAATAGGAACACCTGGTGCAGCGTCTGACTTACTATCTCAGTGAAGTCCTAACTGATCGAAGCAGCGTTATCCGCACTATCAAAAGATGGCCTATGGTGTGTTCTTCGCATCTAGGAAGCTACAACATTACTTTCAGGAGCACCAAATTACCGTGGTGAGCATGAGAGACATAATTAACAACAACGATGCTACACGATGTGTTGCAAAATGGGGAATAGAGCTTTCAGCTTTCGACATTGAGTACAAACCTCGTACAACAATCAAATCCTAGATCGTCGCTGACTTTGTCGCTGATTGGACAGAGACAATGGAGAATATGACCCTACCAAAGTCGGAATAGTGGACCATGCATTTTGACGGGTCTAAAGCGCTCGGGGGATGGTGTGGTGCTCAAATCACCCCAAGGAGATAAGCTTTTCTATGTGTTGCAGATCCACTTCACGACAACAAACAATATTGCTGAATATGAAGCACTATTGCATGGAATCCATATTGCTAAGGATATTGGCATCCAACGACTTATGTGTTATGGAGATTCGGATCTTGTTGCTTAGCAAGTGTCAGACCACTGTAATGCAAACAAGCACATGGCATCATGTAGGACTGTCGTGGATGAATTATCCAAATCATTCGAAGGGTTTGAGGTTCAACACATCCCTCGGACAGAAAATGAGGAAGCAGATGCATTATCTCGGATAGGCTCTGCACGGAAAAAGGTCCCGGATGGCGCTTTTCTAGAGCACCTCAAATGTTGAGGGTAAACCTCTAGGCTGGCCCGATCTTTCACGAATCCCACTCAAATCGAGGATGGAGTGCGGGGAGAGGAGGGGAGGATGAACACGACGAACTCATGCACGAAGAACACGATGAACACACACACACACAAAACCACGATACACACCAATAGCTCATGCCGGCGGTTACCGGTCCAGCGCAATCCCTAGGATCAGCATCGGGTGGAGGACTCTCTCTCGAACCGGCACAGCGAGGAGGGAGACTCAGTGAGATCTTGATGTCTAGGCAAACAGACTCCAATGCCTAGGCCTTGTACAATGCGGAGGCACGATGCAAACTCCAACGAGGTTTGGGATATTTGGTGCTCCTTTGTCAAAGGAGCATGAGGCAAGAACTAGATAGATCCACAAGGGGTTTCCACTACTTCCAAATATCATGCCTAGGGTTTACAATAGAGGTGGGGGACTATATATAGGCCAACCACATAGTCAGGGGTATTTTAGGGATAATAGATAAGTTCTAGACGAACTAAGGGGTACATGGGCCAAAGGCCCAAAGGCCTTTTACATGCCTGGCGACGTGCGATCCAGAGACTCTGGTGTGGTGGACCGGAGACTCTGGTCTGGGCCGGAGATTCCGGTCAGTCTCCGGTCCATCTCCGGAGAGGCACACAGAAGGTCCCCGAGCTCGATCCGAGGGTCAGACCGGAGGCGGGGTCGTAGTCTCCAGGGTCTTCAGACTGGAAACTTTGGTAGACCGGAGTCTCCGGTGTGCACGGACCGGAGACTCCGGTCTGAGCAGCTCCAGCTGCTTCTGCTTCACGCCCTGCTCCTTGTTCTCCATCCTTGGGTGCTTGGTGGTGTGTTGGGGGTTCATACCTGATGATACATAGAGTAGTTGCATGAAGTAGCACACCATCCAAGGATGTATCAAATTGGCACGAGGAGAGGAGCGACTTCACCTTAGCTTGTAGGAGTTTGGCTCGGGCACGAGTCATGGGTCCACTTGGGGGACTTGTTGGTGTAGATGTAGGAGCGTCCGTAGGACAGGCTGCATCAGCTCCCCCCTTGGGAAAGAGTCGTCCTCGACTCTTCATGGGTATCATCTTGAACATCTCCATGGTAGGGTGAAAGATCCTTGACATTGAATGTATTGCTTGCAAGGTACTTGGAGGTCAGTATGTCAATGATGTAGGCATTGTTGTTGATTCTTTTGAGGACCTTGAAGGGACCATCTCCTCTTGGCTTGAGCTTGGAGTCGCGTTCCTTGGGGAAGCGGTCTTTGCTTAGGTGTATCCACACAAGATCACCTTCTTCAAAGATCATCTCCTTCTTGTCCTTGTTTAACCTTGAAGCTTGGCGAAGGACTTGTTGCTCGATAGTAGCTCTTGTTTCTTCATGAAGCTTCTTCATAGCTTGTGCGTGCTTCTCAATGTCCATGTTGGTGCGCTCATGGAGAGGTAGTGGTAGGATGTCGAGCGTAGTGAGGGGCTCGAAACCATAGACGATCATGAAGGGACTCATCTTGGTTGTTGAGTGCTTGGCTCGGTTGTAGGCGAACTCGGCGTGTGGAATGCATCCCTCCCAATCCTTGAGGTTTTTCTTGATCAACACACGAAGGAGAGTCCTGAGGCTTCGGTTGACGACTTCGGTTTGGCCATCGGTTTGAGGATGCGACGCGGATGAGAAGAGAAGCTTGACGCCGAGCTTGGCCATGAGGGTCTTCCATAAGTAGCTCATGAATTTGACATCATGGTCGGAGACGATTGTTCTTGGCACACCGTGAAGACGGACGATTTCCCTGAAAAACAAATTGGCAACAAGTTAAGCATCGTCGGTCTTATGGCATGGTATGAAGTGTGCCATTTTGGAAAAGCGATCCACGACAACAAATATAGAATCATGACCATGCTTAGATCTAGGAAACCCTAACACAAAATCCATGCTAATGTTGGACCAAGGTGAATGAGGAATAGGTAATGGCATATAAAGACCATAAGGGTTAGCTTGCGATTTAGCTTGAACACATGTCGTGCATCGTTGAATGTAGCGCTCCACATCGCTCTTCATCTTGGGCTAAAAGTAGTGTGTGGAGAGCATGCCCAGTGTCTTTTCACGGCCAAAGTGACCCATAAGGCCTCCACCATGAGATTCTTGGAGAAGCAAAAGTTGGAACGATGATTTTGGAATGCAAAGCTTGTTTTGTTTAAATAGAAAGCCCTTATGCAAATAGAAATCATCAACCCCTTTGTCAATGGAGCACTTTGTGAAAATTGGTTCAAAGAATGGGTCGGAAGCATACAAAGATTTTATTTCCTCAAGACCCAACACGTTGATTTCAAGTCTTGTAAGAAGGTTTGTGTGCTTGCGAGACAAAGCGTCCGCAACTACATTATCTTTGCCCTTCTTATACTTGACAATGTACGGGAAAGACTCCATAAACTCAACCCACTTAGCGTGTCTCTTACTCAAGTTGGCTTGGCCTTTGAGATATTTCAATGACTCATGGTCGGAATGTATGATAAATTCCTTGGGCCATAGGTAGTGTTGCCAAACTTGAAGAACACGAACTAAGGCAAAAAGCTCTTTGTCATAAACTAGATAATTAAGGCGAGCACCATCAAGTTTCTCGCTATGGTAGGCTATTGGACGTCCGTTTTGCATAAGGACTCCTCCAATGCCAATACCACTAGCATCACACTCTATCTCAAAAGTTTTTGTGAAATCCGGTAACGCAAGGAGAGGTGCTTCAGTGAGCCTCTTTTTGAGTTCATCAAAAGCTTTTTGTTGAGCTTTGCCCCACACGAAGGTGACATTCTTTTTCGTCAACTCATTGGGAGGACAAGCAATGGTTGAAAAGTCTTTTACAAAGCGACGATAGAAACCAGCCAACCCATGAAAACTTCGGAGTTCACTCACATTTGTTGGGATGGGCCAATCTCGTATGTCCTTTACTTTGGACACATCAACTTCAATACCCTTCGAAGAAATGACAAATCCAAGAAAAATCAACTTGTTTTTAGCAAAAGTGCACTTGGGAAGATTAGCATAAAGCTTTTCATGTCGAAGGATTTGCAAAACTTCCTTGACATGTGTAATATGGTCCTCAAGTGACTTGCTATAAACAAGTATATCATCGAAATAGACAACAACACTCTTGCCAATGAGAGAATGCAAAATATGATTCATAAGGCGCATGAAGGTGGATGGGGAATTCGATAAACCAAAGGGCATAACCAATCATTCATAGAGACCAAGTGATAATGGATCAAGCCGATGATCCTTAGTTTTGTCCCGATCTTTCACAACGAGTCAAACTAGATGGTAATCTTCCAATAACACGATGAGCGTCACCTGAAGAAGAGGAACGAATCTAGCAAGTAACATGATGAAGATCACCACGCCTCAAACCTGAGCACGACAATCCTTGATGAACACAAGAACCTCTGCAGCAATAATATGATAAACGGCATCGCCGTCCCCGGAGGGATGATACACAGTGGAGCACAATATAGTTTTTAGACTAAACAACTGAACTCCCCTAAACCCTAGGCAGCTGGCTCCTTTATATAGGAGGCCTGCAACTAGTCAATTGGATAGACCCAAACCAAACACACAACATACTCGAACCTAACCTGGACTCGGACTCAATAACATAGCAACAATATTAGACACAACCTTAGACTTATCATTACATATCGTAGGTCGTCCTGGCGTGCCAATCATCAATGGGATGCGCCCGCATCACCTAGCTTGGTGGAGTCCTAAAATTAGGCTTCACCTCCTCCTTCATGCCCATATCATCATCCCCCACTTTAAGAAGCGTTATCCCCAACGCTTGCGGGTCAGGTCAGAAAGGTGGCGTGATATGAACAATCGCTTCACGCGTCTTCGCCATATTCAAGTCTTGCTTGCCTTCCTCACCACATCCTCCCTCTTAGCCTGCTCGACTTGATACAACCCTCGGCGCCTGCACCTCCTCGCATCTCCATATGAGCTTGGACCTAGGCGCCGCCATCTTCTTCTTCTTAACTCTTGTTGGAACCCGTGGTTGCTGAACATGGACCTTCTTTGCACGACCTGACATAAGATGAGTAATGTCTAGACCACACAACTGACGAACATGTCAATCCTTGCCTCTATGCATCCACACAACTGTCCCAACAAAACACCTCATAGGTGTGCTAACAAAACTGCTCTTGTTACCTCGTTGCACCACATGCACTGGAACATCAGGAGCACAACTATCATCCGTTTGAACACCTATGTCAACACAAACAACCTTCTGAACACCTGCTGCAACATCCTTCCTCTCAGCAATAAGAGGATGCACTTCAACTGGCTTGTCACTAACAAGTTCCACTGGCTTGTCATCTACAGGCATAGCTGAAGCAATGTCAACATTGTCGCACTGTGCATCATGCTCTCCATCCTGCACCTTAGCTAGCCCAAATTTTGGCTTAGCCTTGCGCACCTTCTCCTTATGTACCACTAGCTCCACATCAGACTTTATGTGATCATCCTGCATAGGCTTCAAAGTTTGTTGTTTGCCACCATACACAAAACAATATGTATTTGCTCTTCCAGAACGTGTAACGTTGCGATCATACTGCCATGGACGACTAAGTAACAGCCCACATACCTCCAATGGAAACACATCGCACTCAATCTCATCAACATAATCACCAACTAATGGCACTCGCACCTTATGACTTACCTTCACCATACCGTAGCTATTTAACCACTGTAGATGCTTAGGTTCAGGAATACACCATGTGGACAACCCCAACGCTGCCACCATTGCCTTGCTAATGCCTTTAGTACAGCTTCCTCCATCAATAATCAACTTGCATGCTTTGCCTTTGATCATACACTGCGCCTGAAATAAATTCCAACGCTGGCCCTTGTCAACTATCATGCAAGCATCGCCTTGTACCTTGTTGAGTTGCAAATTTAGCCCACTCAATGGTACAACATCCTCCATGACATCCTTAACAACAACAGCCTTAACAACATCAACCGCTAATGCTTCAGAAATCGTGGCTGCCACCTTGGTAACTGTCGGCAATGGAACAACTATTAACTTCTCATGAGTAGTCGCAATTGTCGTGACCTTGGGTATAAGAGCTATACTCTTTCCAACATCCACTATCCCATTCACAACCTTGGGCAGCTGCTCGATTTACTCCATATATAGTAATACGAAACCATGACGGAGAAAACTTTTGTAGTCCTCCCAAGTATGAGAAAAACCATCTATGTCAACCGCCTCGAACCACCAACTATCTAACTCCTTGTCCACATGCCGGTGAGCAAGAACATACCCATCATACCCACTAAACATGCCATTGTATTTGCGTCGATGGAAACCCCGTTCCATGTGCCTTTCCCAATCTTGGTACTCCTCAACTGTCGCAAGTCTATGTAGGCACCAGCTAAGCTCGGATGCATCACGTGCCACTTCATTCAGGAGATCGAGATAGTCATTGAAACAACACTAGACTTTTTGCCACGTCTACACCTCAAGCACAAAGTATCTTCTGAAAAAGAATCCATCTCTAAATTTTAGCAGAACTGATGTAGCCCGACCTTTGGTCGTTACCACATCATGGTCGTCATGGACTCCAAAGGTGAATCCGTTCCTCTATGCGATCACACTTCCTACCCCATTGGATGGTATACTACTTCATACTCCGTCATGTATTCATGATAGGTTCATACCGACAAGTACGGATGCATGGGAGGAAGCCTGGAGCACCAAGCTCGACAAGACGGAGGCTTGGAAGAGAAGACGGAAGAAGCAGCAGCTAGAGCACCAGAGTCTCCAGACCCCCACACCGGAGTCTCCAGCCTGAGCGTATGGGCCTGCGTGCCGCCAGCTGGGCCTTTGGCCCATGTACCCCTTAGTCCGCCCAGACTTTTCCCTTTTATTCCTAAAGTACCCTTGAACTAGTGGCTGGCCTATATATAGTGCCCCACCCCCTCATGTAACCCTAGGCATAGATGATAGACTAAAGACAACCCCCTTTGTGGAATCTCTAGTTTTGCCTCATCCCCTTCTACCAAAGGGGATCGACTATCGTCACCACCTCATTGGAGTTCGCATCGCGCCTCCCTCGTTGTACAAGACCTTGACATCGGTGTCCCTTTGCCAAGACGTCAAGACCCTCTCCAAGGTGTTCTTCCCTCTCCGCGTGGGATCAAGGGAGCATGTTGGCCGATCTTTCCTTGCGAGGATTCTATCAGACCGTTGGCCACCAGTGAGAGCAATCAGCCTTGTATCGTGTGTTTTGCGTGTGTTCATCGTGTTCTTCGCGAGGTGTGCATCCGCTTTCGCTACCTTCTCCCTTTCCCCTCGCTTTCCCATCAATTTGACCACAAGATCCGTGAAGATCGGGCGACCCACGGGGTTACGCCATAACATCTGATATCAACAGCTTTTGGGTGCCACGGATTTCTCCTCGATTTGGTCTTTTTCCCCATAAATTCAAAAATTCCACAAAAAACAGCCCCAATTCGTATTTTGGATCGACCTATGATTTGAGTGCGCTTTGGTAGGTTTTGATCCATGTATTACTTGCTAAACTTGTTGATCTACCTTCCCCTACGTTCCCATGGCCTAATTCCTTGATTTCCCCCACCAATTTGGTGTTTTGGTTCGAGGTTTTCCGCCAAAATCGCGTCCCGGACGAGTTCTGCATGCCCTGGAACCTCCGGACCAGAGAGTACGGCCCCCGAACCGGAGATTCCGCCCCCCAGATCGGAGATTCCGGTCCAGACCGGAGTTTCTGGCAAAGTCTCCGCCCCCCTGCTGACAGCAAATCCGTTTCACGGTTTTGAGCATAAGTTTTGCATACGAACTCGGATTTTGGTGATCTTTAGCTTGTTTTGAAGAGGAGAAGGAGCTCTACATCATCACGTCCGTGGTTCATGCTATCTACTCCATACAAATTCTGTGAGCAAGGCGGAATCCACAAATAAAGCGTGAAGATTGGCGTCGAAAGGTATAAACATTCCGCGATTTCTCCCCACTTGCATTCCTTTGTGAGCTACACTATCTTTGCATTCAACAAACACCTATTGGGACTAGTTCCTCCTATGATTGCTTGGGCTATGCACATTTGATACCTTGTAGAATTCCGAGCAAAAGTTGTGGGCGTGCTATCTCATATAGTTATCTTGTATAGTTGTTGGCACAAGGAAGGGGCAAGTGAAAAAGAAAAGAAAAATAGAAAAAAATAGAAAAAGAAAAAGAAGAAAAAGAAAGAAAGAAACAAGGCCTCATAGAATAGGAAGCGCAAGCTCGATGAACATTAAATAGGTGGTACTTATTGTGCATATCTTGTAGCCCACCAATTTAATTGCAATCGAACTAGCGTCTCTCCTTGCACTTTTGCGACACGATCTTATAGTCTTCGCTAGGTAATCATTTGGTTCTTAGCTCACTTTCTCCATCGCACAAGTCCCATTTATCCCACCGTGTGTGTTTCCTTGTACATAATTCCTATCTTGTGGATTGACTTGTTTGCTTTGTGATCATCATGGTTCTTTAGTTGCCATTACAATATCTAGATTTCGGATTGTTCTTGGACACGCCACATTCCATACCTATCCACCATAAGCTTTGTGTGTGTGTGTGTTTTTAGTGGTTAGCTGGTTTTGGTGTTCCGCGTGAACTTCACTTTGCTTGGTTTTGATTGCTCTCAAGTGTTGCCACTTGCACGATACTATCTTCCAAGGTAAAGTAAGGTTTGACGTTGCATCCCTAACCCCCTACCACTTCCATATACACCACTTGGTCTTGTGAATCATGTCTAGGGACTCCGGAACCGAGGATGGTATCTATGAAGAATCCATGATGAGCCACCATGCCTACGCCTCCACAAGCATGGATGACATGATGGATCACTACACCGACAATGGCTCCACATGCTTGGGTGATATGGAATTCTACAACAACAATAACTCCCCAAGCATGGGAGACTTCAAGGACGACAACGACAAGCTCCTCAAGTCGCATCGACCAAGAGGGAGCCTCCACCTAGAGATCACAAAGGTCCACCATCAAATGGACAACTTCAAGCGGGACATGGACAACAAGTTCGCCAAAACCATGACATGATGGCCAAGACTAATGATGCTTTGCGCTCATTACAATGCCTCACCAAGAAGAGTACCAAGGACAAGTGTTATGGGATAACCCCCTGGGTGGCCCGATCTTCACGGATATCAAGGTCAAATCGATGGGAAAGCGATGGGAAAGCGGACGCACACCTCGCAAAGAACACGATGAACACACGCAAAACACACACGATAGAACGCCAATTGCTCTCACCAGTGGCCACTGGTCCGATAGAATCCTCGCAAGGAAAGATCGGTCAACGTGCTCCCTCGATCCCACGCAGAGAGGGAAGAACACCTTGGAGAATGTCTTGACATCTTGGCAAAGGGACACCGATGCCAAGGCCTTGTACAACGAGGGAGGAACGATGCAAACTGCAACAAGGTGGTGACGATAGTCGATCCCCTTTGGTAGAAGGGGATGAGGCAAAACTAGAGATTCCACAAAGGGGATTTTCTTTAGTCTATCATCTATGCCTAGGGTTACATGAGGGGGTGGGGGCACTATATATAGGCCAGCCACTAGTTCAAGGGTACTTTAGGAATAAAAGGGGAAAGTCTGGGCGGACTAAGGGGTACATGGGCCAAAGGCCCAGCTGGCGGTGCATAGGCCCATACGCTCAGGCCGGAGACTCCGGTGTGGGGGTCCGGAGACTCCGGTCTAGGTCGGAGACTCCGGTCTGTCTCTAGTATCGTCTCCGGAGTGGCAGACAGACTGTCCTCAAGCTCGATCTGGGGGTCGGTCCGGAGATGGGTCCAGAGACTCCGAGGTATGCAGGCCGGAGACTCCGGTGTCTTGAGGCCGGAGACTCTGGTGTGTGCAGGCTAGAGACTTCGGTGCTCCAGCTGATGCTTCTTCCGTCTTGTCTTCCAAGCCCCCGTCTTGTCGGGCTTGGTGCTGCAGGCTTCCTCCCATGCCTCCGTACTTGTCGATATGAACCTATCATGAATACATGACGGAGTATGAAGTAGTATACCATTCAATAAGGTAGGAAGTGAGCTCACATAGAGGAACGGATTCACCTTTGGAGTCCATGACGACTTGGCATAAGTTGGAGACCATGATGTGGTAACGACCGAAGGTCGGGGTACATCATCTCCCCTCCCTTCAAAAAGAGTCATCCTCGACTCTACATGCTTATCACAAAGTAGAAGATGTCAAGAGACCTTCTTGATCCTAGGATTCACCATATAGTCGTCCCCGGGAAGATTGAATCGATAACACCTCAATGTTCCTTCACCTTCCATGGACCCTACAAAGCTCACAACAAAAGCGAAGCAACACTCAAAGCGAAGCCAATTCACGAAGATTATAGCATGAGTCCTCAAGTAGAAGGAAGTCACCTTAGGATGTAGAGATGCCTCGTTGAAGGGCAGCCATCGGTAACTCTCTTCGATTCGTCTTGTAAACTCTTTGTCCACAGAGGTTGACGCGTACACAATTGTACTTGGGGGATGCTCTCTAGAGATATTTTTGTCAACTCGTGCTCCACCGAGGTTGAAATTCTTATGCGGGTACCTACACACATCATAGATAAAAGGAAGAACGTGTGTGCATGGTAGAGAAATACATCATCCATCATGACATATCTCTTCTTGTGCACATCACCATTAGTGTCAATCAAGTATGCAAAATATGCATGGTGAGTATGCAAGTGGGGAACATGCTTATCATGGCAATCATCAAAATCTCCAACATTTGAGAAAGCTATGGGGGGCATCTCAATATAAAGCATATGAGAGTTATTGTTGCAAGCAAAACAAGTGAAAGAGCAATTGTTCATCTTATTGCAAGCAACGGGAGAGATTGTAAAACATTCATGACAAATCATTATTCGAGGGGTACCATTAGTAACATCATTGCAAGCAAAACATTGGAAAGAGCAATTGTTCAACAAAGTGGAAGCAATGATATCATCAACGTAATGTTTAGAGCATATCATGTCTATGGCAATATCATCACAATCAAATAATTTCACATGCTCAACATTATGCAAAGGCAAAGTATCACATGGAAATACCAATGAGTCATATGTGATATCACAAACATCATCCATAGCATGCCAATCATCACAAGTCACCATGTCCACTAGTGGGATCATGGCATCATCAACACATGTATTCTTACCTTGTCCATACCTCTCATATGAAGTCAGTGTTATGGTAGCATTGGCCTCCATGTGGGCGACTTGTTCATCATGTATGGCGATGGAATCATGTTCATCCACCATGTACATCTTCTTGGTTGGAGGCATCATCATCTCCAAGCTTGGCGCTTCTTGATCCATGGAACCTAGCACATCATGAGGAAACACACTAGAGGTAGAGGGTAAGTCGTTAGAAATCAAAGTGGTCTCACATGACCTATCAACTACCACTCTCAACTCACTCGGTGTATCACTCATGCCCTCCAAGTGGAAGCACTCAATCTCACATATGGTGGAGTCACTCATCTCACTCTTGCTTTCACTCAAGTGGGCTAAGTGGCTCTCATACTCACATGGGATTGGTACCACATTGTTATGACCTCGGATCAATAAGGATCCTAAGTCCCTGTGATTAACATGCTAGTCCCTGGATCAATAGCTAGCACTTCATAGTCGATGAATATCATGTAAAACACAAGTCATTATTACACGAATAATCCAGAGTATATTTATTACAACTTGCATAGCTTATAGCTAGCTCGAAATAAAACAGCGGAAACTAAGTAAAACTTGAGTCCATCAACGCCTCAGGCTAGCTGCGTGAAGACCCGCGATCCCTACGCACCTTTCATTCTTCGGATTCTGCACATAAGACGTGCAGCCAACAAGTTGGGTCAATACTTTGAATGTATTGGCAAATTACACCAAGGAAAGAGTAAGACTATCTCTACATGCAAGGCTAAGAGTAGGCTCTGGGGTTCATTTGCGTAAAGCCAATTTTATCAATGTAATAAGAAAAGAGATAGAAAGTTTTCCCTACTTTGCAAACTTTGATATATAGTATAGGGTCGAATGGAACATGTGGATATTACTCACCACGTGCCCAAATCAACCTAGCACTTGGATATTACGCACCAAGTTCCCAAAAACCCACCCAATGGCGATATTACTCACGCCTCGAGGTTTGTAAAACGTTAAGTTTGGAAAAGAGAGAGGAAGATCTTTCAGAGGCTCCATCCTTCAGATGCTCAAAGTTGTTCTGTTTCCGTGAACACGGCTGATCGATCAGATTGCAATACTCTCGAGAGGTTGTGCACTTTCCCCACAATCCATGATCAAGTCTTTTTTACAGACAAGACCATGGCGAAGCCTTCCCTTAGTAGCCCCTCTACCAGCTGGATCCAACCGTGCCAAGAACCTCCAAATGTTGGTACCCCGGTGAGGTTTCCCACTAAGTACTAAGCCAAGACAGAGCCCATATGTATTGTGGTTGCACTGGAAGCTTCTGAATTCTGAAACATGGCAGACTTCTTTGATTCCTGGGCGGCCGTCCTCCACCAAATATACACTCGTTGTCCTGTCAACCATTCCGCCTAGAAGAAAACATAGTTTTATTTTGAAGGGGGTTTTGAGAAGAAAAGTTCACTCGAGAGAGCTCTCATCCTTAGAAAATTTTGAGTCTTTCGAACCCCCCAACGGTACTTAGCATAAAAATAGCATAGCAAGCAATACTTAGCAAGACAGGGGAACCTAATAGGATGGAAAATCCTAAGCATAGAATTACTCATGGCAAACTACAGAACCGCACTTGCAAAAATAGTACTAAGAAAAACTACTAAAAACCTACACATGCATATTACAAGATTTGAAGAGCAAAACATGCATCCTCAAAAACTGGGACATAAACATGAACAAGTGGTGTAACTTGCCTTGATCCGAGCAGCAATCTACACAACAATACTCCTCAGCGCACTCCGAGCAATCTAACGAAACAAGCATGGATCCAATCACAATTTGCACAAAACAAAGTCACGAAGACGAATATGCATGCATGCAACATGGTAAGATGCAAGGATGGATTCGATTTCGACCAAGGGTTTTAACCAGGGGTGTTGTTGAGTTGGGGATGTCATTAGAATTGATTTCCCATAGATTTTAAGTATTTTGGGTTAAACCCTAATTTACCAAGCTCAAAACTAGATCTATAACTCTATTCTATCTCGAGACAGATCTAAACACCCTAAGCAAGATATGACAATTTTCTACAGAAGATCTCGATGATACAAAGCCAACGCAACAAGAATCAACTAAAATAGAGCTACGGATAAAATTCTAGAATTAAAATACTCTAATCTAAACTTTAAATCCTACTGCAAGATTGCTGTGGCAAAACAGTAATATTATTGTAGATCTGTGTTCTACTCGAAAATATGAATCCAACGGTATATTATATGCAATTTTTGGACTAATAATCGAATTACTATGAATTTTTCAAGATTGCAGCTATTTCTGCCTATTTAAAAGAAAAAGGAAAAAGGGCCTGCGACGCGGCGACACGTGGCGCCACGTGAGTGGGCCAGCGGGGCGCACGTGACGCCGAGACGCTGGCGACGCGTCGGCGATGCGCTGCCACTGGCGACGTGGTTGGCGTTGACGATCGATCTGGGCCGTTGGATCTAAATCCAACGGTCGGCGAGGAGGGGAGGGGGGGCGGCGCTTACCGGCGGGCGGCGGCTGGCGGTGACGGCGGACGGCGGTGCTCCTCCGACAATGGTCGGCGACGGCGGCGGCGCTCTTCCGGCCCGGCGAGCTAGACGACGGGGAGCGGCTCCTCGTCGCGATCGCGTTCCCGAGGGTGGCGACAGTCCTTCTTCTCCGTCTCGGCGAAATCCGGCGGCGTTTGATGGTGGTGGCGGCGGAAAAAGTTACTAGGGTTTGGGGAGGCGTGCCCGGGCTTTTATGGGCGCGATTTCTTGGCGTGGAGGTCACGGAATCCGTCCCGGATTCGCGAGGCCTGATTCTTAAGCCAGCGGCGGTGATGGCGTGTGAGCCGGACTCGGTGAGGCGGTGACAGGTGGTCCCCTTTGTCGTGAGTGCTTGGCGCTGGCTGCTGGCTGACCAGCGCTATGCGCTGATTGCTGGCTGGCGCGCGCGGTAGATAGGCTCCCGGGCTGGCTCGGCCGGCCCGGTTAGGTTAGTTTTTTTTTTATACTTTTAATAATTTCTGAATTGCTATTTGTTTGATAACTTTTGCAAACGGACTCCGAATTAAGCGAAACTTGTTTCTAAAATTTTGTAAAAAGAAGAGGGTTAGGATAGGATTATAAAATAACTCATTTGCAAAGGTTTTGGTGGTTCAAAAAGGTTTTACCCCCTTTTATCTATAATTAGACTATGGGGTTTAAGAAAATACCTGTTGCAGTTTTTGATATGTGATGCCATGATGCAATGATATGATGCATGCTTACTAGTAACATCTTAAATTGCAAAATTTGGGATGTTACACACATCATCACTCAAGCATGTAGGGGTAGGCTCGGTTCTCTCAACTCCATGCGCCTCTTTTGGTGAAGAGAAAATCCCATGCTCACCAATCTTGACCTTGTCGTTGCCATCTTGCACCTTGGCTTGTGTAGTCCTCTTAACATACTCATCCAACTTGGCGAAGTAGAGGTCTTCATCTTCGTCCTCCATGAAGTTGTATGTGTCATCTAGGACGTCAAGTCTTCGCATTGAAGCTTGATGGCGTGGAGGGGAGCTTACTCTTGGTGCCATTTTGGTGGTGGCACGAGTAGTTGAAGGTGCCTTATGATGGTGTCAATGGAGGTCATTGGCGTGCCTTGCCAAAGGTTGATGTATATGGCGCACTTGGTCATCCACATGACGCTCGCGACGATGCTCCTTGTCCTTGGCACTCTTCTTGGTGAGGCATTGTAATGAGCGTAAAGCATTATTAGTCTTGGCCATCATGCTCATGGTTTTGGCGAAGTCGTTGTCCATGTTGCGCTTGAAGTTATCCATTTGATGGTGGACCTTAGTTCTCTCGAGGTGGAGGCTCCGTCTTGGGCGACGCGACTTGAGGAGCTTGTCGCTGTCGTCCTTGAATTCGTCCATGCTTGGGGATTTATTGTTGTTGTAGAACTCCATATCACCCAAGCATGTGGAGCCATTGTCGGTGTAGTGCTCCATCATGTCATCCATGCTTGTGGAGGCATATGCATGGTGGCTCATCGTGGATTCTTCATAGATATCATCTCAGTTCCGGAGTCCCTAGACATGATTGACAAGACCAAGTGGTGTATATGGAAGTGGTAGGGGGTTAGGGATGCAACGTCAAACCTTACTTTACCTTGGAAGAAAGTATCGTGCAAGTGGCAACACTTGAGAGCAATCAAAACCAAGCAAAGTGAAGTTCACGCGGAACACCAAAACCAACTAACCACTAAAAAACACACACGCACAAAGCTTATGGTGGATAGGTATGGAAGGTGGCGTGTCCAAGAACAATCCAAAATCAAGATATTGTAATGGCAAGTAAAGAACCACGATGATCACAAAGCAAAACAAGTCAATCCACAAGAAGGAATATATACAAGGAAACACACACAGTGGGATAAATGGGACTTGTGCGACGGAGAAAGTGAGCCAAGAACCAAATGATTACCTAGCGAAGACTATAAGCTCGTGTCACACAAGTGCAAGGAGAGATGCTAGTTCGATTACAATAAATTGGTGGGCTACAAGATATGCACAATAAGTACCACCTGATGTTCATCGAGATTGCGCTTCCTATTCTATGAGGCACTTGTTTCTTTCTTTTTTTTTTCTTTTTCTTCTTTTTCTTTTTATATTTTTTTCACTTTTCTTTTCTTTTTCACTTGCCCCTTCCTTGTGCCAACAACTATGCAAGATAACTATATGAGATAGCGCGCTCACAAATTTTGCTCGGAATTCTACAAGGTATCAAATGTGCATATCCCAAGCAATCATAAGAGGAACTAGTATCAATAGGTGTTTGCTGAACGCAAAGATAGTGTAGCTCACAAAGGAAAGCAAGTGGGGAGAAGTCGCGGAATGTTTATACCTTTCTTCGCCGATCTTCACCCTTTATTGGTGGATTCCGCCTTGCTCACGGAATTTGGATGGAGTAGATAGCATGAACCACGGATATGATGATGTAGAGTTCCTTCTCCTCTTCAAAACGAGCTAAACAACATCAAAACCGCGATGCAGATTTTCTGTCAGCAGGGGGGCGGAGACTTTGCCAGAGACTCCGGTCTGGACCAGAATCTCCGGTCTGGGAGCCGGAATCTCCGGCCCGGGGGCCGGAATCTCCGGTCCGGAGGTTCTAGGACGTCCAGAACTCGTCCGTGGCGCGATTTTGGGCTGAAAACTCGAACCAAAACCTCAAATTGGTGGGGGAAATCAAGGAATTAGGCTATGGAAATGCAGGGGAAGGTAGATCAACAAGTTTAGCAAGTAATCCATGGATCAAAACCTACCAAAACACACTCAAATCACATATCGATCGAAAACACGAAATTGGGGCTATTTTTGGTGAATTTTCGAATTTATGGGGAAAAAAGACCAAATCGAGGAGAAATCCGTGGCAACCAAAAGCTGCTGAAACCAGATGTTATGGGGTAACCCCGTGGGTGGCCCGATCTTCACGGATCTCGTGGTCAAATCGATGGGAAAGCGAGGGGAAAGGGAGAAGGTAGCGGAAGCGGACGCACACCTCGTGAAGAACACGATGAACACATGCAAAACACACACGATACAAGGCTGATTGCTCTCACTGGTGGCCAACGGTCTGATAGAATCCTCGCAAGGAAAGATCGGCCAACATGCTCCCTTGATCCCACGCGGAGAGGGAAGAACACCTTGGAGAGGGTCTTGACGTCTTGGCAAAGGGACACCGATGCCAAGGCCTTGTACAACGAGGGATGCGCGATGCAAACTCCAACGAGGTGGTGACGATAGTCGATCCCCTTTGGTAGAAGGGGATGAGGCAAAACTAGAGATTCTACAAAGGTGATTTTCTTTAGTCTATCATCTATGCCTAGGATTACATGAGGGGGTGGGGGAACTATATATAGGCCAACCACTAGTTTATGGGTACTTTAGGAATAAAAGGGGAAAGTCTAGGCGGACTAAGGGGTACATGGGCCAAAGGCCCAGCTGGCGGTGCGCAGGCCCATACGCTCAGGCCGAAGACTCCTGTGTGGGGGTCCGGAGACTCCGGTCTAGGCTAGAGACTACGGTCTATCTCTGATGTTGTCTCCGAAGTGACAGACAGACTGTCCTCAAGCTCGATCTGGGGGTCGGTCTAAAGATGGTTCTAGAGACTCCAGGGTATGAAGGCCGGAGACTCTGGTGTCTTCAGGCCGGAGACTCCGGTGTGCGTAGGCCAAAGACTCCAGTGCTCTAGCTGCTGCTTCTTCCGTCTTCTCTTCCAAGCCTCCATCTTGTCGGGCTTGGTGCTGCAGGCTTCCTCCCATGCCTCCGTACTTGTCGATATGAACCTATCATGAATACATGACGGAGTATGAAGTAGTATACCATTCAATAAGGTAGGAAGTGAGCTTGCATAGAGGAACGTATTCACCTTTGGAGTCCATGACGACTTGGCATAAGTTGGAGACCATGATGTGGTAACGACCGAAGGTCGGGCTACATCAACAAGGAGCATCGTCACGAGCGTCATGTGGATGACCAAGTACGCCATCTACATCAACCTTTGGCAAGGCACGCCAATGACCTCCGTCGACACCATCATAAGGCACCTTCTACGACTCGTGCCACCTCCAAAATGGCACCAAGAGCAAGCTCCCCTCCACGCCATCAAGCTTCAATGCCAAGACTTGATGTCCTAGATGACGCATACAACTTCATGGAGGAGGAAGATGAAATCAAAGGACAAGAGGATGAGCAACTTCATATGTCAAGAGGATGGCTACACAAGCCAAGGTGGCCACGTCAAAGGATGAGCAAGCTCCAAGTAAAGAGCCTATGCTACAAGATGGCAACGACAAGGACAAGAATAGTGAGCATGGGATTTTCCCTTCACCAAAGGAGGCGCATGGAGTTGAGAGAACCGAGCCTACCCCTACATGCTTGAGTGATGATGTGGTACCAATCCCATGTGAGTATGAGACCCACTTATCCGACTTGAGTGAAAACAAGAGTGAGATGAGCGACTCCACCATACGTGAGATTGAGTGCTTCCACTTTGAGGACATGAGTGATACACCGAGTGAGTTGAGAGAGGTATTTGATAGGTCATGTGAGACCACTTTGATTTCTAATGACTTACCCTCTACCTCTAGTGTGTCCCCTCATGATGTGCTAGGTTCTATGGATAAAGAAGCGTCAAGCTTGGACATGATTATGCCTCCAACCGAGAAGATGTACATGGTGGATGAAGATGATGCCATCCCCATATTGGATGAAGAAGTCGCCCACATGGAGGCCAACACTACCACAACACCCACTTCATATGAGGGGTATGAACAAGGTAAAAATAAGGGTGTTGATGATGCCATGATCCCACTAGTGGACATGATGACTTGTGATGATTGGCATGCTATGGATAATGTTTGTGATATCACATATGCTTCATTGATATTTCCATGTGATACTTTGCCTTTGCATAATGTTGAGCATGTGAAATTATTTGATTGTGATGATGTTGCCATAGACATGCCATGCTCTAAACATTACGTTGATGATATCATTGCTTGCACTTTGTTGAACAATTGATCTTTCCAATGTTTTGCTTGCAATGATGTTACCAATGGTACCCCTCGAACCATGCTTTGTCATGAATGTTTTACAATCTCTCCCGTTGCTTGCAATAATATGGCTGATTTCTCTTTCACTTGTTTTGCTTGTAACAATAATTATCATATGTTTTCTATTGACATAGCCCCCATAGCTTTCTCAACTTTTGGAGATTTTAGTAAATGCCATGATAAGCATGTTCCCCACTTGCATACTCACCATGCATCTATTTTACACTTGATTGACACTCATGGTGATGCGCACAAGAAGAGATATGTCATGATGGATGATGTATTTCTCTACCATGCACACACATTCTTCCTTTTGTGTTTGATGTGTGTAGGTACCCACACAAGAATGTCAACCTCGGTTGAGCACGAGTTGACAAAAAGAGCTCTAGAGAGCATCCCCCAAGTGAGTTCAAGATCGAACCCAGCTCTGATACATTTGCATGCTTTGCATCTTTCATGTTGTCAAATTCCTCTTTCCTATGGTTTGATTGCAAGCATGTTAATGGTATTCTTCCACCTTGTGACAATCATGTTTCGTTGCTATTGGATATTGATGCTTTGTGTGTTGCCACAAAAATGTTGAACAATTTCTCTTTCCGATGTTTTGTGTGCAACCATAATGCCAATTTGAGCATGTATTGTCATGAGAGCTTCCAAGTCTCTCGTATTGTTGTTGCAACAAACATAAGGACCACTTGCTCTTTCATATGGTTTGTTTGCAAACACGTTGCTTTTGCTTCTGCTCGTGATACTCATATCCCCATGATAGTTGCTTTTGATAATATGTGTATGGCATCCAACATATTGAACAATTGTTCTTTCCAATGGTTGGTTTGCACACATAATGATGTTGCTTTGGATATTCTTCCGCATGTGTTTTTGCCGAATTCTCCTATTCTTGCATCAAAGATGTTGCTCAATACTTTAGTCAATTGCTTTGATTGCCACACTATGATGTTTTATGGAGTTTTTGAGTTCCCACATTTGGATGATGTTCAAGCGAGTTCCATGCAATTTGACCTTGCATACGCATTTCGTTTGTGATACTTGAGTTGTGCTAATAGTGTTGTGAACAAGAATGGACATGCCACAAATGACATGCTCCTCTATCACACATAAACTTATTTGCTTGGTCTTTGTTGTGTGAAGGTACAATTGCTTCCGCGTCAACCTCTATGGACAAAGAGTTGACAAGACGAAACGTAGAGAGTTACCTATGGCTGCTTGTCACCGAGCTATCTCTACATCCTAAGGTGACTTCACTCTACTTGAGGACTCATGCTATAATCTTTATGAATTGGCTACGCTTTGAGTGTTGCTTTGATTTTGTGAGATTTGTTAGCTTCATGGAAGGTGAAAGAACATTGAAGTGTTGTCAACTCAATCTTCTCGAGGACGACTATATGCTGAATCCCAGGTCTCTCGACATCTTCTACTTTGTGATGAGCGTGTAGAGTCGAGGACGACTCTTTTTGAAGGGGGGGGGGAGATGATGTAGCCCGACGTACGGTCATTGCCACATCAAGGTCTCCAACTTATGCCAAGTCGTCATGGACTCCAAAGGTGAATCTGTTCCTCTATGCGAGCCCAATTCCTACCCTATTGAATGGTATGCTACTTCATACTCCATCACATATTCATGATAGGTTCATACCGACGAGTATGGATGCAAGGGAGGAAGTCCGGAGCAAGAAGCCCGACAAGATGGAGGCTTGGAAGAGGAGACGGAAGAGGCAGAGCCAAACCGGCGTACCATCCAGCGTAACCGGATCCACCACCAGAATTCTCGGCGCCAGCTCCGGCAGACCGGACCCCGTGCCGACCAAACCGGCGTCCGTCGGACCAAACCGGCGTCCACCGGAAACGCATGCAAAACACCGAACCGGCGCCAAACAGAAATATCGGCGGCCGCCAGAAATCCCGGCGCCAGATCCAGCGCCGCCGGACTTATTGCCGGAATCACCCGCCTGTGCACGGATCTGGGTTTGATGCCCTGGAATATTCCCTTTACTTACCCCTTTGCCTAAACTACCCCCATTCTAGTGGCTGGCCTATAAATAGAGCCCCCACCCCTCATGTATCCCTTAGGCATAAATGATAGACTAAAGACAACCCCCTTTGTGGAATCTCTAGTTTTGCCTCATGCCCTTCTACCAAAGGGGATCGACTATCGTCATCACCTCGTTGGAGTTTGCATCGCGCCTCCCTTGTTGTACAAGGCCTTGGCATCAGTGTCCCTTTGCCAAGACGTCAAGACCCTCTCCAAGGTGTTCTTCCCTCTTCGTGTGGGATCGATGGAGCACGTTGACCGATCTTTCCTTGCGAGGATTCTATCGGACTGGTGGCCACCGGTGAGAGCAATCGGCCTTGTATCGTGTGTGTTTTGCATGTGTCCATCATGTTCTTCGCGAGGTGTGCGTCCGCTTCCGCTACCTTCTCCCTTTCCCATCGATTTGACCATGAGATCCGTGAAGATCGAGCCACCCACGGGGTTACCCCATAACATCTCTACTTCACCAAGTTGGATGAGTACGTCAAGAGGACTACACAAGCCAAGGTGCAAGATGACAACGACAAGGTCAATAATGGTGAGCATGGGACTTTCCCTTCACCAAAGGAGGCGCATGGAGTTGAGAAAACCGAGCCTACCCCTATATGCTTGAGTCATGATATGGTACAAATCCCATGTGAGTATGAGAGCCACTTAGCCCACTTGAGTGAAAGCAAGAGTGAGATGAGCGACTCCAACATATGTGAGATTGAGTGCTTCCACTTGGAGGGCATGAGTGATACACCGAGTGAGTTGAGAGTGGTAGTTCATAGGTCACGTGAGACCACTTCGATTTCTAACGACTTACCCTTTACCTCTAATGTGTTTTCTCATGATGTTCTAGGTTCCATGGATCAAGAAGCGCCAAGCTTGGAGATGATGATGCCTCCAACCAAGAACATGTACATGGTGGATGAAGATGATAACATCCCCATACATGATGAAGAAGTCGCCCACATGGAGGCCAATACTACCACAACACCCACTTCATATGAGATGTATGAACAAGGTAAGAATACGTGTGTTGATGATGCCTTGATTCCACTAGTGGACATGATGACTTGTGATGATTGGCATGCTATGGATGATGTTTGTGATATCACATATGCTTCATTGATTTTTCCATGTGATACTTTGCCTTTGCATAATGTCGAGCATGTGAAATTATTTGATTGTGATGATGTTGCCATAGGCATGCCATGCTCTAAACGTTATGTTGATGATATCATAGCTTGCACTTTTTTGAACAATTGCTCTTTCCAATGTTTTGCTTGCAATGATGTTACCAATGATAACCCTCGGACAATGCTTTGTCATGGATGTTTTACAATTTCTCCCGTTGCTTGCAATAAGTTGAATAATTGCTCTTTCACTTGTTTTGCTTGCAAAAATAATTCTAATATGTATTCTATTGAGATGGCCCCATAGCTTTCTCAAATTTTGGAGATTTTGGTAAATGCCATGATAAGCATGTTCCCCACTTGCATACTCACCATGCACCTATGTTACACTTGATTGACACTAATGGTGATGTGCACAAGAAGAGATATGTTATGATGGATGATGTGTTTCTCTACCATGCACACACGTTCTTCCTTTTGTGTTTGATGTGTGTAGGTACCCGCATGATCATGTCAACCTCGGTTGAGCATGAGTTGACAAAAAGAGCTCTAGAGAGCACCCCCAAGTGAGTTCAAGATCGAACCCAGCTCTGATACCTTTTGCATGCTTTGCATCTTTCATGTTGACAAATTTCTCTTTCCTATGGTTTGATTGCAAGCATGTTGAATTCTTTCACCTTGTGACAATCATGTGTCGTTTCTATTGGATATTGATGCTTTGTGTGTTGCCGCAAAAATGTTGAACAATTTCTCTTTTCGATGTTTTGTGTGCAACCATAATGCCATTATGAGCATGTATTGTCACGAGCGCTTCCAAGTCTCTCTTATTGTTGTTGCAACAAATATAAGGACCACTTGCTCTTTCATATGGTTTGTTTGCAAACATATTGTTTTTGCTACCGCTTGCGATACTCATACCCCCATGATATTGGTTCTTGATGATTTGTGTGTGGCATCCAACATATTGAACAATTTCTCTTTCCTATGGTTGATTTGCACACATAATGATGTTGTTTTGGATATTCTTCTGCATGTGTTTTTGCCGAATTCTCCTATCCTTGCATCAAAGATGTTGATCTATATCTTAGTCAATTGCTTTGAGTGCCACACTAAGACGCTTTATGGAGTTTTTGAGTTCCCACATTTGGATGATGTTCAAACAATTCCCATGCACTTTGACCTTGCATACGCATTTAGTTTGTGATACTTGAGTTGTGCTAATAGTGTTGTGAACAATAATGGACATGCCACAAATGACATGCTCCTCTATCACACACAACATATGTTGCTTGGTCTTTGTTGTGTGAAGGTACAATTGCGTACGCGTCAACCTCCATGGACAAAGAGTTGACAAGACGAACCGTAGAGAGTTACCTATGGCTGCCCTTCAACGAGCTATCTCTACAACATAAGGTGACTTCACTCTACTTGAGGACTCATGCTATAATCTTCATGAATTGGCTACGCTTTGAGTGTTGCTTCGCTTTTGTTGTGAGCTTTGTAGGCTTCATGGAAGGTGAAGGAACATTGAGGTGTTGTCAATTCAATCTTCCCGAGGACAGCTATATGGTGAACCCCAGGATCAAGAAGGCCTCTCGACATCTTCTACTTTGTGATGAGCATGTAGAGTCGAGGATGACTCTTTTTGAAGGGAGGGGAGATGATGTATCCCCACCTTCGGTTGTTACCAAATCATGGTCTCCAACTTATGCCAAGTCGCCATGGACTCCAAAGGTGAATCTGTTCCTCTATGCAATCACACTTCCTACCCCATTGAATGGTATACTACTTCATACTCCATCACATATTCATGATAGGTTCGTATCGACAAGTACGGAGGCATGGGAGGAAGCCTGGAGCAGCAAGCCTGACAAGACGGAGGGTTGGAAGAGAAGACGGAAGAAGCAGCTGGAGCACGGGAGTCTCCGGCCTGCTCACACCGGAGTCTTCGGCCTGAAGACACCGGAGTCTCCGGCCTGTAGACCCCGGAGTCTCCGGACCCATCTCCGGACTGACCCCCAGATCGAGCTCGAGGACAGCCAAAAGGCCCCTCCGGAGACAACACCGGAGACGGATCGGAGTCTCCGGCCCACACCAGAGTCTCCGGACCACCACACTGGAGTCTCCGGCCTGAGCATATGGGCCTGCGCACCGCCAGCTGGGCCTTTGGCCCATGTACCCCTTAGTCCGCCCAAACTTTCCCCTTTTATTCCTAAAGTACCCTTGAACTAGTGGCTGGTCTATATATAGTGCCCCCACCCCTTCATGTAATCCTAGGCATTAGACTAAAGACAACCCCCTTTGTGGAATCTCTAGTTTTGCCTCATCCCCTTCTACCAAAGGGGATCGACTATCGTCACCACCTCGTTGGAGTTTGCACCGCGCCTCCCTCGTTGTACAAGGCCTTGGCATCGGTGTCCCTTTGCCAAGACGTCAAGACCCTCTCCAAGGTGTTCTTCCCTCTCCGCGTGGGATCGAGGGAGCACGTTGACCGATCTTTCCTTGCGAGGATTCTATCGGACCGGTGGCCACCAGTGAAAGCAATCGTCCTTGTATCGTGTGTGTTTTGCGTGTGTTCATCGTGTTCTTTGCGAGGTGTGTGTCCGCTTCTGCTACCTTCTCCCTTTCCCCTCGCTTTCCCATCGATTTGACCACGAGATCCGTGAAGATCGGGCCACCCACGGGGTTACCCCATAACAAGAACTCTGACCAAAAATCGCAGCAGACACCTGCTTCACGTAAAAGGGCAGAAGAGTCTGTGGTGTTGCGTGAAGGTAGCGAGCAGAATTCCTCCTTTCCACGTGCTTGTTTAGACGATCGATCCCAACTGCAGCGACTCCTAGGCAGATGTTGGGCCGGCCCACCAGGTGACACCGAATGTAGCTCGCGTTGCTTTCCCAGCAAGGCGCGAGGGACGTGCGATCCCGATCACGAGTCAACCCGATAATTCACAGTGAGTCAACCTGACTGATAATAGATCAAGCCGATGATCCTTAGTTTTGTCCCGATCTTTCACAGCGAGTCAATCCGGATGGTAATCTTCCAATAATGTGATGAGCGTCACCTGAAGAAGAGGAACGAATCTAGCAAGTAACGTGATGAAGATCACCACGCCTCAAACCTGAGCACGACAATCCTTGATGAACACAAGAACCTCCGCAGCAATAATATAATAAACGATATCACCGTCCCCGGAGGGATGATACACGGTGGAGCACAATATAGTTTTTAGACGAAAAAACTGAACTCCCTTAAACCCTAGGCAGCTGGCTCCTTTATATAGGAGGCCTGCAACTTGTCGGTTGGATAGACCCAAACCAAACACACAATGGACTCGAACCTAACATGGACTCGGACTCAATAACATAGCAACAATATTTGACACAACCTTAGACTTATCATTACATATCGTAGGTCGTCCTGGGTGCCAATCATCAATGGGATGCACCCGCATCACCTAGCTTGGTGGAGTCCTCAAATTAGGCTTCACCGCCTCCTTCATGCCCATATCATCAAGTTTGGTTTTGAAGGCGGCTTTCCACTCATCACCTTCAGCCATGCGTATTTGATGGTAACCACTACGAAGATCAATTTTCGAAAAAATAGTGGCTCCACACAACTCATCAAGCATGTCATCGAGACGTGGTATGGGATGTCAATAACGCACGGTGATAGCATTGATTGGACGACAATCCATGCATAATCGTAACGTATCATCCGTTTTTGGGACACGAATCACGGGGGTACGACACTTGACGTTCAATCTCCTTTGTCTCCTCCAGGTTCATGCAGTAAGCGGCACGGTTTGGAAGGGGTGCGCCAGGGATGAGGTCAATGGGATGTTTGATGCCACGGATAGGAGGTAGTCCATGTGGGATCTCTTCGGGGAACACATCCTTGAATTCCTGCAAAACATTCATCAAAGATGCAGGAACATTGGTTAATTCATTAGTTCCTTGCGCTAGTCCCTTGCAAAGGAGGACATAGTGCAAGATGGATGGGTTGTTCCGAACATCTCTCATCTCACTTTTGGTGGCAAGGAGAACACTCTTAGTTTTTCTACTCGAGTTTGTGATAAGGGGTGGCCCGATCTTCTCAGTGAGTGGCATGGATGGTGGCGATGTTGATGGAGATAACTTGTGCGACGCTGGCGAACTATCTCTCGGCTGCTCCCCCATTGCCAATGCAACACATCTTCGGCCCTATGGATATTCGCAACACCACACACTTGCGCACGTGATCCCGGATCACGAACGGTTTGCAATCTAACAATTCCTAGTGGAACGGCAGATAACACTTAATTAGAGACAATTTGATATTGTCTAGCGAAACACAATCACAATATCGGAGGATTCAAGAGGGATGCTTGTAGCAATCTGATCTAGGGTTTTTAGTCTAAAACAAGTCTAAGAATAAACGAGGGGGTGGCGGCTGGCTATATGGGAATCCCAGCCGCACACAACTAAGACTCGACCTAAGGGGGGTCCGAGTCCGATACAGACCGGCCCTTAGGGCTCGGCCAAGTGGCCGCACATGCCACACGCGCGGGTGCACCAACTAGGTGCATCCCGTCCCCTTCTGTCTCTCCCTCTGGCGCACGCCTCCCTCTCCTCCCCTAGCACCAACTTCCTATCGCGGCAGGGAACGGCCAAAATCCTGCCACGATAGAGATCATCTTCTTCTTTCCTCTGCTGCACCTTGATTACTTCTTCCTCAGCTCCTTGGCCTTCCTCATACATGATCAAACATAGATGCAAAGATTTAGGTAGTATAAAATTCTCATTAGACAATATGTTAGAAACAACTAAGAAGGAATTCACTTGTTGTTTTAACAACTTGGCTCTAGCTCTTGTAATAGGTCCAACTCTGATTTCATTAGTGTCTTGAATCTTTGCATCATTATCTTCTGAATCTTTGCATCATTATCCTCATCATCCTCCCCCCTTCAAAAGGCGTCGACCCCGACGCGTCAACATCATCTTCTTCATAAGGTGTCAAATCGGACACATTGAAAGAATTACTAACACCAAACTCATAAATAGGTAAATCTATCTTATAGGCATTGTCATTTATCTTGGCAAGTACCTTGTAAGGACCAGCACCCCGTGGAAGTAGCTTTGACTTACGCTTCTCTAGAAATCTATCCTTGCGAAAATGAACCCAAACCATATCCCCTGGCTGAAATAGTACCTCCTTTCTCTTCTTGTTGACATGGCTAGCATTGTCCTTGCCCTTCTTCTCAATAGCTTCTTTTGTCTTCACGTGTATCTTCTTCACAAAATCTGCCCTCTTGGTAGCCTCCATATTTTCTCGTTCTTGAATAGGAAGAGGCAACAAATCTAGTGGTGTGATGGGTTTGAAACCATACACCACCTCAAAAGGACACAATTGCGTGGTAGAGTGTACCGCCCTTTTGTATGCAAACTCGACATGGGGCAAACAATCCTCCCAAACACGCAGATTCGTCTTTATCATAGATCGCAACAACTATTATAATGTGCGATTCACCACCTCTGTTTGTTCATCAGTTTGGGGATGACAAGTAGTGCTGAATAATAACTTTGTTCCCAGATTACCCCAAAGCGTCTTCCAAAAATAGCTCATAAACTTCACATCACGGCAGAAACAATTGTCCTTGGTACTCCATGTAAGCGCACAATGTCCCTAAAAAATAGATTAGCAACATGCGATGTATCGTCGCTCTTGTGGCAGGCAATAAAATGTGCCATCTTGGAAAAATGATCCACTACCACAAATATAGAATCATGTCCTCTTCTAGTTCTAGGCAGTCCTAATACAAAATCCATGCTAATATCTTCCCATGGAGTAGTAGGTGCAGGTAGAGGAGTATACAAACCATGAGGCTTTAACTTCGACTTGGAAGTGTTGCAAGTAATGCAACGTTTGACAAATCTGTCCACATCACGCCTCATCCTAGGCCAATAAAAATGATCAACGAGCATGAGTAGTGTTTTCTCACGCCCAAAGTGGCCCATCAATCCACCAACATGTGATTCCTGTAATAAGAGCAAACGCACAGACGACTCGGGAACACATAGTTTGTTAGCTCGAAACAAGTACCCATCAGGCATATGATACTTTTCCCAAGATTTCCCATTAACACACAACTTATATGGAGCAGCAAAATCATGATCAGTAGCATATAAGTCACACAAACTCTCCAAACCAGGAACTCTCACATCCAATTGTGTTAGCAACATACTTTTCCTAGAGAGAGCATCAGCTACAATATTGTCTTTTCCCTTCTTATGTACGGAAAAGACTCAATAAATTCAATCCACTTTGATAGATGCCTATGCAAGTTTGATTGTGCTTTCAAATATTTCAAAGCTTCATGATCAGAATGTATAATGAACTCTTTTAGCCACAAGTAATGTTGCCAAACCTCAAGTACACGCACAAGAGCATATAATTCCTTATCATAAACAAGATAGTTCAAAAGAGCACCAATAAGTTTCTCAAAAAAATAAGCTATATGCCGCCCCTCTTGCATCAACACACCACCAATACCGATGCCACTAGCATCACACTCAATCTCAAATTGCTTATGAAAATCAGGTAGTGCAAGCAATGGTGCAGAAGTAAGCAATCTTTTTAATTCATCAAAAGCATTATCTTGGGCTGGTCCCCAAACAAAATCAACACCTTTCTTAGTTAATTCATTCAAAGGTGCATCAATAGTACTAAAATCCTTCACAAATCGTCTATAGAAACCAGCAAGCCCATGAAAACTTCTAACTTGACTAACGTTCATTGGAGTAGGCCAATTTTGTATTGCTACAATTTTAGAATTATCTACCTCAACTCCATTCTTAGAAACAACGTATCCTAGAAAGATGACCTTGTCTTTGTAAAAAGTGCACTTCTCAAGATTACCATACAATTTAGCATCACATAGCACAAGCAAGACTTGTCGAATATGATCAATATGTTATGTTTCATTGTGGCTGTAAATGAGTATGTCATCAAAATACACAACCACAAATTTGCCTATAAAATTTCTCAAAACATGGTTCATTAATCTCATGAACATACTAGGTGCATTAGTTAAACCAAACGGCATGACTAACCACTCATACAAACCAAATTTCGTTTTAAAGGCAGTTTTCCACTCATCCCCTTCCTTCATCCTAATCTGATGATAACCACTACGCAAATCAATTTTAGAGAAGACAACAACACCACTCAATTCATCTAACATATCCTCTAAACTGGGAATAGGATGACGATATCGAATAGTGATGTTATTAATAGCTCTAAAATCTACGCACATGCGCCATGTACCATCTTTCTTAGGTACTAAAATAATAGGAACAACACAAGGACTAAGGCTCACATGAATATACCCTTTATCAAGAAGTGCTTGTACTTGTTTCTGAATATCTTTAGTTTCTTCAGGGTTTGTTCGGTAAGGTGCTCGATTAGGCAACGATGCTCTAGGAATCAAATCAATTTGATGCTCAATACCACGTAATGGTGGAAAACCATCCGGTACTTCTTCTGGAAATACATCACTGAATTCCTGCAAAACCGTAGAAACACCAATAGAGAGAGGGGTCATGTCGTTAGAAACCAAAATTTCACCCTTGTAGACCAGCATCAGTGGAACAGCAGAGGGACCATCCCCAAATTCTCGCAAATCTTCCTTTGTTGCCATTAGTATAAAAGAATCACTCCACCATCAAGATATGCAGAAAGAACTGGTGCAGCAGGCAAACTTTCCGTAATCTGTGGCGCGGCAGAATATTGTTCGTTTCTGTGCCGCGGCAGAAAACTTGATGAGGGAAAACCTCTAGGGTGGCCCGATCTTCACGGATCTCGTGGTCAAATCGATGGGAAAGCAAGGGGAAAGGGAGAAGGCAGCGGAAGCGGACGCACACCTCACGAAGAACACAATGAACACACGCAAAATACACACGATACAAGGCCGGTTGCTCTCACCGGTGGCTACCGGTCCGATAGAATCCTCGCAAGGAAAGATCGGTCAACGTGCTCCCGTCAATCCCAAGCGGAGAGGTAAGAACACCTTGGAGAGGGTCTTGACGTCTTGGCAAAGGGACACCGATGCCAAGGCCTTGTACAACGAGGGAGGCGCGATGCAAACTCCGACGAGGTGGTGACGATAGTCGATCCCCTTTGGTAGAAGGGGATGAGGCAAAACTAGAGATTCCACAAAGGGGGTTTTCTTTAGTCTATCATCTATGCCTAAGGGATACAATGAGGGGTGGGGGCTCTATATATAGGCCAACCACAAGTTCAGGGGTAGTTTGGGCATAAAACTAGGGTTTGGTGCGAAATAGAGGGGTACATGGGCCAAGGGCCTAGTTGTTGGCTCGCAGGCCCATCACTTGGGCCGGACAGTCCGAGTCGGAGTGACCGAACAGTCCGAGGTAGCCGGACACTCCGGGTAGTGTCCGAACTGGCCTTCTGAATGTCCATGCCAGGTTGGGGCTGGGGCAGGCCGGACACTCCGGGGCGATGACGGCGGAGACTCTCGTTCTGGAGCTGGCTGCTCATGGTCCATCTTCTTGGTTGACTTGGGGATGATCTTGGGGACTTGGCGTTGTGGATGTAGTAGCGTCTGCAGGACGGGCTGCATCAGCTCCCCCCTTCAAAAAGAGTCGTCCTCGACTCTTCATGCTCATCCTAAGAAGATGATGTTGAGAGACCTTCTTGATCCTGGGGTTCACCATATAGTCGTCCTCGAGAAACTTGATGTGGCAACTCTTCAATGTTCCTTCACCTTCCATGAAGCCTACAAAGCTCACAACAAAAGCGAAGCAACACTCAAAGAGTAGCCAATTCATGAATATTATAGCATGAGTCCTCAAGTAGAAGGAAGTCACCTTATGATATAGAGATAGCTCATTGAAGGTGTAAGATCTCACCATAATAAGGTAAGATCCCTGTGATTGCAGTGCTAGTCCCTGGATCAAAAATGCTAGCACCCACAGTTTAAGATGAAGTACACAGAAACAAAGGTCATTATTACATCGCATATCCAGGAATATAATGGTTCTTACAACTCACTTAGCCCAAGGCTAAGGCACTTAAAGTTCACATTACATAGCATAATAATAATAGAGTCTTTAGTCTTCATGTGCCACAGGCAAGCATGTCGAGTGTAGACCCGCAACCCTACTCATCATCAGAGTATCCTGCAACATAATAAGTTACAGCCACAAGGGTCAATACACTTGGAATTGTATTGGCAAGTGATACCATAGATACTTAGTATAATCCAACAACTACATGAATATATGGTTAAGTGGGGTTTATGGCTGGCTTTGCTAAAATTAGTTTACCTTATAGTTTTTGAAGAAGTTTTTCATTCCAGCTATAAGGTACCAATGATAGACATCACTGAACCTCTACCCATGTTCACCCACAATTTTTAACTTAGAGAAATTTGGATGAGGAGATTATTGAACTGCTTCCCTGTCTTGAGGCTCAGGAATGTCCATAACCAGGGACACGGCTAAGTACTTAGTTTTACCCTCTCGAGAGGTGGTGCACTTTCCCCACAAGACTCGACATGCATCGAGACGAGACTTTTCAGAAGCAATCCCTCAGACCACCACGGATGCGTTCCATCCTATCATCACTACCACCCTCTGTCCGTCTGGCTGAGTTCTCGCAACTTAGTCGGTCAAGGCAGAGCCCATATGCCATGTGGTGACCTTTGGAAGCTTCGTGACAAGAACGTCTCCAATCTCTTTGTTCCTGGGTGGCCATCCACAAGTGTGATACACCAACTGACCATAGACATGGCCCCTGAGTAACCACTCAACATAATCCAAGCAAGCCCATTCCACCCAGGTGTTTCATTAACATTAGTTGTTTTCTTAGTTAAACAAAATATCTTTCCATGCTTTCTTATGTGTATATTCCACCCACGAATTCTAATAGCATAGCTAAGCATTCTAGCAAAGTCTTTATCTAGGGAATACTACCAAGATATACACTATAGGGTAGCATAGCATAGTATGGTAACATATGAATAATTCTATCATGCTAAGATCTACCAAAATATCACTAGTGCAATAGTGAAAATAATAGGACATGAGATGAAATATCACTTGCCTTGGTAGCTAGGGGAATAGGTACAATCCTCACAGCAACAAACTTCACAATCCACACAATCTACACAAGATTAATACAACAATAACAATTCAATCAATAAAACATTACGAAAACATGAATGCATGCAAAATGCAATGATATGATCATAATTCTATAATTTACAGAGTCTACAGTACAGAGGATAGAATACCTCATCTAAATGCATAAGAAATACCCAAAAATAATTTATAGAACAATTTTTATGAGCAAAATACTCCTAAAAAGGTTCTGCCTATAATTCCAAGTTTACTGAGACAAAAGTGTGAAACAAGGCCTCCATAATAAAGGTCTTATTTTTCTGAATCCATAGACACCAAATTTGTATTTTTCTGATTTGTGGATCAAAAGTTATTGAATTTCTAAGTTTAATACTAAATATGTCTATTTTCTAATTAAACAGAAATAGTCTGGCGACGTGGCGCTATCCTATTGGCTGGTACCGGTTCGGTTGGATCGACCGCTGTGGGCCGTCAGATTTAAGTGACGTTGGATGGATCAGATCAGCCGTACCCTTTGTTTAAGTGATCTAATCTTAACCGCTAGGATCTGATCGAACGGCTACTAAGCATCTCGCCGGGGACTGGCGGTGCTAACGACGGCGCGCGGCGGCGGAGCGTCGGCCGATGAGGTTTTGGTGATTATACGAGGTCTAGGAGACCGTGGACACGTACCGGAGGTTGAGGAGGTCGTGGCGATCTTGATGGAGGTTTCGGTGGAGGGTGGGGTGCTCGGGCTTGGCCTGGATCCCTCGCCGGAGTTGCGCAGACGGCGGAGTTCACGGCTCGTTGTCGGAGACAGTGACCTGGGGCTTGAACCATCCAGCAAAGAGGTCAGCGAGGTGCGCAAGTGTCCGCACGACCTAGTAAAGACCAAAAGGGGGTGGCGGGAACCCTACCTTTACCGGAGAAGGCGACTGACGGTGGCGGCAGAGGGAGTTCGCCAGACTTGGTCCGTGTCGTCGACCTGGAGCAGGAGGAGGCACGCGGCTGGGTTAGTAGGTGCGTCAGGATACGGCAAACCATACAGGACAGAGAGGAGGGCGCCGGGCGGCCTGGGTTCACCGGAATCGTCGCCGGAGTCCGTCGGACAACGGCGGTTCGAGCTCGGAATTTGGGGAGCCTAGGGGCTCTCCGGGGTGATGTCTGTGGGGAAAATGATGAGGAGGGAGAGGGGGTTTAGTAGGGGTAATCGCCGGGGCAATTAATCGCGAGAAACTGCCGGAATTGAATCGATTCGAAACGTTCGAAGGGGAGAGGTCCATCATCGGCAGTGAAGACGACGAGGTGACGTGGGCATGGGGTCGACCTGTCAGCGGGAGGGGTAGAAATGAGGGGGTGAGGAAAGACAAAGGGGAGAGGGAGTCCGGGCGGGCTGCTGGGCCGGATTGGGCCAAAAGGCCAGAAGCTGTTTGCTGCTCTTTTTTTTTCCCCTTATTCTTTTCTTTTTCTATTTCTGTTTTCTCCACAACTTTGGATTTAAGGAATCAAATTGATTCAAATCAATTTGTGAACATTCGTAAAAACTCTAATTAGGTTTTTAGGGTATTATGAAACATATTTATCTTCTATTTTAATCCAAAGTATTTACTTTGGATTTAATAGGTAATATAGCATTTTCTTTGATTCCATTTTCAAAAATTCATATCTTTTTGTTCATGGCTCAAATTTGCACCAAATTTTTGGAGGACATTCTAAATGCAATGCAATTACATGCTATGATGATATGAGTGCAATGATGCTGATTTTAGATGAAATTTTGGGATTTTACAGAAGGATATCCCTAGGTAACTCTCTTCGATTCGTCTTGTCAACTCTTTATCCATAGAGGTTGACACGTATGCAATTGTACCTTCACACAACAAAGACCAAGCAACCTATGTTTGTGTGTGATAGAGGAGCATGTCATTTGTGGCATGTCCATTCTTGTTCACAACACTATTAGCACAACTCAAGTATAGCAAACGGAATGCATATGCAAGGTCAAAGTGCATGGGAATTGTTTGAACATCATCCAAATGTGGGAACTCAAAAACTCCATATAACATCTTAGTGTGGCACTCAAAGCAATTGACTAAAATATTGATCAACATCTTTGATGCAAAGCTAGGAGAATTCGGCAAAAAAACATGAGGAAGAATATCCAAAGCAACATCATTATGTGTGCAAACCAACCATTGGAAAGAACAATTGTTCAATATGTTGGATGCCATACACATATCAAAAGCCAAAATCATGGGGGTATGAGTATCGCAAGCGGAAGCAAAAATAACATATTTGCAAACAAACCATATGAAAGAGCAAGTGGTCCTTATGTTTGTTGCAACAACAATACGAGATACTTGGAAGCTCTCATGACAATACATGCTCATAATGGCATTATGGTTGCCCACAAAACATCGGAAAGAGAAATTGTTCAACATTTTTGTGGCAACACACAAAGCATCCTTATCCAAAAGCAATGAAACATGATTGTCACAAGGTGAAAGAATACCATTAACATGCTTGCAAGCTAACCATAGAAAAGAGCAATTTGTCAACATGAAAGATGCAAAGCATGCAAAAGGTATCAGAGCTGGGTTCGATCTTGAACTCACTTGGGGGATGCTCTCTAGAGCTCTTTTTGTCAACTCGTGCTCAACCGAGGATGACATTCTTGTGTGGGTACCTACACACATGATAGATAAAAGGAAGAATGTGTGTGCATGGTAGAGAAATACATCATCCATCATGACATATCTCTTCTTGTGCACATCACCATTAGTGTCAATCAAGTATGAAAAATATGCATGGTGAGTATGCAAGTGGGGAACATGCTTATCATGGCAATCATCAAAATCTCCAAAATTTGAGAAAGCTATGGGGGCCATCTCAATATAAACCATATGATAACTATTGTTGCAAGCAAAACAATTGAAAGAGCAATTATTCAACTTATTGCAAGCAACGAGAGAGATTGTAAAACATTCATGACAAAGCATGGTTCGAGGGGTACCATTGGTAACATCATTGCAAGCAAAACATTGGAAAGAGCAATTGTTCAACAAAGTGCAAGCAATGATATCATCAACGTAACGTTTAGAGCATGGCATGTCTATGGCAACATCATCACAATCAAATAATTTCACATGCTCAACATTATGCAAAGGCAAAGTATCACATGGAAATATCAATGAAACATATGTGATATCACAAACATCATCCATATCATGCCAATCATCACAAGTCATCATGTCCACTAGTGGGATCATGGCATCATCAACACCCGTATTCTTACCTTGTTCATACCTCTCATATGAAGTGGGTGTTGTGGTAGCATTGGCCTCCATGTGGGCGACTTCTTCATCATCCATGGGTATGGCATCATCTTCATCCACCATGTACATCTCGTTGGTTGGAGGCATCATCATCTCCAAGCTTGGCGCTTCTTGATCCATGGAACCTAGCACATCATGGGATAACACACTAGAGGTAGAGGGTAAGTTGTTAGAAATCAAAGTGATCTCACATGACCTATCAACTACCACTCTCAAATCACTAGGTGTATCACTCATGCCCTCCAAGTGGAAGCACTCAATCTCACGTATGGTGGAGTCACTCATCTCACTCTTGTTTTCACTCAAGTGGGCTAAGTGGCTCTTATACTCACATGGGATTGTTACCACATCATCACTCAAGCATATGGGGGTAGGCTCGGTTCTCCCAACTCCATGCGCCTCCTTTGGTGAAGGGAAAGTCCCATGCTCACCATTCTTGACCTTGTCGTCGCCATCTTGCACCTTGGCTTGTGTAGTCCTCTTGACGTACTCGTCCAACTTGGCGAAGTAGAGGTCTTCGTCCTCCTCATCCATGAGGTTGCATGCATCATCTAGGACGTCAAGTCTTGGCATTGAAGCTTGATGGCGTGGAGGAGATCTTGCTCTTGGTGCCATTTTGGTGGTGGCACGAGTAGTTGAAGGTGCCTTATGATGGTGTCGACGGAGGTCATTGGCGTGCCTTGCCAAAGGTTGATGTAGATGGCGCACTTGATCATCCACATGACGCTCGCGACGATGCTCCTTGTCCTTGGCACTCTTCTTGTGATGGTGGTGCATTCTTGAGCTTGGTTGAGCATTATGCATGGTGCTCAACATGTATTCTTCATCTTCATGGCGAAGATGCCTTGAACAACGTCTTGTATCCTCTTGATGTTGGTGATGATCACGAGAGGATGTATGTTGATGAAGATTCTTGCTTCATGGCGCCTCTTTTGGAAGGTGATGTTGGGGCGCCGCTCTTTTTGTACTTGGTGGCACTTGGTTCCTAGGAGGTTGTTGCACATGACGCCTTCGAGGTGGCCTTGCTTGGCGTCTTGGAGATGGTGGTTCTTGGCGCCTTGGAGACGGTGGTGCTTGATGGCTTGGAGGTGATGGCGCTCGCTGCCTTGGAGATGGTGACCCATGATGCCATGTAGGTGGTAGCGCTTGACGCCTTGGAGGTGGATCATCGAAGTAGGTGGTGCCCTTTGGTGTGGCACGCTTGGCCTTGATGGTCATGGTTTCTTGATGATGCGTCTCCGCTAGCTTGGCGTAGTAGTCCTCCATCTCCAAGCGGTGGAGGTATTCTTCATGGCTCATGGAAGAGCCCTCGAAGTGGGTGAAGCACGCCATGTCCTCCATGCTTGGTGAGACGTCGTTGTTGTAGCACTCAAAGTTATCCATGCTTGGGGAGTCGTTGTTGATGTTGTACTCCATATCACCCAAGAATGTGGAGCCATTGTCGGTGTAGTGCTCCATGTACTCCATGCATGTGGAGCCATTGTCAATGTAGAGCTCAAAGTCATCCATGCTTGAGGAGCCATAGTTGATGACGTGCTCCATGTCTTCCATGCATGTGGAGCCGTCATAGGTGCAATGCTCCGGGTCCTCAAAGCATGCGGAGCCATTGTCGGTGTAGTGCTCCATCATGTCCTCTATACTTGTGGAGTCGTAGTCGTGGTGTCTCATCATGGATTCTTCATAGATATCATCCTCGGTTCCGGAGTCCCTAGACATGATTCACAAGACCAAGTGGTGTATATGGAAGTGGTAGGGGGTTAGAGATGCAACGTCAAACCTTACTTTACCTTGGAAGATAGTATCGTGCAAGTGGCAACACTTGAGAGCAATCGAAACCAAGCAAAGTGAAATTCACGCGGAACACCAAAACCAACTAACCACTAAAAAACACACACACACAAAGCTTATGGTGGATAGGTATGGAAGGTGGCATGTCAAGAACCAATCCAAACTCAAGATGTTGTAATGGCAAGTAAAGAACCACAATGATCACAAAGCAAAACAAGTCAATCCACAAGAAGGAAATATGTACAAGGAAACACACACAGTGGGATAAATGGGACTTGTGCGACGGAGAAAGTGAGCTAAGACCCAAATGATTACCTAGCGAAGACTATAAGCTCGTGTCACACAAGTGCAAAAAGAGACGCTAGTTCGATTGCAATAAATTGGTGGGCTACAAGATATGCACAATAAATACCACCTATTTGATGTTCATCAAGTTTGCGCTTCCTATTCTATGAGGCACTTGTTTCTTTCTTTCTCTTCTTCTTCTTTTTCTTTTTCTATATTTTTTTCTTTTTCACTTTTCTTTTCTTTTTCACTTGCCCCTTCCTTGTGCCAACAACTATACAAGATAACTATATGAGATAGCGCGCTCACAACTTTTGCTCAGAATTCTACAAGGTATCAAATGTGCATAGCCCAAGCAATCATAGGAGGAACTAGTCTCAATAGGTGTTTGTTGAACACAAAGATAGTGTAGCTCACAAAGGAATGCAAGTGGGGAGAAGTCGCGGAATTTTTATACCTTTCGTCACCGATCTTCACCCTTTATTGGTGGATTCCGCCTTTCTCACGGAATTTGGATGGACTAGATAGCATGAACCTTGGATATTATTATGTAGAGCTCCTTCTCCTCTTCAAAACGAGCTAAAGAACACCAAAATCCGAGTTCGTATGCAAAAATTATGCTCAAAACCGTGAAGCAGATTTTTCTGTCAGTGAGAGGGGCGACATTGTCCAAGAGCGGACAGTCCGGCGATTCTGGATTGTCAATTTATGCCGGATTCTACAGTCGTTTTTGGCCGGACAGTCCGGTCCGGTCGATCCAGAAGTTCCAGAACACGAACGGGACGAGTTTTGGCGGAAAAACTCGAACCAAAACCTCAAATTGATGGGGGAAAACAAGGAATTAAGCCATGGGAACGCATGGGAAGGTAGATCAACAAGTTTAGCAAGTAATCCACGGATCAAAACCTACAAAAACGCACTCAAATCACAGATCGATCCAAAACACGAAATTGGGGCTATTTTTTGGGGGATTTTCGAATTTGTGGGGGAAAAGACCAAATCGAGGAGAAATCCGTGGCAACCAAAAGCTGTTGATACCAGATGATGAGGGAAAACCTCTAGGGTGGCCCGATCTTCACGGATCTCGTGGTCAAATCGATGGGAAAGCGAGGGGAAAGGGAGAAGGTAGCGGAAGCGGACGCACACCTCACGAAGAACACGATGAACACAAGCAAAACACACACGATACAAGGCCGATTGCTCTCACCGGTGGCCACCGGTCCGATAGAATCCTTGCAAGGAAAGATCGATCAGCGTGCTCCCGTCAATCCCAAGCGGAGAGGGAAGAACACCTTGGAGAGGGTCTTGACGTCTTGGCAAAGGGACACCGATGCCAAGGCCTTGTACAACGAGGGAGGCGAGATGCAAACTCTGACGAGGTGGTGACGATAGTCGATCCCCTTTGGTAGAAGGGGATGAGGCAAAACTAGAGATTCCACAAAGGGGTTTTTCTTTAGTCTATCATCTATGCCTAAGGGATACAATGAGGGGTGGGGGCTCTATATATAGGCCAACCACAAGTTCAGGGGTAGTTTGGGCATAAAACTAGGGTTTGGTGCGAAATAGAGAGGTACATGGGCCAAGGGCCCAGCTGTTGGCTCGCAGGCCCATCACTTGGGCCGGACAGTCCGGGTCGGAGTGACCGGACAGTCCGGGGTAGCCAGACACTCCGGGTAGTGACCGGGTAGTGTCCGAACTGGCCTTCTGAATGTCCACGCCAAGTTGGGGCTGGGGCAGGCCGAGTCGCGCCGGACACTCCCGCCGAGTCGCGCCGGACACTCCGAGGCGATGAAGGCGGAGACTCTCGTTCTGGAGCTGGCTGCTCATGGTCCATCTTCTTGGTTGACTTGGGGACGATCTTGGGGACTTGGCGTTGTGGATGTAGTAGCGTCCGCAGGACGGGCTGCATCAAAACTGGGTTGTTTCTTTGCCACGGCAGGAAACTAGGCCGTACTGCTGTGCCACGCCAGAAAACTGGGTTGTTTCTATGCCACGGCAAGGGTCTGGACCGCACTGCTGTGCCGTGGCAGAGAAACGACATCAATTTTTGCCGTGGCAGAGAACTGATCGGTTCGTTCTGCCGTGGAAGCAAAATAGCTAGAGAGTTGTGCTGCGACAGCAAAACAGGCTGTAAAGTGTGCCGCGGCAGAAGAAGTGTGATCATGCACTGTCAAAGCAGGGTCTTGTCGTTGTGTTCTTGCATGCTCATGCTCAATATTAACTTCAGTTTTCTGACGAGACTCATTAACAATTGCCTATGGAGACATGGGTCTAAGAATCACATCCTTGCCTTGCCAATAAAACTGATGTGTATTGGCTTTCCCATTGTGACGAACATCACGATCATATTGCCATGGACGACCCATCAAAAGATGGAAAACTGTCATAGGAACTACGTCACATTCGACCACATCTTTGTAGGCCCCAATCTAGAACTCCACACGTACCATATGATTAACTTTCATCTCACCTGCATCACTCAACCATTGAATAAAATATGGGATGGGGTGTGGATAGTACTTAAATTTTAGTTTGGTAGAAAGCTCTTTACTAGCCAAATTTCTGCAACTTCCACCATCAATGATGACTCGGCATGCTCTACCTTCACTCACATCAGCCTGTGTTTGAAATAAATTGCATCTTTGATCAACTGGACTTGGGCTAACTTGCAAGACTCTCAGAGAACACACACACACAGGATTTGGAGAAGCATCACAATAGTAAACATCCTCAGGAACCTCATCATGCTCCTCATCAAACAGATCAACATCATCCCCAGTCTCGTATCCACCAGACGCATCAACGATCATAGTCTTCTTATTAGGGCAATCACACTTGAAGTGTCCTTTGCCACCACATGTGTGACAGCTCATATCCCTATTCCGGGCTATCAACATAGTGGAAACCGAACCACTCATAGCTGGTGTAGGCTTGTTGTTGGATGCAGCAGGTTTATCGGGGTACTCACATGGTCTCCAATAGAACTAGCCTCACGAACACCACCAGAATTCTGACCAGTAGAGGGGGAACGTGATGGAAAACGTCCCCTAGCCAATGGAGAACATGCTACAAATCTGGCCTCCTCCGCCACAGTAGCTTCAGCCTCTCTCGACTGATGCAAGAGATCAGACATATCTGCATAAGGGTGATGTCGAACAATGCGCTGAATTTGGAAAGATAATCCAGCAAGGAAACGCTGCATTGTTTGGTCTTCTGGCTCTCGAAGTTTAGCACGATGCATTATCATCTCCATCTCATGGAAATATTCATCCACTGTCTTCAGACCTTGCTTCAAATTTGTGAGCTTATCATACAGGGAACGGACATAATTGGCTGGAACAAAACGATGCCGCATCTCTTCCTTCATAGCACGCCAAGTAGCAATGGGAGGAGCTCTGGCCTCGGCACGAGAAGTGCAAACATGATCCCATCATATCAAAGCGAGACCCTCAAACTTAGAAGATGCCAACTTCACTTTCTTATCCTCAGTGTACTCGTGCAAACGCCATAGATTTTCCAATTTCAGTTCCCAATTGAGGTATTCTTCAACATCAATGCCATGGAACTGGGAATAGAAAATTTCGGCCTGGGTGGGCCCTCATCAGGGGGTGGCGCAGCCCCTGCAGCCGGGAACAATGGAACACGCTGAGCCACAGAAAGGTCGTTCCCACGGCCATGGTACTCACGAGCATAAGCACCATGACCAAACACAAATTGGTTTGCGTTTTCTCCATTATCACCAATACTAGCATCATCAAACTGCTGCTCATGGTGCTGTCCTTCATTATGCTGCAACAACACGTGGATTACCTCCATGGATTGAGTCAAGGTATCAACCGAAGTCTGGAGAGCAGTCACTTGTGTTTGAATGGTGTTGAATGTTGTATCTGTCCCTTGCAGCTTGGTTTGTATGGCCTGAACTTCTCCATCAAGGGTGTCGGCTATAAGCTGAATCGTACCCTGCAAGTGGTCACGTAATCCTTCAAAGTCACTCCAGAAAGCTAGGGTAGTAGCGTCCTTTTTCTGCATCACATCAAACTCATCACCAGCAGACATGATTAGTACGTTAGTGCACAAAACAAAAGTCTGTGTATGGTGGAGCGCAAGATCACTAAGCAACTCAAAGAAAGGAAATCTTACCGTTCCAAAGTGAATTAACAATGCTTACCAATTGATGATCAGAAACACGTGCACGGATGTGATGATGCAAATACCGAGGGGAAAACTATCACACGACAACCAGGATATATGGTGGGGCTCTAGGTGAGGATACCTACATGCCAAAGTACCAAATCCTAGTGCTAGACGTATGACACAAGACCCACGAAAACACACACAGTGGAGATAAATGGGGCAAAGCAACTATAAACAAGAGCACAAAAAGATGTATGTTGGAGTAACACTCGTGTTGCAATGCACAAGGAGAGACACTAGCAAAAAGCTCAGTGTATATAGGCACAAGATTGTTCAATCTACAGGTGCAAACCAAAAAGAACAACACTGCTAGGATGTGCACTAGATAGCAAAACTCAAGCCTGGTAGTACACTTTTCTTTCTTGCTGTTTTTTTTGTGCTCTTTTTATATCTCTTTTCTATATTTTTGTTTATTTTTTTCTTCTTGTTTTTTGACTATTTTCTTGCAGGCCACAAACACATGAGTAAACGGACGCACGGCAGCAACAAACACAGAGCATAAACAACCTAGTGAGTAGCCCATAGAGCAAAGGAATATCTAGTCTCGTAGGATAGTGCTAGACACGAAGAAAGGCTAACTATGGCTCAACAAGGTACACTGTGTGGACGCAAAAAGAAAAGACACTCGACAGTTGATGTAACAACCCACGGTAGAAAAACTGCCAAAGCTGTGTCGCAGCAGGACTTAGTGGCAGAGTTGTGCCGGTGCAGAAAAACTGACCCGAAAACATGGCGCGGCAGCGGCATGGCAGAGGTTGGCACGCGTGTGGCGGGAGCTATGTGGCGCGCGGCAGGGATAGGGACAAGCGCACTCGGTGATCTGTAGTCCAAACCAATCTATACTCCGACCAAACTGACACGTACGATAGGGAACCCGGATTGGAAACCTACACAAGAACTACTAACAACGAGAAAAAGGGACACAAACGAATAACACGACCAGCACAAGAACTATAGTACCATGGCGATCTAGATCTCAGGCATAAACTACGACTCTTTTTGTGTGGCTTTTTCTGGTATAGGACACAAAATGAAAACTAAACTATGGATGGATTATGAATTTCTCACCGAGTAAACGCTAGAAATCTGATACCAAGATGATAAGGGGTGGCCCGATCTTCTCAGTGAGCGGCGTGGATGATGGCGTTGTTGATGGAGATAACTTGTGAGACACTGACGAACTATCTCTCGGCTGCTCCCCCATTGCCAATGCAATAGCCCTATGGATATTCGCAACACACACACTTGCGCACGTGATCCCGGATCACGAACGGTTTGCAATCTACCAATTCCCAGTGGAACGACAGATAATACTTAATTAGAGCCAATTTGATATTGTCTAGCACAACACAATCACAATATCAGAGGATTCAAGAGGGATGCATGTAGCAATCCGATCTAGGGTATTTAGTCTAAAACAAGTCTAAGAATAAACGAGGGGGTGGCGGCTAGCTATATGGGAATCCCAGCCGCACACAACTAAGACTCGACCCAAGGGGGGCCCGAGTCGGATACAGACCGGCCCTTAGGGCTCGGCCAAGTGGGCGCACATGCCACACGCGCAGGTGCACCAGCTAGGTGCAGCCCGTCCCCTTCTGTCTCTCCCTCTAGCGCATGCCTCCTTCTCCTCCCCTGGCGCCAACTTCCTGCCGCGGCAGGGAACTGGCCAAAATCCTGCCGTGGCGGAGATCCTCTTCTTCTTTCCTCTACTGCAGTTTGATTACTTCTTCCTCAGCTCCTTGGCCTTCCTCAGACCTGATCAAACATAGATGCAAAGATTTAGGTAGTATAAAATTCTAATAGGCAATATGTCAGAATCAACTAAGAAGGAATTCACCTGTTGTTTTAACAACTTGGCTCTACCTCTTGTAATAGGTCCAATTCTGATTTCATTAGTGTCTTGAATCTTTGCGTCATTATCTTCATTGAATATTGGAAGAATGGTAGAGATGTCCTCATCAATTTGGCTTGTGGCTCTCACTCACTATGAGATGGTTCTCTCTCTCACCCGCTCTTCTCACAAGTAGGTGTTTGTAACATCCCAATTTTTTTCCTATTTTGGCATGCTAAATTAATAAGTTGATTGTTTGATCTTGTTGAAAATTATGAATAAAAAGAAACTTTTGTTGGTTGTTTGAAATTTACCAAACCACATTAAAAGAATGGGTTAATATGTCTAACACATTGTTGAGAAGGTTATAACAAATCCAAAACATTGTGTTGCATTGCATCATGTCATCTCATGCAAAACCCTATTTTGAATTACCAAAATACTCCTACAAGAGTACAAACAGGGATATATAAATCCATTACTCTCAAACTAGGTAAAAGGCTACAAAAATGATCCTAAGAGGATCTACACAATTTTAGAAAATTTTGGAGACAAGAATCAATTCATTTGGAGATCATATTTTTAGAAACTACAAAATAGAAAGAAAAAAAAGAATCTAAACAGGCCAGTCATGGTGCAGCCACTGCATGGGCCGGCCTAGCAACAAAGCCACCGCGGCCAGCCAGCCCGCTTCCCTCCTCGCTATCGCTGACACGCCGGGCCCACCTGTCATCTTCCATCTCTAGCCGGGAGTCCCTGATGAACACGAGTTCATCCCGAACCAAAAATGTTGAGGCCAAACCTCTAGGGTGGCCTGATCTTTCACGATTCCCTTTCAAATCGAGGGATGGAGTGCGGGGAGAGGAGGGGAGGATGAACACGACGAACACACGCACGAAGAACGCGAAGAACACACACACACAAAACCACGATACACACCAATAGCTCACGTCGGCGGTGACCGGTCTGGCGCAATCCCTAGGATCGACGTCGGGCGGAGGACTCTCTCTCGAACCGGCACGGCGAGATGGGAGACTCGGTGAGATCTTGACGTCTAGGCAAAGGGACACCGATGCCTAGGCCTTGAACAACACGGAGGCACGATGCAAACTCCAACGAGGTTTGGTGATATTGGTGCTCCTTGGTCAAGGAGCATGAGACAAGAATTAGATAGATCCACAAAGGGGGTTTCCACTAATTCCAATATCATGCCTAGGGTTTACAATGGAGGTGGGGGACTATATATAGGCCAACCACAAGTTTAGGGGTAATTCAGGCATTAAAGTAGAGTTCTGGGCGAAGTAGAGGGGTACATGGGCCATAGGGCCTAGCTAGGCTCGCAGGCCCATCACTTGGGCCGGACAGTCTGGGTCGGAATGACCAGACAGTCCGGGATGGCCGGACACTCCGGGTGGTGTCCGGGAAGTGTCCGAATTGACCTTCTAAATGTCCACGCCAGGTTCGGGCAGGGGCAGGCCAGACACTCCGGCCGAGTCGCGCCGGACACTCCGGTTGGGCCAGACACTCCGGCTGGATCCGGGCGGACACTTCGGGTCAGTCTGCTTCAGGGCAGGTGTAGCTCCTAGGCTCAAGGGTCGACGCGGCGGGTGTTCGTACCTGATGATGCACAGAGTAGTCGTATGAAGTAGCACACCATCCAAGGAGGTATCAAATTGGCACGAGGAGAGGAGTGATTTCACCTTAACTTGTAGGAGTTTGGCTCGAGCACGAGTCATGGGTCCACTTGGGGGACTCGGTGGTGTAGATGTAGGAGCGTCCGTAGGACGGGCCGCATCAGCTCCCCCCCTTGGAAAAGAGTCGTCCTCGACTCTTCATGGATATCATCTTGAACATCTCCATGGAAGGGTGAGAGATCCTTGACATTGAATGTATTTCTTGCAAGGTACTTGGAGGTCGGTATGTCGATGATGTAGGCGTTGTTGTTGATTCTTTTGAGGACCTTGAAAGGACCATCTCCTCTTGGCTTGAGCTTGGAGTCACGTTCCTTGGGGAAGCGGTATTTGCTTAGGTGTAGCCACACAAGGTCACCTTCTTCAAATATCATCTCCTTCTTGTCCTTGTTTAACCTTGAAGCTTGGCGAAGGACTTATTGTTCGATAGTAGCTCTTGTTTCTTCATGAATCTTCTTCATAGCTTGTGCGCGCTTCTCGACGTCCATGTTCATGCGCTCATGGAGAGGTAGTGGTAGGATGTCGAGCGCGGTGAGGGGCTCGAAACCATAGACGATCATGAATGGACTCATCTTGGTTGTTGTGTGCTTGGCTCGATTGTAGGCGAACTCGGCGTGTGGAATGCATTCCTCCCAATCCTTCAGGTTTTTCTTGATCAACACACGAAGAAGAGTTCTGAGGCTTCGGTTGACAACTTCGGTTTGGCCATCAGTTTGAGGATGTGATGCGGATGAGAAGAGGAGCTTGATGCCGAGCTTGGCCATGAGGGTCTTCCATAAGTAGCTCATGAATTTGACGTCGCGGTCGGAGACGATTGTCCTTGGCACACCATGAAGACAGACAATTTCCCTAAAAAACATATTTGCAACATGTGAAGCATCATCGGTCTTATGGCATGGCATGAAGTGTGCCATTTTGGAAAAACGATCCACAACAACAAATATAGAATCATGACCATGTTTAGATCTAGGAAATCCTAACACGAAATCCATGCTAATGTCGGACCAAGGTGTATTAGGAATAGGCAATGGCATATAAAGACCATAGGGATTAGCTTGCGACTTAGCTTGAACACATGTCGTGCATCGTTGAACGTAGCGTTCCACGTCACGCTTCATCTTGGGCAAAAAGTAGTGATTGGAGAGCATGTCGAATGTCTTGTCGCGACCAAAGTGACCCATAAGGCCTCCACCATGAGATTCTTGTAGGAGCAAAAGTTGAAGCGACGACTTCGGAATGCATAGCTTGTTTTGTTTAAATAGGAAGCCCTTGTGCAAATAGAAATCATCAACTCCTTTGTCATTGGAGCACTTTGCGAAAATTGGTTCAAAGAACGGGTCGGAAGCATACAAAGATTTTATTTCCTCAAGACCCAACACGTTGATTTCAAGTCTCGTAAGAAGGTTTGTATGTTTGCGAGACAATGCATCCTCAACTACATTATCTTTGCCCTTCTTATACTTGACAATTTACGGAAAAGACTCCATGAACTCAACCCACTTAGCGTGTCTCTTGCTCAAGTTAGCTTGGCCTTTGAGATATTTCAACGACTCGTGGTCGGAATGTATGATAAATTCCTTGGGACAAAGGTAGTGTTGCCAAACTTGAAGGACACGAACTAAGGTAAAAAGCGCTTTGTCATAAATCAGATAGTTAAGGCGAGCTCCATCAAATTTTTCGCTATGGTAGGTTATAGGACGTCCGTTTTGCATAAGGACTCCTCCAATGCCAATACCACTAGCATCACACTCTATCTCAAAAGTTTTTGTGAAATCCGGTAAAGCAAGTAGAGGTGCTTCGGTGAGCCTCTTTTTGAGTTCATCAAAAGCTTTTTCTTGTGCTTTGCCCCACACGAAGGTGTCGTTCTTTTTCGTCAACTCGTTGAGAGGACAAGCAATTGTGGAAAAGTCTTTCACAAAGCGATGATAGAAACCGGTCAACCCATGAAAACTTCGGAGTTCACTCACATTTGTTAGGATGGGCCAATCTTGTATGTCCTTTACCTTGGAAACATCAACTTCAATTCCCTTCGAAGAAACGACAAATCCAAGAAAAACCAACTTGTCTTTAGCAAAAGTGCACTTGGGAAGATTAGCATAAAGCTTTTCATGTCGAAGGATTTGCAAAACTTCCTTGACATGTGTTATATGGTCCTCAAGTGATTTGCTATAAACAAGAATACCATCGAAATAGACAACAACACTTTTTTCCAATGAGGGAACGCAAAATATGATTCATGAGGCGCATGAAGGTGGATGGGGCATTAGATAAACCAAAGGGCATAACCAACCATTCATAGAGACCAAGTTTGGTCTTGAAGGCGGTTTTCCACTCATCACCTTCAGCCATGCGTATTTGATGGTAACCACTACGAACATCAATTTTCGAAAAAATAGTGGCTCCACACAACTCATCAAGCATGTCATCGAGACGTGGTATGGGATGTCGATAACGCACGGTGATAGCATTGATTGGACGGCAGTCCATGCATAACCGTAGCGTATCATCCGTCTTTGGAACAAGAATCACGGGTACGGCACTTGTACTAGTGCTAACTTGGATCAAACCTTTGGAGACGAGTTGGTTGATTTGACGTTCGATCTCCTTTGTCTCTTCTGGTTCGTGCGGTAAGCGGCGCGATTGGGAAGTGGTGCACCGGGGATGAGGTCAATGCGATGTTCAATGCCGCGAAGAGGAGGTAGTCCATGAGGAAGATCTTCGGGGAACACATCCTTGAATTCCTGCAAAACACTCATCAAAGATGGAGAAACATTGGTTAATTCGTTAGTTCCTTGCGCTAGTACCTTGCAAAGGAGGACATAGTGCAAGATGGATGGGTTGTTCCGAACATCTCTCATCTCACTTTTGGTGGCAAGGAGAACACTCTTAGTTTTTCCACTCGAATTTGGCTTGTGGCTCTCACTCACTATGAGGTGGTTCTCTCTCTCACCGCTCTTGTCACAAGTAGGTGTTGTGCTTTTCACCCTCGCTAAAGCCTTTGCATTGTCCGCAATTATTTGGCTAGGAGTCATCGGTTGCAAAACACATGTTTTGTTGAGCCATTTGAAGGTGTATATATTGGTGCGACCATCATGTTGAGCAGCCTTGTCAAATTGCCACGGTCGACCAAGAAGCATGTGGCAAACTGTCATAGGGACCACATCACACTCCACCGTATCTTTGTAAGAACCAATGGAGAAGGAGACCGATACGGTATGCTTGATCTTCACGGACCCTTGGTCACTTAGCCATTGCACGTGGTAGGGGTGCTTGTGCGGATGGAGGGTGAGGTTGAGCTTCTCACACAACTTGGTGCTAGCAAGGTTGTGACAACTCCCTCCGTCAATGATCACCTTGATAGATTTGCCATTTGATGCCGACTCGTGTTTGGAAGATATTGGAGCGTTGGTCTACATGCTCTTGTGCTTGAGTGGTCAAGATCCTTGTGACGACAAGCGATGGACTTGCGTCATGCTCACACATGAGGAGTTCTTGATCATCTTCCACTCGTTGCCTTTCCATTGCTTCCTTGACACGGGCATCAAACTCATCTTCACTCAAGTACTCTTCATCACCATTGTCATGGATGAACAAGACTTTCTTGTTTCCACATTCGGCCTACTTGTGTCCTTTATCTCCACACTTGTAGCATTCACCGTTGAAAGGTGTATCACTCTTTGCTTGCTTGCCACTTTTGGGCAGTTTTCCATGAGGAAGTGTGGGATTGAAGGAAGGCTTGGAGGTACTTGAGGAGCTACCATTGAAAGTTGTTGGTGTAGTGGTTGAAGCTTGCTTGTAGGTGAAGTACATCTTGGGCTTGTTGTACTTGATATCCTCTTGCACTTGACGTTCAGCCTTTGTTGCGATGTGCACAAGCTCAACCATGTTGTTGTATGTTTGGAACTTGACGATGCGCTTGATTGGGTGATTCAAGCCAATAAGGAAACGTGGCATTGTTTGCTCCATGCGCTCATCAATGTTGGCGCGAATCAAGTTGAGTTCCATTTCCTTGAAGTACTCTTCCACGGTCTTTGTCCCTTGACGAAGCGCTTGAAGGTTGTTGAAGAGGTCACACGTGTAGTGCGCGGGGATAAACCGGGATCTCATGTGAGCCTTCATGTCATGCCAAGTTGTGATTGGCGACTATTGTCTTGCATCACGAGCAACTTGAACTTGTTCCCACCAAAGGTTGGCGTAATCATCAAACTCTAGCGAAGCCATGGCGACCATATTCTCGTTGCTATAGTTGTGCATGCGGAAGATCTTGTCGACTTTGAGTGCCCACGAGAGGTATTCTTCGGGGTTATGGGATCCGGTGAACTTTGGCCTTGTGAATTTGAGCTTGCCAAAAGTTTCTTCATCGTTGCGGTCATTGCGACAAACTTGGTGACCTTGTTGATGATCTTGTAGTTGGGAAGGTGGAACTTGGTTCTCGCGTCCTTGTTGTGGAGCTTGATCTTGGTATTGTTGTGGAGGAACTTGCTCTTGGCGCGGTTGTTGACGTGGTTGAGGCGCTTGGGCCTCATGGTGGCGAAGGTGTGGAGCCTCTTGACGTGGTTGATGACGAAGAGGAGGCTCGTTCCTCGGTTGGTGATGTTGGTTAGGCACATGGGCCACACGACGAAGAACATGGTCATGAGCCTCTTGACGTGGTGGGCGTCGCTCAACTTGTATCACTTGATGCTCCAAGTTTTGTTGATGTGGAGGAGGCGCCTTGTGATGACCATGGTGTCGTTGTTGACGTTCATGACGTTGATGACGAGGAGGAGGATCTTGGAGATCTTCACGTCGATGACTAGCTTGATTCTCCAAATTGGAGTCATCACTCGTTGTGTAAAGTATGTGCCGCGGTCGATGGTGGTAGACTTGCGGTTGCACTTGCGGTTGCGCTTGCGGTTCCTCTTGTGGTTGCTCTTGTTGAATCACTAGTACCCTTGCATGATGACGGTGTGCTTCTTGCCTTGCTCGTGGCCTTGAAGAGAGGTCACCATCATAGCTTGATGTTGTGGCGTGCCGTGGGGAAGGTACATAGTTCGAAGAGGTTCCATCTTCAACCACGGGGGCATCATTGCATCATGGAGCACTTAGTGGAAGATCTTGTTGAGGAGGAGCATGACGACACAATGAGCTTGAAGAGCTTGAAGCACGTGAACGTGGTCTTGCCATTCCGTCGATGAGGCGTCGAAGGTTGTCATATGTTTCGGCGACGGAGCGTTGAAGCGCTTCATTTTGGTGGCCGAAGTTGTGATGCATTGCATGCATTTGTTGTTCGAGGCCATCGAAGAGGTTGTCGATGTTCTTGAACTCGGCTTGCGTCTCGCCAAATTGTTCATCTTGTAGCGTCTCAAGGGCTTGGCAACGATCATGAAACTCTTGTCGGACGATGAAGTGATTTGCGCGCGTCATGTACGGTTCATGTTCTTCTTCTTGGGGAGGTGGTTGGCTCGACTCACCGTGCCTATCCATCATGCAAAACACACAAGTATTATATATGGAAGTGGAATATGGTGGTGTTAGCCTTGTACCTCACCTTGGGGATTGCACCAAACTAGAAACCACTAGTGAGAGCTATAAGCGTGCAAAGTGGAATTGCAAAGAAAACTCACACTAAAGAAAGAACTAACTCTTAAAAGCTTGTTGGTGGTAGGTTAGGATTGTGGAAAGCCAAAGAACCAACCAAAAGAAAAGGGATAGTCAAAAGTGGGTAAAATCCAACAAAACTCAAGTCAAAGGCGAAGGTCAACAACTCAAAAGGGTGACGGGAACCTACGACTATGTACACACACGTGGAGAAAGTTGGGGTTGACACGACTATGCAAATGAGCAAACAAAATGTCCTAACGAAGACTAAGCTCGTTGTCGTGCCAATGCAAGGAGAGACCATGGCTCGTTTGCAAAGAGGAAAAGTGAGCAACGGATTTGTGCACTTGCCTTGGGCGCTCTTCTTTCTCTCTTGCTTACAAGCTTTGAGACTCTCTTTTGCAAGGGGAGACTATTTTTCTTTTGCTTTTTCTTTGTATATTTTTCTGTTTTTTTTGCTCTCCCTTGATGCTACCTAGTCACACTTGATATTTCTCTTGCACTCTCACTATCCAAGGACAAATGCACAATGCTCAAGCAAACACAAGATGAGCCACTCTTATGGGATAGGTACACACAAAGGAAGATGGAGGTTAGCAAGGTGACACAAGTTATACCTTCTTTGATGATGAACTTGGCGTCGGTGGTGCGGGATGATGTTCGTGGTCCGTGGTGTCGATGAGCGCAGAAGTTGATGATGCGGTAATTCTTGACACGCACACGGGACGCGAGCAAACAAAGGAGATTAGCCAATGCGAAAAATGAGGTAAAACTGTCAAAACTGGCGTTACAGCCGGACACTCCGGTCAGTCTGGGCCGGACACTCCGGTCAGGCCGGACACTCCGGTTTGGTTCGGCCGGACACTTCGGTCGGTATGAGCCAGACACTCCGGCGCGGGTTTCCTTCTCGTGTTCTTGAGCGGAAATCCTCGCCTTCGGGCCTCAAATCCGCGAAAAACTGGCCAAATCGGGCTGGGGAAACGCAGGAGAAAGCTGGACCAACTCCTTACACAAGGCTTGGTCGGATCAAAACCACAAATAACACTCCAAATCAAGAGATCGATCCAAAGGCAAATATGGGCTGTTTTTTGGGGATTTTCGAATTTTTTGGTGGATAGAAGAAAAATTTGTGGGGGAAATCGTGAGCAACGAAGCTCTTGATACCAATATGTTGAGGGCAAACCTCTAGGGTGGCCCGATCTTTCACGATTCCCTTTCAAATCGAGGATGGAGTGCAGGGAGAGGAGGGGAGGATGAACACGACGAATGCAGGCACGAAGAATGCGATGAACACACACACACACAAAACCACGATACACACCAATATCTCACGCTGGCGGTGACCGGTCCGGCGCAATCCCTAGGATCGGCGTCGGGCGGAGAACTCTCTCTCGAACCGGCACGGCGAGATGGGAGACTCGCTGAGATCTTGATGTCTAGGCAAAGGGACACCGATGCCTAGGCCTTGTACAACGCGGAGGCACGATGCAAACTCCAATGAGGTTTGGGGATATTGGTGCTCCTTAGTCAAGGAGCATGAGGCAAGAATTAGATAGATCCACAAAGGGATTTCCACTAATTCCAATATCATGCCTAGGGTTTAAAATGGAGTTGGGGGACTGTATATAGGCCAACCACAAGTTTAGGGGTAATTCAGGCATTAAAGTAAAGTTTTGGGCGAAGTAGAGGGGTACATGGGCCATAGGGCCCAGGTAGGCTCGTAGGCCCATCACTTGGGCCGGACAGTCCGGGTCGGCATGACCGGATAGTCCGGGGTGGCCGGACACTCTTGGTGGTGTCCGGGAAGTGTCCGATTTGACCTTCTGAATGTCCATGCCAGGTTCCGGCTGGGGCAGGCCGGACACTCCGGCTGAGTCGTGCCGGACACTCCGACTGGATTCGGGCGGACACTCCGGCTCAGGCAACTTCAGCTCAGGTGCAACTTCAGGGCTCATGGGTTGACGCGGCGGGGGTTCGTACCTGATGATGCACATAGTAGAGGTATGAAGTAGCGCACCATCCAAGGAGGTATCAAATTGGCATGAGGAGTGGAGTGAGTTCACCTTAGCTTGTAGGAGTTTGGCTCAGGCACGAGTCATGGGTCCACTTGGGGGACTTGTTGGTGTAGATGTAGAAGCGTCCGTGGGACGGGCTGCATCAAAAAATCCCGATCGTTTCGGCGTGAATCCTTTCGTCCCTTGCCCCTTCCGCACGCCAGAACCCCCATATAAACCCCCTCCCAATCCTGTTCGAAATTTCGCGAATCGTGGAACCCTAGCCTCGATTCAGATCTTGCTGCGGTGCGCCATTGTTGCTCACGGGAGATCGAGGTAGAGCACGGTTCCGTCCACCCCGACCCTCCCTTACCATCTGGAACTCTCCCCCGTACTTGCCGATGCCCCCTACCCTGAGTTTCCCCTTGCACAGATCGCCACAACGAGCACGCAATCTCGCCGGAGTACCACGGGCGCTGCGGAGCTCCATCCAACCATCTCCATCGCTGCAGGAAGCAAGGGAAGTCGCCGAGGGTACCCGCGAGATCGTTGTAACGCAACGCACCCTGTCGTCCACTCCGACGTAATAATTTAAATGGTTTAATGGATATTTTAGACTAACTAAATCATAGTAAATTATCTGTATATCCAAAAAATACAAATAACGTATCAATGGATTCATAATTTCATATGCAACATTACTAAGCTGTTAGATCTAATTTTAGTAGTGTATAATTACTGTAGTGGTTTAATTAGTTTAATTGACTTTTTGGGTATTAAATTAATAATAAATTTTGTATAGATCAGAAAAATTTAAATAATATGTCCCTGGATTCACAATTTCACGAAGAATACATATCTGGTCTTAGATATAATTTTTGACGAAGTAAATATTTTAAATGATTTAACCTCTAATAAATAATAAATAAATCATAGAAAAAGATCTATAACTTCGATTAGGGTGAATCCAATTCCTACTGGTTCCTATTAATGTCCTCTATCTAGTGAAAATTAGAACCAAATTTAATTCGACAACCAGGATGGAAGTTGCAACAGATCTACTAAAAATCCTTATTTGGTCATCAAGATTTAATAATAAATACCCTATGACATTAAATGATCTCCTACATGCATCATATGATCTAATACCATTCAAAGAAGTAATATTAAATCATCATGCATGTTTGTTGTATTGTATGTTGCAATTGTTTTGATTAGAATTAGTCCATTCCTGCGCTAGATTGTTCTGAAAGTGCGATTGCTACGGAGGAATACATTCATCAAGAATAATATTAACATAAGTCAAGTTACACCTTGTTCATGTTTTTATCCCAGTTTTGTTACTATGCATGTTTTGATCTTCAAATGAGTAGTATGCATGTGTAGGATGTTTCAGTAGAAATATTTTAAGTGTTTTACAAGTGCGATGATGTTTTATAGTATGCCATGAGTAGCTCTATACTTAGGATTATTTCCACTCCCAATAGGAATCCTTGAATTTTTCTAAGTGTTATGCTTGTGCTATGCTATATATAAAATATCAATGGGGGGTTCAAAGACATAAAGTTTTCTAAGTATTAAAGCTCTCTCGAGCGAACCTTTTCCTGTCAAAACCCCCTTCAAAATAAAACTAAGTTTTCTTCTGGGCGGAATGGTTGTCGGGTCAACGAGTGGAATTTGGTGGAGGGCAGCCGCCCAGAAATCAAAGAAGTCTGTCATGTTTCAGAATTCAGAAGCTTACAGTGCAACCGCAATACATATGGGCTCTGTCTTGGCCTAGTACTTAGTAGGAAACCTCACCGGGGTACCAACATTTGGAGGATCTTGGCACGGTTGGATCCAGCTGGTAGAAGGGCTACTAAGGGAAAGCCTCGCCATGGTCTTGTCTATAAAAGGACTTGATCGTGGATTGTGGGTAAAGTGCACAAACTCTCGAGAGTATTACAATCTGATCGATCAGCCGTGTTCACAGAAACAGAACAACATTGAGCATCTGAAGGATGGAGCCTCTAAAGGATTTCCTCTATTTTTTTTTCAAAAACAAATGAACCTAAGTTTGTGATTTGCATCCTGAGGGCTCTGTGAACTTAGACTTGGTGGGATTTTGGTTCAAAGACAAATGCTTGCAAACCTAAGTTCGTGAGTTGCATCCTGAGGGCTCTGTGAACTCAGACTTAGTGGGTTTTTGGTGCCATGTGTTTGGTTGGGGGATGGTAGCCTGGAGGACCCAGTGCGAGCCACTCGACCTTATTTTACTTACTAAAAGTTTGCAAAGTAGGATAAAATATCCTCTCTCTACTTCTCTTTTACTTAGTGAAAATTGGCTTTATGCAAATAAACCACAAAGCCTTATCTTAGCCTTGCATGAAGAAATAGCCAAGTCTTTTCCTTCATGGTGTAATTTGCCAATACATTCAAAGTATTGACCAACTTGTTTGGCTGCACGTTTCATGTGCAGAATTTGGAGATCATTGAAAGGTGTGCTAGGATCACGGGTCTTCACTCAACCTGCCTGTGGCATTGATGGGACTCCAAGTTGTTGTATATATTTCGCTTTTGTTGTAATAGTGTAAACTCTGGATTATTCGATTCATGTAATAAAGGCTTAAGTTTTACATGATATTTCATCGACTGTGAGTGCTAGCTAATGATTCAGGGACTAGCATGTTAATCACAGGGGCTTAGGATCTTTATTGATCTAAGGTCACGACAGTGTTGTGCGTTGCGCCCTCGCTAAAGCCTTTGCATTATCCGCAATTATTTGGCTAGGAGTCATTGGTTGCAAAACACATGTTTTGTTGAGCCATTTGAAGGTGTACACATTGGTGCGACCATCATGTAGAGCAGCCTTGTCAAATTGCCATGGTCGACCAAGACGCATGTGACAAACTGTCATAGGAACCACATCGCACTCCACCGTGTCTTTGTAAGGACCAATGGCGAAGGAGACCATACGGTATGCTTGATCTTCACGGACCCTTGATCACTTAGCCATTGCACGTGGTAGGGGTGCTTGTGCGGATGGAGGGTGAGGTTGAGCTTCTCACACAACTCGGTGCTAGCAAGGTTGTGGCAACTCCCTCCATTGATGATCACTTTGATAGACTTGCCATTGATGCCTGCTCGTGTTTGGAAGATATTTGAGCATTGGTATTCATGCTCCTGTGCTTGAGTGGTCAATATCCTTGTGACGACAAGCGATGGACTTGCGTCATGTTCACACATGAGGAGTTCTTGGTCATCTTCCACTCGTTGCCTTGCCATTGCTTCCTTGACACGGGCATCAAATTCATCTTCACTCAAGTAGTCTTCGTCGCCATTTTCATGAATGAATAAAACTTTCTTGTTTCCACACTCAGCTGACTTGTGTCCTTTGCCTCCACACTTGTAGCATTCACCGTTGAAAGGTGTTTCACTCTTTGCTTGTTTGCCACTTGGGGGTAGTTTTCCTTAAGGAAGTGTGGGCTTGAAGGATGGCTTGGAGGTACTTGAGGAGGTTCCATTGAAGGTTGTTGGCATAGCGACTGAAGCTTGCTTGTAGGTGAAATACGTCTTGGGGTTTTTGTACTTGATGTCCTCTTGCACTTGACGTTCGGCCTTTGTTGCTATGTGCACAAGCTCAACCATGGTGTTGTATGTTTGGAACTCGACGATGAGCTTGATTGGGTGGTTCAACCCAATAAGGAAGCGTGCCATAGTTTTCTCCATGCGCTTGTCAATGTTGGCGCGAATCAAGTTGAGTTCCATTTCCTTGAAGTACTCTTCCACGGTCTTTGTCCATTGGCGAAGCGATTGGAGGTTGTTGAAGAGGTCACGCGTGTAGTGCGCGGGGACAAAGCGAGATCTTATATGAGCCTTCATGTCATGCCAAGTTTTGATTGGCGGTTGTTGTCTTGCGTCACGAGAAACTTGAACTTGTTCCCACCAAAGGTTGGCATAATCATCAAACTCAAGCGAAGCCATGGCGACCATCTTCTCGTTGCTATAATTGTGCATGCGGAAGATCTTGTCGACTTTGAGTGCCCATGAGAGGTATTCTTCGGGGTCATTGGATCCGGTAAACTTGAGCATTGTGAACTTGAGCTTGCCGAAGGTTTCTTCATCATTGCGGTCATTGCGACGAGCTTGGTGACCTTATTGATGATCTTGTGGTTGAGGCGGTGGAACTTGGTTCTCGCGACCTTGTTGCGGAGCTTGCTCTTGATATTGTTGTTGCGGAGCTTGATCTTGCACTTGGGCCTCATGAGGGTGTTGAGGATGTGGAGCCTCATTACATGGTTGATGACGAAGAGGAGGCTTGTTCCTTGGTTGGTGATGTTTATTAGGCAGATGGGCCTCACGGCGAAGATCATGGTCTTGATCCTCTTGACATGGTGGGCGTCGCTCAACTTGTACCACTTGACGCTCCAAGTTTTGGTGTGGTGGAGGAGGCACCTCGTGATGACCATGTTCTCGGTGCGGACGTTCATGACGGTGATGACGAGGAGGAGGATCTTGGAGAGCTTCACGTTAATGACGAGCTTGATTTGCCAAATTGGAGTCATCAGTTGTTGTGCCAAGTACGTGTCGCGGACGATGGTGGTAGACTTATGGTTGCACTTGCGGTTATTCTTGTGGTTGCTCTTGTTGGATCACCAATACCCTTGCGTGATGACGGTGTGCTTCTTGCCTTGCTCATGGACTTGAAGAGAAATCACCATCATAGCTTGACGTTGCGGCATGCCGTGGGGAAGGTACATAGTTCGAAGAACTTCCATCTTCAACCATGTGGGCACCATTGCGTCTTGGAGCACTTGCATGAAGATCTTGTTGAAGAGGTGCATGACGACGCGAAGAACCTGAAGAGCTTGATGCGCATGAACGTGGTCTTGCCATTCCATCGATGAGGCATCGAAGATTGTCATTTGTTTCAGCGACGGAGCGTTGAAGCGCTTCATTTTGGTGGCCGATGTTTTGATGCATTGCATGCATTTGTTGTTCGAGGCCATCGAAGAGGTTGTCGATGTTCTTGAACTCGGATTGCGTCTCGCCAAATTGTTCATCTTGTAGCGTCTCAAGGGCTTGGCAACGATCATGAAACTCTTGTCGGACGATGAAGTGATTTGCGCGTGTCATGTACGGTTCATGTTCTTCTTCTTGGGGAGGTGGTTGGCTCGACTCACCGTGCCTATCCATCATGCAAAACACACAAGTATTGTATATGGAAGTGGAATATGGTGGTGTTAGCCTTGTACCTCACCTTGGGGATTGCACCAAACTAGAAACTACAAGTGAGAGCTATAAGCGTACAAAGTGGAATTGCAAAGAAAACTCACACTAAAGAAAGAACTAACTCTCAAAAGCTTGTTGGTGGTAGGTTAGGGTTGTGGAATGCCAAAGAACCAACCAAAAGAAAAGGGATAGTCAAAAGTGGGTAAAATCCAAACAAAACTCAAGTCAAAGGCGAAGGTCAACAACTCAAAAGGGTGACGGGAACCTACGACTATATACACACACGTGGAGATTGTTGGGATTGACACGACTATGAAAATGAGCAAACAAAATGTCCTAACGAAGACTATGCTCGGTGTCGTGCCAATGCAAGGAGAGACCGTGGCTCGTTTGCAAACAAGAAAAATGAGCAACGGATTTGTGCACTTTCCTTGGGCGCTTTTCTTTCTCTCTTGCTTACAAGCTTTGAGACTCTCTTTTGCAATGGGAGACTATTTTTCTTTTTCTTTTGCTTTGTATCTTTTTCTTTCTTTTGTATCTTTTTTTGCTCTCCTTTGATGCTACCTAGTCACACTTGATATTGCTCTTGCACTCTCACTATCCAAGGACAAATGCACAATGCTCAAGCAAACACAAGACGAGCCACTCTCGTGGGATTGGTACACACAAAGGAAGATATGGGTTAACAAGGTGACGCAAGTTATACCTTTGTTGGTGATGATGAACTTGCCGTCGGTGGTGCAGGATGATGTTTGTGGGCCGTGGTGTCGATGAGCGCGGGAGTTGTCGATGCGGAAGCTTGATGTTAGTTGACGACACGCACACGGGCACAAACAAACAAAAAGAAATTAGCCAATGCAAGATTAGAGCAAAACTGTCAAAATCAGGCGTTAGGGCCGGAGACTCCGGGGTCTCAGGCCGGGCACTCCGGTTCGGACCGGAGACTCCGGTGTGGACAGTCCGGAGACTTCGGTGTAGGCCGAAGACTCTGGTCTGCAGGCCGGAAACTCCAGTCTGGAGTCAGATCGCGAACTGCTCGTGTTCTTGAGCGGAAATCCACGCCTTGGGTCCTCAAATCCGCGAAAAATTGGCCAAATTGGGCTAGGAAAACACAGGATAAAGCTGGACCAACTCCTAAGACAAGGTTTGGTCGGATCAAAACCACAAAAAAACACCAAATCAAGAGATCGATCCAAAGGCAAATTTGGGCTGTTTTTTGGGGGTTTTCGAATTTTGGGTGGATAGAAGAAAATTTTGTGGGGTAATTCGTGAGGAACGAACCTATTGATACCAATATGTTGAGGGCAAACCTCTAGGGTGGCCCGATCTTTCACGAATCCCACTCAAATCTAGGATGGAGAGTGGGGAGAGGAGGGGAGGATGAACACGACGAACTCACGCACGAAGAACACGATGAACACACACACACACAAAACCACGATACACACCAATAGCTCACGCTAGCGGTGACCGGTCCGGTGCATTCCCTAGGATCGGCATCGGGCGGAGGACTCTCTCTCGAACCGGCATAGCGAGGGGGGAGACTCGGTGAGATCTTGACATCTAGGCAAAGGGACTCCGATGCCTAGGCCTTGTACAACACGGAGGCACGATGCAAACTCCAACGAGGTTTTGGATATTTGGTGCTTCTTTGTCAAAGGAGCATGAGGCAAGAACTAGACAGATCCACAAGGGGTTTCCACTAATTCCAAATATCATGCCTAGGGTTTACAATAGAGATGGGGGACTATATATAGGCCAACCACACAGTCAGGGGTATTTTAGGGATAATAGATAAGTTCTGGAAGGACTAAGGGGTACATGGGCCAAAGGCTCAAAGGCCTTTTACATGCCTGGCGACGTGCGGTCCGGAGACTCCGGTGTGGCGGACCAGAGACTCCGGTGTGGCGGACCAGAGACTCCGGTCTAGGTTGGAGATTCCGGTCAGTCTCCAGTCCATCTCTGGAGGGGCACACAGAAGGTCCTCGAGCTCGATCTGGGGGTCAGACCGGAGGTGGGGCCGGAGTCTCCGGGGTCTCCAGACCGAAGACTTTGGTAGACCGGAGATGATGAGGACATCCCTACAGTGATGAGGACATCCCTACGGTTGATACAACCGTTGCACCTACAGCCACACTTCCTCACATTCCACAATTCCAAGGACCTCTCACAAGAGCTCGTGCACGCCAACTAAATTATCAGGTACTTTCGTTTCTAGGAACTATTCCTAATATTCATGAGAATATGATGCTGCCTAAATCAGATGTGTGTATGTTACTTAGGAATGATGGGCCTAGCTTGGATGAGAGGGACAAGCATTGGAGCATGATCATGCATGGAGATGATGGAAGCAATCGTGTGAGGATCCAGGATGACGCTGCAAGTGAAGATTTCGGAACTTTGAAGCCACCATAATGAAAAGATGAAGACATGGACGAACTAGAGAGCTACACACTTCAAATTTTCGTCCATGTGATTAGATGGTGCTGCGTCACCTTTAAATATGGGCTAGGCCCATGTATTTTTGTCCAAATAAAGGGGCTAAACTTTTAGAGTCCGTATAGTGGAGGAAAACGGCCTAGAGATGGATTTCGACCTCCTCCCCAAGGCTAGCCGAAATTCCCTTCTGTTCCTCCATATATACTCCCATTAGGTCATCGTTTAGACTTGGATTTTGTTTAGTAAAAGACTTAGCCACGAGCTACTCTTCGCCATAGGCACAAGTGTCAAACCGACCTTTTGTACTACGCACTGATAGAATCCCACCTCTTCAATAAATCTTTCATCTATATTTGCAATATCTTGATTGCATCTATAATTCTTGCTGGTTCTTCGATTGCTTGCAGGGATTGATCCTCGTGCTCAGGTTGATCTAGCTCCGGCGTGATCAATAGCCTCGGAAGTTGGTGTATCGATTGCTAAGGTGCAACGTCTCACACGTTTGTAGTCGGATCGTCAATGTCGACCTTCACCATAATCGACAGATATTGTCTCATCGAAAGATTGGGAAACTTGACCCCATCATACAGTTACACCTACCCCAATTGATAATGAAGATGTTCCAATTGCAAAGAAGGATCAATCCAATGAGATAAGGATTGGACCAATCACAAGAGCTCGTGCTAAGCTACTAGAACAACAGGTGAACTTGTTTCTTAATGAACCTGGTGTTTTTATTAATGAGAACTTTATACTACCTAAGTCTTTGAACTATTGCATGATCAGGTACTTAGGAGAAGAAGGCATAGCAAGGACCGAGGAGCAAATGGAACAAGGCGTATTGATCAATGAAGAATGTGCGAGGGAGGAGAGGGAGGAAGCGCAAGGATCTGTCCAAGACAAAGATTAACAAGATATGGAAGTTCTCTGCCGCGGCAAAGAAAAGCCCCAGCTCTCTGCCACGATAGGCTGCCGCGGCAGGAAAACAGAGTCCAACTCTGCCACGGCAGAGAAAGCGACTACAATTCTGCCACGGCAGAGTCAGTTTGACCAAACCCAAGTTGGGTCGGTTTGTATCCCTAGGCCGCTGCCCCTTGGACCCTTAAATAGATGGGGGCGCTTTAGCTTTATTCTTTAGACCACGTTAAAATATTTTGGAGTTAATTCTTTCATAGAACCTCTGAAATTACCCTGTGTTCGAATTCTACAACTATAATTGAGTGTGATCTGTTATTCCATTGGGAATTAGTAGATTGCATACTACTGTTCATGGTCACGGCTGCATGCGCAAGAGCGTGGTGTTGTGAATATCCTACAAGGTTCGAGAGCTGTTGCATTGGCATCAGGGATCGAGCGGGAGAGTTCATAGCTACATGCTAGTTAACTATCATCCACCATATCCACCGACAAGTGCTTGCTGAGAAGATGGGGCCACCCCATATCATCTTGGTATCAGATTTCCTCGTTGCCTCGGTAAGAAATCCGCAATCCATCCGTAGATTAGAGAGTGTTTTTGTCCTATATATAAAATAGCCCCACAAAAAGATTCTCCATAGCCTAGATTACATCGTAGATGAGTAATAGTTGCTGGTCGTGTTCATCAATTAGTCTAGATCTGTTTTTGTTTTCATCATTTTCTTCTTTCTAGTCGTGTTCATCACCTGTTCTTCCGCGCCATAGTCAGATCTAATCTACCTTGAAGAGTCCTGGTTATTCCCTCTTGGCTGAGTCGGATTCACAAAAAAAAAATTTAGACTTACCGATTTCTGCCGCAACACGGAAACGCTCGTTTTTTCTGCCGCGACACGAGTCCGATCCAAGCTCTGCCGCGGCACACTTTTTCTGCCGCTCGCTACCACCGCTCTGCCGCGGTATGTTTTCCGCGCGATTCTCTGCCGCGCGCTACCGCCGCTCTGCCACAGCACGTTTTCTGCGCGTTTTGCTGCCGCCACTCTGCCACGGCAGGATTTCTGCCTAGTTTTCCGCCACGACAGGATTTGTTCTGCCACGACAGGATTTTGAGCTATTTTTCTGCCACGACACCATAATTACAAATTGTGATCGATTTGCACTTTACCAAAACCCTTAGCCACAGCCAATCTACTACATAGGTGTAGGAACTTGCCTATTGAGACTAGTTTCCGCTCTTACAAGCAGCTCTTAGGATTTTTGGTGCTATACTTTGTAATTGGCCGTGCGTTATCTATAAAATCAAAAAAAGAGAAAAAGCAAGATAGAAAAATAAAAAGTATATAAAAAAGAGAGCTATACAAAAGAAAAATTGTGGATAAAGAGAATTTGAGCAAGAGGTCTAGTGATATCTTTGTGCACCGGTAGATTGAGAAATCTTGTGCCTGTTTTACTTTGAGATTTGCTAGTGTCTCTCGAGCGTAGTACAACACCCTTCATAGTTGCATTGCCACGTTTTTCTCCACATGTGTGTTTCTTGGGTATTTGCACGATCAGCACTAGGACTTGTTTGCGGTGTAGATATGATACCATACCTATAGCTCCACCATAAATAAGCTGTGTGCCCTGCGATCGTTCTCTATACCTTTGATATTCACTTCATCACTTTAGTGCATCAGTCGTTGATCTTGTTTGGTAGAGTATCTCTATTCACTTTGGAACAGTAAGATCTCCTTTCTTATTAGTTGTGAGTGAGTTGTGAGAGTTTCCACCATACAAATTTTGATTTTTGTACTAACCTAGTAATCATGTCTACTAGTGATGGTGATGTTGTGTTGCAGAAAAAGAAGGATGAGGAGCTTGTCAATTGGCGTGAATATGAGGCTTTGAGGTCTCATTTGACACTTGTGTTTACTAACACCACATATGGAATTGACAAGAATCTCCAGGACATAAATATGAGGCTAGATCAGAATATTGGAGTGGTTGATACTATCCAAACGCAAGTGGCTACACTCACTGCCAACTTCGCCACTTTGCAGCATTCCATTGAGGGTTTGACAGCCGCCATACATAGAAGGCAAGAGCCTCAACCTGATGATGCCTTTGATGATTTTGATGAGGGCAGTGTTGTGGATGCTGCTCCACATGTTGGCAGGGGACGTGCTATTCCCCCTGCCCATGCACCTGCTCATGGCCGTGGGCTTGCCCCTCTTAGGCGTGCTCAGCGTGTGCTCAACCAACCTGCTGATGATGGTTTGGGCAAGCCAAAATTCTCAATTCCCAAGTTTGATGGTTCCATTGATCCTGAAGATTACCTCACATGGGAGTTGAAGATTGAGAAACTTTGGCGCTTATTTGACTATCCAGAAGACAAGAAGATCAAACTTGCAGCATCTGAATTTGATGGTTATGCTTTGCGTTGGTGGGATGCTCTCATGCAACATATGAGGAAGGACAATGAACTTCCTGTGATGGATTGGCGCGAGATGAAGCAAATCATGAAGGCTCGTTTTGTACCAACCAACTACTTGCGATCAGTTTTTGATAAATTGACGCAATTGAAGCAAGGCACCATGACAGTTGATGAGTACTACATGGAGATGGAGCTGCTTATGTAGCATGCTAGAATTCGTGAGTCTATTGAGATGACCATGCAGCGATTCGTAAACAATCTGAAGTTGCCAATCAAGAGTATAGTTCGTCATCACAAGTATGAGACCATGAATGTGCTATTGCACCATGCTAGAGAGGCCAAATCCCAGTTGGCAGAAGAGGCGAAGTCATGCGCTCGTTTTCCAGCGTCCAGCAGATTTTCGGCCAGATCTACTCCTCCTACAGCTGCTGCTTCGTTTACCCCATCGGCCAAACCAGCAAGTACACCTTCGTTTGGTTCGAATGCTCGGAAACCCGCTGCTCCTGCTGCTAGCTCGGGTTCCAATACGTCTACGGAACGTACTCGTGATGTGGTGTGCCATACTTGTGGAGGTAGAGGGCACTACAAGAAAGATTGTCCAAAAAGCAAGGTTATGTTTGTTAATGAACAAGGTGAAGTAGAAAGTGGAGATGAAGCTTCTGATGATGATATTGATGACGGCGAGGATGGTGCTGATGCATATGCTGAGAATGCACCCACTATTGTCATATCTTCACGTGTACTTAGTGTGCAACCAGTTGAGGAATCCCAGCGTTCCAACTTGTTCCAAACAAAAGCTCTAGTTGGACCAAACAAAGCTTGCAAGGTAATTATTGATGGAGGTAGCTGCAGAAATCTTACAAGTAAGGAACTATGTGCCAAACTGAATTTGACATACTTACCTCATCCCAAGCCATACTACATACAATGGTTGAGCAACAATGGTGAGATGAAGGTAAATCATATGGTACATGTGAATTTTCAAATAGGGCCATACAAAGATTCTATTGATTTTGATGTGGTTCCTATGACTGTTTGTCACCTACTTTTGGGTTGGCCTTGACTCTATGATCGCCATGTGCAACACAATGGCCGAGCCAAAACATATCACTTGGAATTTAAAGGAAAGAAGATTACTATGCAGCCAATGACACCACAAGAAATTGTGAATGATTCTTGCCAGAAGATAGAGGTGAACTTGAAGGAAGATACTACCACTCGGCGAGATTGTGTGATAGCTGTTCCTGATGTAATTGAGCCTAAATTGAGTGATATGACAAAAAGTGAGAGAGTTCCTGGGTTATTAATACTAGCCACCAAAGAGGATATGAGAGAGTTTCGTGAGGATCCTACAACCATGCCGCTTGTGCTCATGTATAAAGGCGAGGTATTGGTTTCTAACGACATGACCCCTATTTCTCTTGGTGTCTCTTCTGTTTTGCAGGACTTTGGCGATGTGTTTCTAGAAGACGTACCCGCAGGTTTACCTCCATTGCATGGTATAGAACATCAAGTGGACCTGATTCCTGGCGTCACACTTCCCAACCATGCACTCTACAGGACTAATCCCGAAGAAACGAAGGAAATTCAGAAGCAAGTACAAGCGTTGCTGGATAAAGGGTACATTCGTGTCTCTCTTAGCCCTTGTGTTGTTCCTATTATTTTAGTTCCTAAGAAAGATGGTAAATGGCGCATGTGTGTAGATTGTAGAGCGATTAATAACATCACTATTCGATATCTTCATCCTATTCCACGCTTAGAGGATATGCTAGATGAATTGAGTGGTGCTGTTGTTTTCTCTAAGATAGACTTGCATAGTGGTTATCATCAAATTAGGATGAAAGAAGGGGATGAATGGAAAACTGATTTCAAAACTAAATTCGGCTTATATGAGTGGTTAGTCATGCCATTTGGTCTTACTAATGCACCTAGTACCTTCATGCGTTTGATGAATCATGGTTTGAGAGAGTTTATTAGTCGTTTTGTGGTTGTTTACTTTGATGATATACTCATATACAGCCACACCAAATCTGAACATTGCACTCATATTAGACAAGTTTTGCGAGTGTTACATGATAATAAACTGTATGCTAATCTTGAGAAGTGTACATTTGCAAAAGACAAGGTCATATTCCTAGGATTTGTTGTTTCTAAGCATGGAGTAGAGGTAGATCAATCTAAAATTGAACTAATTCAGAATTTGCCTACTCCAATGAATGTAAGTCAAGTGCGTAGTTTCCACGGTCTCGCTGGTTTCTATAGGCGCTTTGTGAAAGATTTTAGCACCATTGTTGCACCTTTGAATGATTTGACAAAGAAAGGTGTTCCTTTTGTATGGGGCGCGGTCCAAGACATTGCATTTGATACATTGAAACGTTTGCTTACTTCTGCACCATTGCTTGCATTACCTGATTTTTCGAAGCAATTTGAAGTTGAATGTGATGCTAGTGGTATAGGCATAGGTGGCGTTTTGATGCAAGAGGGTCGGCATATAGCTTACTTTTCTAAGAAATTAACTGGTGCTCGTTTGAATTATTCAATCTATGATAAAGAATTGTATGAACTTGTTAGAGTACTTGAGGTTTGACAACATTATTTGTGGCCAAAGGAATTCATCATACATTTTGATCATGAAGCATTGGAATACTTGAAAGCTCAATCAAACTTGCATAGAAGATTAGCTAAATGGGTTGAGTTTATTGAGTCTTTTCCTTACATCATTAACTATAAGAATGGAAAAGAGAATGTTGTTGCTGATGCTCTATCTAGGAAGAATATGCCATTAACCAATCTTGATGTTCAAATTCCTGGATTAGAAGCTATTTATGCACTTTATGCAACTGATCATGATTTTGCTGAACCATATCGTTTGTGTGCTATTAGAAACGCATGGGACAAGTATCCTATCCATGATGGCTATTTGTTTTGAGCTAACAAACTATGTATTCCAGAATCGTCGTTGCGTTTGTTCTTAGTGCAGGAATCACATGCTGGTGGTTTGATGGGTCACTTTGGGCGTGAGAAGACGTTGCTCATGCTCGCTGATCACTTATATTAGCCCAAGATGAGGCGTGATGTGTACAGATTTGTGAGCCGATGCATTACTTGCCACAAGTCAAAATCCAAGCTGAAGCCTCACGGTTTGTATACACCTCTCTCTGCACCTACTACTCCATGGGAAGACATTAGTATGGATTTTGAGCTAGGTCTACCTAAAACTCAGAGAGGTCATGATTCTATATTTGTGGTAGTGGATAGATTCTCTAAGATGGCTCATTTTATTGCCTGCCACAAAAGCGACGATGCGTCGCATGTTGCTAACCTGTTTTTCAGGGACATCATGAGATTACATGGAGTACCAAAGACGATTGTTTCTGACCGTGATGTGAAGTTCATGAGCTACTTTTGGAAGACCTTATGGGGGAAGCTAGGAACGAAGCTGCTATTCAACACTACATGTCATCCCCAAACAGATGGTCAAACGGAGGTTGTGAATAGAACATTGTCACAGCTGCTAAGGACCATGATTAAAAAGAATTTTCGGGAGTGAGAAGAGTGTTTGCCACATGTTGAGTTCGCTTACAACAGGGTTGTGCATTTAACTACTCAGCTTTGTCCTTTTGAGGTGGTGTATGGCTTCAAGCCATTGACGCCACTTGATATGCTGCCTCTGCCATTACATGAGAGAGTTGATATGGAGGCATCAAAACATGCTGATTACGTGAAGAATATTCATGAGAAGACTAGAGAGGAAATTGAGAAGAAAGGCAAGAACATTGCTGCTGCAAGGAATCAAGCAAGGAAGTGTTGTTCGAGCCTGGAGATATGGTTTGGGTGCATCTGCGCAAGGACAGATTTCCACTACTGCGCAAGTCCAAATTGAAGCCACGTGGTGATGGTCCTTACAAGGTGCTAGCCAAAATTAATGTCAATGCCTACTCAGTTGATATACCTATTGAGGAGTTTGGTGGTGCTAGCAACAACTTCAATGTTGCTGATTTGTCACCATATGCTGGAGAAGACCTTGGAGCGTCGAGGTCGACGCCTTTTGAAGGGGGGAGATGATGAGGACATCCCTACAGTTACACCTACCCCAATTGATAATGAAGATGTTCCAATTGCAAAGAAGGATCAATCCAATGAGATAAGGATTGGACCAATCACAAGAGCTCGTGCTAAGCTACTAGAACAACAGGTGAACTTGTTTCTTAATGAACCTGGTGTTTTTATTAATGCGAATTTTATACTACCTAAGTCTTTGAACTATTGCATGATCATGTACTTAGGAGAAGAAGTCATAGCAAGGAGCGAGGAGCAAATGGAACAAGGCGTGTTGATCAATGAAGAATGTGCGAGGGAGGAGAGGGAGGAAGCGCAAGGAGCTATCCAAGACAAAGATCAACAAGAGATGGAAGTTCTCTGCCGCGGCAGAGAAAAGCCCCAGTTCTCTGCCACGGCAGGCTGCCGCGGCAGGAAAACAGAGTCCAACTCTGCCACGGCAGGCTGCCGCGGCAGAGAAAGCGACTACAACTCTGCCACGGCAGAGTCAGTTTGACCGAACCCAAGTTGGGTCGGTTTGTATCCCTAGGCCGCTGCCCCTTGGACCCTTAAATAGATGGGGGCGCTTTAGCTTTATTCTTTAGACCATGTTAAAATATTTTGGACTTGATTCTTTCATAGAACCTCTGAAATTACCCTGTGTTCGAATTCTACAACTATAATTGAGTGTGATCTGTTGTTCCATTGGGAAGTAGTAGATTGCATACTACCGTTCGTGGTCACGGCTGCGTGCGCAAGAGCGTGGTGTTGTGAATATCCTACAAGGTTCGAGAGCTATTGCATTGGCATCAGGGATCGAGCGGGAGAGTTCATAGGTATAGGCTAGTTATCTATCATCCACCATATCCACTGACAAGTGCTTGCTGAGAAGATCGGGCCACCCCATATAACGAGACTCCGGTGTGCATGGACTGGAGACTCCGGTCTGAGCAGCTCCAACGGCTTCTGCTTCATGACCTGCTCCTTGTTCTCCATCCTTGGGTGCTTGGTGGTGTGTTGGGGCTTCGTACCTGATGATGCATAGAGTAGTTGCATGAAGTAGCACACCATCCAATGATGTATCAAATTGGCACGAGGGGAGGAGCGAGTTCACCTTAGCTTGTAGGAGTTTGGCTCGGGCACGAGTCATGGGTCCACTTGGGGGACTTGTTGGTGTAGATGTAGGAGCGTCCATAGGACGGGCTGCATCATCAAAGTTCCCTCTATCATAGGAGTTGATGAGGAGTATCCGACCAAATACGATTCACCTTTAATAGCAGTTCTGGCTGTGATTCCCAGCTGGACAAAACCCCACCTTAATTTCTTGGTAGACGAAAAATCACCCGAAGATGAAGTTCTGAGCCGGTAGATAGTCTGACGAGCAAAAACCTATACAGTCATAAATGGTGAGCTCTATAAGTGGAGTGTATCTAGGGTTTTTCAGCGTTGCGTATCTCCGGAATAAGAAGTGGAAATCCTAAGGGAAATCCATGAAGGCAAATGAGGCCATCATGCTGCAGCCAAATCTTTAGTGGCAAAAGATTTTAGACACGGATTTTTCTAGCTCACAGCCAAGGAAGATGCCGAACGGCTTGTCAAGACATGCAAAGGCTGCCAAAAATACGCCAAACAAGCTCATGTTCCGAATGATCAGCTGCGAACAATCCCGATAACATGGCGTTTCATGGTTTGGGGGCTTGATATTGTAGGACCGTTTAAACAGGATCCAAGTGGATTTACTCACCTCTTAGTGATGGTGGATAAGTTCATGAAATGGATTGAGGCTAAACCCATCACAAGTTGTGATGGAGCAACAGCCAAAAGATTTGTCGAGGATGTTATAATCCAATACGGTTATTCGCATAGTATTATTACAGACAACGGGAGTAATTTTTCTATGGGAGAGCTTGCTGAATTCTACAACAATCAAAAAATCCGCTTGACATTGTGTCAGTCGCACATCCACAAGCCAACGGACAAGTCGAAAGAGCAAATGGTTAAATCCTTCAAGGCCTCAAACCAAGACTCGAAGCACCACTTCGTGGTGCTACGGGGGCTTGGGCAGACAAATTACCGTCTGTGATATGAAGCTTGAGAACAACTCCGAAAAGGTCAACCAGATACACACCTTTCTTCTTGGTCTATGGCACAGAAGCAGTTCTTCCTAGTGATTTGATTCATACTTCTCCCCAAGTTTCTATGTATATCGAAGAGGATGCCGAAGTTTCTCGACAAGATGATCTCGATTTAATCGAAGAAGTCTGAATCGTTACTAAGCAGAGATCAACAGCCTATCAGCAGAAGTTACACAAGTATCATAGCCAGAGAGTTAGAAACCGGTCTTTCAATAAGGGCGATTTGGTTCTCCGGCTCGTGCAAAAAGGAAAGCACAAACTTTCCCTAGTTTGGTAAGGGCCCTTTTTAGTTAGCCGAGTATTACATAATGGTTCTTACTATCTAACTAATATGCGGCTACTCAAAGAAATACCTGCTACTAAGAAGAGAAAGAGAGCTAGAGGCAGTACATACCTGGAAGAATTAGATAGGCCGTGGAATATTGCTTAGCTACGTCCCTTTCATTCTTAAATTTTCTTTCTTTGTAATCATATATGTGTACATGTTCAATGAGAAATAAAGTATTGGTTGCCTCAATATTTTCTGAGAAGTTTTATATTACCATCTGAAAGGGAAATGGACGTCGCCTAGAGGGGGGGCGTGAATAGGCGTTTTAAAATAATTACGGTCTAGGCTCTAATAAATGCGGAATAAAACTTAACGTTTAATTTATCAAGCCAAAACCTATATCCACTAGTTTCACTAAGTGCACCAACAACCTATGCTAAGCAAGACAAGCAACAAGGTGATAGCACGATATAGTACTTCAAGCACGAAGGCTATCACAATGTAAATTGAATAGGTAAAGGGCTCGGTTGAGAGATAACCGATGGACGCGGAGATGATGATTTGTTTCCTGAAGTTCACTTCCAAAGAAGCTACGTCTCCGTTGGAGAGGTGCGGGGGCGCAATGTACTTGAGCATACAAATGGCTCACCTCGAGGTGTGGTGGCTCGATGCTCACCCAACGCCACACAAGGCCTCACCAAGGATTCGAAGCCACACAACTCACCGACGCCACAAAATGCTCACCCTATTCTCCCGTGAGCTCGCCACAAAGGCCTACTCACGTTCCACTATGGGACACTTGAGGGCGGTCACCGAACCCGTACAAGGCTTGGGGAAATCTCCACAACTCAATTGGAGGGCTCCCAAGAAATGCCACAAAGGCTCCACAATGCCACAAAAGGCCAACAAGCTTGGGGAACCTCCACAACTCAATTGGAGCCCCAAGAACAATGCCACAAAGGCTATAAAGCCACAAAAGGCAACAAGGCCACAAAAGGCTACAAGATCACAAAAGGTCAACTATCCAACCACACAACCGTCTAGGGTTCCAAGAACCCAAGAGAAACAATCCCAAGGGATTGAACTCACCGAATCTCTGAGGAGAACTCAAACCTATGCACCAAATGCAAGAGGCAAGTCCTTCACTCTCAAATTCCACCAAAGCTACAAAAGCTATTGGGGGAATAAGGGAGGAAGAACACAAAACTCTCCAAGATCTAGATCCCAAGGATTCCTTCACAAAGAAGGGATTTTGCTTGGTGGGGCTTGTAGATCTAGATCTCCTCTCTCAAATCCCTCAAAAAGATGCAAGAATCATAGGAAGGGAAAGGGGAGAGGGCAAGCTCTTCAAGGTCAACAATGGAGGACAGAGAGAGAGCAAGAACCAAGAAAGAGCTAGTTGTGGGCGAAGGGGAAAGGGGAGCTCCTTTTAAAGGGCTCCCCGATCTGCCCGTTACCCACAAAATCGCACACGACCGATAGTACCGGTGGGTGGCCGGTACTACCGGTGGCACTCAGCCAACGGTCCAAAAACACGGTGCAAACGAACCCAAAAACGAGGCCGGCCGGTACTACCGGTGGGTCACCGGTACTACTGCCTGGGCCGGTACAACCGCCCAAGATTCCGACCGAAGTTCTGTCAAATAGGGCAGACCAGGCAGAGAGCATACTGAACCAAAAATGGGTTCACCGAAAGTTGGGCCGGTATTAACACCGGTACTACCGGCGGCGGCGTCTGGCCGGCACTTCCGGTCAGAGAAACTTCAGAACCAGAAATGCCACAACTTTTGCATCCAAACTCTAAACGAGATGAAACCAATTTTGTTGGAAAGATAACGACGTGTAGAATATATCATGAATATATATGTGAGATACCTCCCAAGGTGTGGAGCCGGAAAAACCCGCAAGATCAAAAACGCAATAAGATATGCAAGGGAATCCGTTTTTGATGAACTAGAGCTTGTTATGAAGATAACCACAAGCTCTAGATCCTCACATGGACAAGAACCAAACAACAACCAAGAAAGATGATGCTATGTATGCAACGGTTTGAGGTCTCTCCAAAAGATACAAATGAGTCACCCACTCGAGAGCCCCTCTTGATAGTACGTCTATCTATCCTAAACCCGGTCTCCCAACACTACACGAGACCGGTAAAATAGAAACCCTATCAAGATCATACCTTTGCCTTGAGCATCCCACTTGAGCTTGATGTAGATGATCTTAACACCTTCAAGATGGACCACCTTTCTTGATTGCACTTCCTTGCACTTTCTTGATGAAGTCTTGAGACATGCTCCCCCATACTCCATGGGGAAGCCTGTTCTTCGAACTTGTCTTCATCATTCCATGATTGCCGAGGATGGCAAGCTTCAAGCATGAGATCTTCTAGAGATGACGCATCTTGAGCTTGCACTTCAATTCTTGATGATGTCTTGAAGATAGCCATGAGGAACTCCATCTTCTTCTTCTTCTTCAAGACAAACTTGATCTTCTTCTTCTTCTTCTACTACTTGATTCCAATAGGCACAAAGCCCTTGGACGATGCTTCTTCTTTTTCATCCTTGAAACCAACACATGGTCCAAGCGAGGCCAATGGACAAACCTACACGTGAAACTCAATTTGCACATTAGTCCATAGGGATTGTCATTAATTACCAAAACCACACATGGGGGCATACATGCCCTTTCACCATCTTATTTTGAAATGATCATGTCACACTCGAAAATCCCAAAATACTTGAAAGTGATTTATGCCCATGTTTGTTCTGGTTAGGTTTCCGATTCTAAGTATGCTACCTACCTTCGGATATAAATCTAAAATTTTCTTGTTTATACTTTGGTTCTTTATCTGATTGCTGGATGCGGGTATTTTCCGAGTAGTGAATTTTTGGTACTAGAAGTCAGCTTTGTTTCCGAGTTTAAACTGGTTTAGCAATTGAGCTCCGTTGCTCGGCAAAGTTTCCGTGTTGAAGGTTTGCCGGCTCACGAAAGGGACGAGGTGGAAAGGCAGATAAGCGATAAGTATAGACAACACAAAAAGTGCTTATGTAAAATTTTAGGCACGTCACAATAAAAACCAGAAGTGCTAAAAGGACGTAAAAAGCATCAGTTCTTACCAAAACAAGGGTATCAGACTCAGTCTGTTCATCGTCGGAAACTTCAACATTTTCTTCTGGAGGCGGAGGAGGCGTTTCCATGCGAGTGAAGAATGGAGTGTCTTAACTGGTCAGATCGGCTACGTGCCACCCATAACCGGCACATGCATCCATGATATCTTTGATGTTCTGTTCCTTGCCGTCTTCATCAACAGTCGAATAACCCCTAGTTACTTGCCAAATCTCCATGCTTCCATGGTGGCTCATAACCATTGTTAGGTCATTCTGTGTTGTGGTTTGTGCATATGACATGTTACAATCTTTAATAAGTTGGGGCATCTCCTTTGCCTTGTCCCGCACCTCAAAGGCAGACATTCTATTCATGTCGAAAACCTTTAGAGCTTCGCCAATGTCTTCTAGTGACTGGTGGAAATCGTGAAGCAGATCTCCAACTGAAGTAAGCCGGCTTGATGCAGCCCGTCCTGCGGATGCTACTACATCTACAATGCCAAGTCCCCAAGATCGTCCCCAAGTCACCCAAGAAGACGGTCTAGGTGAAGCCAGCTCCAGAACCGGAGTCTCCGCCGTCATCGCCCTGGAGAGTCCGCCCCAATCCAGCCGGAGTGTCCGGCCAGATCCAGCCGGAGTGTCCGGCCTACCCCAGCCCTGTCCTAGCACGGACATTCTATGTGCTACATCGGACTCTACCCGGACTCTACCCGGAGTGTCCGGCCACCCCGGACTATCCGGTCCACCCGACCGGACTGTCCAGCCTAAGTGATGGGCCTGCGAGCCAACATCTGGGCCCTTGGCCCATGTACCCCTCTATTCCACACCAAACCCTAGTTTTCTGCCCAAACTACCCGTGAACTTGTGGCTGGCCTATAAATAGAGCCCCCACCCCTCATTGTATCCCGAGGCATAGATGATAGACTAAAGACAACCCCCCTTGTGGAATCTCTAGTTTTGCCTCATCCCCTTCTACCAAAGGGGATCGACTATCGTCACCACCTCGTTGGAGTTTGCATCGCGCCTCCCTCGTTGTACAAGGCCTTGGCATCGGTGTCCCTTTGCCAAGACGTCAAGACCCTCTCCAAGGTATTCTTCCCTCTCCGCGTGGGATCGAGGGAGCATGTTGACCGATCTTTCCTTGTGATCATTCTATCAGACCGGTGGCCACCGGCGGGAGCAATCAACCTTGTATCGTGTGAGTTTTGCGTGTGTTCATCATGTTCTTCGCGAGGTGTGCGTCCGCTTCCGCTACCTTCTCCCTTTCCCTCGCTTTCCCATCGATTTGACCACGATATACGTAAAGATCAGGCCACCCCAAGGACTGAGTTCCTACTTGTGGCGAAAAAAAGTATACCATCCCACCCGTACGGGGTTACCCCATAACACGGCTGGTGCGAGACTCGGAGGAGGAAGAATCCAGAATATTCGAAGGACCTACATATATACAGCAAAAATCAGAATTACTAGAGTCGGAATAAAAAGAAAGGTGAGAGACGGAAAAAGCATACGGAAGATGGCATCGTCAACTTTTGTCTTCTCTGCCCGAAGACTCTGGAGCTCATCCTAGAGAGCTTGGTTGATGTCCTTCTCCCTGGCCAATTCATCTGCTAGGTCCAAGATTTTCTTGTCCTGGATGGCGACCTGGCGATCGCACTCCTCGGTGATCATGTTGGAGGATTCAAGAATGTTGTTAATACTACACTCATGATCCACCTTAAGCTCATTCAGCTCTCGCCTTAAGTCAGCGTTCTCCACCTCTAGGGTCTTGAAATTCTCGGCCTCTTTAATCATTTTGCATGTATGTTTGACCAGTTCTATAAACACAAGAAAATAGTCGAGTAAGAATTCGACTATGAAATCAAAAGGAGCAAGTATGAGGACTGAAATGATTAACTTCAGCTTCATCCTTGGAAATCTTCAATTGAGCATTTTCGAGACAGAGAGCTCTGATCTCTCTCCATTTATTGCAGATATTTTTCAGCAATTCCTGGTTATAAGCATTAACTTTCTGTAAGTCAAAATAATACCCCGAGTCAGAAGTCTACTAAATACTCGGGCTAATATTTTAACTAAGTTAAATATCAGCGCGAGCCTTGGGGACTGTGGCGCCCCGCAAAACCACTACTAGAAAATCGCGGTGTTTTTCGTGCATTGCATCATCATGACCGCATGCTCATGTCATCATGCCACCTTGCATTTGAGCATCATCATGTCATCTGGCATTTGTTTGCATAAAACTATTTTCGAAAAGTCTAGTTTTGGTTTTCTAAATACCCCGTCTTTATTTCAAATCAAAACTCTGGTCTTTTCTGGGTCTTTTATTTGTTCTAAAAACTATTTACAAAAGTATTTTAAAATAAAAATAAAGATAAAAAAAATATTTTTAGGGGAGGCAGCCGGCCAGGCCCAAAGGCCCAGCCAGCTGGCCTATTACCCAAACCCTAGAAAATCCTAACCTACCTACCCCCACACCCAGCCTCCACCCAGCCCCCGCTGCCAGCCGTCTCTCTCTCTCTCTCTCTCTCTCTCTCTCTCTCTCTCTCTCTCTCTCTCTCTCTCTTACCACGCCTGCCCCCACCATCTTTTTCCCTCTCCCAACCGCCTCCCCGTGCCGCTCCCGCCGCCGCCCTGCCGCTCCCGCCCGCACGCACATGCACGCATGCTCTCACCACTCAGCGCGCAACCAGCTCACCCCTGCAGCCCCACGCCAACACGCTACCCACCCCCGTGACCGACCCGACCACCTCGGTTTCCCCACCAACCGCGTCTCCCCGCGGGCCCACCCACCGATGCGCCCCACGTTCTCCCACCCCGCTCTCTCCCTCGCCAACTTCCTCTCCCGCAAGCCCCACTCCACCTACCCCGCCGCTGCGCGCGCATGCCTTCTGACGGAGCCCCTCTCTGACCGCGTCGCCGCCAGCGACCGCCGTCGCGGCTCTCCTCCCCGGCCCGACCTCGTGCCCCTCGTCGCCTCCTCCGCCGACCCGTGCCGCGACAGCCGCCTCCCCTTCTCTCCCGGTCGTCGCCGTCCGCCTCCGGCACCGCCCTCCGCTGGCCTCGTCCCCTGTGCCGCTTCCGCGCCTCGCCGGAGACCTCCTCTGCCTCGGCCGCCTTGCAGGCAACCGCCATGCTCGCTGCCCCGTCTCCCTTCCTCAGCCGCTTGTCGCGACCGCGTCGTCCACGCTCCCGAGCCCGTGCTCGACCCTGCCGCCGGCCCTCCTCCCCAGGCCCTCCTCGTCAGCACCCTGTCGCCACCCCGGAGCCTGGCCCCGCCTCTCCGCCTAGCCTCTGCCCTCCATCCGTGCGCAAGACCACGACACCCTGGTGCTCCGGTTCGACGATCCTCTTCCTTGCAGCGGCCGCGCCAAGCTCCGCTTGAGACCCGCCGCCCGGAGTTCCTCCCACTGCACCATGACCTTGCCACCTTCTGCACGGGGAGTTCGGCCTTCTCTAGCTCCTTGACGTACCCTGCAGGTTGCCTCTTTTCCTCTGTAGTGGGCAGCAGCAAGATCTTCTCCACCGTCTGTTGTTTGACCGTGCCGTGACCCTAGGAGCACCCGAGGGGCCTCCTTATTTCTGCAGATGTCATGCTCGTCTCAGTCTCAGTGTTTATTCGGGCCAGCAGAAGCCGTTCGTAGTTGTTCCTCACGAATGCGGCAGGAAGATGGAAGCTGAAGACTCCCTAATCAAGTTCTACGACAATATTAAATCCGAAACAAGATCTCCCGAGACCAATCCGATGACGATGCACCGAGACGATCCGCAACCCCCACAAGGATATCGTGTCGCCGCCGAGAACTTCTTCATGGAGACTGGAGACCCTGAACCCCGGAGACCGATCCATCGGGACGTCAAGACCTCCTTCCGAACCCAAGTTCTCCGTCGGGACACGACAAGTTCTGCATCATGTATCCGAACCTCGCCGTCCCCGTCAAAACCTGAGTCTGAACCCGAACCCCCGGAACCCAAGATCTTTCGAACCCGATGTGTGACCCCTTTATCCGAGCCCTATTTTATAAATTGACATATATATGAATTGTTGCATATCAATTGTACATGCTTGCATACATATTTTGTGGGTCCGGGTTGAATAGTCGATTCACCTCATAATTAAATATGGAGACTATATGCGGGTTATATTTGTCTCATATCGCCTCCATTTAAATTTGTGTAGCGAACCGATGACATGCTTTGCATTGATAAATCAACATTTAAATTGCGGGGGTTCTAAACAAGCTGAACCACTTAATTAATTGTCGGGACCCCAGTTCCGCTTAATACTGCCTAATTGCACCGCATCTGTGCCATGCCTTGCATCATATCATAAGCATGCCGGATCTTCTGCTGTAGTATTAAATATTGCATCCGGTGTTTCTTCTAGTGTTTGCTTCTTCGCGGATTAGGCCGATGAGTGGATGCGAGTATCGACCAGTTCTCCAGATATGATCGTTCGGCAGTGTTTCCCAGGCGAGCAACTCTCCCCCTTCTACCTATTTTGCATTTTATAGTCTTTATTTCCTCCTGTTGATCTATTGCTATCCGTGTCGCGATGCTCTAGTGTTCCGTACCAGATATATTCCGTGCAACCTTTATATTGCCTTGGACACATCCTATTGCCTGTTGTTTGATAGATAGTCGGATTTGCGAGTCGTAGTTGCTTGCTCAGGTGCTGCTTTGTGTCGTTCTTGTTCCACCGTTATTTGGAAGGTTGACACATGCTTAATGGTGGAGATGCTTAACGGTGGAGTTGATCTTGGCTTACATTATAACTTGTTAATTAAAATGCTAGAAATAGATATAATGCAGAGGCACCGGTGGGTAATAGTCAATATTTGGTTTTTAACCGCCCACTTGTGTCCACCTAGGACCCGAGTTCTTGACACCTGTTCCGAGATCGAGCGCGCTAACCACAGGTGGGGTGTGTGGGCACCCCCATCGGCTTACTACCTGATTTCAATGTATTGTACCGGGGGCCACAAGTAGTTTGGGGCTTTATTACTATCCTGTACCTATGCCATGCTTTACCGCTTTATTTAAGATTGTGCGTGGAGCACCTGTACTGTTTAGGATTGCGGAGTGTTTTCGCGGTATCGACAAGCCCAGTCACACTTTCGGGTTCCCAGTTGTTTACAACCATTGACGCAAACCCTGGGTCCGTTCCGGAGCCGGCCAACTTTGTTGCGAGTAGCTTAGTGGGATGGCCCCCATGTACTTGCTTTGGGTCTGGGAAACGTCATGACTTAGGCCCCGCCGACATACCGATGGGTGTATGTTAACTGATCTGGCAAAAAGGGTCGAAGTGCGTGTGGATACTTTGGTGCACCCCTGCAGGGTTAAATCTTTTTGAAAAGCCGTGTTCGCGGTTATGGACGACTCGGAGCACAGTTTCTCGATCATAGACAACAATAACTAAAGTTTACTGTTATAATTTGACTTACATCTGAGATGACTAGTAAGTTGGATAACTGCCATGGAAAGATTAAATAAACCTACCAACCGTGTGAGTTTTCCTCGGCTTGACTTCCTTGTTTGGTCTCGAGGGGGAATACCAGGATGGGTATGTTTGGTGTTAGTATCGGGAGGTTTCGAATAGGTCTTTCTTATCCCTCTCTAATAGCCGACAGTTGAATCGAGTTTCTATAGATTGTTTAGTGCATGCTGCGCTACCGCTTCAGTCCACCATACCTATGTAGGCGAGAGCCACTGAATTCTAGCCTCGCCATGTACTGGCCTCAGTACTGACGCTCCTATTTTTCCTTTGCCCTTTGTCGGCACCCCTTTTGTTTAGCAGGTTTGAGATCGACGTCGTTAGCAGGGTTACCCTTCCGGCTTGGCCTGGGCAGGGTTATGGACTCCATTGGTTATTCTTCAGGGCTCTTAGCCTCATTTGCATCTTGTCCGTAGTCGGACGCTCTATCGTTTCCAAGGTGATTTGGATCTTTGTACTGTATATCAGTATTCTTGACTCATGGAGTCGTGTTGTATATATATCTGTTCTATGGGTCCCATCGAGGACTGTTGTGTAATGGTATTACTTCGTTTTCCACCCACACGAAAGTGCCTGGTGGGCGTCCTTGAATCGTTTCTATGCGGGTTTGGCGTAAAGGGCTAAAACTTGCATAGGGCCGATTCGAGGGTGTTACAGGGACTATACTAGTTTGTCTTTTTGTTGGAAATATGCCCTAGAGAAAAATAATAATAAGGATTATTATCATATTTCATAAAGTTTATGATTAAGTTTTATATCATGCTATAACTGTATTGAAAGGAAACATCAATACACGTGTGATATATAAACAACCAGGGGTTCCCAGTTAAACTCTAGTCACTGGTTCATTGGTCAACAAATGATCAAGGTTTCCTGATCATGTGGAATTTATGCTAGTTGGAAATGGAGTCAACTCATTCTAAGAATGATGAACCAATACCCAACCTAAACATCATGACCTGATCATGTAACGAAGTTCAAGTTACAATGATTAGAATGGATCCTCATAGACTATTCCTTAGACCGTGAGGCTATATCAATCACTATCTCCCGTGAGTGCTTAGATAGCATCAAGCGTCACTTGGTAACAGAGTGATTATAAAGGTGTGTTCAGGTACTCGGAGGAACCATAGAGGCAATATATGGCAAGATCTTGATTTGTCCGTCCACGTGACAGAAAGATACTCAAGGGCCCACTCGGAGAAGTTATATCCAATAGCTGCGCAGCGTGTGATTTGATCACAGAGATATCACTTGTCAGAACGAGTCAAGTAGCATTGTTCAGTAACGATATTGAACACGACATGGTGATGTCAGTGATCAGAACTCGGGAAATGCAAGTATCGAGAGGCAAAAGGAATAAGACATGACTGTCCCGGTTCAAATGACGAAAGATCTTTGTGGAATGCACAGGGGTCACATGGCCATCCAGGTCCCTCTATCAATCATTGGTCCGAGAGTGTCTAGACCATGTCTGGAGTATTCCCGAACCATGGGGTATCGCTCTTAAGGTCTTGATGATGCTTAAAGAGTGTTTACAGGATTGGTAGAATCATCGAAGAAGAGTAGAGAGAAAACTGAAAGGGTTTCGGTAAGTCCGGAGGTTGTCCGAAGTGGAGATGGAAGGTGTTCCATAACCACAGAGATTGAATAATATGTGAATGAATGTTAAATATTGATTAAATCATTTATTCATAATTATTTAATAAAAGAGAAAATCAATTTAAAGGTCAAAAGGCTTAATGGGCTAATTCCGGAGGGAGAAGGGCCCATGAGGGAAAGGCAAGAGGAGAGAAGGGCCAAGGGGGTGGCTGGCTGGGCCAAGCCCCCCCGCGTGGGGCCCACTAGGGCTGGATGGCGGTGCCCCCTCTCCCCCTCCTTTAGTCCCACCCCGGGACTTTGAGGGAGGTAGTACCTCCCCTCCCCCTATATATAGTGGGGGTATTTGGCCAGATAAATACACACAATATTCAATAAAGGTTTCCTCGCTTTTGGGGAGACCTCCAATTGATATTCTCTCTCTATCTCTCTCTCTCTCTCGTGACCGTGGTCCCAAGTTCGGACTGCGCGAACGAGAGACATCTTCACCGCGGAGCGTTGTCACGCTGCGGGATTTGGATCCAGGAGCTCTACTTCCACAACTGCTGCTGGATCGGGGAAGCAGGATTCATCGTCAGGCACCGGATGCGTGTAACTCCCCGCGAGGTGTCACACTTGAGGCACTCAAGTTGTTGGAGCCACAGGAGCGCAAGGACTTCATCATGACCTTGATGTAGGCTTCGGCTCGTCTACATCAACCATGCTCTCCTGAGCGTTGACAACGCTTTTCGGTCTTCAAGGGTAAGTTCGTGAAAAGATCCTCCCGTTACTGCATTACTAAATGATAGTTCCTAGCAGCATCAAGGGTTCAGAGGCGTAGGGTAAAATTTTATTGTTTTCATACGTGAACCCCTGTAGTGGTATCAGAGCTAGATCTATGCATAGTAATGCTAGTATGGGTAGAACACACGAGATGTAGCGTGTGGGCGTTGATCTTTTAGTTGTTACCCTCCCACATGTACTTGTGTATACCGCAGTAATGCTTGATGAAGCGCCCCCCAACCAACTACGCGTTCATTCGCGAGACTGGTCCACGCTTGACATGCGGCTTGTACCGTATAAAGTGGCTTTGGGGGGTGTCTGTCTCTCTTGCATTAGTTGGTATGCCATTTGCAATGGAGGGCCCCAAAAGGGGTATAGTATAGACAACTACTTGATCAGTGTTGTGGTGAAAGTTCGTAGGTAAGGACAGTTCTTGTGCGAAAGCCCATTCAGCCACGTAAAACATGCAAAGATAAAGTAGAGGCGTCTAACTTTGTTTTGCAGGGGGCGTTGCTTTGTGATATGGTTGTGGCAAAGGTAAAGTGATTACCTTATGTTATGAAGTAGTAGTAGATAGTCACGGAGGTGACAGACTACCATGCCGGAAAGGCACTAGTACCCTAGTATCTATAGCGCCGGAACCCTAGCGCCGGAATCCGGTGACGCCGGATGGAGATCATGATGTAAATGACCATATCACATCACATTTACATCCAATGTTATTGTTTGTATATCTTATTGTGTGCTAGTATTAGATACTCGACGGTTGCCTAATAAGATGATCCCTGTTAAAAATTACCAATGATTGAGTTCCCCCTTAGTGTGCACCACCAAGAAAGTTCTTCGGTATGAGGCAGGCCGTGATGATCGGGTATCCGACATATCTATGTTTGCATACAGTGGGTGTAAGCCATGTTGCACAACGAATACACTAAGGTTAAGTTGGCGAGCCTAGCATGTGACATACATGGCCTCGGAACACGGATGGTCGAAAGATCGAGCACGAGTCGCATGAATGATGTGACCGACGTTTAGCGTCCACCCTAGACCCACATTGATGGCCGTGATGATCAAGGGAGATGTGAGGAAAAGGGGTCGTGTTATCACTAGAACCCTTTAGGGGATAGGTGTTTCTTAGTGGAGTTATTATTAACTCATTTAATTATAAACTTAGTCTAAATTCCTTTTTGAAACTATAAATGTAGAAAATGGTTCTTCCCGATGCTACCTTTTCTGTTGACAATTGGTTAGAAGGAGAGAAGCTTAGGCTAGATGGTTCAAACTTCTCTATATGGGTTGTGCATCTCCATGTTCTCCTTAGTGAGAATAACATGGTCGACTATACACTCAACGAGATGGATTTCGATCAGCCCAGTGACCTAGAGACCCCAGAGCAGCGGGAAGACCGCTATTACCGTCGTGAGATGGCCTCCTTCATTTCAGTTACAATGCATTTCAGAATGGTGGATGAGTTGTGACCTATCGTGGGTAATGTCGACCCTCGTACGGTAATGCTACAGCTTATGACACATTTCGTGGAACAAGCGTGCATATGGGAGCATGAGCTGATGGGAGATTTCCTCTCCATTAAGATGGAGGAGAACTCTTCGCTCGACAACCACTTGGAACGCATGAATGATGCGTACATGAGGCCAGCATACTGCCTGGACAGCTGGATGACGAGTTCTTTTGCAAATGGCGTTGTGCTATGGTTGCTGCCACCAAGCTACCGAGCACATGTCAGGACTTGCATCATGAGAGGCGATGCAGAAACACAGTATTTCCACAGGTTCATATCACATCTCAGGAATGTTGAGGTTGAACCCATTGCGGGAGAAGTCATCGATGACAAAGGTATATATTTGATATACAATTTTATAAATGTTATAATCTTGCAAACACATTTGCAGTGTTAAGTATATTTGAAACTTGTTTTGTTTTGCTGAAAACAGGTCCTTCTCCATAGAGGTGCTTGCTGGAGAGGAGGTGACGTTGCTTGTTGATGGCGAGCATGAGGATGATGGCCACTGACACTCTCCCTCAACATTTATCACTTAGTTTATGTTTTAGGATGATTATTGTAATCGGAAGATTGTGAACTTCTTTAGCGTGTCTCACACTTTGTGAGACGGTTATTCATATGAGCTTGTAACAAACAGTTGTTCCACTTTTATGAAAGATTTCTATTTGTGTTCATATCTTGTTCGACTATGTGTGAATTATCCTGGTGTTGAAACTAATTGATAATACATGAACATTTGTAAAATATTGAAATGCCTTGAAATTACCCAACTTAATGATATGAAACCATTATTTAAATTCAAAGTTATATTGATAATATGTGAAAGACACTTGTATTATTGTCACATATGAATCATGCCTAAGTTCGGCAAAATAACTTGAACACATGTATTACTTGAATACAAAGTGTTTGATGAATTGTTAAAGAGAATACATATTCGATGTATTGTAGTTTAATAAAATGGTGATTATCATTATATGATTGTTTAAATATATAAAGTAGTTTACCCAAGGAAACATGAATGTGAAACTATTTGATATGATAAAATTATTTCATCAACAGATGGTATTAAAGATAAATGAGAATCTAATTACTATGATTTGATCAATAGTAATGAAATTCAACTTTATAAGATTGGCATAAAAGAAATTGTGAAATGCAATGCATTTGAAATGTCAAAATGCAAAGCATCACAATAGGATATTTGATATCAAGTGGGTGAACAGATGGCACCAAATAAATCATTGTAGTGTAGATGTAAAGACCATTAGTTAGAAATAGTTAGCACTCAATTAGAATATATAGTGAACCATCTGGATTCGTGAGATTGGCTCCATATCTAGTATGGATTGTCATGGAAGTTTTGGAGTTATTTGATATAACCAAAACAATAGAGTATTCATTGGAAACTTTGAATACGAAATCCATAGCTGAAACTAAAAGAGAAGCAAAACTAGTATTGCTTGGATTTTGGTGCATTCTCGAGAAAGTTCACGTTCAGTGATATTTCTCGATTATGAAGTAAATGGAAGATAGTGAAAAACACGATGAGGATTCAAATCCCTGCATCGGAGTGTTGAGAAGTGCAACAGAAAGCGTTCCTGAATGATTCTCCTCATAAAGGAAAGAATCAATGATAGTGATCATTGTGTTTTCCCCACTGGTGTTTTCACTACTTGAAGTAGGATTCAAAATGTAGCCCTGATCTTGTATGGAGACATTTGTGAATAATTTGTCATGATTACCGGAATATGACATACCTATGAACTACTAAGGAAATAATGGTAAACTAAAATTATGAGAAATCCTAAAAGCAAAGTTCACTTGAGATTAGAAAGAAATTCGTTGTTGAATCTTACAAGTAAAAGGGTTACTTGGATTTTCCCAAATGACTACAAAGCCATAATGGAAAAGGGGTGAATGACAAAAGCATAGTCTGTCAAGTGTTGGACAAATTCAAATGAATTTGATTCAAGTGTGCTAAAAGTCTGGTGGATTTAAAACTGGTAAAGTACTAGTATCTCATAGTAAATCTCCAAGTTTGATATTTGATCAAAGGATTTTGAAGTTGTTCAAAATAGTGAGTGGATATGTAATTTTCATGAAATTGAGTGGGATCTATGAAAGTCTTCCTAAAAACAATATGTGAATGACATATTTTTGAGTGGGAGCAATGTAAGTCTCAAACTCAAATGTGTCGGGAACACATTTTGAGTGGGAGCAATATAAGTCTCAAATTCAAATATGTGGGAACATAGTTTGAGTGACAGTAGTGACTCATACCCAAATATGTTGGGAACGTATTTTGAATAGGAGCTTAAAGGAGTGATTCTTAAGTGTGTATACGACACATTGAGAATAAAAGCGCAAGTACCAATAAATAATGATTTATAGGGAGTAGAAGTTGATAATACGGATATTACGATATTATGTAGTATTCCTTAAAGGATTCTGAAAAGGGTTTCAGAATAAAAGTTAATTGAGGAACTAGTCCTTGATAACTCAAATTAGGAATAGAATTATGTCCAACATCGATGGTTGAAAGAAAGAAAAGGATGATCATCATCCACTATTATGAGACATTGGTTCTATCTTAGAAAACCAAGATGATAACTTAACATAATATATGATCCAATAAGGAACGTTTGAAAAGTGATTAAGTTGGAATCACAGAACTTTGAGCTAAGTTTGTCTGTAGTGTCTAAATAGAGAACTGTAGACATGTTTTCCAAATCCATGAAGGAAGACATATCTTAAAGCATAAAGGGTTATGTTATAAGGGAATATGTTGGAAACTCCTGTAATACCAATTAAAGTCAAGTAGGAAGCAAGGTGAACAAAAACGTCGAAAGTTACACAGGGTGCACTCGTGTTTCGATAATTACATTTATAATAGATAAGGGTACCATCTAAAGTGTTGTATAATGTTATGGTGGGGCTAGTTCACTTTTAATGTAGAATGATGTGTCCCAGGGCACTGTGCCCATGGGAAAGCCCTCGAGGTTCATCTAAAGTCACTATAGGCTCCTGGAATCCGACCTCGTTCTACTGCCATAGCAACAATGCATACACAAAGATGTTATCATATGATGATAAAGTATTAATGTCAATCAAGGTGACATTAGTAAGTTGCAAAGGATTTGGGACTGTAAAGTACAGGATCAAGACTCAACCTCTTCCATGAGCAAGCATGTTCAGGGTACCAGAAATATGATGCCAATATTATGCCAGTTAGAAATGGAGTCAACTCATTCTGAGAGTGAGATGATGAAATAATACTGTTATGAGGTAACCCCGTGTGATGCAGCTCGTCCTACGGACGCTCCTACATCTACACCACCGAGTCCCCCAAGTGCACCCATGACTCGTGCCCGAGCCAAACTCCTACAAGCTAAGGTGAACTCACTCCTCTCCTCGTGCCAATTTGATACCTCCTTGGATGGTGTGCTACTTCATACGACTACTCTGTGCATCATCAGGTACGAACACCCGCCGCGTCGACCCTCGAGCCCAGGAGCTGCACCTGCCCTGAAGCAGACTGACCCGGAGTGTCCGCCCGGATCCAGCCGGAGTGTCCGGCCCGACCAGAGTGTCCGGCGCGACTCGGCCAGAGTGTCCGGCCTGCCCAGCCCGAACCTAGCGTGGACATTCAGAAGGTCAATTCGGACACTTCCCAGACACCACCCGGAGTGTCCGGCCACCCCAGACTGTTCGGTCGTTCCGACCCGGACTGTCTGGCCCAAGTGATGGGCCTGCGAGCCTAGCTGGGCCCTATGGCCCATGTACCCCTCTACTTCACCCAGAACTCTACTTTAATGCCTGAATTACCCCTGAACTTGTGGTTGGCCTATATATAGTCCCCTACCTCCATTGTAAACCCTAGGCATGATACTGGAATTAGTGGAAACCCCCTTTGTGGATCTATCTAATTGTTGCCTCATGCTCCTTGACCAAGGAGCACCAATATCACCAAACCTCGTTGGAGTTTCCATCGTGCCTCCGCGTTGTACAAGGCCTAAGCATCGGTGTCCCTTTGCCTAGACGTCAAGATCTCACCGAGTCTCCCATCTCGCCGTGCCGGTTCGAGAGAGAGTCCTCCGCCCGACGTCGACCCTAGGGATTGCGCCAGACCGGTCACCGCCTGCGTGAGCTATTGGTGTGTATCGTGGTTTTGTGTGTGTGTGTGTGTGTTCTTCGTGTTCTTCGTGCGTGTGTTCGTCGTGTTCATCCTCCCCTCCTCTCCCCGTACTCCATCCCTCGATTTGAAAGGGAATCGTGAAAGATCGGGCCACCCTAGAGGTTTGCCCTCAACATATTGGTATCAAGAGCTTCGTTGCTCACGATTTCCCCCACAAATTTTTCTTCTATCCACCAAAAATTCGAAAATCCCCAAAAAATAGCCCATATTTGCCTTTCGATCGATCTCTTGATTTGGAGTGTTATTTGTGGTTTTGATCTGACCAAACCTTGTCTAAGGAGTTGGTCTAGCTTTATCCTACGTTTTCCCAGCCCGATTTGGCCAGTTTTTCGTGGATTTGAGGCCCGAAGGCGAGGATTTCCGCTCAAGAACACGAGCAGGAAACCCGCGCCGAAGTGTCCGGCTCGTACTGATCAGACTGTCCAGCCCGACCGGAGTGTCCGGCCGAACCAGACCGGAGTGTTTGGCCAGACCGGAGTGTCCGGCCTAGACAGACCGGAGTGTCCGGCTGTAACGCGAGTTTTGACAGTTTTGCCTCATTTTTCGCATTGGCTAATCTCCTTTGTTTGCTCGTGTCGCGTGCGCGTGTCAGCAACTACCAGCAAGCTTCCGCATCATCAACTTCCGTGCTCATCAACACCACGGCGCACGAACATCATCCCGCACCACCGACGCCAAGTTCATCATCAAAGAAGGTATAACTTGTGTCACCTTGTTAACCCCCATCTTCCTTTGTGTGTACCTATCCCACGAGAGTGGCTCATATTGTGTTTGCTTGAGCATTGTGCATTTGTCCTTGGATAGTGAGTGTGCAAGATCAATATCAAGTGTGACTAGGTAGCATCAAGGGAGAGCAAAAAAAAAGATACAAAGAAAAAGCAAAAGAAAAAAAAATAGTCTCCCATTGCCAAAGAGAGTCTCAAAGCTTGTAAGCAAGAGAGAAAGAAGAGCGCCCAAGGCAAGTGCACAAATCCGTTGCTCAGTTTTCTTCTTTGCAAACGAGCCACGGTCTCTCCTTGCATTGGCACGACAACGAGCTTAGTCTTTGTTAGGACATTTTGTTTGCTCATTTTCATAGTCGTGTCAATCCCAACTTTCTCCACGTGTGTGTATATAGTCGTAGGTTCCCGTCACACTTTTGAGTTGTTGACCTTCGCCTTTGACTTGAGTTTTGTTGGATTTTACCCACTTTTGACTATCCCTTTTCTTTTGGTTGGTTCTTTGGCATTCCACAATCCTAACCTACCACCAACAAGATTTTGAGAGTTAGTTCTTTCTTTAGTGTGAGTTTTCATTGCATTTCCACTTTACACGCTTATAGCTCTCACTTGTGGTTTCTAGTTTGGTGCAATCCCCAAGGTGAGGTACAAGGCTAACACCACCACATTCCACTTCCATATACAATACTTGTGTGTCTTGCATGATGGATAGGCACGGTGAGTCGAGCCAACCACCTCCCAAAGAAGAAGATCAAGGTCCGTACATGACGCGCGCAAGTCACTTCATCGTTCGACAAGAGTTCCGTGAATGTTGCCAAGCCCTTGAGACGCGACAAGATGAACAATTTGGCGAGACGCAAGCCGAGTTCAAGAACATCGACAACCGCTTCGACGGCCTCGAACGAAAAATGCATGCAATGAATCACAACTTCGGCCACCAAAATGAAGCGCTTCAACGCTCCGTCGCCGAAACAAATGACAATCTTCGACGCCTCATTGACGGAATGACAAGGCCACGTTCACGTGCGTCAAGCTCTTCAAGCTCATCGTGTCGTCATGCTCCTCCTCAACAAGATCTTCACCCAAGTGCTCTAAGACGCAATGATGCCCCCGTGGTTGAAGATGGAACCTCTTTGAACTATGTACCTTCCCCACGGCATGGCGCAACATCAAGCTATGATGGTGACCTCTATTCAAGGCCACGAGCAAGGCAAGAAGCACACCGTCATCATGCAAGGACACTAGTGATCCAACAAGAGCAACCACAAGAGGAACCGCAAGCGCAACCACAAGTGCAACCGCAAGTCTACCACCATCGACCGCGACACATACTTGACACAACAAGTGATGACTCCAATTTGGAGAATCAAGCTCGTCATCGACGTGAAGCTCTCCAAGATCCTCCTCCTCGTCATCAATGTCATGAATGTCCGCACCGACACCATGGTCATCACGAGGCGCCTCCTCCACCTCAACAAAATTTGGAGCGTCAAGTGATACAAGTTGAGCGACGCCCACCACATCAAGAGGCTCATGACCATGTTCTTCGCCGTGAGGCCAATGTGCCTAACCAACATCACCAACCGAGGAACGAGCTTCCTCTTTGTCATCAACCGCATCAAGAGGCTCCACACCCTCGCCACCATGAGGCCCAAGTGCCTCAACCATGTCAACAACCGCGCCAAGAGCAAGAGCAAGCTCCTCAACAACAATATCAAGAGCAAGCTCCGCAACAAGGACGTGAGAACCAAGTTCCACCTTCCCAACTACAAGATCATCAACAAGGTCACCAAGCTCGTCGCAATGACCGCAACGATGAAGAAACTTTTGGCAAGCTCAAGTTCACAATGCCCAAGTTCACCGGATCCAATGACCCCGAAGAATACCTCTTGTGGGCACTCAAAGTCGACAAGATCTTTTGCATGCACAACTATAGCAACGAGAAGATGGTCGCCATGGCTTCGCTTGAATTTGATGATTACACCAACCTTTGGTGGGAACAAGTTCAAGTTGCTCGTGATGCAAGACAAGAGACGCCAATCACAACTTGGAATGACATGAAGGCTCGTATGAGATCCCGCTTTGTCCCCGCGCACTACACGCATGACCTCTTCAACAACCTTCAAGCGCTTCGTCAAGGTACAAAGACAGTGGAAGAGTACTTCAAGGAAATGGAACTCAACTTAATTCGCGCCAACATTGATGAAGGCATGGAGCAAACAATGGCATGTTTCCTTATTGGCTTGAATCACCCAATCAAGCGCATCGTCGAGTCCCAAACATACAACAACATGGTTGAGCTTGTGCACATCGCAACAAAGGCTGAACGTCAAGTGCAAGAGGATATCAAGTACAACAAGCCCAAGACATACTTCACCTACAAGCAAGCTTCAACCGCTACACCAACAACTGTAAATGGAAGCTCCTCAAGTACCTCCAAGCCTTCCTTCAAGCCCACACTTCCTCAAGGAAAACTGCCCCCAAGTGGCAAGCAAGCAAAGAGTGATACACCTTTCAACGGTGAATGCTACAAGTGTGGAGGTAAAGGACACAAGTCGGCCGAATGTGGGAACAAGAAAGTCTTGTTCATCCATGACAATGGTGATGGAGAGTACTTGAGGGAAGATGAGTTTGATGCCCGTGTCAAGGAAGAAATGGCAAGGCAACGAGTGGAAGATGATCAAGAACTCCTCATGTGTGAACATCACGCAAGTCCATCGCTTGTCGTCACAAGGATCTTGACCACTCAAGCATAAGAGCATTAAGACCAACGCTCCAATATCTTCCAAACACGAGCCGGCAGCAATGGCAAATCTATCAAGGTGATCATTGACAGAGGGAGTTGCCACAACCATGCGAGCACCGAGTTGTGTGAAAAGCTCAACCTCACCCTCCACCCACACAAGCACCCCTACCACGTGCAATGGCTAAGTGACCAAGGGTCCGTGAAGATCAAGCATACTGTATCGGTCTCCTTCGCCGTTGGTCCTTACAAAGATACGGTGGAGTGTGATGTGGTTCCTATGACAGTTTGCCTCATGCTTCTTGGTCGACCATGGCAATATGACAAGGCTGCTCAACATGATGGTCGCACCAATGTATACACCTTCAAATGGCTCAACAAAACATGTGTTTTGCAACCGATGACTCCTAGCCAAATAATTGCGGACAATGCAAAGGCTTTAGCGAGGGCGCAAAGCACAACACCTACTTGTGAGAAGAGCGGTGAGAGAGAGAACCACCTCATAGTGAGTGAGAGCCACAAGCCAAACTCGAGTGGAAAAACTAAGAGTGTTCTCCTTGCCACCAAAAGTGAGATGAGAGATGTTCGGAACAACCCATCCATCTTGCACTATGTCCTCCTTTGCAAGGGCCTAGCACAAGGAACTAACGAATTAACCAACGTTCCTCCATCTTTGATGAATGTTTTGCAGGAATCAAGGATGTGTTCCCCAAAGAGCTTCCACATGGACTACCTCCTCTTCGCAGAATAGAACATCACATTGACCTCATCCCCGGTGCACCACTTCCCAACCGCGCCGCTTACTGCACGAACCCGGAGGAGACGAAGGAGATCGAACGTCAAATCAACCAACTCGTCTCCAAAGGTTTGATCCAAGTTAGCACTAGTCCAAGTGATGTACCCGTGATTCTTGTTCCAAAGACGGATGATACGTTACGGTTATGCATGGACTGCCGTCCAATCAATGCTATCACCATGCGTTATCGACATCCCATACCACGTCTCGATGACATGCTTGATGAGTTGTGTGGAGGCACTATTTTTTTGAAAATTGATCTTCGTATTGTTACCATCAAATACGCATGGCTGAAGGTGATGAGTGGAAAACCACCTTCAAGACCAAACTTGGTCTCTATGAATGGTTGGTTATGCACTTTGGTTTATCTAATGACCCATCCACCTTCATGCGTCTCATGAATCATATTTTGCGGTCTCTCATTGGAAAAGTGTTGTTGTCTATTTCGATGATATTCTTGTTTATAGAAAATCACTTGAGGACCATATAACACATGTCAAGGAAGTTTTTCAAATCCGTAGACATGAAAAGCTTTATGCTAATCTTCCCAAGTGCACCTTTGCTAAAGACAAGTTGATTTTTCTTGGATTTGTCGTTTCTTCGAAAGGAATTGAAGTTGATATTTCCAAGGTCAAGGACATACGAGATTGGCCCATCCCAACAAATGTAAGTGAACTCTGAATTTTTCATGGGTTGGCCAGTTTCTATCGTCGCTTTGTGAAAGACTTTTCCACTATTGCTTGTCCTCTCAACGAGTTGACGAAAAATAATATCACCTTCATGTGGGGCAAAGCATAACAAAAAGCTTTTTACGAACTTAAAAAGAGGCTCACCGAAGCACCTCTCCTTGCGTTACCGGATTTCACAAAAACTTTCGAGATAGAGTGTGATGCTAGTGGTATTGGCATTGGAGGAGTCCTTATGCAAAACGGACGTCCTATAGCCTACCGTAGCGAGAAACTTGATGGTGCTCGCCTTAACTATCCCATTTATGACAAAGAGATTTTTGCCTTAGTTCGTGTCCTTCAAGTTTGGCAACACTACCTTTGGCCCAAGGAATTTATCATACATTTCGACCACGAGTCGTTGAAATATCTCAAAGGCCAAGCCAACTTGAGCAAGAGACATGCTAAGTTGGTTGAATTCATGGAGTCTTTTCCGTACATTGTCAAGTATAAGAAGGGCAAAGATAATGTAGTTGTGGACGCATTGTCCCGCAAACATACAAACCTTCTTACAAGACTTGAAATCAATGTGTTGGGTCATGAGGAAGTAAAAGTTTGTATGCTTCCGACCCGTTCTTCGAACCAATTTTCGCAAAGTGCTCCAATGACAAAGGAGTTAATGATTTCTATTTGCATAAGGGATTTCTATTTAAACAAAACAAACTATGCATCCCAAAGTCGTCGCTTCAACTTTTCCTTCTCCAAGAATCTCATGGTGGAGGCCTCATGGGTCACTTTGGCCGTGACAAGACATTGGACATGCTCTCCAATCACTACTTTTGGCCCAAGATGAAGCGTGACGTGGAGCGCTACGTTCAACGATGCATGACATGTGTTCAAGCTAAGTCGCAAGCTAATCCCTATGGTCTTTATATGCCATTGCCTATTCCTCATACACATTGGTCTGACATTAGCATGGATTTCGTGTTAGGATTGCCTAGATCTAAGCATGGTCATGATTCTATATTTGTTGTTGTGGATCGTTTATCCAAAATGGCACACTTCATACCATGCCATAAGACCGACGATGCTTCACATGTTGCAAATCTGTTTTTCAAGGAAATCGCCCATCTTCACGGTGTGCCAAGGACAATCGTCTCCGACCGCGACGTCAAATTCATGAGCTACTTATGGAAGACCCTCATGGCCAAGCTCGGCGTCAAGCTACTCTTCTCATCCGCATCCCATCCCCAAACTGATGGCCGAACTGAAGTTGTCAACCGAAGCCTCAGAACTCTCCTACGTGTGTTGATCAAGAAAAACTTGAAGGATTGGGAGGAATGCATTCCCCATGCCGAGTTCGCCTACAACCGAGCAAAGCACTCAACAACAAAGATGAGTCCATTCATGATCGTCTATGGTTTCGAGCCACTCACCGCGCTCGACATCCTACCACTACCTCTCCATGAGCGCACGAACATGGACGTCGAGAAGCGCGCACAAGCTATGAAGAAGCTTCACGAAGAAACAAGAGCTACTATCGAACAACAAGTCCTTCACCAAGCTTCAAGGTTAAACAAGGACAAGACGGAGATGATATTTGAAGAAGGTGACCTTGTGTGGCTACACCTAAGCAAATACCGCTTCCCCAAGGAACGTGACTCCAAGCTCAAGCCAAGAGGAGATGGTCCTTTCAAGGTCCTCAAAAGAATCAACAACAACGCCTACATCATCGACATACCGACCTCCAAGTACCTTGCAAGCAATACATTCAATGTCAAGGATCTCTCACCCTTCCATGGAGATGTTCAAGATGATATCCATGAAGAGTCGAGGACGACTCTTTTCCAAGGGGGGAGCTGATGCGGCCCGTCCTACGGACGCTCCTACATCTACACCACTGAGTCCCCCAAGTGGACCCATGACTCGTGCTCGAGCCAAACTCCTACAAGTTAAGGTGAAATCACTCCTCTCCTCGTGCCAATTTGATACCTCCTTGGATGGTGTGCTACTTCATACGACTACTCTGTGCATCATCAGGTACGAACACCCGTCGCGTCGACCCTTGAGCCCAGGAGCTGCACCTGCCCTGAAGCAGACTGACCCGAAGTGTTCGCCCGGATCCAGCCAGAGTGTCTGGCCCAACCGGAATGTCCGGCGCGACTCAGCCGAAGTGTCCAGCCTGCCCCAGCCCGAACCTGGCGTGGACATTCAGAAGGTCAATTCGGACACTTCCTGGACACCACCCGGAGTGTCCGGCCAACCAGACTGTCTGGTCATTCCGACCCGGACTGTCCGGCCCAAGTGATGGGCCTATGAGCCTAGCTGGGCCCTATGGCCCATGTACCCCTCTACTTCGCCCAGAACTCTACTTTAATGCCTGAATTACCCCTGAACTTGTGGTTGGCCTATATATAGTCCCCCACCTCCATTGTAAACCCTAGGCATGATATTGGAATTAGTGGAAACCCCCTTAGTGGATCTATCTAATTCTTGCCTCATGCTCCTTGACGAAGGAGCACCAATATCACCAAACCTCGTTGGAGTTTGCATCGTGCCTTCGTGTTATTCAAGGCCTAGGCATCGGTGTCCCTTTGCCTAGACGTCAAGATCTCACCGAGTCTCCCATCTCGCCGTGCCGGTTCGAGAGAGAGTCCTCCGCCCGATGCCGATCCTAGGGATTGCGCCGGACCGGTCATCGCCAGCGTGAGCTATTGGTGTGTATCGTGGTTTTGTGTGTGTGTGTTCTTCGCGTCCTTCATGCGTGTGTTCGTGGTGTTCATCCTCCCCTCCTCTCCCCGCACTCCATCCCTCGATTTGAAAGGGAATCGTGAAAGATCGGGCCACCCTAGAGGTTTGCCCTCAACACCGTGGGTGGCCCGATCTTCACGGATCTCGTGGTAAAATCGATGGGAAAGCGAGGGGAAAGGGAGAAGGTAGCGGAAGCGGACGCACACCTCACGAAGAGCACAATGAACACACGCAAACCTCACATGATACAAGGCCGATTGCTCTCCCCGGTGGCCACCGGTTCGATAGAATCCTCGCAAGGAAAGATCGGTCTACGTGCTCCCTCGATCCCACGCGGAGAGGGAAGAACACCTTGGAGAGGGTCTTGACATCTTGGAAAAGGGACACCGATGCCAAGGCCTTGTACAACGAGGGAGGCGTGATGCAAACTCCAACGAGGTGGTGATGATAGTCGATCCCCTTTGGTAGAAGGGGATGAGGAAAAACTAGAGATTCCACAAAGGGGGTTTTCTTTAGTCTATCATCTATGCCTAAGGGATACATGAGGGGTGGGGGCTCTATTTATAGGCTAGCCACTTACATAGGGGTAGTTTGGGGAATAAATCTAGGGTTGCAACATAATAGAGGGGTACATGGGCTGTGGCCCAAATCTAGTGCGTGTAGGCACCGTGCTGACCGGTAGTACTGGTCCTCGGGTCCGGTAGTACCAGGCCGAGGCGGTAGCGGCTTCAGGGGGGGCGGTAGCTCCAGGCTTCAGCTGTCGTCGAGCTCCAGGTCCGGTAGTACCGGTTGGGCAACCGGTAGTACTGCCTGGGCAATCGGTAGTACCGCTTGGGGGTGGTAGTACCGCAAGCCGATACCGGGGCGTCCAGAGGCGATGGCGTGGGCTTCAGTCATGGCCGGTAGTACCGCTGAGGCTGAGCGGTAGTACCGAGGCACGGTAGGACCGCTGTTGGGAGCGGTAGTACAGCTCGCGTCTGTCTTCTTGGGTGACTTGGGGACGAGCTTGGACTTGGCATTGTAGATGTAGCAGCATCCGTAGGACGGGCTGCATCAAATACCCAACCTAAACATCGTGACCCGATCATGTCACGAAGTTCAAGTTACGATGATTAGAATGGATCCTCGTAGACTATTCCTTAGACCGTGAGGCTATATCAATCACTATCTCTCGAGAGTGCTTAGATAGCATCAAGCATCACTTGGTAACACAATGATTATAAAGGTGTGTTCAGGTACTCGGAGGAACCGTAGAGGCAATATATGTCAAGAGCGTGATATGTATGTCCGCGTGACGGAAAGATACCGATGAGGATATATACAGGGATTATGATGATTCTAACTGCTTGAACTGGAAGGAAATATTGAGTCAAATCAATAATGACTATCAGGTGAATTCATTCCTTGTTGACCATGGTGCTTTCATTTATAAGAACTTTATATTGCCTAAGTCTTTGTGCTATTGTATGATCAGGTACATGGGAGAAGAAGGCGTAGCACGGAGCAAGGAGCTGAAGCATATGGAGCATGGCGTGTTGATCAATGAAGAATGCGTGAGGGAGGAGAGGGAGGAAGCACAAGGACCTACCAAGAAGAAGATGAACACATGAGGATCTGCTTGCGGCAGAAAACAACGTTTTTTCCCTTACGACAGCCATGGCAGGAAACAGGCAGGCCCAAACTCTGCAGCGGAACCACAGCGAACCCAATTTTGGGTCGGTTTGTACCCTAGTTGGGTGGGACCAACTCGGTCACCCCCTTAGCCGCCACACCCCCAAAGTCATAAATAGATGGAGCGCACTAGTTTTAGGGTTTAGACCACGTTAAAATACTTTGGAGATGTTTCTTTCATAGAACCTCTGGAATTACCCTGTGTTCGAATCTACCAACTATAATTGAGTGTGATCTGTTGTTCCATTGGGAATTAGTAGATTGCATACTACCGTTCATGGTGCGGCTACGTGTAAGAGCGTGGTGTTGTGAATATCCTACAAGGTTGAGAGCACATTGCATTGGCATCGAGGATCGGGAGGATTCATAGAAGGGCTAGTTATCTATCATCCACCATCACCATCGACAAGTGCTTGCTGAGATGATATGGGTTGGCCCGATCTTCTCAGCAAGCACTTGTCGATGGTGATGGTGGATGATAGATAACTAGCCTGTAGCTATGAACTCTCCCGCTCGATCCCAGAGGGACAGATGATATGGGGTGTCCCGATCTTCTCAGCAAGCTCTTGTTAATGATATGGTGGATGATAGATAACTAGTGCGTAGCTATGATCTCTCCCGCTCGATCCACGATGCCGGTAATGCATCTCGAACCTTGCAGGATATTCACAGCACCACACTCTTGCGCACGCAGTCGTGACCACGAACGGTAGTATGCAATCTACTAATTCCCAATGGAACAATAGATCACACTCAATTATAGTTGATAGATTCGAACACAGGGTAATTCTAGAGGTTCTATGAAAGAAACAACTCCAAAATATTTTAACGTGGTCTAAACCTAGATAGTAGTGCGCCCCATCTATTTATGAGTCTGGGGGTGCGGCGGCTAAGGGGGTGGCTCAGTTGGTCCCACCCAACTAGGGTACAAACCGATCCAAAATTGGGTTCAGCTCAGGTTTCTGCCGTGGCAGAGTTTGGGCATGTTTCTCTGCCGCGGTAGCTTGCCGTGGTAGAAAAGGACTCTGTTTCTGTGTCGTGGCAGGAAAACGCATCGTTTCTCTGCCGTGGCAGAGATCCTGCCAGGTGTTGATCTTCTTATTTGTAGCTCCTTGTGCTTCCTCCCTCTCCTCCCTCATGCATTCTTTGATGATTTAACATATACTCCATATGCTTTCCCTCCTCTCGCCTGTTACGCCTTCTTCTCCCATGTACCTGATCATACAATAGCATAAAGACTTAGGAAATATAAAGTTCTTATAAATGAAAGCATCATGGTCAACTAGGAATGAATTCACCTGGTAGTCATTATTGATTTGACTCAATATTTCCTTCCAGTTCAAGCACCCAGAATCATCATAATCCTTGTATATATCCTCATCATCCTCCCTTTCTTCATGAAAATCCGTCCTCGGCTTTGGCTAAGCTGAAAGTGGAAGAAACAAAAAGAACAACATGTACGCAAAGTATATGTATATATAACATGTTGTATTATTGTTTTCCATATGAAAAGTATGTCCAATATACATCAAGCAACTTAAATTGCAGGTATAAGTGAAGTACAAAGAATCATGATCATGGTGAAAAACAACTAAATAGATAGTCTTGTTCTTCAATATTAAATTCAGTTTTCTTAAAGAAGATCTATGATCAAATTTGTGGATAAGATCAAACCAATTCAATATGTGTGAAAACCAAATTGATTCATGCCATGCTTCAACTGCACTACTCTGATTATTATGAACATGAACATGTTGTCCAGTATGTAAGATGCAACTCAATTTGCAAATATCAAGGAAGTATAAAGTAGTAACATAACTAGACAAAGACTTTTGGGACAAACACAAAGAATATGAAAACTTTGGTTCTATTCTAGCAAGAGTAGAACAATCCAACATAGGTAAAATTACTTGTGTTGGTTGCAATATATCAACTAGAGCAGAATGTATTTCCATAATATCTCGAACATGAACTATTGTCCCATAGCAAACATTTTGTGACATATTGCATATATGGCTGAAAACAGCTTGTTTCAGTTCAGCGATTCTAGCACAAGTAATGCATTTACGATCCACAATAAAATTTTCATCCATGCTATATTCACCAATTAGATTGAAAGTGAAATAAGGAGAATATGTGCTAGAATTTAGAAATGAAATTTCAGAAATCTTATCCATAGGACAACTCATACTCATAGGTTCATTTAGCATGATGGAATACACAATATCAGTAGGTGGTATTCGAGCAAGTATTTCTTTATGTGTAATCAGTACCACATGATCAAAATTTGAATTTGGTAAACTATCACATGGTGCTGAAACAGTAGTGTAAGGCAAATCACAAGGAGGCTTCAATAAAGGAATAGACTCACAATATGTTGTACATGTTGGCTGAAGCTCCAAATCAGTACCAATATCATCAACAATCTCCTCAGTTGTAGTAGGTACTAAAATATCCTCCACAAGTGAGAATGCACAGTCCAGTGATACAGGTTGTAACATAGATGGCTCCCTTTCTTCAAAAGCAACCTGGATATCACAAGAAACAACACTAGGAGTAGAGATGATTACATTAGTAGAAACCTCATTTGTCTCCTCAACTCTCACTCCTGGTTCTTCTACGACATGATCAACATGTGATTTTATGTTGGTGGTTACAGGTGCACATAGGTTTTGACGCCCAATCTCCTGAAATTGCTTAATACGTGAACGTGCTAACCAAGTGTGCTTATCATTCCAAAAGATAGTAGGATCAGAACACGCACTACCAAATACAACCTGAAATTGATTACACCACTTTGTTCCCAACATGATATGACAAGAGTTAAATGCTCTAGGAATGACAAAACAAGAAATCTCTCTACTAGGGCCATAAATGGTGAGTGGAACAGATGCGATCTTAGTAACAGGTAGTGCATGACCATAAGTTGCTAACATAAATGGTTTTTTAAAGCACTTGTGTATAATTGTAGATTTTCAACAACCTCAACACTAACCAAATTTATGTAAGAACAAGTATCAATGGTAGAAGCAGCTTGTCTACCACTAATTTCTATGATGAAGTGGATCAAAACCCGACGTAGGTACTACTCCTGACTCCTCTTCCCAAAATGTGTTGCTGCAGTAGGATTGTAATGGAAAGGGATAATCATCTGCATCATTTTTCTGCATCACATAAACACTACTAGAATACATGATTAGTAGGTTAGTGCAATAATCAAAATATGTTTGGTGGAACACTCACAACTCACTCTTAACTGACAAGAAAGCAGATCTTACCGTTCCAAAGTGAATAGAGATGCTTTACCAAACATCATCAAAGACTTATGCACTGATGTGATGAAGTGAATATCGAAGGTATAGAGAACGGTCGCAGGGCACACAGGTTATTTATGGTGGAGCTATAGGTATGGTACCCTATCTACACCGCAAACAAGTCCTAGTGCTGATCGTACAAATACCCAAGAAACACACACATGGAGAAAAACGTGGCAATGCAACTATGAAGGGCGTTGCACTACGCTCGAGAGACACTAGCAAAGCTCAAAGTAAACAAGCACAAGATTGCTCAATCTACCGGTCAAAGATATCACTAGGCCTCTTGCTCAAATTCTCTTTTCCTTTTTCTTTTTCTTTTGTATAACTTCTTTCTCTTTTTCCTTTTCCTTTTGCTATTTTTCTTTTTCTCTTTTTTTTGAATATATATCACACACGGCCAAATTACAAAGCACAACACCAAAATCCTAGGAGCAGCCTATAGGAGTGGAAACTAGTCTCAATGGGCAAGTTCCTACACCTATGTAATAGAATGGCTGTGGCTAAGGTTGAAGGAAAAGTGCAAATTCACACTTTGTAAAATTTCCTGCCGTGGCAGGAAAACAGGGCAAAATCATGTCGTGGCAGAAAATCCTGCCGCGGCAGAAAAACACGTCAAAAACGTGCCATGGCCGTGAATCTGAGTCGTGGAATAACAGGACTCCGCGGTAGAAAACAGGTTGTTTCCGTGCCGCGGCATAGTCGGTAGATTTTTTTTAGTTCCGACTCGGCCAAGAGTAGTAGACTAGGACTCTTACATTAGATCGGATCTGACCTTGTGGTGGCAGAAACAATGGTGGAAATTGACTAGAAAATGACTATAAAAACAGATCTAGATGTAAACTAAAGGATGAACACGACCAACAACTATTACTCGTCTACGATGCAATATAGGCTATGGCAACTCTTTTTGTGGGCCTTTTTCTGTATAGGACGAAAAACACTCTCTAATCTATGGATGGATTGTGGATAGGCTATGGCAACTCTTTTTGTGGGCCTTTTTCTGTATAGGCTATGGCAGCTCTGATACCAAGATGATATTGCTCACCGAGTAAACCTAGCGCTCTGATACCAAGATGCTATTGCTCACCAAGTAACACAACGCTCTGATACCAAGATGATACGTATTGTTTGCCCGATCTTTCACGATGCACCTCCTCATCCAATGGATCTAATAGATCTCCCAATCACGTGAGAGGAACACGTAACCTGGAGATTGGGGAACGCCAATCCTGCGAGCAACTCGACGATGAACGACGAACCTCACGCCGGGATAGACACGCCAATGCTCGCGCCCACACGATTACTCTTGACAATTCAAGAACCCTCGTGTCTTTATTATGGATAACAAGACGAACGTCCGAGACACCTTCACACACGTCGATCCCAGAGGGACGGTGATAATATTAACTTTAAGTTCTACATTATTTTGAATAAACTCAAAGCTCCCTCATCAGATACTCAAGGGCCCACTCGGAGAAGTTATATCCAATAGTTGCACAGTGTGTGATTTGATCATAGGGATATCGCTTGTCGGAACGAGTCAAGTAGCATTGTTCAGTAACGAGATTGAACACAACATGGTGATGTCATTGATCAGATCTCAGGCAATGCAAGTATCGAGAGACAAAAGGAATAAGACACGACTGTCCCGGTTCAAACGACGAAAGATCTTTGTGGAATGCACAGGGGTCACATGGCCATCCAGGTCCCTCTATCAATCATTGGTTCAGGAGTGTCTCGACCATGTCTGGAGTATTCCTGAACCGTGGGGTATCACACTTAAGGGCTTGATGATGCTTAGAGAGTGTTTACAGGATTGGTAGAATCACCGAAGAAGAGTAGAGAGAAAACCGGAAGGGTTTTGGTAAGTCCAGAGGATGTCCGGAGTGGAGATGGAAGGTGTTCCATAACCACAGAGATTGAATAATATGTGAATGAATGTTAAATATTGATTTAATCATTTATTCATAATTATTTAATAAAATAGAAAATCAATTTAAAGGTCAAAAGGCTTAATGGGCCAATTCCGGAGGGAGAAGGGCCCATGAGGGAAAGGAAAGAGGAGAGAAGGGGCTAGGGGGTGACCGGCTGGGCCAAGCCCACCCACGCGGGGCCCACTAGGGCTGGCTGGTGGCGCCCCCCTCTCCCTCTCCTTTAGTCCCACCCCGGGACTTTGAGGGAGGTAGTACCTCCCCTCCCCTATATATAGTGGGGGTATTTAGCCAGATAAATACACACAATATTCAATAAAGGTTTCCTCACTTTTGGGGAGACCTCCAATTGATATTTTCTCTCTCTCTCTCTCTCCCGTGACGATGGTCCTAAGTTCGGACTACACGAACGAGAGACATCTTCACCGCGGAGCGCCATCGCGCTGCGGGATTCGGATTCAGGAGCTCTACTTCCGCAACTGCTGCTGGATCGGGGAAGTGGGAGTCATCGTCAGGCACCGGATGCATGTAACTCCCCGCGAGGTGTCACACTTGAGGCACTCAAGTCGTTGGAGCCACAGGAGTGCAATTACTTCATCACGACCTTGATGTCAGCTTCAGCTCGTCTACATCAACCACGCTCTCCTGAGCGTTGACAATGCTTTTTGGTCTTCAAGGGTAAGTTTGCAAAAAGCTCCTCCCGTTACTGCATTACTAATAGATAGGTCTTGGAAGCATCAGGGGTTCAGGGGCGTAGGGTAAAATTTTATTGTTGTCATACACGAACCCCTACACTTTTTGCGTCCTATGAAAGCATAAATTTGGATTTCCTATCCAACTTCATGCTTGGGGGCTAGAGGATATGATATAAAATAAAGTAAAAAGAGGGAGTCGAATTCCGACTTACATAATGTTCATGGGTTAACTTGCTTAGACTCATGTTCACCTCAGAAGAAACCTTCTTGGTGAGAGTCAGCAGGATCACTGGTGGTGGCAGAGCCACACCGGCCTTCAACTTTTTGTCATGAAGATGAACTTGGTCAGGAAGCTCAGAGAACTTTATATCCTTAGCTTCTTGGGCCTCTTCTTCAGCAGTGATGTTACGGCTCTCCAAGCATTGTTGAGCCAGCTTCCGGAATTCCTCTGCAGTTTTTTGAGTAATGCCAAGCTTGGCAAGATTCGAATTACTAAGCAGGTTATCCATGAAAACCTCCGCTGAGGGATCATTACCCTTTGAGGATTCACCCTTATCAGTTATTGAGTCACTCATGGTGATTTTATTCTGCGAGCCAAGGTTCATTGGCTCAGAATGCTGAGCCAGATCTTCTGCAACATGAGGAGATGAAGTAATGTCCAATGCGGTAGAAGGCATTAGGGTAGGAGTCAAAGGTGGAGCTACAGGTGAAGTCAAATTTAACTCTTACTAGCGCAGGGGCTTTGATGAGGTTCCCTTCCCCTTGCCCTTGACGAGCTGTTTAGCTCTGGAGAGGTAACAATTTAAGATCGTTACGATTCGGAAAGAACAAGAAATAAAATGAAAGACCTTGTGAGGAAAGTTACCTCTTCACAACAGGCACTTCTTTCATGCCAATGGAGAAAGTCAGAGCTTTGCGCTTACGAGTAAGCGCATCCGGTAGCAGTACAAGTTCTCATTCATCCTGAGATACCTCAGGAGGATATCCCTCAAGAGGAGCAAGTTCCAACTCGGGGAGGTTAGCAAGCTGAAAGAAGAATCACCTTAGTATTGTGAAAAGTTGTAACAAAGTATGGATGAACACATATTCGAGTATAAGAGTAACAGCTGGAAAACTTACTGGTGTCACAGGATCATCAGCCGTATACATATCTAGGGAGATGTCCGGAATCTTCCTCTCGATTTGCTCTTTGATCAACCATTTGATCTGGGACTCGTAGTCCTTTTCCGAATATGACTTTGAGAAGATCCGGAGATAATTCGTCTTGCTCTTGGTGATTGAATGCATAAGCCGATCACCATGGTGATGGAGGGGTTGAATTCGACGCGCTAGCCAATAGTGAATTAAGTCAGATCCTTTTAGACCCTTGTGCTTCATAAGGTACTAAATCCGCCTCTTGGCGAGAAGCAGATCATCGATGAGAGCCAGAGCTTCCGCGTCCCAGGACTCTTAAGGTGTGGTGGTGATACCTTCGATCCGGATTACGATGTAGTATAGCTCTTTTTCCCTACTAGACCTGGTTTATCGAATCCTAGGGAAGCAGAAAGCATAGTGAAGTTACTTTAACGGACCTTCGGGAGTTCTAGAATTCCTTTTGTGTTTTTACCAGACCAAGAGTTTGCATCTTTTGTTGTTGTCGATGATGGAGAGAGAGGGCCTAGGACGTTCAGTTTCACCTGTAGCTGTGCAAAACATCTGATAGGAATAAAAGATAAAAATAAAGTATGCATGTAATTGTTAGAGCAAGATAAATTTATATGTGGGCAGTGCATCCATAATTGCTATTGCCTCCGCAACCGCTTATATCAATAACCTACTAGTCTCATCCATATAAGAAAGAAAACTAATGATATGCATAGTAACGTCATCGTTAATCCCAAATAAATCCCGCACATATAGCCGTACTACCCCGTCTGTCACTGGGGTTCCCAACCTGCAGATTAGTCATTACTCATACTCCCTATACCTGGCTCAATCCTCGGGGTCTTGGGTACCTGACAAGTCCTTAGATTGAGGCAAGAGAGGATACAATAATCATCATATCATACAAACTAATACATGATCCCATCTATGATAACTAACATGCACAAAAGCTACATGGCTAGGCCGAAGCCCTTAGCCCAAGGAGAATTACTCACACCTAGAGATGAGATCAAAGATCATAAACATTGTAGTGGAAATAATGAGATTGATAACAAATATTCTTACAATGTCGCCAACCGAAGAAGAGATCTACTATTACAAGTGGTGGAATATGGCTATGGTGGTGGAGATGGGTTTGGAGATTAGCTCTAAGTCTATTCCTCCGGTGGCTCTTCGGTGTTGTGGATAGAGATCTGGAGGCGGCTGATGATCAGAAATAGCTCTCTTTTCTCGTCGCCCGAGGCCTCTTTATATAGGGGTCCCTACACGAAAGTTGTTCTATTTGACCTAGCGGTGTTGATGGCAACTATACGACCGGAACTATACGACCGAAATTCTATTCCCGCCGTATAGTTGGTCATTAAAGTGTCTGTCTCCACTTCACAACTCCTGGTTTCTTTGGGTTGTTGGAAATATCATATCTTTGACTTTAATGTAGTGATTCCCATCATCAAACATCATTATCTGCACAGGGAAAAATAGAAAGAAAGTATTGCGTACCTCTTTGATCATTAGGCATTAGTGGTAGGATTTAGAGAGATATTTCATCAAAAATATGAATAATATCCAGTTTAAATGTGGATGTAGATGGCTATATTTCAGAGCCATCAACCTCCCCAAGCTTAAACTTGATCATCCTCGAGCAAGAAACCCAAAACCAAAAAGGAAGTTAGCATTTAAACTGAAATAACGAGATGATGATCTTACTCATGATTGGTAGTCTCATGTTTCCTCCACTTTACAAATCTGAAAAACTTCAGCATATATAGAGTAATGGCAAGCATATCATACGGGTTTTATGCATCCTTATAGCGCAGCCAAATTATTGTTAACATGGATGATTCAAATGAGTAATCTTTATTCCATGTCATGTAATCAACACATAGGCTTGCCTTTGAACAATAAAGTATAATGATGTAAAATTGAGAGGGTGAGAGTTGTCATGAAAAGCATATACACTAGAGTATCTCAATTCTCCCACATCAATAAATCAAGACTCTTCAAGCACTACTTTTCTATTCATTGTCCTTCAAGAATTTCAGTTCTTAAGTAATTGAGAGCATGCCAAAGATTTTAATTAGTTTATCGGGCTATGATGGACAATCGTGTCATCACTAAGGTTTTTGTTCCTTTTGTACAACGATTACTCATAACAGCCAGAGGAGTGATTCTATCATGAACACAGCTACCCGGGAGTGCCAAGAATCTTACCCATTATGGCATTGCCGCTACATATGTTTAATCAACTCATAGCCGAAATCTAGGAGATTCCTCCATGAAGATCGTTCGTAGGCTAGAGGAGTTGTTGGAATCCCATGAAGTTTGACACGCATAAAGATGTATAATTCTTATGATTCACAAGTCAAACTTTGTGTTGAGGGAAAACCTCTAGGGTGGCCCGATCTTTCACGAATCCCACTCAAATCGAGGATGGAGTGTAGGGAGAGGAGGGAAGGATGAACACGATGAACTCACACACGAAGAACGCGATGAACACACACACGCAAAACCACGAGACACACCAATATCTCACGCCGGTGGTGACTGGTCCGGCGCAATCCCTAGGATCGGTGTCGGGCGGAGGACTCTCTCTCGAACCGGCACGGCGAGATGGGAGACTCAGTGAGATCTTGACATCTAGGCAAAGGGACTCCAATGCCTAGGCCTTGTACAACGCGGAGGCACGATGCAAACTCCAACGAGGTTTGGGATATTTGGTGCTCCTTTGTCAAAGGAGCATGAGGCAAGAACTAGATAGATCCACAAGGGGTTTCCACTAATTACAAATATCATGCCTACGGTTTATAATAGAGGTGTGGGACTATATATAGGCCAACCACTTAAACAGGGGTAGTTTAGGAATAAGAGACAAGTTCTGGACGGACTAAGGGGTACATGGGCCGAAGGCCCAAAGGCCTTTTACATGCCTGGCGATGCTCGGTCCGGAGACTCCAGTGTGGTGGACCAGACACTCCGGTCTGTGCCGGAGATTCCGGTGGGGTGTCCGGTCCATCTCCGGAGTGGCCATCTGGCTGTCCTGGGGCCTGGTTCAGGGGTCAGACCGGAGGTGGGACAGAGTTTTCGAGGTCTTCAGGCCGGAGACTTTGGTGGACCGGAGACTCCGGTCTGAGTAACTCCAGCGGCTTCTGCTTCACGATCTGCTCCTTGTTCTCCATCCTTGGTGCTTGGTGATGTGTTAGGGCTTCATACCTAATGATGCATAGAGTAGTTGCATGAAGTAGCACACCATCCAAGGATGTATCAAGTTGGCACGAGGAGAGGAGCGAGTTCACCTTAACTTGTAGGAGTTTGCCTCGGGCACGAGTCATGGGTCCACTTGGGGGACTTGTTGGTGTAGATGTAGGAACATCCATAGGATGGGCTGCATCAGCTCCCCCCCTTGGGAAAGAGTTGTCCTCGACTCTTGATACGTTGCTAACGTATCAATAATTTTTGATGTTCCATGCTTGGTTTTATCTACTTTCTTGTGTTTTGTCCACACTTTGGAGTACTTTTCATATGATTTCTTGGACTAACCTATTAACAAGAGTCACAGTGTCAGTTGCCTGTTTTCTGCTGTTTTTGGTTCCAGGAAAGTCAGAAAATGAATATTCTCGGAATTGGACGGGACAAAAGCCAAAGTCAGTTTTTCACCGAGGGACACCTGGAGCCAGAATACAAGACGGAGAGGGGCTGGGGCTCGGCCACACCACCTGGCCATGCAGCCAGGCCTGGCCCGTGCAAGGGGGTGGTCTGGCCGCCCCAGAGACCCCCTCGGCCTCTCCTTCCGCCTATAAGTTGCCTCCAATACAAAAACCCTAAGTACCTGATCAAAATTCCACAAAAGAGTCTGTATCCACCGTCATCTCCATCCCTAGATCGAGAGGGATTTGAAGCTCTTCCCGGCACCCTACCGGAGAGGGGAATTCACCCTGGAGGCCTTCTTCATCATCATGCAAGCCTCTGGTGTGATGCATGAGTATTTCATCTCTGGACTATGGGTCCATGTAGTAGTTAGATGGCTGGTTCTCCTCCTTTGTGCTATCATGTTTAGATCTTGTGAGCTCCGTTCATGATCAAGATCATCTATTTGTAATTCTGCATGTTGTGTTTGCGGGGATCCGATGGATATTGAGATGCTATTTCAGATTGATTATTGATTCTATCATGTCTTTGTTATTTGTGATCTTGCATGCTTTCCGTTGTTAGTAGCTATCTTGGCCAAGTAGATGCTAGCAACTCCAAGAGTTAGTATTTATGCTCGATAGTGGGTTCATGCCTCTAGTAATCTTGGGAAGTGACATAAATCTCTAAGGTACTAGATGTGATGTTGCTACTAGGGAGAAAATAACAATCCTTTGTTCATAGAACAATCGTATTGTTTAATTTACACGCAATTCGTAATGCAATTATCCGTTGCTTGCAACTTAATACTGGAGGGGGTTCGGATGATAACCTGAAGGTGGATTATTAGTCATAGATGCAGTTGGATGGCGGACTATGTATAATGTTGTAATGCCCAATCGAATCTCAAAGGAGTCAAGATGAGTAGTATATGCCTGTATGCTTTCTCGATGTTTGTCAATTTCCCCGTTGTAATTTGTTCACCCAACATGTCATCTATCTTAAGGAGAGCCACCTCTAGTGAACTATGGACCCCGGTCCTTTCTTTTACTATCAATCTACAATCAATTGTTTATTGTTTTGTGTTTACTTTCTGCAAACTATTATTTTCTTCCACTCGATACGTTTAATCCTTTGTTTTTAGCAAAACCGGTGAGATTGACAACCTCATCGCAAGTTGGGGACAGAGTTCTGTTGTTGTGTTGTGCAGGTCTCCACGTTGCTGCTGGCACCGGTGGTGCGCCCTGCCAAAGTTCAGCTAGCTACACCTTTGGGGTGTTTCCTTGCTCCTACTGGATTGATAACCTTGGTTTCATAACTGAGGGAAAACTTACTGCTGTGCTCATCATACCTTCCGGTTCCCCAACGAGCTCGTTAGTACACGAGTCAGCAACTCTTCATGGGTATCATCATAAAAATCTCCATGGTAGGGTGAAAGGTCCTTGACATTGAATGTATTGCTTTCAAGGTACTTGGAGGTCGGTATGTCGATGATGTATGCGTTGTTATTCATTCTTTTGAGGACCTTGAAGGGACCATCTCCTCTTGGCTTTAGCTTGGAGTCGCGTTCCTTGGGGAAGCGGTCTTTGCTTAGGTGTATCCACGCAAGATCACCTTCTTCAAAGATCATCTCCTTCTTGTCCTTGTTTAACCTTGAAGCTTGGCGAAGGACTTGTTGCTCGATAGTAACTCTTGTTTCTTCATGAAGCTTCTTCATAGCTTGTGCGCGCTTCTCAGCGTCCATGTTGGTGCGCTCATGGAGAGGTAGTGGTAGGATGTCGAGCACGGTGAGGGGCTCGAAACCATAGACAATCATGAAGGGGCTCATCTTGGTTGTTGAGTGCTTGGCACGGTTGTAGGAAAACTTGGCGTGTGGAATGCATTCCTCCCAATCCTTGAGGTTTTTCTTGATCAACACACGAAGGAGAGTCCTGAGGCTTCGGTTGACAACTTCGGTTTGGCCATCGGTTTGAGGGTGCGACGCGGATGAAAAGAGGAGCTTGACACCAAGCTTCTCCATGATGGTCTTCCATAAGTAGCTCCTGAATTTGACGTCACGGTCGGAGATGATTGTTCTTGGCACACTGTGAAGACGAACGATTTCCCTGAAAAACAAATTGGCAACATGTGAAGCATCGTCGGTCTTATGGCACGGTATGAAGTGTGCCATTTTGGAAAAGTGATCCACGACAACAAATATAGAATAATGACCATGCTTAGATCTAGGCAATCCTAACACAAAATCCATGCTAATGTTGGACCAAGGTGTATGAGGAGTAGGCAATGGCATATAAAGACCATAAGGGTTAGCTTGCGACTTAGCTTGAACACATGTCGTGCACCGCTGAACGTAGCGCTCCACGTCGCGCTTCATCTTGGGCCAAAAGTTGTGAGTTGAGAGCATGTCCAATGTCTTGTCACAGCCAAAGTGACCCATAAGGCCTCCACCATGAGATTCTTGGAGAAGCAAAAGTTGGAGCAACGATTTCGGAATGCAAAGCTTGTTTTGTTTAAATAGAAAGCCCTTATGCAAATAGAAATCATCAACTCCTTTGTCGATGGATCACTTTGCGAAAATTGGTTCAAAGAACGTGTCAAAAACATACAAAGATTTTATTTCCTCAAGACCCAACATGTTTATTTCAAGTCTTGTAAGAAGGTTTGTGTGCTTGCGAGACAAAGCATCCACAACTACATTATCTTTGCCCTTCTTATACTTGACAATGTACGGAAAAGACTCCATAAACTCAACCCACTTAGCGTGTCTCTTACTCAAGTTGGCTTGGCCTTTGAGATATTTCAACGACTCATGGTCGGAATGTATGATAAATTCCTTGGGCCATAGGTAGTGTTGCCAAACTTGAAGAACACGAACTAAGGCAAAAAGCTCTTTCTCATAAATCGGGAAATTAAGGCGAGCATCATCAAGTTTATCACTATGGTAGGCTATAGGACGTCCGTTTTGCATAAGGACTCCTCCAATGCTAATATCACTAGCATCACACTCTTTCTCAAAAGTTTTAGTGAAATCCGGTAACGCAAGAAGAGGTGCTTCGGTGAGCCTCTTTTTAAGTTCATCAAAAGCTTTTTGTTGAGCTTTGGCCCACATGAAGGTGACATTCTTTTTCGTCAACTCGTTGAGAGGACACGCAATGGTCTAAAAGTCTTTCACAAAGCGACGATAGAAACCGGCCAACCCATGAAAACTTCAGAGTTCACTCACATTTGTTGGAATGGGCCAATATCATATGTCCTTTACCTTAGAAACATCAACTTCAATTCCCTTCGAAGAAACGACAAATCCAAGAAAAATCAACTTGTCTTTAGCAAAAGTACACTTTGGAAGATTAGCATAAAGCTTTTAATGTCAAAGGATTTGCAAAACTTCCTTGACATGTGTTATATGGTCCTCAAGTGATTTGCTATAAACAAGAATATCATCGAAATAGACAACACCACTTTTTCCAATGAGAGAACGCATGATATGATTCATGAGGCGCATGAAGGTGGATGGGGCATTAGATAAACCAAAGGGCATAACCAACCATTCATAGAAACCTAGTTTGGTCTTGAAGGCAGTTTTCCACTCATCACCTTCAGCCATGCATATTTGATGGTAACCACTACGAAGATCAATTTTCGAAAAATAGTGGCTCCACACAACTCATCAAGTATGTCATCGAGACGTGGTATGGGATGTCGATAACGCACGGTGATAGCATTGATTGGACGACAGTCCATGCATAACCGTAACGTATCATCCGTTTTTGGAACAAGAATCACGGGTACGGCACTTGGGTTAGTGCTAACTTGGATCAAACCTTTGGAGACGAGTTGGTTGATTTGACGTTCAATCTCCTTTGTCTCCTCCGGGTTCGTACGGTAAGCGGTGCGGTTGGGAAGGGGTGCGCCGGGGATGAGGTCAATGCGATGTTCAATGCCGCGAAGAGGAGGTAGTCCATGTGGGAGCTCTTCGGGGAACACATTCTTGAATTCCAGCAAAACATTCATTAAAGATGGAGGAACATTGGTTAATTCATTAGTTCCTTGCGCTAGTCCCTTGAAAAGGAGGACATAGTTCAAGATGGATGGGTTGTTCCGAACATCTCTCATCTCACTTTTGGTGGCAAGGAGAACACTCTTATTTTTTCCACTTGAGTTTGGCATGTGTGATGAGGACATCCCTACAGTTACACCTACCCCAATTGCTAATGATGATGTTCACAATGCAAAAAAGGATCAATCCAATGAGATAAGGATTGGGCCAATCATAAGAGCTCATGCTAAGCTACTAGAAAAATAGGTGAACTTGTTTCTTAATGAACCTGGTGTTTTAATTAATGAGAATTTTATACTACCTAAGTCTTTGAATTATTGCATGATCAGGTACTTAGGAGAAGAAGGCGTAGCACGGAGCGAGGAGCTAATGGAACAAGGCATGTTGATCAATGGAGAATGCGCGAGGGAGGAGAGGGAGGAAGCACAAGGAGCTATCAAGATGGAGATCAACACGAGGAGGGAGATATCTGCTGCGGCAGAGAAAGGCCCCCGTTTCCTGCAGCGGCAGGCTGCCGCTGCACCAAAATAGCGTCCAAGTCTGCCACGGCAGAAACATAAGGACAAACCCTTTTGGGTCGGTTTGTATCTAGTTGGGTGGGACCAACTCGGGTTACCCCTTAGTCCGCTGCCTCCTGAACCCTTAAATAGATGGGGGCGCAATAGTTAGGGTTTTAGACCATGTTAAAATATTTTGGAGTTGTTTCTTTCATAGAACCTCTAAAATTACCCTATGTTCGAATCTACCAACTATAATTGAGTGTGATCTGTTGTTCCATTGGGAATTAGTAGATTGCATACTACCGTTCGTGGTCATGGCTGCGTGCGCAAGAGTGTGGTGTTGTGAATATCCTACAAGGTTCGAGAGCTGTTGCACTGGCATCAGGGATCGAGCGGGAGAGATCATAGCTACGCACTAGTTATCAATCATCCACCATTACCATCGACAAGAGCTTGCTGAGAAGATCGGGCCACCCCATATCATCTTGGTATCAGATTTCCTCGTTGCCTCGGTAAGCAATCCACAATCCATCCAATGATTAGAGAGTGTTTTTTAGTCCTATACAGAAAAGCCCCACAAAAAGAGTTGCCATAGACTAGATTGCATCGTAGACGAGTAATAGTTGCTGGTCGTGTTCATCCTTTAGTTTAGATCTAGATTTGTTCTTTGTAAATTTATCATCTTTCTACTTTTTGTTCTAGCCGAATCCACCATAGTTTCCGCCACCACCAGGTCAGATCCGATCTAATCTAAGCGTCCTAGTCTTTTACACTTGGCCGAGTCGGAATAAAAAAAATTCTATCGACTCTGTCGCGGCACAGAAACTGCTTGTTTCTCTGCCACGAGTCCTGTTCTGCCACGACTCGGATTCGTTGCCGCGACACGTTTTTGAAGGATTTGTTCTGCCACCGCACGTTTTTGGCCAGTTTTTCTGCCACGGCAGGAAATTTTACAAAGTGTGAATTTGCACTTTTTCTTCAACCTTAGCCACAGCCATTCTATTACATAGGTGTAGGAACTTGCCCATTGAGACTAGTTTCCGCTCCTACAGGCTGCTCTTAGGATTTTGGTGTTGTACTTTGTAATCTGGCCATGTGTGATCTATACATATAAAAAAAAGAGAAAAAGCAATATAGCAAAAGAAAAAGCAAAAAGAGCTATACAAAAGAAAAAATAAAAATAGTGCAAAAGAGAATTTGAGCAAGAGGCCTAGTGATATCTTTGTGCACCGGTAGATTGAGCAATCTTGTGCCTGTTTACTTTGAGCTTTGCTAGTGTCTCTCGAGAGTAGTGCAACACCCTTCATAGTTGCATTGCCACATTTTTCTCCACGTGTGTGTTTCTTGGGTTTTTGTACGAGCACTAGGACTTGTTTGCGGTGTAGATACCATACCTATAGCTCCACCATAAATAACATGTCTGCCCTGCGATCGTTCTCTATACCTTTGATATTCACTTCATCACATCAGTGCACCAGTCTTTGATTTCTTTTGGTAGAGCATCTCTATTCACTTTGGAACGGTAAGATCTCCTTTCTTGTCAGTTGTAAGTGAGTTGTGAGAGTTTCCACCATACTGATTTTGATTTTTGCACTAACCTACTAATCATGTCTTTGAGTGATGATGAAGTTGTGTCACAGAAAACGCAGCTTGAGGAGCTTGTTACTTGGCATGAGTCTGTTGATAGAAATATCACCAACATACAAGATGCTGTGGAGAATAATACTAGAGCAATCAATAATATTTAGACTCAGATGACTGCAATGAATGTCAACTTTGCCACCTTGCAGCATTCAATTGAGGCTATTCAAGTGACACTCCAGTCAGGACCCGCACAACAACATGATGATGTGTTTGAGGACTTTGATGAGGGTAGTGCGGCTGATGCTGGCCCACATTGTGGAAGGGGACGTACCAATCCCCCTGCACCTGCGGCTACCCCTCTTTATGGCCGTGGGTATGCTCCTGTTGGGCATGCTCAGCGTGTTTACAATCCAGTTGATGATAGTTTGGGCAAGCCCAAATTCTCAATTCCTTCTTTCAATGGTTCGCTTGATCCTGAGGATTATATTACTTGGGAGTTGAAGATTGAGAAGCTCTAGCGTTTGTTTGATTACCCAGAAGACAAGAAGGTGAAGCTTGCAGCATCAGAGTTTGATGGTTATGCTTTGCGTTGGTGGGATGCTATTGTGCAGAATAGACGAAACAACAATGAACTTCCTATGAGGGATTGGCGTGAGATGAAGGCCATTATGGCGGATCGTTTTGTTCCCTCCAATTATTTGCGCTCCGTGTTTGACAAGCTGACACAGTTGAGGCAAGGCACAATGACAATTGATGAGTACTACATGGAGATGGAGATGCTTATGAAGCGTGCTAATGTTCGTGAATCACGAGAGATGACAATGCATCTTTTCCTCAACAATTTGAAGCTTCAAATCAAGAGCATTGTACATTATCTCAAGTATGAGACAATGAATGAGCTGCTGCACCATGCTAGAGAGGCCGGATCCTAGTTGGCTGAAGAGGCGAAGTCATGTGCTCGTTTTCCATCTTCCAGCAAATTTCGGCCAGATCGACAACTCCTAGTGTACCGCCACCTGCTTCTAGTCCTCCTACACCGTCGGCCAACCACCAAGTACTTCGTTTGGTTCCAATGCTCGGAAGCTCGCTACTCCTGCTGCTAGCTCGGGTTCCAACATGTCTACTGCGCGTACTCGCGATGTGGTGTGCCATACTTGTGGAGGTAGAGGACACTACAAGAAGGATTGTCCAAACAGCAAGGTTATGTTTGTCAATGAACAAGGTGAAGTAGAGAGTGGAGATGAAGCTTCTGACGATGACAATGATGATGTTGAGGAGGGTGCCGATGCTTATCCTGAGCGTGCCCCAACTATTGTTGTCTCTTCACGAATACTTAGTGTGCAACCGGTTGAGGAATCCCAGCGTTGCAACTTGTTCCAAACAAAAGCTCTAGTTGGACCTAACAAAGCTTGCAAGGTCATTATTGATGGAGGTAGCTGTAGAAATCTTGCAAGTAAGGAATTATGTGCCAAGTTAAATTTGACATATTTGCCTCATCCGAAGCCATACTACATACAATGGTTGAGCAACAATGGTGAGATGAAGGTAAATCATATGGTACGTGTGAATTTTCAAATCGGGCCATAAAAAGATTCTATTGACTTTTATATGGTTCCTATGAATGTTTGTCATATTTTATTGGGTCGGCCTTGGCTTTATGATCGCCATGTGCAACACAATGGCCGAGCCAATACATATCACTTGGAACTCAAAGGAAAGAAGATTACTATGTAGCCAATGACACCACAAGAAATTGTGAATGATTCTCGCTAGAAGATAGAGGTGAATTTGAAGGAAGATCCTATAGCTCGGCGTGATTGTGTGACAGCTGTTCCTGATGTAATCGAGCCTAAACTGAGTGATATAACGAAAAGTGAGAGAGTGCCTGGTCTATTGATATTAGCCACCAAGGAAGCTATGAGAGAATTTCGTGAGGATCCTACAACCATGCCACTTGTGCTCACGTATAAGGGCGAGGTATTGGTTTCTAACGACATGACCCCTGTTTCTCTTGGTGTCTCTTCTATTTTGCAGGATTTTGGGGATGTGTTTCCAAAATATGTACCCGCGGGCTTGCCTCCATTGTGTGGTATAGAACACCAAGTGGACTTGATTCTTGGCGCCACACTTCCCAACCGTGCATCATACAGGACCAATACCAAAGAAACTAAGGAGATACAAAAGCAAGTACAAGCGTTGCTGGATAAAGGGTACATTCGTCTTTCTCTTAGCCCTTGTGCTGTTCCTATTATTTTAGTGCCTAAGAAAGATGGTACATGGCGCATGTGTGTAGATTGTAGAGTGATTAATAACATCACTATTCGATATCGTCATCCTATTCCACGCTTAGAGGATATGCTACATGAATTGAGTGGTGCTGTTGTTTTCTCTAAAATTAACTTGCGTAGTGGTTTCATCAAATTAGCATGAAAGAAGGAGATGAGTGGAAAACTGCTTTCAAAACAAAATTTAGCTTGTATGAGTGGTTGTTCATGCTGTTTGGTCTTACTAATGCACCTAGTACATTCATGCGATTGATGAATCATGTTTTGAGAGATTTTATTGGTCGTTTTGTGGTTGTTTACTTTGATGATATACTTATATACAGCCACACCAAAACTGAACATTGCAATCATATTCGACAAGTTTGGCAAGTGTTGCGTGATAATAAATTGTATGCTAATCTTGGGAATTGCACATTTGCAAAAGATAAGGTCATATTCCTAAGATTTGTTGTATCTAAGCATGGGGTAGAGGTAGATCAATCTAAAATTGAATCAATTCAGAATTGGCCTACTCCCATGAATGTAAGTCAAGTGTGTAGTTTCCACGGCTTAGCTGGTTTCTATAGGCGCTTTGTGAAAGATTTTAGCACCATTGCTGCACCTTTGAATGATTTGACAAAGAAAGGTGTTCCTTTTGTATGGGGCGTGGCCCAAGACATTGCATTTGATACATTGAAACATTTGCTTACTTCTGCACCATTACTTGCATTACCTTATTTTTCGAAGCAATTTTAAGTTGAATGTGATGCTAGTGGTATAGGCATTGGCGGCGTTTTGATGCAAGAGTGTCGGCCTATAGCTTATTTTTCTGAGAAATTGACTGGTGCTCGTTTGAATTATTCTATCTATGATAAAGAATTGTATGCACTTGTTAGAGTACTTGAGGTTTGGCAACATTATTTGTGGCCAAAGGAATTCATCATACATTGTGATCATGAGGCATTGAAATACTTGAAAGCTCAATCAAACTTTCATAGAAGATTAGCTAGATGGGTTGAGTTCATTGAGTCTTTTCCTTACATAATTAATTATAAGAAGGGAAAAGAGAATGTTGTTGTTGATGCTCTATCTAGAAAGAACATGCTATTAACCAATCTTGATGTTAACATTCCTGGATTAGAAGCTATTTGTGCACTTTATGCAACTGACCATGATTTTGCTGTACCATATCGTTTGTGTGCTCTTAGAAACGCATGGGATAAGTATCATATACATGATGGATATTGATACATTGCAAATGTATCTATAATTTTTGATGTTCCATGCTTGGTTTTATCTACTTTCTTATGTTTTGTCCACACTTTGGAGTAATTTTCATATGATTTCTTGGACTAACCTATTAACAAGAGCCACAGTGCCAACTGCCTGTTTTCTGTTGTTTTTGGTTCCAGGAAAGTTAGAAAATGAATATTCTTAGAATTGGACGGGACAAAAGCCAAAGTTATTATTTTACCGAGGGACACCTGGAGTCAGAATACGAGACGGAGAGGGGCTGGGGCCCGGCCACACCACCTGGCTGCGCGGCCAGGCCTGACCCATGCCAGGGGTGGGCCGGCCCGTTAGCGTTTCCCGCGCGACCCAGTTAGTTTGAAGTAGGATTTTTCCTTTTAGTTTAAACTTAGTTCTGTCCCTTAGTTCAAAATTCAATTCAGAGAGATTTACAAATCCAAATGAAGTGATTCTAATTTTGTTAGAAAGCTACTGAAAAGATCTATCCAAGACCGTTGGATTTAATTCATTTAGAGTTATAGATCTCTCCTAGTAAAAATAATAAAACAGAAGCATTTGTACCTTGCAACATTTTTATAAAATCAACCAAGTTAGCTTTTGAGTTGATTCCAACTATCAAAAATCACATTTCATCATACCTATCTGAATATGTAATAATATTAGGATTTACATGCAATGACTTTGGACTAGTACCAAAATAATGCTACATAGGCATTTCTAGTCACTTTAAATCATTAAATAATAAACTTAAACCAAAGTAATTATGATCCAACCCTTAAATCACATTCCCACATGTTAGAATATGTGGTGATGACATGTGTCCACATGATCCCATATTTTAAGTGGTGAATATTAAATCTTAGTTATTTTTTCAATGAGTAGAAATTACTTTTCTAAAATAAAAAGGAGGAAACTATGGAATAAAACTTGTGATGCTTGTGATCATAATAAATCATCAATTGTGTGCCTTAGAGTACTAATTATACTAGTTAAGTATTGTTTGGTGATTGTGTACTTCGTATGTATTTATAGAAGATAGTACCGACCAAGTCTACGAGGAGGAGGAGTTCTACTAAGAAGAAGAAGAAGAAAACTTCAACCACTGCACCAACCAAGGCAAGCTATTGTTAGCAAGCTAGAATTAAGCTAGATGAATGAGCAAAGATGCTTTAGGCATGCTTTGGTCACACCACTTTGACTATTACTACCCCAAGTATTACCTTACAAGCTTTACTTCCTTTACTTTACACAAAGCCCCTTACTTGTTTTGAAGGTAGCATAAAGAGTATAAAACTTGACCTATTTAGATAAGCTTTAGATGTCATTCTATGGCATGAGTTTGAATCCATCATCTTTCCACCTTAGTGAACACTCTTAACTTAGTAGTTTAGAGTAGATCAAAACTTGAGTCACTTTAGATGGGAACAATTGGTGAAAATGAATTATGAAAACCTTGGAATGATGAGTCATTCTATTGAGATGTTTTGACATGTGTTGAGAAACACAAATGGTTTATGATGATGAAAATGTTGAGGCATGAGCCTTAGACCTTTTATAAAACTGATGGTTGGATTCGGATGCGATACCATTCCAAATTTACCGTACAACCACACTACCTGAATTGGGTAAGGCTTAGCCAGAAGTTTATATGCATTAGTATTAGTTCCCTCGCGGGAGAGGTTTGAGCTGAGGCTACCTCTCAATGTTGTCCACCTATGTAGTGCCCAAGATGACAGATGGTCATGGTTGGGAGGCCATGCTCATAGGAGAGGTGCTTATACTAGGGTGTGTAAAGGGAAGGTTATGTTTGATTATTTGCATACTAAGTATGATGATTCAGGGTTATCCCTGACAGATGTATCGAATCTTGTGGTGAAAGTGTACCACCTCTGCAGAGTGTCAAACTATTCGAATAGCCGCGTCCGCGGTTATGGACAGTTGGAATGGCCATACTGTTTCATTGTCAGATGTTTTCAAAGCAACTTATGAAATGAATGATGAATCTTGACTTGACCACAACAGGGTTGTGTTTATGACAATAGCTTCCCAACTTAAGTGATTCTAGAACTTTATTTTATCTTTCTTTGCTTTAGAACTCAGCCTAGGTTTCAAACTTAACTTTATAGTTAAACTTAGATTTAGCACTTTAACTTAGCACTATACTACTTGTTAGTGGTAGTTTGCGAGTACTTAAAGAATACTCATGGCTTTTGTCCCTGGCTATTCTCATGGCCAGACTATGAAGGAGACTATCAAGATGATGGCCAGCAGGACGGCTATGATAACTAGGACTATCTGTCTTCATCAGCATTACCTGTGCCCCTGAAGATGGACCTCACCGCTACGCTTATCTTTTATTTTCGCTGCTTGTTGTATTAAGACTGGATCATGAGATCCTTATTTGTGTAAGACCTTATGTATGGTTTGTCATGGATGATGTACTGTGATATCCAATCCGTTATGTCTCGCAAAAATGGTAATCCTGGGATTGCGAGGTATGGCATAACGGGCATCTGGGATTAAAAATCCGGGTGTTGACAAGTTGGTATCAGAGCCATCCTGACCATAGGAGACCCTAGTTAGAATGGACGTCCGAACAAAAACTTAGTTTCAAAACCAAAGTGAGTATTTACGAAAAGCTATCTCCTCTCTTATCCTTGGGAATTCATTCTTTCTCAAAAATTCATGTCCCTCAAATTCTTACATTACCTACTTAAAATTTGACACACTTGATCACTTCACTAATTTCCTCATCCTTAATTCTTGTAGATGGAGACTCAGTTCAACAAGTTTTACCAGTCGGGAAACAGAGGTCAGCTGATCTTCGAGAGGGATCTGGATTCACTGTCAGAGTTATTGGGACGCCCACATCCGGAGTTTCTTGGAGCTCAACTTCCATGAGCCTATAACTACCTTGGTGAATTACGCTCCTAGTTTCAAGCCTGGATGAACAGAAATGGTTGGAATAGTACGGTGGGGCCCAAATGCCGCTCACAGGTAGACCTTTCGGCCGTCCCAACCATTTCCAAACATCGGGACAAGAACGGGCGGCGTAATCGGCAGGCGAAGGGATCAACTACATACACAAATGAGTATGTATGCAAGCCACCATACAATAGTACATCAGAGCCATTCCATCTAAAAAGAAAGGAAATATAGCAACGCCATACGGCAAGATCCAAATATCCTAGATAGATATAATAGTTTAGGATATCTCCTCATACATCAAACATCAGAGTATCAAGCGGAAGCGGAAGGCAAAATCTGAGTACGGATAAGAAGCAAATCGGCATAAGATGCCCCATAAATAAGCACATCCCGCCCACAGATCTCACGGATCCCCGTTCCCGGAATCTCTACACCGAATGATCATTGCCCACATCGTCCGTCTCTTCCACCCAGTATCCATCTTGTGAGGGTACCTGTTCATCTGAATCAAACAATTTATCGTGTGAGACCCTAGGGGTACTCAGCAAGTCTTTATGCCTCTAAAGGGGACACAACCTGGGGTGACGCAATTGCAGCAAAAGATAAATCCTAACAATTCTATAGATACTCGCTAACCATCCGCCTAATCATAGATAGACGGATGTCCGTGAATTAAGAACAACAGTTATAACAATAATAACGGTAATATCCACAGATCCATCCTCCTCCTCGCTTACCGACGAGGAAGCGGACGAACAACCCCCCATCCGTTGGCAGTTTTATTAAACATTCCATGAGTGTTGTACTATTTACTAGTCAGGTACCTAGTCTAGTCAAATTAAAAGCGGTACTTTAGTTATTCTTGTCTATGATCGAGAAACTGTGCTCCAAGTCGTCCATAATCGCGGACACGGCTTTCAGAAAGTTTTACCCTGCAGGGGTGCACAAATAGCAACACACACTCGATAAGCCTCGGAAAAACCAAATCAAAACCCAACGAGGCAGTCACGACAAAGCGATCACAGGATTCAGAAATATTTTAGGGGGCCACCCCATTAAGCTACCCGAGACGAAGTTGGCCGACTCCGAGACGGACTCAAGGTTTGCGCCAATGGCTGTGAACGACTGGGAACCCTAAAATGTGACTGGGCTTGTCGACACCGCGAAAACACTCCGCTTTCCTAACAAAGACAAAGGTGCAAGACCTCGCACAATTTAAATAAAGCAAGAAAGCATGGCATAAGTACAGGATAGTAAATAAAACCTCAAACTAGTTTGTGGCCCCAAGAAATAAGAATGAATCAAGCTCGCTAAGGGGGTTCATAAGCCTCCGGATGTGGATAGCGCGAATATTCAAGGAACAGGAATCAAGTACTCGGGGTCCTACGGGACACAAGGGAGCCTGAAAAACCAAATAGCGAATATGGCTCTCCGATGCCACTTTCATTAGTTATCCCATTACTACTCAGGTTAAGTTGTTTAGGTACCTCGTTATCCATCAGACACTCACATACCCTACACATGCTGTTCTACGACTCGCATGGCTCAAACAACTCCTGTGGTAATGGCTCATGGGATGGAGGAACAAGCTTCGGTGGGGTTTAAAAGTAAAGGCTATGCAATACATGGGATTCAATTTAATGCAATCGCGACTCAATGATGCAAGAATAAGAAAGAGGCAATAGGTACTATATGTATGCAAGCATGTGGTAGTGCTTGCCTGGCAGCTCAGTTGAAGCAATGGATGGAGCTGGGTAGTGCTCCTGGTTCTCTTGATATATCCCCTGCTCAGCGTCTATTCGAAGAAGAACCAAACAAACAAGGACCAGCATAAATAAGGTGCGCAAGCATATGAATAAATGCGACAAGCAAACAATTCATGCCATGATGAATGATGCACAATTTGCATGGCAATAAGGTAGCATGGCATGGGTGAGTGTGGAATACAAGAATGAATCATTTTATTGAGTTTTGGCCCCATTTTATACTCAATTAAGTTGCTGTCCACAATAGATTTATATGATGCATGCTTCAAAACAAACCATGGAATGCATAAACAGAAAGGTCTCGTCGAGCTAATCATTTTAGACATATTATTTGTTAAATTTGGAGTTATAAAACAAAAGTTATTAATTTATTAAAGAAAAGGGGCATTTATTGTAATTTAAATAAACTTGGAATTTTAAATGTTCAAAATATATTCTGAAGTCCATATTTGAATTCCTCACATTTTTCTGATTTGAAAACATACATTATTTGTATTATTTGGATTTATATTTCAAAAGATAATTAAAAACAGATTTAGTTTTGAATTTGAATTCATTTGAAATAAGTTTGAATTAAAACAGATTACAGAAAAACTTTTTATACCTGCATGCACCTGCATACGACCGACGGGTGGGCCAACGCTGACTGGATGCCACAGCAGAAAGGATTTTTATACATGCTAATCTAGCTCAAGCGAATGACAGGTGGGCCATCGACCACGCGGGTCCACGCGGCAGAGGCGAACGGGGCAGGAGCTGACAGGTGGGGTTGGTCTGGAGCGCGGGTTAAGGGCGTAATACCGCGGGGGTGTTTTAGCAAAACAAACAGAGAGGCAGACAGGTGGGCCAGGCTGGACGGCGGGTTGATGCAACAAAAAGTGCAGAGGGTATCAGCAAAAACAGCGTGCAGATCTTGTTTTTCCTCTGAATCTGTCTGTCGACAGATCGGTGCGCAGCAGCGGCAGGCGCGGCGCGCGGGCTCGATCCTGGGACCTAGCATGCGCGCGCGGAGGCGGCTACCGTTGCGGTGGCTCGGGCTAGGTGGCAGGGAAGCGGACAGGGCCTAGATGGGGCTTACGCGATGCCACGGCGAGGAGAACGAACGCGACGCCGGCGCACAGAGGCCGTTCGTCGGATCGTCCGGTGCGACCAGGGCAAGGCTGCGACGACGAGGATGTCTGGGGGGTTGAGTAGCTCACCGAGAGTGCGTCGGTGTAGGTGGATCGGCTTGGGGCGCTGGCGATCGACGAGGAAGCAGACGGACCGAGGATTTAGGGTTCCGGCGAGACGCGACGGCGATCTCCGGCTCTGGCCTTTCTCCTCCGCCTCTGCGTGTACGGGTCGATGCAGGGGACTGGCCTTGGTCTTCCAGGCCTCCTCGACGGCGCACTTGACGGCTGGATCGGCTGGACGCGGTGGAGGCCGAGGGTGCAGACGATGGTGTAGACGGTGGCGATGGAGCAGAGAGGGGAGAGGGCAGGGCGCCGCTGGGTGGATCTGGGGGTAGCTGGGAGAGGCAGAGAGGGTGGATAGGGACGGAGAGGAGAGGAGGTACCGTGGGGGGAGTGGTTGGAGATAAAGGTGGCTTCGGCCACCTTTTCCCTCCTTCCTCCTCACGTGCTCGGCAGGGCAGGACCAGGGCAGGGAGCTGGCATGTGGGACCAGGGTGAGGCCAAGGAGGCAGGGGCAGGCTCGGGTGGTGGGGTCCTCAGGCAGAGAGAGAAAAGAGAGGGAGGGAGGAGCTCGGGTTGGGGTGGTGGTAGCCTCGGGCTAGGGTTGGAGCTAGGGTAGGAAGGAGAGGGGGTATGGCTCGGGTAGGGTTTGTCTTAGATGGGGTAGCTAGGTGGCATGGTGGGGCCAGCTAGATAGAGAGAAAGAGGGGAAGCCAAGCGAAAGGGAGAGGTGAACTAGGGTTAGCTAGAGGGGGTTCTCGGGTTAGGGCTTAAGAGAGAGGTGAGATGATCAAGCACATGATCATGGATACACATGATCTAGCACATGGATTTTGGTGTATGGCAAGACCACACAAAAGAAACAAGCAAAAGAGGGTAAGGGAAAAAGGAAGATGATCCACTAAAAATCTAATAAAATCCAAATGACAAGCTAAAGGGGTACTTGCATGGGCCATGCATAATTAATTAATACCATGTTTATCTTTGGGAAAACAAGATTATTCACATGGCATTTTCTTATGCATTCCAAAGTGTGGAGTAAGGCTTAAGCAAAAGAAAAAGAAAGGATGCCCCATGTGGAGTAGTTGGAGATGACCATGTTTGAGTAAAATTGGGATTTGCTAGTGTGTATGTGCCACTAGGCATTTAATAAGCCCAAAAATATCCAAACATGAAAATAACCTCAACACAACACATATGGAAGCTAGCAAAAGGGTTCCACTCACAAGGCATGCAAAGGTGGCCAGGTGGCTCTCATATCTCAATAATGTGAAAACAACATGATGCTAAGATGAGAGCATGTGGAAAAGAATTGGATCCATCCCAACCCACATGAGCTAGAGGTAAAACCCAATAAGTGCCAAGCTCATATTTAGTTGGATGGTGGAATTATAAGGTGGTGAAAGAAAAGGTGGTGGAGTTAATAAAAGATATGCCCCCAACTCAACTTGGGCATTTAACAATATATCAAGAACCAAATACAATATCAAGAGGCAAATACAATGAACAATGCACATGAGATAAGAACCAAATGAAAAGGGTTTTATATGATGCTCAAAATGCAAGGTGGCATGATGACATGAGCATGATATAATGATGATGCAACAATTATATATTTGAAGTAGCCATTATATTACTAGACCAAGTAGCATTACAATTGTTAGACAATTGGGATGCTACAACTCTCCCCCACTAAACAGGAATCTCGCCCCGAGATTCTAGGATGAAGAAGAAGACACAAAGAGGGTAGGATACTTGGCATGGAGCTCATCTTCACGTTCCCAAGTGGCTTCATCAACGGAATGGTGCGAATCGCACCTTGCGTAACTTGATGGACTTGTTGCGAGTCCTTCTTTCTGCGACTTCAAGGATTTTTGTGGGGTGTTCTTGATAAGACAGGTCTTCTTGGAGATTGATAAGCTCATGGTCCACGGTCCTGCCGGGATCCTTGAAGCACTTCTTGAGCTAAGAGATGTGGAAAACATCATGGACTTTGAGTTTTTCCGGGAGCTCAAGAGCATAAGCAACTTCTCCTCTTCTTCCACGAATTTTGAAGGGACCGATGTATCTAGGAGCCAGCTTTCCTTTGATACCAAAGCGGTGCGTGCCTCTCATGGGAGTGACACGAAGGTAAACGAGATCACCAGGGACATACTCCATGTCCGTGTGCTTCCTGTCATAATTGCTCTTCTGGCGACTTTGAGCAATCCTCAGATTTTCAAGAATGATGTGAACCTTCTCCTCCGCTTGAGTCACAATGTCAGGGCCAAACAAAATCCTTTCACCTGCACCCGACCAACCAATCGGAGTTCTGCATTTGCGACCATAGAGAGCCTCAAATGGTGCCATCTTTAGACTTTTCTGGAAGCTATTGTTGTAAGAGAACTCAGCATAAGGAAGACATTCTTCCCACTTCATGCCAAAAGAGATGACGCAAGCACGAAGCATATCCTATGTAATCTGATTGATCCTTTCAACTTGCCCTTGCGACTGAGGGTGGTAAGCTGTGCTGAAGTTCAACTTTGTTCCCAAAGCATTTTGGAAACTCTCCCAGAACTTGGACGTGAAGATGCTTCCACGGTCTGAACTGATCTCAAGCGGAACCCCATACAGAGAGACAATTCTATTGATATAGAGCTCAGCCAACTGAATTGCCGAAATGGTTTCCTTGACGGGGAAGAAGTGAGCCACTTTAGAAAGCCTGTCAATGACAACAAAGATTGCATTGTTGCCCTTCTGCGACCTTGGAAAACCAGTGATGAAGTCCATCTCTACTTTCTCCCATTTCCATTCCGGGGGTTTCAATGGCTGTAGAAGACCGGAAGGTTTCTGATGGACAGCTTTCACTCTGCGGCAGACATCACACTCCGAGACATACTTGGCACAATACCTTTTCAAACCAGGCCACCAATATTGTGTTTTCAAGTCCATGTACATCTTTGTGCTGCCAGGGTGGATAGAAAGAACAGAATCGTGCGCCTCCTTGAGAACTTGCTCTCTCAAACCCGGGTAGTTCGGAACAAACATCCGATGTTCAAAGAAAAGCGTGCCTTGATCATCGACGTGGAAGGACTCATACTTCGGAAGCTGAATCCTGGAGATGATCTTTCTTGTGTGCGGATCACCAAGCTGAGAAGAGCGAACCTTTTCTTCTAAGAGAGGAGTAGCCAGAAGGTTTAGGAGATACCCTTGTTCCACAATTTCAAGGTTGAGCTGACGGAATTCCTCGCACAATAGAGGCTGTTGTTCTTCCATCATGAGGTTGTTGACATAAGCTTTGCGGCTGAGAGCATCGGCCATGACATTAGCTTTGCCCGGAGTGTAGTTGATGGTCAGATCGAAGTCATTGATTGCTTCAATCCACCTCCTCTGCCGAAGGTTGAGATCAGGCTGAGTAAAGATATACTTCAGACTCTTGTGATCAGAAAAGATCTCACAACGGTTGCCAAGCAAGTAGTGCCTCCATACTTTCAAAGCAAAGACAACTCGCTGAGCTCGAGGTCATGTGTAGGATAGTTGATCTCATGCGTCTTCAACTGTCCGAGAGGCATAAGCAACAACTTGTTTTTCTTGCATAAGGACTGCACAATCCATGCAAAGAGGCGCCACGGAAGATCTGAACGGCTTGGATGTATCCGGAGGAACCAAGACTGGTGTGGAAGTGAGCTTCTTTGAGTGTCTCAAAGCTTGCTTGACATGCAGGAGTCCAAAGATATTTCTTGCCTTTCTTGAGGAGATCGGTAAGAGGCTTCGCTATCTTGAAAAGTTCTGAACGGCGACGGCAATAACTAGCCAAACCAAGGAAACTCCGCACTTCTTTGACATTAACAGGAGGAAGCCATTCAACAATCGTCTTCACAGTTTCCGGATTGACTGCAATGCCCTTGGCAGAGATGACGTGACCAAGATAGGTTACTTGAGACAGCCAAAACTCACACTTGGAGAACTTTGCATACAAGCGGTTCTCACGAAGCTTGTTTAGGACACACCGAAGGTGTTCTTCATGCTCTTCTTGTGACTTAGAATAGACTAGGATGTCATCTAGATAGACCACAACGAACTTATCAAGATACTCCATGAAAACCGAGTTCATGAGCCTCGAGAAGGTGGCAGGTGCGTTGGTGAGACCGAAAGACATGACCGTGTACTCATACAGGCCATAGCGGGTGGTGAAAGCTGTCTTCGGAACATCTTCCTTGCGAATCTTGATTTGGTGATAACCACTTCTCAAGTCCAGCTTAGAGAATACCACAGCTCCAGCTAGCTGATCAAAGAGATCATTAATCCGCGGAAGGGGATATTTATTCTTGATGGTTTTAGCATTGAGAGCCCGATAGTCAACACAAAGTCTATCAGTCTGATCTCGCTTCTTCACAAAGAGGGTTGGGCTACCCCAAGAAGAAGTACTATGCTGAATGAAACCCAACTTCTCTTGTTCATCAAGCTGTCGTTTGAGTTCAGCCAACTCAGCAGGACCCATCTTATAAGGCCGCTTGGAGATAGGAGCGGTACCAGGTTCAAGCTCAATTACAAACTCAACCTCACGATCCGGAGGCATACAGCAACTCTTCAGAAAGACATCTGGGAACTCACAGACCACGGAACACTCGAATAGCTTCCATAGCATCAACATTGAGCCGCCAAAGAGAAAAGCTGGATAGCAGGAGTCGACTTGGAGAATAGACTATATGGCCTTGAGAATCTTCATAGAAACCGGCGTTCAGCACAATCAATCACAGCTGCATTTCTGTCAACCAATCCATGCCCAAGATGACATCAATGTCAATTGCCGTAATGATTAAGGAAGCCGAGAACGAAGAGCCACCAATCTCAATTTGATTGCCATGGCTGATTTTAGAAGCTGCCATTGTTGCTCCAGGAGAAAGGACCATTAACCGCTTAAGGAGAGGATCCATAGCTAACCCATTCTCATCTGCAAACTTGGTTGACACAAAAGAATGCGATGCACCAGAATCAAACAAAACTCATGCAGGGACTGAGTTAACGGATAGCATACCCATCACAACTCAAGGTGCATGCTCAGCTTGAGCGGCGTTGACACAGTTGGCACGAGCAACAGTAGACCCGGGCTTGGTGTTGATGTTGAGAGCCCGAGGTGGTGGTGCACGAACCAAAGGAGAGCTTGCCGCAGATCTTGGAGGTGGTGGAGGAAGAGCCTTGTTCTTCATCGGACAGTTCCAGTACTGATGCCCAGTGTCTCCACAAGTGAAACAAGCACCAGGTGGACGTGGAGCAACGTAGTCAGGGACTCTGCCAGGCGCTCCAGGGTAGTGGTGGTTGTAGCCCCTGGGAGCAGCAGTGAGGAAGTTTGGTGGCCTTGCCACGTAGCTTGAAGGTCTTGGTGGAGCCGGGAGCGACGGTGGGGTGTTAGGAACCCAGACACGATGCTTAGAAGGAGCTGACATAGCTGAAGAGCTTGCTGCATCACGTCTGTGTTTCTTTGACTCCTCAAACACTTGCCTACTTGCCTCTTCCTGCAGAGCTGTATGCTGAAGTTCCAGAAAAGACGCCGGCCTTGCATGTGTGATTGCATAGTTAATCGATGCATTGAGCCCTTGCCTGAACCTCTTTTGCTTCTTCTTGTCATCAGAGATCTCATCGCCACCATAACGAGAAAGGTTCATGAAGTTCCTGATGTAGGTATTGACATTATCATTGCCCTGCTTGAGGTTGAGAAACACTTCCTTCATCCTCTCCATGACAATTTCGATGAATCGCTCTTTGAAAGCTCCAGTGAACTGTCCCCAAGTAGGCTGAAAACCGGTCTTTTGCCTTCGTGTAATTCTCCCACCAGAGAGTTGCGTCTCCTTCGAGAAGGTGAGTAGCACACTTTACCCATTCTTGCTCAGAACATCAGTTAGTTGAAGAACCTTGACATCTCACGCAACCAATCATCAGCATCAAGTGGTTGATCGAAACATCAAATTGGCGTGGGTTGAACTTCGAAGCTTTTGATGTCTCCTCGCTTGGGAGGTGGAGGTAGCGAACAAACTCATTCCTCCCGACACTTTCTCAAACGCTGGTTCTGCTGCATTGCTGCCAAGGCATTGGCGATGCTTGACAACGCTGCCTAGTTCAGGTTGTATGTCCTCCTCGAACGGGCGTGGTGCCATCCTGTGATTGATATAAAACACAAGTCAGTACTATGATGGAGAATAATAATAATCCAAAATAGTACCAAGATGGAATTAATCAAGATTAAAGGATACAATTTACTAAGATGATATTAAAATATCAACAAAGTTCAAAGCACCTAGAAGATATTAAGCATATCGCACACGACTGAAAAGGAGTGTGGTACACAAATATATCAAAGAAATTTTTTCCACAAATTTCGGCATTAAAATACCAATAGATGCGCAAAATCACTTAACGAATCAAGATTAGTGACTCTACCAATCCAATATACAAGAGCGAATGATAAGAGTAGTGGTATGGTCGCGACTCCATCCCGCACTCAAATCATTACTCCGCACATGAATAAGTAAAACACATATCTCAACACCTTCTTCTCACGATAAGCCTAAAGATTAGCAACTACGGAAATGAACACACTAAAGAAGATAACATCGGATAACAAAGAGTAAGACAGATCGCGGCGGTATACAACGAATCAGATAGATCGCGTCGGTTTGCAAAAGCCTGTCGGTATGGAATGTACCAACAGTTGATAACCAAAGGCAGATTGTGATAACAACTTGGATACAACAGATAGACAAGGGATTACACACACACACACACAACCTATGGTACTACGGAAACCCCGAACACGTGAATCCTAGTTTTGAATTTTAAGAAGAGGATTGAAAACGTTACACTTCCTTACCAGAAAAGGGTGGGTGGGTGGGTAAGAAGAAAAGTGGAAGCAGTCCTACTCTCGCGTTTTGTTTTCCCCTAGTATACATAACTACCAAAAATATTTGCTAGACAGACAACGACCATTTGGCTGAGACCCTGAAGGTCGGGCTGGCTCTGATACTAATTGTAACTACCTCGGTGAATTACGCTCCTAGTTTCAAGCCTGGATGAACAGAAATGGTTGGAATAGTACGGTGGGGCCCAAATGCCGCTCACAGGTAGACCTTTCGGCCGTCCCAACCATTTCCAAACATCGGGACAAGAACGGGCGTGAATCGGCAATGAAGGATCAACTACATACACAAATGAGTATGTATGCAAGCCACCATACAATAGTACATCAGAGCCATTCCATCTAAAAAGAAAGGAAATATAGCAACGCCATACAACAAGATCCAAATATCCTAGATAGATATAATAGTTTAGGATATCTCCTCATACATCAAACATCAGAGTATCAAGCGGAAGCGGAAGGCAAAATCCGAGTACGGATAAGAAGCAAATCGGCATAAGATGCCCCATAAATAAGCACATCCCGCCCACAGATCTCACGGATCCCGTTCCGAATCTCTACACCGAATGATCGTTGCCCACATCGTCTGCCTCTTCCACCCAAAGATCTATCTTGTGAGGGTACCTGTTCATCTGAATCAAACAATTTATCGTGTGAGACCCTAGAGGTACTCAGCAAGTCTTTATGCCTCTAAAGGGGACACAACCTGGGGTGACGCAATTGCAGCAAAAGATAAATCCTAACAATTCTATAGATACTCGCTAACCATCCGCCTAACCATAGATAGACGGATGTCCGTGAATTAAGAACAACAGTTATAACAATAATAACGGTAATATCCACAGATCCATCCTCCTCCTCGCTTACCGACGAGGAAGCGGACGAACAACCCCCCATCCGTTGGCAGTTTTATTAAACATTCCATGAGTGTTGTACTATTTACTAGTCAGGTACCTAGTCTAGTCAAATTAAAAGCGGTACTTTAGTTATTCTTGTCTATGATCGAGAAACTGTGCTCCAAGTCGTCCATAACCGCGGACACGGCTTTCAGAAAGTTTTACCCTGCAGGGGTGCACAAATAGCAACACACACTCGATATGCCTCGGAAAAACCAAATCAAAACCCAACGAGGCAGTCACGACAAAGCGATCACAAGATTAAGAAATATTTCAGGGGGCCACCCCATTAAGCTACCCGAGACGAAGTTGGCCGACTCCGAGACGGACTCAAGGTTTGCGCCAATGGCTGTGAACGACTGGGAACCCTAAAATGTGACTGGGCTTGTCGACACCGCGAAAACACTCCGCTTTCCTAAAAGACAAAGGTGCAGTACCTCGCACAATTTAAATAAAGCAGTAAAGCATGGCATAAGTACAGGATAGTAAATAAAACCTCAAACTAGTTTGTGGCCCCAAGAAATAAGAATGAATCAAGCTCTGGCTAAGGGGGGTTCATAGGCCTCCCGGATGTGGATAGCGCGAATATTCAAGGAACAGGAATCAAGTACTCGGGGTCCTACGGGACACAAGGGAGCCTGAAAAACCAAATAGCGAATATGGCTCTCCGATGCCACTTTCATTAGTTATCCCATTACTACTCAGGTTAAGTTGTTTAGGTACCTCGTTATCCATTAGACACTCACATACCCTACACATGCTGTTCTACGACTCGCATGGCTCAAACAACTCCTGTGGTAATGGCTCATAGGATGGAGGAACAAGCTTCGGTGGGGTTTAAAAGTAAAGGCTATGCAATACTTAGGATTCAATTTAATGCAATCACGACTCAATGATGCAAGAATAAGAAAGAGGCAATAGGTACTATATGTATGCAAGCATGTGGTAGTGCTTGCCTGGCAGCTCAGTTGAAGCAATGGATGGATCTGGGTAGTGCTCCTGGTTCTCTTGATATATCCCCTGCTCAGCGTCTATTCGAAGAAGAACCAAACAAACAAGGGCCAGCATAAATAAGGTGCGCAAGCATATGAATAAATGCGACAAGCAAACAATTCATGCCATGATGAATGATGCACAATTTGCATGGCAATAAGGTAGCATGGCATGGGTGAGTGTGGAATACAAGAATGAATCATTTTATTGAGTTTTGGCCCCATTTTATACTCAATTAAGTTGCTGTCCACAATAGATTTATATGATGCATGCTTCAAAACAAACCATGGAATGCATAAACAGAAAGGTCTCGTCGAGCTAATCATTTTAGACATATTATTTGTTAAATTTGGAGTTATAAAACAAAAGTTATTAATTTATTAAAGAAAAGGGGCATTTATTGTAATTTAAATAAACTTGGAATTTTAAATGTTCAAAATATATTCTGAAGGCCATATTTGAATTCTTCACATTTTTCTGATTTGAAAACATATATTATTTGTATTATTTGGATTTATATTTTAAAAGATAATTAAAAACAGATTTAGTTTTGAATTTGAATTCATTTGAAATAAGTTTGAATTAAAACAGATTCGGAAAAACTTTTTATACCATTGCAGACAGCATACGACGCACGTGGGTGGGCCAACGCTGACTGGATGCCACAGCGCGCAGAAAGGATTTTTATACCGCGGCTAATCTAGCTCAAGCGAATGACAGGTGGGCCATCGACCACGCGGGTCCACGCGGCAGAGGCGAACGGGGCAGGAGCTGACAGGTGGGGTTGGTCTGGAGCGCGGGTTAAGGGCGTAATACCGCGGGGGTGTTTTAGCAAAACAAACAGAGAGGCGCAGTGTGGGCCAGGCTGGACGGCGGGTTGATGCAACAAAAAGTGCAGAGGGTATCAGCAAAACAGCGCCATGATCTGTACTTCTTCCTTCCGAATCTGCGTCGACAGATCGGTGCGTAGCGGCGCAGCGGGCGTGTGAGCTCGATCCAGGACCCAGCATGCGCATGAGGCGGCTACCGCTATGTGGCTCGGGCTAGGTGGCAGGGAAGCGGACAGGGCCTAGATGGGTCTTACGCGATGCCACGGCGAGGAGAACGAACGCGACGCCGGCGCACAGAGGCCGTTCGTCGGATCGTCCGGAGCGACCAGGGCAAGGCTGCGACGACGAGGATGTCTGGGGGGTTGAGTAGCTCACCGAGAGTGCGTCGGTGTAGGTGGATCGGCTTGGGGCGCTGGCGATCGAAGAGGAAGCAGACGGACCGAGGATTTAGGGTTCCGGCGAGACGCGACGGCGATCTCCGGCTCGCCTTTTCTCCGCCTCTGGTACGGTCGGCGCAGGGACTGGCCTTGGTCTTCTAGGCCTCCTCGACGGCGCACTTGACGGCTGGATCGGCTGGACGCGGTGGAGGCCGAGGGTGCATACGATGGTGTAGACGGTGGCGATGGAGCAGAGAGGGGAGAGGGCAGGGCGCCGCTGGGTGGATCTGGGGGTAGCTGGGAGAGGCAGAGAGGGTGGATAGGTACGGAGAGGAGAGGAGGTGCCGTGGGGGGGAGTGGTTGGAGATAAAGGTGGCTTCGGCCACCTTTTCCCTCCTTCCTCCTCACGTGCTCGGCAGGGCAGGCGGGAGCTGGCATGTGGGACCGTGGGTGAGGCCAAGGAGGCAGGGCCTCGGGTGGTGGGGTCCTCAGGCAGAGAGAGAAAAGAGAGGGAGGGAGGAGCTCGGGTTGGGGTGGTGGTAGCCTCGGGCTAGGGTTGGAGCTAGGGTAGGAAGGAGAGGGGGTATGGCTCGGGTAGGGTTTATCTTAGATGGGGTAGCTAGGTGGCATGGTGGGGCCAGCTAGATAGAGAGAAAGAGGGGAAGCCAAGCGAAAGGGAGAGGTGAACTAGGGTTAGCTAGAGGGGGTTCTCGGGTTAGGGCTTAAGAGAGAGGTGAGATGATCAAGCACATGATCATGGATACACATGATCTAGCACATGGATTTTGGTGTATGGCAAGACCACACAAAAGAAACAAGCAAAAGAGGGTAAGGGAAAAAGGAAGATGATCCACTAAAAATCTAATAAAATCCAAATGACAAGCTAAAGGGGTACTTGCATGGGCCATGCATAATTAATTAATACCATGTTTATCTTTGGGAAAACAAGATTATTCACATGGCATTTTCTTATGCATTCCAAAGTGTGGAGTAAGGCTCAAGCAAAAGAAAAATAAAGGATGCCCCATGTGGAGTAGTTGGAGATGACCATGTTTGAGTAAAATTGGGATTTGCTAGTGTGTATGTGCCACTAGGCATTTAATAAGCCCAAAAATATCCAAACATGAAAATAACCTCAACACAACACATATGGAATCTAGCAAAAGGGTTCCACTCACAAGGCATGCAAAGGTGGCCAGGTGGCTCTCATATCTCAATAATGTGAAAACAACATGATGCTAAGATGAGAGCATGTGGAAAAGAATTGGATCCATCCCAACCCACATGAGCTAGAGGTAAAACCCAATAAGTGCCAAGCTCATATTTAGTTGGATGGTGGAATTATAAGGTGGTGAAAGAAAAGGTGGTGGAGTTAATAAAAGATATGCCCCCAACTCAACTTGGGCATTTAACAATATATCAAGAACCAAATACAATATCAAGAGGCAAATACAATGAACAATGCACATGAGATAAGAACCAAATGAAAAGGGTTTTATATGATGCTCAAAATGCAAGGTGGCATGATGACATGAGCATGATATAATGATGATGCAACAATTATATATTTGAAGTAGCCATTATATTACTAGACCAAGTAGCATTACAATTGTTAGACAATTGGGATGCTACAGAGCCCCAGGAGGAGACCTACAGTGGCTAGTCACCGCGGATATTAGAGGAAGCATCGAAGCATCAACTTCTGGAAGAATTCAGTTCTCCGTGAGAGAGAACAACTGGCTGGATGGATTAGCCAGGGCAATGCATGAAGCTCTCGCACGTCTATGTGCCCTCAGCGTCAACAAAATCCAAGGAACCCGTTTTGCTCACTATGCAAGATGTGACTTCATGGGAATGCTGATGGAGATGCCAAGTCACCCAGAGTTGAGGCGTCAAGTGGAGAATCTTGACTTCTTGTTGCATGACAGACAGTAGGAATTGGATAATGCTAGAGAGTTAGCAAACCAGAACCGTACCATTGCCGACCAGAAGGCCCAGACTTTCGCACTGCTCGTCCAAGACCGCTAGTCTCTTCGCCGCCAGCGTGCCAAGAAGGATCGCACCATCGCCCGTCTTCGCAAGAAGGTGGCCGACCTCGAGAAGACCATCAAGGAGCAGGAAGCTCAGCTTGCCGCCAAGGAAGAAGAAGATGAGGGTGAAAACATCCAGGGAGACAAGGATTCTTACCTCAGCAATGATGATGACTTTATGGAGGAGGATGCCGTGGACTTCTACACTGACGATGAGGACTCCGACTTCATCGACGATGAGTAGATGCACTAGAGCACTATCGTAGCATGCGATGTATCGGTCCCACTGTATCGTAGCTTGCAGAATGGTTCTTCAAACCATCTGTTTTCCTTTGTTTGTTATGGTGTGTGTTGTATCGTGTGTTTGTTTGCATGAATGAAATGGAGTTAGTTGAAAAACCTGAGTCTAACTCAAAGTTTTAGTTTTGAAACCAAAAGCATAAACCTTAGAATTTCCCTCTTACCCCTATATCTATCTCAATCTTTAGATGACTCGTGGGAACCAAGGAGGGAGCAGCTCGTCGCAAGACCCAATGCTACAGATCTTGCAGAATCTCATCGCAGACCGTGAAGCAAGCAGGGCAGAACGTCAAGCCAACTTAGCAACATTGCAGCAGATCACCCAGATGGCTCTCAACAACCAAGGGCACGGAAATCAGGATCACCATGGATCCAAACTCAAAAAAATTCAGAATACCAATCCGCCAATCTTCAACCAATCTGAAAACCCATTAGATGCTGATGACTGGTTACAGACAATGGAAAACAACCTAAAAGTTGCAGGAGTTGATGAAAACAAGAAAGTTCTCTTCCCCACCCACTATCTGGCGGGAGATGCAAGAGCTTGGTGGAATAGTATCCGCAATATGAACCATGGTCAGGTTATGACATGGGAAGCATTCAAAGTCAAGTTCAGCCGCACCCACGTGCCACAGGGTCTAGTCAACCGAATGAGAGATGAGTTCTGCGAATTGAAGCAAGGAAGAATGACTGTGGTGGAGTACCGTGATAGATTCCTGTCACTTGCCAGACATGCACCTGATGAGATCAATACGGAGGCAAAGAAGAAGGAGAGATTCTTGAACGGACTGCATGATGAGATGCAGACTGTCCTCGTCAACATTCGTTTTTAGGATCTCGAAGAACTAGTTGACTCGGCCATTCAGATGGAAGGGAAGATTAATCAGGCAAAAGACAACCGCAAACGTCGTATGATGCAGCAATCAGGATCCAACAGTCACCAGAAGTACCGTCCCAACCCCTCACCAGGATATGCACCAAGGAACAATCGACCCCCAATGTCTCGCCCAAGCTACCCCAACCGTAGCGGAGGCAATGTGAAGTCCGGAGGAAACTATCACAACTCCGGCAATGCCAACAATTTCAACCGTGCCCCTCCCAAGAGCAACAACAACAACAACACTGCACCCAGAACTAGCAGCAATGATGTGCCTATCACAGTCAAGTACAAGTCCCAGATCACTTGTTTCGAGTGTGGAGTAAAGGGTCACTATTCCAATGAGTGTCCCAAGAAGACTGCCGCCAATGCCAATCTGAATGCCCCAGCTCAACAGCAGCGTCGTGTTCAACCACGGAGAAGATTTGCCCCAGGGAACCCTCACAACCGCAACGGTCGTCTCTTCCACATGAACGCAGAAGAATCCCAAGAAGCGCCAGATGTAGTGCTGGGTATGTTTTCTGTCAACTCAGTTTTTGTAAGAGTATTGTTTGATTCGAGAGCATCGCATTCATTTCTCACTAAAAAATTTGCATGCACTAGTAAGATTCACCCAACCAACCTGAAGCATGTCATGATAGTTCGAATCCCCGGTTCAACTACAAAAGCTAGACAAATTTTCAAAGTTGTGCCTATCAGAATACATGGGATAGATTTTTATGCCAACCTAATAGTACTTGGAACCAAAGGATTGGAAGTAGTACTAGGTATGGACTGGATGTCAAGGCATAAAATACTGATAGACTATGCTAAGAAATCCATCACCATGACCAGTAGTTCTGGAGTCACAGAAGAGCATATATCTGAAACCTTACCTCACCAATTCAAGTGCAACAAGAGTCTAGCCCTACCCACCATAGACCAAGTCAGAGTAGTCTGTGAATACCCCGACGTATTCCTAGATGAATTGCCAGGTATGCCCCCGGATAGGGATATTGAGTTCATTATCGAACTAATCCACGGAACCGGACCCATAGCCCAGAGACCCTATACCATGAACCCCTCAGAGTTAGTTGAGTTGAAGAAGCAGTTAGATGCCATGTTAGCAACAGGCTTGATTCAACCAAGCACTTCGCCATGGAGATCACCAGTGTTATTCGTCAACAAGAAAGATGGAGGCAACCGTCTGTGTACAGATTACAGAAAGTTGAATGACGTCACCATCAAGAACAAGTACCCCTTGCCAAAGATAGAGGATCTATTTGATCAATTGACTGGAGCCCAGGTATTCTCAAAAATTGATCTTAGGACTGGTTATCACCAACTCAAGATTCGTGCAACGGATATTCTGAAGACCGCCTTTACTACTCGCTATGGTTTATACGAGTACACGGTTATGTCTTTTGGATTAACCAATGCCCCTGCTTATTTCATGAACCTCATGAATAAGATCTTTATGAACTTCCTAGATAAGTTTGTAGTTGTGTTTATCAACGACATCCTTATCTACTCCAAGTCAGAAGAAGAGCATGAGCAACATCTGAGAATCATCCTAGAAACCCTGAGAGAGCATCAGTTATATGCCAAGTTCAGCAAGTGTGAGTTTTGGCTGAAAGAAGTAGGATTCCTAGGACATATTGTGTCTGCCGGAGGAGTCTCTGTTGATCCCGCCAAGATCAAAGATGTTGAAGAATGGGAAGCTCCAACCACTCAAACCCAAGTCCGTGCATTTCTCGGATTAGCGGGATACTACTGTAAGTTCGTCGAAGGATTCTCGAGCATCGCCCGACCCATGACCCGATTGTTGAAGAAGGACAAGAAGTTTGAATGGACTAAGAAGTGTGAAGCCAGTTTTCAGGAGCTGAAGAAGAGATTGATATCAACCCCAATTTTGATCATGCCTGACATCAAGAAGCCATTTAATGTATATTGTAATGCATCCAAGATTGGTTTAGGATGTGTGTTCATGCAAGAAGGCAAAGTCATCACGTATCTGTCTCGACAACTGAAGCAGCATGAGCAGAACAATCCGACCCATGATCTTGAATTAGCAGCCGTAGTGCTGGCATGAAAGACATGGCGTCATTATCTGATGGGTAATCGCTATGAGATTTACTCGGATCACAAGAGCTTGAAGTATATCTTCACTTAGAAGGAGCTAAATATGAGGCAAAGGAGATGGATAGAGTTAATCAAGGATTATGATCTTGACATTCACTATCACCCCGGCAAAGCCAATGTGGTAGCGGATGCTCTTAGCAGATTGCCGTGTAGGCTAAACACCATGATCAAGGAGAAGCAACCAAGTTTGTATGAAGAGTTGGACCAGTTTAGGACGGAGCTAGTTAGCAAAGGATTCTTAGCTAGCATTGAACTTCAACCCACTTTGATTAGCCAAATCAAGGAAGCCTAGAAGGGGAATGAAAGTATCGACGGAATCAAACGTCGTATTGGTACAGGAAAGGTACCTAGATTCACGGAAGACAAAGAAGGAGTACTGTGGTACAAAGGACGTATCTGTGTGCCAGCAGATTCAGAGCTGAAGCAAGTTATCATGGAGGAAGCTCATGATACTCTTTATTCTATCCACCCCGGAGGAACAAAGATGTATCAGGATTTGAAAGAGCAATTTTGGTGGCATAAGATGAAGAGAGAAATCGGAAGCTACATCGCCAAGTGTGACATCTGTCAAAGAGTGAAAGCAGAGCATCAGAGACCCGCAGGACTGTTGCAACCACTGCGGATTCTAGAATGGAAATGGGATTCCGTCAGAATGGACTTTATCACCGGTTTGCCTACTTCCGGTAGGGGAAATGACTCAATATGGGTCATAGTTGATAGACTGTCCAAGGTAGCCCACTTCATACCTGTCAAGACTACCTACCAAAGTGCGAAGCTAGCAGAACTGTATATTGCTAGGATTGTTAGTCTGCATGGAACCCCCAAGACCATAGTATCAGATCGAGGAACCCAGTTTACCTCGAGATTTTGGCATAAAGTTCAGGAAGGATTGGGAACCAAGTTGAACTTCAGCACCGCGTATCACCCGTAAACAGATGGACAGACGGAGAGAGTCAACCAGATCTTAGAGGATATGCTTAGAGCTTGTGTGTTGGAATATGGATCAAAATGGGAAGACTGCCTTCCTTTCGCAGAATTCTCATATAACAACAGTTATCAAGCTAGTTTGCAGATGGCACCATTTGAATTCCTATACGGAAGAAAGTGTCGTACCCCTTTGCATTGGTCGCACGTAGGAGAGAGTCAGATCTTTGGACCCGACATTCTCCGAGAAGTCGAAGAGAAGGTTCACAAAGTCCGTGAGCACCTCAAGACCGCCCAGTCCAGACAGAAGAGTTATGCGGACAAGAGAAGGAGAGACCTGACCTTCAATGTCGGAGAATTTGTATATCTCAAGGTTTCACCATTAAAGGGAACCCAACGCTATATCGGGCCCTTCAAAATTCTGAACAGTCGAGGAGAAGTATCGTATCAACTAGAACTGCCTGAGGAGATGTCAGCCATCCACAATGTGTTCCATATCTCGTTACTTCGCAAATGGCTGGAAGTGCCAGAGAAGACTGAAGTTTTCAAGAACATCGATCATAGAGCTGTAGAAATCAACCATGACCTGACCTATTGGGAAGTGCCCATCTGTATCTTAGAAGAAGCCTACAGAACCACCAGGACCAGGAGCATCAAGTTTCTCAAGATTCAGTGGAGCAACCATACCGAGGAGGAAGCCACTTGGGAGCGCGAAGATTACATTAGGACAGAGTTCCCAGATCTCTTTAGTTCCTAGTTTTCTTTGTAAATCTTGGGACGAGATTTTGTTTAAGAGGGAAGGATTGTAACATCCCAAAACTTTAATCCAAGTTTATCAAGATCCAAATCATCCAAATTAGGGTTAACAAAAACTTTTCCATTTCAAAATATGAAAGCATTCATATGTGTGTGCATTTAAAAATAGGAGTTGTTTGAATTGCCATGGTTCTGTGATCCATTGATTGTAAAATGATTCTTAGGTGAAATAAACATCATCTAAATCAAACCCAAGCAAATCCCGAAGAAAATAAAATAAAAAACAAGTAAAAATGAGGAATGGTCATTTTGGTCATTTTAATCCACTACACTACTTTGAGTCTTCCTAGCACTCATTTCCCAACAGAAACAATTCTGAATCTTTGCACCCCTTGCTAGTACACATAATGAGGTACCAAGGCCCACTTTGTGATCTGCTAAAAATAATCAAATACTAATTTTAAATGACAGTTTAAAATTGAATCTATTTCATATGGGAAGATCCCACTATTTCAAAAACCACTCAAACAGGTTCAATTTTCAAAACCCTTGCAACCAGAGACTACCTAGTACTAGTGGAGATCACTCAAAATTTTTGAACCCAAAATTCAAAAGTAAGGTTCATGCGGCCATTTCATCAAACACTTGGCAGGCAGAATTCAAACCAAACAAATTTCACTATTTTAAATAGTGTCCTGGCCAAACTTGTCCCCCACATTGCCACCAAAAATCTCTCCACTACTCCCCCTACCCCTCTCTAGCCCAGCCACACACTGTGCCACGACGAAATGGTCATGGCCATTAAGGCCGAGCCCCCATTTGGGCACCTCACCGGCGACAGCACGCCATAGCCGCCGCCAACGCCATCCAAAGTGTCCTGGAGGTAGCCCGTGGTCCACCTCCACCGTCCAACCAGCCCCAGCCCAAGGACAGCGACCAGAACAGCCAGGAACCGCCGCGCCCGGAGCCTGTCGACCATGCCGACGCTGCCCGCAGAGCGCGCCCTGTCCCCGTGTAGCCAGACCTCGCCTAGCTCCAGCCGCCGTCTACATGATCCCCACCGGCCTAGCAAGCTAACGGACATGCCCAATCCCCCGACCGTGCCCCGTAGTCGCCGACCACCGTAAAACTCGCCGTCAGCAGAGACTTAGTGCGCGCCGCGCTCTTCACTTTCCTCGACCGCAAACCACTGCACAAGCACCACCGTGACACTCATCGGCGAGCACCGCCCATGATTCTCTACCGCTCAGCCGCGCCTATAAAAGGAGCCCTCCCCAGCACCAAAGACTCACACCATTCCACTCCCCTCTCCTCACTGGTCCTTCCCCAGCTCTTGCAGGAGCCGCTCGAGCCTTGGTTCGCCGGAATTTCGCTGGAGGAACCCGCTGCAGAGGAGGAGAAGGCGCCGTCGATTTCGTCCACCCCAGGAGCTGTCGCGACCAGCCCTGAGCCCGCCGTCGACAGCATGTTCTATCGCCCCCATCGCCGCCGTAGTTGGAGCCCTGGTATGCTCCCTGAGCACCCCCACCGAGCCGCTAGGGTTTGTCCTCGCTGACAAACTGTTCGCCGGAGACGACACCTCTCAGCCGTAGATTCCCCTTCTAATCTAACGGCCCACATCGCCCCGTACCGCTTCGCGTGTAAAGAGCCAATGACAGGTGGACCCCCTGTCAGCCGTTCTCTGTGCCGTGGAACGCCACTGGGCCGGCCCGTTAGCGTTTCCCGCGCGACCCAGTTAGTTTGAATTAGGATTTTTCTTTTTTGTTTAAACTTAGTTCTATCCCTTAGTTCAAAATTCAATTCAGAGAGATTTACTAATCCAAATGAAGTGATCCCAATTTTGGTAGAAAGCTACTGAAAAGATCTATCCAAGCCCGTTGGATTTAATTCATTTAGAGTTATAGATCTCTCCTAGTAAAAATAATAAATAGAAGCATTTGTACCTTGCAACATTTTTATAAAATCAACCAAGTGAACTTTTGAGTTGATTCCAACTCTAAAAAATCACATTTCATCATACCTATCTGAATATGTAATAATATTAGGATTTACATGCAGTGACTTTGGACTAGTACCAAAATAATGCTATATAGGCATTTCTAGTCACTTTAAATCATTAAATAATGAACTTAAACCAAAGTAATTATGATCCAATCCTTAAATCACATTCCCACATGTTAGAATATGTGGTGATGACATGTGTCCACATGATCCGATATTTTAAGTGGTGAATATTAAATCTTAGTTATTTTTTCAATGAGTAGAAATTACTTTTCTAAAATAAAAAGGAGGAAACTATGGAATAAAACTTGTGATGCTTGTGATGATAATAGATCATCAATTGTGTGCCTTAGAGTACTAATTAGACTAGTTAAGTATTGTTTGGTGATTGTGTACTTCGTATGTATTTATAGAAGATAGTACCGACCAAGTCTATGAGGAGGAGGAGTTCTACCAAGAAGAAGAAGAAGAAAACTTCAACCACTGCACCAACCAAGGCAAGCTATTGTTAGCAAGCTAGAGTTAAGGTAGATGAATGAGCAAAGATGCTTTAGGCATGCTTTGGTCACACCACTTTGACTATTACTACCCCAAGTATTACCTTACAAGCTTTACTTCCTTTACTTTACACAAAGCCCCTTACTTGTTTTGAAGGTAGCATAAAGAGTATAAAGCTTGACCTATTTAGATAAGCTTTAGATGTCATTCTATGGCATGAGATTGAATCCATCATCTTTCCACCTTAGTGAACACTCTTAACTTAGTAGTTTAGAGTAGATCAAAACTTGAGTCACTTTAGATGGGAACAATTGGTGAAAATGAATTATGAAAACCTTGGAATGATGAGTCATTCTATTGAGAGGTTTTGATATGTGTTGAGAAACACAAATGGTTTATGATGATGAAAATGTTGAGGCATGAGCCTTAGACCTTTTATAAAACTGATGGTTGGATTCGGATGCGATACCATTCCAAATTTACCGTACAACCACACTACCTGAATTGGGTAAGGCTTAGCCAGAAGTTTGTATGCATTAGTATTAGTTCCCTCGTGGGAGAGGTTTGAGATGAGGCTACCTCTCAATGTTATCCACCTATGTAGTGCCCAAGATGACAGATGGTCATGGTTGGGAGGCCATGCTCATAAGAGAGGTGCTTATACTAGGGTGTGTAAAGGGAAGGTTATGTTTGATTATCTGCATACTAAGTATGATGATTCAGGGTTATCCCTGACAGATGTATCGAATCTTGTGGTGAAAGTGTACCACCTCTGTAGAGTGTCAAACTATTCGAATAGCTGCGTCCGTGGTTATGGACAGTTGGAATGGCCATACTGTTTCGTTGTCAGATGTTTTCAAAGCAACTTATGAAATGAATGATGAATCTTGACTTGACCACAACAAGGTTGTGTTTATGACAATAGCTTCCCAACTTAAGTGATTCTAGAACTTTATTTTATCTTTCTTTGCTTTAGAACTCAGCCTAGGTTTCAAACTTAACTTTATAGTTAAACTTAGATTTAGCACTTTAACTTAGCACTATACTACTTGTTAGTGGTAGTTTGCGAGTACTTAAAGAGTACTCATGGCTTTTGTTCCTGGCTATTCTCATGGCCAGACTATGAAGGAGACTATCAAGATGATGGCCAGCAGGACGGCTATGATAACTAGGACTATCTGCCTTCATTAGCATTACCTGTGCCCCTGAAGATGGACCCCACCGCTACGATTATCTTTTATTTTCCGCTGCTTGTTGTATGAAGGCTGGATCATGAGATCCTTATTTGTGTAAGACCTTATGTATGGTTTGTAATGGATGATGTACTGTGATATCCAATCCGTTATGTCTCGCAAAAATGGTAATCTTGGGATTGCGAGGTATGGCATAATGGGCATCTGGGATTAAAAATCCGGGTGTTGACAACTACTAAGTACAACCCCCTTGGTGATACCTCCTTGTCCGTAGTGGAATAGATGGTGTAATACACCATACCCCCTTGGAGACCCCGTTTTAGCCGAAACAAAAGCTAGAGGATGGGTAGACCCCAGAAAACATTTTACCAAATGTTTTATGATAAAACCTTGGTGAGGTGGGACCTCCCAAGAGATGTTGAGAAAGAGAAAAGGTTTTGCTTTATAAAATGTTGGAGGAAAACTGGAGGAAAAAGGTTTACAAAAACGCACCTGGTTCTTTGCAGTTTAGCTATAACAACTTAACCCTGTGCAACCACATTACTCTGGAATGGGACAGGGCTGGATTTGATGTTTGTCTATTCTGGTATAAGCTGCCTCGCAACAACTACAGGGGATCAGGGATCCCTAGAGGGTGGGCCTTCTCCTATAAAGGGTCCATGCGGGACATCGACCTGGAGAAGGAACAAAGGGTCGGCAAGCCTCCACGTGTTACTATGAGCCCTTCATTGAATGCGTGCAGTGGGACGTGCAATAAGCGCTTCGGTTGGTCCTCGCCCGATGTCCCGGTCTTGAGGAGATTAACACTCATAGGGTAGGCACTTATACTGGAGTGGGTATCCGGAGAGTCTTGATCGGTTACTCGGCCCACAATCGGTGAAGATCAGGGTAGTGTACCCGGATGGTGTGGGTAAGTGTACAACCTCTACAGAGTGTAAATCTATTCGAATAGCCGTGTCCGCGGTTAAGGACGAGTTGGACAAACTTCTGTAGAGCGGTGCTGGTTTTGTTTTCAAAAAGGATTTCTGAAAAGAAATGGCTTTAGAAATGTTTTGACCATGAGATGGTCGGCAAGGATCCCTGTTTTGACCATGGGATGGTCAGAAAGGGATGGAAGGAGTTTGGTCATGGGACGACCGGAGAAGGAAAGAAATGGGTGACCTAGTCCTGGTGTTTTCCAAAAAGTTTCAAAACGGTTTCCAAAATGATTTACAAAAGTTTTCAACAAAATATGTAGATGCTATATCTACAAGAGAAACTATTTAGAAAAGAACCCCTCTTGGAGCCCTCCTACTGCTACAGGCATATTGCATATCCCCTTGTTATTACTATTCTCTTAAGGTGGTTTGCGAGTACATTCAAAGTACTCACTGGCATTGTCCCTGGCTATTAACGTGGTCAGATATCAAGACGAGGGTGAAGGAGATGACTATGCGAGCTAGGACGTTCTCCCAGTCAGTTGCCTATAGGTTAAGGCATGGCTCGGGCTCTGCGCTTGATGATGATTCGCTGCTGATTATTGATGTAGCCATAACGACATTTATGTAAGTCTTGTAAATTCGGTATGTCTCGGATGTTGTAATGATACTTGTCGGTTATGTGCCACGACTAACTGATCATGGGATCGTGGTTGTATGCATAACAGGGATTCTCAGAGGATTAATCCGGGGGCCCCACACACCGCCCCTCGACCGCAGCCCACACGCGCCGCTCTGCCTTGACCCCAGCAACCACCCGGACATGCCCTTTTCCCACTGATTGACCCGCTGCCACCGTGTGCCGCATCGAACACCGTCTCTGCCGCGTAGAGCACAAGACATGCCCGACCAATTGACACCGCCCCTAGCCGCGTCATTACACCGTAGAGGACTGCCAGCAGACCGTGCACCGTCCCCTACCATCAGCCACGACGATAGCACGCTGTACCGCCCTCGCCGGAGACGCCCGCCCATCCCGGTCGGTCGCTTTGTCAGACTATAAGTAGAGGCCAGTCCTAGCCTCATTCTGCACACCACTCACCTCCCCTCTCGCCACTAACCATCCCACAATTCTCCCCAGAGCCACTCGAGCCCTCAGTCACCGGAATTTTGCCGAAGCTCGCCGCAGCAGAGGAGAAAGGGGGCCGTTGATTGCAACTGTCCCAGGAGCCGCCGCGACCATGCTAGCACCGTCGTTGTCCACCAGTTCGATCGCCCACACCGCCGAGCCTACATGGAGCCCTGGTAAGCCCCAATGCACCCCCACCGAGTCGCTAGTGTTCGTTCTCGCTAGCGACCTGCTCGTCGTCGATGATGAACCACAGCCATTGATCCCTGTTCTAATCGCACGACTGATATTGCCCCATACCGCTTCGCGTTAGATGCGCCGTTGACATGCGGGGCCCGCTTGTCAGTTGCCCTCTGCACCGCGGAGCGCCACTAGGCCAGACCGTTTAGTTTCCCGCGCTACCCCACAATTTCAAACAGATGTTTTTCTAATTAGACTTAAACTAGATCCTGTCCACTTGTTTAAAAATCAGTTCAGAGATATCCACTTAACCAAAACGCATGATTCAAATTTTGATAGAAAGATAATTAAAATCTCTATCCAATCCCGTTGGATTTAAATCAATTGGAGTTAGAGATCACATATAGAAAAAATAATAAGATAGAGACTTTTTTACTTTCAAACATTTTTCAACTCTCAAAAATCACTTTTGACAATACCTATCTGAATATGTAATAATATTTAGGTTTGCATGTAGTGACTTTGGACTAGTACCAAAATAATGCTATATAGGCATTTCTAGTCACTTTAAATCATTTAAATAATAAACTTAAACTTATTGAAATATGAGCCAACATTTAAATCACATTCCCATGCATTAGAATATGTGGTGATGACATGTGTCCACATGATCCCATATTTTAATTGGAGAATATTAAATCTTAATTAATTTCAATGAGTAGAAATTACTTTCTCAAATAAAATAAATGAAACTAGTTCATTAAATCCTGTGATGAATGTGATGATACTAGATCATCAAGCCCGTGCCTTAGTGTGCTAAATAGACTAGTTAAGTATTGTTTAGTGATTGTGTATCCCGTATGTATTTATAGACGATAGTGCCAACCAAGTCTATGAGGAGGAGGAGTTCTACCCCGAAGAAGATGAAGAGAACTTCAATCACTGCACCAATCAAGGCAAGCTATTGTTAGCAAGATAGAATTATACAAGATAACCTAAGCAAGATGCATTAGGCATGCTTTGGTTATACCTTTAGATTTATACCCTTTCCAAGTTTTACTTACAAGTTTTACCTTTTTCTTTACCAAAGTTCTTTTACCTTTAGTAATGCTTTGTGAGATTTTAGAAAGTAGTATAGATAGCATAAAGAGTATAAAACTTGGCCTATACTAGATGTCATTCTATGGCATGAGATTGAGATTAGCATCCCACCTTAGTGAACACTCTTAACTTAGTCACTTTTGCCAAGCATAAAACTTGATCACTTTAGATGGGAATACTTGGTGAAAATGATTATGAAAACCTTGGAATGATGAGTCATTCTATTGAGAGGTTTTGACATGTGTAGAGAAACACAAATGGTTTATGATGGTGAAAATGTTGAGGCATGAGCCTTAGCCCTTGATAAAAACTGATGGTTGGGTTCGGATGCGATACCATTCCAATTTTACCGTACAACCACAATACCTGAATTGGGTAAGGCTTAGCCGGAAGTTTATATGCATTAGTATGGGTTCCTTCGCGGAAGAGGTTTGAGCTGAGGCTACCTCTTGATGTTGTCCACCTATGAAGTGCCTAGGATGGCAGATGGCCATGGCTAGGAGGCCAAGCTCATAGGAGAGGTGCTTATACTAGGGTGTGTAAAGGAAAGGTTATGATTGATTATCCGCATACTAAGTATGATGATTCAGGGTTATCCCTGACGGATGTATCGAATTTTGTGGTGAAAGTGTACCACCTCTGCAGAGTGTCAAACTATTCGAATAGGAACGTCCGCGGTCATGGACAGTTGGAGTGGCCACCAAACTATAGAAAAGTTTTGGAAGTAGTACTAGGATTGGATTGGATGTCGAAGCATAAAGGATTGATCGACTTGGCCAAGAAATCCATCACCATGACCAGTAGCTCTGGAGTATTAGTCGAGCATATATTTGAAACCTTGCCCCGTCAATTCAAATGAAACAAGAGTCTCGCCCTACCCACCATAGACCAAGTCAGAGTAGTCAGTGAATACCCGACGTATTCCCAGATGAATTGCCCGGTATGCCCCCAGATCGGGATATTGAGTTCATTATTGAACTAATTCCTGGAACTGGACCCATAGCTCAGAGACCCTATAGCATGAACCCATCAGAGTTAGTGGAGCTGAAGAAGCAACTTGATGCTATGCTGGAGAAAGGCTTGATTCAACCAAGCGCATTGCCATGGAGATCGCCCGTTCTGTTTGTCGATAAGAAAGATGGAGGCAACTGTTTGTGCACAGATTACCGGAAGATGAATATGTCACCATCAAGAACAAGTACCCACTGCCCAAGATATAGGATCTGTTTGACCAGTTGACTTGTGCCAGAGTGTTCTCTAAGATTGATCTTAGAACTGGTTATCACCAACTCAAGATTCGTGCAACGGATATTCCAAAGACCGCCTTACCACCAGATATGGATTGTATGAGTATACGGTCATGTCTTTTGGATTAACCAATGCCCCTGCTTATTTCATGAATCTCATGAATAAGATCTTTATGAACTTTCTGTATAAGTTTGTCATAGTGTTTATCGATGATATTCTTATCTACTCCAAGTCAGAAGAAGACCATGAGCAACATCTGAGAATCATTCTCGAAACCCTCAAAGAGCATCAGTTGTATGCCAAGTTCAGCAAATGTGAGTTTTGGCTGAAAGAAGTAGGATTCCTCGGACATATTGTGTCTGCCGGAGGAGTCGCTGTTGATCCCGCCAAGATCAAAGATGTTGAAGAATGGGAAGCCCCAACCACTCAAACCCAACTCCGTGCATTTCTTGGATTAGCGGGATATTACCGCAAGTTCGTAGAAGGATTTTCGAGCATTGTAAGACCCATGACCCAATTGTTGAAGAAGGACAAGAAGTTTGAATGGATCGATAAATGTGAAGCAAGTTTCCAAGAGCTCAAGAAGAGATTGATTTCAGCCCCAATATTGATTATGCCAGATATCAAGAAGCCGTTTGATGTGTATTGTGATGCATCCAAGATTGGTCTCGGATGTGTGTTGATGCAAGAAGACAAAGTCATAGCATATCTGTCCAGACAACTGAAGCAGCCTGAGCAAAACTACCCTACTCATGATCTTGAATTAGTAGCTGTAGTTTTAGCCTTGAAAACATGGCGTCATTACCTTATGGGTAATCGCTGTGAAATTTATTCAGATCACAAGAGCTTGAAGTATATTTTCACTCAGAAGGAGCTGAATATGAGGCAAAGGAGATGGATAGAACTAATCAAGGGTTATGACCTTGACATTCACTATCACCCAGGCAAAGCCAATGTGGTAGTAGATGCTCTTAGCAGATTGCCATGTAGGTTAAACACCATGATCAAAGAGAACTAGCCAAGTTTGCATGAAGAGTTAGAGCAGTTTAGAACTAAACTTGTTAGCAAGGGATTTTTAGCTAGCATTGAACTTCAACCCACTTTGATTAGCCAGATCAAAGAAGCCTAGAAGGGAAATGCAAGCATCGACGGAATCAAGCGTCGTATTGGTACAGGAAAGGTGCCTGGATTCACCGAATACGAAGAAGGAGTTTTATGGTACAAAGGATGTATCTGTGTGCCAGCAGATTCGGAGTTGACGCAAGTTATCATGCAATAAGCTCATGATACTCTTTATTCTATCCACCCCGGAGGAACAAAGATGTATCAAGATTTGAAGGAGCAATTTTGGTGGCACAAGATGAAGAGAGAAATCGGAAGCGACATCGCCAAGTGTGATATATGTCAGAGAGTCAAAGCGGAACATCAGAGACCCGCAGGACTGTTGCAACCATTGCAGATTCTGGAATGGAAATGGGATTCTGTCGGAATGGACTTTATCACCGGTTTACCTACTTCTAGTAGGGGAAATGACTCAATCCACGTCATTATTGATAGACTGTCCAAGGTAGCCCATTTTATACCTGTCAAGACAACCTATATAGTTCGAAGCTAGCAGAGTTGTACATTGCTAGAATTGTCAGTTTACATGGAACCCCCAAGACCATAGTTTCGAATCGAGGAACGCAATTTACCTCGAGATTTTGGCAGAAAGTCCAAGAAGGATTAGAAACCAAGTTGAATTTCAGCACAGCTTATCACCCGCAGACCGATGGACAGACTGAAAGAGCCAACCGGATCTTAGAAGATATGTTGAGAGCTTGTGTGTTATAGTATGGATCAAAATTGGAAAATTGTCTGCCTTTCACAGAATTCTCATACAACAACAGTTATCAAGCCAGTTTGCAAATGGCCCCATTTGAATTTCTGTATGGAAGAAAGTGTCGTACCCCTTGAATTGGTCGCAAGTAGGAGAGAGTCAGATTTACGGACCCGACAACCTACGAGAAGCCAAAGAGAAGGTTCACAAAGTCCATGAGCACCTCAAGACCGCCCAATCCAGATAGAAGAGTTACGCTGACAAGAGACATAGAGACCTGACTTTCAATGTCGGAGATTTTGTGTATCTTAAGGTTTCGCCATTGAAGGGAACGCAATGTTTTAGTCTGAAAAGAAAGCTAGCCCCCAGATATATCGGACCCTTCAAGATTCTGAATCATCGAGGATAAGTGTCGTATCAGCTGGAACTGCCAGAGGAGATGTCAGCCATCCATAGTGTGTTCCATATCTTGTTACACGCAAATGTTTAGAAGTGCCGGAGAAGACCGAAGTGTTCAAGAACATCGACCACCGAGCCATTGATATCAACAAGGATCTGACGTATCGTGAAGTGCCCATCCGTATCTTGGAAGAAGGCTTCAGAACCACCCGGACCCAGAGTATCAAATTTCTCAAGATCCAATGGAGCAACCACACCGAAGAAGAAGCTACTTGGGAGCGAGAAGATTACATTAGGACTGTGTTTCCAGATCTCTTTAGTTCCTAGTTTTTCTTAAATCTCGGGACGCGATTTTGTTTAAGGGGGAAGGTTTGTAACATCCCAACTCTTTAATGAATGTTATCAAGATCCAAATCACCCAATTTAGGGTTAACCAAAAACTTTTATTATTAAAAATATTTATGAATGCATGTGTGTTTGCATTATTATAGAATTGTTTGAAAATGGCATGTTTGATTGTTCTAATGGTTGTAAAATGATTCAAAGGTGAATGCCACATCATCTAGATCATTCACAAACAAAATCCAAAGAAAAAGAAATCAAATAAGAATAAAAAGAACAAATGGTCACTTTGGCCATTTTAATCCACTAGGCCACTTTAGGTGTTCCTAGAAGTAAATTTCAAACAGAAACATTCTCAACTATTTTTACCCCTTGCTAGTACAAGTAAAGATCTACCAAGGTCCATTTTAAAATCTTCTAGAAACCTTTAGTAAGACAATTTAAATGACATTGGAAAATTGAATCCATTACATATGCATAGATCCCACTTTTTCAAAAAACACTCAAATGAACTCCACGTAACAATACCAAGCAACCAAAGACTACCAAGCATAAGATCAAAGCACCCACCAAAAATCTTCTCAAAATTCAAATAAAATTCTCTTGCGGCCACTGTGTCGAACACTTAGTGAGCACTGAATTAACTGCCTAACTATTACTGTTCTAGAGCAGTGATCAAGTGACACTAAGGCCTCAATCCACTCCCCTTGTCTCCCCTAGTTCCAACCATGCCATCAAGGAGCTACCTCTTAGCCTCTAGCAGCAGTGCCGAGCCACCCCGAGGCCATGCTCGCCAGTCGAGCATGGACAGCTCCAAGCTGACTGCCCCGCCCTCTTCCGCCGTGCCTAGGAGGTAGGTGAGACCACACCGCCGCCTCCTGTCCCTTCCCCGAGCATTGCCAGGCACTAGACCACCCACAGAGCGCCGCGCCCACCATGTCTGCGCCATGTCGAGCACGTGCCTGAGCGCCGTGCCCGACAAGCGTGCACATGGCACCCCTCGACCGTAGCCCGCGTGCACCGCTCCGCCTTGACCCTAGCAACCACCCGGACATGACCTTTTGCTGACGATTGACCTGCTGCCACCGTGAGCCGCGTCGAATGCCATCTCTGCCGCGTAGAGCACGAGCCGCGCCCGACCAATTGCCACCGCCCCTAGCCGCGCCATTATGTCGTAGAGGACCACCAGCAGACCGTGCACCATCCCCTACCATCAGCCACGATGATAGCACGCTGTACCGCCCTCGCCGGAGACGCTCACCCATCCCGTTCGGTCGCTTCGTCGGACTATAAGTAGAGGCCACCCCCAACCTCATTCTGCACACCACTCACCTCCCCTCTCACCACTGACCATCCCACAGTTCTCACCGGAGCCACTCGAGCCCTCAGTCACCGGAATTTTGCCGGAGCTCGCCGCAGCAGAGGTGAAAGGGGGCCAAAATAGTGACTTTGGACTAGTACCAAAATAATGCTATATAGGCATTTCTAGTCACTTTAAATCATTTAAATAATAAACTTAAACTCATTGAAATATGAGCCAACATTTAAATCACATTCCCATGCATTAGAATATGTGGTGATGACTTGTGTCCACATGATCCCATATTTTAATTTGAGAATATTAAATCTTAATTAATTTCAATGAGTAGAAATTACTTTCTCAAATAAAATAAATGAAACTAGTTCATTAAATCTTGTGATGAATGTGATGATACTAGATCATCAAGTGTGTGCCTTAGTGTGCTAAATAGACTAGTTAAGTATTGTTTGGTGATTGTGTATCCCGTATGTATTTATAGACGATAGTACCGACCAAGTCTACGAGGAGGAGGAGTTCTACCCCGAAGAAGACGAAGAGAACTTCAATCACTGCACCAATCAAGGAAAGCTATTGTTAGCAAGCTAGAATTATACGAGGTAACCTAAGCAAGATGCATTAGGCATGCTTTGGTTATACCTTTAGATTTATACCCTTTCCAAGTTTTACTCACAAGTTTTACCTTTTGCTTTACCAAAGTTCTTTTACTTTTAGTAATGCTTTGTGAGATTTTAGAAAGTAGTATAGATAGCATAAAGAGTATAAAACTTGGCCTATATTAGATGTCATTCTATGGGATGAGATTGAGATTAGCATCTCACCTTAGTGAACACTCTTAGCTTAGTAAATTTTGTGAAGCATAAAACTTGATCACTTTAGATGGGAATACTTGGTGAAAATGATTATGAAAACCTTGGAATGATGAGTCATTCTATTGAGAGGTTTTGACATGTGTTGAGAAACACAAATGGTTTGTGATGGTGAAAATGTTGAGGCATGAGCCTTAGCCATTTATAAAAACTCATGGTTGGGTTCGGATGCGATACCATTCCAATTTTACCGTACAACCATAATACCTGAATTGGGTAAGGCTTAGTCAGAAGTTTATATGCATTAGTATGGGTTCCCTCATGGAAGAGGTTTGAGCTGAGGCTACCTCTTGATGTTGTCCACCTATGCAGTGCCCAAGATGGCAGATGGCCATGGCTGGGAGGCCAAGCTCATTGGAGAGGTGCTTATACTAGCGTGTGTAAAGGAAATGTTATGATTGATTATCCGCATCCTAAGTATGATGATTCAGGTTTATCCCTGACGGATGTATCGAATTTTGTGGTGAAAGTGTACCACCTCTGCAGAGTGTCAAACTATTCGAATAGCTGCGTCCGTGGTCATAGACAGTTGGAGTGGCCATACTGTTCTATTGTCAGATGTTTTCAAAATGACTTATGAAATGAATTGTGACTTGACTTGACCACAACAGGGTTGTGACTATGAAAACTAAGTTCCCACTTAGATGATTTAGAAGTTTATTCTATCTTTCTTTGTTTCTGAACTTAGTTTAGGTTTCAAACTTAACTTTGCAAATAAACTTAGAGTTTAGCATTCCTACTAGAACAACCTTACTTGTTAGTGATAGTTTGCGAGTACTTAAAGATTACTCATGGCTTTGTCCCTGGCTATTCCCGTGGCCAGACTATGAGGAGGACTATCCAGAAGAAGGACATCAGGACGGCTACGACAACTAGGATCATCTCCCATCGTCAGCATTGCCTATGACACTGAAGATGGAGCCCACCGCTACGCTTATTTATTCTCCTACTTGTTTGTATTAAGACTGGATCATGAGATCCTTTATTTGTGTAAGACCTTATTATGGTTTGTAATGGATGATGTACTGTGATATCCAATCTGTTATGTCTCGCAAAAATGGTAATCCTAGGATTGCGATGTATGGCACAACAGGCATCTGGGATTAAAAATCCGGGTGTTGACAATAGGCATGTGTTCCATATATAGTCATACGTGCTCACAATGAGAACTTGCACAACATCTTTTGTCATGCCAGCCCGTTTGCAGCAGGGCCTCAAGGGAACTACTAGCAATTAAGGTGCTCCTTTTAATAGAGCACCGGAGCAAAGCATTAACACTCCGTGAACACATGTGATCCTCACATCAAAGCCATTGACTCCGGTTATCCTGATTATTGTCACTTCGGGGCCTTTGGTTCCGGACAACAATATGTGTATACAACTTGCAGGTAAGATCATAAACAATACGATCATCATGAATCAATAACATGTTCAGATCTGAAATCATGGCACTCGGGCCCTAGTGACAAGCATTAAGCATAACAAGTTGCAACAAAGTCAAAAAGCACTAATAATAGATACTAGGCACCATGCCCTAACAATCTGATGCCATTACATGAACGATCTCATCTAATCCCTACCATCCCCATAGCCTACCGTGGGGGATTACTCAGTCATAGATGGGGGAATCATGGATGGTCGATGGAGACGCGATGGTGATGATGATGGCGATGATCTCCTCCAATTCCCCGTCCCGGTAGGGTGCCAGAACGGAGTTTCTGGTTTTGATATGCGGAATCTGGTGGTGGCGGCGTAGCGGAACTCTTTCTGGAAAAATGTCAAACCCCCCTGGGGTTTTAGGTCAGGAGGCATCTTATAGGTGAAGAGGGAGGCCGAGGGGGTGATCGAGGAAGCCACACCACGCCCTGGCGCGGCCAGGCCTGGCCCACGCGGCCAGGTGGCGTGGGCCCCTCGTGGCCCTCCTCCGTCTCGTATTCTGGCTCCGTGAGTCTTCTGGTGAAATAGGATTTTTGGCATATTTTTTGGGATTTTTCCCGATAGTTGATTTTTTGCACAAAACCTAGACACCAAGGTAATTCTGCTGAAAACAGCATCAGTCCGTGTTAGTTGTATCCAAATCACACAAGTTTAGAGGAAAAACAATAGCAGAAGTGTTCGGGAAAGTAGATACGTTTTGGACCTATCAACTCCCCCAAGCTTAGCTTATTGCTTATCCTCAAGAAATTCAGTTGAAAACTGAGTGCGGTAAAAGAAACTTTCACGAACACATTTGCTTCATAAGATGTATATATTCTCAGCATATGATCAAGTACTTAGACAATTCATAATAAGGAGTATGCTAATAAGGCTACTCAATAGTCATTGCAACCCATGAAGAGATTCGAACTCAAAAATAATAAGTAGCAAGAAACATAAACATAAGCAACATTGCAATGCTCATAAAAGGTATGATAGAGTGGTATCTCGCTTGCCTTTGATTGTAGAGCAAACATAAATGCCAAGGCAACTCTGAAGTTCAAGTGAAGACTAGAAGTAAAGATATCAGAGATACAAGCATCAAAGTCATGACACAATTAACCAAGTTTTGAAACAAGCATATTACACTAAGGATGACAACTATGCTCTCAAGAAAGTGCTCATAGAATGTGTGGAGACTCAACAAGGAAGTGAAAACGTTTTGAAAAGTTTGAAAGGCTTCCAAATGTTGAAAGTATGGTACTCATTAGCTTTGATCTCTCATTTCCCCTATCATAACCATATTTTAGGTGATTAAGGTTAAAGTGACACAACTAAGAGGATATGCTTGACAAGTTATAAGTTGAAATCTCATGCCCCTTGCTCACGAGTACCGAACCTCATGCTACTCAACTTCAGTCACAAGTAAGCTATTGTAATTGTAAGTACATATGTGTCATAGAGAACCGCCAACGGGGTACCCCTTGCCCCATGACACAGGAGCTATCCCATATCAAAATGACAAGGCAACAGACAATGAGCATCTCAGCGACCTTTTTATTTGCTATTTGCATAGGTTTTTATTGAGGATGATTCATAGAATGCTCATTATGGTTATGTTGCAAGTTTCCACCATCATTAGGCATGGCTTAGGCTAGCGGCCTAGGCGTTTCTCTAACACACATACAAACTCCATGATCTTACAAGTTTCCCTTTTATTTCACACCATCGGGATCCATAAGCAAAAGAATCATAATATCAACAGAATAATAAGTGCAATGTTGAAAGCATTCCCCATGATACATGGTTCTGCTAACTTCAACTTATAAAGCACAAGCATATACGCAACAAAGATGGACAAAGTGGTTCAAGATTATTAAGTGCAAGAAAGTAAAGTGTGCCACCAAGTTTGTGAGAGCTTTACTAACTAACTTTCTCATAACAAGCGAACAATTTATTCAGAAGAAAACAAGGCATACTTTATATGCACGGAATAGCAAATGATGCTAATAGGTAGGTATGGTGGACGCTTTTGGCAACATTGGTTTGGGGGAGTTGGATGCACGAGTAAAGCTTATGCTCAGCACAACTGAAGGCTAGCAATAGAGAGGGAGCGACAAACGAGAGAGCAATAACTGTCATAATCATGCTTCCAACAAAACAGGATTAAGTATGGCATGAAAGTGATTCAAGAACCCTGAAGCAAAATAATTCATCGAAGCTTAACTGATTGTTTCAGTCATATGCATGCGTGAGCATGTGCCAAGTCAATTAAAGTGAAACATTAAGAGGAGGATACCACAGTGTCATACCAAGTTATGAATAGAACAATGCAAGCAAACATTCATATGACATGCTACAAACCATTAGCAATCTGGAGCTAATCATAAGAAAGCAAGAACTACTAAGAATCCATAAATAACATACACCTTACATGAACAGACTAAGCATGCCCACAATGATGAGTATATGTACAAAAATGAAAACAAATAGAGTTCGTTACCAGCCTCTTACCACACCTCAACTTGTCATTAATCCTCATTATTGCCCTTCACTTGTGTGGCTTGAATAATAACATGAAACCAAACTCCACTGAGGACTGCTGAACCCTGCAACGAACTTCACAAAGCCAAAAAAGGACAAAAATATTTCTGGGTTTTCCATTTTAAAAGGCAAGAACCAAAAGGAAGAACAATCAAAGCGAAATCTTTTTGGATTTTTCAAATAATAAAGACAAAGCTAAAAGAAAGAGGCAAACCAAGGAAAAAGAAAAAGAAGCAAGCAAAGAGAAATAACAAAAATATTTTTGGTCTTTTTGTGTTTTGGAAAGCAAAAAGAAAGCGAAAAAAATAAAAATAAAACGAAGCATGGATATACAAAGTACCGATTGAGCAAAATAAGTAGATGAGCATGATGTCGGTATACCTCCCCCCAAGCTTAGGCTTTTGTGTCAGTTCCCATGGCAAGCCGTCTGTGATATGTCTGAATTACCTATTTATTCTGTAATGGTTAATCTCTAGCTATGTCCGAACTGAGGGCAAACTTGTAATTTTCTTGAGCCCGCATCTTCGATATAAAGTGCGGGTGGGGTGGTCGGGAGGATCAAGCAATCCAAAAAACCTAATTTTATTTCCTTGTATCGCACTTATCTTTCCTAGAACTGTAGATCTGAGCTCTCGTGCTCCTACCCCTGTCTCCTTCTTCCTCCGATGCAGTCAGCGGCCACCAGGCCCTAACATTTTGGCCTAAGTGGGTATCAATCCCAAGCTGGCCAAGATGGAGCGCCTCCGTAGTATGGTGAAGAGGTGCCCTCGTCCTGGTACAAGCTCGAGGATGCCCCAACATAATGCACAGAATAGTCGTAAGAGGGCACATCTCCCTGGTGCTGCCCGTGGAAACCAAGCAAGCGGAGCTGCTCGTCCACCTCCTCCTTGGAATGCGACCATGGCCTCCTGTAAATACTGAACAAAGTGGATTGTGGCAAAGGAACTTCCCTCTCGTCTCCGTCAGTAAACAACATCATGTATACTAAACCCTCCGTACTAGAGTCAATAGTGACAAAGTGATGCGTTTTCATAGCACCAAGATCAAGCCTTTGTGGTGTCAACATAGTGTCATTAGGATCCACTGAAAGTTATAAAGCAGCAACCATGCGTGAGGCAATAATGCCCCCATAAATAGGTCCTCTAGCGTCTAGGCGGCGAGCAATGAGAGAGCCAAGATTATACTTGGTATCATTATTGAGCACAACAGCGAGGAAGGCCAAATGATAATTAGAAATATTACTAGTGTTCTCCCTACCAAGAATGCTAGTGGCAAGATAATAAGCAAAATATCTAAGAGCACGGAGTTGAATGCTCCTTATCTTCCTGCACTGAGCTGTGCGGTCATCGTCATTTGTCACACTTAGGTAGAGATCCAGCAAATTAGCGGGTCGACCTTGGATCTTCTTCACTGTCCCAGTCATGCCTATGCCTATAATGCTGCAAAATCTTTCCAATGGCATGGTAATAGGCATTGAACGAAACAGTTGAGTGATAAGGGGTGTTAGTGAAAATGAAACTCTCCACAAAAGTTTTGGTGAGCACGGCATATTGCTCACTCTCATCTTCCATGTAAGTGGTCAGCCCGACCCTCTGAACAAGGAGTAAGAACTCATTGAGGATCCCTACGGCTCGCAAAAAGGTAAAACAAGGGAAAGTAGATCGGTGAGGATCTCCCTCATCTCGTTCATTGCCAAAGCATGGTGCAATAAGATCTACATTATATGATGGCCTAAATTGAGAAGCTGATATTGAAGGACTTTCCCTCCTGGGTGTGTCCCTCTCAAATAATTCTCCAAAAGTGTGGTTGTTCATCCTTTGCTATTCTGAAATTTAAATATCCATCATACAAGTGATTGCAAAGTGAATACATAATGAAAGGAACTACTCATAGGGACTTGTAAGAGGCCTAAACATGCATCAAAACAATTTCTATAAGCATTTAACAAGCTTACAAGCTCACATAACCTGTCACCTACGGTAGCAAAATAATCAAGATACAATCCACTAAACACAAATCTACTTGGACAAGCGGAGGAGTCACATACCGGAGAACAAATGCTCCAAATTTCAGCAGCAAAGATGGGCTGAGCAAGGAGATCGAAAAATCGCGAGCAAGAACAACAAGAACGCGAGTTTGAGCAATGAAATGGTGTTTTCTCAGGAGAGAGAAAGAAGTGGCAAGTGAGAGAGTAATAGACGTATTAAGAAAAGGTCTACCAAGAATAATAGACGTATTATCATCTTCAGGCATTTCAAGCACAACAAAGTGAGTTAATATCAAGCAATTATGAGCCATTTGAATAGGAACATCCTCACATATACCAACAGGAATAGTAGTAGATTTATCGGCCATTTGCAAACATATATCAGTTGGTATTAATTTCTCCAATTGAAGTCTCTTGTAGAGAGAAAAAGGCATAACACTAACTCCTGCTCCCAAATCACACAAGGCAGTTCTAACATAATTGTTTTTAATAGAACAAGGAATAGTTGGAACCCCTGGGTCTCCAAGTTTCTTTGGAACCTTACCAATGAAGGAATAATTAGCAAGCAAAGTAGAAATTTCTTCATTAGGGATCTTCATTTTATTAGAGACAATATCCTTCATATACGTTGAGTAAGGAGGCAATTTAATAGCATCAGTCAAAGGGATTTGCAAAAATAAAGGTTTCATCCACTCACAAAACTTGTTGTAGTGTTCATCTTCCTTTGACTTGTGTTTCTTATCCGGGAAAGGCATAGGTTTTTGGACCCAAGGCTCTCTTTCACTCAATGTTTATTAGCAACAAAATATTCCTTAGTGTATTTAGTATTCTTAGTGTGTCTTTCAGGTTCTTCTTTGACTTTTTCTTTATCAAGAGCATCATTTTCCTCATTACCACTTTCAGTTTCAGCATCAAAGACATATATACTATTAGGATCCTTAGAAGGTTTAGAAGACTCTACAATAGTTTTATGTTTCTTTTTCCTTTTCTTAGGAGAAGTACCACTATTTTCAATTTGTTGAGAATCTTGCTTAATTCTTTTAGGATGCCCCTCAAGATATAGATGATCCTGGGTGGCAGCACCACTTCTAGTTCTAATTTCATAAGCTTGTTTTTCCTTAGAAGCATTAACTAGCAAATCTTTTTGTACCTTAATAAGCTGATCAATTGGAGTTTGAACCATTTGGAAATGTTTAACAAGCATTTTAACATCATTAGAGGTTCTTTCCACAATATCCTTCAACTCAATAATAGCTCTAGAGTTTTCCATTAGATGAATTTGCACCCTTTTTGACATGGGTATACCCTGCAGGTACTCGACCTTGATATATACGGTCCAGATACGGTGGAAGCCCACGGCGTTACCACGACCCGATGAATACTTCGAGTGGCCCACGGACTCTCGATTACTTGCAAGACAAGAAGAAGCTTAAAGATAGAAAGTTTAAAGGGAAAACCCTAATCTGTAATCGACTCAACCTGCTACCCGAGACCTAGCCTATCTATATAAAGGCCAGGAGGGGGCGGCGAGGAGGACACACGCAACCCTAGTTTCCACAACTCTCGCCAGATTGCATCTGCGCACCCCTGTAATCTTCGATTCCTCCATTAATTTCAAGAGCAGACAAGCAGGAGTAGGGACCTCTACGAGGCCTGATGTAACTACCTCGGTGAATTACGCTCTTAGTTACAAGCCTGGATGAGCGGAAATGGTTAAAATAGTACGGTGGGGCCAAATGCCACTCACAGGTAGACCTTTCGGCCGTCCTAACCATTTCCAAACATCGGGACAAGGACGAGCGGCGTGATCGGCAGGCGAAGGGACCAACTACATACACAAATGAGTATGTATGCAAGCCACCATACAACAGTCCTCAGAGTCATTCCATCTAAAAGAAATGGAAATATTGCAACGCCATACGGCAAGATCCAAATATCCTAGATAGATATAATAGTTTAGGATATCTCCTCATACATCAAACATCAGAGTATCAGGCGGAAGCGGAAAACAAGATCCGAGTACGGATAAGAAGCAAATCGGCATAAGATGCCCCATAAATAAACACATCCCGCCCACAGATCTCACGGATCCCCGTTCCCGGAATCTCTACACCGAGTGATCGTTGCCCTCATCGTTCGTCTCCTCCACCCAGTATCCATCTTGCGAGTTTACCTGTCCATCTGAATCAAACAATTTATCGTGTGAGACCCTAGGGGTACTCAGCAAGTCTTTATGCCTCTAAAGGGGACACAACCTGGGGTGACGCAATTGCAGCAAAAGATAATACCTAACAATTCTAGGGATACTCGCTAACCATCCGCCTAACCAGAGATAGACGGATGTCCGTGAATTAATAACAACAGTTATAATAATATTAACAGATCCATCCTCATCCTCGCTTACCGAAGAGGAAGCGGACGAACAACCCCCCCGTCCATTGGCAGTTTATTATCCATTCCATGAGTGTTGTACTATTTACTAGTCAGGTACTTAGCCAAATTAAAAGCGTTACTTTAGTTATACTTGTCTATGATCGAGAAACTGTGCTCCAAGTAGTCCATAACCGCGGACACGGCTTTCAGAAGATTTACCGCAGGGTGCACAAATAGCAACACACACTGATCAACCTCGAAAACCAAATCAAACCCAACGAGGCATTCACGACAAAGCGATCACAGTATTCAGAAATATTTCAGGGGGCCACCCCATTAAGCTACCCGCAACGGTTGAAGTTCGAGACGGACTCAAGGTTTGTGTGGACGGCTGTAAACGATCGGGAACCCGAAGTGTGACGGGCTTGTCGACAAATAAAACGTGTCACGGTCCTAAACAGTACAGGTGCTCCTCGCACAATCGTAAATAAAGCAGTAAAGCATGGCATAAGTACAGGATAGTAATAAAGCCCCAAACTACTTTGTGGCCCCAAGAAATAAGAATGAATCAAGCTCTGGCTCAGGGGGGTTCATAAGCCTCCTGATGTGGATAGCGAATATTCAAGGAACAGGAATCAAGTACTGGGTCCTACGGGACACAAGTGAGCATGAAAACCAAATAGCAGATATTGCTCACCGGTGCCACTTTCATTAGTTATCCCATTACTACTCAGGTTAAGTTGTTTAGGTACCTCGTTATCCATCAGACACTCACATACCCTACACATGCTGTTCTACGACCCGCATGGCTCAATCAACTCCTGTAGTAATGGCTCATGGGATGGAGGAACAAGCTTCGGTGGGGTTTAAAAGTAAAGGCTATGCAGTACTTGGGATTCAGTTTAATGCAATCGCGACTCAATGATGCAAGAATAAGATAGAGGCAATAGGTACTATATGTATGCAAGCATGTGGTAGTGCTTGCCTGGCAGCTCAGTTGAAGCGAGAGAAGGATCTGGGTAGTGCTCCTGGGTTTCTTGATATATCCCCTGCTTAGCGTCTATTCGAAGAAGAACCAAACAAACAAGGGCCAACATAAATAGAGTGCACAAGCATATGAATTAAAATGCGACAAGCAAACAATCATGCCATGATGAATGATGCACAATTTGCATGGCAATAATGTAGCATGGCATGGGTGAGGTGTGGATTACAAGAATAAAGCATGTTATGGCGTTTTAGTCACCTTTTCTCCTCCAATAAGTTGCTGTATACCTTATATTTATATGATGCATGCTGAAATTCAGAACATGGAATGCATAAACAGAAAGGTCTCGTTGCGCTGATCGATTTAGACATATTATTTGTCAAATTCGGAGTTTTAAAACAAAAGTTATTAATTAATTAAGAAAAAGGGCATTTTATTGTAATTTTAATCAACTTGAAATTTAAAGTGTTCAAAATATATTTTGAAGGGCATAGTTGAAATCCTCACATTTTTCTGATTTCAAAACATATATTACATGTTTAATTTGGAATTATATTTGAAAAGATATTTAAAAAACAGATTTGAATTTGAATTTAAAACATTTCTTGGAAAAAATAAAACAAAACAGAAATCGAGAAAACTTTTGTCACCCGGCCCAGTGCTAGCCAGAGCCACCGACAAGTGGGCCAACTGCTGACTGGGCGACACTGCGTGCAGAGAGGCTGTTCTCACCGCGGCTATTTCTAGCCACTGCGACTGACGGGTGGGCCAGAGCGGGAGCGCGGGTTACGGTCTATAAAAATTGCGGGGCGTTTTTGTAAAGTGACAGAGAGACTGACTGGTGGGCTCGACTGGATCGCGGGATTAGAAAACAAAAAGGCTGGGGTTTTTCTGCAAAACGTGCGGCGGCACTGTGCTTCTGCTACCTCTGAACTATCTGACGGAAACCACGCGCGGCGCAGCGAGAAATCGATCCGCGACCAAGGCGGCGCGAGCGCGCCACTGCTGGCTAGGGAGGGTAGTTGTTAGGGAGCAGATCGGCGACTGAGCGGCGCGCAGGCGTCCCATGCCACGGTGCACCGAGAGCGTTCGGTGAAACGCCCGGCGAGGCTAGGGGTCTAAGGCGAGGCAGTGGGTGTCTAGGCGGGAGAGGGACTCACCGCGGAGGGGTTGATGGCGGCGGATCGGTGCGGGGGACGACGGAGCGACGAGGAAGCAGAGGCCGGGGAGGAGCTAGGGTTTCGGCGGGTGTCGACATACTACGACAGACGTAGGGCTTCTCCTCCTCGCTGGCGGGCTCCGGTTGATGCAGGGGAACAGCACGGTCTTCCTCGACACCCGTGATCGCCACGCCACAGGCTGATATGAGAAGGGGAGGTGGAGGCCGACGGTGGCCGGCGATGGGGTAGGTGGTTGTAGGGGAAGACAGGGAGGAAGGGGAGCAGCCTGGGGAGATCTGGGAGAGGACGAGGAGACGTGAGAGGGAGGTAGATAGCAGAGGGAGAGGGGAGGGTGCCGTGGGGGAAGGTGGAGGAAAAGGTGGTCTCGGCCACCATTTGCTTCTCCCTCTCCTCACGTGCTTCAAGGGCTCGGCCTGGTGTGGCTGCAGGGCTGGGCGAGGACAGGGCGGAGAGGAGGCTCGGGTGGGGCAGCTGGCAGAGAGAAAAAGAGAGAGGAGGGAGAGGCTCGGGCAATTAGGGTTGGGGTAGCTCGGCTAGGTTAGGAGGAGGAGGTAGGGAGAGAGGGGAGGCCTCGGCATGGGGTGGTGAGGGTAGCTAGGGTAGGCCCTTGCTGGTAGAGAGAGGGAGAGGTGAGAGAGGTGTGGTTAGGGTTGGCTTAGAACTAGGGTTAGAAGAAAAGAGAGGAAACTAGAGTTAGGGTTTAGATGAGGTATTAGGTTTTAGGAGAGAGGATTAGAGAGAGCGGGTGATGTGGTGGTAGGGTTTTTGACAAGATCAAGCAAGATCAAGCAAAGATCAAACAAGATCTAGCAAAAGGAGTAGAAGAGAGGGATAAAGGTGATGGATGGATATGGCCCCATAAAGAGAAAACCCATTTAAACCAAGAGAGAAACAATTGGCTAAAGGTGGAGGTACTCTTGCATGGCCCATGCAATTTAATAAATGCCATGATTAATTCTTGTGAAAACAAAATAATAGCATGGCATTATCCTTATGCATTCCCAAGAAGTGGAATAAAGGCCAAGAAAAAGAATTTATAGATTGGATCCACCCCACCCACATGAGCTAGAATAAAATCAAAAGAAAAAGAGAAACAAGCTCATGGATAATGGGATGGTGGAATTATAAGGTGGTGACAAGAAAGGTAGAGGAGTTGAAATAAAAGATATGCCCCCAACTCAACTTGGGCATTTAAACAATATATCAATAACCAAATACAATATCAAGAGGCAAATACAATTTACAATGCATATGAGAGAAGAACCAAAGAAAGAGGGTTTTATATGATGCTCAAATGCAAGGTGGCATGATGACATGAGCATGATATCATTATGATGCAACAATTATATATAGGAAGTAGCATTTATATAGACTAGGCTAGTAGCATTGCAATTGTTAGACAATTGGGATGCTACACCTGAACCTAGGTAAACTTTGCGTCCCTGTGTGCTTGTTTGCTAGCTGACTGATGCCTCTAGCGCTCCCTCCTTCTCCAAAACCCAAGTCCATAACAATGAGCATTGATGAGTTAAACCATCAACAATTGGTGCCGTCTGTGGGAATTGGGAGTGCTGATGTTGCGGCTTCTTCGGCCCCATTAACCGTGATTTACAACTCCACAACAGCGGAGATTCACCAGCTCTTCGTCGCGTTCGACTTCACCGTCCACACGCCGGCCACTCGCCCGGCTTTTGAGTCCGTGGGTGATGGAATCAGCCTGGAGATCAGGAGCTTCCGCTTCCAAGTTGGTCATGATGCCTGATCAGCCAACAGCATCCGCGATTGCTCTAGCATCGTGGTTCCCGCCACCAATCGGCACCCTCAGCGAGCTCAACACCTCAGTAGTAGCTGAGAGCACGGACATCGACAACAGTCGCGGATCCGATCTGGGTGACCTAGCAATGGAAGATGGAGCCTACGGCTCCGGATCCGAAAGCTGCGGAAGCAATAGCTTCCCCAGCCACTTCATGTGCGCCGTCACCAACGCCGACGAAACCAGCGCCAATCGCGAAAACGGTGGCAACGGTCCTGATCCACCCAACGGTGGCCCCACCAACGGTGGCAATGGCGCACCCGTCAACAATGGAGGGGCAGTCGAACCTCCAACAGTGGTGAACGAACACACTAGTGAACGTGTCGTGATCAGACTCAATGACCTCAAGTGGGCCCGTTGCCGAGAAGCTCTACGAGGCAATCCTCTGCCCCCCGGCACGCCGCAAGACCTGCTGATGGGATATCACTAGCTACTAAAGGAGGAGTATAGACGCGATTTACAAATGATCGCGCCACTCGAAGTGCGTAAAAAGGAGGCAGACGAGTCAAGTCTTCGACAGGCCGAGATATCCTCCCACGGAGGATCCTCCTCCAAGGGCAACGAGTAAGTGGCCAACAAGAGGCGATCTCGAATGGACCACCTCACTGAGTAGGAGCGCATAGAAGATGCGACAGTCCTCGACTTCAGCTCTATGACAGTCGACACACAGGGCAACGTGGTCCCAAAGACACCGCAAGCTGCGGTAACAGGGGCCACCATGTACCTCCTCAACAATCAGCCGACGGCCGGAGATCCTCGAGCCGCCATGCACCGATCTATGATCACGGGCTTGGGGTTAATCGAAGCCGCTCTCGACAAAGTGCCGACGCCGGAGCTGAAAAAAGGCAAGGCCCTAGCAAAACGCTACTCCTCACCCTCGTCCAGCGACGACAACCACGATCTATCTCGACGTCGCCGCTCATGGCGGCACGATCACAATTATGATGCGTGCGATGACCTCGAGCAATGCAAAATCGGTAAATCAAGGGCACGACGTGCCCGTTCGACTGACTCAGAGGACGAAGACATGTAGCTCTGTGGCGCCAGATGCTTCAGCAGAGCTATCAGGCAGAAGTGAATGCCCAAGGGGTTCAAGCTCCCATCGGAGAATCCAAAATTTGACGGCCTGCAGGACCCGAAAATCTGGTTGGAGGACCACATCTCCTCCGTCAAGCTCCACGGCAGGAGTTGAAGCACGGCCATGCAATGCCTGTAGCTACAACTGTAGGGCGTCACCCGAGCATGGATCAGCAATCTCCCGCATGGATCCATTCGCAGCTGGGAAGAGCTGGTCTACAGCTTTGTGCGCAACTTCAAGGGCACCTACAAAAGGCCCGCATCAATCGGAGAACTGAGGTGCTGCCAGCAAAGGTCGGACGAATCGCTACGCTCGTACATCCAGAGGTGGTCCATCATCAAGAACTCCGCAGAAAACATCTCGGAAGATCGCGCAATCGACGCATTCAACGGCGGCGTCCACCGCATAGAGCTAAGGGAGGAGTTGGGTCGCTCGAAGCCCAAAACAATTGACCACCTGATGGAAATCGCGAATCGGTGGACAGATGGAGAAGACTCGGTGAAAAACCGCGTTCTCTCCAATGACGAAGCGGAACTCGAGCGCAGACGCGATCGCTGAAGCAAGCGTCGAATGCGCATCTACGATGATCGCGACGACAACAACATGGTTGCAGCCGGCTATGCCGACAGGCGCGACGACAACTGCAACAGCGGCTATCGCAGCAGTGGACACCACGATTCTGGGAAAACCACGCAGGTATGGCAGCGCCGCACTCGCGAAGAGGCACCCATAACAACTATCGAGGACAAACTGTTCGGGCCGTGCAACGTGCACTTCTACATCGACAAGCATGACGGCAAGAAAAAATCCAGCCACCTTCTCAAGGACTGCCTCGAGTTCCTCAAGCTCCACGAGGGCCTGGCTAGGATGAATCGTGACACAATCAACAGGGGCTACGGAACCGCCCCAGGCACGGTGGCACATGGATCTCCTCCACCACCGCTCAGACCACCACCGCCCGCGGCTATGCCAGATCAGCACTACGGAGGCGAACCATACCCATGGGCCGTAGGCAATATGATGATCCAAAAGGGATGCCCCTCAAATCGGGTGTAGAAGGCCATCACTTGCCAAGTCAACTTGGCGACAAACTCCCCGCCCTCCACCACTGAGTACCTCAGCGGAAGTGACTCCTGCATCACCTTCGACAAACACGACCACCCACGCCAAGTCCCTCGTCCAGGCCACTGTCCCCTCGTACTCGAGGCGCAGATCGGAGGCTTCGACATGAGTCACGTCTTCATGGATGGCGGGAGCGGCATCAATCTCATGTTCGCAAGTACCTTGCGAGCGATGAGGATCCCTCTGACCTGTCTAGAGGTCTCGGACACGACGTTCCACGGCATCGTCCTAGGAAAGGGCATATATCCCCTATGCAAAATCAACCTCGACGTCATCTTTGGCACGCCGCAAAACTTTCGGTGCGATTGCATAGACTTCGAAGTCGTCGACTGACCCTCACAGTACCACTGCATCCTCGGACGCATCGTGTTCGCTTAGTTCATGGCAATGCCGCACTACGCCTACCTGCAGATGAAAATGCCAGGTCCAAAGGGTGTCATCACAATCAACGGGAGCTTCGAGAGGTCCGACAGCTGCGATAGGGAATTCAACAAAACACCCAGTCCTTCGGCATGCAAGAGGAGCTCGCAAGATTGAAGGAGTCGACAGACAACAGTCTGCCTCCCCTGAGCCGGCCAAGTTCACTCGACCTGTCCTTCGACTCGTCGGTGCACATGAAGAAAGTCCAGGTCCACCCATCGGACCCGACCAAGATGGCCATCATCGCCAACAACTTGAGTCTCGCATAGGAACCTGCGCTCGTCGAATTCCTCCGTGGGCACTGGTAAATCTTCGCCTGGTGTCTAGCGGACATGCCAGGGGTCCCCAGGGAATTCACCGAGCACGCACTCAATGTCAACCAAGATGCATGGCCAGTCAAGCAAACAATTCGGCGACTGTCTGAACCAAGAGCAAAAGCGGTCGGAATGGAGATCAACAGACTCCTCGACGCCAAATTCATATGCGAGATCAAGGAAAGTACTTGGCTCGCCAACACGTTGTTGGTACCTAAAAAGGACACAGATATCCTACGGATGTGCGTGGATTTCACCTCCCTGAATAAGCAGTACCCAAAGGATCACTTCCCGCTGCCGTGAATCGACCAAATCATCGACTCCACCACGGGATGTGAGCGCCTCTGCTTCCTCGACGCCTACTCAGGCTACAATCAGATTCGAATGAAGGAGGAGGATCAAGAGAAAACAGCGTTTACAACGCCTTTTGGTGTGTTCTGCTACAACACAATGCCCTTCGGGCTAAAAAACGCAGGAGCCACCTATCAGCGCTGCATGCAGGCTTTCCTTAAGTATCAACTTGGTCGCAACATCCAAGTCTATGTTGACGACATCGTCATCAAAACCAAAGAGGAAGCCTCGCTAATCGGCAATTTACGTGAAACCTTCGCCAACCTTGACCGCTACCGAATCAAGCTTAATCCGGACAAATGCGCTTTCGGCATACCATCTGGGCAGCTACTCGGGTATCTTATCTCCGCGAGAGGGATTGAGGCGAACCCAAAGAAAATAAAAGCCATACTGGCCATGGAGAAGCCAAAGAACATAAGAGGCGTCCAACAGCTAGCTAGGCCGATTGCGGCACTCAGTCGGTTCATCAATCGAATGGGCGAAAAGGCACTGCCTTTCTACCAACTTCTCTGCAAAGCTGACAAGTTCGAGTGAACCGACGAGGCGCAGGAAGCATTCAAAGACCTCAAGCGTCTACTATCTACCTCGCCAGTACTGGTGACTCCTCGCGAAAAAGAACCATTGTTGCTATACATCTCCGCCACCAACCAGGTGGTCAGCACGGTGCTCGTGATGGAACGAGCCGAGGAAAACAAGGTCCACGGGTGCCAATCATCTACCTCAGCGAGGTGCTCACGCCAACAAAGCAACGGTACCCGCACTACCAGAAGCTGGCATACGGCGTCTTCATGACAGCCAGGCGACTGCGCCACTACTTCCAGGAGCACCCAATCATGGTGGTCAACGACACCCCGCTTGGGCATATCCTCAACAACCCCAACGCCACCAGAAGAGTCGTGCTTTGGGGAATCGAGCTGTCTCCACGAGACATTACATATGAAAAGTGCGACGCGATCAAGTCAGAAGTCCTCCCTGATTTCCTCGTGCACTGGATGGAGAACCAGCTCCCCGAAAAGCCAGATATGTCTTACCTCTGGACAATGCACTTCGATGGATCCAAACGAAAGGACGGGGCTGGCGCAGGTGTCATACTGACATCGCCCCAGGGAGACAAGCTGAAATATATTATGTGAATGCAGTTCACTGCCTCCAACAACGAAGCTAAATACGAGGCCCTGCTGCACGGGATGCGGATGGCGAAAGCCTGCGGCGCCAAGAGGCTCACCATCTAAAGCGACTCTAAACTAGTGGTCAACCAAACGATGCACGAGTGCGACGCTCTGAACAACAATATGATCGCCTACCGCGACCTCTACAACACACTCGAAGGGGACTTCGACGGCTGTGAGCTGCGGCACGTAGGCCGCGAAAGCAATGAAGAGGCGGACGCACTCGCCAACATTGGCTCCACTTGCACCCCCATACCACCTAGGGTATTTCTCGAGCGTATCTGTGAACGCTCCATCAAGCCAAAGGCCACAAAGAAGAAAACAAGCGCAACAACAGACTCAGGGGCTACGCCACCCAATGAGCCAATGGCACTCGATGACCTGGAGCTTGACACAGGACTCGAGGGACCAATGGGGGTCATGATGATTGAGCCATCTTGGACTCAACCCTACATCACATACCTTCTCAACAAGAGGCTGTCGGACGACCCGACTGACACGCGACATATCGCACGACGATCCAAGGCATTCGCTGTCATCAATGGTGAACTATATAAGCGCAGCATCACAGGAGTACTCCAACGGTGCATCTCCAACGCAGACGAAAGGGTCGTCCTCCTCGACATCCATGAAGGGACTTGTGGGCACCATGCTGGCATTCGCACCCTCGTCGCCAAACCTCTACGAGCTGGATTCTACTGGCCCACGGCCATGCGCGATGCCAAGGACATCGTCCAGAGATGCAACGCTTGCTAGCGATTCGCAGACAAACCGCACGCACCTGGCGCGGAACTCCGGCCAATACCATTGGCTTGGCCCTTTGCACAATGGGGACTCGACATGGTCGGCAAGCTCCCAAAGTCCTCATGAGGAGGCTACGTCTACCTCTTGGTCGCCATCGACAAATTCACCAAGTGGATAGAGGCCATGCCGGTGACAAACCAGTCAGGAGCCAGCGCCATCAAGTTCTTCGTGTCCATTGTCTATCGCTTCGGAGTGCCACACAGCATCATCACGGACAACGGAACGAACGTCACCTCTAAGGAGTTCCAGGGTTTCTGCGAAAACCTGGGAATCAACGTAAGCTATGCCTCCGTAGCTCATCCACAGACCAACAGTCAAGTCGAAAAGGCCAACGGCCTCGTCTGCGGCGAAATCAAGAAGCGACTCCTCCGACCACTCGCGCAAGCCGCTGGATGCTGGCCAGACGAGCTAAAGTCCGTACTGTGGAGCCTGCGCACAACCCCAAATAGCGCCACGAGATACACCCCGTTCTTCATGGTGCACGGCGCTGAAGCAGTGCTACCCATAAAAGTGCGCTTTAAAGCCCCACGGGTAGTCGCGTACAGTGAGCAGGAGTCAACACTTGCACTCGAAGACTCCGTCGATCTCCTTGATGAGGCACGAGACATCACAGCAGAAAGATCGACGATCTACCAGCAGAACCTACGCAAGTACCACAACAGAAGGCTACGCCCTAGATCCTTCGTCGAAGGAGACCTAGTCATGCGACTGAAGCAGCAAGGGAGCCTCAAGCTCGAGTCCCCTTGGGAAGGACCATACTTGATTACATAAGTAATCCCAGGTGCCGCCTATCGCCTCAAATATTTCGAGACAGGAGTCGCATACTCCAACCCCTAGAACGTCACGCAGCTATGGCGCTTCTACCCTTAGTCGTTCCTCTTTTTGTTACACTACAGATAAGGCTATTCAACCAGACTACTTAGCCACACATTGTACCTCGTACTGATTCTGCGAATAAATAAAGCTAAGTGCCCCGAAACTCTATGTTTTCCTCGTTTTTCTAGCAATTTTATCACTCGGGGGCTACGCCACCCTTTATACCCTCGTTCTTCGAACAATACGCAGTATCTCGAGTAGCTGACACAACAACAATCGAACCCTTGATACACCAATCCAGTTGCAACACAACTGACAGGTTGGCAAGGCGTTGAGATAAAATAAGTCAGGCTAATGAAAAGGAACTGCAGAGTACAAAATACACTCGCAAAACATATGAGCTAGCAAGCTCTTCACATATCAATATCAATCTATTACATACAACATACACACACGAACTTTACAACACTGGTATACCTATGTGTAGGATACAAATCAAAACTACTACTGCAGCAAAAGAACATTTGTCTGTTCCTCAAAGAAGTCGACAATTTTCTCTGTCGGGCGGTCCACCACCTGGTAATGCAGAAACATGTTCCAGGTCGAACCTGCCGGTGGAGTCGGTGGCCCAGCAGCAACAACCGCAATGTCCACATCAGGATTGTGTAGTCGCACCAGCGAGAGGGCAGCCTTGGCACCATCCACTAACTGCTGCCGCACGCACTCACGAACTGCACTTAAATCCTAGAATCTCGCCAGAAGGGCCAACAGGCTTGAAGGGACAGCGTCCAGTGGAAACATCGTCTGTTAGATGTGCCTAGGCACGACTATGCTTTCTTCAGAAAATGAAGCACTCGAGAAGCACGATCTTGCAGGGTCGCAAGTGTAATTGCACGGTCATGATCCACCCAGAAATACCCACTCGCCTACAGTTGCTGCTGGGTCAAATCATTCATTCGAACAGCAATCCGATCTTTTTCATCCTGCGGATGCAAGGACTGACAACTACACCACACAAAAGCAAAGTGTGAAAGATAGGCATCGTCGCGATTGACTAAAAGAAAAGATAAGAGGATAGAAGGCTAACACTTGAACTGCTCACTAAGCTGGGCCACCTCCTCCAATAGGTACTTCTCGCGAGCAGAAGCTTTCTCTGCCTTCGACTTCCATACATCGGTGCTACCATGGAGGATGCACAACTCACGCTCCAGTTGTTTAATACGGCCACGGAGTCGCGAAAGCAACGACAACTCCTCTACCTTCGAACGAGGTTGCGCCAAGTACTCATCGGCAGAAGGAGGATCACAAGGATCACTTGAAGGAGCACTCGATGTACCCTACCACGAATCAAGCAAAAAGCAAATAAGAGACCAAGAATACATTTGGAAAAGGACATATACGCATTCAGATACAGGAAAAGTTTCGATTGGGACACCCACAAAATCATTGTTCCCTAAAGCAAAAGGCTAAGCCACTACAGCTATTACAGAAGGAGACTAAGGCGCAACATGTTTCTTCGACTTGGACTTAGGCCTCGGGGGCTTCATCGCATCCGTGGTTGTCTCCGATGCCACGGACTTGCCGGAAGCACCCCAGAAGGCGTAGCCTTTGTAGCCTTAGCCTGAGCCGCTCTTCGGAGTACTTGGCAAGTGTCTCGATAAGCTGGGGACCGTAAGTTTTGCATTTACCAGCATAAGTAACAAAAACTACATGCTGGCCTCCAGCGTCGACTGGCATCGCCTCAGAGATAGCTGCAGGATCCATCTCCACGCCATGAGCCTGCACCATTGCGAGTGCCATGGTGGCCCTGATGGAGCGCTGCGAATTTTTGATGTCCGTAGGGATTCCTCCAGCCAGGGATTCCACCAGGTCGCCGAGGTTGTCGATCATCCCAGCCTTGGGAGTCAAGTCCTCACGGATGCGACTGAGCACATCCTTGGCCTTCCCCAGCGTCTCTTGGAGGGAAACACTGCGGTCCTCGACTGCAGCGATGGCACCAGCCAAAGCATCCGCGCGGCACTGAGATTGGGCATTGAAACTCAAGACGCTAGCATATGCATACAAAAAGCATTAGTACAACAATCATACGTCAAAGCACAGAAGAGCAAGACATATCCAGATGAAAAAGGTCATACCTGAGAGGGACTTGGCAATCGAAAGAAGCTGCTCCTCGAACATCTTCTCCCTCTCAGCAGTGGAGGCAAGGGATCCTACTCTCGCTTCCGTGACTCCTCCAAGGCTGCGATTGCCTCGTCATGATTCTTCATCACCGCGGCCAATGTCTTCTCCAATGCAGCAGGATGGCGAAGTAATTCATTGTGCTCAGCTGCAACAAACAGAAAGTGTTACCAAATCGAATCAATGACCCATGTTAAGAACCTGCTCCGCCAAGCGGGCGGCTTCCTTCACGATGAGCTGCATCAGAGATATTCCAAGTTCAAGTAAAAGGATGCCAATAATAAATTCGACTGCTAACTACAAGATACTTACATGATCCTCCACATACTCCGAAGAAGGCTGTTGCACAGTCATCCGGGTAACCATATGATGCCCCCAGCATACGGGGAACTCGATGAGTTATGCCCGGAGTGGGCCGCCAATGGAGGAGAAGGAGACCGCGAGGCCACCTTCTTGGACTTGGAGTCCGCGACTCTAGACTCCTTCAAAAATTGGACATCATCAGAAGACGACGTCGCCACTTTACTGAAATGCACAATCAAACAAGAGCTTCAAGACAGATGACAACTCAAAGAAGAAACCAAAACAAATTCACAAATACAGGACTTACCAGTCAAATCTATGAAGATCGAATGAGTGCTCCTCCGACTCCGACGACTCCTTTGGCAGCAACATCTTCTTGCGAGCAGACGGCGCCATGGAGCTTACAGGAATAGCAGGAATCGGCTCCTCTGCACCAATGGATGGGCCTTCTGGAGTCGATAGAGAGGAAGCATCCGAATCCTCGCTGTGAGAAAGCTTGTGAGTGTCCAGACCGCTGGACTCGGGGGCTTCCTCCTCCTCTTCAAGTGGGACGGTCGATTATGACTTGTCGGGGGGATGATCGCCAGATACCCCAACCAGACAAGAAACTAGGCAGTCGGATCGCGTCCGGCTGACCAGAGGCAGCCGGACAAGGCAAGACAGGCCGGCTATCGCATGGTAGCCGGATCGGCAAGAAGCAGCCGGCTACGGCGACGTAGCCGGAACCAATCAGTGAGACAGGACGACGTGCGTATCAGTGCATGGTACGCCCTGTACGATGACAAGACCGGCAACTACCCGCCCATACCGAAGACTTCTCGGGGATGACGCAGGAACAGTGGCCCGATGCTGATGACAGGCTCGCACGGTGTCTACTGTGCCTATGATAGCCATACCTCTCATACTCCGATGGGACACACCGTACCGGACACTGTAGATGACTAGTCAGCTAGGACCCGCCTATGGGTCCCGCCAGTCGGATTGGCCAGTGAGACCGTTGCCTCTCTGCCTATATAAGGAGAGGCAAGGCCTCAGTAGTAAGGGTTGGTCTCAGTGCATTTAAGGCAGTAGCTAGAGAATACAACTCAAGGAGCACTTGTAGTTCGTATATCCCACATAGTCAGATCCGGCAGGAGTAGGAGCTTTACCTCATCACGAGGGCTCCGAACCTGAGTACTTCCTGCGTCCAGCTATGCTTGCTTGTATCCAATCCCGCCTACGGACGCCATCGATAGCTTCCCTGCTAGTCCCCACACCTCTATCTAACCTTCTTAGGTACTGCCGTTCCCAATACAACGACAGTTGGCGCCCACCGTGGGGAGATGGCTTCGACCGGAGTCACGTTCCGCACGGGACCCTGCACTTCAGCCAGTGAGCGCATGGCCTCCGGCCTGGTACTCACGCTCGGCAAATTCGACTGCGTCATCGACAATGCTTCCTGCTTTGCCGGAACCTCCTTCCCGGCGAACGGCACCGTCCTACTCTTCAGCGACCTCCCTGTCTATGTCGCCACCATTCTAGAGCGTTTCCCTAGGGAGATTGTCTCTGTCGTGGAGCTACCATATCTGGGTGGTAGCACCTCCGTCGCTTCCTGCGGTGTAGAGGTCATGATGGCCGGCTCCAGCTCTCATCCCCGCCAACCGCGGGAGCGAGGCGCGGACGAGGTTGGAACCTCCACACCCCCGCAGCCGTGCGGATCCGGTGGAGGACACCATTGATCGGCTCCTGATGCCAGTTAACCTCGGGGATAACCCGGAGGAGGCAGAAGCCAACTTCTCCATGGAGAGATAGATCCTCCTATAGGAGGCCATGGAGCTGGCGGCAACCCGCAAGCAACTCGAGATCACCCGGTGCGAGTACGACCGCGCGCACGGCTTCACTCCGGCTACCATGGAGCCGAGCCGGCGTGGCCAGGTATGGTGTCGGGGCGGCGAACTAGGCGGCGGGATGGAAAAGGATGGGGAGCCGGATCCTGCACCCGCCCTCATCCGGCCCACCTACAGCACGCCCATCAAGAACCTGCGCACAGGAGCGAGTCTGCATTGCGGACGAGCAGGCTGATGCCAACCGGCAAATGCAGGAGGACCCCAGCTGCTCCAGGGGGAGCAAGCCACCTGCCAACAGCAGGGGAACGCCACGCGACACCCAACAGGCGTCTTCCCCTCAGCCGGCTAAGGTCCGCAGCAGGCGTCGCAACTCTGCAATAAGGGCCAGCCGCGCCAGGAGCAAACGGTGAATAGCAACCCACCGCCTCCCCCTCCACCAACCGGAGCACCTAGACCCGCCGGTTCCCGTCTCTCGGGCCGGGTGGGAGCGCCCAACCCGGATTGTCCGGATGCCCGTGACCGCATCGAGCTCCTCGCTCAAGCGCACGTCACGGAGGAAGAAGACTCTACCGGCCCGGTTTGTTTCGGACCTCGCATCCGGAACGAACAATTTCCGGATAAGTTCTCCCTGCCCAGGGACACCCCCAAGTACGACGGCAGCATGAAGCCGGAAGATTGGCTGACCGACTACGCTACGGCAGTCGACATCGCCCATGGGAACAAGTGCACAACCGTGCGCTATGTCCCCCTTATGCTAACCGGGTCAGCAAGGACGTGGCTCAACAGCCTCGCGCCCAACAGCATCAACGCCTGGCCAGACTTTGAGAAGGTGTTCGTCCGCAACTTCAATGGCATGTACAAGCGCCCGGGACACCCACGCGACCTGGCCTTGTGCGTCCATGGTGACCGCGAGACTGACCATGAGTACCTCGCCAAGTGGATGGAGATGTGCAAGAGCCAAGCCATCAGTTTCTTCATTGAGGGTTGCCGAGAAGGCAACATGCTTTGCAGCCGGCTACTATGTGATGAGCCGAAAACCATGGCGGAGCTCATGATGGTTGCGGACCAGTACGCCATGGCGGATGCCGCCATGAAGAAGCCCCTCCGAGTAAATGCTGACGGGCGTCCAACTCATATGGAGCTGGCTCGCGACCGTCTGAGCAATCCGGCTGGCGAAGCTGGATCCTCCAGGCGCCACGGCAACGACAACCGGTTCCATGGGGACCGCCAAGCCGAACAACAGAAGCCTCGCTACCACGTGTGGCAGGTCAATGCTGTGGAGGGTGCTCCCGATGCACCGGCTAACGATGCAAGAAGGCAGAAGCCACGGCTCACCTTCGACCAGATGTTCGACGACCCGTGCAAGTGGCACAGCGGTTCCTTCAAACCGACTACGCATACCACCTGGAATTGCAGTTGGACCCGCTAGCTAAAAGACCAGGGTAACCAACCTCGTCTCCCCCTGCCCCCTCCTGGTGGACCACCACCGCCGGCTAGGGGAGCCGGCAATGATGGCAACGGCGGCAACAGCGGCAACAACAACAACGGCTACCCCCAGCCGCACGCCGCCTACCACATCTTCGAGATGGAGCTGGATGACAAGCACAGCCGCAGGCGACGCTCCAAGGAGGTCAGCGCCATCGTCTCTCCGGTCCCCCAGTACATGAAATGGTCGGAAACTCCCATCACCTAGAGCCGTGCAGACCAGCCGGAGCAGCTGCCGACTCCCGGGGGCTACGCCATGGTTCTCGACCCCCTCATCGTCTCCAACGCGCGTACCTGCCATTTCTCACGCGTCCTCATCGACGGAGGCAGCAGCCTCAACCTCCTCTACCAGTCCTCGCTGGAAAAGCTGGGCATTCGCAAATGCGACCTGCGCCCGACTACCACAACGTTCCACGGCGTACTGCCGGGGCCAGCCTACACCCAGCTGGGTAAAATCCAGCTGGACGTCATCTTCGGGACCGAGGAGAACTTCCACCACAAGCCAATCTGGTTCAAGGTGGTAAACCTAACAAGCTCCTATCATGCTCTCCTCGGGCGCCCCGCCCTCGCCAAGTTCATGGACATCCCCCACTATGCATACCTGAAGACGAAGATGCCGGGACCCAATGGCGTGATCACTGTCGCCGGCTGCTTCAAGCGGTCGATGGAGTGCGCCTCAGCCGGTTCCAAACTGGCAGAGGCCCTCATCATAGCTGAGGAGAAGCGCGTGATCATGCGCAATGTGGCCATGGCCCAGCAGGACATACCGGCTAGCAGCAAACCGGCTGGAGAAGGAGCTTTCCAGCCAACAAAGGAGACGAAGAGGATCCTGCTCGACCCCTCCGATCCGACCAAGTTCGTCACCATTGGTGCCAACTTGGATAGCAAATAGGAAGGCGCGCTCGTCGACTTCCTCCGTGAGAATCGGGAGATCTTTGCATGGTCCCCCAAGGACATGCCGGGTGTGCCGAGGGAGTTCGCCGAGCACTCACTTCATGTGCGGCCGGATGCCAAGCCGGTCAAGCAACATCTGTGCCGGTTCGCAGAAGAGAAGAGGAAGATAATCGGTGACAAGATCACCTGTCTCCTTGCATCCGGGTTCATCATGGAAGTATACCACCCGGATTGGCTGGCAAATCCAGTCCGGGTGCTGAAGAAGAACATGACCTGCGCATGTGTATTGATTACACCAGCCTGAACAAGACGTGCCCGAAAGACCCCTTCGCCTTGCCCCGTATCGATCAACTCATCGATTCCACAGCCGGCTGCGATTTGTTGTCTTTTTTTTCTAGATTGCTATTCCGGTTAAAATCAGATCCGTTTAAACCCTGCTGATCATATTAAGACATTGCTCATCACCCCCTACGGGGCTTTCTGCTACGTAACCATGCCTTTCGGTCTAAAGAATGCAGGAGCTACCTATCAGCGCTGCATGCAGCTTGCACTCGTAGATAGGCCGAAACATACATGCTTACGAGGATAATGTGGTCATCAAGACCAAGGAGAAGCGCACCCTCCTCGAAGATCTAGGAGAGATGTTTGGCAACCTCCGCCAGTACCAGATGAAGCTGAACCCGAAGAAGTGCGTCTTCAGAGTGCCATCCGGTCAGCTCCTCGGTTTCCTCATATCACAACGAGGCATCGAGGCAAATCCGGAGAAGATCGCGGCCATCGAGAGGATGCAACCGCCTAGGAGCCTGCTCGAAGTCCAAAAGTTCACCGGATGCCTGGCCTCCCTCAGCCGTTTCGTCAGCCGGCTAGGAGAGAAGGCACTCCTGTTGTACCAGCTGATGAAGAAGACGAACAAGTTCTCCTGGACTTCGCAAGCCGACGCTGCATTCCATGACCTCAAGCGCATGCTGTCCACAACGCCGGTCCTAGCCACGCCGGTTAGCAAGGAGCCGATGTTGCTCTATATAGCAGCCATCAGCTGGGTCGTCAGCTTCGTCCTGGTGGTGGAGCGCCCCGAGGAAGGCAATGCTCAGCTGGTTCAGAGGCCCGTCTACTACCTCAGTGAGGTCCTCTCCCTCTCCAAGCAGAACTACCCCCATTGCCAGAAGATGTGCTACGGCGTGTACCTGGCATGCAAGAAGCTCAAGCACTACTTCCAGGAGCATCCGATTAAGGTCGTGCGCACCGCACCCCTTTCGGAGATCATCGTCAACAAGGACGCCACTGGCCGAGTCGCCAAGTGGGCCATTGAGCTTGTTGCCTACTCCATCCAGTACGAGCCCCGGCTCACGATCAAGTCACAGGCGTTGGCGGACTTCCTCGTCGATTGGGCCGAGAGCCAGTATCTTCCACCGGTTCCGGATTCGGACCACTGGAAGATGCACTTCGATGGGTCGAAGATGCTCGGGGGCTTGGGAGTCGGCATCGTGCTCACCTCTCCCAAGGGAGACCGGCTGGAGTACATGTTGCAGATCCACTTCAAGGCCTCCAACAACGTAGCCGAATACGAGGCACTGGCGCATGGACTCCGGCTGGACAAGGAGATCGGTGTCAACCGGATCCTTTGCTTCGGTGATTCGGATCTGGTGGTGCAGCAAGTATCCGGAGAATGGGACGCCAGGGATGCAAACATGGCCCTCTACCGGTTCCACATCCAGAAGCTCAGCGCCTCCTTCGACGGATGGAATTCCATCATGTCCCCCGCGCCAACAACAAGGCAGCCGATTCGCTCGCCCGAATCGGATCCACTAGGTAGGCGATCCCACCCGGGGTCTCCTTGGGACATCTACGCAAACCCTCCATCAACCCGTCGCCGGAGTCGGACTCCATCATCTGGGAAGGGAGCGCTCCGGCTGACGGAGCAGCAGAAGCGGAGCAGGCAGAACCTCCAAAGAAGAAGACCTGCACCAACTCCGACAAGGCAGTGCCCTCCGGTTCGCAAGACCCGGGGGCCGCCGGCTCGTCAAGCGGCTCGAGGGTTGCCGTCCCGGGTACATCACCCGGACGACCCCCCCGACAACCATCAATCGGAGAGCGGGAGCGTCCTTGTCATTCGGGAAGTGCCATCCTGGGCGCAGCCCTTCATGAACTACATCACCAACGGGGAACTTCCAAATGACGAGGTGGAAGCCAGGCAAATCCGGTGCCGCGCACACACGTACACCATCATCAACGGCAAACTGTACAAGCGCAGCGTATCCGGCATTTTCCAAAGGTGTGTCGATGTGGACACGGGCTACCGGCTACTCAAGGACATCCACCAGGGCGAGTGCGGGCACCACGCTTTGTCAAGGGCGATAGTCCCCAAGGCGTTTCGCCACGGCTTCTATCGGCCCACCGCCCTCGAGGATGCTGAGCAGCTAGTCCGTGCGTTCAATGGGTGCTAGCGCTTCGGGCAGCTCGGGCACATGCCGACTTCGGTACTCAAGACCATACCGATTATCTGGCCATTCGCGGTTTGGGGCCTCGACATGGTCGGTCCCTTCAAACGAGCGCGCGTGGGCATGACCCATCTGCTAGTTGCGGTGGACAAATTCACGAAGTGGATTGAGGCCAAGCCCATCCAGAAGCTGGACAGGGCGACAGTCGTCACCTTCTTCACCGGCATCGTCAATCGGTTCGGCTACCCCAACAGCATCATCACCGACAACGGCACGAACTTCGCCAAGGGGGCCTTCGCCCGATTCTGCAGCAACAAGGGCTTCAGGCTGGACCTTGCCTCCATCGCGCACCCACAGTCTAACGGGCAAGTTGAAAGAGCAAATGGCTTGGTGCTAGCCGGCATCAAGCCACGCCTCATCGAGCCGTTGGAGCGGTCACCCGGATGCTGGATTGAGGAGCTTCCGGCTGTGCTATGGAGCCTCCGCACCACGCCGAATAGATCAACCGGCTACGCCCTGTTCTTCCTGGTCTACGGATCAGAAGCCGTCCTCTCCGCGGATATCGAGTTCGACTCCCCGCGCAAGCTCCTATACGACGAGAAGGCCAACCAGGAGGCGCGGGAGGATGGTGTGGACCTCCTGGAGGAGGCCCGCGAGCTGGCATTGTCTAGGTCGGCCCTGTACCAGCAACGGCTATGCCGCTACCATTCAAGCCGGATTCGCCCAGTCGCGTTCCACGAGGGCAACCAGGTTCTCCGGCTGGTGCAAGACACGAAGGGCATGCACAAGCTATCGCCACCTTGGGAGGGCCCCTTCATCATCAGCCGGGCACTGCCCAACGACTCCTACTACCTCATCGACGTGCAGCAGCCGTGCAAGAACAAGATGGACAAATCAGACGAGGAGACCAAGCGTCCCTGGAACTCGGCCTTACTGCGCCCGTTTTACACCTAGTCGCCAGACAGTGTATGTATCCCGCAAACCCTATGAATGAAAATGCGGACCCCTGCGAGATGCTTGGGGGCTCCTTGCTAGAAATGTGTTTGTATATATTTTCCGGTTATGATTTTCTGGCTCCGGCAACCCCTACCCGGGGGCTTGCCGGTTAGCCTGGCCTGCTAAGTTAACAAACCGGCTGAGTAGTGTGCGATGATGTCAGAGGCCCACTCTTCGTCTCAGCTATAGACCGCAACCCGGCTGTCCGGCTAGCAAGAGCAAAAGCCCGAGGCATCCCACACGAAAGACGGGGAGGAGACGCGACAGATCGGGCATCCCGGCCCTGCAACTAGCTTAAGACAATCCGGTTACTTAGCCGTTAGTACCGTGCGCGATGTACTGTCAGCTCCCTTCGATTCCGGCTGCAGACCGCAACCTGGCTGCCCCGCAAGGACGCAGCGAAAACAGCAGAGCACACGAGAAAGCGACCAAGTGCCCAGAAAGGCGCAAGCTAGCTTTCGAAAAACCAAATACGCTTTCTGGCTACAATTTGGCAGACTAACCTATTAACATGTGAGAATATATGTGTATGTATATTATTGTACGACTACCTTGAGTTAGAATTCAGGAAGAAAAGAGAAGAAGATTCGAAGTCCTTGCCTTCATCAAGCACTCCGAATCTCGGGGGCTAAACCCACTAGGTGCGCTCGCGCGCCCCCAGTGGAATCTTGTAGTTCCCGACCGGCTAAAGGCATTTAGCCGGCCGTTCGGAGCCCAGGTGAGGGCAAGGGCAGGAGCAAGAGAAGACAGAGAAGATTCGAAGTCATTGCCTTCATCAAGCACTCCGAATCTCGGGGGCTACACCCAGTGGGTGCGCTCGCGCGCCCCCACTGGAATGTTAGTTCCCCCGGCTGAAGGTGTTCAGCCAGCGAAAGCACCCGACTGAGACGAGTCTAGTCGGATAAAGTTAAAAGATTTGGGGAAAAGAGGGAAGATTCAAAGCACCTGGCTACGCCAGCTACTACGAATCTCAGGGGCTACACCTAGTGGGTGCGCTAGCGCGCCCCCACTAGAGATGCAGATCTCTCGGCTAAAGGCATGTAGCCGGATGAAGTAAGCCGGATAAAGTCAATCAGCGAAATGTTGAAAGAAAATGCAAAACGCACAAGTTGAAGGAAAGTCAAGCTAGTTCAAAATTAACAAAGGAAAAGGGAGGCGATGCTCCCATAAGTTTACCCAGCGCTAGAGGCAGACGGTACAGACAGACAAGTTCCAAAGTAATACTGAACAAGACAAATACACCCAGCATCCCGGGGCGGCGACTAGACGGCAGGACCCTTGCCATGCGGAGCATCTAGACCGGCGGAAGCTTCAGGCGGAGGAGGAGGCGCAGTGCTCGATCCAGTTCCGGTGCCCGCAGCCGGCTGCGTCGGGGCTTCCACATCCGAAGTACCGACGGAATCCGAGTCGGTGAGCACCTCGTCAGGGTCCACGTAGTCGGCGATCTTGATGGCGGAGCCTCGGAGCTCTGGATGGGCCTAACGGATGGCGGCAAGGTCGGCGCCGGCGTGGAAGCCTCCGTCAATCTTCTCAACGCGGGCATCCTTATACCAGGAGAGCATGAGGGCCAGAGCCATCTCCGCTCCGGCTCGTGCCGCCAAGTCCCGCAGCCGGTCCACCACAGCCGGCACCTCCCCAACCTTCGCAGCCAACTACGCCATTGTCTCTGGAACCAGAGCATCCGGCCACAGGAAGGAGAAGATATCTCGCGCCGCTTGATGAAGCTTGGCATCTTCCTCGCCAAGAAGGACGACGAGCTCCTGGGCCGTCGGCTGCGCTCCTGGCCAGTTCTCCTGCAGCCGGTTGTACGCCAGCAGGTCTATGCCAGGATAAAATGCTGTCAGAAAAAGAGAGTCAGATCCGGCTACCGGATCTGGAATGAAAGGGAGACAGAAAATAGGAACTTACCCTTAGCCGTGTGGCCAACCTGCATCAGCTCCTCCACCAGAGCCTTCTCCTTCGTCGCCAGCCGTTTGATCTCCTTCTCTTGGTCCTTGTTCTGGGCCTCGAGAAGGTTGAAGGCTTCGGTCCGGCTGGCGAGCGAGGCGTCACGCTCCTTGATGGTGGCCTCCAGACCGTCTACCTTCGCGTGCCAATCCTTGTTCTGTAGCCGCAGAGTGGAGTTGGACTTGCTCAACCGGTCGTTCGCTTTCTTCAAGCGATCAATCTCGCGCTGAGCGCACACGAGGATAGCTGCGACGAAACCGGCTATCAGCAAAAAAAAAGAAGGCAAGCCGGATGAAGCAACTTACTCTAGGAGGTTCCGTTGGCAGCAACAAGCTTCTGCTCCAAGGACTGGTTCCCGCCAGTTGCGGCCTCCAGCAGCCGGATCTCCTTCACCGCCAGTTCGAGCGTGGTGGCAAGATCCATCAGCGAGGCGGCGGAGGAGGCGTCGTCGTCCGCGGCGTTGATGGACAAGGACTCCTTCGCGGCAACCACCACGGTCCTCCACTCCTCCCCCGGCTCGTCATCGGAGTTGTCGTCACCGACAACCACGAGTTCCTTGCCGGATGTGGCTCCCCGCGCACCTGCGAAAGAGCCACCCGGCTGAGAACCCTCCGCTTCCGGCTAGGCCACCACGTCCGGCTGTGGACCCTCCGCTCCGGTAGGGGCAGCCGGTTCAGCTCGAGGTGGTGGCGGAGGCGGTGCCACGGAAGTAGGAGGGGCGCTGGCAGACGTGGTCGGAGCGAGGGGTGGATACCCGGTTGGCGCTCGCGCCGGGCTCGCGGCTCCAAAGGAGACCAGCGTGCTAAGAAGGCAGAAGACGAGAAGAAGGAGAGAAAAGCAAATAAGCCAAGGGCATAAGGGCAGAAAAAGAAACAAGCAGAAGATGGTGGAAGAGGAGAAGGAAGGACATACCCCTGCACAACCGGAGGCGGCCCCTTCTTCCGGCCTAGGCGACTCGGCGGAAGGGCGCTGGTCCGGCTCCTCCGTGGCAGGCCAGCTGGAGCTGGAACGGCTAGAGCCGCCCTTGGCCTCCTCCTCGTCAACCTCCGCGTGGGGGTCGACAACCTGTTCATCGTTCTGGCTGGGGAAGGCATCACCGTCCCCGTCCGATTCCTCGCCAGACCGCCGAGCACGCAGCTCGGGCAAGTCAGGCGTAAACGCCTCGAGGGGGGCTTCACCCTCCTCGCAAAGGATGCAAGGGAAGATCTGCCGAATACAAGAAATTTGTCGGATAAAGCAAGAACGCAAGAAATACGAAAGAAGGCTCCGGCTAAAAGGACCTACCCAGGGCACGCAGTTGTCCCGGTTGTAGGGCGCCAGGCTGAAGGTCCAGCCCTCCGGCAGCCGCTCCTTCGTGATCATCCACACCCACTCCTTCAGGTTGTGGTAGCGGGGATCACGGCGCGACAGCCGGGTCGGGTCCAACCGGTCGGAGTAGAAGCACATTTTGTGTGCTCGTTGCTACAGCGGCATCATCAGCCGGGACATCCAGTTGAGGGTGATGTCCAGGCCGGTTAGCCGGCAGGTGACGAGGGAGCGCATGCGCTGCAGCATCGTGTCCGACTCCGCCATGTCGCCGTAAATCTTCAGCTCCCAGTGCTGCTGGCTGGACTCGACATCCTGGAAAGCCGGAAGGTTGATTCGGTCAACGTTGGTGACGTTCTTGACGTAGAAGTACGACTGCTGCCATAGTTGTACCGTGTCGTGCAGCAAGAACGTCGGGTAGCCAGAATGCGCGCGGGAGTAGATGGAGGCGCCACCGCAGACGACTAGCGGCCTCTTCGTGTACTGCACCTGTGGCCGGACTCGGAAGAGCCGACAGAAGAGCCTGAGATCCGGCTGGATCCCGAGATAGCTCTCGCAGAAGGCCATGAAGTGCGCCAGCATTCCGATTGCGTTGGCACCGAGATGGTGGAGACGGAGATCTAAGAAGGCCAAGAAGGTGAGGAAGAAGGGGTGCACCGTCAATACGAACCCGCGCGCCAGATGCGAGAGGAAGATGACCCGCTCTCCCTCCGCCGGGTGTGGCGACACCTCTCCTGACGGTGCCAGCCGCACCGCTACTTCCTCCTCCGGCGGAAGGACGCGGGTAGCGCGGTACTTCTGGATGTGGTCCTCTGTGACGGAGGAGCCACACCAGCCTCCGTGTTCGGCTGCCATCACCGGTTGACAAGGAGGTGCGGCAGTGGAGGAGTGGCGATGGCCCGTACCACCGACGACAAAAACGAGCGGCGCAGCGGGCTACATTGGCAGTAGAGGAAGGGCGCAGAAGGCAGGAGCGCGGAAGGGAAGAAGAAAAACTGGAGCGGGGAGCAAAGGAAGGGAACTGCTCCCCCTGCAGTGTCCCTTTAAAGGACTGGAAGTGCAACCGTCCACGGCGTCACGTGGCATGCATCCAGGCGACCTTCACCCCAACCGCCGCCCAGATCGCGTGTGCCGACGCGGGATGTGCAGAAGATCCGGGAGCGAGAACCGAAGTGCTAGGAAGCAGTTTCCCGAGGCGACGTGCGACGAGACGTTATGCTGCCCGCCGCAGTGCAATGATGGAGCATGCGCGCGTGGCCGGTGTCAGCACTAACGTCACGGGTAGCACAACCGCCAGGCGCAGCCGGACACAAATTCAAAACCAGGAGGGAGCGCGTGCACATTTCACCTAAGGGCGGAATCCACGTGCGCTCGGGGGCTAGTGTCGGGGGGATGATCACCAGATACCCCAACCGGACAAGAAACTGGGCAGTCGGATCACGTCTGGCTGACCAGAGGCAGCCAGACAAGGCAAGACAGGCCGACTATCGCATGGTAGCCGGATTGGCAAGAAGCAGCCGGCTATGGCGACGTAGCCGGAACCAATCAGTGAGACAGGACAACGTGGGTATCAGTGCACGGTACGCCATGTACGATGACAAGACCGGCAACTACCCGCCCATACCGAAGACTTTGCGGGGATGACGAGAACGATGGCCCGATGTCGACGAGGCTCGCCGGTGTCCAGCTCTCGATAGCCATACCGCTCATACTCCGATGGGACACACCGTACCAGACACTATAGATGACCAGTCGGCTGGGACCCGCCTATGGGGCCCGCCAGTCGGATTGGCCAGTGAGACCGTTGCCTCTCTGCCTATATAAGGAGAGGCAAGGCCTCAGTAGTAAGGGTTGGTCTCAGTGCATTTAAGGCAGTAGCTAGAGAATACAGCTCAAGGAGCACTTGTAGTTTGTATATCCCACATAGTCAGATCCGGCAGGAGTAGAAGCTTTACCTCATCACGAGGGCTCCGAACCTGGGTACTTCCTGCATCCAGCTATGCTTGCTTGTATCCAATCCCGCCTGCGGACGCCGTCGATAGGTTCCCCGCTAGTCCCCACACCTCTATCTAACCTTCTTAGGTACTACCGTTCCCAATACAACGACATGACTCGTCCTCTTCATCTACTTCACGAGGAATAACCCCCTCAGGAAGAGTGGGCAAACTGGGAGACACCTTCCAATCCTGCATACAGAAAAACAATTCAGCATACGTCAAGAAATCAAAAAGCAATCGACAAATAAAGCTACTTCATAGCACAATCATACCTCAGGAGGAGGGTTAGAGGCATCGAATGGAGGGACGACTGGTTCACTGGGGAGAACATCCTTGGTGGTGTACTTGGTTAACAGTCGCACCCTCTTATCTACTTCACCCACGGAAATGCCATTGGTAGATACGCGAGTGACATCGTCCGCACCAGCCCATTGGAACATGGGGTGTACTCTAGCCTGCAGAGGCTGGATGCAACGGCGCAACCATGTGCGAATGATGGCGGCGCCTCCCTCTTCTTTACCCATGTGACTCTCGAGGTCGCTGACCCGCTCGTACAACACTTCTGTCTCCTCGGACTCGCCAGTCATCACCATGTTCTTCCAAGAACGCCTCCTCCTTCATGACGTTGCGGGATTGAAGCGTGGGAGTCCGTAGTGCTCTCCGTCAGCCTTCTGGTCGCGGATGTAGAACCACTTGTCCCTCCAACCTTGGACGGACGCCATGAGCTTGATATCAAAGTATGTGATGGAGGAGTCGACATGGATCCCGCAACCTCCTACTTCGTAGACTACGGAACCAGATGCCGACTGACGCTTCAGCTTGAAAAGCCGCTTGAAGAGACCAAAGTGTGGCTAGACTCCGAGCCAGCACTCGCAAAGCGTGATATAGCACGCAATGTGAAAAAGAGAGTTTGGGGATAGCTGGTGCAGCTGGAGCCCATAGAAACAAAGAAGGCCCCTGAAAAAAGGATGTAGGGGTAGAGACAGACCACGAATGATGAACGCGAGGAACATCACCTAGAAACCAGCAGGAGGGCAAGGTGTTACCTCGTCACCTGCTAATCGCGAGTCATCCGCCATGGGTGATAGAACTCCATCTTGACGGAGGAGACGGAGCTCAGAGGATTTGATAATGGATGCGCGCCACGCATCATTGGTGACGCGTTTACCCGTGCCCTTCTTCTTCCCGGCGCCGGCGGTGCTGGTGCCCACACCGACGGAGCCGCCCTTCTTCTTGGTAGCAGTAATGGTGGCGGCAGATTCAACGGTGGCGCCTTCCATCTTTTTCCCCATCTTGCGGTGGCGGTGCGAGCGGAGGAAGTAGCTCGGGAACACGCGGAGTTGGTCTAGCTCCGCGAAGAGGATTAGCTCTAGGAAACAGAGAGTAGCGGCAATGGCGATGGAAGAACAAGCAGAGAAAGAACAGATGGGAAATTAGCATAGCTGCGCTGCTACTTAACCACCTCGCGGATGCAATCCAACGGCCAGCAGAAACCCTATTGGACGTGTGGCGCACATCGCGGTCGACAAGTGGAGAGGCCAAATCACGAACCGTCCCCCATTATCTCCATTACATGCGGAAATCGAGGAGGCGCAGTTAAAAAGAAAGATTACGCACACCCGGTCAAATCAAAGTTAGAAAATGGGACCCACCGCTCGTCACATCCCGTCAAAGCCACTCATGTAAGCAACTAAGGTCATCACATCGTCAGCACTGATGTCATCAAGTTCAGCACTAGAAGGCTTCGACTATTTTACTCCTTTCTCGAGTCTTCGACTCCACCAAGCACTCGGGGGCTACTCCCATAGGGAGCGCTGGTCGCGCACCCTATGACTTTCTTTTTATGCAGGAATATGGACATTCAAAGCATACCCAACCACTCGAATCTGCGATTCGACTATGGATCATGGGTTACTCCCATAGGGAGCGCCGGAAGCAAATTCGACGGAAACAAGCAAACAAAAGACGACAGCAGTCACAAAAGTTCTTTAGTTCTTGCCTGAGTCTATGACTCAACCAGGCACTCGGGGGCTACTCCCATAGGGAGCGCTGGTTGTGCACCCTATGATTATTTGTACGTCGTACTGTGTGTTGATAACATCCACACTCGAAGTTTATGGCGACACCACCTCATATTTTTTCCCTACAAAGAGACTGCGTCTCCTGGGCCACCCGAATCATCTCCACGATGACAAAAATTCGGATGTCGCGCTTGCAGCGTGAAAATAAGACCTGAATAAGGCCTGGCAACGCATTTGCTGTGCACTACCAGAAATATATCCGTGCCTACAGGTACGATGAACATGCCTTGACGGATGCGTCGAGTGCTCACACCCATATACTATAATTTGATTCCTGTAAGACCTCTGCGGCTTGAGTCGAATTACACCAGCACTTTTCCGAATTCGAGTCTGGGGACTCGAGTTCGAGTAGATTGCATTGTTTTGCTCTAAGGCAGTTAATTGATATCGATACGTCGGTTAAATCAGGCACACATATCAACAATCCCTACGACATAAACAGAACACTCGAAAGAATACTCACTCATGCACTCGAAAGGCTTCATAAAGTCCCCATTCGAATCTATGATTCCACTGGACACTCGGGGGCTACTGACATGGGTATACCCTACAGGTACTCGAGCTTGATATATACGGTCTAGATACGGTGGAAGCCCACGGCGTTGCCATGGCCCGATGAAGACTTCGAGTGGCCCACGGACTATCGATTACTTGCGAGACAACAAGAAGCTTAAAGATACAAAGCTTAAAGGGAAAACCCTAATCTATAATCGACTCGACCTACTACCCGAGACCTAGCCTATCTATATAAAGGCCAGGAGGAGGCGGCAAGGAGGACACACGCAACCCTAGTTTCCACAACTCATGCTAGATTGCAGCTGCGCACCCCTGTAATCTTCGATTCCTCCATTAATTTCAAGAGAAGACAAGTAGGAGTAGGGACCTCTACGAGGCCTGAACCTAGGTAAACCTTGCATCCATGTGTGCTTGTTTGCTAGCCGACTGATGCCTCCAGCGCTCCCTCCTTCTCCAAAACCCAAGTCCATAACAATGGGCATTGATGAGTTAAACCCTCATCACTTTTATTAAAATTATCTTGCTTAATAATAAAAACATCAAATTCTTCCAAGCATTGATTAGGAGGTTTAGAGTAAGGGATATCACCTTCATCAAAATGTTGGGATAGTACATCAATAGTGGATGAGTGGGAGATTGGCTTACATAATTCTTCTATAGGAGGTAAATTCTTCACATCTTCGGATTTAATACCCTTCTCCTTTAGTTCAATAAATCCCCTCTTCTTTGATGTTGGTGTAGGTGCAGGCACAGTTAACTCAGGTGTAGTTGGCTCAGGTGAAGTCCAGTCATCATAATTCTTGCTTATTATAGCCATTAATTCCTCAGCTTCTTTAGGAGTTCTATTCTTAAAAACACAATCAGCACAACTATCCAGGTATGTCCTGCATTCTTCAGTTAGTCCATTATAATATATATCAAGAAGCTCATTCTTAGGTAATGGACATCCAGCTTGTGCATGAATCAAAGCATAAAACCTTGCCCATGATTCAGGCAATATCTCATTTTCTCCCTGGTTAAAATCAAAAAGTTCCTAGAAAATGGCATGTCTAGCACTAGGAGGGAAATATTTCTGAAAGAAAGTACTAATCAAGCAATCAGGGCTATCAATAGATCCAGGAGGTAAATTATTAAACCAAGTTTTAGCTTCTCCTTTCAGTGAAAAAGGGAAAAATTTAGCAACAAAGTAGGTGCGCATCTTAATATCATCAGAAAATAGGCCACTCATGGTAGAAAGCTCAGTCATATGTGCTACAGCACTTTCATTTTTGGTCCCACAAAAAGGTTCTTTCTCAACAATGGTTATGTAAGATAAATCAAGAGAGAAATCATAATCTTTATCTTTAATGTTTATGGGAGATGTAGCAAACTTATCATTAGGAGATCATTTAGGTCTAACAGTATGTTTCTCAAGAAGACTCTTAATAGCACTTTTACCTTGAGTGTTTTGACATTTTTTAGTAAATTCATCAGTCATCTCTATATAACCATCTTCAATATCATAGCTCTCTCTAGACTCAGGTGAACTGACAGGTGTAGTAGTGTCTTCATTAGGAGTTTCAGTATTTCCAGCTATAGTTCTAGCAATCGTAGCATCTAGGAAAGGACCTAATGAACCACTCTTATCAAGCACAGCAGAAGCAGCATCATAAGTATCATAAGTTTCAGATTCAGCAGCAGTAGTAGTATGTGTAGCATGTGTATGTGGTGGTGTAAGGATCTTACTCATTACAGATGGTGAATCAAGAGCAACAGAGGTGTTCAGAACCGTACCTCTCCTTGTAGTGGATGGTAATATAGGAACCTTACCATCACGAGACTTACCCATGATGGATGGATGGCATCGAACAATAGTGATTCCAAGTGAACTTGATAAATAGAGCTATGCTCCCCAGCAACGGCGCCGGAAAATAGTCTTGATGACCCACAAGTATAGGGGTGTATCGCAGTATTTTCGAGGGAAGTGAAACCCAATTTATTGATTCGACACAAGGAGAGCCAAAGAATATTTATAAGCCTTAACAACTGATTTGTTAATTCAGCTGCACCTGGAAACAATCTTGCTCACAGTAGTTTATCAGTAGCAACAGTTTTGTAATAGCAATAGCAAAGTAATAGCTGAAGTAAAAGTAAAGACAACAGTAACAATTGCAGTAAACAGTAGGATTAAAGCGCGGTAGGCATAGGGATGGATGGATGGGCGTTGCATGGACAAGACAATTCATATAGAAATCAAGACATAGGGCATTTGTACATAAATAAGATAAAGCATTCAAGTACTAAATAATCATAGGCATGTGTTCCATATATAGTCATACGTGCTCACAATGAGAACTTGCACAACATCTTTTGTCCTGCCAGCCCGTTTGCAGCGGGGCCTTAAGGGAACTACTAGCAATTAAGGTGCTCCTTTTAATAGAGCACCGGAGCAAAGCATTAACACTCCATGAACACATGTGATCCTCACATCAAAGTCATTCCCTCCGGTTATCCCGATTATTGTCACTTCGGGGCCTTTGGTTCCGGACAATAATATGTGTATACAACTTGTAGGTAAGATCATAAACAATACTATCATCATGAATCAATAACATGTTCAGATCTGAAATCATGGCACTCAGGCCCTAGTGACAAGCATTAAGAATAACAAGTTGCAACAAAGTCAAAAAGCACTAATAATAGATACTAGGCACCATGCCCTAACAATCTGATGCCATTACATGAACGATCTCATCCAATCCCTACCATCCCCATGGCCTACAGCAGGGGATTACTCACTCATAGATGGGGGAATCATGGATGGTCCATGGAGAAGCGATGGTGACGATGATGGCGATGATCTCCTCCAATTCCCCGTCCCGGCAGGGTGCCAGAATGGAGTTTCTGGTTCTGATTTGCGGAATCTGGTAGTGGTGGCATAGCAGAACTCTTTATGGAAAAACGTCGAACCCCCCTGGGTTTTTAGGTCAGGAGGCATCTTATAGGCGAAGAGGGAGGCCGAGGTGGTCACCGAGGCGGCCACACCACCCCCTGGCGCGGCCAGGCCTAGCCCGCGCGGCCAGGTTGTGTGGGCCCCTCGTGGCCCTCCTCCGTCTCGTCTTCTGGCTCCACGAGTCTTCTGGTGAAATAGGATTTTTGGCATATTTTCTGGGATTTTTCTGGATAGTTTATTTTCTGCACAAAAACTAGACACCAAGGTAATTCTATTGAAAATAGCATCGGTACGTGTTAGTTGTATCCAAATCACACAAGTTTAGAGGAAAAATAATAGCAAAAGTGTTCGGGAAAGTAGATATGTTTTGGACGTATCATCCGTGCATAGGACGTTCATGTCCGGGACTTTGAGAACTTCGCCAATATCCTCCAATGATTGGCGGAAATTGTGAAGCAAATCACCGACTTCTGAAAGATGGCTGGTGCGAGACTCGGTGGAGGAAGAATCCAGTAAGTTTAGAGGACCTGCGCATATAAAGAAAAGGTCAGAAAATATATCTAAACTTCTAGAGTCGGAAAAAGGAAAATCAGAAGCCAGGAAACATACTGAAGATGACATTATCAACTTTGGTCTTCTCCGCCCTAAGGCTCTGTAGTTCATCCTGGAGTGCTTCGGTGATGTCCTTTTCTCTGAATAACTCCTCATTGATATCCAAGAATTTCTGATCTTGGGCTGCAATCCTTCGATCACGTTCTTCGGTGGCCATGGAGGACGATTCAAGAATGCTAGCAATGTTGTGCTTGTGATCTGCCTTAAGCTTATTCAGCTCCCGCCGAAAGTTGGCATTCTCCACCTCTAGGGTCTTAAAATTCTCGGCCTCTTCAATTATTGGACATGATTTTTTGACCAGTGCTGTAAGCAAAAGACAACAATTGAATAGGACATTTGACCATGAAAGCAAAAAGTGCAAGGTTAAGGACTGAAATGATTACCTTCAGCCTTATCCTTTGATACCTTCAATTGAGCATTTTCAAGTCGGAGAGCTTTGATCTCTCTTCGCTTATTGCAAATATTCTTTAATAATTCCTGGTTATAAGAATTAACTTTCGGTAAGTCAGAATAATACCCAGAGTCAGAAGTCTACTAAAGACTCGGGATAATATTTTAACTAATATCAACACGAGCCTTGGGGGTTATACTAGTTCATTCTTTGGCATCCTATGAAAGCATAAATCCGGTTGTCTATCCAACTTCATGCTTGGGGCTAGAGGATATGATATGAAATAAAGTAAAAAAAGGTGAGTTGGAATTCCGACTTACATGTTGTTCATGAGTAAGCTTGCTTAGGCTTATGTTCACCTTAGTGGTAACCTTTTTGGTGAGGGTCAGCAGGATTACTGGCGGTGGCGGAGCCACATCGGCCTTCAGCTTCTCGTTGCGAAGACGAATTTGGTCAAGAAGCTCGGAGTACTTGACGTCCTCGACTTCTTGTGCCTCTTCCTCGGTGGTGATGTTTCGTCTCTCCAAGCACTACTGAGCCAGCCTTTGTATCTCTTCTGCAGTTTTCCAAGTAATGCCAAGCATGGCAATACCCGGATTGCTGAGAAGGTTATCAGCGAAAACCTCTGCCGAGGGATCATTACCCTTTACGAGTTCACCCTTATCAATTACCGAGTCACCCATGGTGACATCAGTCTGCGAACCAAGGTTTGCTGGCTCAGAATGCTGAGCCGGATCTTCTATGAAGAATGGAGATGGAGTAATCTCCAGCGTTGTAGAAGGATGCGAGGCAGGAGTCGGAGGCGCTGTGGTAGGAGAAGTCAAATTAACTTTGACTGGCGCAGAGGTTTTGACGAGCCTCCTTTCCCCTTGCCTTTGGAAAGTTGTTTAGCTCTGAGGAGGTAATAGAACTAAGATCGTTACATTTCAAAAAGAATGAGAAATAAAATACAGAGACCTTGTGAGGAAAGTTACCTCTTCACAATGGGCACTTCCTTTGTGCCGATAGACATTGCCAGAGTCTTACGCTTTCGGGTAAGATTCTCCGGCAGTGGAATCAATTCTCCATCATCCTGAGATAACTCAGGAGGATATCCCTCAAGAGGAGCAAGCACCGACTCAGGGAGGTCAGCAAGCTGAAAAGGAGAAATACTTCAATATTGCAAAAAGACACAACAATGTATAGATGAAACACATAATTCGAGTTATAGCTGGAAAACTTACCGATGTCATGGGATCGTTAGCCATATGCATGTCCAAGGACAGCTCCGGGATTTTCCTCTCGATCCGCTCCTGAATCAACCATTTGATTTGGGACTCATAGTCCTTTTCGAATAAGGTCTGGAGAAGATCCGGAGAGAGTCCGTCTTGCTCTTGGTGATGGAGTGCATGAGCCTATCACCATGGTGTTGGAGGGGCTGGATCCGGCGCGCCAGCCAGTAGTGGATCAAATCGGATCCTTTCAGACCCTTGTGCTTCATCAGATATTCTATCCACTCTTAGCAAGAAGCATATCGTCAGTGAGATCTGGAGGATCCGCGTCCTAGGACTCTTGGGGCGTGGCGGAGCCATCAACGAAAACCGGCAAAGCAATTTCTTTGTCGGGAGCCGGCCTGTCCTTATGGTAAAAGAACGTGGATGGCCATTGTTTCACCAACTCCTAGCCTTAATCCTAGGATAGACTCCCTCTCTCCTAACAGAAAAGCTAAGAGTTCTGGTAATATAAGGATTACCGGCGGTGATAGAATTTCTCCGGGTATGAAAGTAATACCAGAAAAGAATGAGACTTGGACTAATACCGAGATACCCCTCACACAAAAAGGCATAAGCGCTCATCTCTAAAAGAGAGTTTGGGGAGATGGTGGAGTTGCACTCTCTAATGATCTATGACCTCAAAAAAGAAATCTGAGGGAGGAAAGCTCAAACCTCTGTCGAGGTGGGTGCCAAAATGCACTCGCTCGTCGGTGCTAGGGGTGGGTATGGTTTGTCCGAAGCCGCGCCACTAGTCACCGGCACGAAGGAGGCCTTCCTTCTCGACGACGTGGAGCTTGACGTCATCGAGGATGCATGGGATCTAAACCCCACGAAACTTCTTATTCTCCGCCACAAGTGTTGTCGCCGTCATCGCCGTCATAGCAGAAGATGAGGCGTCACCCATTTTTTGGGTGTCAGTGACCTAGGATGGGCGGGGCTGTGGGATTTGGGGGAGTCTAAAGAGCTATTTCGTAGGAAGCGTTGGGAGGAAGAAGAAATCTCTGGTGCTGGTGAAAAGGAAGAGATCTTGACCCCTTATATCCTTTGCCTGCGCCAAGATTCATGCAAGCTAAACAGTAACCGTGCCACGCATCGTGGAAGGATCTGGGTAACCTCTTCATGATGATTACGCCGCCTCGATCTCTGCGCACGCATTAAAACGACGCCTCGGTTCTGCGAAAGGCGGACCCACCTGTTGGGGATATGCTATATGGGTATCCTCATAGCATGTCACCTATCCGCCTAACCCGGGTGGCCCATAGTTGGTAGCAAGGCCTATGGCCTGCTGGGCGGCCCATTTAGATGGATCCTGAAGGGAGGCCCATGCCGGATAAAGGAAGGCTACATAGGAGTCATCGACATACTCGGAGCCTTGGAGTACAAGACACGGAAGACTAGTTCATATTAGTGTAGGACTCTTTACCTTGTCCGGCATGGTCCTTTCCTTGTAAACCCTATGTCTTGGCGCCTTTATAAGTCGGCCGGCGGGAGCCTTTAGGGCACGAGTCATAACACCCTCGCATAGCAAACCAATCCCTGTAACTCGGCGTATTGCCATTATAGTGATTTATAGAAGGAGTAGAGTTCTGCCACCATTGTGGGACTATAACCTAGGTAAGTTGTGTTACCTCGTACCCGCCAACTCTTCGCCTTACCCCACGTCTCTAAACACGCATTGTGAGGACCCCTCCATGGCGTACTCATCAGCAATACCATGATAGTTGGCGCCCACCGTGGGGCAAGAGGCGCTTCGAGCTCTACACCGGGCGAGGTCCAATCTCTTCACGGGAATCGGCGACACCATGGCCATCAGTCGCATTCTCTTCTTCGGCAACATCCCAATCGTCCCTCCAGATGAGTTCTAAGTGCCGACGAAGACGAACCCCACGCGCTGCTCCGTCATCCCCTTCGGAGACATCCACATCTTCATCGGTGAAACTGACTCGGGTCCTAGCTCCCAGGAAGTCGAAAACTCATCAAGCCCCACACGGACCGCCTATGAGCAGGACACGTTCACGGAAGGATCTAGGCCATACCTCTCCTTGGAGTATGGTGGCTCGGATTAGGAAATTTCAAGGCCCACCCAAACCGCCCCTGTGTAGGATATAAAGGTGGAAGGACCCCGCAACTCCGCTTGGATTCCCCGAGCGATAGAGATGCGCAAGTCACACTATGATGGTGTCGTCACCATCTTCGATCTAGCCAGATGTGTTCAAAGGGATTGAGAACCTCCCCTCGAATACCTCGCTAGATGGATGAGGGTGAGGGAAACCATAGAGGGCGACCGCGCAGACGAGCTTGTATACCACTTCGTGGAAGGGCTCGCACCTGGAACACTCCTCTGGCATACCCTCCGAAGGCGGCAGGCTGCAAGCCCTCTCACCAAGGTGAGATGGTTGCCATCGTCAATGAATATGCGGATGCCAATGAAGAGGCCATGACGGGAATCGCTGTCGTATCCAGAGGAGGAAACAACAACAACAACGACCCGCCTCCATCACCCTCCACATCCACCATCGTCAACACCAAAGCCAACTCTGACTCCGTCCTTGACGTGCTTTACGCCGACATCAGTATGGATGCCGGTGTATCAGATGCTAACTCGGAGGAATACAATGCTATTATGAGAGAGATAGAGCAGGAGATCGAGGAGGAGCGTGCCGAGAAGACCAACACTTCCCATTAGGTGAAAGTCGCCATTGAGAGCGTGATGGAAGAAGACGGATAGGAACCAGAACGTGAGAGAGCTCCGCCCATGCCAGCGGTCACCATAGCAGCAGCAGCTAAAAAGGCCGCCGAGCCTCCGGCTCCGGCCAAAGATATGCCTCCTCTGGTTATCCGCCCGCTACTAGCGCAGGAACTCACCACCGCCCCTAGTACGACCCGACAATCAACTCAGCCGCCAATACCACCGTCAACGTCGGCAACCGACAACCCACGGGCTAGTACCGCCGACAAAGCAATCTACGACGCACTTCTCATTGAGCCAATCACTATCGCCCATATCTAGAGTGTTACAGAGCTTGATGAGAACTGCGCAGAAATCTTAGCGGAGGCCAAATGCATCGCGGAGCAGGGCACTGATACATTGCAAATGTATCTATAATTTTTGATGTTCCATGCTTGGTTCTATCTACTTTCTTGTGTTTTGTCCACACTTTGGAGTACTTTTCATATGATTTCCTGGACTAACCTATTAACAAGAGCCACATTGCTAGCTACCTGTTTTCTGCTGTTTTTGGTTCCAGGAAAGTCAAAAAATGAATATTCTCGAAATTGGACGGGACAAAAGCCAAAGTTCCTATTTTTCCAGAAGACATCTGAAGCTAGAATATGAGACGGAGAAGAGCTGGGGGGCCGGCCACGCCACCTGGCCACGCCGCCAGGCCTGGCCCGCACCAGGGGTGGTCTGGCCGACCCAAGCACCCCCTAGGCCTCTCCTTCCGCCTATATATTGCCCTCGGGACCAAAACCCTAAGTACCCGATCAAAAATCCATGAAAGAGTCTACAGCCGCCGTAATCTCCATCCCTAGATCGGGAGGGATCTGATGCTCTTCCCGGCACCCTGTCGGAGAGGGGAATTCACCCTGGAGGCCTTCTTCATCATCATGCAAGCCTCTGGTGTGATGCGTGAGTAGTTCATCTCTAGACTACGGTTCCATGTAGTAGCTAGATGGCTGGTTCTCCTCCTTTGTGATTTCATGTCTAGATCTTGTGAGCTCCGTTCATGATCAAGATCATCTATTTGTAATTCTGCATGTTGTGTTTGGGGGGATCCGATGGATATTGAGATGCTATTTCAGATTGATTATTGATTCTATCATGTCTTTGTTATTTGTGATCTTGCATGCTTTCCGTTGTTAGTAGCTATCTTGGCCAAGTAGATGCTAGCAACTCCAAGAGTTAGTATTTATGCTCAATAGTGGGTTCATGCCTCTGGTAATCTGGGGAAGTGACAAAAATCTCTAAGGTACTAGATGTGATGTTGTTACTAGGGAGAAAACAACAATCCTTTGTTCATAGAACAATCGTATTGTTTACTTTACACGCAATTCGTAAAGCAATAATCTGTTTCTTGCAACTTAATACTAGAGGGGGTTCGGATGATAACCTGAAGGTGGATTATTAGTCATAGATGTAGTTGGATGGCGGTCTATGTATAACGTTGTAATGCCCAATCAAGTTCCAAACAAGTCAAGATGATTAGTATATGCATGTATTGTTTTCTCGATGTTTGTCAGTTGCCCCGCTGTAATTTGTTCACCCAGCATGTTATCTATCTTAAGGAGAGCCACCTCTAGTGAACTATGGACTCCGGTCCTTTCTTTTACATTCAATCTACAATAAACTGTTTACTGCTTTGTGTTCACTTTCTGCAAACTATTTCTTCCTTCCATTCGATACATTTAATCCTTTGTTTTCAGCAAAACCGGTGAGATTAACAACCTCATCGCAAGTTGGGGACAGAGTTCTGTGGTTGTGTTGTGCAGGTCTCCACGTTGCTGCTGGCACCGGTAGTGTGCCCTGCCAAGGTTCAGCTAGCTACACCTTTGGGGTGTTTCCTTGCTCCTACTGGATTGATAACCTTAGTTTCATAACTGAGGGAAACTTACTGTTGTGCTCATCATACCTTCCTCTTGGGGTTCCCCAACAAGCTCGTTAATACATGGGTCAGCAAGTATTTTTCTAGCACCGTTGCCGGGGAGTCATGGACATCTTCACAACGGGAGTCCCTCATAACCAATCCCTTTACTTTGTTATTTTTGTTTTGCTTAGTTTCTTTTTGCTTTGTTTGCTTGTTTCTTTATCAAAAACACACAAAAAATTAGTTTTACAAGTTTTCTTTCTTTATCAAAAACACAAAAAAATGACTACTCTTGAAAACACTAAGTTGTGCAACTTCACTAGCACCAACAACAATGATTTTTTGAGCACACCTATTGCTCCACCTGTGCCTGAAGCTACTTTCTTTGAGATAAAACCTACTTTACTCAATCTTGTTATGAGAGAACAATTTTCTAGTATTGGTAATGAAGATGTTGCTGCCCATCTAAAAAAAGCATAGGGATATAGATGGTGATATTATTAAGCTTAAATTGTTTCCTTTCTCTTTGAGAGGAAAAGCTAAAGAATGGTTGAATTCCTTAACTAGGAATAGTATTGATTCTTGGACTAAATGCAAAGATGGTTTCATTGGAAAATACTATCCTCCTGCTAAGATTATATCTATGAGAAGTGAAATAATGAAGTTTAAACAATCTGATAATGAACATGTTGCTCAAGCTTGGGAAAGAATGAAATCTTTTGTAAAGAATTGTCCCACTAATGGACTGACTGCTTGGATGATCATCCAAACTTTTTATGCAGGATTGAACTACTCTTCAAGGAACCTATTGGATTCTTCTGCTGGAGGTACCTTTGTGACCATCACTTTGGGTGCTGCAACAAAGCTTCTGGATAATATGATGGTTAACTACTCTGAATGGCATACTAAGAGAGCTCCACAAGGTAAGAAGGTAAATTCTGTTGAGGAAACCTCCTCCTTGAGTGATAAGATTGATGTTATTATGTCTATGCTTGTTAATGGGAAAGCCCATATTGATCCAAATAATGTTCCTTTAGCTTCTTTGGTTGCTCAAGAAGAGCAAGTTGATGTGAACTTCGTAAGAAATAACAATTTTGGCAATAATGCTTATAGGAATAATTTTGGTAACAACAATTATAAGCCATATCCTCCCAACAATGGTAATGCTTATGGAAATTCCTACAACAATAATAGGAGTGCACCCTCTGAACTTGAAGTTATGCTTAAAGACTTTATTATTAAACAAACTGCTTTAAATAAAACTATTGAGGAAAAACTCTCTAATGCTGAAAGAAATATAGCATCACTTGTTGAAGCTCAAACTTCTTTGAATAAAATGGCTGCTAAACTTGAAACTAATGATAATCCCTTTGCATCTACTAATGCTATACAAGTAAGAATTGATGAAAATGTTAGACTATTAGCTGAATTACATGCTAAGTGGGAAAGAGAAGATGAAATTGCTAGAAACATTAGTGTTTCTACTATCACCACCACTAGTGTTGAGGCTAGTAATAGTTCTACCACCTTAGATGATAATTATGATTTTGATCTTGATGGTTGCAACATCTCTGAAGTTATTAAGTTCCTACAAAAGCTTGCTAAAAGTCCTAATGCTAGTGCTATGAACATGGCCTTTACAAAACACATTACTGATGCTCTCATAAAGATTAAAGAAGAAAAGATGAAACAAAAAGCTTTTATTCCAATAAAACAAGAAGATGGTTGGGAACCCATCATTAATATGAAAGTGAATGACTTTGACTTCAAAGCTTTATGTGATCTTGATAGTAGTGTTTCTATTATGCCTAGAAGGATTTATGATATGCTTGATTTGCCTCCACTTGAATATTGTTATTTGAATGTCCCACTTGATGATAATGCTAAAAAGAAACTCATGGGGAGTCTTAATGATGTTCTTATTATGGTTAACAATGCCTATGTTCCCGTTGATTTCGATGTTTTGGATGTTGAATGCAATGCTTCTTGTCCTATTACTTTGGGAAGACCTTTTCTTAGAACTGTTGGTGCCATTATTGATATGAAAGAAGGCACCATTAAATATCAACTCCCACTCAAGAAAGGTATAGAACACTTCCCTAAGAAGAGAGAGAAGATTTCTTTTTCCTCTCCTATGAAAACAAAATTTGGTTTTAATGCTTCTTCATTTGAGAATACTTGATTTTTTCTTGCTTCTTCTGCCTAACTTAAAGGCGTTAAACAAAAGTACTTATTGGGAGATAACCCAAAAGTTTTAGATGAGTCTTGGAAGTTATTACTTCAGTAATAACCGCTCCTTATCCTTTTTATTTGCTTTTTGTGCCAAGAGTAACCTCTAATGAGAGAGAAGTAATGATTGGGAAAGTTGCTGTCCCAAAACAGATTTCTGTGCTTCACCATAAACATTCGTGTAAAATCTCTGGACATCCTTTTGAGGCGTGAATTTTTGTGCTTCTGCCCCAGGTTGTTATCTAACTTTCGTTAGTTCAACACTTTTGATTTGAGCAACAGAAGGTCTTCGAAAAAATTCGTCTTTACCTGCTGGTCTGTTTTTGAAAGATTTCTGCCATTTTCTGCATTTGCTTCTTGTTGGTTCCTTTTTGAGTTCTTTTGGGGAATTGAGCTTTTTGAGGGAAGTGCTACAGTATCTACTGTTCTAATGGAAGTTTATTGGTGTTGGAACTGAACCTAAAGACTTATTTGAGTGCACTAATGTTGCTAATAAAGATTGTGTGCAGTTTTGTATGAAGGAAAAATTACAGGTGTACGGAAGGAATGAGTAATGAGATGAAAGATGGACTAAAGCTCAAGCTTGGGATGCCACTCGTGTCATCCCAAGAAATATTCAAGAAGTACAAGCGTCAAAGCTTGGGGATGCCTAGGCATCCCCCTCTTCATCAATAAAAATCCCAGGTTTCTTCCAAACGCTTCATTTTTATTGTTTCATGCACAGTTGTGTTGTTCTTGGAGCGTCTTCTTCGTTTTCATTTTGGTTTTCTCTTGCTTGGTTTTCTTAGTTTTCTGAATAAATTGGTTGGACCCCCTCTTTTATACATTGGTTTTCAAATAGTTTGGTTTGGTTTGGAAAAGAGTAGGAAAGTTCATGCTTATGTGGTAAAGAGAGATTGTTTTTTACTATGTCCTATGCTTTGTCATGCCATGATTGATATTGTTTTGGATTTATGCTTAGTATTCTTTGCTGTAGCATGACTTGTTATAAACAATTGAGATTGCTTAATGTGCCTTGGATGAATCATGCGTTGTTTTAGCATATTAAAGCATAGTATAATGGTATTCTCCTTTGATGCTTTATTTGGGTTGACTTGGCGCATGCTCACACCATGTTATGACTATCTCAAGTCATCATAGCCTTTATGATCCTTTAGTTTTCAACTTGTAGTATCACTTTATGCTTTGATCAATGATGTTTTGTCGCTCTGCATGATTATGGCCATTATTGCTCTCTTAGTTTATCGCTCCTAGTCTTTTGCTAGCCTCCACAACCAAGTATAAGTTCCACTCATGCATCCAACTCCCTAAACCAAGTTATTCCAAAGAGTCCACCATACCTACCTATTAGCATATGCTATTCCAAGTATATTCATGCTTTTGTTTACCTTCCGAATTAAACTTGTTATGATAAAACTAGTGACTAAAGCTCTCACGAACTTGATGGCACACTTTAATTTTCTTGCCCTTAATAAACTTGAATCATTGTGTTGTCTATGTTGTATATGCTTGCACTTATTTGTTGGGAATTAGCAGAACCATGCTGTCATGGGGAACGCTTTCAACATTGCACTGGTACTTTGTACCTAGTTGATATCATGCTGTTTTGTCTATGGATGTCGTCGGTGTGAAATGAAAGGGGAGCTTGTAAGTCCATGGAGTTATGTATATGTGTTAGAGAAACGCTTGGGCCGCTGGTCTAATCCATGCTGACAAGGTGGAAACCTATAGCTTAACCATAATGAGCTGTCTATGAAGCATTCTTCTTATAAAAAAAGAGTCCTATATTGAGAAAAAAGAGAAAAAGCAAAAAAAAAGAGATATTATGAAAAGAGGAAAGAGAGAAAAAAGCACCATATTCCCATGGTAAATAAGAAGATTGCTGAGATGCTCGTTGTCTGCTTGCCTTGTCATTTTGATATGGGGATTCTTCCGTATCATCGGGCAAGGGGTACCCCGTTGGCGGTTCTCTATGATACACATATACTTACGATGACAAGAACTTACCGGTAAATAAACTTGAGTAGCATGAGGAGCGGCCTTTGTATGCAAGGGACATGAGATTTCTAACTTATACTTCGTCAAGCATATACACCATAGTTTGTTCACTTTAACCTTAATCACTTCAAGATGCTTATGATAGGGGCAATGAGAGCTAAAAGCTATAAGTACCATAATTTTTGGAAGCTCTTTATGAGACTTGAATCCCTGCTTCCTTCTACGAAGGCCTTTCTTCCACCATTATATTGAGTCTCCACCTTCTACCTTTATGCACCTACTTTGAGAGCATAGTGGCCATTCTTAGTTCTATGTGCATTGTCCCAAGACTAGTTGATTGATGCATAACTTGATATTGCTTGTTTTAAACTATTTGTATCTAGTCACTCTTATGAACTTTGAAGGTGTCCTATGCATTTATATTTGCTACTCTATGAGGGACAAGCTGAATGCTATTATGCTATGTTTTCTTTATGTGAAACAAACAAACAAACGTCTTGCAAAGCATTGTTATTCATGAATCTTTTGTTTGTGCCTTTTCATGTTGCAACATAGTTTCTTTGTCTTATTGCTAGAACTTTGTCTTTCATGTTATGATTGAAGTACTATGATCCCAGCTTTGAATGTTTTACAAATACTTTGATCAAGTCTTTGATGGTGCATGTCACCTCAAAAATTATTCTTTCTTTTTATCACTTACCTACTCGAGGACGAGAAGGAGTTAAGCTTGGGGATGTTGATACATTGCAAATGTATCTATAATTTTTGATGTTCCATGCTTGGTTTTATCTACTTTCTTGTGTTTTGTCCACACTTTGGAGTACTTTTCATATGATTTCTTGGACTAACCTATTAACAAGAGCCATAGTGCCAGCTGCCTGTTTTCTGCTGTTTTTGGTTCCAGGAAAGTTAGAAAATGAATATTCTCAGAATTGGACAGGACAAAATCCAAAGTGCCTATTTTTCCGGAAGAGATCTGAAGCCAGAATACGAGACGGAGAAGAGCTGGGGGCCGGCCACACCACCTAGCCACGCGGCCAGGCCTGGCCCACGCCAGGGGGTGGTCTGGCCGACCCCAGCACCCCCTCGGCCTCTCCTTCCGCCTATATATTACCCTCGGGACCAAAACCCTAGGTATCTGATCAAAAATCCACGAAAGAGTCTGTAGCCGCCGTCATCTCCATCCCTAGATCAGGAGGGATTTGAAGCTCTTCCCGGCACCCTGCCGGAGAGGGGAATTCACCCTGGAGGCCTTCTTCATCATCATGCAAGCCTCCGGTGTGATGCGTGAGTAGTTCATCTCTAGACTACGGTTCCATGTAGTAGCTAGATGGCTGGTTCTCCTCCTTTGTGATTTCATGTCTAGATCTTGTGAGCTCCGTTCATGATCAAGATCATCTATTTGTAATTCTGCATGTTGTGTTTGCGAGGATCAGATGGATATTGAGAAGCTATTTCAGATTGATTATTGATTCTATCATGTCTTTGTTATTTGTGATCTTGCATGCTTTCCGTTGTTAGTAGCTATCTTGGCAAAGTAGATGCTAGAAACTCCAAGAGTTAGTATTTATGCTCGATAGTGGGTTCATGCCTCTGGTAATCTGGGGAAGTGACAGAAATCTCTAAGGTACTATAGATGTGATGTTGCTACTAGGGAGAAAACAACAATCCTTTGTTCATAGAACAGTCGTATTGTTTACTTTACACACAATTCGTAAAGCAATAATTTGTTGCTTGCAACTTAATACTGGAGGGGGTTCGGATGATAACCTGAAGGTGGATTATTAGTCATAGATGCAGTTGGATGGCGGTCTATATATAATGTTGCAATGCCCAATCAAGTTCCAAAGGAGTCAAGATGATTAGTATATGCATGTATTGCTTTCTGGATGTTTGTCAATTGCCCCGCTGTAATTTGTTCACCCAACATGTTATCTATCTTAAGGAGAGCCACCTCTAGTGAACTATGGACCCCGGTCCTTTCTTTTACATTCAATCTACAATAAACTGTTTACTCCTTTGTGTTTACTTTCTGCAAACTATTACTTCCTTCCATTAAATACGTTTAATCCTTTGTTTTCAGTAAAACCGGTGAGATTGACAACCTCGTCGCAAGTTGGGGATAGAGTTCTGTGGTTGTATTGTGCAGGTCTCCATGTTGCTGCTGGCACCGGTAGTGCGCCCTGCCAAGGTTCAGCTAGCTACACCTTTGGGGTGTTTCCTTGCTCCTATTGGATTGATAACCTTGGTTTCATAACTGAGGGAAACTTACTATTGTGCTCATCATACCTTCCTCTTGGGGTTCCCTAATGAGCTCGTTAATACACGAGTCAGCAGGCGCTAAGCTGGACGAAGACATGGCTGAGGCACAGCAATCCATCAAGGAGGCAAGAGCTATGGAAGCTGAATACAAGCAATTGTTGTTAAAGCAAAAGACAAAGAAGGTACCAACTCACGTCGTCGAAGATTCCGGCGTTCGGCGAAGGTTGGGATATAACAGGTCTAAGCCAACAAAAGCCACCCCTTACATTGATTCAGAGGGGAGGCAGGTCATGCCAACTCCCACCCTCAACATTGCCATCGCCAAGACCCTCCTGGAGCAGGACAGGTCGCCAGAAGCAGTTGCTCAGGTGTACGACCTTGTCGCTAAGGCATGCAAGCAATAGGAAAAGGCTACCTCACAGAGGCTTGAGTCCAACCCGGAGCTTTGCCAGTCAACTCTGAACAGCCGCAGAAGGCCAAAATCTCCGCGTGACGAGGGATTCCACACAGGCTCCACAAAGCAAAGACGGAGAGAGGCACGCGCCAGTACTGATGCCATCCCCATATCCTCCAACCACAGAGAAAAGGCTAATCCCCGTTGGTCGCCACCGCCACCACCATCTCGGCATCACGAGGAACCAGAGCCGCGCCACCGCAGAAGCATGCCACCTCTAAGGCAGCCCTAGCCCGGTGTCATTATACGCGATCAGGGCGAGCAGCCTCGGCATGCCGGAGAGCGTAGCGGCAATGAAGGACACAGAAGCAGGTTCCACAAGGAGCCACCATGTCCGACAAGTAACCGCGACAGGCGTGAGGAATTGCAGGAGGGGCACAGCAAGAGAGCTAACCCATTGCCTCCACCACCACCATCGCCACCTAGCAGCCATCATGGCGGAGGACACAGTGCATCTCATAGATCACGCCACAATTCCCCTCCACATGACGGAAAAGGGAAGCAGCCAGATCCATACGACGCACGTACACGGCTGGACAAGATCCAAGAAGCCCAGGAGCTCCCATACCTTGGGCCACGTTGTTTTGGACCAGTGATACGGGACACAACTTACCCCAAGGGCCTCCAGATAGACAAGACCATCAAGCCATACAACAGCACTACCAGGCCAGCAATGTGGTTGCAGGACTACAGAGAAGCAATCCACACCCCACCCCAATGTCGCCGTCAAGTACCTCCCACTCATGTTGACCGGCATCGCCTGGCAATGGATAGACGACTTACCGGAGAATCAATATGCAATTGGTTGGACATGCATGAAGCATTCACCAAGAATTTTGAGGTTATGTACAAACGTCCCTGCACTATCGAAGACCTACAACGGTGTGTGCAAGAAAAGGATGAAACCTCTCGTGCCTACCTCTCTCGCTGGCTGGATATGAAAAATTCCTGCGCTGGGGTGCACAAATAGACCGCTATGGCCTCCTTCATTGATGATCTAGAAAAGGGAACCTTGCTCCGGCATATGTTGAAGCGCAAGCAAGACAACAATGACCTCAACCTCAACGCAATGATCGCCATGGCTAGCGAATTCGCCGCTGCTGACGACGACGCGCGTGGATCGTTGCTGGTAATAGAAATCCCTACCCAGGCCAGGAAGAACAACAATAACAAGCAGAAGAATCTGCCCAAAGAAAAGCAAGTAGCCGACATGGTCGCCATAGCGTTCATGGCAGGCAATGGCGATGGTGTGGGCATGGTCGAGGGCTAGCGATGGCAGAGGAGTGACACTACACCCTCAACGCCCCGTGTTCCCCAAACATATGAAGAGTACCGCGATATGCCGTGTTTCGTCCACCTTGACGCAAATGGCAAAGCCACCCACACCAACCGCCAATGCAAGTTTGTCAACAATCTCAAGGAGGACCCTGAGTCCGGCTACAAGCAAAGTCGGAAGAACAAACCCAACGGAAAGGTCAAAGGGAAGAAGAAGGAGGAAGAGCCAAAGGAATCAAGTGATATGGACGAAGACATGGACCCAAAATCTTCCGACAAGGGACATGATAAAGTAAAAAATCCCTTCGAAAAGAAGACTCCATGTTACCACACCTTCCTTGGCACCCCAACCGTCCAGGCCCAGAAAACCTCTATGAGGATACTGATGGCTACCCTCCCTCCGGTTCCCTAGTACATCAGGTGGTAGGAACTTCCAATTACTTGGGATAGGAAGGATCACCCAGAACTTATCCCAATAGAGAACCAGTATGCCATGGTCATCAACCCTCTAATTGACGGCACGGAGTTCACCAAGTGCCTCGTGGACAGTGGAAGCAGCATCAACATCATGTACCTGGATACACTGCACAAGATCAACTTGACGGAGACCCAGCTAAGGAAGAGCAACACCGTGTTCCATGGGGTTGTCCCTAGCCGACAAGAAAATTCCTTGGGCTGCATCACCCTTCCGGTCGCTTTTGGCGATGTTAATAGTTACCGCCAAGAACACATGACCTTTGAAGTGGTGCCTTTCAAGAGTGTGTACCACGTCATCTTTGGACGCGACATCTTCCACTCATTCCTCGCAAGGTCATGCTTTGTCTACAACAAGCTCAAGATCCCCGGACCAAATGGCGTCATCACCATTGACGGAAGCTTCACCAAGGCACGGGCAGTGAAGCCGCCTTCACCGAAGCAGTCCTCTACGGTGAAGAGTTCAAAGAGATCCAGAACCAGGTCGATGCCTCGGAGATGCCGGCTTCGAAGAAGCAGATTACTGCTGTCAGACCAGCCTTCAAGGCCGCCATCAAGACCAAGCAGGTGGAGCTTGTCGAAGGTGATTCCTCCAATACCACCGGCATTGGCATAGACCTGGATCCCAAATAGGAAAGCATGCTCGTCGAGTTCCTCTGTGAGAATAGGGACATATTTTCCTGGCAACCTGCCGACATGAAAGGTGTACCTAGGAAGCTTGCCGAGCATAGGTGGAATATTGATCCTAATTCCAAACCAGCGAAGCAACCTCTATGATGCTTTGGGGATGAAAGACGAAAGGCTATAGGCAAAGAAATAGCTAGGTTACTTAAGGCTGGCTTTATCCGAGAAGTTATTCACACCCGATGGGTGGCATATCCTGTACTTGTCCCCGAAAAGGGAACCAATGAATTAAGAATATGCGTTGATTATTACGGCTTGAACAAAGTGTGTCCGAAGGATCCGTTTGCTTTGCCTCGCATTGACCAAGTCATTGACTCGACGGCTATCTTGGAACTTCTATGTTTTCTCGATGCCTATTCAGGATACCACCAGATCCGGATGCGAAAGTCGGACCAATTGGCCTATGGCACGTATTGCTACGTCACGATGCCCTTTGGGTTGAAACACGCCGGTGCTACATACCAGCGGACGATGCAACATTGCCTACACGACCAAATAGGTCGCAACGTACATGCTTACATGGACGACATCGCGGTAATGTCAAAGAATTCAATGATCTTATCGCTGCCTTGTAGGAAACCTTTGATAACCTCCAGAAATACAACATGATGCTGAACCCCAAGAAGTGCGTCTTCGGGGTACCATCCGGCAAACTGTTGGGTTTCATTGTTTCGCATCACAGAATCGAGGTGAACCCGGGGAAAATAAAGGCCATCCTCGACATCAAACGCCCGACATGCCTGAAGGACATACAAAGGCTCACATGCTACGTTGCAGCAATAAGCCAGTTCATCAGCTGACTTGGTGAGAAGGCTATGCCGCTCTACAAGTTGCTCAAGAAGGCGGACAAATTCATATGGACGGACGAGGCTGATGCAGCACTTCAGGAGTTGAAGAGAATACTCTCCTCCCCACCTATACTTGCAACACCGGTGCCAAGGGAGTCTATGATAGTTTACATGGTAATAACCAACCGAGTAATAAGCATCATCATCATAGTGGAGCGCAAGGAGCCAACGCACGAATACGGAGTTCAGCGGCCCATTTACTATGTAAGTGAGGTCTTGACGGAATCCAAGCAGTGTTACCCGCACTACCAGAAGATAGCTTATGGAATTTTCCTTGCTTCGTGTAAGTTAAGGCATTACTTCTAGGAGCACCCTATCATAGTAGTGAGCAAAGCTCCGCTGTCCGACATCATCAACAACAGCGACGCTACAGGGAGAGTGGCAAAGTGGGGCATTGAACTTGCCTCCTTCGACATCACCTACAAGCGACGCGATGCTATCAAATCACAAGAATTGGCAGATTTTCTTGTAGATTGGACAAAACTACCAGAAGACACTCCTGTGCTGGAGCTAGAGTATTGGGTCATGCACTTTGATGGATCGAAGTTACTCAATGGCTCGGGGCTGGTGTATTACTCCAATCACCAACAGGAGAGAAGTTGCAATATGTCCTGCAGATCCACTTCAACTCTACCAATAACATGGCGGAGTATGAGGCCCTCATTCACAGACTTAGCGTAGCCAAAGATATTAGCATCAAGCGCATAGTTTGCTTTGGAGATTCCGACTTGGTTGCCCAGCAAGTAGCTGGCACCTAGCACGCGTGGAACCTTATGATGGCGGCATATTGAGACGAAGTAGATGAAATAGCCAAGTGCTTCGACAGCTACAAAGTCAAGTACGTCAAAAGGGAGGAGAATGAGGCGGTAGATCTGCTGTCAAAGCTTGGATCAGCTCGTCCACCAATTCCACCAGGCATTTTCCTGGAACATTTACAGACTCCATCCATGAAGGGAGCGGACCCCGACAACCGGGATAGAGTGGATTCGTTTGTTAATATAGTAAAGGTGACCTCTCTGGCTTGGACGAAACTGTTCATGGATTATCTACAAGACGGAACTTTCCCCGCCGATGAAGTCAAAAGCCGGCAAATAGTACGCAGAGCAAAAGGCTACATCATCATTGACGGCTAGCTATATAAAAGAAGTACCACATGAGTTTTCCTTCAATGTGTCTCCCAGCAGCAAGGTATTGAAATCCTTAGAGAAACACATCTTGGAGATTGCGGGATCATGTCGCTCCCTGATAGTTGGTGGCTAAGGACTTCTGACAAGGATTCTACTGGATAACTGCCAAGGCGGACGCTGACAAATTGGTACACACATGCCTTGGGTGTCAGTTCTATGCAAGACAACCAAGTGTTCTAGCTGAAGAATTGCGAACAATACCAATAACTTGGCCGTTTGCAGTCTGGGGGCTAGACATGGTGGGACCTTTGCAGACAACACCCTATGGATTCACACACTTGCTAGTAGTAGTGGATAAGTTCACAAAATGGATTGAAGCTAAACCCATAGAAATATTGATGGGGAAACAACCCTAAAATTTGTCTAGGATCTAGTGGTGAGATTTGGTCTCCCGCATAGCATCATCACCTCCTGCATAGCATCATCACCGACAATGGCAGAAATTTATCTCTCAGAGAAGTTGAGGAATACTGTCATGAGAAAGGCATCCGCCTTCACCTAGCATCTGTGGAACATCCACAGTCAAATGGGCAAGTTGAAAGGGCCAATGGACTAATTCTGCATGGAATCAAGCCACGCTTAGAGGAACCGCTATGTAGAGCAGCTGGAGCCTGGGCGGAGGAACTACCATCTGTCTTGTGGAGTTTACGAACAACACCCAACAGATCCACCAGCTTAACTCCTTTCTTCATGGTTTATGGAGCAGAAGCAGTCCTCCCATCTGACATCCTCCACGATGCACCAAGAGTTTCCGCCTACAAGGAGGATGACGTTGAAGAATCCAGATGACTATCTATGGACCTACTTGAAGAAGAGCACGTGCTGGCATGCCAGAGTTCCGCCATCTACTAGTAGAAGCTCTGTGGCTACCATAGTCGCCGCGTAAAGCATCGCTCGTTTAAAGAGGGAGATCTAGTGCTTCAACTCAAGCAGGAGAAATCACACAAACTATCCCTGCCTTGGGAAGGACCGTTCGTCATAAGCAAAGCATTGCTCAATGGTTCCTATTACCTCGTCAATATTCGCGAGTTGAAAAATAGGCCAAAAAATCGCAAGCGCAAGTAACGTGACTCCGATGATGATTACCCAGAGACAGATCGGCCATGGAACATAGCACAGCTACGTCCCTTTTACACTTAGCACATTTATATTATGTAATAAGTTTTTTATATGATCAATGAAATAAAGCATTTGGTTCAATCATATCCTCTGAGTCTTTTACCTCCTTTAGTTGTTCATTTTTGGATCATATAAACACTTTATGCGCAAGGTTGCATTTTCCCTTGTGAAAATTCCACCTACGGGCGTTAGCTTAAGTTTTCTGGTCTACATGTTTTCTGAAGTTTTTATGTGGATTCCAAAGTAGTGTCTTTTCGGCACTCAAAGCCGGCAATTTTGTTCTTCGGTTCTTGACGGTGCTATTAAGCATCATCGCCTGAGAGCATAGTTCTGTGTTGTGAGTCCTCCGTCTCATGAAAGGTCAAGCATACGAACCAGAATAATGGATAAGCCAGCACTTGCTTAAAAAATATACACACATGCTGGAAGCACATAAGTAGCAGGAAAACTTGAGTACAAGATTTTCTACCTTAGCAAAACATAAGTTTTTTCCGCATACACATTGCAGAGGGGCTTCGTGGTGGCATCATCAGGAGAGCCATGCCGGGATATCTCGTCAAACTCGGAGGGAGATGGGCTAGACTCAGACGACACCATGTCTTCGTCAAGGATCTTGGCAGGCACGATGACATCTACATTGACCATCCTGGAGACCCTGGTGTCAAAGCCGGCAAGGGAATTCCAAATAGCATCACTATCGATTTCCCTCCCTTCCTCATCTAGCTTAGGAAAGCCGGAGGTCACCAAGTCGATGTCGGCGTTGTCGTAGTGCGCCTTGACCAAAGATAGCGACATCTTAGCACCAGCCCGGATGCAAGAGACCTTCCAGTCCTTGACTTTCTCGGGGGCTCGACGCAGGTATTTCCGTGAACTTGGCCGCTGAGTCTGCCGCCTTGATATTGATACCCAGAGGTTGAGCAATCTCCTTGAGCAATGGCGGTGCTGACAAAGTTGCTGGCAAGAATCATGTGTTCCTTGAGGTTTGGAGCACCTTCTCCCAAATTGGCTAAGCCAATAGGGGCTATGGTTTGCAAAAGAAACAAGAACCATGAGCACAAACCAATCAAAGAATCGTCTACAATACAGAAATGACGAGGACGGAGAAAGGGTACCGAAGATGCTCGTCTATTCTTGAGAGAATGACTCCGCGAATGCATCCCGCTCCTTCTAGATGGTCTTGTACACCTCAAGGTTCCTAGCGTTCTGCTCTTTGGCAGCTTGGTTCTGTTCCTTGAGCTCAATCTCGTCTTTCAGGCGCTGCATCTCGGAGTCTGCAGATTCTTGCAGCACTTTCATCGCTGCCTCATGACCCTTGACAGCATCAGCCAGGTCCTTCTTCAAGATTTTATTCTCATCCTCGAGCCTCTGGATATGCTTGGATTGCTCGATGATGCTCTTGGCCTTGGCAATGGCTTCTGTAAGACGGAAGAAATAATTCAATGAGAAAAGCAAGGAATTGTTGTAGGAAATAGACTCTGGCTATTTTTGATCTGTTCCTTCAGAAATTTGGTTTTACCCTATTCAAGGTCCAGTTCCTTCCGTAGAGCAGCAAACCTCTGATTGGCGGCTATCCTCCATTTATTCTCATTCTGCACAAGATGTTAACATGCTTAGTTTCTCTAGAGCATCTAGTCGGAACTATTCAAGTTTCAACTAAATGCTCGGGGGCTACAGTATATAATTTTAAACAAGTTAGTTTCTCTAGAGCATCTAGTCGGAACTATACAGTTTCAACTAAACGCTCGGGGGCTACGCGGACAAGTTCTACACTTCATTCTTTGGAGCACTCAGGCCAATAACTATTGGATTATCCGCCTAAGAGCTCCGGGGCAACAGTGGGATATACTACACAAAGTAAAATAAGTGAAGTTCAAAAGACTTACGATGGCAATGATCCTAAGATTGCTGGCCAGATGAGCATAGGAGTCATGGAAGGTCCAGACATTCTTATAGATTGCATCGGCCTGCTTGATGAGGTCATCCAGGCTCAACGTCGGAGGAGTCGCAACCAATGGAGGTTGAAGTCGGAGGCATCGATGAAGCCCTAGCCGTCTCTTGCGCCTTCAAGGTAGATGATGGCTCGGAGGCTCCTGCCTTGATCATTGCTTCCATGTCCACCTCTTCCACCACTTCCTTACCTTTCTCGGTGGCATCCTTAGCCGGAGCTTCAGCCCCTTTAGAGGAAGTGCTATCCTACGTCGCCTGGCCGCTGGGAGCAACATCAGCCTCGACAGAGCCTAAGATATCAAGGATTGGATTAACATCTGTCTCCATGGCGGAGATCTCAGGGATGACGGGGGATGATGGCCCAGCGGGGCCAATAGAAGGCTTGGCGGTAGGAGTAGGGGGAGCAGTAGTGGGAGAGGGCTTGGCGGCCACGTCCCTGGTCAGCATGTCACGGATGTTTTTTGACCCTCCAGCATCTCTGGAAGATCGCTTCAAACTAACATCGGCTTTCCTCCTGAAACGTACAAAGTATAAGTACAAGAGTTGAAAAAAGGTATGAGATGAAAAATACAAGCCATAGAATGAAGGTACTTACTCCACAGTAGGAGCCTTGGTGAGGGGAATGTTGGTGGATTTCTTCTTCTTCTCCGCCTCTAAGGCGGCAGTGGAACGTTTGGAGACTCCACTTTCCGATTTATTCTTCTTGGCCTCGGCAGCAGCGTTAGAGGTGGAGCTCTTCCGCTTTCGTGCTACCGGAGCTGGTTGATCCTTGGGGGCATCATCATCAGACACCACCTGGATATCCTTCAGCTTTGGCTCATAGACCTAGGAGGCCATTTGATCTGCCACCAAGGTTGCCAGCTAGGATACAAAGGAGTGTTAGATTGACAACTTCAAGTTGGAAAAACCTTAGAGCACGTAACGAGTAACGAAGGAAACAGAAGCTACCTCTAGGCATGTACCGCAATCGAACATGTCGAAGGTGATCTTGAAGCCCCACTTCTTGTCCTTCACCTTGACGATGTCCTTAAGCCGGAGCTTGATGGAGTCAGTAGAGAAGTTATCCCGCAAAATTCGCATGGGATCCCTCCTGTCTTGAGTGTACTTACACATCAACTCGGCGTGGTGCTGCAGAGGCTGGATCCGCCTAACGTACCAACACATGGCCAGATCCAAGCCCGTCAGACCGCCGTCTATGAGCCATTTGATCTGCCTTACAGTGCGATTGGCTTCATCATCGGAGGGAAGGGAGGCTGGGGTCCGCCATGCGGGCACTTCGGTAGCAGCTCCATCGACGAAGTTGGGGTAGGTCTCAAGGCGGTCAGGCAGAGGGATATCTGGCCTATAAAAGTAAGTGCGCTACCAATTCTTGCATGACGCATGCCCTACGATGTCGGGGAAGCGCCGGCTAGGCCGGATCTTAAAGCTAATGGTTCTGCAGATCTGCAGTTCGTCCTTGGACTCTACGGACTCTGTCTTGACGGTGAAAAAATATACAAACAGATCTAATCTAGGCTTGATCCCTAGATATCCTTCGCACAGAGCTACAAAGTTGCTAAGGACTAGAATGCTGTTGGGAGAGAGATTGTGGGGAAGTACCCGAAAGTGCCGGAGAATATCCAAGATGAAGACGAAGACTGGAAAGCCAATGCGGGTAAAAGAGAAATAAATTAACCATGGTGGAAATATATAAGCCTCGCATCAAGATTCGTGCAAAGAGATCTGATGGATGGAATGTTGCCGACATGGAAGTGAACATGCGCGGTAATTTCACCATGTCCTCCGTCTTTTTGCCGCTCCGCCGTTTCGGATTTTGCGCGCGTGAAAATAGCTGATGATTAATTCTTTGTTTCTGTGAGTTTCGAGGTAACGTAGGTTGTACCCTACGTCATCCTCCTGACCGTGGCGGTGAAGGGTCACGTCCAAAGATTCCATTGAAGACGGAGACTATTTGACTTTGGAAACAAAAACTCAACGAATCTCCGACTACATTGTGAAGCCAGAGAGGATTGCAGGGTTCTTTGGGAGACCTTTGAGATATTGCTTGATGAATTGTAGGCATCAGTTAGACGGGATATTCGGAGATCAACGAGCAAGACGGTGCAAGATTTCAAAGTCCTCTGGGGGCTACTGTTGGGGATATGCTATATGGGTATCCTCATAGCATGTCACCAATCCGCCTAACCCGAGTGGCCCATAGTTGGTAGCAAGGCCTATGGCCTGCTGGGCGGCCCAATTAGACGGATCCTGAAGGGAGGCCCATGCCGAATAAAGGAAGGCTACGCAGGAGTCATCGACATACTCGGAGCCTTGGAGTACAAGACACAGAAGACTAGTTCGTAGTAGTGTAGGACTCTTTACCTTGTCCGGCAAGGTCCTTTCCCTGTAAATCCTAGGTCATGGCGCCTTTATAAGCCGGCTTGCAGGAGCCTTTAGGGGACGATTCATGACACCCTCGCACAGTGAACCAATCCTTGTAACTCGGCGTATTGCCATTATAGTGATTTATAGCAGGAGTAGAGTTCCGCCACCGTTGTGGGACTTGAACCTGGGTAAGCTGTGTTACCTCGTACCCGCCAACTCTCCGCCTTACCCCACGTCTCTAACCATGCACTGTGACGACCCCTCCATGGTGTACTCGTTAGCAATACCATGATACCACCAACGGTCGTGCTAACAAGAATGTCTATTAGTGACGTGACTTGACCTTGACTGATGTCAGGTTACATCAGAGACCAAGTTCTGGCTTAGTTTGAATTTCAAGCTGGAAACTCGAATAATGTACTCATAGGTCCAAATCATTTTGAGACTCGGATCCTATCCTTTCTTTTGAAGTTTTAGGAACCCTTCAGGATTCTACAAGCCGAAGATGGATCGAGCTAGACAATGATGAAATCCAACTCTGGATCTTGGAGGCTTCCGGGGGCTGCTGTTGGGGATATACTTTCTAGGTATCCTCACTGTGCCTCACTGACCAGGGTGGCCCACTTCGGGTTAAAGCTTTGTTTCACGGGTGGCCCAGTCAGGGAGAAGAGACAGAGTCCATTCCGGCTACTGGAAGGCCCAGAAGACTTACCGACATAGGCATATTATGTTACTTGTAGTTCAATATGTACCCTATAACCGACTCTTAGTCGTAGCCAGATACGTCTCTCCTGTAAACCCTAGGCTAGATATCTATAGAAGCCGTCCTAGGACAAGCCTTTAGGGCACCCCACAATAGTCTACAATCTCAACTCGCATAGGAGAAACCCTTGTAAACCATATTCCGGCTCTGCCGTATTACTAGATTGCTAGCAGGAGTAGGATTCGTCCAAAGCCGACGAATTCGAACCTGGGTAAACTTGTGTGCTCACCGTCCCAGAATACCATATGTCTCACACCCCTCTCTTCCGCATGCCTCGAGGACCCCCTCATGTCATACTTGTCATCAATCCGACGACAGCTTGTTGAAGAGGTCATGCGTGTAGTGCGAAGGAACAAAGCGGGATCTCATATGAGCCTTCATGTCATGCCAAGTTGTGATTGGAGGCTCTTCCCTTGTGTCACGAGCAACTTGAACTTGGTCCCACCAAAGGTTGGCGTAATCATCAAACTCAAGAGAGGCCATGGAGACCATCTTCCAATTGCTATAATTGTGCATATGGAAGATCTTGTTGACCTTGAGTGCCCATGAGAGGTATTCTTGGGGATCATTTGAACCGGTGAACTTGGGCACCGTGAAGTTGAGCTTGCCGAAGGTTTCTTCCTCAATGCGGTCACTGATACGTCCAAAACGTATCTACTTTCCCGAACACTTTTGCTATTGTTTTTCCTCTAAACTTGTGTGATTGGGATACAACTAACACGGATTGGCGCTGTTTTCAGCAGAATTACCTTGGTGTCTAGTTTTTGTGCAAAAAATCAACTATCAGGAAAAATCCCGGAAAATATGCCAAAAATCTTATTTCACCAGAAGACTCATGGAGCCAGAAGACGAGACGGAGTAGGGCCACGAGGGGCCCACACCACCTGGCCATGCGGGCCAGGCCAGGCCACGCCTGGGGGTGGTGTGGCCACCTCGGCTGCCCCCTCGGCCTCCCTCTCCGCCTATAAGTTGTCTCTTGACCTAAAAACCAAGGGGGGTTCGACATTTTTCCAAAATGAGTTCCGATATGCCGCCACCACCAGATTCCACGAATCGGAACCAGAAACTCCGTTCTGGCACCTTGCCGGGACGGGGAATTGGAGGAGATCATCACCATCATCATCACCATTGCTTCTCCATCGACCATCCATGTTTCACCCATCTATGAGTGAGTAATCCCCCGCTGTAGGCTATGTGGATGGTAGGGATTGGATGAGATCGTTCATGTAATGGCATCAGATTGTTAGGGCATGGTTCCTAGTATCTACTATTAGTGCTTTTTGACTTTGTTGCAACTTGTTATGCTTAATGCTTGTCACTAGGGCCTGAGTGCCATGATTTCAGATCTGAATATGTTATTGATTCATTATGATAGTATTGTTTATGGTCTTACCTGCAAGTTGTATACACACGTTGTTATCTGGAACCAAAGGCCCCGAAGTGAAAGCAATCGGGATAACCGGAGGGAATGGCTTTGATCTAAGGATCACATGTGTTCACGGAGTGTTAATGCTTTGCTCCGGTGCTCTATTAAAAGGAGAACCTTAATTGCCAGTAGTTCCCTTGAGGCCTCGCTTCAAACGGGCTGGCAGGACAAAATATGTTGTGCAAGTTCTCATTGCGAGCACGTATGACAATATATGGAACACATGCCTATGATTAAGTACTTGGATGCTTTATCTTATTTATCTGCAAATGCCCTATGTTCTGATTGCTATATGAATTGTCTTGTCCATGCAATGCCCGTCCATCCATCCATGTGCCTACCGTGCTTTAATCCTACTGTTTACTGCAATTGTTACTACTATCTTTACTTTTACTACTGTTACTTTACTATTGCTACTACAAAATTGTTGCTACTGATAAACTGTTGTGAGCAAGACTATTTCTAGGTGTAGCTGAATTGACAACTCAGTTGTTAAGGCTTATAAATATTCTTTGGCTCCCCTTGTGTCGAATCTATAAATTGGGTTTCACTTCCCTCGAAAATACTGCGATACACCCCCTATACTTGTGGGGCATCAAGACTATTTTCGGGTGCCGTTGCCAGGGAGCATAGCTTTATTTATCAAGTTCACTTGGAATACATATTGTTCGCTGCCATCCATCCATCATGGGTAAGTCTCGTGATGGCAAGGTTCCTATTTTACCATCCACTACAATAAGAGGTACGGTTCTGAACACCTCTGTTGCTCTTGATTCACCGTCTGTTATGAGTAAGATCCTTACACCACCACATACACATGCTACACACACTACTACTGCTGAATCTGAAACTTCTGATACTTATGATGCTGCTTCTACTGTGCTTGATAAGAGTGGTTCATTAGGTCCTTTCCTAGATGCTACGATTGCTAGAACTATAGCTGGAAATACTGAAACTCCTAATGAAGACACTACTACACCTATTAGTTCACCTGAGTCTAGAGAGAGCTATGATATTGAAGACGGTTATATAGAGATGACCGATGAATTTATTAAAGAATGTCAAAACACCCATGATAGGAGTGCTATTAAGAGTCTCCTTGAGAGGCGTACTATAAAACCCAAATTGTCTCCTAATGCTAAGTTTGCTACATCTCCCATAAACATTAAAGATAAGGATTATAATTTCTCTCTTAATGTATCTTACATAGTTATTGTTGAGAAAGAACCTTTTTGTGGGACTAAGTATGAAAGTGCGGTAGCACATATGACTGAGCTTTCTACCATGAGTGGCCTGTTTTCTGATGATATTAAGATGTGCCCCTACTTTGTTGCTAAAATTTTCCCTTTTCACTAAAAGGAGAAGCAAAAAGTTGGTTTAATAATTTACCTCCTGGATCTATTGATAGCCCTGATTGCTTGATTAGTACTTTCGTGCATAAATATTTTCCTCCTAGTACTAGACATGCTATTTTGCATGAACTTTTTGATTTTAAACAGGGAGTAAAAGAGATATTGCCTGAATGATGGGCAAGGTTTTGTCCTTTGATTCATGCACGGGCTGGATGTCCATTACCAAAGAATGAGCTTCTTGATATATTTTATAATGGGCTAACTGAAGAATCTAGGACATACCTGGATAGTTGTGCTGATTGTGTTTTCAGCAATAGGACTCCCAAGGAAGCTAAGGAATTAATGGCTAAAATAAGCAAGAATTATGAAAAATGGACTCCTCCTAAACCAACTATACCTGAACCAACTATTCCTATGCCTATTCCAACATCAAAGAAGAGGGGAGTTATTGAACTAAATGATGAAGTGATGAAGGGAGCTAAGAAATGTCTTAAGGAGAAGGGAATTAAAGCTGCTGATGTCAAGAATTTACCTCCTATAGAAGAATTATGTAAGCCAATTCCCCACTTATCCACTATTGAGGTACACTCTCTCCAACATTTTGATGAAGGTGATATCCCTTACTCTAAACCTCCTAATCAATGCTTAGAAGAATTCGATATTTTTTGGTAAGCAAGATAATTTTAATAAAAGGGTGCAAAATCATTTAATGGAAAACACAAGAGCTATTGTTGAGTTAAAGGATATTGTGGAAATAACCTCTAATGATGTTTAAATGCTTGTTAAACATTTTCAAATGGTTCAAACTCAAATTGATCAGCTTATTAAGGTACAAAAAGACTTACTAGTTAATGCTGCTAAAGAAAAACATGCTTATGAAATTAGAACTAGAAGTGGTGCTGCTACCTAGGATCCTCTATATCCTGAGGGGCATCCTAAAAGAATTGAGCAGGATTCTCAACAAGCTGAAAATAATGGTACTACTCCTAAGAAAAGAAAGAAGAAACATAAAACTATTGTAGAACCTTCTGAACCTGCTAAAGATCCTAATAGTATATCTGTCTCTGATGCTGAAACTAAAAGTGGTAATGAAGAAAATGATGTTTCTGATAAAGAAAAAGTTGAAGAAGAACCTGAAAGGCACACTAAGAATACTAACTACACTAAATAAGATTTTGTTGCTAAGAAACATGGTAGTGAAAGAGAGCCTTGGGTCCAAAAATCTATGCCTTTCCCTGATAAGAAACACAAGTCAAAGGAAGATGAACACTATAATAAGTTTTGTGAGTGGATGAAACCTTTATTCTTGCAAATTCCTTTGACTGATGCTATTAAATTAGCTCCTTATTCAAAGTATATGAAGGATATTGTCTCGAATAAAAGGAAGATCCCTAATGAAGAAGTTTCTACTTTGCTTGCTAATTATTCCTTTAATGGTAAGGTTCCAAAGAAACTTGGAGACCCAGGGATTCCAACTATTCCTTGCTCTATTAAAAATAGTTATGTTAGAACTTATTTGTGTGATTTGGTAGCAGGGGTTAGTGTTATGCCTTTTTCTCTCTACAAGAGACTTCAACTTGAAAAATTAATACCAACTGATATATCTTTGCAAATGGCTGATAAATCTACTACTATTCCTGTTGGTATATGTGAGTATGTACCTGTTCAAGTGGCTGATAATTTCTTGATATTAACAGCTTTTGTTGTGCTTGAAATGCCTGAAGATGATAATGTCTCTATTATTCTTGGGAGACCTTTTCTTAATACTGCAGGAGCTCTTATTAATTGTAATCAAGGAAAGGTGACTTTTAATGTTAATGACAAGGAGCATACTATCTATTTCCCCAAGAAGATTTATAGAACATGTGGTTTAAATTCAATTTAACATGTTGAGGGCATCCAAGTTGGAGAAATATATTGTCCCATACCACGAGAAAAATATGAAACTATTATGATTCGGACCATTGCTATCAAGGTTGAGGTAACATAATCATTAGTGGAATACAAAGTTTTGTTTCATATAAAATTGTTTTGGCAACAAGACCTAATCAACCTTGTTAAAAAAGGATTTTAATGAACAAAACAATGTTTTCACCATGATTATCTCTGTCTATCTATTTTAGTTTTTGTTTTCGTTTAGTTTACTTTTTTATTATTAGTTACTTGCATATTAGAGTGTCTTAGAACTTCTGAAGTTTAGCTTTTTTTGTCATTGCATCATTCTAGAAACTTTTTTCTATCAGAAAATTATTCATCTATACCTGAAAATTGCTCAAAAATAAAGTGTCTTGAAAAATTCCAGAAAATTCATATTAAATTTTTACGTGAAAAAGGGGGCAGAGAAGTGCCTGGAGAGTACCAGGGGGCCCACCAGGCAGGCACACCACCTGGTGGCGCGGCCAGCCCAGGGGCGCGCCTGGCCATGGTGTGGGCCACCCCTGGCCCTCCACTCACTCTCTCACTTCCCACTTTCTTCTCTCTCCTGAGAAAACATCAGTTCTTTGCTCGAAATCGTGTTCTTGCTGTTCTTGCCCATGATTTTTCGATCTCCTTATTCAGCCCATCTTTACTGCTAAAATTTGGAGCATTTGTTCTCTGGTATGTGACTCCTCCACTTTTCTAAGTAGATTTGTGTTTAGTGGTTTATATCTTGAGTATTTTGCTGCTATAGGTGACAGTTATGAGATCTTGTAAGCTTGTTCAATGCTTACAGATATTGTTTTGATGCATGTTTAAGCCTCTTACAAGTCCCTATGAGTAGTGCCCTTTATTATATATTCACTTTGCAATCACTTGTGTAATGGATGTTTAAATTTCAGAATACCAAAGATGAACAACCACACCTTTGGAGAAATATTTGAGAGGGACACACCTAGGACGTCAAGGCCCTCAAGATCAGCCTCTAAGTTTAGGACTTCATACAATGAAGATCTCATTGCACCATGCTTTGGCAATGAAGGAGATGAGGGGGATGCTCACCCATCTAATTTTCCTTGTTATACCTTCTTGCAAGCTGCAGGGATCCTCGATTATTTCTTACTATTGGTTCAGAGGGTCAGTTTGACCTCATACATGGAAGATGAGAGTGAGCAATATGCCGTGCTCACCAAAACTTTTGTTGAGAGTTTCGTTTTCACTAACACCCCCTATCAGACAACTGTTTCTTTCAAAATTTATAATCTACCATTTACCATGCCATTGGAAAGATTTTGCAGAATTATAGGTATAGGCATGACAGGGACTATGAAGAAGATCCAAGGGCGACCCACTAATTTGCTGGAGCTCTATCAATGTGTGACCAATGACGATGACCGCGTAGCTCAGCGCGGGAAGATAAGAAACATCCAACTCCCAGCTCTTAGGTACTTTGATTATTATCTTGCTACTAGCATTCTTGGTAGGGAGATTACGAGTAATATCTCCAATTATCATTTAGCCTTCCTTGCTGCTGCACTTAATAATAATACTCGGTACAATCTTGTCTCTCTCATTGCTCGTCGCCTAGCCGCTAGGGGACCTATTTATGGGGGCATTATTGTTTCATGTATGGTTACTGTGTTAGAGCTTTCTGTGGATCCTAATGATACTATATCGGCACCACAAAGGCTTGATCTTGCTGCCATGAAAACACATCACTTCGTCACTACTGACTCTGATATGGACAGTTTAGTATACAGGATGTTGTTTACTAACGGGGATGAAAGGGAGATTCCTTTGCCGCAATCTACTTTGTTCAGTGTTCACAGGAGGCCATGGTCGCGCTCCAAGGAGGAGGTGGGCGAGTAGCTCCGCTTGCTTGGATTCCACAGACAGCACCGGGAGGATGTGCCCTCTTACGATTACTCTGCGCACTATAGTGGGGCGTCCTCGAGCTCGCACCAAGTCGAGGGTACCTCCTCACCATACTACGGAGGCGCTCCATCTTCGCCAGCTTGGGATTGATAACCACTTAGGCCAAAAGCCTAAGCTTGGAGGGAGGTACAACGACATCACACTCTTCTCCATATCATGTTTCGTCGGTACTTTGTATATTCATGTTTCGTTCTCTTTTCAGTTTTCGTTCTCTCTTTGCTTTTGCTTTCTAAAACACAAAAAGACCAAAAATATTTTCGTTGTTTCTCTTTGTTTGCTTCTTCTTCTTTTTCCTTGGTTTGCCTTTTCCTTTTTTGCTTTGTTTGAATTATTCGAAAAACCCAAAAAGATTTTGCTTTGCTTCTTCTTCCTTTTGGTTCTTGCTTTTAAAAATCAAAAACACCAAAAATATTTGTTGTTCTTCTTTGGTTTTGTGAAGTTTGTTGCAGGGTTCAGCAGTCCTCAATGGAATTTGGTCTCATGTTATTATTCAAGCCACACAAGTGAAGGGCAGTAATGAGGATTAATGACAACTTGAGGTGTGGTAAGAGGCTGGTAACAAACTCTATTTGTTTTCATTTTTGTACATATACTCATCATTGTGAGCATGCTTAGTCTGTTCATGTAGGGTGTATGTTACTTACGGATGCTTAGTAGTTCTTGCTTTCTTGTGATTAGCTCCAGTTCGCTAATAATTTATAGCATGCCGTCTGAATGTTTTCTTGCATTGCTCTATTCATAACTTGGTATGACATTGTGGTATCCTCCTCTGAGTGTTTCACTTGAATTGACTTGGCACATGCTCATTCATGATATGACTAAAACAATAATCAGTTAAGCCTCGATGAATTATTTTGCCTCAGGGGTCTTGAATCACTTTCATGCCATGATTAGTCCTGTTTTGTTGCAAGCATGATTATGATAGTTATTGCTCTCTCGTTTGTCGCTCCCTTACTATTGCTAGCCTTCACCTGCACTGAGTATAAGCTTTACTCGTGTTTCCAACTCCCTAAAACCAAATATTGCCAAAAATGTCCACCATACCTACCTATTAGCACCATTTGCTATTCCGTGCATGCTTAGTATGCCTTGTTTTCTTCCCAATAAAATGTTTGCTTGTTATGAGAAAGTTAGTTAGTAAAGCTCTCACGAACTTGATGGCACACTTTACTTTCTTGCACTTAATAATCTTGAACCATTGCGTCCATCTTTGTTGTGTATATGCTTGTGCTTTATAAGTTGAAGTTAGCAGAACCATGTATCATGGGGAACGCTTTCAACATTGCATGGGTACTTTGTACCTCGTTGATATCATGATTCTTTTGCTTATGGATCCCGGTGGTGTGAAATAAAAGGGAACTTGTAAGATCATGGAGTTTGTATATGTGTTAGAGAAATGCCTGGGCCGCTATCCTAAGCCATGCCTAATCATGGTGGAAACTTGCAGCATAACCATAATGAGCATTCTATGAAGCATCCTCAATAAAAACCTATGCAAATAGCAAATAAAAAGATCGCTGAGATGCTCATTGTCTGCTTCCCTTGTCATTTTGACTATGGGATAGCTCCTGTATCATGTGCAAGGGGTACCCCGTTGGCGGTTCTCTATGATACATATGTACTTACAATGATAAGAGCTTACTTGTGACTGAAGTTGAGTAGCATGAGGTTTGGTACTCGTAAGTAAGGGGCATGATATTTTAACTTATAACTTGTCAAGCATATCCTCTTAGTTGTGTCACTTTAACCTTAACCATTTAAAGATTCTTATGATAGGGGCAATGAGAGCTCAAAGCTAATGAGTACCATACTTTTAGCATTTGGAAGCCTTTAAAACTATTCAAAACCTTTTCATTTCTTTGTTGAGTCTCCACATATTCTATGAGCACTTTCTTGAGAGCATAGTTGTCATTCTTAGTGTAATATGCTTGTCTCAAAACTTGATTATTTGTGTTATGACTTTGATGCTCGTATATTTGATATCTTTACTTCTAGTCTTCACTTAGACTTCAGAGCTGCCTTGGCATTTATGTTTGCTCTACAATCAAAGGCAAGCGAGATACCACTCTATCATACCTTTTTTATGAGCATTACAATGTTGCTTATGTTTATGTTTCATGCTACTTATTATTTTTGAGTTGGAATCTCTTCATAGCTTGCAATAACAATTAAGTAAACTTAGTTGCATACTCCTTATTATGAATTGGCTGAGTAGTTGATCACACGCTGAGAATATATACATCTTATGAAGCAATGTGTTCGTGAAAGTTTCTTTTATCGCACTCAGTTCAACTGAATTGCTTGAGGACAAGCAATAAGCTAAGCTTGGGGGAGTTGATACGTCCAAAACGTATCTACCTTCCCGAACACCTTTGCTATTGTTTTTCCTCTAAACTTGTGTGATTTGGATACAACTAACACGGACTGACGCTATTTTCAGCAGAATTACCTTGGTGTCTAGTTTTTGTGCAGAAAATCAACTATCAGGAAAAATCCCAGAAAATATGCCAAAGATCCTATTTCACTAGAAGACTCACGAGCAGGAAGAGAGGGAGTAGGGCCACGAGGGGCCCACACCACCGGCCACGGCCAGGCCAGGTCGCTACTGGGGTGGTGGGCCACACCTGCCTCGCCTCCCTCTTCGCCTATAAGTTGCCTCTTGACCTAAAAACCAGGGGGGTTCGACATTTTTCCAAAAAGAGTTCCGATGTGCCACCACCACTAGATTCGATGAATCGGAACCAGAAACTCCGTTCTCGCACCCTGCCGGGACAGGGAATTGGAGGAGATCATCGCCATCATCATCACCATCGCTTCTCCATCGGCCATCCATGTTTCCCCCATCTATGAGTGAGTAATCCCCTGTTGTAGGCTATGGGGATGGTAGGGATTGGATGGGATCGTTCATGTAATGGCATCAGATTGTTAGGGCATGGTGTCTAGTATCTACTATTAGTGCTTTTTTATTTCAGATCTGAACATGTTATTGATTCATTATGATTGTATTTTTTATGGTCTTACCTGCAAGTTGTATACACACGTTGTTGTCCGGAACCAAAGGCCCCGAAGTGACAGCAATCGGGATAACCAGAGGGAATGGCTTTGATGTGAGGATCACATGTGTTCACGGAGTTTTAATGCTTTGCTTCGATGCTCTATTAAAAGGAGCACCTCAATTGCCAGTAGTTCCCTTGAGGCCCCGCTCCAAACGGGCTGGCAGGACAAAAGATGTTGTGCAAGTTCTCATTGCGAGCACGTATGACTATATATGGAACACATGCCTATGATTATTTAGTATTTGGATGCTTTATCTTATTTATCTGCAAATGCCCTATGTTCTGATTGCTATATGAATTGTCTTGTCCATGCAACGCCCGTCCATTCATCCCTATGCCTGCCGCGCTTTAATCCTACTGTTTACTGCAATTGTTACTACTGTCTTAATTTGACTACTACTGTTACTTTACTATTGCAACTACAAAACTGTTGCTACTGATAAACTGCTATGAGCAAGACTGTTTCCAGGTGCAGCTGAATTCACAACTTAGTTGTTAAGGCTTATAAATATTCTTTAGCTCCCCTTGTGTCGAATCAATAAATTGGGTTTCACTTCCCTCGAAAATACTGCGATACACCCCCTATACTTGTGGGGCATCAGTCATGGTGGTGGTTGCCATGATGGTGATGGTCTTCATCTTCCATGAAATTATTGCGACGAGCTTGGTGAGATTGTTGATGTTCTTGCGGTTGAGGAGCCTCATTTTGGGAAGGTGGAACATGGTTATCGTGACGTTGCTGAGGATATTGCTCTTTCTCTTGCCACGGTTGATGACGAGGTTGAGGCGCTTGGGCCTCATGAGGGTGTTGAGGATGTGGAGCCTCTTGATGCAGTTGTTGACAAAGAGGAGGCTTGTCCCTCGGTTGGTGTTGCAGGTTAGGCACTTGGGCCTTAGGACAAATATCATGGTCTTAAGCCACATGACGTGGTGGGCGTCGCTCAACATGTACAATTTGACGCTCCATGTCTTGATGTGGAGGAGACGCCTCGTGATGACCATGGTGTCGGCGTGGATGTTCATGATGGTGATGACGAAGAGGAGGATCTTGGAGAGCTTCATATCGATGATGTGCTTGCTCCTCCAAGTTGGAGTCATCACATGTTGTGCCTATGTGTTGCGAGCGATAGTGGTGGACTTGAGGTTGTACTTGAGGTTCCACTTCTGGTTGCGCTTGTTGGATCACTGGTGCCCTTGCATGATGACGGTGTCCTTCTTGCCTTGCTTGGGGCCTTGAGGAGAAATCACCATCATAGCTTGACGTGGCTGCGTTCTATGGGGAAGGTACATAGTGCAAAGAGCTTCTACTTTCAACCACGAGGGCATCATTGCATCTTGGAGAACTTGGATGATGATCTTGATGAAGAGGAGAATGGTGAAGCGATGAGCTTGAAGGGCTTGATGCGCGTGAACGTGGTCTTGTCATTTCGTCGATGAGGAGGCTAAGCGTGTCATTTGTTTCGGCAACAGAACATTGGAGTGCTTCATTTTGATGGCCAAAGGTGTGTTTTATCGCATGCATTTGTCTTTCGAGGCCATCGAAGTGGTTTTCGATGTTCTTGAACTCGGCTTGAGTCTCATCGAATTGTTCATCTTGTCGCATCTCAAGAGCCTCGCAATGTTCACGGAACTCATGTCGGATGATGTAGTGGCTTGCGCGCGTCATGTACGGGCCTTGTTCTTCTTCTTGAGAAGGTGGTTGGCTCGACTCACCATGCCTATCCATCATGCAATACACACAAGGATTGTATATGGAAGTTTAATATGGTGGTGTTAGCCTTTTACCTCTCTTTGGGGATTGCACCAAACTAGAAACCACGAGAGAGAACTATTAACTTGCAAAGTGAAATCGCAAAGAAAGCTCACACTAAAGAAGAACTATACTCTCAAAAGCTTGTTGGTGGTAGGCTAGGGTTGTGGAATTCCAAAGAACCAACCAAAAGAAAAGGGATAGTCAAAAGTGGGTGAAATCCAACAAAACTCAAGTCCAAGGTAAAGGTCAACAAGTCAAAAGGGTGTCGGGAACCTACAACTATATACACACACGTGGAGATTGTTGGGATTGACACGACCATGAAAATGAGAAACAAATGTACTAACGAAGACTACGCTCGGTGTAGTTCCAGTGTAAGGAGAGACGATGACTCGTTTGCAAAGAGGAAAAAATGAGCAACAGATTTGTGCACTTGCCTTGGGCGCTCTTCTTTCTCTCTTGCTTACAAGCTAAAGACTCTTTTGCTATGGGAGACTATTTTTATTTTGGGATTTCTATTTTCGTCCCCTCGGTTCCTTAGTTGTACTCACTTTTCCCTGGCCGCTTAACTTTTCCTCACTTTTTCTCATCTCCTTCTACGAAACTATCACACGGTCTGAAACTCGTTGTTCGTCAGCCTTACCGTTACGTGCTGACAAGTGGGGCCACATTCATTCGGGTCCCGTAGTGGACCCTCGTCGTTACGTGCTGACAAGTGGGACCGCATTATGTCGGGTCCTATAGTGGACCCTTGCCATTACATGCTGACAAGTGGGGCCACCTTCAGTCGGTTCCCGTAGGTGACACCTCTCTCCACTTATCCAGATCAGCATGGGACCCACAGCTTATCCATGTGAGTGCCGGACCCAAAGCTTACCCAGGTTTGCATTGCAAGATGGGACCCTGAGCCAGCCCCTCGCCCACACCCATGTCGTTGCCTCCCCTTTCTTATTCTTCTCCAGCGACGGTGGCCCTTCTCCAGCGACGGTGGCCCTTTGTCTATCTTCACTTTGGCCTCCCATTCGTCCTGGCCACAGTATGGTGTCGTCCCGTTGACCTGTATGAAGGATGACAATGGCAACCGTGCGCTTGATGTGGATAATAAATTGGCGCAACTCGGGATCTCAATTGGGTGCGCACTTGTTATGGATAATGCGGGCGGCGAGCCGTTACGATGATTTAATTGGTTTATCGAGTTAATGTCTCAGTTGCAATCAAGTGAATCTATGAGGTGAAAGTCAAACTTTGAGATCTAGGGAGATGGATGTATAAGAAATAATAGAATGACACAACTCTTGAACACTCTCAAATTAAAAAAAATATACAACTCTTAATGTAGAAGAGTGTTTATAATTGACACAACTCTTGAACGCTTTCAAATTACAATTTGGACATGATAATATTGTCCTACGAAAATCTTGACAGTTTACCATTTTTAGAGCATGAAAAGTGATCCCTAAACTAAAATCTTTATGCATCGTGCATATACGAAAAATATACACCTTCGAACACTGTGAAATCGCACTTAGGACATGATAATTTTGTGTTAAGAAAATCTTGTGAGTTTTTCATTTTCATGGAGTGAAATATTATGCATAAACATGGATATACAAAAATTATACAGCTTTGATCACTGTGAAATCGCACTTCATACGTGATAATGATGTGCTAACAAAATCTTGAGAGGTTATCATTTTCATATAGTGAAATGTAATGCATAAACTTGCATATACGAAAATTATACACCTTTGAACTCTTTGAAATCACACTTAGGACATGATAATGTTGTGCTAATAAAATCCTTATCATTTATCATTTTCACTAAGTGAAATATAATGCATAAACTTGCGTATATGAAAATTATAAACCTTTGAACACTATGAAATTTCACTTAATACATGATAATGATGTGCTAACAAAATTTCGAGAGATTATCATTTTCTCGCCATTTTCATACAATGGAATGTAATGCATAAACTTTGCATACACGAAAATTATATACCTTTGAACTCTTTGAAATCGCACTTAATACGTGATAATTTTTTGCTAAGAAAATCTTGAGAGGTTACCATTTTCATAGAGTGGAATGTAATGCATAAACCTGGATATATGAAAATTATACACCTTTGAACACTTTCCCTTCAAATTATATTCAAAATCATTTGTTTATGGAGTTAAAGTACCGGTGGCAAACTCGTTATTTGGCATGGATAGAGGGGTGCCCCACGATAGATATAGGGGTTATCCTGTCTGCTCGATCATAGAGGATCAATGGTTGGTGGGCACGATTTGCATGACAACCGTCTTAACTAATCAGAGCGTAGCAGCCAAGATGAGCACAGGTGTGAGATTTTGTGACTAAGAGAGAGGGGAAAACTGAGTAGTACTTAAAAACCAAGGGCAAAACTGAGTAGAACTTAAAAACCAAGGGAAAAACTGACAAAGGGATTCAAATAGAAAATAGTAAGAGATTTAAAAATGGAAAATGCGTCTTTTATATAATAAAATACATCTTGGCATACATCAAACTATTTGCAATTCAAATATACATCAGTTTGACAATTATTGCCTCATTCAGACAAACTATGTTTTGGGGAGGGATGTTTTGGGAAGAGGCTTGAGTAGAAAGCCATGAACCTTCATATATAGTAGGTGATTTGAGAAGTGGTGATTTATGTTAAAACTTGATTTCTATACATTTCTTATGGTGGTAGGTCACATAGTAAGACTCCCTAGGTATATGCCACTATGTTTTGATCTTTTTGAATTTGTTGTGCATAAAATGACTCAATTATCTTGCTAAAACCCATTCGTTGACTCTCTGTTTACTAGCCACCAGAGCGTAAAACTGTGTATATTGCACACGGCAGTGTTAGTGCTGGAGGACAAAACTGAGTACAACCAAACTGCCAGTGTTACACTCGAGGGTATAACCGAGCATAACTAAGTCGCCAGGATTAGACATGATGGAAAAAACGTGACGCACGGTACACATGTCATGGTGCACGGAGCGGTAGCAGACGTGTGGCCGTGCATGGTGTAGTAGCATACGCAGTTACGTGGTGCATGATATGTCGTAAACATATCTATAATGTTTGATGCTCCATGCTTGTTTTGTATCAACTATCTTATGTTTTGTCTACACTTTGAGGCTTTTTTATACATTTTCTGGAACTAACCTATTGACAAGATGTCGCAGTTCCAGTTGCTTGTTTTCTACTGTTTTTGGTTTCAGAAAAGCTAGTAAAGAAATATTCTAGGAATTGGACGAAACAAAAGACGAAGTTCCTATTATTCCCGACACGACGTAGAAGTCCAAACAGAGATGGAGGGGAGCCACGAGGCGGCCACACCATAGGGTGGCGCGGCCCCCCTGGGCACGCCAGGCCCTGGTGTGGGCCCCTCGGGTGGCCAACGACATCGCCTCTTCGCCTATATAAACCCCCCGAGACGAAAACCCTAAGGAGAGTATCAGAATTCCACGAAAAGTTCTGCAGTGCCGCCGCCACCAAAGAGGAGATTCGAGGGACAGAAGTCTCTGTTCCGGCACCCTGCCGGGATGGATAAGTGCCCCCAGAGCCATATCCATCGACTCCACCACCATCTGCATCGCCGTTGCTGACTCCCATGATGAGGAGGGAGTAGTTCTCTCTCGAGGCTAAGGGCTCTACCGGTAGCTACATGTTCATCTCTCTCTATGCGTGATCTTATTCAGATCATGAGCTTTGTAATTTAGTTGAATAAGTAGATCTATTCTGCTACTCAAGTGCTTTAATTAATATCTTCTTATCCCCATGTGTGTGAAGTTGACAGTGTGCACACCATGTGGCACTTAGGCTAAGGTTACAGAAATACTTATCATGAGTATAATTTGAGTTGCATGTCTCTATAAGATTGTGGTGTTTGTTGGAACCATCTAGCACTCAAGGTGATAGTGAGGGGTTATCTAGATGGGGAATGCGAACTTTAAGGTGTGATGTTATAGCCCTACATCGTCCAATCGGAGAGTAGTTCAGGGTATCATAATAAAGAGAAGATATTTATATGAGAGTGTCCACTAGTGAAAGTATGATCCCTAGGCCTTGTTTCTAAACATTGAAACACCATTTACAACCCGTCCTTTTACATGTTTGCTTGCTGCCACTCTTATTTCAGATTGCAATTACCACTTATAATCATCCATATTACTTGTATTTCACTATATCTTCGCCGAACTAGTGCACCTATACACCTGACAAGTGTATTGGGTGTGTTGGGGACACAAGAGACTTCTTGTATCTTGATTGCAGGTGTGGGCTCCCTGGATTAACCATCCGAGAAATCCCTGTTATGTATATATCCATGTTCCCATGATCAGTGAGCCGTGGAACATAACCGACAAGTATCATTACAACATCCGAAACATAACAAATTTACAAGACTTACATAAATTCCATTATGGCTATACCATCTTTAGCAGCGGAACATCATCACGCGCGGAGCCCAATCGTGCCTCAACCTACAGGCAGCTGACTGGGAAGACGGCCTAGCTTGCTGGACGTCACCTTAACCATCCGATGACGAACCTCTGAAAGTCTAGCCAAGTAAATAGCCAGGGACAAAGCCATGAGTACGTTTTAATGTACTCGCAAACCACTAGATAAGTTAAAGAAGGAAATGCAGTTCTGGTTGTGGCGAGATAGCTCTATCTAGGGTTGTTTTTGAAAGCATAGACTAACTCTTGTAGTTATGGCATCTCCATATCTTTGTTGAAAAAGAGTTTTGAAACATGCCTCTATTATATAAATCAAGATATTCCCATATCTTTGTTGAAAACCATTTTGGAGTAAAAACCCTTTTTAAACCTCTTTGACCACCTCTGGTCAAAACAAGACTTTAAACTCGGGTTCCCCCGAAACATCCATACTTTCATCCTTTCTTTCCAAACCAACCACTGTTTGGGTACTCCTAGCCAACACCTTCCCAACCGTCCTTGACCGTGGACACGGCTATTCGAATAGATTATACTCTACAGAGTTTGCGCACTTTCCCCACAAGAATCAATACATCCGTCGGGATAAAACCATGGCCCACTGCCACTGTAGATGGGGGTCCAGATAATCAAACCTAACCTTTCGCTTATCGGCCCTAGCAAAGGCTACTTTTCCTTTTGGGTTTGTTCTCCCCGGCAATGAGTATGTGGCTCCCAGCCATAGTCCTGCCTTCCGTACACGTGTATACCCAACCGTAGCTTAGCGTATACCTTAACTTGGTGACTCCACTTCCTTCCATACCACCTAAGTCATACCGTCCGCGGGAGACCCAATTGTTGCACCGGCACTCCTGCCAAGACAGGCTCACTCTTGCCGAAGCAAGCTAGAGGCTCCAGATCCGTGGATCTATTAGAGCCTGCCCTGAATTCAAGGGATCTCTCCCTATAAGCATGGTACAAGCTGCACCGGCCAATGAAGACAAACTACGAGCTAAGCCCCAGCACCTGGGTTAATGTGGTTGCACGAATAAAAATTGTTCCGGTAAAGGCGTAGAACATCCCTTCACTTTCTCATTTCTCATCAACACCATATCTGTAGTTAAAATATCCGCTTGGAACGATGCCTCTTCCCAAGGGTTTTACAAAACAGTTTTGAAACATTTTGTAGTAGGGTAAATCTCAAAACAGTTTATTTTCTCAAAGCCGGGGTTTTCAAAGAGGTAGGATGCTGGTCATCATACTCTCGGTCTAAAGGGATAAAATGGTAGGTACATCAGGGTGGTGCCACGAGGGACACCAAGTCATAACTTGGAGGGGACAAGTCATTAGCGCAGTATTTGTAAAACAAAACATGCAGATAGTAATGTAGTTTGTAAAGGAGATACAAAATAGATAATAAAGAAGAGTAGGACAAGTATCGGAATTTAGGGATGGTGGCTTGCCTGTGATTAGCAATAAGTCCCTGGACTTCTTTAGATAACCAAGAATACCCAATAAACAATAATAAGAAGTCCCTTCCTTCTGGTCGTCAAACACTCACACTATCGCCGTCATCGAGTATACATGCAAGCAGACAATACCACAATCAATACAAGGCATACATGCATCAAACCATACAGCAAACAAACATGAGGAATCCTACTTAACTTAGTAGGTTTTGGAGAAGTTGGGTACTAGTAGTTGAATTACTAGATTGCCATAGAGGTGTTTTCCCTTTGGAAGATAGTTGTCTAGGATATAAACCAAGGTCTTGTGGTGGAGACTTGAGGTCTATAGGATATGAATGTGCATCAATGATATCCTCAGATAGGTCTTAACAAATCAAGACCAACACAGGTGGTTTCACTAGATTATCAATTACCTAGATTTAGTTATGCCTTTTTAGTGGAATAAACTCTAGTTTGAGGAAATAATTCACCCGAAAGCTTCTGGGGCTCAAAAAATTATTTCCTTGGGTGGTTAGGTAGTTCTTGATGTACTGAAGAACATAGAGTTAGAATGTTGTCAAAAGAATTACTAGAATGCCCTTAATAAATCATCAAAGGAAGTTCTGTATGGTTTTTCTCTTTTTCACCAGATTAATTCTATAGAAGCTCTTGAGTTGATTACAAGGGCATGTGGTAGGCATTTAGAATACCTTTCTGTAGGAATTGGATGTTGGAGATATGCCCAAGAGGCAAGAATAAAGTGGTTATTATTATATCTTTATGTTTATGATAAATGTTTACATCCAATGCTATAATTGTATTAGCCGAAAACATTAATACTTGTGTGTTTTGTAAACATAAAAGAGTCCCTAGTAAGCCTCTTGTTAAACTAGCTTGTTGATTAAATGATGATCATGGTTTCCTGATCATGGACATTGGATGTCATTAATAACAAGGTTATATCATTAGGAGAATGATGTGATGGACACACATCCATAGTAAGCGTAGCATAAGATCAAGTCATTAAGTTCGTATTGCTATAAGCTTTCAAATGCATAGTAACCTAATCCTTCGACCATGAGGTTATATTAATCACCATCACCGGATGGATACTTTGATGACATCAAACACCGCTTCGTAACTAGGTGGTTATAAAGGTGTCATTGGGTATTCTGAAAGTATGTGTTGAAGCGCATGGACCAAGATTGGGATTTGTCCATCCATATGACGGATAGATATGCTCTAGGCCCTCTCGGTGGAATGTCATCTAGTTAGCTTGCAAGCATGTGACTAGGTCACAAGGGATGACATATCATGGAACGAGTAAAGAGTACTTATTAGTAACGAGGTAGAACTAGGTATGGAGATACCGACGATCAAACCTCGGATAAGTAGAGTAGCGTGTGACAAAGGGAATTGGTTTCGTATGTTAATGGTTCTATCGATCATGAAGTCATCGTTGAGTATGTGGGAGCCGTTATGGATCTCCAGATCCTGCTGATGGTTATTGATCGGAGAGGTGTCTTCATCATGTCTGCATATTCACGAACCGTAGGGTGACACACTTAAGGTTCGAAGTTGTTTTAAGTAGATATGGATATGCGTTGGAGACCGAATGTTGTTCGGAGTCTCGGATTGGATCCGGGACATCACGAGGAGATCCGGAATTGTCTGGATAATAATATTCTATTGGGGATCATTTTCTAAGTTAGGAAATGTTCCGGAGTGTTTGTATGGAGATTCTAGAAGGTTTCAGAATGTTCTGGAAGGTTCTAGAAGATTTCTTGGAGTTTGCTTGAAAACCAAGAAAGGATCAAGGAGTCTTTGTGGGGCAAGACACGGATTCGTGGGGGAGGAGGATTCCTCCCCCCTCCCAATCCGCCGGCAAAGGAGGGAGGGGAGTCCTACTAGGACTCCCCCTCCCATGGCGCCTCCCTCCTTTAAATAGAGGGGAGGGGGCGCCACCCCCTAGATCTCTCCCATAACAAACCCTAGCCGCCGCCTCTCTCCTCCTCCTTCGCTCTGCTCCGGCTTAGGCGAAGCCCTACAGAAATCTCTACTCCAACATCACCACCACACCGTCGTGCTGCTAGGATTCCGTGGAGAAGATCTACTACCTCCGCTGCTTGCTGGAACGGGGAGAGGAAGGTCGCCGACTCAGACGCAGGACCGATCATGAAGTGCTGCTTAACGTGGCGCCGGAAGGATCGTCCACACGATCTTGAGATCAGCACATGATCGACTACATCAACCCCGAGATCTAATCTCGTAACGCTTTCGGATCTACGAGGGTTAGTACAGATCTATCTCGTTGCACATATCTAATAGATTAGATCTTGGCTTTTATCTAGATTAGATCTGGGTTTTGTTCAATCTTGCGGTAGAATTTTTTTGTTTTCCATGCTACGAACCCATCAGTGGATTCACTCTTTTTGGAGTTGTCAAACCCCTGGAGTGATTTATTTGGTGATAAAACCACTTACAAAAGTAATTAAACCACTAAAATTCAACAGACGATCAATAATTCCTTCTCTCCTGGTTTTAGATAGATAATGGTGTGCCACTTCTCTGGGAGTTGGAATCAGGTCAATCCATATTTGGTTTGACCAAGGGAATTTACCCAAGGCAGATAATGGTTGTTTTTGTTATTTTTGCTACAGGCGCACTACTATTCTCCTTGGCATAGGACCTATGTTAGATGACAGGTATAACAAATACCTTCCAGTAGAGCTTTGGTTCTCCCCAATTGGAGATGTAAAACTCTCTGAGGAAATTAATTAGTGTAGAAGATACTCTTTAGGAGATTAAATGCCAGAAAAAAATAGGAATTATTTTTGGCAGGGTTCCAGTTCTGCAAGTTGCATAAAACATGAAGGAACCATTAAAAATTTGGACCTGGACCAATTATTGTAATTTTCAATTTTATTTGGAATTAATCCTAGAAGGTAGTTTTTAGCTCTGGAATAAATGTTTAAAGGAAAGGGGTAACTAGGCTGGATCTGGGGTGTACTGGGTTCTTGAGCAGGGATTCGCCCAGCGTCGGGTACCATGGTGGCGAAGGGGGTATCGGCGGCTGTAGGCCGTTGGATCAAGTCGCGATGGACGTCCTGTGTCCGTCCTCCACCTCACGACAGCGCCGGCGACTTGAAACCCTAGCTAGCACGGGTGGTGGCGGGGTAGCTTACCAGAGGGCTCGGGAGGTGCTGGGGAGGGTGCAGGAGGACGCGGTGGTCGATGGTGGTCCCGGGGATGGGCGGCACGGCGGTGTTTGCCTCCGGGAAGTAGTTCGAGCATCATCGGCCGAGGGTTACCTCGTCGGAGTTCGACGACGACAGCGGAGGGGATGATCCTAGGCAAGAAAAGGCCCACGGTTAGATAGAGGAGGAGGAGAGGGTCACAGCAAGGTGACATGCAGGAGGAGAGGAGCTGAGAGGAGGGAGCTACGCTCAGATCTTGAGCAAGGCCGAAGCTTCCTCTTGTTCTTATTTTGCGTGGGGCAGAGCAGGGGGAAGGGGAGAGGAGCCCTAGGGAGGTGAGTGGAGGGGAAGAGGGAGCAAATGAGGGGCAGGGGCATGCTGGCGGTGGCCTCTGGCCTTTATACCAAGGGAGAGAGCTCCAAGGAGAAAATGCCCACTTTGGACATGGGGGAGGGGTGGTGCAGGCCTGGGATTAGCTCAGAGGGCGGTAAGAAGGGGTAGGAGGGGGATTTGGTCGGGCAGAGAGGGTTGTGGCATCTAGGGTAATTAAATGGGCAATCTTTGCAAGATATGGTTGTCTCTCTCTCTCTACTAGTCCAAGGGTAAAAGGGGCAAGTACTGGGGTGGAGCTACAGTGCTCACGACCAGGGGAGTAGTGGTTGCTGGAGAGGAGTTCTTTTCAAGCTTTGGGGATGGCTTGGTCTTGGTTTAGCTCAAGTTTTGTTAGTTTTGCAAATTTTGATCACAAGAGAGCTTGTGAAGGAGTTCAGAGATTTGCATTGGAAGAGATGGGGGAGATAGTACTGGTGGATGGGCATGGTCAAGGTACACTCCTGGGATTTTTTGGGATTTTTATAAGGGGTTTTAGTCCTCATAAATCCATTTATTCAAAAGGGGCAGAAGTGGTTTCTAGAAGATCATTTGATATTTTTACATTGGACAAGGTTGGTTTTTGGTTTGAGAGGGTCCTAAATGTGAATACACACTTAGGGGAATTTTCCCAAGATTTATTAGGGATTAAAAGTATTTAAAACAATTATTATTCCATTTCTGCCTTTTTAGAAAATAGGCGAAAAGAATTAATAAAGCTTCTCACAAATATTTACTTTTGAGGTGGGGAGATAGAGTATGATATATGGAACTCACATGAGCCAAAATTTGGGGAATTGTTTTGACAAAAACCAAATTTTCCAATGGGAAAGGGGTTTTGAGATTTTGTCTATTAAAGGAATTAAATAGATTTGGAGCCCTAATAATTAGGGGTAATATTTGATAAATCTTTATGATCAAGGTAGATGATGTATACAAGGTGTAGCAAGCATTGGCAACCTTGGTAATTGGAATTCTAACTTGAATTAGATGGAAAACAAAGAGTTGTGGATCTAGGGTGATGTTATTTTTATACCACCAAAAGCTTGTTAGATCTTGGAGCTCAAAGCTCACCTTGATGCAAGGGTTAGATTATTAGTTAGACCAAGTCATATAGATGATCATGGTAGAAGGAGTTTGGATTGGTTGCATTTGAGGTGGTCTGGAAATGATGGCAAACTTTGTTGAAAATAAGGCTCCTATACCAGAAGAGTCATGATGCCTTATAAACCAAGTTGGTTTAAGAAGCACATAGATATACTTGGAATAAGTGAAGTAGCTTTTGATAGACCTATATGGGTAGAACACAACCATGCAAAGAGTTGGTCCATAAAAGGTTGGATGATGGTGTGAGCTTCTGCCAAAGCAGGCATGATGACTAGATTTGCAGGAAAAGTTATTCTCTTGCCTGCAAAACCATCAAGAACAAGTGGGTCGGAGGATGATCTAACCAATTGCAAGAGTGGTCCTTGGTAGTCCTTAGGATGTTTAACAATATGGTTCAGGTGCATTTCCAAAAATGCACAAAGGTTGAGAAAGGGAGGCATTCGAAAAGGTGATGTTGAAACAGATTCCAGACTTAGCCAAATTTGGCAGATTTATGGTTTTTGACTAGAGTATTAGAGGGAATGTTTTTGGAGGGGTTGCAAGGTACCAAAACATCATCAAGTGGATGATTTTGAAGTGTAGATTGAGTAGAAGGTATCCATGCTTGATATTGGTCTTCATGGACTTGGAAGCTTCTAGAAGGGATATATTCAGCAATGACCTGGTTAAGGGTTTTAGATGATCTCCTAGTTACTAGAGATCAGGTCCACCTTGTATTCTTGCTTAGGGTTTGGTGGGTTTGTAGTAAAGTGATCCAACTGATGAGCTCCTAGAGTGGCTCATACTACTTCCTAAGCAAACAAGTCAAACAACAGATCAAGGCAACTCATCTTACAAACAAAATCTACTTCTACTGGGGTTACCATCAAGCTTAGCTTGGGGTAAGGATGGGTATTTTGAAAAGGTTATGGTTGGAATCAGGTGAGATTCCTTGGTATCTCTACCAAGAGTATAATTCAAATGATTGGAAAAGAGGTTTTGGGAAAACTAGAGATAAGATTAGTTGAGGGTTCTGTCTTGAAAACATAACGAGGTTATATTATATATCTCTCCATAGTTTTGTCAATAGAAGCTACAAAAATAGTTTTGGTTACATAAGCATCTTGGCTCATGTTTTGAAATGCCAGAACATTTGAGAATATGTAAAATGAGCCAGGATAGTTTTGGTAAATAGCTTTTGTCAACTGATGGTGAGGTGAGGAGTATCATAAGGTATACACTCATATGCAGAACTACAAACAAACAACAAGCAAACACTGCACCCATGAACAAGAAAAAGTTTTTGTTCCCCCTGATTTTTGCATTCTGGACAATAAATCAGGGTTGCTGAAATTGGGATGTTACAGCAGGGTTGCTTGAGAGGGATACCTTTGACCACTTCCTCCCTGAGTTCGATAAACCTTGGGTGATCCACTTAAGGGAAACTTGCTGCTGTTCTACAAACCTCTGCACTTGGAGGCCCAACATTGTCTACAAGAATACAAGCATGCGTAGACATCAAGCTATTTTCTGGCGCCATTGCCGGGGAGGTAAGGTAAAAGGTACTCACATCCTCTAGCTACTAAGCTATCTTCTAGTACTGTTGCTAGTGTGTGAGTGCTCAAAGTTATTTCCTTTAGATTCTGCAATTATATCTTTTTTCTTGTTTTTATTTTCACTAGTTAGGCTTAATGGAAAACAACAACAAAATTAGAGAACTTTATAGTATTTATCTTGAGTTAGGACATGAAGTGTTTGATAAGAAAATTAAAAAAAACCTATTGAACTTTATTTCCATGATAATAGCAATGTTATTAGTATGAATTCTTTGAACACCATTATTGCTAATACTATGGAAAAGTCTAAGCTTGGGGAAGCTGGTTTTGATGAGCATGATATTTTTAGTCCCCCAAGCATGGAGGAGAAAATTTACTTTGGTGATACTATACCTCCAATATATGATGATTATAATGATGAATATGATATTTTCAGTCCACCTACTATTGAGGAGAAAATTAATTATGATTACAATATGTCTCCTATATTTGATGACTATGGTGATGAGGATAATAATGATAGCTATTTTGTTGAATTTTCTCCCACTATGATTAATAAGAATGACTATGCTTATATGGAGAGTAATAATTATTTTATGCATGTGGCTCATGATAAGAATGTTTTATGTGATAGTTATATTGTTAATTTTATTCATGATGCTATTGAAAGTTATTATGAGAGAGGTAAACATGGTTTTATGTATCTCAACAACATTAAGTTTCCCCTCTTTATGTTGTAAATTTTGAAGTTGCACTTGTTTTGCTTTCCTATGCTTGTTGCTTTGTGCTTTCATGACTTGTTTCATTACAAGATTATTTTTCATAGGAAGTGGGTTAGACTTAAATTTGTTCCATATTTGCTTCTTCATGCTCTCTTTTACTTCAATTCATATTTATTATGTGAGCATCATCGAAATTATCATGCCTATCTTAATGGCTATAAAGAAAGAGCTTTTGGGAGACAACCCATTATATTTTTACTTTCAGTTTATTTTTGTTTTGTTGGGTCTTGGAAGTTATTCCCTCTGTAATAACCTCTCCTTATCCTTTTTGTTTGGTTTTTGAGCCAAGAATAACCTCTAATGAGAGGGAAGTAAGATATGGGGAAGTTGCTGTCCTCAAACAGATTTCTGTGCATCACTGTAAACAATCATGAAAATTCTCAGTACGTCGGATTGAGCTATAATTATTTGTGCTTATGACCCAGGTTATTACCCAATTTTCGTTAGCTTTGCACTTTTCGATTTGAGCAACAGAAGATTTTCTAAAAAATGGTATTTACCTGCTAGTCTATTTTGACAGATTTCTGCCATTATTTGCATTTGCCTCTTAATCGATTTCTTTTTGAGTTCTCTAGGATCACTCGAGATTTTAAAAGAAATTGCTACATTAGCTTATGTTTTACTAGATGATTTACTTGAGTTGAAACTGAACCCAAAGGATTATTATTTTGAATACACTAATGTTGCTAATGAAGATTGTGTGAAGTTTTGTATGAAGGAAGTTTTCAAGTGTAGGGAGAGAATGATGTGATGAGATGAAGTATGTACAAAAGCTCAAGGTTGGGGATGCCACCCGTGTCACCCCAAGAATTATTCAAGAAGTACAAGTGTCAAAGCTTGGGGATGCCTAAGGCATCCCCTTCTTCATCAATAATCTCAGGTCTTCTTTCAAGACACTTTATTTTTATTACCTTATGCACTATGTGTTGTTCTTGGAGCGTCTTTGTTTTTAGTTTTATTTTTCTTTCTTTGCCGCAATATGTTGGTTGGATCCCAAGACACTTCTTTTGGAGAGAGACACACCCTGTTATTCATTGCTTACAACACTCTAGTTTTCACTCTTATTGTTCTGTGAGTGTTCACCTTTGCTACCACTGCGTTTAGCTTTAGTTTTCTTATTATTTTGTCTTAGAACTTTTTAGTTCTTCTTTCTAGATGGGTGAGACTTGCTCTCTGGTCTTTATTGATTATTATCTTTGAGAGTTGTTTCAAATAAGTCGACAGGTGTTAGAAAAGAGTAGGAAGTTTCATGCTTATAGTGGTACAAAAGGAAGCTTGTTTTGACTGTGACTTAGACTTTATCATGTCATGCTAGATGTTTCTTTGGCCATATGCTTAGTGATTATTGGTGTAGCATGACTTGTTTCAAACAAATGAGATTGCTTAATGTGCCTTGAAAGAATCATGCATTGTTTTAGCATACAAAAGCATAATATTGTGGTATTCATCTTTGATGCTTTATTTCGGTTGACTTGGCACATGCTTACACCATGTTAAGACTATGAACCAGTCACCATAGTCTCTATGATCATTTAGTTTTTGACTTGCAATATCACTTTATGCTTTAATTAATAATGTTTTGTCGCTTTGCATGATTATGGCCATTATTGCTCTCTAAGTTGGTTGCTCTCAATCTTTTGCTAGCCTCCACCTATACTGAGTATGAGTTCTACTCATGCATCCAACTCCCAAGAAACCAAGTTATTCCAAAGAGTCCACTATAAATTCCTATGCATGGTATGTTACACCATTCCAAGTATATTCATGTGTTTATCTATCTTCCAAATTAAACTTTTGTTATGTGAAAATTAGTGAGTAAAGCTCTCACAAACTTGATGGCACACGTTATTTTCTTGCACTTAATAAACTTGAACCATTGTGCCCATCTATGTTACCTATATGCTTGCATTTTATAAGTTGTGAGTTAGCAGAACCATGTTACCATGGGGAACACTTTCAACATTGCACATATTATTCAATTGATATCATGTTCTTTTGTTTATGGATCTCAGCGGTGTGAAATAAAAGGGGAGCTTGTAAGCTCATGGAGTTTGTATGTGTGTTAGAGAAACGCCTGGGTAGCTAGCCTAAGCCATGCCTAATCATGGTGGAAACTTGCAGCATAACCATAATGAGTATTCTGTGAAGCATCCTCAATAAAAACCTATGCAAATAGCAAATAAAAAGATCGCTGAGATACTCGTTGCTGTTGCCTTGTCATTTTGATATGGGAAAGCTCCCGTGTCATGGGGCAAGGGGTACCCCATTGGTGGTTCTCTATGATACGCATATACTTACAATGATAAGAACTTGCTTGAGACCAAAGTTGAGTAGCATGAGGTTTGGTACTCGTACACAAGGGGCATGAGATTTTCAACTTATAACTTGTAAAGCATATCCTCATATTTGTGTCACTTTAACCTTAATCATTTCAAGATGCCAATGATAGGGGCAATGAGAGCTGAAAACTAATAAGTACCATAATTTTTGGAAGATCTTTATGAAACTTGAAATCCTTCCTTCCCTCTGTGAAGGGCCTTTCTTTTTTACTTTTATGTTGAGTCTCCATCTTCTATCTTTATGCACCAATTGAGAGAGCATAATGGTCATTCTTAGTTTAATGTGCATTGTCCCAAAACTTTTTGATTGATTCATAACTTTCATATTGCTTATTCTTAAATTACTTGTATCTAGTCACCCTTATGAACTTTGAGGGTGTCCTATGCATTTATGTTTTGCTATACCATGAGGGACAAGCTGAATACCACTCTTATTATGTTTTCTATATGTGAAACAAACAAACGTCTTTCAATGCATTGTTATTCATGATCTTTTGTTTGTACCTTTTCATGTTACAACATAGTTGCTTGTTAGAACTCTATCTTTCATGCTCATGTTTAGAGTACTTTGATCCCAACTATCAATGCTTTACAAATACCTTGATCAAGATTTTGATGGTGCATGTCACCTCAAAAATTATTCTTTTTATCACTTATCTACTCGAGGACGATTAGGAGTTAAGCTTGGGGATGCTTGATACGTCGTAAACGTATCTATAATTTTTAATGCTCCATGCTTGTTTTGTATCAACTATCTTATGTTTTGTCTACACTTTGAGGCATTTTTATACATTTTCTAGAACTAACCTATTAACAAGATGTTGTAGTGCCAGTTGCATGTTTTCTGTTATTTTTGGTTTCATAAAAGCTAGTAAAGAAATACTCTCAGAATTGGACGAAACAAAAGCTGAAGTTCCTATTTTTCCTGACACGACACAGAAGTCCAAAGAAGAGACGGAGGAGATCCACGAGGCGCCCACACCACAGGGTGGCGCGGCCCCCCTAGGCGCGCTAGGCCCTGGTGTGGGCCCCTCAGGTGGCCACCGACCTCGCCTCTTCGCCTATATAAACCCCTCGAGACGAAAACCCTAAGGAGAGGATCAAAATTCCACGAAAAGTTCTGCAGCGCCGCCGCCACTGAAGAGGAGATTCGGGGGATAGAAGTCTCTGTTTCGGCACCCTGCCAGGATGGCGAAGTGCCCCCGGATCCATGTCCATCGACTCGACCACCATCTCCATCGTCGTTGCTGACTCCCATGATAATGAGGGAGTAGTTCTCTCTCGAGACTAAGGACTCTATCGGTAGCTATGTGTTCATCTCTCTCTCTATGCGTGATCTTATTGAGATCATGAGCTTTGTAATCTAGTCGAATAAGTAGATCTATTCTGCTACTCAAGTGCTTTAATTAATCTCTGCTTATCCCCACGTGTGTGAAGTTGACAGTGTGCACACCGTGTGGCACTTAGCCTAAGGTTACATAAATACTTATCATGAGTATAATTTGAGTTTGATGTCTCTATGAGATTGTGGTGTTTGTTGGAACCATCTAGCGCTCAAGGTGATAGTGAGGGGTTATCTAGATCGGGATGCGAACTTTAAGGTGTGCTATTATAGCCCTACATCGTCCAACCGGAGAGTAGTTCAGGATAGCATAATGAAGAGAAGATATTTATATGAGAGTGTCCACTAGTGAAAGTATGATCCCTAGGCCTTGTTTCTAAGCATTGAAACACCGTTTACAATCAGTCCTATTTGTTTGCTTGCTGCCACTCTTATTTCAGGTTGCAATTACCACTTATAATCATCCACATTACTTGTATTTCACTATCTCTTCTCCAAACTAGTGCACGTATACACCTGACAAGTGTATTGGGTGTGTTGGGGACACAAGAGACTTCTTGTATCTTGATTGCAGGGTTGCTTGAGAGGGATACCTTTGACCACTTCCTCCCTGAGTTCGATAAACCTTGGGTGATCCACTTAAGGGAAACTTGCTGCTGTTCTACAAACCTCTGCACTTGGAGGCCCAACACTGTCTACAAGAATAGAAGCGTGCATAGACATCAGTGCACGGTGGTGCAATGAAATGTCCCTTCCCTTCACATTTATAGATGCCTCATCACTCTCACTCAGCACTCACTCGCTCACTCGCGCAACCGTCTCCACTGTCCCATCACCTTCTGGAAACCCCCAAGAAAACCCCAACCATGCCGGCGATGGAGAAGAACAGTGTGGTGGCCATCGTTGCCTCCAAGGCCGCCGACGAGGAGGCCCCCGTCCTCGTACATGTACCTTTCAATGCATTGAAGGCAGCTGCTGTCCCCGTCCAGACCACTGTCCCCGCTTCCGTCGTAGCCGCCTGCGAGGAGGCCCCCGCTGGTCTCAGGCAGATCCCGCTCGGCTCGGACCCCTACGAGGAGGAGGATTACATCAGGCTGGAGAACCCCTATGACACCAGCATCGCTGACCCATGGTCGGAGGTAACTCGGGTTTTCTCCCCTTCCCTTGTTCTTCCCCCCATTCCCATCGTTGGATGCTAGATCGTATGTTATTAGGGTTCGTCTATTCATATTTTTCAATAGTTGGATGCTATGTATTTTTACAATAGCTAATCCGCTTGTGTTAGATCTCGTATTTTGATGAATCCCCCTGTTCATATTTCAATCCTATTTTATTTGTCCTCCGAGTTGTAGTTAAGGGATTCCCTAGTTAGTACTAGCACCGATCTATTGTTGGGATCAGTATTCGATTTGGTTTGAGATATGGGGATTGGGGAATAATCATGGGATCTCAATTGGTTAATTTATGCAAATAATCACTCTCGATAATCATGGTATCTAAATCATGTCATTATTGCACTCTACTGTTTTTTCCAACAAGAGGATAGCAGCGACCTCTGTAGTGACGACGAGTCCAAGGACACCAAGACTGATCAGGTACTGAGGAGGCTAAAGTCCGGCCAGTACGACAACTTCTTTGTCGGCAACGTCTACAGGTGTCCTTTCTGCACCAGGAGGCTTCACGCCACCGACTTCAACTCCCTTGTGAAGCATGCCGAGGGCGTGAGGACTGATGGCCCGCAAGTGCACATGTTCGTCAGAAAATGTTTTAGCGGAAATATTAATTCTAGTTTTTATATCGACCCCAATAAGGAGCCTAGGTAAGTGTTTTTATGCGGTGTTTCTGTCGCACTCAAGGTGTCACAAGTCTTGAGTGAATTGACTGCAAACACTAACGGTGGAAGTGGTGAGTAAAAGATAGAGGAAACTTGCTTAGTAAATAAGTAAATTGCATAAAAGTAAATATGCGAAAAGTGCGTGAAGGTCCTGCAGATAAGAAGTTAGGCATAGAGAGAAACAGTTCATGATGATAGTGAAAGTGCCAAATGGATAAAGTGGAATAAGTGATAGTGATATTTCTTATTTATAAGTGAGTAGGCAAGCAACCCATATACCGACTAGGAGTCCTCATGGCCAATTCTCCCTAGTCCCAATGATCCATCTGCCTGTTACCACGGCCATGGTTAGCACATTAATTAACGTCTTGTGACCAGATCAATGCTTTAATCTTGATGGTTCCTTGTTATCCTCGAGTAGTACTAGCTCTTCATTGATATCATCTATGTCACTCAGGTGTTGCCGAATTACTAGCATACAAGCTCATACCTATGAGATCTTTGGATCATGTTACCTAGGCCCTTAAATTAGATAACAAGCATTAGGCAAACATAGATAATTATTCTCACTATTAAATAATCACTACAATGATCACAGATGGATGGATTTAAAGGAGGCACAACACATCTCACCAATCCCCTACATCTCCCACGCTTATGGTGATTTACTCAGACATGAGAGGGAGAAAATCAAAGGCATAATTGTATTGCAAGTAGGAATCATCTCAAAGTTATTGTAGCAAACCACAATAGCAATCAAAGATCAAATCAAATACAAATCGAAGGTAGATCAAAGTATCAAACCCTAATCTTACAAGTGCCAATCTATCTATCTCTAAGTAATGATGGGAATGATGGTGGAGTGTGTGGATTGGAGTTTGGAGATCATCGAGGAACGGGGTGAATTTCTTCTCCTCTTGTAGATCTGATCTAACTCCCTCTGGATTGCTTGCAGTGACTATGTTTTTTGTTCTGTTGTTCTTCTTGTCATCTCTCCTTAACGAAAGTTGCTTGTATTGATATGAGGGAGTTGTCAGCGTGTAGTATGGGCGGACGGTACGGGCGCCTCTCGATGGTACCGCTGGTCGTTAAGTGTGCTGCACACCTCCAATGAAAGGGGATCCAATTCGGGATTTACTTCTTTGGATGCAATTTTCCCATAAATCTTATTAGATCTTCAATAAATGTTCTACCTAAAAACCATCACAAGAAACCAAGGATTCGCCAATTTCGATGTTAACATTAGAAGAAAGGGGTAATCTTTAGTGAAATCCGGCAATAAACAAGAGGAAAATCAATAGTGAAAAGTGATGAAATTTGGAGCTATCAATATCCCCAAGCTTAGCGGTTACTCACCCTTGATTGACAAAGCTATAATGAGTAATAGAGAAGAATTGAATCAAGATGAAAACTTACAAGTTCGAGGTTGTATCATATTCCATTGTCTCAAATCCTGCAACATTGAACATGAGCATAATATATCTAAACAATTGCACTTAAGTTCAATTCCTAAATGCAAGTAACTTGCTAGCTAATAGTTCTTATAACTCAAATGAGATTGTTAAAAATTTGGCTAGGCTTGCAAATCAATTTCTTTCAGCGCCTCTCTTGTTATGAGAGTGAAATGTTTTGAGCAACGTCGCTTGAGTCAAAATTAAGGGTGCAAATGTACATGTCAAAAAGAGGGATAAACTTAGAGCTTTTTCATTAATTCCCACTTTGATAATCACAGCTATCAAACACCTCTTCTTTTCCTTGTCTTTCGAGAACTCTAATTATTCAATTTAAGTGGTGAGGTGATGCCAAAGATCAAAAGTATCGAATATTTTCAGCTCTTATCTTGACAATAAAATTTTCTACCTTTCTCAAGGATCAACAAATGTTTCTTTTGTAATGCTTACACAACCTTTTGAGAATACCAATAATTTTGCCCATATAGAGACACGTATGACACTCATGCCGTCAACTCATAGCTGAAATCTAGGGTTATACCATAGATCGTTCAAAGGCTAGCGGAGTTGTTGGCATCCCAAAGGTGTGCATTTGAAACATAGATCTTTTATTTCTTTCTTCTCTCTTTTTTTTACAACAGGTCAACACAAGTTTTGGCATCTCCCTCTCCCACCATAAAAAGTTCATTCTATCAAATGATTCTTTTTTCGGAAGGTATCATCAAGTCAACGATCAGTATGTGGGGTTGAGTACTACTAAGATTAAGCCCTTAAGACAAAAAAATGGCATCAAAGTTGTCGGTAGACACTTTATCTTATTCTTAAAAATTTGGAATTTAATCCAAGGGATAGTTTTCAAACTGATATCAATTGTCAAAAGTCTTAACCAAAGAGGTGACAAAAACCTTTGAGCTCAAGTCCTAAAAGATAACGAATTAAGCCTGGAGTTGAACTCAAGTGCAACCGAACGGACATAAAATGTTCATGAATAAGCTTACAGGAAGAAGAAAAATATAATGTGGTACCTCCTCTTGCTTGCTCGTCTCCTACTTGAGCCAACTCTTTGCGTTTGTCTCCATAGCTCAATCACTAGAAGTAAGTGTCCTGCAGAAAAACCAAAAAGAGCCGAGAAAATTTGCACAAATAAAATTGAAAGCTAGTCTAATATTTTTGGGTTTTATTTTTATCAAGTGCAAAGCTGAAAGTAAACATGCATTGAAACAAAACAAATAAAAAGAAGAAAGAAAAATATGAACGCAAAAAGGTGGGAGGATTTTAACCTCCCCAAGCTTAGGATTTTTGCCTAACTAGAATCAAGCGTCGCTACCGTCGGGCGGCGGCTGCTGGTATTGGAAGTTCGGGTAGCGGTTCGGAAAGTAGGTAATGAAAGATGTGAAGTCTTGGGTGAGGTTGACTATGTTGGCGTTCGCATCATACAACATGTTTTGTATGTTGTCAATGCAATGCACCACCTAGTCAAACTCGCCCCTCGGGACATAGTTGAATCCCGGCTGTGGTTGAGGCATACCTTGTTGTTGGTGCTGGTGGAAAGGTTGTTGGTGATGGTGCTTCAGTTGCTGCTTGTTCTGTCTTCTCTTCCAAACCTCCGTCTTGTAGGGCTTGGTGCTCCGGTCTTCCTCCCTTAGCCCCGTACTTGTCGGTATGCACCTATCATGATAATGGGATGGAGTATGAAGTAGTATAAATCATTCGAGAGGGTAGGAAGTGGGCTCGCATAGAGGAACGGATTCACCTTTGGAGTCCATGACGACTTGGTATAAGTTGGAGACCTTGATGTAGTAACGATCGTAGGTCGGGCTACATCATCTCCCCCCTTCAAAAAGGGTTATCCTCGAATCTTCATACTCATCACTAAGAAGAGGATGTCGAGAGACCTTCTTGATCCTGGGGTTCACCATATAGTCGTCCTTGGGAAGATTGAATTGACAACACTTCAATGTTCCTTCACTTTCCATGAAGCCTACAGAGCTCACAACAAAAGCAAAGCAACACTCAAAGAGTAGCTGATTCATGAAGATTATAGCATGAGTCCTCAAGTATAAGGAAGTCACCTTATGGTGTAGAGATAGCTCGTTGAAGGGCAGCCATAGGTAACTCTCTACGCTTTGTCTTGTCAACTTATGGTTGGTAGAGGTTCATGCGTACGCAATTGTACCTTCACACAACAAAGACCAAGAAACATATGTTTGTCATGAGGACATCCCTACAGATTCGCTATCTCTAACTCCTAACAAAGTTATCGATGTTGCTGTCAAGACCAAGTCCAATGAAATTAGGACTGGACCTATTACTAGAGCTCGTGCCAAGCTACCAGAACAACAGGTGAATTCACTCCTTAATGAATCTGATGTTTTTATTGATGAGAAGTTTATACTACCTAAGTCGTTGCACTTATGTATGATCAGGTTCGTTGAAGGGGCAAGCATGGTGCGAGAAGGAGAAGGGCTGCAATAGGAGCCCGGCATCATGATCGCCCAAGGATGCACGAGGGAGGAGTGGGAGGAAGGTGCAACATAAGATCATCAAGAGGGGATTATCCGGCCTTGTGTGCAATAATTTGCGTGCTTCACTACTGCATTGTGTAAAATAGTTGAAAAATCAAAAAAGAAAAGAGAAAAGAAACAAAAGAGAGAGAAGAGATACAAAAGTGACATATCAAAGTTGTTTGGAGGCCTAGTTTCATAATAGCACTCATAGATTAAGCAATCTTGTGCATGTTTTATTGTGAACTTTTACTAGTGTCTCTTTGTACATTGCAATATTCATGTTCATGATGTGCCACGTTTATCTCCACGAGTGTGTTTCCTTCGGTGTTTGTCACATGATCAGCATTAGGATTTTCTTTGATGTAGTTAGGTATCCATACCTACAGCTCCACTACATACTCCGGCATTGTGTGTGATCATTCTTGTACCCTCGGTATTCGCTTCATCACATCCGTGCACGTGTTGTGTATCCAAGTTGGTAAGCTTTTACTAATTCACTTTGGAATGGTAAGATTTCCTTTTCTTGCAGTTGTGAGTGAGTTGTGAGAGAGCCACCAAAAGATTTTTGATTTTGTGCACTAACCTACTAAATCATGTATTTTGATGATGCTGATGTGCATGAGAAAAAGAAGAAGGTACTAAAGTTACATGGCGAGAATATGAAGCTTTACGAGATCACCTGCAAGGGATCTTTACTCGCACAACGGACAAAATTGAGAGTGATGCTCAAATTACGTAGCTACAGTTGGAAACAACTGATAAAATAGTCAACACTATCCAAACACGGGTCACTGATATACAAACAAATCTTCGTGCTTTAGCAGAGCCTGTGAAAGGTTTGAGGATGCTAGTGGAGCAACAACAGCCATACGTTGAGGATGATAATGCCAGCATTAATGATGGCAATGTAGCCGCTGCCCCTAGGGTTGGCATTGGTCATGGTGATGGCCATGCAGGCCATGGTGGTGCTCATGGAAGACGCGGACATGGATTTGCCCCCGTTGGTCCTCAATGTTTTCCTCTACCAGCTACACAACCGGATGACGGATTGGGTAAGCCCAAATTCTCCATACCCAGATTTGAGGTAGGTCCTGATGTTGAAGAATACCTCACCTGGGAGCTGAAGATAGAGAAGTTATGGTGCTTACATGATTATACTTAAGATAAAAAGATCAAGCTTGCTAGTTCAGAGTTTGATGGATATGCATTAAGATGGTGGGATGGCATTGTATGAGCAAGGCAAGAAGATGGTGATCCGCCTATCATTACTTGGCGCACAATGAAGGAAGTTATGCGAGATCGTTTTTTCCCTCATAATTATTTGTGTTCTCTCTTTGACAAGTTGCAACAAATAAAGCAAGGTTCCATGAAGGTTGATGCTTATTACATGGAGATGGAGATGCTTTTCAAACGAGCAAGAGTACGTGAGTCTATTGAGATGACCATGCAACATTTTCTTCATCGACTTAAGTATAACATCAAGAGTGTTGTTCGGCACCACAGATATAATGATATGAATGAGTTGCTATATCATGCACATGAAGCTGAAGTGCAGTTTGCCAAAGAAGCTCTATTCAAAGCTTGTTCTACAACAGGTGGACGTTTTTCCTCTCGGACTAGTTCATATGTACCTACATCTAGTGCAAACACTACTAATCGTCCGTCTACATCCACAAGATTGACTTCCAATGTTTCCAACACACAAAAAACAGCTCCTGCAGCAAGTGGTTCAGTTTCTAATATGTCTACAGCACGTAATAGGGACATGGAGTGTCATACATGTGGTGGCAAGGGTCACTTCGAGAGGGATTGTCCAAATAAAAAGGTGATGCTTATTAATGAACACGATGGGTATGAGACAAGAGATGATGATGATCCGAATTCTTCGGATGATGATGATGTATACATGAGTGATGGTGTTGATGCTTTTCCATCCACCGCCACTACTATTGTTTGCACTCCACGAGTACTCAATGTGTCTTCTAGTTCGCCAAGTCAGCGATGCAATTTGTTCCAAACAAAGGCACTTGGTGTTCCAAACAAAGCTTGCAAGGTCATCATTGATGGTGGAAGTTGCCACAATTTAGCAAGCAAGGAGTTATGTGCCAAGTTGAAGCTAAAATATCTACCGCACCCTCATCTGTATTATATTCAATGGTTAAGTGACAACAGTGAGATGAAGGTTAGTCACATGGTGCGTGTTGAGTTTGATATATGACCGTATAAGGATTCCATTGACTTTGATGTGGTTCCTATGATGGTTTGTCATTTGTTATTAGGTCGACCGTGGCTATTTGATCGTTCCGTGCAACACAATGGCCGAGCCAATACATATCACTTGGAGTTTAAGGGCATAAATTCAATTTGCAACCTATGTCACCACAAGATATTGTGAATGAATAGCGTCAGAAAACTGAAGTCAACTTGGAGGATGCACATTCATTAGTTGATAGGCGAGAGAATGTAACAACTGTGAGTGATATAACAAAAAGTGAGAGAGATCCCAATTTAATCATATTAGCCACCAAAGAAGACATGAGATAATTTAGTGAGGATCCTACAGCCGTGCCTCTTATGCTCATGTACAAGGGTGAGGTTTTAGTTTCTAACAGTATGACCCCTCTTTCTCTTGGTGTTTCTAATGTGTTACAGGAATTCAGTGATGTGTTTCCAGAAGAGGTACCTGCAGGTTTGCCACCATTGCAAGGTATTGAGCATCAAATTGATTTGATTCTAGGAGCATCGTTGTCCAACCGTGCACCATATCGCACAAACACCCAAAGAGATAAAGGAAATTCAGAAACAAGTGCAAGCGCTACTCGACAAAGGTTATATTCGTGTGAGCTTAAGCCCTTGTGATGTTCCTGCTATTTTAGTTCCTAAGAAAGATGGTACTTGGCACATGTGCGTAGATTATAGAGCTATAAATAACATCACTATTCGATATCGTCATCCTATTCCACGTTTAGAGGATATGTTAGATGAATTGAGTGGTGTTGTTGTTTTCTCTAAGATTGATTTGTGTAGTGGTTATCGTCAAATTAGGACGAAGGAAGGGAATCTGGAAAACTGCCTTTAAGACTAAGTTTGGTTTATATGAGTGGTTAGTCATGCCTTTTGGTTTAACTAATGCACCTAGTACTTTCATGAGATTAATGAACCATGTCTTAAGGAATTTTATTGGCAAGTTTGTGGTTGTGTATTTTGATTATATATTTAATCTACAGCCGCAATGAACATGAGCATAGTGATCATATTAGACAAGTCTTGCAAGTGTTATGAGATGCTAAGCTATATGGTAATCTTGAAAAGTATACATTTTGCAAAGATAAGGTCATATTTCTAGGATATGTTGTCTCTAAACATGGAATAGAAGTAGATAAATCTAAAATTTAAGCTATTCAAAATTGGCCTACTCCCATGAACGTGAGTCAAGTACAAAGTTTTCATGGTTTAGATGGTTTCTATAGACGATTTGTGAAAGACTTTAGTACTATTGCTGCACCTTTGAATGAATTAACTAAGAAAGGTGTACCTTTTGAGTGGGGCATAACCCAAGATCATGTTTCAATGAACTGAAACAATTGTTAACTTCTACACAGTTGCTTGCACTACCAGATTTTTCTAAGCAATTTTAAATTGAATGTGATGCTAGTGGCATAGAAATCGGTGGTATGTTGATGCAAGAGGGTCGTCCTATTGCATATTTTCTAAGAAACTTTCTGGTGCAAAGTTAAACTCTCCTATCTATGATAAAGAATTGTATGCGCTTGTTAGAGTTCTTGAGGTTTGGCAACATTATTTGTGGCCAAAGGAATTTATCATACATTCTGATCATGAAGATTTAAAATATCTGAAAGCTCAATTTAATCTGCATAGGCGTCTTGCTAAGTGGGTTGAGTTCATTGAGTCTTTTCCGCACATTATTAAACATAAGAAGGGAAAAGATAATGTGTTGCTGATGCTCTATCTAGGAAGAACATGTTATTAACACAATTGGATATCAAAGTTCCTGGTTTAAAGAGTTTATGTGATTTGTATGCAACTGACCATGATTTTGCTGAACCATATCGTTTGTGTTCTATTGGGAGGGCACGGGATAAATTTCACATTCATAATGGGTATTTGTTTCGTGCTAACAAACTATGTGTTTCGGAGTCGTCTGTGCGTTTTTGTTGCTACGGGAATCACATGCTCGTGGATTGATGGGCCACTTTGGGTGTGAGAAGATGCTACTCATGCTCGCTGATCATTTTTATTGATCTAAGATGAGGCGTGATGTGGACAGGTTTGTCAAGAGATGCATTACTTGCAACAAGTCAAAGTCCAAGTTGAAGCCTCACGGTTTGTATACGCCTTTACCTGCACCTACTACACCATGGGATGATATAAGCATGGATTTTGTATTAGGTTTGCCTAGAACTAAAAGAGGCCATGCTTCAATTTTTGTGGTAATGGATAGATTCTCTAAGATGTCACACTTTATTGCCTACCACAAAAGTGATGATGTGTCGCATATTGCTAACTTGTTTTGCAGGGACATCGTGCGTTTACATGGAGTACCAAAGATGATTGTTTCTCACCATGACGTGAAGTTCATGAGCTACTTCTGGAAGACACTTTGGGGAAAGCTGGGGATAAAGTTGTTGTTCAGCACTACTTTTCATCCCCAAACTAATGGTCAAATGGAGGTGGTGAACCAAACACTGTCGACATTGCTGAGAGCTATGATCAAGAAGAATCTTACTGAATGGGAGGAGTGGTTGCTGTATGTGGAGTTTTCATATAACCGGGTTGTTCACTCTACCACACAGCTTTGTCCTTTTGAGGTGGTCTATGGTTTCAAACCCATTACACCACTTGATTTGCTGCCTCTTCCTATCCAAGAGAGAGTCAACATGGAAGCATCGAAGAGAGCAGATTTTGTGAGGAATATACATGTGAAGACTAAAGAGGCTATTGAAAAGAAGGGCAAGAACAATACTAAAAGAGCTAACAAGTAGCGCAAGGAGGTGTTGTTTTAGCCTGGAGATATGGTTTGAGTACACTTTCGCAAGGACAAATTTCCGGAGTTACATAAGTCCAAGTTACTTCCACGTGGTGCTGGTGCTTACAAAGTGCTTGCTAAGATCAATGATAATGCCTACAAGATAGATGTTCCTCAAGATGTATTTGGAGGTGTCACTGCTGGTTTCAATGTTCATGATTTGATACTTTTGATGGAGAAGACATTGCAGCATCGAGGTTGGCGCCTTTTGATGGGGGGAGATGATGAGGACATCCCTACAGAATGGCTATCTCTAACTCATAATGAAGTTGTCGATGTTGCTGCCAAGACCAAGTCCAATGAAATCAGCATTGGACCTATTACTAGAGCACGTGACAAGCTACTAAAGCAACAGGTGAATTCACTCCTAAATGAATCTGCCTAAGTCGTTGCACTTATGTATGGTCAGGTTCATTGAGGGGACAAGCATGGCGCGAGAAGGAGAAGGGCTGCAAGAGGAGCCCAGCATGATGATTACCCAAGGATGCACGAGGGAGGAGCGGGAGGAAGGCGCAAGAGAAGATCATCAAGAGGGAGGCCAGAATTCCTGTGAAGACCGGAGTGTCCGGCCAGTTCCCACCAGACTGTTTGGCCTACCCGAGAAGCCTCAAGGTGGCAACCCGTCTGTGTGCCAAATCGGAATCCACACGGACACCACTCAGAAACTTTGAAGTTTCTGGCCAGCCCGGACTATCCGGCTCACTCCACCCAGAGTGTCCGGCGCATTCCCACCGGAATGTTCGGCCGCCGACCGAATCAGGTCCGAGTCGGCTTGTATCAGTTTGAGTCGAACACATTTTATTTCAGTTTCAAGACGTCTTGGCCGACCTTATAAGCCCTAGGACGCCCCATAGTTTATGATTAGACCATGTTTAAGATAAACCCTAGTTGATAAGGATCAACATGATCCAAAAGGGTTTATGCTTGATCTTTCACGACGATCGATAGAATTAGCAAGATAGTAAGAGAACTCAATATGAAATAGATCAAACTGATCTCTCTTCAATTCCCCATGTTGGAACTGATCAAAATCAACTCCCATGCATAGCACAACATCAGACCTTGAAGATCAGCAAGCAAACACAACAATATGAGCCCCCAAACATTGGGACTTTTCTGGTGTCTCTTTTATCTCGAAAATAACAAGTCTAAGATACAATGGTGGCTGCCAGGAACACTTTATAGGGTGACTCCAACGAGACTTGGGTGGGACAGGCCCCACGCCACAACCAAAGCCCAAATGGCTGAGTTAAAAGTGGTTTTGGACAGGCCCAAAAATGATCACACAAAATAAAACTTAAACACTTTGGACTTAAATAAAACAGGAAATAAAAAGACTCAAATGTCTCAAAACCTAAACTAAAGTAAACTCAACATTCAATTGAGCTTGGCCACGCCTTGCCGAAAATGTTTCAGAACTGGGGGTGTTCTGGAATTGGGCTTCACCTCATCCAAGGGAGGAATTACAATGCAGAAAAGTCCAAATTTTAGGATAGAAGGAGGTGGCGAAATAATAGGAGTGGTATCTATCCTCCCCTCATCTTCCCCCTAACTTGAATGGAAACCGTCCTCGGTTTTGCCTTAATGTGTTGGACTTTCTTCTTCTCAACAAGCACCTCCATTTTGATATCCTTGTCAAGCATAGGCTGCAGAACATGACGCTTTCCTTCATGTGACAAGGAATAAACATTGGATCTTCCCTCGAGAGTGGAAAACTTATCAAATTGCCATGGTCGTTTACATGCTTCCATAGGCAACACATCACAGACCACTGTGACCTCATAATTACCTACTCAAAATTTCAAGCGCACCTTATGTGTTACCTTTAGCTTCCCTGAATTATACAACCACTCAACACAATATGGTTGCAGGTGTTTCCATGTAGGTAATGAAAAAGAATCCACCAAGCTCTTGCTAACAATATTGGTGTAGCTACCACCATCAATAATCATTTTGCAAGTGGTGTTCTTGACTATGCATTGAGTCTGAAAAATATTTCAGCGTTGTCCTTGTCCTTCTATGCGATCTTTTCGTACATGTTGCACCATCAAGTTAGTGAAATTAGGAGCAGCATCCTCAGGATACACATCAATGTTGTCATGTTCCTCAAACTCATCACTAGATGGAGAGGAACCTTGTCATCATCACTAGCAAAAACATATCCATCTTGTGTGAGCAGCACCCTTTTTTATTATGGCAATCACGCCTCATATGTCCTCGGTCTCCACAAATAATACACTCAATGTGCACCATGGACTCTGTACTAGTGGTAGCTTTGGATACTCCAGATTTTGGCACCTTAGTATGGAAAACATGGTGGGAACGTGTAGATGGTGTCGGCTTACCACTAGAACCACACCTTGAATTTGTAGGGGTTGTGGCTTGGTGTTGTTTGAGATGTTGATCCGCACGCTCAGCCTGGTGCACAAGATCCTAAATATCATAGTATTTAACCATCTCTACACGATCATGCACCTCAATATTCAGCCCATTAAAGAACCGAGACATTGTGGCCTCCGGGTCTTCCCTTGTTTCTGTACGTATCATCAACAGCTCCATCTCTTTATAAAACTCATCCACCGATTTAGTACCTTGAGTGAGCTACTGCAATTAATTGTGCATGTCTCTCTTATAATGTTCAGGAACAAACCGACATCGCATGAGTTCTTTCATTCCCCTCCACGACGTTGGGCGATTTGGCATACACAAAATTTGGCTCCACCAAATCAGTACATAGCCGGAGAACTCGATAGCAGCAAATTGAAGCTTCTTCTCCTCTGTATAATGGTGGGATGCAAAAATATGACTCACGTGCATCTCCCACTCCAAATAATCCTCAGGACTGCCCGCACCAGAGAACGGTGGTATGGAAATTTTAACACATCCAATACCATCATCCAATGGAACATGTGCAGCATGACCAATACGATCTCGGTCAGCAGGTAAAACATGACCAAAAGTGGCTGCAAGACGAGCCTCAACATGGCGTTGTTGTGGTGCGTATGCACCATCGTCGTCAAGATCAGCATTGACGCCTCCATGTGTTGGTTCCACGGGACGTCGAGCACGAGCATCAACATATCCATCTCTTGGTGGTGGCGCATCCCGTAATGGAGTAGCATGACGGGGCTCAGCTTGCACTGGCAGATTAATGAGGGTATCCGTCAGCACATCCAGCCTAGTAGTGATGGCCTCCAATTTAGTGTTCAACCTCTCCTCCAAAGCATCCGTACAGTCTTTGATGTACACACAGGTGTTGTTAAAACCAGCACGGATATTGTCAGGAAGATCATCTACATAGACTAGAAGAGCAACCTCCTTATGTTTCGGGGCTGTAGCAGGAGGAGCAGAATTTTCATCAATCACAGGACTAGCCATCTTCTGCTAAATTCAGTACTCACGGAAAAAAATTAGACAAGATGACGCTAAAGGGTAGACTATGTCTGTGTTCAGGCGATAACAATTTTTCCTTAAATCGATCAGCCCTGGAACCTCTCGTTCGACGATAGAGGTCGCCTGTGGTATGGTGCCGCTAGCGAGGTCACCAAGAGTACTAGCAGGGCAAGCGATGTGATCCTTCTTCCTGGGTTCCCGTGAGGACTTCCAATATGGGCTGGCCCGTGCTGGGAAACAGACCCGTGTGCTAGCTGCTCTGATACCAAGATCATAAGGATCAACATGATCCAAAAGGGTTTAGGCCCAATCATTCACGACAATCAATAGAATCATCAAGATAGTAAGAGAACTCAATCTGAAATAGATCAAACTGATCTCTCCTCAATTCCCCATGTTGGAACTTATCAAAATTAACTCCCACGCATAGCATAACATCATACCTGGAAGGTTAGCAAGCAAACACAATGATATGCACCCCCAAACATTGGGACTTTTCTGGTGTCTCTTTTATCTCGAAAATAACAAGTCTAAGATAACATGGCGGCTGCCAGGAACCCTTTATAGGGTGACTCCAACAAGACTTGGGTAGGAATAGGCCCCACGCCACAACTAAAGCCCAAATGGCTGAATTAAAAGTGGTTTTGGACAGGCCCCAAAAATATCACACAAAATAAAACTTAAACACTTCGGACTTAAATAAAACAGGAAATCAAAAGACTCAAACGTCTCAAAACCTAAACCGAATTAAACTCAACTATCAATTGAGCTTGGCCACGCCTTGCCCAAAATGTTTCAGAACTAGGGGTGTTCTGAAATTGGGGTTCACCTCATCCATGGGAGGAATTGCAATGCAGAAAAGTCCAATCTTCAGGATAGAAGGAGGTGGCAAAATAATAGGAGAAGTATCTATCCTCCCCTCATCTTCCCCCCAAATTGAATGGAAACCATCATCGGTTTCGCCTTAATGTGTTGGACTTTCTTCTTCTCAACAAGCACCTCCATTTTAATATCCTTGTTAAGCATAGGCTACAGCACATGATGCTTTCCTTCATGCCACAAGGAATAAACATTGGATCTTCCCTCATGAGTGGAACGCTTATCAAATTGACATGGTCGTCCTAGCAGCACATTACATGCTTCCATAGGCAACACATCACAGACCACCGTATCCTCATAATTACCTACTGAAAATTTTAAGCGCACCTTATGTGTTACCTTTAGCTTCCCTGAATTATATAACCACTCAACACAATATGCTTGCGGGTGTTTCCATGTAGGTAATGAAAGAGAATCCACCAAGCTCTTGCTAACAATATTGGTGTAGCTACCACCATCAATAATCAGCTTGCCAGTGGTGTTCTTGACTATGCATTGAGTCTGAAAAATATTTCAGCGTTGTCCTTGTCCTTCTATGCGATCTTCTGGTACACGTTGCACCATCAAGTTAGTGAAATTAGGAGCAGCATCCTCAGGATACACATCAATGTTGTCATGTTCCTCAAACTCATCACTAGATGGAGCAGGAACCTTGTCATCGTCACTAGCAGAAACATAGCCATCTTGTGTGAGCAACACCCTTTTTTAGGGTAATCACGCTTCATATGTCCTCGGCCTCCACAAATAAAACACTCAATGTGCACCGTGGACTCTATACTAGTTGTAGCTTTGGACACTCCAGATTTTGGCACCTCAGTATGGAAAACATGGTGGGAACGTGTAGATGGTGTCGTCTTAGCACTAGAACCACTCCATGAATTTGTAGGGGTTGCGGCTTGGCGTCGTTTGAGTTGTTGATCCGCACGCTCAGCATGGTGCACAAGATCCTAAAGATCATAGTATCTAACCATCTCTACATGATCCTGCACCTCAATATTCAGCCCATTAAAGAACCAAGACATTGTGGCCTCTGGGTCTTCCCTTGTTTCTGTACGTATCATCAACAACTTCATCTCTTTATAAAACTCATCCACCAATTTAGTAACTTGAGTGAGCTGCTGCAATTTATTATGCATGTATCTCTTATAATGTTCAGGAACAAACCGGCATCACATGAGTTCTTTCATTCCCCTCCACGATGTTGGGAGATTTGGCATACACAAAATTTGGCTCCACCAAATCAGTACTTAGCCGGAGAACTTGATAGCAGCAAGTTGAAACTTCTTCTCCTTGGTATAATGGTGGGATGCAAAAATATGACTCACGCGCATCTCCCGCTCCAAATAATCCTCAGGACTGCCCGCGCCAAAGAACGGTGGTATGGAAATTTTAACACGTCCAATACCATCATCCAATGGAACATGTGCAGCATGACCAATACGATCTCGGTCAGCAGGTAAGACACGACCAAAAGTGGCTGCAGGACGAGCCTCAACATGGCGTTGTTGTGGTGCGTATGCACCATCGTCCTCAAGATCAGCATTGACGCCTCCATGTGCTGGTGCCACGGGACATCGAGCACGAGCATCAACATATCCATCTCTTGGTGGTGGCGCATCCCGTAATGGAACATCATGACGGGGATCAGCTTGCACCGGCAGATTAATGAGGGTATCCGTCAGCGCATCGAGCCTAGTAGTGATGGCCTCCAATTTGGTGTTCAACCTCTCCTCCAAAGCATCCGTACAGCCTTTTGTGTACACATAGGTGTTGTCAAAACCAGCACGGATATTGTCAGGAAGTTCATCTGCATAGACTAGAAGAGCAACCTCCTTATGTTTCGGGGCTGTAGCAGCAGCAGCAGAATTTTCATCAATCACAGGACTAGCCATCTTCTGCTAAATTCAGTAATCACGGAAAAAAAATTAGACAGGATGACGCTAAAGGGTAGACTAAGTCTATGTTCAGGCGATAGCAATTTTTCCTTAAATCGATCAGCCCTGGAACCTCTCGTTCGACGACAGAGTTCATATGTGGTATGGCGCCGCTAGTGAGGTCGCTAGGAGTACTAGCAGGGCAAGCGATGCGATCCTTCTTCCTGGGTTCCTGCCAGGACTTCCAATATGGGTCGGGCCATGCTAGGAAACAGACCCGTGTGCTGGTTGCTCTGATACCAAGATGATAAGGATCAACATGATCCAAAAGGGTTTAGGCCCGATCATTCATGACGATCGATAGAATCATCAAGATAGTAAGAGAACTCAATCTGAAATAGATCAAACTAATCTCTCCTCAATTTCCCATGTTGGAACTTATCAAAATCAACTCCCACGCATAGCACAACATCATACCTTGAAGGTCAGCAAGCAAACACAATGATATGCACCCCCAAACATTGGGACTTTTCTGGTGTCTCTTTTATCTCGAAAATAACAAGTCTAAGATAACATGGTGGCTGCCAGGAACCCTTTATAGGGTGACTCCAACAAGACTTGGGTGGGATAGGCCCCACGCCACAACTAAAGCCCAAATGGCTGAATTAAAAGTGGTTTTGGATAGGCCCCAAAACTATCACACAAAATAAAACTTAAACACTTCGAACTTAAATAAAACAGGAAATAAAAAGACTAAAACGTCTCAAAACCTAAACCAAAGTAAACTCAACTTTCAATTGAGCTTGACCACGCCTTGCCCAAAATGTTTCAGGACTAGGGGTGTTCTGAAATTGGGCTTCACCTCATCCATGGGAGGAATTGCAATGTAGAAAAGTCCAATCTTCAGGACAGAAGGTGGTGGCAAAATAATAGGACTAGTAGCTATCCTCCCCTCATCACTAGTTCTTGTGTTGCCAAGGCAAAACATTGAATCTTTCCACAGCAATTCATATCAATCTGGTGTGTTTGCTACTATCAGTCAAGTGCGATTAGTTGATCCATTGGGATCTAGCCAATTGCACGTTTCGTGTGATCTGTTGTTCCATTGGGAATTAGAAGATTGCAAACTGCTTCGTGGTCAGCGACTACGTGTGCAATTGTGTGAAGTTGCAAATATCTACAAGGGTTGAGAGATGTTGCATTGGCATTAGGGATCAAGCGAGAGGTTCGTGAGCGTCATACAAGTTATCTCCACTAATTATCACTGCTGACTCGTGTAATAACGAGCTCGTAGGGGAACCCCAAGAGGAAGGTATGATGAGCACAGCAGTAAGTTTCCCTCAGTTATGAAACCAAGGTTATCAAACCAGTAGGAGCAAGGAAACACCTCCAAGGTGTTGTTGCCAACTTGGAATCCTGCACAACACAACCACAGAACATTGCCCCCAACTTATAGTGAGGTTGTCAATCTCACCGGTTTTGCTGAAAACTAAGGATTAAACGTATTGTGTGGAAGAAAGTAAAAGCTTGCAGAAAGTAAACAGAAAGCCGTAAACAGTTGTAGATTGATGGTAAAAGAAAGGACCGGGGTCCATAGTTCACTAGTGGTGGCTCTCCTTAAGATAGATGACATGTTGGGTGAACAAATTACAGCGGGGCAATTGACAAACATCGAGAAAGCATACATGCATATACTAATCATCTTGACTCCTTTGAGATTTGATTGGGCATTAAAACATTATACATAGACCGTAATCCAACTGCATCTATGACTAATAATCCACCTTCAGGTTATCATCCGAACCCCCTCCATTATTAAGTTGCAAGCAATAGATAATTGCATTATGCATTGCGTGTAAAGTAAACAATACGATTGTTCTATGAACAAAGGATTGTTGTTTTCTCCCTAGTAGCAACAGCACATCTAGTACCTTAGAGATTTATGTCACTTCCCCAGATTACTAGAGGCATGAACCCACTATCGAGCATAAATACTAACTCTTGGAGTTGCTAGCATCTACTTGGCCAAGATAGCTACTAACAACGGAAAGCATGCAAGATCACAAATAACAAAGACATGATAGAATCAATAATCAATCTGAAATAGCATCTCAATATCCATTGGATCCCCACAAACACAACATGTAGGATTACAAATAGATGATCTTGATCATGAACGGAACTTACAAGATCTAAACATGATAGCACAAAGGAGAAGAACCAGGCATCTAGCTACTACATGGACCCGTAGTCCAAGGATGAACTACTCATGCATCACGCCGGAGGCTTGCATGGTGATGAAGAAGGCCTCCAGGGTGAATTCTCCCCTCCTGCAGGGTGCCTGGAAGAGCTTCAGATCCCTCCCGATCTAGGGATGGAGATGACGGAGGCTATAGACTCTTTCGTGGAATTTTGATCAGGTACTTAGGATTTCTGTATTGGAGGCATCTTATAGGCAAAAGGGAAGGCCGAGGGGGTGCCCTAGGCGGCGTGGCTAGGCCTGGCAGCCAGGCCTGGCAACTAGGTGGTGTGGCGGCCCTCTGGCCCCTCTCCGTCTCGTATTCTAGCTCTGTGTCCCCCTCAGTGAAAAACTGACTTTGGCTTTTGTCCTGTCCAATTCCGAGAATATTCATTTTCTGACTTTCCTGGAACCAAAAACAGCAGAAAACAGGCAGCTGGCACTGTGGCATCTTGTTAATAGGTTAGTCCAAGAAAGTATATAAAAAGTACTCCAAAGTGTGGACAAAACATAAGAAAGTAGATAAAACCAAGGATGGAACATCAAAAATTATGGATACGTTAGCAACGTATCAATCACCACCTACCATCCCCGCTTACTAAGAATATCGGGCCACCCCTTTTCAGTTTGTGTGTGATAGAGGAGCATGTCATTTGTGGCATGTCCATACTTGATCACAACACTATTAGCACAACTCAAGTATAGTAAACAGGATGCATATGCAAGGTCAAAGTGCATGGAAATAGTTTGAAAATCATCCAAATGTGGAAACTCAAAAACTCCATATAACATCTTAGTGTGGCACTCAAAGCAATTTTCTAAAATTTTGATAAACATCTTTGATGCAAAGCTAGGAGAATTTGGCAAAAACACATGAGGAACGATATCCAAAACAACATCATTATCAAGTGTGCAAACCAACCATTGGAAAGATAAATTGTTAAATATGTTGGATGCCATACACGAATCATCCAAAGCAAAGATTACGGACGTATGTGTATCACGAGTGGAAGAAAAATCAACATGTGTGGAAACAAACCATATGAAAGAGCAAGTGTTCCTTATGTTTGTTACAACAACTATTCGAGAGACTTGGAAGCTCTCATGCCAATGCATGCTCACTAGATCATGGTAACGCGCGTTGCGGCGGCCGTCCACTTTGATAATAGATCGTAGATTTTTTGTATTTACATATAGGAAAACCTAAATAGAACTAGAAAAACATAACGTTTTCCTGTCCTTTTAAATGAGAGGTCCTCCTGTTAGTAGCAAGTAATAATAATAAAATATACCAAGCTTACTTTTCCACATTAATTTTGGACACATCTTCATGGTTACAAAAACTTGAGAGTAATAGAAGATATTCTTGTGAATATCTGAACCTTTTGCCCTCTCAAGGATTCTAATCCACATAGATTTTGTATAATATATAAATTTCTTTAGCCTATACAAATAGTGTGATGCTTTTACCATGTCAGGTGGATAAACAATACTACAAGCAAGTATATGGAGATATGTGTACCTTGTTAATTATCATAATCCTAATGTTAACGAATTGATGCATGCGTCAAGCGCAAGAAAAGTATATGAAGAGTTAATATACATCTTAAACTCATCGTTGTTAGAGGTAGATCACCAAACAATGGTCCAACCTGGTTTTGCAGCATCCACCACGCATCCACCACTGAAGAATAAATTGGCAACAAAACAGTTGACATCAAACATCAGACACGGCAACTAAACAGATTCAGCTTCATGTGAATACATGAAAGACTGACATTACTCACCAGAGTTGATGCCAAAGAACATGTCCCAGTTTTAGGAGACTTATTAGTGCACATGCAATAGAGGTAGCCTCCAAATGATTTGGGCATATGCATTTGAGGCCAAGTCAACAAACAAAATAACGCTTAAATGGAAGGATTGCACAGAACATGACCGAAGTTCATCATGCCAATAAGACTTGTTAGGTTTGTCTGGTTCGCTTTGGCTGGAACCACAAAAGGTTCAACAAAATAATCAGAAGAAGGTAGTGAATGCAAAACATCATATACATTCTGTAACTCTACTGAAAAGCATTTTACTTATTTCTCAGTTTTTAGTACATAGAATGCTCAGTGAGTTTTCACAAAAACTCATAATCAACAAGATGAAATAATATTACTCCCTTCGATCCAAGTTAATTGACATGGATTTGTCTAAATTCAGATGTATCTAGCCATGTTTTAGTGCTAGATACATCCGTATCTAGATAAATCCAAGTCAATTAATTTGGATCGGAGGGAGTAGCTTAAAATATCACCACCATCTCAATATAGTATATTATGATACTTTGTCTGATTATTTTCAGATAAGAACTTTTTTTACCAAATGGGCCTCACCGTCAATTTCATATAAAGAAACTACCAGAATACTCAGATAACAACTTAATAAGCATGATTCAAAATGCTAATATAACAAGAAATATGGAAGGCTAGATAACATACCATGTGTCCATGTCGGGCAGAGAATAACAATACTGAACATTAATTTCATGACCATGAAATAGAAACAATCACATCCTTGATCCATACGTAGATAATGCAACCGAGTACACATACAATAGTTATGTAACAATAAACACTGAAATGGTATGTAACAAAAATGGTATGTCCTGCTTACTTGACTCATAGTATACTTTCAATCCAATTGTTCTGAGGAGATTCTCTTCTATTTGGATTATTTGGGCTATTATTCTAATTTGGAGAAGAAGCAAACCTAGATCAGTAAGGATACGGGATTTTTTTATTAGGTATCCAAGTTGAGGGACTCGTTAAAAAGGCATGAAACAATAGCCTAGAAAATACCAGAATCAAAGGACACCTCTCTTACATCCTTGTATAGAATAGAGTACATGTCGATTTGTGGATGGGTCTACGACCTCTTGGACGACCAAGTGGCTATCATCCATCATGTGCCTTCCTATCCCTTTGTGTCAGCCGCTATCGCCATGGAGCACTCATCTCCCAATCAGTCCACAACCGACATTGATTCTAACGGCTATCTGTCTTGCAATGTCTTCTACCTTGTTTCTATTCCCTCTGCAGCCTCCCGCTTGTGGATTTGAGTGTGATGAAAATGTGTTTTGTGGCTGGAGTCCTCCAGATCTCCTGTGGTCAATTCCGCACCCGCCGCTTTCTCACCATGTGGTGGCGGATGGAACACGAGGTATTTGCAAAGTCATGGACCATCAGACGTGAATGAAGGTGAACGGATAATGAACACATGAACTAGGATATCTATCGGCATGGGTATGTGCCACCGTTGGTCGCACTGACAAGACGACTCGGTATGAACCCTGGCTATCCGTGGGCACTCGTCGGGCCGTGAAAATTGCTTCAAGAGCTTGGGCTGGGTCACGTGGCTCCAATGCTTTGCGGCACACACCAGGTTGGCCCAGTTCACGAAAAATCACCTACATCAGTTCGCAGAGTAGCGGCCCAGACAAGTTGAGAGGGCCAACAAGCGGTAAGTCACGCGGTCAATGAGGGTCACGAACATAGTGCGGGATGGCCAGTTGATCTAGTGCGTACATGAGTTTGATCAGATGGATATGAACTTAAATCACTGTGGTGGCTCCTAGAAGGTTCAGTTTTATTGTTTCTTAATAATGGCATTATGGTTGTACACAAAACATCAGAAAGATAAATTGGTCAACATTTTTGTTGGAACACACAAAGCATCAATATCCAATATCAAAGAAACATGATTGTCACAAGGTGAAAGAATACTATCAACATGCTTGCAAGCAAACCATAGGAAATAGAAATTTTTCAACAGAAATATGCAAAGCATGCAAAAGGTATCAGAGTTGGGTTCGATCTTGAACTCACTTGGGGGATGCTCTCTAGAGCTCTTTTTGTCAACTCGTGCTCAACCGAGGTTGACATGATCGTGCGGGTACCTACACACATCATACATAAAAGAAAGAACGTGTGTGCATGGTAGACAAACACATCATCTATCATGAAGTATCTCTTCTTGTGCACATCAGCACTAATGTCAATCAAGTGTAAAATACATGCATGGTGAGTATGCAAGTGGGGAACATGCTTATCATGGCATTTACCAAAATCTCCAAAATTTGACAAAGCTATGGGGGCTATCTCAATAGAAACCATATGAGAATTATTGTTGCAAGCAAAACAAGTGAAAGAGCAATCATCCATATTATTTCTAGCAACAGGAGAAACTGTAAAACATTCATGACAAAGCATGGTCCTACATATACCGTTGTTCACATCATTGCAAGTAAAACATTAGAAAGAGCAATTGTTCAATAAAGTTCAAGAAATGATATCATCAACGTAACGTTTAGAGCATGGCATGTCTATGGAAACATCATCACAATCAAATAATTTCACATTCTCAACATTATGCAAAGGCAAAGTATCATATAGAAATATCAATGAAGCATATGTGATATCACAAACATCATCCATAGCATGCCAATCATCACAAGTCATGATGTCCACTAGCGGTATCATGGCATCATCAGCACCCGAATTTTTACCTTGTTCATAACTCTCATATGAAGCGGGTGTTGTGGTAGTATTGGCCTCCATGTGGGCGACTTCATCATGTATGGGGATGGCACCATCTTCATCCACCATGTACATCTTCTCGGTCTGAGGCATCATCATCTCCAAGCTTGGCGCTTCTTGATCCACGGAACCTAGCACAACATGAGAAAACACACTAGAGGTAGATGGTAAGTTGTTAGAAATCAAAATGGTCTCACATGACCTATCAACTACCACTCTCAACTCACTCGATGTATTACTCATGCCCTCCAAGTGGAAGCACTCAATCTCACGTATGGTGGAGTTGCTCATCTCACTCTTGTTTTCACTCAAGTGGGCTAAGTGGATCTCATACTCACATGGGATTGGTACCACATCATCACTCAAGCACATAGGGATAGGCTCGGTTTTCTCAACTCCTTGCGCCTCCTTTGGTGAAGGTAAAATCCCATGCTCACCATTCTTGACCTTGTCGTCGCCATCTTATGATGATGTTGTCGACGAAGGTCATTGGTGTGCCTTGCCGAAGGTTGGCATAGGTGGCGCACTTGGTCATCCACATGACGCTCATGACGATGCTCCTTTTCCTTGGCACTCTTCTTGTGCTTGTGGTGCCTTCTTGAACTTGACTCATTAAGTTGGGTGAGCATGGTCATGTTCTTGGCAAAGTTTTCGTCCATGTCGCGCTTGAAGTTGTCCATGTCACGCTTGAAGTTGTCCATTTGATGGTGGACCTTGGTGCTCTCGAGGTGGAGGCTTCATCTTGGTCAACACGACTTGAGGACCTTGTCGTTGTCGTTCTTGAAGTCGTCCATGCTTGGGGAGTTATTGTTGTTGTAGAAATCCATATCACCCAAGCATTTGGAGCCATTGTCGATGTAGTTCTCCATCATGTCATCCATGCTTGTGGAGGCGTAGGCATGGTGGCTCATCGTGGATTCTTCATGAAAATCATCCTCCGTTCTGGAGTCCCTAGACATGCTTCACAAGACCAAGTGGTGTATATGGAAGTGGTAGGGGGTTAGGGATGCAACATCAAACCTTTCTTTACCTTGGAACATAGTATCATGCAAGTGGCCACACTTGAGAGCAATCAAAACCAAGTAAAGTGAAGTTCATGCGGAACACCAAAACCAACTAACCACTAAAAATACACACACACAAAGCTTATGGTGGATGGGTATGGAAGGTGGCATGTCAAGAACCAATCTGAAATCAGGATGTTGTAATGGCAAGTAAAGAACCACGATGATCACAAAGCAAAACAAGTCAAACCATAATATAGGAATTATGTACAAGGAAACACACGGTGGGATAAATGGGACTTGCGCGACGGAGAAAGTGAGCTAAGAACCAAATGATTACCTAGCGAATACTATAAGCTCGTGTCGCACAAGTCCAAGGAGAGACGCCAGTTTGATTGCAGTAGAATTGGTGGGCTAGAAGATATGCACAATAAGTACCACCTATATGATGTTCATCGAGCTTGCGCTTCCTATTCTATGTGGCACTTGTTTGTTTGTTTGTTTCTTTTTCTTTTCTTTTTTCTTTTCTTTTTCACTTGCCTCTTCCTTGTGCCAACAACTATACAATATAACTATATGAGATAGTGCGCTCACAACTTTTGCTCGGAATTCTGTAAGGTATCAAATGTGCATAGACCAAGCAATCATAGGATGAACTAATCTCAATAAGTGTTTGTTGATCACAAAAATAGTGTCGCTCACAAAGTAAAGCAAGTGGGGAGAAGTCGTGGAATGTTTATACCTTTGTTCGACGATATTCACCCTTTATTAGTGGATTCCACCTTGACCACGGAATTTGGATTGAGTAGATAGCATGAACCACATGGATAATGATGTACATATCCTTCTCCTCTTCGAAATGAGCTAAAGAACACCAACATCCGAATTTGAATGCAAAAGTTATGCTCAAAACCATGAAGCGGATTTCCATTCTAGAGGGGGCAGAGACTCCAGTCTGGAGTCACCAACACAGGAAACTCTGGTCTTAGGCCCAAAACTCCGGTCTGGTCGATTTCTACATGTTAAGGACTCGAACGGGATGCGTTTTGGGCAGAAAAACTCGAACCAAAACCTCAAATTGATGGGGGAAATCAAGGAATTAGGCTATGGAAACACAAGGGGAAGGTAGATCAAAAAGTTTAGCAAGTAATCCATGGATCAAAACCTACCAAAACTCAGTCAAATCGCAGATCGGTCCAAAACATGAATTTGGGCTATTTTTGGTGAAATTTTCAAATTTATGGAGAAAAGACCAAATCGATGAGAAATCTATGGCAACCAAAAGCTGTTGATACCAGATGTTGAGGGCTAACCTCATGGGTGGCCCGATCTTCACGGATCTCGTGGTCAAATCGATGGAAAAATGAGGGGAAAGGGAGAAGGTAGAGGAAGAGGATGCACACCTCGTGAACAACACGATGAACACACGCAAAACTCACACGATACCAGGCCGGTTGCTCCTACCGGTGGCCACCGGTCCGATAGAATCCTTGCAAGGAAAGATCGGTCAATGTGCTCCCTCGATCCCAAGAGAAGAGGGAAGAACACCTTGGAGAGGGTCTTGACAACTATGCTCATGCACTCGCAAACGTAGGCCTTGTACAACGAGGGAGGCGTGATGCAAATCCAACGAGGTGGTGATGATAGTCGGTCCCCTTGGTAAAGGGGATGAGGCAAAACTAGAGATTCTACAAAGGGGGTTGTCTTTAGTCTATCATCTATGCCTAAGGGATACATGAGGGGTTGGGGCTCGATATATAGGCCAGCCACATAACAAGCGGTAGTTTGGGCAATAATTCTAGGGTTTAGAACGGACTAGAGGGGTACATGGGCCGAAGGCCTAATGGCCTTAACATGCCTGGCGTCATGGACATCGGAGACTCCGGTGTCATGGGCCGGAGACTCCGGTGTGACCAGAGACTCCAGTCTTTCTCCAGTGTAGACTCTGGAGTGGTGTACAGAAGGGTCCAGGCCAGGGTCCGGAGATTGGTCCAGAGTCCGGTCGGAGATTCTAGTGTTGGAGGACGGAGACTCCGGTCTTTAGGGACGGAGACTCTGGTGTTTCAGCTGCTGCTTCTTCCGTCTTCTCTTCCAAGCCTCCGTCTTGTCGGGCTTGGTGCTCCGGTCTTCCTCCCATGCCTCCGTACTTGACAATGTGATCCTATCATGATAATGGGATGGAGTATGAAGTAGTATACCATTCAATAGGGTAGGAAGTGCGCTCGCATAGAGGAATGGATTCACCTTTGGAGTCCATGACGACTTGGCACAAGTTGGAGACCTTGATGGGGTAATGACTGTAGGTCGGGCTACATCAAAATGTATGACTTTTTTGAGGAAAAGTAAATGTATGACTTATGTTACAAATACTATATGTGTAAAAAAATCAGATTGGGAGCATCGTTTGCAGCACTAGGAACAAGCATGCCCCAAACATCAATCATGCGCTTTCACCAAACTCGTTTGGAGCTCACTTACTCATACAACATGATGATCAAAAACGAGTGAGGACATGCTATATCTCTTGGACACTGTCAATGATGTCAATGGCACATTGACACGGATGGAATAGTGATATGAGGTGGCCCAATCTTCTCAGTAAGCAAAGTGGATGTATGATGGTAGTGGGGGGAGAGAACTTGTATGCCGCTCACGAACCTCTCGATCGATCCCCGATGCCAATGCAACAGCTCTCAACCCTTGTAGATATTCGCAACTTCACACAATTGTGCATGTAGCCGCTGACCACGAAGCGGTTGCAATCTTCCAATTCCCAATGGAGCAGCAGATTATACAAAACTTGCAATTGGCTAAATCCCAATGGATCAATTAATCACACTTGATTGATAGTAGAAAATACACCAGATCAATACAAATTGGTGCAGGGGTTCAATTGGAAGCAAGTACCAACTCAACGAATCTAGGGTTTACTTTAAACGTGATCTAAACCTAGCTATGGGGCGTCCTAGGGCTTATAAGGGCGGCTGGGATGTCCAAAAACAAGAAACAGGGATGTGTTCGACTCAAACTGATATAAGCCGACTCGGACTAGTTTGATCAGCGGCCGGACATTCCGGCTGGTACGTGCCGGACATTCCAACTGGGCCGGGCACTCTGGGTGGAGTATGTCGGACAGTCCGGACCTGGCGAAAACTTCGGAGTTTTTGGCTAGTGTCCGGGTGTCTTCCGATTTGGCCTTCTGAACGGATGCCACCTTGGCGCTTCTCGAGCAGGCCGGAGTGTCCGGGTGGTTTAGGTCGGACATTCCGATTTCTCCAGGAAACTTTGCGTCTTTTTTCTCGATCATCTCCTCCTCCCTTTGTGCGCCTGCCTCTCGCTCCTTCGTCACGCATCCTTGGATAATCATCACACCGAGCTTCTCTTGCATCAGCCCTTTCCCTCCTTGCGACATGCTTACTTCTTCATCGAACCTAATCATACATAACTACAAAGACTTAGGTAGTATAAAATTCTCATCAACAAAAACATCAGATTCATTTAGGAGTGAATTCACCTGTTCTTCAAGTAGCTTGGCACGATCTCGAGTAATAGGTCCAATCCTGATCTCATTGGACTTGGCCTTGGCAGCAACATCGACAACTTCATTAGGAGTTGGAGATAGCAAATCAGTAGTGATATCCTCATCATCTCCCCCTCCTTCAAAAGGCATCAACCTCGTGCTCCAAGGTCTTATCCATCATATGGTGTCAAATCAGCAACATTGAAAGTAGCACTGACAAATCCAAATACATATTGAGGAATATCTATCTTGTAGGAATTATCATTGATCTTGGCAATCACTTTGGAAGGACCAGCACCACGTGGAAGTTACTTGGATTTACGCAAATCCGGAAACCTGTCCTTGAGAAAGTGTACCCAAACCATATCTTCAGGCTGAAACAACACCTCCTTGCTCTTCTTGTTAGCTCGTTCAACATTGTTCTTTCCCTTCTTTTCAATAGCCTCTTTCGTCTTCACACATATCTTTCTCACAAAATCTGCTCTCTTCGATGCTTCCATGTTGACTCTCGCTTGGATAGGAAGAGGCAGCAAATCAAGTGGTGTAATGGATTTGAAACCATAGACCCCCCCCTCCCCAAAGTACAAAGCTGTCTTGTAGAGTGAACCGCCCGGTTATGTGTAAATTCCACATGCGGCAAACACTCCTCCCATTCAGTAAGATTCTTCTTGATCATAGCTCTCAGCAATGTCGATAGTGTCCGGTTCACCACCTCCATTTGACCATTAGTTTGGGGATGACAAGTAATGCTGAATAATAACTTCGTCCCCATCTTTCCCCAAAGTGTCTTCTAGAAGTTTCTCATGAACTTCACATCATGGTCAGAAACAATCGTCTTTGGTACTCCATGTAGACGCACGATGTCCCAAAAAATAGGTAAGCAATAAGTGATGCATCGTTGCTTTTGTGGCAGGCAATATTGTGACATTTTAGAGAATGTATTCACTACCACAAAAATTGAATCATGGCCTCTTTTAGTTCTAGGCAAACTTGTAATACCTCGGACCCTACACTCTAAGCATGAGCATGGATGAACTCAAAAGTGGATAAGGGATTCTACCGCGGAGTCCCAAGGCTACCCACGTGTAGGCCCGTCAAAGTGGAGCAGGACACGGTACGGGCCGACCACCCTATCCACTTTCAAGAACACCAGGACAAGAGCGAGCAATGTAGTCGATAGATAACGTGACCATGACATACACAAATGAGTATGTATGTCTGCGACTTACAATAGACATCAGAGTCACACCATCTAGAAACAATAGAAATAGAAATATTCAACACCATACGGCAAGATCCAAATGTCCTAGATAGATATAATAGTTTAGGATGCATCCTCATACATCAATCAACTTAGTAGCAAGCAGAAGCAGAAAACATGATCCAAATACGGATAAGAAGCAAATTGGCATAAGATGCCCTGAAAATAAGCACATCCACCCACAGATCTTATGGATCTCCATCCCCGGAATCTCTACACTTGATGGTCACTGCCACCAAAATCAGTCTCTTCAACCCAGTAGCCTTCCTGAGAGTATAAATGTCCATCTGAACCAAATATTTATCGTGTGAGACCCTAGGGGTACTCAGCAAGTCTTAATGCTTCTAAAGGGAACAACCTAGGGGTGACGCAATTGCAGCGAAAGATAATATCTACAAAGTTCTATAGAGACACGCTACCCATTCACCCAACCAGAGATGGACGAATGCTCGTTAATTATTAATAATAGTGGTATAAGCATCATAAATAAACATCGCTCACCCTCCTTCTCGCTTACCGATGAGAAGGAGGAAGAACATCCTATCCATTAGCAATTTTATTATCCATTCCATGAGTGTTGCACTATTTAGTAGTCATATCTTAGTCAAATTAAATGTGGTACTTTAATTATGCTTGTGTATGATCAAGAAATTGTGCTCCAAGTTGTATATAACCGTGGACACGACTTTCAAAAAGATTTATCCTGCGGGGTGCACAAATAGCAACACACACACGATCAACCTCGGGAAGAATCAAATAAAATGCAACGAGGCCTCACGATAATGCATTCACAGGATTCATAAAATATTTTAGGGGGTCACCCCACTAAGCTACCTACAACGAAGTTGGCCGGCTCCGAGACGGACCTAGGGTTTGTGTCAATGGCTGTAAACGACTGGGAACCCAAAAGTGTGACTGGGCTTTTTGATATCGTGAAAACACTCCGCGGTCCAAAATAGTACAAGCGCTCCACGCGCAATCGTTAATAAAGCAGTAAAACATGGCATAAGTACAGGATAGTAATAAAGCCCCAAACTACTTTGTGGCCCCAAGAAATAAAGTGTGAATCAAGCTCAGGCGAAGGGGGATTCATAGAGTCTCCCGTATGTGGATAGTGCGAATAGTGAAGGAACAAGAATCAAGTACTCGGGGTCCTACGGGACACAAGTGAGCTTAAAGAACCAAATAAAAGATAATGCTCACTGATGCCGCTTTCATTAGTTATCCTATTACTATTCAGATTAAGTTGTTTAGATACCTCGTTATCCAAAGACTCGCACAAACCCTACACATGCAATTCTACGATTCGCATGGCTCTAACAACTCTTGTAGTAATGGCTCATAGGATTGGGGAACAAGCTTCGGTGGGGTTTAAAAGTAAAGGCTATGCAATACATGGGATTCAAATTTAATGCAATTACGACTCAATGATGCAAGAGTAAGATAGAAGTATAAGTACTATATATATATGCAAGCATGGAGAATTGCTTGCCTTGCAGTTCAGTTGCGGAATAAGAAGGATCCGAGCAATACTCCTGAGACTCCTAGTATTCTCCTTACTCAGTGTCTATCCGGATAAAAACCAAACACACAAGGGCTGAAATAAATACATTGCACAATCATATAAATCATATGCAGCAAGCAAACAAAGTATGCCATGATGAAATGATGCACAATTGCATGGTATAACATAGCATGGCATGGGTTAGTGTGGAAACAATAATAAAGCTCTTTGTTAACTTATTTAGGCATGTTTTACTCTCATAAACAGTTCTGATTATTTAATATTTACGTGATGCATGCTTCAATTCATATCACGTAATGCATAATCAGAATGGGCTCGTCACGCTGATCGATTTAGATATATTATTTGTCGAATTTGGAATTACGGAATTAAAGTTATAGATTTATTTGGAAAAAGGCATTTATTGACATTTAAATAACTTCGAAATTTTAAACTGTTTAAAAGTTATTTTGGATGACATATTTGAATTCCTGGTATTTTTCTGATCAGAAAACATATATTATTTGTATTATTTAAAATTATGAATTTATAACAATATTTAATTGCAAAAGAATTAAAATGACACCAAAAGTCAAAGGTTCGACTAGTTAGAGTCAAATCGGCAAATTTGAAAATATGGTTGAATTCACAATTAAATTTGAATCATATTTCGTTTTGAAAATTTTGTCAAATTCTAAAAAGATATGAATTTATTTCATTATATTTATTTTTTGTAATTTTATTTGATTCAGAAATAACCTGGGACTTTTTATACCGGGTCGGAACCTAGCAAGAGTCCATGACAAGTGGGGCCGCACTGCTGACTTAGGTATTGACTGGGCGGGGCAGTGGGTGTGACAAGTGGCGCTGTGGGGGACTGCGGGTTGAAGTGTTAAAAGTTTGGGGTCTTTTTTACAAAACCAACAAGAACAGATGGAAGACTGAGTTCGAATCTGAATTTTTGACTCGCAGAAACTATTAGCTGAAGCTGTATTGTGAGGAAGCTCGAGAAAAAACGAAGACGAATTAGCTCTAGATGTAAAAATCAAAGTTGGAGATCTCAGTTAGATATAAAAATTCCGTGTCACAGATTCTATAAATAATATGTGAGTCGTAAATCGTCCAGGTTCAGAGGCAAAAACAACAACTGCCAACTATCGGTGAGATGCAGAGAAACGACGATTTTGTGCTGACTTCGCGAGATGTTTTTGATCAATCTACTGAATAAAATTGAGTGTCGTTTGATCCTAGATATAGCTGGTTCATTCCTCTACGCGCAGGTATGAGGGTCGCCGCCGGAGGTGAACGGGGTCGGCCGGAGAATCGCGGGGAACAGAGGGTTCCGAAACTAGGTGTGCTGCTGCTGATATTGCTGCTTGCGCGGCTGCTCGCGCGTGCCTGCGCGGGAGCGCTGCTGTGTGCATGGCGCGGCCGCGACGACGAGACCAAGAGGCAGGGACCAAGGGGAGGTGGAGCTCACCTGGGTGTCACGGACATCATCGGAGAGGACCGCCGAGGGACAGAGGCGAAGAATTGCGGCAGAGAACCTGCTCGGCATCGAGGGAGAGGCTCCCAATTACCAGCTACTCGAGAATTCTCGGCTCCTGATCTTCCGCGGTGAGCATAGCCACAGCACCGTGGTTCCCTTCCCGGGCTCGAAATCATGGCAAGGACTGGATATAGATACTTGGTGCTCAGGGTGAAGGTTTCCTTTTTCCTCTCTGTGAGGTGGAAGAAAAACAAGGGAGGAGATGGCTGGATGGCGGCGCGAGGGAGGGGAGGAAGTTAGGGTTCCTGGGGTGCCTCACGCTTGGGGATAAGAAGGAGGAGGAGCTGGGCGTGACGCGGATGACGGGGGTGACGGTCACCTGCCTCCTACCGTCAACCTTGCAGAGAGGGGCGTCGGGGACGGAGGAAGACAAATAGTGACCGGAAGAAGGAAGGGGTATCGGGACGGGAGAGGGAACTTGGGCTGGAAGAGGGAAGCTGGGCTATTGCTGTTAGAGCTGGGCTGCTGTGGTGGCCTGCTGCGAGGTAGGCTTCTCTCTTTGTTCTCTATTTCTTTTCTTTGTTATTTGTTTTAAACAAATCCAACAAACATCAAACTCACATCCATTCTTTTGAATTTTTAGGGATTTAAAAAGAGTACTTGTAGTAAATCAATAAGATATAGAGAGAGGGTAGACTGAATTGCTTTTGATCAAAATTCAAGCAAACCAAAAACCCAAATAGAATTTAAATAGGAAGACATGGCATAAAGAGTGTGACCATGATTTCATGTGACTAGATTGGGTGCACATTATTGCATGTGTCCCTAGAATGTGAAAACAAGTAGGCGCACATACATATAGATGGTTAAGATGGCGACAAGCACAAGAGGCTAGGATAGATAGATAGAATGGTAAACCAAGAGGATTTCCACATTTTCAAATGGGTATGGGTCAAGAATTCAAATGGAATCAATTAGAGGAAAATTTGATCATAGCTTGCATGGGACATGCACATACATTAAATGCCACAATTTTTAGTTGTGAAAACAACTATAACTCCTTATGAGCATATAATCCACACATGCATCCAAATTTGAGTAAAGGCCAAAACACAATAGACAAGCTTGCTTCACATAAGGGGTGGATGAAATAAGCATGAATGAATATAATGGCAATGCTAGTGTGTGTGTCCCACTAGATGATTATATGACCTCATATATGTGCACACATGCTCACATATTCAAATCAAAGCATGTAGAAGATAATCTACTCACATAACATGCAAAGGTGGCCATGTGGCTCCACATACTCAATATTGTGAAAACAACATATGAAACATATGGGAGCATGTAGAAATAGAAGTGGGTGCATCCCAACACACATGAGCTAGATTTAAATAGCAAAAGAAAAGCAATGGCCCATATGTGACTAGGGTGGTGGAATTTAGATGAAGCCAAAGAAGGTAGTGGAGTTGAAAGAGATATGCCCCCAATTCAATAAGGGCATTACACATGTATCAAGAACCAACTACAATGTATCAAGAAGCAAAATAATAATAAGGCAAATGCATTATGAGGAGAAGAACCAAATTAAAAGGGGTTTTATATGATGCTCAAATGCAATGTGGCACGGTGACATGAGCATGATATAATGATGATGCAATAAATGACATGTAGGAAGTAGCAAATATAGAATAGGAAAGTAGCATTACAATTGTTAGATAATTGGCATGCTAAAATATATAAGTCTTGCGTTTTGCTTCTTAGAAACAAAGGACTTGAAGAATCTGGAGGATTGTTGTGAGACGAGAACAATAGGATGAACATAGCTCCGGTGCTCTTGAGAAAACACGATAAAAGAGTATAACCACTTCATGAAAGAATTAAGAAAAGAGGATGCATCGTGGAGAAAGAAAAGACACATCATTAGGATTAAAGATCAACAGATGCATGTGAAGATGATTCTTTGTTTCGCCAAAAGAAAAGAGCAACTTTGGAGAAGTTATCAACCACTATGAAAATAGCATTGTTTCTTCTCTCAGATTTAAGAAAACAAGTTCGAGAAATACATATTGCCTTCAAACAAAAGAGTTCTTGATATCCACGGATAGGATTTGTGTTAGAAATTCTCGGATGATTCTTCTTGACGCCGGTAAGAACCAAAGGATCACGCAATTGAGGTGCACGAATTATCTTCAAGAGAAGGAGTGACGCTAGGTTATGGTAATTGCCTGAGAAGAACTTGAATGTTGAATATCTGGACTTGTTGTAGGGATGTCCATTGCTTTCCTTAACCAGGAGGTTATTGCCATAGATTTTGCGATTCATGGCATCAACCATAATTGGATTTACCACGAGAAAGGAATTTCACAAATGAAATCAGATATATCTTCCATCCATCTTGTTTGATAATGTCGAGCACCGGTAGAAAGAAGAGGACGGGGAAGATTTTGCATTTGTTTCCACCAGATCATTGAAGATTCTGCTCCATCTAGAGATAGACGAGACCACCAACAAGAGATTATTGATTATGTTCTTTGAGAGAATGCTACGGAAAACAAGGAAGGAAGTAAAAGTCTCGAGGGATAAAGGCCACTTCTAACTTCCGTTGAATGAGTGAAATCACATTAATCTACCAATTCAATGTACAAGAGCGAATGATAATAGTAGTGGTATGGTAGCTAATCCATCCCGCACCTAAAGCATTACTCTGTACATGAATAGGAAAATCATGCAACCCAACTCTCAGAAATTTAGACTGAAGATCTTGACAAGCAGAATTCATGAAGCTTCGTAAGAAAACAAGGAGGTGATGCAAACACTTTGTCGGATCCAAAGTTGATAGATATGATAATGTTGTTGTCGTGTTGGAAGTCCCATACCATCGTAAAATACATGAAGGAAGCTCATGGCAAAAAGGTGAAGGCTTCAGTAGATAGATTAAGGATAGCACCAAACTTGAATAGAAGAATTACAAGAGGTTTGGGGGGAAAATTTGTGGCATCCAGCGGATTGAGGATAGAAGATGAAGTGAGAGGGTTTTAAAAAGGTTTCTTGATGAGCAGAATACCAAAATAATTCTTGTCCTTCTTGAGAAGATCCAGAGAGATATAATAGTCTTGAGGAAAACTTCAGCAGAACAATGATGATAACTTGCCAAACAAGGAAAGACTCCGGATTTGATTGAAGGTGGAGGATGGAATTAAAAATTGACTTGATGATTGCAGCATTATAGCAAGGTCTTTAGTAGAAGGACGTTGCCGAGATAGTTGACTTCAAAAAAGTTAGAACTTACACTTTGAGAACTTTGTACGCAGGCGGTGTTCACGAAGCTTGAGAGAAAAACAAGAAGATGATCTTCCATTGATATAGAATATGCAAGCACATTGTAAAGATATACCACCATGAATTAACGAGATCTTCCAAGAATACCAAGTTCAAGAGGCGAGAGAAACAAATAAAATGCTCAAACACCTTCTGAGCTCAATGCTCTTTGAAAGATTAACATTAAGATCACAGATTCGTGTTGAAAAAGATGCATAGGGAGAATAGATTATCTGGCCTTTCAAATAATAAAAGGGATACTGACTTGTTCACCTTGTAAATCGAATCACTGGTTGAAACGAGAAAAGATTTGGATAAGAACCGTTGGTAACTCGTACATTACGCAAAGCTATCATGGAGGAACAGGTGAGATTCTCCTGTATCAAAGAGAACCTTCACGGATATGGGATTCAAAAGAGATATAAAGCATAACCATTAGATGAAAATCCACATAAGTGCATTAAGAAACCTCTGGATTACCGAAGATACTTGAATATGATATAGATATGATCACGGTATAATTCAAAATTAAAAGAGATAACGACCATCTTTTATAGGATTAGATTGATAGCATTGACCATATTCCACTCATGATAAGCGTCATATAGCTATACCGAGAGCCAAATTACAATCACAAGCATCGGATCGACACATGTTATGTATTTAGCCCAAAAGAATTGAAGATGAAGTGAAAACTCCAGATTGCGTTGGTGGCAAAAAGAATGAGTCGGCATGAACATGCCTACAAAAAGCAGATAGATAGTGTATCGCACACGACTAAAAGGAGTGTGGAACATAGATTAATGACCTCATATATGTGCACACATGCTCACATATTCAAATCAAAGCATATAGAAGATAATCTACTCACATAACATGCAAAGGTGTCCATGTGGCTCCACATACTCAATATTGTGAAAACAACATATGAAACATATGGGAGCATGTATAAATAGAAGTGGGTGCATCCCAACACACATGAGCAAGATTTAAATAGCCAAAAAGAAAAGCAATGGCCCATATATGACTAGGGTGGTGGAATTTAGATGAAGCCAAAGAAGGTAGTGGAGTTGAAAGAGATATGCCCTCAACTCAATTTGGGCATTAAACAATGTATCATGAACCAACTACAATGTATCAAGAAGCAAAATAATAATAAGGCAAATGCATTATGAGGAGAAGAACCAAATTAAAAGGGGTTTTATATGATGCTCAAATGCAATGTTGCATGGTGACATGAGCATGATATAGTGATGATGCAATAAATGACATGTAGGAAGTAGCAAATATAGAATAGGAAAGTAGCATTACAATTGTTAGACAATTGGGATGCTACAAATCCTAATACAAAATCCATGCTTATATCTTCCCATGGTGTAGTAGGTGCAGGTAAAGGTCTATACAAACCGTGAGGCTTCAACTTGGACTTTGGCTTGTTGCAAGTAATGCATATCTTTACAAACCTATCCACATCATGCCTCATCTTAGGCCAATAAAAATGCTCAGCGAGCATGAGTAGCGTGTTCTCACGCCCAAAGTGACCCATCAATCCTCTAGCATGTGATTCCTGTAGCAACAACAAATGCAAGATGACTCTGGAACACATAGTTTGTTAGCACGAAACAAATACCCATCAAGGATGTGAAATTTATCCCATGCCCTCCCAATAGAACACAAACGATATGGTTCAGCAAAATCATGATCATTTGCATACAAATAACATAAACTCTCTAAAGAAGGAACTTTAATATCTAGTTGTATTAATAACATATTATTCCTAGATAGAGCACTAGAAACAACATTATATTTTTCCTTCTTATGTTTAATGATGTACAGAAAATACTCAATGAACTCAACCCACTTAGAAAGACGCCTATGCAAGTTAGATTAATCTTTTAGATATTTTAATGCTTCATGATCAGAATGTATGATAAATTCCTTCGGCCACAAATAATGTTGCCAAACCTCAAGAACTCTAACAAGCGCATACAATTATTTATCATAGATAGGATAATTTAACTTTGCACTAGAAAGTTTTTTAGAAAAATATGCAATGGGACGACCCTCTTGCATCAACACACCACCAATTCCTATGCCACTACCATCACATTCAATCTCAAATTTCTTAGAAAAATATGGTAGTGCAAGTAAAGGTGCAGAAGTTAACAATTGTTTCAGTTCATTAAAAGCATGATCTTGGCCTTTCTTAGTTAATTCATTCAAAGGTGCAACAATAGTACTAAAGTCTTTCACAAAACGTCTATAGAAACCAGCTAGACCATGAAAGTTTCGTACCTGACTCACGTTCATTGGAGTAGGCCAATTTTGAATTGTTTGAAATTTAGATGAATCTACCTCTACTCCATGTTTAAAGACAACATATCCCATAAATATGACCTTATCTTTGCAAAATGTACACTTTTCAAGATTACCATATAGTTTAGCATCTCGTAACACTTGAAAGACTTATCTAATATGATCACTATGTTCATGTTCATTGCGGCTGTAAATTAATATGTCATCAAAATATAAAACCATAAACTTGCTAATAAAATTCCTTAAGACATGGTTCATTAATCTCATGAAAGCAGTAGGTGCATTAGTTAAACCAAACGACATTACCAGCCACTTATATAAACCAAACTTAGTCTTGAAGGCAGTTTTCCATTCATCCCCTTCCTTCATCCTAATTTAATGATAACCATTATGCAAATCAATATTAGAGAAAACAACATAACCACTCAATTCATCTAACATATCTTCCAAGCGTGGATTGGGATGACGACATCGAATAGTGATGTTATTTATAGCTCTACAATCTACACACATGCGCCAAGTACCATCTTTCTTAGGAACTAAAATAACAGAAACGACATAACCCTTAAGCTCACACGAATATAACCTTTATCGAGAAGCGCTTGCACTTGTTTCTGAATTTCCTTTGTCTCTTCGGGGTTTGTGTGATATGGTGCATGGTTGGGCAGCGATGCTCCTGGAATCAAGTTAATTTGATGCTCAATACCTTACAAAGGTGGCAAATCTGCGGGTACTTCTTTTGGAAACACATTGCTGAATTCCTGTAACACATTAGAAACACCAAGAGAAAGAGGGGTCATATCATTAGAAACTAAAACCTCACCCTTGTACATGAGAACAAGAGGCACGGTTGTAGGATCCTCACTAAATTCTCTCATGTCTTCCTTGGTGGCTAATATAAGTAGATTGGGCACTTTCTCACTTTTGTTATATCACTCACAACTGTTAGATTCTCTCGCCTATCAACTAATGAAGGTGCATCCTCCAAATTGACTTCAGTTTTCTGACGAGATTCATTCACAATATCTTGTGGTGACATAGGTTGAAAATTGATTTTTCTGCCCTTGAACTCCAAGTGATATGTATTGGCTTGGACATTATGTTGTACGGAACGATCAAATAGCCACGGTCGACCCAATAACAAATGACAAGACTCTTGGGTTCCAGCATAGAAAACAAAAAAACCTACGATGGGAACTATTATACGCCAAGATCTATCTACTAGATACAAGCAACGGGTGGATATACATCCATAGAGAACATACCCTCGAAGACCAACAAAGCTTTGTTAACGAGATGGAACTCGTGGATGATCTAGTCGAACGCTTGCCGATCTCAAGATCGTGTGGAAGTCCTAGCGCCGCAAGTCAGTAGCGCATCCATCCTCGCATAGACGTTCAGGCCACTGAACAACCTCCACCTCCTCGCTCCAGCGATGTAGCGGAAGCAGCAACTCCTTCCAGACAAAATTCCATCGGGAACATGTATCTCGCTAATCCGAGACCATGGGGGAATAATACTATAGGGGGGGAGAGATCCTTCACGAGGAGGTGTAAGTGAGAAGGAGTGAGAGGAGGGAATTTTTTGAGAGGAGGGGGTACCCCTACCCATGGCCGACGCCCCATGGGGGGTGACCCCTCACCTCCCCATTCATGTGGTGGTAACCCCCTCCACATAAATTTGCCCCTTCACATTCTCTATTAAAGTCTCCACTTTAAATGCATTGAATTTCTCCAAATTTAATGCTCTCTCATTTAATAAAACTCTTTTATTAATTTTATTCAGAATTTTGTTAATGACTTTAATTAACAAACATTCACATAAAACCCCCTGCAACATTTCAATATTACATGCAGAACCAATTTCAGCAATTTCACCCGAAACAATTTCGGTATCTATTGAAATAATTCCAGCGTTTTGCAATTCATTTGTCTAAAACATATTTGCTCCAAATGGTGTTGGTATACCTTAAGTGTGTCACTCTACAGTTCACGAATAATGCAGACATGATCGAGACCCCTCTCAGATCAATAATCAGAAGCAGGACCTGGAGATGCATACGGACTCCCACACATTCAATGTCTATGATCAGGAAACCTTGATCATCTTGTTAATCAACGAGCTAGTTTATATGAGAGGCATTACTATGAACCTTGTATTTTGTTTATGAAACACAAATGTATTAACGTTTCCAATTAATACAATTATAGCATGTAAAATAAACTTTGATCATAAACATTGAATAAGATAATAATAACTTTATTATTGCTTCTCGGGCATATTCCCTTCAAAACCGTCATAGGAACCACATCAAAGTCAATGGAATTCTTGTACGGTCCTATCTCAAAATCAACACGCACCATGTGGCTAACCTTCATATCACCATTATCACTTAACCACTGAATATAATATGGATGAGGATGCGATAGATACTTCCGTTTCAGATAGGCACATAACTCCTTGCTTGATAAATTGCGGCAACTTCCACCATCAATGATTACTTTGCAATCTTTGTTTGGACTAACAAGTGCCTTTGTTTGAAACAAATTGCATCATTGACTTTGCGAACTTGACAACACATTGAGTACACGTGGAGCACAAACAATAGTAGTGGCGGTGGATGGAAAAGCATCAACACTATCACTCGCATAGCCATCATCATTTGAATCATCCTGATCAGCATCATCTCTTGTCTCATACTCGTTGGCCTCATTAAGATACATGACCTTCTAGTTAGGACAATCCCGCTTGAAGTGATACTTGACACCATGTAACACCACAAAAATATTAATCAAGATTATCAAGTTCTAATCACCTAAGTTTAGGGTTAACAAAAACTTTTGTTATTAAATTTAATATGAGTGTATGTGTGAATTGTATTTGTGTTTGAATTAGTGCATTTGCCATGTTTGATTGCTACAAATGATAAGGAATGGTTTAAATATGAATACTATATCATCTAGGACATTTACAAACAAAATCAAAAGAAAAGGAAATCAAATATGAATCATATGATCAAATGGTCATTTTGACCAAAATTATCCACTAGACTACTTTGAGTGTTCCTAGTAAAGAATTTCTAACAGAAACTTTCCCAATTATTTTCACCCCTTGCTAGACCAAGTAAAAGTGAACCCAAGCCTACTTTACAAGTGAACGGAAACAAATTACAAATCTATTTAAAGTACATTGCAAAATTTAATCAAGTTCATATGCATAGATCACCATTTTTCAAAAACCACTCAAATCAATTAACCTTGGAAAATCCAAGCAACCATAGGATATGAAGAAAGTACTCAGAACACTCACCAAATTTCATCCAAAAATTCAAAACTTAAATTCATGCGGCCATTTGGTCGAGCACAGCAGAACCGTAAAACAACGCTTAACTTCTCTTTATTACGGCGGTGATCAATCGCCACTAGTGCCCCATTTCTCTCCCCCTGGTCTCCCCCATTACCTAGCATTGCAGCGACACACTTCCCCCTTTGCCGTTTGCACCAGTGTCGCGCCGCCCGAAGCTCGCCGTGCCGGCTGACCAAGAACCACTCGCCACAGATCTCACCGCCCTCTCCCACGATGTCCAGGAAACAAGCAACCGTCCACCACCACCCTCTGTCCACCCCTCGACGGAAGACATGACATGGACCACCCAAAATCGCCGCGCCCATTTCTCTGCCGACACGCGCACACACGCCGCGCCTCGCCCTCTCCGCGCATGCCTGCACTCACCGTGACCCCAGCTACCCCCCAGACACGCCCGTTCGCTGCCGCGCGGACCGTAGCCACTATGCGATGTCTCGAACACCGCCGCTCCCGCATAGAGCACCGACCATTCCCGACCATTCTCGATCACCCCTTGCCGCGCCATCAATCGCATGACGACCGCCCTGAAGCACCACGTCGACCCCTACCCCATCCATGTCGATAGCCCCCTGTAACAACATCGCTGATGAGCCTGAGCCATGCCGCTCTGTCCCTCTCGCCGGTGTATAAATAGAGCCCACCCCAGCCCCTCATTCGCCACACCATTCCACTCCCCTCTCTCTCACAAACCTCCCACACCTCTCCTCGGAGCAAGGTTAGCACCAGCCCGCCAGAATTTCACCAGAGTCCGCCGCTACAGAGGAAGAAGGAGCCCGTTGATTGCAACCACCCTAGGAGCTGTCCCGACCACCATTGGACTCGCCGTCCTCGACACGTTCGACCGCCCCCATCGCCGACCCTAGCTAGAGCCCTGGTGAGCCCCCATGACCCCCACCTCCGTTTTAGGGTTCGTTCCTCGCCGGAGCTATGCGACGGAGACGACGAACCACAACCGTTAGATCGTAGTCTAATCGTAGCGCTGAGATTGAACGATACCGCTTCGGTTTAAATTAGTCGCTGACGCGTGGGACCGTCCTCTCAGCAGCCCGCTACGCCCGGGCAGTGCAGCTGGTCTGGCCCAATTAGTTTCCCGTGCAAGCCCGTCGATTCAAATAAGCTTTTTCCATTTTAGTTAAAACTAGATTCTGTCAAGTAGATTAAAAAATCAATTCAAAGAGATTCACTGAACCAAATTCATGATTCCAATTTTGTTAGAAAGATATTCAAATTATCTTTCCAAGCCCGTTGGATTCAAACCATTTGAAATTATAGATCACCAATACCAAAAATAACAAGACAAAGACTTTTCCAACTTCAAACATTTTTCAAAAATCAACCATAAATGCTTTTGAGTTGATTCCAACTCTCAAAAATCACATTTAACAAGATCTATCTGAATATGTAAAAATATTTAGGTTTACATGCAGTGATCTTGGACTAGTACTAAAAGAATGCTATATGGGCATTTCTAGTCACTTTAATTGTATTAAATAGTAATTTTAAACTTTATAAAATATGACCACCACTTTAAATCACATTCCCAGGTATTAGAATATGTGGTGATGACATGTGTCAACATGATCCCATATTTTAATTGGAGAATATTAAATCTTAAGTATTTTTCAATGAGTAGAAGTTACTTTTCTAAAATAAGATAAATAAGACTAGGTCTTTATTTCATGTGATGTTTGTGATGATGCTAGATCATCAAGTGTGAGCCTTAGTGTGCTAAATAGAAGTAGTTAAGTATTGTTCGGTGATTGTGTACCTCGTATTCATTTATAGACGCTATACCGACCCGGGATAGGAGGAGGAGGAGTACGAAGAAGAAGAAGAAGAAGAAGAAGAGAACTTCAACCACTTCACTACTCAAGGCAAGCTAACACTTGCAAGTTTCATAACTAGGCAAGCTAGAACTATGCAAGCCATCCTTGCAATATAACCTATGCAAGATGCATTAGGCATACTTTGGTTATGCAACCTTGATTATACCAATCCTAAGTTTTCCTTACAAGCTTTATTCTTTTACTTTTACAAAAGTTCTTTAACTTTAGTTAGTGATTTGTGAGTATTGGAAAAATAGGATAGATACTATAAAGAGTATAAAACTAGGCCTAACTAGTTATACTTAGATGTCATCAAAAGGCATAAAACTAGAGTTGGATAGTTACACTTGATTAGCACCCCTCATTAGTGACTACCCTCAATTTTAGTGGCTAGTGCTAAGCATAAAAGTTGATCACTTTAGATGGGAATACTTGGTGAAAATGATTGTGAAAACCTTGGAATGATGGTTCATTCTATTGAAATGTTTTGACATGTGTTATGCACACAAAATGATTTGATGATGAAAATGTTGAGGCATGAGCCTTGGCCCTTTATAAAAACTGATGGTTGGGTTCGGATGTGATACCATTCCAATTTTACCGTACAACCACAATACCTAAATTGGGTAGGGCTTAACTAGAAGTTTATATGCCTTAGTATGGGTTCCCTTGCGGGAGAGGTTGAGCTGAGGCTACCTCGTGATGAATGTCCACCTATGCAGTGCCCAGGATGGCAGATTGTCATGGCTGGGAGGCCAAGCTCATAGGGGAGGTGTCTATACTAGAGTCTGTAATTGAAAGGTTATGATTGATTATCCGCATACTAAGTATGATGATTCAGGGTTATCCCTGACGGATGTATCGAAATTTGTGGTGAAAGTGTACCACCTCTGCAGAGTGTCAAACTGTTCAAATAGCCGCGTCCGCAGTCATGGACAGTTGGAGTGGCCATACTGTTCTGTTGTCAGATGTTTTCAAAAATGACTTGTGAATTGAACTATGACCTTGACTTCACGACAACAGGGTTGTGGACATGAAAACTAGGTTCCCACTTAGGTGATGTAGACAATTACATTAGGTTCTTTACTTTTGAACTCTTATGAAATAAACCTACCTTTTTGCAAATAAACCTAGAGCTTAAGATTCCTACCAGAACTTCCTTACTTGTTAGTGATAGTTTGCGAGTACTTAAAGAGTACTCATGGCTTTGTCCCTGGCTATTCCCGTGGCCATACTATGAGGAGGACTACCAGGAAGATGGACATCTGGAGGTCTATGACAACTAGGATCATCTCCCATCGTCAGCATTGCCTGTGACCCTGAAGATGGAGCCCCTACTACGTTTATTTTCCGTTGCTTTGATTGTATTAAGACTGGATCATGGGATCCTTTATTTGTAAGACCTTTATTATGGTTTGTAATGGATGATGTACTGTGGTACCAATTCTGTTATGTCTCGCAAAAATGGTAATCCTGGGATTGCGATGTATGGCATAATAGGCATCTGGGATTAAAAATCCGTGTGTTGACACACCACATGTACGACACTCCATATCATGATTACGTGTCGTAGATATGTTTGAACGTGTACCCCTCGCTGTAGGGAATGTTTTATTTGTATTAAAACATTGGAAGTAGGTCTCGTATATGTAGACAAACGATCAGTAGGGCTAGCACTAGATGTGGGCGCATACAAACTAGTCTATGACGAAAAATGCCCACCTCCTGTGAAACGAGCTTTGGAAATAGCTTCTTCAGCAAACTATGCTTCAGCCTCACGTGCATGATGTAACAACTCAATCATATGATGATACTGATGGTGCCAAACAATTCTCTTGATGTTAAATTTCAGTCCATGGAGAAAACGATGCATGGTCATCTCAATAAACTCACATACTCTCGCTCGTTGTAGAAGCATCTCCGTCTCCATGTAATATTCATCAATGGTCTTTGAACCTTGCTTCCCTTGTCATAACTTATCAAAGACAGAACACCAATAATTAGGAGGGAAAAAACAAGCTCGCTAACCTCCTTCATGGTGCGCCAAGTAATGATAGGCGGATCACCATCTTCGTGCCTTCCTCGTACAATACCATCCCACCATCGCAATGCATAACCATCAAACTCGGAACTAGAAAGTTTGATCTTTCTATCTTTGGTATAGTCATGTAAGTGCCATAACTTCTCTATCTTCAGCTCCCAGGTGAGGTATTCTTCCACATTAGGTCCTCCCTCAAATCTGGGTATGGAGAATTTGGGTTTACCCAATCCATCATCATGTTGTACAAGTGCAGGTAACGGGTAACATTGAGCACCGACAGGGGCAAAGCCACGCCCATGGCCTCCATGAGCACCACCACAGCCTACAGGGCCATCACCATTACCGTTGCTAACCACAAGGGCAGTGGCCAAATTGCCATCATTGATACTGGCATCATCCTCCTCAGCTGGTGGATGTTGTTGTTGTTGTTGTTGTTGTTGCACTAACAGCCTCAAACCATTCATAGACTCTGTTAAAGCTTATATACTTGTTTGAATTGTAGTGACTTGTGTTTGGATTTCAGTGACTTTTGTGGTAGTATCGTCCAGTTGTGTGGACTGAATTGTAGTGACTTGTGTGGACTGAATATCTTTTGAAAGCCTATCTGTTGTGCGAGTAACTATCCCTTGTAAATGATCTTGCAATTCTTCATAGTCTCGCCACATAATGGTGGTATCATCATCCTTTTTCTACATCACATGAGAATCACTAGAAGACATGATTAGTAGATTAGTACACGAAATGAAAAAAATATTGGTGGATCCCTCACAACGCACTCACAACTACAAGAAAAGGAATCTTACTATTTCAAAGTGAATTAGTAAAAGCTTACCAACTTAGATAAACGACACATGCACAGATGTGATGAAGCGAATGCCAAGGGTACAAGAATGATCACACGACAAAGCAGGAGTACGAAGTGGAGCTGTAGGTATGGTTACCTAACTACACCAAAGCAAGTCCTAGTGTTGATCATGTGACAAACACCCAAGGAAACAAACAAAGTGGAGATAAATGTGGCATAACAACTTATAAACAGGAATATTGCAATGCACAAGAGAGACGCTAGTGATAGCTCAAAATAAACAGACACAATATTGCTCAATCTACTAATGCTATTATGAAACTAGGCCTCCAAACAACTTTGATATTTCTCTTTTGTCACTTTTGTATCTCCGGTTTACGTCGGCCGGATACTCCGGTGCAGCCGGATAGTCCGGGTTATTTTCGTCGGATAGTCCGGTTTGTCTTGGCCGAAAATTATGCACTTGAAAACTCTAATGAGCAGCCTGTTCAGAGCAAAATAACTAGTCTCATAGGTACGTTCCTAGGCACGGATGCTATAGAAAGGCTATAGATAAGTTGACACAAAACGTACGCTATGTGGCCTCGGATATGATAGATGTAACTAGTGGAAAACGATGAAGAATGACTCAAAAAAGAAGAATAAATGAAAAATAAGGAAAACCTAAACACTACGACTCATATTGGAAGAGATCGGATCAAAGACACGACAACGACCAGAAACTACGACTCAACTTCGATGCAATCTAGGCTATGGCAAAGACTAACCTTAATCTTTTTGTATGGCTTTTTCTATATAGGACGAAAAACAACTAACTACGGATGGATTTGTGGACGCTTACCGAGGCAACGATCAAACTCTAATACCAAGATGATATGGGGTGTCCCGATCTTCTCAGTAAGCGAAGTTGATGTATGATGGTAGTGGGTGGAGATAACTTGTATGACGCTCACGAACCTCTCGATCGATCCCTGATGCCAATGCAACATCTGTCAAACCTTTTAGATATTCGCAACTTCACACACTTGCGCACGTAGCCGTTGACCACGAGGTGGTTTGCAATCTTCCAATTCCCAATGGAACAACAAATTACATGAAACTTGCAATTGGATAAATCCAATGGATCAACTAATCACACTTGATTGATAGTAGCAAATACACCAGATCGATACAAATTGGTGCAGTGGTTCGATTGGAAGCAACTAGCAACTCAACAAATCTAGGTTTTACTTTAAATGTGGTATCAACCTAGCTATGGGGGCGTCCTAGGGCTTATAAGGGCGACAGGGACGTCCAAAAACCAAAATAGGGACGTGTTCGACTCAAACTGATACAAGCCGACTCGGACCAGATTTGGTCAGTGCCCGGACATTCCAACTGGTACACGCCAGACATACTGGCTGGGCCGGACACTTCGGGTGGAGTGTGCCGAATAGTTCGGACCTAGCAAAATTTTTGGAATTTCCGGCTAGTGTCTGGGTGGCTTCCGATTTGGCCTTCTGATTGGATGCCACCTTGACGCTTTTTGGGCGGGACGGAGTGTCCGGGTGGTTTAGGCTAGACATTCCGGTTTCTCCAGGAAACTTTGCGTCTTTCTTCTTGATGATCTCTTAATCGCTCCGTGCGCCTGCCTCCCGCTCCTTCCTCGCGCATCCTTGGATGATCATCACGTCGGGCTTCTCTTGCATCATCCCTTTCCATCCTCGCAACATGCTTACTTCTTCAACAAACCTAGTCATACATAAGTGAAAAGACTTAGGCAGTATAAAATTCTCATCAACAAAAACATCAGATTCATTTAGGAGTGAATTCACCTATTGTTCAAGTAGCTTAGCATGAGCTCAAGTAATAGGTCTAATCCTGATCTCATTGGACTTGGCCTTGGCAGCAACATCGATAACTTCATTAGGAGTTGGAGATAGAAAATCAGTAGGGATGTTCTCAGCAAATAGTGGGACTATGCTCCAGGCCAAACCTGACGCTACACGTGGGGAGGAACAGGGATGCCTAAACTTTTGCATGGCCGAGCAATTAGAGGGTGGTTTGATGCAGATTAGATGATCCTATCTGAATGAATAAAGCAGGTGGTTTTGATGGTAAAAAACTGAAAGAAAGCTACTCTCCTTTTTAGTAGTACTAATAGAAATGAAGCATCTACTCAAAAAGAAAGTAAAGATGAAGCATGTTTTGTGGTGGTGTCACGGAAGATGCCATGGATAGACTAAAGATGGGGCCAATGTGCACTAGTGGTATCCGGGGAGGGATAGTGCGGTGATTCCGCACACAGAGATTTCTATTATCAAGATCAGTGGTGTTTGCAGATGCTCCTTGAGCTGTATCGAAGAGAGGAAGGAGATGAAGTGCTCCTGCTCTCTACTCACACACTAGGTTTTTCCCTTAACCAAAATCCCCGTCCCCCTCCTTGGAGGCCCTGGCTCACCTTATAAGGGGTGGCCAGGTTTCACTTAGGGCATACGTGGCCAGCATATTCCCTTGAGATGCTCTTCCCAAAATAGCAAAGTGGTGCTCTCCTTTCGTATATCGCTAGCCTCTATGAGGTAATACCCTAGAGTCCATTTGTCTGCCCATTGGTGGTCAGACATCGTCATGCTCATGGGCCGGTGCACTATCTCTGTCTGTCTAGCTCTTGTCTCTAGCATTATCTCTACAGGGAACCCCAGTAGAGAGAGAAAAGTGTTGACATTGGAGATGATTCATTCCTTCCAGTGTACGCCAACCTCGCCCAAGTTTGTACCTGCAAAGAGAACACAACTCACTCGTGCTGACATATTACATATGTCAGCCGAGTGTTGCCGGTGTTGTCCGGCTTAGGATAACCCGGCTGTTACTCAGCCAACCCTTCTATGGTTCGGCCAGCTCATGCTTTGACCTGTCTTATGCCTTGGTGGAGCCTGTACTTTTACCTCAGATTGACCCTACCTAGGGTCATCCCCCCAACATTAGTGACTGAAGCTGGTGCGGTCTTATCAGCCTTAGCTAGAAAAGCCGCAATAGGTTCAAACTTACCCGGATTATTTCCATCTTGCCGACATACCTTTATGTCGGCTTATACAGATTTTAACTCGGTAGCACCTCCTGGTGACTTGATAATTACTTTTACCTCCCTTGGCTCTATCCGAGATACAAATCATTGGTCGGGCCATAGTGTCGCATCCAGGGTATCCCTCTTAGATGCCTATCTTCTCGTGTACTCCTCCTCATATCCTACGTGGAGTGTAATCATTGCCTTTGCCTCATTTTAAGGGTCGTGACAACAGTTACTACCACGCGTTGTCAGGGGTTACTGCGCCCCCATCACATCATAACCGCAGAGCCACGATGCGCCGTTTGACCTTATGCACCGTGTAACTGTCTATGTGGCTTTCTTCTCGTGCGCTAGATGGTGGTGTACATGCCCGCATCATGTGGCTAGTGGTAGTTACTGATCCTACTACCCACAATCTGGGGCGTGGTTAAATAGGGGAGCAGGTGAGGTCCTTAGCCACTTCCCCCACTCGCCTCCTCTTCTCCTTCTTCCTCGTGCTGCCACCGCTGCTGCTCTCTGCTCCAGCGATTGCGTCGCTCATCTTCTCTTTGTGCTTCCTCGCTCCACTGCAGCGCCATTGGTCGCCGCTGCTATAGGGCCATGCCAATCTAAGACTTTTCCCCCGAATCAAGGTCCATATTCGAAGGGGATTTGAGATGCCACGGGAAGTTGTTGTCGTGGAAGAACACGAGGAGGGCGGCGCCGCCCACGAGCGTGGTTCCTAGGCTGGATCCAGGGTCACACAGAGGAAGATAGACTGGCTAGTGCGCACGCACTGGATCCCCCTAGGGTTAGCTGCCGCCACCCAGGTGATGAGCAATCTCCTTGAGGCCTTCCAGTTAGTAATTTTTTCAAGGATTTTCTCAAGACTTTTGGTTTGAAACCCCATCATCTTCTTGCCAACACCCTTGATTCTCTCTCTGCATTTGCCTCTGGCGTTCAGGGATATCTCGTCCTTTGGCCTGATGTCAATATCTAGGCCAAGTTCTTCTAGTTCAAAGCTAATGTCGTCCCCATCAAAGAGCTTCGCCCCGGTGAGAAATCTTTAACTTAGTGCGGGGCAGCATCCATTTCACCTCAGAAAGGTTCTATCTTTCCCTGTATTACCGGCCTCGAATCTTGCAAGGGGTGGGTGAAGACGTTCTTCTACGTGAAGAATGATACCCCAGCCGACTTGATTGGGCTTCCAGTCTTTTCACCCGGCATCCCTACTAGGAAGAATTGGGACCTTGACCCCAAGAAGGGCAATACCCTTGTCAATCTCGTGGTAAAGTGCATCCTCGAGCTGACTGATTCCGGGTTAACTGGCGAGGACCTGATGGTCACCTTCATCCGTAGCCGAGTTTGCCCACTGAAGCAGCGCATCCACAAGATCTACTACATGAGCTATCACCTCGACCCAAACTGAGTTTCCTCGGTCGAGTTATCTGATGCTCAGATCTATCGTCGAGTCAAGTCCATCTTCAAGACGGGCTTGACCGAGGATTGGGAATGGGGAATGGAGCCCTTCTGTCGAGATAGGCCTATTCCCAAGGTACGTCCTTCGAGTAATTCCTTTCTGAGTCATATTTTATGCCGGCCTTTATTACTTAACTGACCTTTCTGTGCTCTTTTATACAAAAATTTCTTGAGCAGACGATTGAGGACACCTCGACCCCGACCCTTACTTGGGGCAAGAATTGGGATACCTTGGATCCTGAGGAGCCAGATTCTGAGGAATTCATGCATGTCCCGGACTCTAGCTCCGGCTCATCCTCCGGTAAGACTTCGGTCTTAAAGGATTGGACGGACGACGATGATGACTGTGAGATTCTGGAGGTATTTAACCTAGTGCCCATCTCATACACCTTTCCGACTGATCCCACTCCAGCTAACCCGTCTGGGCAAGTGCATAATATGCCCCCCCATTGCCACTAGAGGCCAAGGTGCAACGAAGAAGGGCGCCGCAACCTCGGCTCCTTTAGCCGAATCTTCTCGGGCCAGAAAGAGGGTTAAGAAACCTGGAAAGAAGCCCGTGACTTGGAGGGCTCCCGTTCCTAGAGTTCCTCCCGCTGTGTCCGGGTAAACCCCTTTCTCCGAGTTAATTTTGTGTCTCACATTTCTCCTTTTCTATATTTCTTGTTTCTCTCTTTTCTTATTTGACTTGGTCTTTTCTCTATTTTACTTTACACCATGGATATTCCTAAAGAGTCTCTAGTATCACCTTTCCCATCCATGAGGGACCACCTTCTCCTTTTCGTGACGATGCTCCCATCCTCAGCCTAGCTCGGGAGAACTCTCCCGCTGCACCAGATAATAGCCTATCCTGGTGGGAGGAGGACAACATTGGCACATGTGGAGGGGCGCCACAGGAGATGTGGTTATGCCAGATCAGCAGGGTGACCCTTCTGCCCCCAACAAGAACAAGATCGTGGCGCCGACAATGTCGGTGCCAAAACAATTTCTACCGAGGTGCCGGAAACTCCGACACTAGTCCAACCTCACACTCAGCCACAACCTCAGTCTTAACCATCTTCCATATCAGCTCCTACTCAGCAGCAACAAGCACCAGCAACATCGTCCGAGTCTCCTAAGACTCGGCGAGAGGACCAGCCTTGACAAAGCCCACAGGCCAAGTCTCCATCGGTTTCGCAATCTTGGACTGCGTCAGCCTCGGCAGCCGACGCTCAGCCAACAACTTCCCAACATCAGCCCAAATCCACCGTCAAGGTGAAGAAGGCTTCCGAGGTGACCAAGGCAGCACCAAAGGGATCAGCAGCTGGCTCTAGGAAACGCACTATTGCCTCTATGATGCAACATGGTAGTGTTGCTTCTCTCTCTGCTACGGATAAACAGATCACGTTGCATACCAGCCCCGCCGCTGCAAAGGCCACCCAGCAAGTAGCTCACGGGAAAGGCTTAGTCCTAACTCGGACTCTTAGTGGTGGAAGCCTTGGCTCTCTCGCTGAATATGCAGAGAACTAGAATAACACTGAGTACTTCGAGGTTAGCTCCGGAAATCCGCAAAAGTTCGGACTTGCCGAGATAGGCGCCAAGATGTACACTACCAACAAAGCTATCAATGATGTTGGCCGAATGATGGAGGTAAACCTTTCGATTATCTCTTTTATATTTGCGTTAGTACATATGTACATATTCTCTAGTCTCCGAGCCTCCGGGGGAGTAAGATATTACTCGGCCAGATGCTCCCCTAGTTTTGAACTTAGCGAATTAACATGTTTTAGAGCTGATCTGAAGTATCTAGCCGAATTATTTTAACTTAGCTGAAATTCTCTTTAAGATTGGATATCCAACCACCTAGATTTGGATTGAGTTTACTTGGTTCGAATCTTGGATAACTTCGAATATCCAGCCACCTAGAGTCGGGTTAAGTTCCACTTGACTCGAATCTTTTAGTAGGTTCAAATATCCAGCCACCTAGAGTCGTGTTAAGTTCCACTTGACTTAGATCTTGAGTAGCTTCGAATATGCAGCCTCCTAGAGTCGGGTTAAGTTCCACTTGACTTGGATCTTTTAGTAGCTTCGAATATTCAGCCACCTCGAGCCGGGTTAAGTTCCACTTGACTCGGATCTTGAGTAGCTTCGAATATCCAGCCACCTAGAGTCAGGTTAAGTTCCACTTGACTCGGATCTTGAGTAACTTCAAATATATAGCCACCTAGAGCCGGGTTAAGTTCCACTTGACTCGCTTCTTGAGTATCTTTGAACATCCAACCACCTAGAGTCGGGTTAAGTTCCACTTGATTTGGATCTTTTAGTAGCTTTGAATATCCATCCACCTAGATCCGGGTTAAGTTCCACTTGACTCGGATCTTGAGTAGCTTCAAATATCTAGCTACCTAGAGACGGGTTAAGTTCAACTTGACTCGGATCTTGAGTAGCTTCGAATATCGAACCACCTAGAGTCAGGTTAAGTTCCACTATACTCAGTTCTCGAGTATCTTCGAATATCCAGCCACCTAGAGCCAGGTTGAATTACACTTGACTCGAATCTTTAGTAGCTTCAAATATCCATACCACTTAGTGACTAACAATTGTTCTTTTTAGATCACCACCAACCAGCATACTGCCGAATTCTAGCGGCTCCTTGATGCGCATAAAGAACTTTCCTCGAAGCATAAGGTATTGCTACCGGAGCTGAAGAAGAAAGGTAAACCTTTGCCTAATTGCCTTTAGTTCGGTTCCTTTTGTTTTTGACTTGCCAAGCTAACTTATCACTCAGATTTTGCCAGCTGATGTGGAAACCCAGAACAAGGAGCTGCAGAAACAAGTGGCCGAGCTAAAAGGTATGTTTCCTCTTGCCCTTTATCTTTGCATCTCTTCCTTCTGGCTCGATGGGTAATTATACCTTGGTTCTACCGGGTAAAAATCTTTTCAGTGTCTCTTCAGGATTGTGTTTCCATGCCTAAATTGACGCATCATGCTCAACTGAATAAAAAAGATGATGAGATCTCTCAACTCAGTGCCGAAAATGAAGATTTGAAGAAACTTCATAAAGTCGAGCTTGACAAGGTTGAATAGGCATTTTCTAAAGAGAAGGACCGGCTCAAGACCCAACTCGAGAAGGATCAGGATCTAGTAAAAGAGACCGATGTCAAATTTGACTCGGTGAACCTTGAGCTGGAGAATCTCAGGAAAAAGGCTGCTGCTTGGTTGATGGAGCTCACCCGAATCAACAGTGTCATATCTCGTGAGTTTTCCCCTGATTTTTTCTTATTTGCAAACGTTCCTCTTATGTCTTCTGTTTCTTTTAACAACTTGTTCCTTTTACTTGCCTTTCAGGCCACTTTCTAGAGTCCCAAACTTGCGGTGCCACTACTGTTCAGAAATTTTGAGCTGAGAAGGGTGTTCCTGCTGGTGCCCCTGCGGCGTATGACATGGATGACTCATTGGTCAGTCTCTGGGCCCGGGTTAAGCTGATGAATATGTTCAGGGTAGATCTGCTAAATGCTGCCATACGGGTTTTCCATGTCCTCTAGCCACAAGAAACTACACCCGAACGCCCCTCCCAGTTGGCCGAGAAACTGATGGAAAGCGAGACAACGTTGAATCTATGGCGGGAGTCCGCCGCGTGAGTTGGTGCTGACATAACTTTGTCCTTGATGCTATCATGGTACGATAGTATCAACCTGGATACACTTCTGAATATGTGCACCGGATCCAGGTGACAACCGACCTGGCCTTCATCCAACAAACGCCAGGCCTGAGCCTATCAATTAATCCAATATGGCAATATCCATGCTTGGATTGATGATCCGAGCTTTCTCAACGAGGTGGATGATGAATATGTCGAGGAAGGTGCTGATGAAGACCAGGAGGATGCTGAGGACCCCGAGGCGGACCTAGATGAGGAAGTGGAAGCCGAGCTTCCCAAACCCGAATATGTTGTTCCACCTCCTGCTGCAGATGATCTGGCTGTTGCCGCTCCTTAAGCGCACAAACTTTAAACTTTGTTAAATCCCCAGTATGTCGGGTGCAACATGTAAGATATAGTTTAAGTCATTTTGCTACTATTATGTTTTTACGTCGAATCTATTTGGTCAAAGTCCCCAAGTTTCATTTTCTTGTTTGCTTAATCTGATGACTCGGCTCGCGTCTACCTTTATGAAGCATTCGACTTACGAGTCCGAGGTCAAAAAATCAAATTAACAATACTTGAAAGTAGGAGGATTAGCTCAAAATGACTCGGCATAATTTTAAAGAAAGTAAATACAGGGGTTAGTCCGAAAACAAATGTCGGCTCGATTATGTTTCCTTCCTTAGTCGTTTTTCATGTGTTTAGCATTTTCAAGCTTGTTCTCTTTCTTGCCATGAAGCCAATCTTTTTGGACAGCAGCAAGTCGAAGAGTTAGCTTTTGGTGCCGACACATTACTAACTTGGCTAAGGGGTAAAAATTTAAGCCAGCGGACATATAAAACATAAATACAGAATAAAGATAATTACTACTAAGGCAGTCCCCGAGTTTCTGGTCGAGGTGTTGAGGTTTCATTGATAATCTCATTGCCAACATACATGCTGACATATGAGAGTTCAAGATACATACACTTCAGCTAAGTGTAAAATGGACGAAGAAGTGCTACATTCCATGGCCTTTTTGACTCTTCTCCTGACCTGTTCACCTTATTCTTCTCCTGTGGTTGAGCATCTATAAGATAGTATGCATCATTGTGCAATGCTTTGATCACAATGAATGGTCCTTCCCATGGAGGTGAGATCTTATGCATGCCGGTAGTGCGTACACCAGACGAAGTACCAAATCTCCTTCCTAGAAAACTCGGGGGTTCACTTTTCGGCTATGATAGCGTCGGAGGTTTTGCTTATATATGGCGGATCTAGACAAGGCCAATTCTCGCTTCTTCTAGTAGATCAACATCATTTTTCTAGGAACCCTAAACCCCAAGTTCATCAATCCAACACCCTTTGATCTTTGCAGCGGCTCAATGAGCTGGGGATTTATACCAGACAGTACTAGCCCATTGGATCTCTCTACTTGTCTGTTCGATGCGGGGTGTGCAACTGATGCAACATCAAGTCTTATCCTTTTATCTTGGCAGAACCGAGCAAATGCTCCTTCAGCAAAATTTGTGCCATTATCTGTTATGATACTATGTGGGTACCCATATCTCAGGATAATGTCCTTCAGGAAAGATACAGTAGTGGGCCCATCACACTTTCTGATTGACTTGACCTCAATCCATTTTGTAAACTTGTCCACCATGACTAGGATATGAGTCATGTTTCCGCAAGCCAGCCTAAATGGTCCAACCATGTCTAAACACCATATAACAAATGGCCAAGTGATAGGTATAGTTTTGAGTTCGGAGGATAGCATATGAATTTTGCTCGAATACCTCTGACACCCATTGCACTTCCTCACAAGGTCCTCAACATTTTTTAAAGCACTAGGCCAATAAAATCCATGTCGAAATGCCTTGACGACTAAAGCCCTGGATGAGGCATGATGCCCACATTCGCCCTGATGTATACCTCGGAGGATCTCTTGCCCCTCTACCAGATTAACACATCGCTGAAGGACACTTGTGACACTTCTCTTATATAACTCGGCATTTATTATGGTATATGCCTTTTCTCTTCTCTGAACTTTCCTGGAGAGTACCTCATCGCTTGGCAAACTCCCATCTTTCAAGAAGCAAAAAATTGGTTGTGCCCATGCTGGTATAGTACATGCCGGGAAAATCTCTTCATCCACTTCCATTGGGTTAGCCGACATAACTTCTACCTGGTTAAGCTAAATAGTCCTCGGGTTCTGTGAGACAGTCCCCGGGTTTTTCGAGGTAGTCCCCGAGTTTGCCGAGACAGTCCTCGGGTTAATCGAACTATTCCCCCAATCAATGTCCATTGGGACAACACTGGATCCAGGATTGGCCGGTATATAGATTGACCCAGACTCTAGCGACGGTTTGATAGATGGTTTTTTGAGGTGCTTCAAAGCTACGCCTAGCGGGATTGCTTGCCAGGATGAACCAAGTTTTGATAATACGTCTGTTGCATCATTTTCAGCCCGAGGTACGTGATGGAATTCACATCCTTCAAAGTACCCACATATTTTTTGCACATGCAATCTATACAGGGCCATATTTGCATCCAGAGCATCCCAATGACCTGAAACTTGCTGTACGACCAAATCCGAATCATCAAAACACTGGATCTAACGTATTCCAATTTCTAATGCTACCTTTAAGCCATGCACAAGTGTATCATATTCGGCCACAATGTTTGATGCTCTAAAGTGAATCTGCAGCACATATCTCAGCTGGTCTTTCTTAGGAGAGGTAAACACTACCCCGACACCTAAACCATACTTTAGTTTTGACCCGTAAAGTACATTCTCCAGGAGTTCGAATCAGGCAATGGTGGTTCATACTACATCTCGGCCCAAGCCACAAAAAAATCATCCACTGCCTAGGACTTGGTTGCATCTCTCCTATCATATTGTGGAGCATATAGGGCTAGCTCAATTGCCCACTTGGCGATTCGTCCACTTGCATTTCTGTTTCCCATTATCTCAGATATGGGTGTTTCACATATCACCTTTATGGGGTGTTCTTCAAAGTAGTTCTTAAGCTTTTTGGTCGCCATATAGACGCCATATGCCATTTTCCGATAATGGGGATAGTTTTACTTCGAAGCAGAAATTACTTTGCTTAGGTAATAGGCTGGCCTCTGCACCAACTTACCTTCCTCATCACGCTCGGCCACTACCACGTCACTTATGACTCGGTTGTTCGTTGCTATGTAGAGAAACATTGGCTCTTTGGATAGTGGAGGCTAACACTGGTGCAGAGGTTAACATTGGATCTTTTTTAATTCATGGAATGCTATGTAGGCTAACATTGTCTCTTTTTTAATTCATGGAATGTGTCATTCGCCTGCGGTGTCCATATGAACTTATCCTACTTTTACATTAACTGATAGACAGGCAAAGCCTTTTCTCCCAGCCGGCATACAAACCAACTCAATGATGCCAGGCAACCTGTGAACTTCTAGACATCATTGAGACACTTCGGTAATTCCATTTCCTCGATGGCTCGGATTTTAGTTGGGTTAGGCTCTATACCTCGGCTGGATATAAGGAAACCGAGTAATTTTTCGTTCGGGACACCGAAGGTGCATTTTTTCGGGTTAAGCTTCATTCGGAACTTCCTCAAGTTCGCGAATGTTTGTCGGATATCATCTAAGAGGGTATGACTCTCTTTGGTTTTTATCACCACATCATCAACATACACTTGGACATTTTTGCCAATTTGATAGTGCAAGCATTTTTGAAGGCATCTTAGATACATTGCCCCTGCATTAGGTAAGCCGAATGGCATAGCACGATAGCAATAAGCTCTGTACGGGGTAATAAAAGCCATTTTCATTTGATCAGCCGAGTTTAACGGTATCTGGTGGAAACCAGAATACGCGTCTACAAATGATAAGAGCTCATACCCAGCGATTGAGTCAATGACCTGATCTATCCTCGGTAGAGGGAATGGATCCTTTGGACACACCTTGTTCAAGTTCGTGTAATCAATGCATATTCGCCATACCACGGCAATATTCGGATCGTCCTTTTTCTTTTCCACCAGCACCAGATTAGATAGCCAATCTAGATGAAGTACTTCCATGATAAACCTAGTTGCAAGGAGCCGAGCTATCTCATCCCCTATGATCTTTCTCCTATCCTTGGTGAAGTGGCGGAGAGGTTGCTTCATCGGCCTTGCATCAGGCCTACCATGAAGAGAGTGCTCAGCCAGCTCCCTCGGCACACCTTGCAGGTCCTGTGTGGACCGAGCAAAGATATCCCAATTCTCACGGAGGAAGCTGATGAGCTCTCTTTCCTATTTATCATTCAGGCCCGCTCCAATAGGAACTGGTCATCAATTGGAACTTTCTTGGTGTCCTTAGTTGGCTGGAATGAAACACTCCCATGTGGGTTACTTAGTGTCAGCATACTCGGCTGAGCTGACTGAGCCAGTGCCACTGCATCATGGATTCTCTTCTTTTCTTGCGCAATGACCAATGACTCGGCCAGGTTTGATACAGCCGAGGCACATTGCATAAAACGTCTATAATCTCTACAATAGTAATGACCCTATTTAGCCCTGATATTTTTATCTTCAGATAGCTTATGTGACAACTTGCCATGAATTTGGATATAGTTGGTCTACCCAACAGAGCATGGTAACAACTTTCTAGTTCCACAACCTCAAATTCCAGGTTTTCTATCCAACAATTCTCTCTTATGCCAAATAAAACATCTATCCAAACCTTCCCGATTGGCTCACGACAAACCTGGCACAATGCCATGGAATGTGGTCTTAGTCGCTTGGAGCATGTTTTCCGAAATTCCCAACTTATGCATTGCGTCCTTGTACAGTATATTGATACTTCTACCATTATCAACCAACACCTTGGAGAACTTGACGTTCAGACTCAGCCCAATGAATGTCGGATCAAGTACTAGAGCGTATGCTCCAGGACTCGGCATGATCTTGGGGTGATCCTTTATGCTCCATGTGATTCCTGATCTGACCAGTACATATACTTCGGCACAGCCGGCATAACTGCATTGACTTCCATGTGTCTCCTCTATACACTTTGCCTATCATTTTGCTCTGTCATAAACACACAATAACTCGGGTGGTGCTCCCTATATTCATTTCGACCTCCTCGGTCGGCATATTCATACTCTGCTTGGCTCTAGTTCTGCACCTGTTGCACCTCCCATCTTTCCTGATTCTCATACCTTGGAGGGGGTGGTGGCAACGTTACTTGCTGAGTATTTGCCCCTGTGAGTTGTGGTTGCCGAGGTTCCGGAGGTGGCCCCATGTTTCCTTGTCGTGCACGCTGCATCCATTTACATTGTCGGGTCGTATGATTCGCCGGTTTACTCAGATTTGGTGTGTGGAACTTGCATGGTTGATCCAGCATAGACTCGTAGGTATATCTCGGCCTGTCTCTTTTTTCTTGCCATTGCTTCTTCTCTTCATTGGTCCAAGTTTTCTTACCATCATTCTTTTGTGTCCACTGTTGGCTAATGTTCTTATGTCGCTGGTTACTCCCAGCATCTGACTGATCTTGAGTCACTTTAGCAACATGGTTAGAGTTATGTCGGTAATCCGTCCTTTCATCTCTTCTCTTGCCCCAAAATCATTCTACCGGGATGACCCGGCCCCGCCCCTATGGTAGTACTCCTCATTCGGCTCAGCCAACATAAGCAGGGGTTGGGTTGGATCTCCCAATGCATATGAGTCTGCAATCTTGATTGTCTCGGTCAACGTAGTTGGCATATCCCTTTGTAGCCTTTGCCGCAGTACACTTGCATGTCTACACCCTTGTGCAAACCAAGCAATTGCCTATGACTCGATCACACCTTCACATGAGTTGTGCAATGTACACCACCGAGTCAAGAACTCTCGGTCGGTCTCATTCAGCTTTGCTTACATATTGCCAAGTGTTGTGGCCTATTCGGCCTCTTGTACGTGCTACTGAAGTTACTGATGAACATCTCCTCAAAATTCAACCAACAGTTGATACTTTCCGGTGGCAGATTATTCAGCCAGACCCTTGCTGGTCCCTCAAGCATCTGAGGTACATACCTCACCGCCCATCTGAGATTGCCCTGTGCGATGTGCACAGTGTTGGCATAATCAATCAACCAATATTGCGGCTTGGTGCTACCGTCTTCGTTCCCCTAGCCAACTGAAAGTTTAACATAGGTGGTTCCCTCATAATCTAAGGTCCAAAGCATGCAGGTCCTAGAGGACCTTGTCCAATTTCAATCTTGCATCATCCAGCTGCAAATTCCTGTTTCCCAGCCTTGATCTCATTGTATTTTCCATCACATAATGATCCGGCCTGGAAAACCTGGCATTGACCATAGCCGAATAACCATCATTGTACCTGTTTTGCCCTGGATGAGCATATTGTTGTTGCATAGCTGTTCCTACACTTTGCTCTTGCTGTGGTACATACTTTTGTTGTTGTGGGGCATACTGTCCTGCTCCTGCTGAGTTATGCTATCCGGCATTGCCGTGCCCAATGTTCCCTTGACTCCTATTTCCTTGGCCGGGGTTTCCTTGACCAACGTTACCTTGGCTAACTGATGAGGGGGGATAGCTACTACTCCTGATATTTTACCACCTCCTTATGTTCTAAAGCTTGGACAATTCTACTTTGAAGTACCTCCTAAAGATGAGGTGAAGCCTAACTTTCGGACACCTCCAATGATGTTTCATGTTGGCCAAAGAGCTGCGTCCAAAGATATTTAGTTGTTCTATTTTTATTAAGTTTGGTTCAGGTTCTATTTTCATTTTGGTTTTATTTGCTGGTTTTGGGCCTGTCCAAAATCAAGTGCGTTTTGGCCATTTGGGCTTTTAGTTTGGCAAGGGACCTAGCCCAGTCAGAGTAGCATTGGAGTCACCCTATAAAGAGTTTCTGACAGCCGCCATTGTAATTCAGACTTGTTATTTTCGAGCTAAAAGAGACACCAGAAAAGTCCCAATGTTTGGGGGCGCATATCGTTCTGTTTGCTTGCTGATCTTTAAGGTCTGATGTTGTGCTATGCGTGGGAGTTGATTTTGATCGTTCCAACATGGGGAATTGAAGAGAGACCAATTTGATCTATTTCAGATTGAGTTCTCTTTCTAGCTTGCTGAATTCTATCGATCATCGTGAAAGATCGGGTCTAAATTCCTTTAGATCACGTTGATCCGTATCATCTTGATATTAGATTTGTCGGGTTTCTCATAACGATTTTACTGCTGAGATTTATTTGTTGTTCTGCTAAGGAGTATTGCTGCCTCTAGCGATCTAGCAAAACACTCGTTTGTGGATACTGATGTGTCGCTGCCAAGTCTCTTTCTTGCGGCGTTAGATTTCTGCTGTTGTCCGAGTCAATTGCTGTTGGAGGTGTAGGCCATCATGCCCGTGGAATTGCAGCGTTTTTCCAGTCCAGATCCGATCGCCAGGCCAGGGAGAAACGGATTGTGCCAGTCCAGATCCGATCGCCAAGGCAAAGTTAAAAAAAGGTCAAGGAGTGTTGAAAAAAGGTCAACCGGTCGCTATTTTGGATCCGTACCAAGTACCAACAGCTCATGTACGTGAAAGAAAAAGGGAATCACTGCTGGATTGGAAGGATTGATCGCTGTTTTCCGTGGTCGTTCCCATCGCGAGCAGGGCTAAAAAAAGCCATCGATATCAGAATCCTCTACGTACCTGACAAAAAAAAGAGGGGCAATCGATCGCTAGCTCTAGTATGTGGAGCCAAGGAAGTTTGATCCGATGTTCAGTTAAAAAAAAGAAAAGTGCAAAGCTCGCCCGCGCCGCCTAGGTACAGACCGCTTCTGTTCCTGAGCGAGGATTTTTGGCAATCGACGGAAGCGCTCCGCGCCCGCCTGGTGCGATCTCGCTCGCTCGACCACAGCGTGGTCTGTACTCCAGTGTGGGCCGGCCCATCCGGTTTGTTCACCTGGTTCCGTGCCATGGTGTTCTCGGCCTCGATCGCCTCGATCGCATCTAGTGACAGCTCCGTCCCGGCCGCGATCGTCTGGTTCGGATGGAGCGTTTTCTCTCACATAACGCAGACGCCGCGGTTGTTTCTGACCCAAGCATGTGATCTTTTCTGCCTGCAATTTTGTCGAGTGCTGAATATTGCTGCAGATGCCTAGTTCTGTGATTGCTGAAAGTTCCGATGGCTATAGCCCCGAAAACTAAGGAGGTTGTTCTTCTGGTTTATGCAGATGATCGTCCTGACAATGTTCGTACTGGTTTTGATAATACATGTGTATACATCAAAGACTGTACGGATACTTTGGAGGAAAGGTTGAACACCAAATTAGAGGCCATCACTACTAGGCTCGATGCGCTAACGGATACTCTCATTAGTCTGCCGGTGCGAGCTGAGCCTCCTCATACTGTGTAGCATCCCATCTATGTAACATCTGTAATGCTACATTGTTTAATGCTACATTGTGGCCCAGGAGGGGTTGCACGTGGAGGGGGACCTGGCCCAGGAGGGGTCGGGTTTCTCTCCTATCGGGTCACCTTTGGCCCAGGTGGGGCTGCAGGCGGCCGGTTGAGTACGCCTACGATGGTTGACGTGCCTGCGCGTAGGAGTTCTCGACATGGTACCGATGCACTCGGGGCGTCGGTCACGGACGAGGACTCGTTGGCCAAGGCCATGCGAAGGAAGTCAGAGAAGAATCTGGATTCTAATGGTATAAATAAATCGTCTTCGTCTTTTCTTTCTTTTTCAACCCCTGTTATTGTTGATAAACTTGTCAATGTTGGTATTAGCATGGGTAGATCTGTAAAAGAAATAAATCTTGTAGTTCTGTTCTAAGACATATGGAGGTTGACCGTCTAACGGTTACTCCTAAGGTCCCAGTTGTTCCTGATTCTTTATCAACGAAGGAGGAGTTGCATGCCACAGTAGATGGTCAACTCCTTTCTCACTTAGTTGGTGAAGTGTCAGATGTGGGTTTTTATGAGACTGGGCTAAGCTCATTATATGAGCTTAAAGTTTGAAAATAAAAAAACCTAAAGTCTCGCAAAAGGACACGTGTATCCAAATCTACTATTATTTCTAAATGAATGGCATGTTCTTAAATAGCAGAGGTCTTCGTGACTTGGCTAAACATTTTTTTTTGCCGATTGTGTGAGAGATTATAAGTTGGATTTTTTGGGTATCTTTGAGACCGGCAGACCTGATTTCACACAAGCCCAGCTCAATCGCCTTTCTGGTGGAGTGGACTTTACGTGGGTATCACGTCCACCGCGAGGTAGATCTAGGGGAATCCCATTGGACATCAGAGATGAGACTATGGAAGTCCTAGCTAGTTCGAATGGAGACTTTTTATTAAGCTCCATATTCGTAACAAGGCTGATGGTTTCATATGGTCTCTAGTCGCTGTTTATGGGGCTGCCCAGTATGTTTTTAAAGCTGATTTTTTGTGTGAGTTGGTTAATCTGGCCAAGGATAATCCATACCCTATTCTTATAGGTGGCAATTTTAACCTTCTAAGATTCCCTCATGAGAAAAGTCGGGGCCGTTTTGACGAACATTGGCCTTTCATGTTTAATGCTGTTATTGACAGATTAGACCTAAGAGAGGTTACGATGTTAGGAAGACAGTTCACCTAGGCTAATAGTTTTCCGGAGCCTACATATGAAAAATAGATAGAGTGCTTATGGATACCGAATGGAAAGATAAATTCCCTATGGTAAATGTTCACGCTCTAGAGCGTATTGAGACTTTGTCGGATCATGCCCCTCTATTATTATCTGTTGGAACACCACCACGAAATGCCAGACATAGTTTCAAATTTGAACTTGCATGGATGGAACGTGATTGGTTCTATGGTTTAGTAAAGACTATTTGGGAGAAACATGTTAGTGGTCATACGCCGATACAACGATGGAACAATAAAATGCGTGCATTGCGCAAGTTCCTTTGTGGTTGGGCTAGACATACTGCTGAAATTTTAAAAAAGACAAAATACGCCTTTCATCTATTATTAATGATTTATAAGATGCTGCGGAAGTTAGGCTTTTGACTGCACAAGAGATTGAGCTTAAAAATAATCGAATGTAGACATTGCCAGACTACTCCGTGAGGAGGAACTCAAATGGTATCAACACTCTAAAGTGAAATTTATTCTTGAAGGAGATGCGAATACAAGATACTTTCATGCTGTTGCCAACGACAAGCATAAAAAGAAACTTATTTACTCTTTAATTTAGGATGAAGGTACGATTGAGGGTCAGGAGCAACTAAAATCTTACATTACTGCTTATTACAAATCCCTGTTTGGGGCAACGCCAAAAAATTCTTTTGAATTGGATGAGTCCCAAACAACTGATATTCCTCAAGTTTCTGTTGAGGAGAACAACTTTCTAACCGCTCCTTATACGGAGGAGGAGGTCAAGAAAGCGGTTTTCCAAATGGAACATAACAAAGCACCAGGGCCTGATGGCTTTCCAGAGGAATTGTACCAAAAATTCTGGGAAGTTATTAAGGAGGATCTAATGCATCTTTTTGAGTTCTTACATGTTGGTCAGTTGGACATTTTTAGTCTTAATTTTGGCAACATAATTTTATTGCCTAAGGTTAACAATGCAGAACGAATACAGCAGTATTGTCCAATCTGTCTTCTTAACGTTAGCTTTAAAATCTTCACAAAAGTTGCTACGATTAGATTAAACTCGACCGCTGATCATGTTGTACGCCCATCTCAAACTGCTTTTACGCAAGGAAGAAACATCCTAGATGGAGTAGTAATCCTGCATGAAACAATTCATGAACTACACTCAAAAAAATTAAATGGTGTATTATTCAAGATTGACTTTGAGAAGGCTTATGACAAGGTTAATTGGTCTTTTCTCCAGCAGACACTCCAAATGAAAGGTTTTTTCGGAGGAGTGGTGTGCTCTCATATAGTCTTTTGTGTCTAGTGGTAGTGTTGCTATTAATGTCAATGACAACACTGGCAAATACTTCCAAACAAAAAAAGGACTAAGGCAAGGGGATCCATTATCGCCCATACTATTTAACATAGTGGCAGATATATTGGCTATCCTAATCGAGAGAACCAAGGATGATGGCCAAGTTGAAGGATTAGTTCCCCATCTTGTTGATGGTGGTCTCTCTATTCTTCAATACACGGATGATACAATCTTATTTATGGAACACGATCTGGAGAAAGCTAGGAATCTGAAGTTAATCCTATCAGTATTTGAGCAACTCTCTGGATTAAAAATTAACTTCCATAAAAGCGATTTGTATTGTTTTGCCGAGGCTATTAACGATGCCCAACTATATGCTGATCTTTTCGGCTGTGGTCTGGGGCAATTTCCTATCAACTATCTGGGAATTCCGATTCATTATCGATGTCTCATAATTGCTGAATGGAAACTCGTTGAGGAAAGATTATAGAAACGTCTTAATAGTTGGAAAGGTAAGTTGTTATCCCTTGGTGGAAGACTTGTTCTCATAAATTCAGTACTCACCAATATGGTACTGTATATGATCTCGTTTTTCCAGTTGCCAAAAGGTGTCTTGAAGAAAGTGGATTATTTCCGTTCAAGATTCTTTTAGCAAGGGGATAGTGAAAAAAAGAAATATCGATTGGCCATATGGAATGTGGTTTGCCGACCAAAAGAGTTTGGTCGACTAGGCATACATGATTTGGAAGTCAAAAACACCACACTTTTGAGTAAATGGTTGTTTAAACTAATTACTGAAGATGGTGTCTAGCAAACCATTCTATGGAGGAAGTATGTTGGCTCCAAAGCTGTGTCTCAACTGGTTTGGAAACTTGGAGATTCACATTTTTGGGCGGGTCTAATGGCATCCAAAAAATATTTCTTCTGTTTTGGTACTTTTAATATTAAGGATGGTTCACAGGTTCGATTCTGGGAAGAAATGGCTTGGACAATCTACTCTTCGGGAACAATATCCAGCTCTATATTCCATTGTTAGACACAAAGGGAATACAATTTCCATAGTATTGGGAACTAATCCACCTAATGTGGCTTTCAGAAGAAGTCTCATAGGTCCTAGACTGGTGTCGTGGAACAACCTTTTATTAAGATTAGCCATGGTACAACTGTCAGAGGGTGTGGACGAGTTCAAATAGAATTTACTAGAGAGTGGTAAATTTTCTGTGGTCTCAAGGTATAGAGCTTTGATCCAACCTAATATTCCAATCGATAATAATAATAAAATTTGGAAGATGAAATTACCCCTGAAAACAAAGATATTTGCATGGTATCTACGTTAAGGAGTAATTCTCACAAAGGACAATCTTGCTAAGAGGAATTGGCATGGAGTACTCAGTGTGTTTTTTATCATCAGAATGAGACAATTCGACACTTATTCTTCCAGTGCAAATTTGCTCGTACTATATGGTCAATCATCCAAATGGACTCGGGTTTATCGCCTCCTCGATCGGTTGCCAATGTTTTTGGTAAATGGTTACATGGGATACAGGATAAATATGGGATTGTGTTAAGGGTGGGAGCGCTTGCCATTATTTGGTCGCTTTGGCTATGTAGAAATGACAAGATTTTTAATAATAATAATGCCGTGTCTTCTTCTTTGCAGGTTATCTATCGAGCTACGACTATTCTCTGACCATGGACTACCCTCTAGCATATGGAGCCCCACAACTTATTTGTGGAGGGATATACGCGATTGGAGGACACGGCGAGGGATATTTTCTTCCGATATGGATGGCAGCGTGATCTCCATATTGATCAACATTAGCTCGAGATGCTTTATTTTTAGAATGTTGTGTAATTTTTCATACTATTGTGTTGGACCTTTGGTGTGTGGTTGATCAGCTGTGTGCATCCTAGTTATGCAGAGGCCGGGTGTAAATATTGATGTTAAGTAATATATGCGCCCATTTTTTAAAAAAAAACTCCTTCCATTCCATTCTATAGTGCCTATAGTTTTTTTTAGAAAAATCCAAAATATAAGATATTGCATTACACAACTCGTGTGGACAACTTTTTTTGGAAGCTAATATAAAGTATATAGCATTTCATGTCTCCCACAAACTCCTCTATTTTATCACATCAATTAGCCACGAGAAATCCCACCCAAAACTATTTTAATTTTCTCTCCACATGTGTTTCTTAATTTCCGTGCCAAAAACTATAGGCACTATAGAATGGAATGGAGGGAGTAATAAAATGATATTTCCTACAAGTTATTCTTTGCATCATCATTATATCATGCTCATGTCACCACCTTGCATTTGAGTATCATATAAAATACCTCTATTTGGTTCTTATCCCATATGCATTTATATCCTTGTTAATTGTATTTGCCTCTTGATATATTATATTTGCTTCTTTATAATTGTTGAATGCCCAAGTTGACTTGGAGGCATATCTTTTCTTTACTCCACCACCTTATCTTTGTCACCACTTATAATTCCACCATCCAAACTATATGTGGGCATTTGCATCTCCTTTGGATCTGCTTCTATACCACATGCCCCATTCATGTCCATTATTGTTTTCACAATGTAAGTAATGTGGGTCTACATGTGGGGATGCTTCCATCTTCATGAGGTTTGTTTAAATGCATGGGCATATTTAAATATAAATGGAACTAAATAAATATTAAGTGGCTTACACACACTAGCAAGTCCATTCTTATTCAAATATGCCTATCTTTGTTGGGCCACGTAGAGATAAACAAAACTTTTCCCCTACGCGGTACTCCCAAGATCTAGCTCAGGTGATAGGCCACGAGATATACCACTAGACGCGCAGGTGCGGATTGTTGATGAAGCGTTTCAGTTGATGTCGTGTCGAACGATCCCCGTACAGCACGTCCAGATCCCCGTATAGCACGTCCAGATCCCCACAGACCTCCTTGTCCCCAGCGTCGCACGTGCAACGCCTCTACCGGTATCCACACGTACAGGAAGGAGCTCCAGGCAAAGGACTGCTAGATCCTGTCTAGCCCAAAATAGGAGTGGAGAAAGTGATGGCTAGGGCAGGGATAATCCCTTGTGACTCCACTTATATACACACCTAGCTAGGCTCAACGCTTTAGGCCCATCTAGGCCGTATCCCAATCTCCACATGGACCGAATCCACATGGGATCCTTTCCTTTAAGTGTATGACCCTGTAGGTTCATGTACACCTGGACACGACACGAGTGACCACTCCGAGTCGATAGCTGGTAGTGGTCTCTAGCAAGACGTGCCAACTCCCAAGCGTCATAAAGTCAGAAGACAAACCTTTCTCAACATGACTTCCGTCCAAGTCCCTTTGCCTCACGATATATCTTGTCAAACTATAGGCGAGTTATTGCCATCCCTTTAATAGCTCGACTCTCTCTTCTCGTTCCGTATATACGATTCACTGGACTAACACTTAGTCCGACTCCTTGGTTAACACTTAACCAAGTCGCGCATGGCCATGCTTCTGAATCATATCACACGAGAAGGCCGAGAGAATATCTCTCCATTACAGAGGGGAAAATCCCATCTTGGTAATCCACGTCACGCAGCTTGCTTCACAACCAACCCGAACCCTACCTTTATAACTACCCATTTACGGAACAACATTTGATAGGACCTAAGTTGGTGATCCACAACTCGGATCATGCGATCACCTCAGGTCGAAGGATTCCATTGCTAGGAGACTAAAAATGACAACATGCTCGTTGCATCTCAACTGTGGGTCAGTCCGATTCGCTAAACTCTTGTCGAATCAGTGTAAGTCTGAATAGCATCACCATGCCCATGACAAGTGGAACCGAGTCATCAGCCGACTTTCACATTAGTCTAAGTTGTGTGTCCAGCACAACCTCAACGACCAAGGACAACTAGTATGAACAACATGAATATATAGTTCCACAATCGAATCATATATTCAATGATACATATCAGTAGTTCATACATGGACAATAACTTCATGAATACATTGGAAATAACATCACACATGATTGCCTCTAGGGCATATTCCCAACAGTCTCCCACTTGCACTAGAGTCAATCATAGCTCTCAGGTGCGCCTCATGCTTTGGCTGTGGAAGTGGCTTTATCAACGGATCCGCAATGTTTGCATCCGTGTGTACCTTGCATAACTTGATATCACCTTGATCCACGAACTGACGAATAAGGTTGTACCGCATGAGTATATGTTTGTTCTTCTGGTGTTGTTTAGGTTCCTTGGCTTGTGCGATAGCACCATTGTTGTCACAATACATGTCTAACAGATTGCACGAGCCCTGAACCACACCAAGATCCATGAGGAAATTCCTCATCCAAATGACTTCCTTTGCCGCCACCGAGGCAACAATATATTTAGCCTCTGTCGTAGACGCAGGCACCGTCTCTTGCTTGGAACTCTTCCAACTCACAGCCCCTCCGTTTATTACAAACACGTATCCGGATTACGAACGAGAATCATCCGAGTTGGTGAGATAACTTGCATCCGTTTAACCCCTTACACTGAGTTCATCCTCACCTCCATAAACCAGGAACATATCCTTAGTCCTTCTCAAGTATTTAAGGATATTTTTAGGTGCTGCCAAGTGGATCTCTCCAGGGTCAGCCTGGTATTTGCTCACAACACTTAGAGCAAAGGAAACATCCGGCCTAGTACAAATCATAGCGTAGATGATGGATCCAACTGCAGAAGCATACAAAACTGCACTCATCCGACTTCGCTCATCAGTTGTCGAAGGACACTGAGTCTTGCTAAGTTTTACGCCATGGGACATCGGTAAGAACCCCTTCTTAGACGATTCCATGTTGAACTTCTTCAACACCTTGTCCAAGTATGTACTCTGACTCAATCCAATGAGCCTCCTTGATCTATCTCTATAGATTCGGATTCCTAGTATGTAAGTCGCCTCACTCAAATCTTTCATCGAAAAACTCTTTTCCAATGATTCCTTGGTTTCTTGCAACATCTGGACATTATTTCCAATCAGTAATATGTCGTCCACATATAAGATCAGAAAGTTTACTTTGCTCCCACTAATTTCTTGTATAAACAAGAACCATGATCACTCTTGATGAAGCCAAACGATTTGACTACCTCATCAAAGCGAATGTTCCAACTCCGAGATGCTTGCTTCAACCCATAAATGGATTTCCAAAGCTTGCACACCTTGTCGGCATTAGCCGGAGCGACAAAACCCTCGGGCTGTATCATATACACATCCTCGGTTAAATTTCCATTAAGGAAAGCCGTCTTAACATCCATCTGCCATATCTCATAGTCGAAATAGGCTGCTATAGCTAACATGATCCGAAATGACTTAAGCATCGCTATAGGTGAGAAAGTCTCATCGTAGTCAACTCCTTGAACCTGTCGGAACCCCTTTGCGACAAGTCGTGCTTTATAGATAGAAATATTTCCATCCATATTAGTTTTCTTCTTAAAGACCCATTTGCAGTCGACGGGTCTTGCACCGTCTGGCAGATCAACCAAGTTCCAAACTTGATTTTCATCCATGGACTTTAACTCGGATCTCATGGCTCCAATCCATGACTCAGAATCAGAACCCACCATCGCTTCCAAATAAGTTACCAGCTCATCATTGTCCAACAGTAATACATCACGAACACTTCGCAATCTGGCCGATCTTCACAGTGTCGGTGCAGCTGCCGGCTCAGGTGCCACAACCGGCTCAACCTCTAAGGCTTTTGCCGACTCGCTACTGGCCGGTCTCTCTCGAATTTCTTCGAGCTGCACCGTGCTCCCACTAACTCCCTGACTGAGAAACTCTTTCTCAAGGAAGACACCATTCCGAGCGACAAACAATTTGCCCTCTTCTCGGTTGTAGAAGTAGTAACCCAAGGTTTCCCTCGGATACCCCACAAAAATACACTTATCCGACTTGGCTGTAAGCTTGTCCGACTGAAGTCGTGATACGTTGCAAACGTATCTATAATTTTTGATGTTCTATGTTTGGTTTTATCTACTTTCTTATGTTTTGTCCACACTTTGGAGTACTTTTCATATGATTTCTTGGACTAACCTATTAACAAGAGCCACAGTGCCAGTTGCCTGTTTTCTGCTGTTTTTGGTTCCAGGAAAGTCAGAAAATCAATATTCTTGGAATTGGACCGGACAAAAGCCAAAGTCGATATTTTACCGGAAGACTCACGGAGCCAGAAGACGAGACGGAGAGGGGCCACAGGGTGGCCACACCATATGGTGGCGCGGGCTAACCCTGGCCACGCCACCAGGTGGTATGGGCGGGCTTGTTTGTCTGCGGTACCAAAGTTCGCAGGCCAGCGCATGGTGGTACCTAAGTTGCATGAAATTACCGCGTTTCGAAAAGTTGGGCCGCCAACTACCGAGAGGGGCCATTTCAATGCAAACTCTTCTCACCCCTACCAAATCCAAACATGCTGTGAAACTGCCCCGTGAAGTAGACGGTCGGGACCCTCATGTCAGTAATATTTCCGTGACGTGAGCGCCAACGCGGCAACCACGTAGGCGAAACGAGATACTAAAGGAGCATGGTGCGTTGACCAAATTCACAAATCCACTCCCTCCCTCCTTTCGCATGAACCCTAGCACCAGCGGCGTCGAAATCCCATCTCCAACCAGAATGATCTCTTCAGGCATTTGACTTTCGGCACCAAGTTTCTGCGCCTACTCGCTACTACCGAGCTCTAATGCCGAATGCCGTGCCAGCCGTCGTGACGATCTAGCCCGCCTCTACCGCTGACAAGCTGAGCAGCGCGAAGGATGGCAGATCCATTTGCCGAGGAAGAAGTACTTCTGGCTAATTTCGGGTGAGATACTCTTCTCTTTGCTATTCGCACTACCTATAACTGCTAGCTGGCTATTGGCATTACATAGATCCATTACTGACGCTGACAAACAATTCTTATCTTTGCTATTCGAAACACTTTTGTTGCTGTGGCTGCTCCTAATCGTCGATGTGGCATGGCAGCAACTGATCCTATTGTGGCTGCCGTTAGAAGGGGCCCTGCCTATCCACCATGTAATGTAGCTCCCGCTGCTAAGGGCCCTCGCCTTGCTCCTGGTCCTGGTACTTCCACAGAGGTTGATCCAGCTAACGATGACGCTGGTGATGGCGGCGGTGGCATTGGGGCTGGGTCTAATGGTGCCGCTCCATCTCTCGAACCTCTCGGAGGTTTCTATCCTGAAGAACCTGATGATGGCAAAGTAATCGTTCATATCGGTGTCGCGGATTATACTACAAAATTAGATGATGGCATAGAAACATTCTATGACGAGTTTGATGTAATCCTTGGCAGATACGACCCTGAAGTGGTAGAGTTATCTGACCTGATGGCATCGTTACATGTGAAGGTGCTGTGGGGGTCATCCCAGGAAGCACGTTTTTATATTATGGTTACAGGAGCAAAAAGGCTATCGAAGTGAAAGATACCAGGGATTTAGTCGTACCGTTTACAAGGAAACATTATAGAGGTGAAGTTTACTTCCACTTGGTAGTGCTCACGGTTGGAGAGGAATTGAACTCTAACATAGAGATGATGGACTTTTAGAAGGCATGCGAGACCTGATCCATGGCATCACTAGGGCTGGTGCGACTGAGGGTAGCTTCGAACAAAGGAGAGTCTTACAGAGGAGCGTCATAAAGAGGAGCAGGAAGAGCATCCACAGAAAGGGCACCCCGAAGAAGAACGTCACCAAGGAGACCATGCTAGAGAATAGGATGCCCAAGAGTCGCACGACGAAAGGCACCATGCCGCAGAGTACACCCCTGAGATCCAGTCAAAATGCCACACGGAGCGGTAATAGCAAAAACGCTAAGAGGGCTAGCATGGTGGTGAACACTCCTAGGAGTGGTAGAAAAGAGGCGAAGATGGCCAGCACGGAGGCTACCACACCCAGTGGGAGGAGAAAAAAATACTAATTTGGAGTGGAACACGCCACTGTCAGGGAATTATGCCAGCACGAAGGAGAACACGCCCAATAGAAGCAGCAAAAGGGCTAATTTGGAGCGGAACATGCCACTGAGGTCAGGCAATAATGCCAGCACGAAGGAGAAGACACCTAATAGTAGCAGCAAAAGGGCTAATTTGGAGCGGAACACACCACTAGGGTCAGGCAATAATGCCAGCACGAAGGAGAAGACACCTAATAGTAGCAGCAAAAGGGCTAATTTGGAGCGGAACACACCACTAGGGTCAGGCAATAATGCCAGCACGAAGGAGAACATGCCCAATAGTAGCAGCAAAATGGCTAATTCGAAGAACAACACGCCGCAGAGGTCAGGCAATAATGCCAGCACCCTGGAGCCAACACCCGTGAGGGGAGGCAGTAAGGAGACCATACCCAAGAGCGGTAGCAAAAAGCCTAGTTCGATGGCGAATGGAACGCGGATGTCAAGTCCTACTGATACCATCAGGAAAGATTACATCAGGAAGGAGGATGTACACAGGAAGAGCATGAGGGTTTTGTACACTCAAGATGAAATTGATTCTGACTGCTGTTTGTCCACTGAAGTACCTGGGATGCGTGCAAACGTAAGACCACCCCATGTGGTTGCAGTAGAACCAACCGAGTGTCTTGGAGAAAATAGAGTTGCCGATGAGGTGGATTGGGGCAATGTTCCTGTCCATCCGGGTGGAGACGATGGTGCAGCCCCACCCATGGGAGTCAATATGATGTGTGCAGTACTAGGCATTAGAGACGATGGTGAAGATTCTGAATCAGATGAAGGAGAAGGCACTGTAGAGGATCAAGAATCTGGTGATGATGAAATAGACGAGGAACTTAACAATGAGGCTGGTATTCTAGTCGATGATTTGGGTGTTGAAGTAGAAGAAATGAAACATGACCACGAGTATCCTATAATTTCGATCGGCACCGAGTTCAGGAGCATGCATGAGTTCAGGATGTCATTCCGGCATTTTTGTATCAAGGGGGAGTTCAACGTTTATCGACTGAAGAACTCTTCCGAGAGGTATGAGGCCGTTTGCAAGTTAACATGGATGAATGGACGGGCCGAGGTACATTGTTCATGGAGGATCACAGCAAGAGCCTTACCTGCGTCGACTGCAATTAGGGTATTGGGGCAATGAATGCAGCAAACCATTAGAACTCTCTCTCTCTTTTCACTCTATAACTACAATTGATGTGCGATATCTTTCTGGCAACTAGTTGACTCCGCTTATCTTTTAAATGAATCTGTGTTGCAGGTGAACAAAATGGGCCCTCCACACATGTGTCTGATAGGCAGCAAACTGAAATCCTCAATGGCTGATACGGAGTGGGTGGCTATGCAATCTATGTCCATACTAAAGGATAACCCTAAGGAGACCGCAAAGAATATTCAGACTAGCCTCGGTTCTAAATACAACATTGTCCTTCCGTATTACGCGGTTTGGAAAGGTAAAGATAAAGCTCTAGGGGTCTTGCACGGGGATTGGACCAATAGCTTCAGGATGCTGTACAACTTCAAGGCGGAGGTACAAGCTAGGTGTCCGGGGAGTGTTGTGGAGATTGACACCAAATCAGAAGGTGGTAAAATATATTTCAAAAGATTTTTCATGGCGCTTAGACCTTGCATCCAGGGATTCAAGGACGGCTATAGGCCGTATCTAAGTGTAGACAACACTGTCCTAACTGGCAAATGGAAAGGCTGCCATCTCGCCACAAAGACTTGATGGTCACACTGGATGTTCCCGTGGCATTCGGGCTGTTTGAAATGTAAACGAGGAAAACTGGTCAGTTTATGAGGCAGCTCAGGAGATCAATAGGCCACATGGATCCATTGGCTATATCCACGGATGCATGCAAAGGACTGACGAATGCAGTGAAGGAGGTGTTCCCGCAAGCTAAAGGTAGAGAGTGCCATGCCCATATGATGCTCAACTTGTACTCACACTATGCATGCAGCGTATTTCGTTACATGTTTCCTGCTGCTAGAGTTTACAAACCTAGTAGTAGCGATTATTTCATGAGCAAGATTTTTGCCGAAGCCCCTGAACTTCCAGAGTACTTAGCCATCCATCATTCGCAGCTATGGAAGAGGAGTCAATTCAACCCTGACATCAAAGTTGATTACATAAACAACAACCTTGCAGAATGCCTGAATAACTGGGTGAAGGACATAAAAGTGCATCCTGTTCATATCTTGATGGACAGCATACGTGGTATGATCATGAAGCTGTTAAATATAAGGAGAGAGATCGGTAGGAGACTTAGAGGACATGTGCTACCGCCAGTTGTACAACAACTGCACAAGAGAAGCCAAGGACTTGCTCATCTTAAGGTTCTCCCATCAACCAGCAGAAGCTATGAGGTGGTCGATATGTCCAAGACTGGCAAAAGGGATGTTGTGAACATCTAGCTGCGAGAATGCACCTGCTTAGAGTGGCAGCATACCGGGAAACCTTGCGACCACGCCTTGGCCTTCTTGGTGAAGAAAAGAACTCTACCACATTTGGATAAGTATTTGTCAGACTACTACTCTATGGAAAAGTTCAGAGTTGCGTACGCTGGATCCGTTGAGCCATGTATAGACCCATCTCAGTGGCCTCAAGTCCAACTGTCTTTCGAGATTTGCTAGCCAGTTACAAAAAGGGTCAGAGGAAGACCCTAGGTGAATAGGTTTAAGAAGTTTCTCGAGAAGAAGGGTTTGTCTTTCTGTGCTACAAAGAAGGGAAAAAAAGAGGCAAGACCTTCCATCTTATAGGCCATAGAGCAGCTGGATGTCCCCTTAATGCTCCCAAACATAGGTATGAGATGGTACATTTACACAATTTTTTTTATAGTCTGTAGATATAAGGTAGTAATCCATGTACTGTTTTTTTTACAGGAAGCGCAAGGTAAGAAACAAGACAACCGACTCAGTGATTTTGCTACGGGAAGAAAACCAAAACGAGTGGAGTGATGATGCCGGACAAGATTTTGGTGCTGATTGGCCTGACTTCCCTCGGCCCGGAGATGCAGGGTACGCGAAGGTAAGAAAATTGGCACCCAGGAAGAGGAAGAAGGCAGGAGATGAAGAAGCCAATGGACATGAAGGAAACAGGAAGAAAGTTGGCACCCAAGCAGAGAAAGAGGGCTAGCAATGTAGCAGCCTAATGATGTCTTGAACTTGAACCTATATATGTAGTTCGGTTAAACTCTGGAGCTGTGTGCGTGGAACTTGTCGGGCGAAACAATCTGCCTCCCGTACTCAGAGTAAAATGTATCACAACTTTAGGATTTGACACGGCCGAGGCCACTAGTTGAATCCAAAACTGTGACTGTGCCACTACTATCTGAACAATCGCGATAGCTGAGCGGTTAAATCCCCTCCAAAATCGATCGGTGTTAGTGGCACATACGTGATTTTTTATAGGCGCTTAATAAATCCCTGCTGTTGGCATTACACTTATGATAAGTTTCTGGGCTGGAAAACAATTTCGTAAGCTGGCTGCTACACTCCATGAAGCAGCAACTTATTTCAGCTGCTGGACAACGACATGGCAACATAAACTACAAATGCAACAGATAATGCCCAGATAATGAGGAAATTGTGTCCACTATCTGGCCTAATCTTGAGCCCGTCTATCTCACCACCTCCCCGCCCCTGCCTCCCCTGCACCTAGCGAAGTTCCCGGATCTCTCGCTCCATCGCACGAATCTCCTCTTTCTTGTCCCACACAGCATCAGGCAGATCCTGAACAAGCTCTCTGTGAAAACCTGTCAGTGGCTTTTCGATCCACACAATCTTGTTACAGACAGTCCCCCTCCCTTCCTACGTAGTACATCGAAGGAAACAAAAAAAAGAATTACATTACGCTTCCTGGATCCGGGTTACCATTGCACCTACAGTAGGAACTTACCGCTCTGATGCTGCAGTTGCTGAATTTTCCTACAGTATTTTCATCGGTCCATGAAATCCATCTCGGCATCTTCTCACTGCACAAACACAACATATCGGGGTAGTAATCGTAGGGCGCCCTCCGGTACCTGATGGGGGCACCCGCCTGACGGCGTTGAGCCAACCCTGATTCCGCTCGAGACGAACTGCACGAGCTGCAAGCCATGAGCGAGGGGAGCGAGGGCAGAGGAAAGAGGAGCCTTTGGATGTCAAGGTAGTGGTGAAGCGTGATTTATCCCTACTTAATAACTGGGGCAGAATCCTACCGTCCACATTTGGCTGACAGGTGGGGGACCTAGCGTGTGGACTTGTCAAAAAAAACCTCGTGCCTTCGTGGTTCAAAAGCCCTCTCGCGCGCATTGGACGAATTTTTTTGGCACCTTCCCGCGTACATATCACTGGGAGGCCTTGCTCAGGAACCAGACACGCCTGGCCCACAATCATACTCCCTCCTAGGAACTTGTCATGGCTCGCGCCGGCAGATCCATCCGCTCCACCGCTTCCGGTAGGGCTCGCCGTGGTGGATCCACCCCAAGATTCGACTGTCGTAGTATCAAATGACCATGGTTTCTTGAGAGGAGCAACGATGCTACATATGCAAGCTCAGCCCCTCCTACCTGTAGAAGGACTGATGCGGCGTCGAGCTCGAGCAGGAGCCGCCAGGCGCGACGGTGCTCGGTTCACGCCAACCCCGTCACCTTCGTCATTGTCGATTCCGATGTGGAGGACAATGGGGACGAAGATGTGCAGAACTCCATTGTTACCTCCTTGGCAAAGGGCAAGCCACGGGAGGGAGTGGATGTCGCTGGGAAGGGCACGGCGGTGTCACCAATCGAGGTGGACTCCGACGACAGCGGTGTGATGTGGGTTTAGATGTTGTTTAGGATGGTTGCAATTTCGGTTGTGTTTAATGCGAGTACAATTATTGTAATGGGTTTGTCGAGCTATATTGAGAAATATGTGCAATAGCAGCGTGTGAGTGCTTCCACTTTATAAATTGTGTATGTGCCATTTGCATGTTGCATTATCAACATAGATTACTTGTAAACAATCCAACGAAAATCATCAGATTACAACCATCGGACGAGAGTGGCAGGATGGAAGAGAAGTTGGGATAGTGGCTTCGAGGGGAAGGAAGAGGAGGGGGACGTGACACTGACAGGTGGGACCTCGGAACACGTGACACTGACATGCGAGAGCGGGAGCACACGGTATTGCCGGTCTGTCCAGAGCAAGCGCACTTTGCAACGTGGCAACAGCAAGCTGATTGGACCAATATAATAACTCGTCGAATTATTAAGGAGTACTGAAAACTACAACTGGGGTACATTCGCACAACACGTATGCGCTAAGCACCTGAGAAGCATCGCTTAAGTCTAACAGTAACGACATCACAAGTACTACATTTCCCTGTCGGTCTTCTCGATACAAATGTAGAAATGCATCTGCCTGTTCGGTCTAGCACCGACAAGGTACTGAGATGGCACGCATAGGATCGACCTTAAGTCCACATCGCACCTGCCTCCCGCGGCGGGGCCGGGCTCGCGCTTAGCACAAGAATGCTATCCGATGACGGCGGCTAGGCGTTCGCCCACATGCGCACCGTGTATACGGGTCAGGTGCACGAGACCGACCTGACGCATACGACACACACGACGGTGGGCCCGGCTCAGGTTCCCGGAACACTGGTGGTGATGGTCAAGACGAAAACAGAGCTGTCCCCTTGGAAAATTAGCCGGCGGCGTGCCCAGGCAGTGAACGGCACCTTCTCTTGGAGAAGTTGGGCTTGCCCGTACGATATCCTAATCACTTCGATCAAGTGCCCCTCTGCAAGGTGGACGACAGGCAGCTCACGGTTGCAACCGGCTCCGTGCGGCAGAGCACGCGCCGTGCGGGCACGCGAGCTCGTGGAGCGGGAGCTCGTGTTAGGAGTAACGACGAAAGCATCCTGGGTGGGAGCACACGAGCGGGAACACCGCTGTGAAGTTGTGCACGAGGATCTCCTGATTCTTGGGCTGTAGCATCTGCCACATCTGAAGTTCGTCGAGAAATCGGAAAAAAGATCAGCAGTTAGATTGGTGAATAGTAGGAATATGTAGGATAAGTTCAAAAGCTTGTAAAATGATTTCTTAGCATGAAGGTAGCGACCCGAGAATTCGAGGATGTCGTCGGCTTGCGGCTACGGCAGGATGGAAGTGAAGTGGGGAAAGTGGCTTCGAGGGGAAGAAAGAGAAGTACGGGGAGGAAGAGAAGTAACGGGGACGTGACACTGGGATATGGCCCACTGAACTCATGAGTCGTGACACTCGCAACATGCCAGTTTGTCCAAAGCAAGCGTGGCCAATCGTCCAAGCGCCCCCATCGAACGGTATGTAACAATCGTCAAGCAGAACAACTGTGTTATGGCATGCCTTCTAGAAGACTCGGTCTAACGGTGGATCCATTGGGGGGTAATGCTAGTTTTAGTATAAGAACAAACATGCAATGACTCTAATGGATCCATGTGTGGTTTGTGGAAAGAACACATATGCAATGACACTGCTTGATCCATGTGTGGTTTGTGGAAAGAACACACATGCAATGACTCTAGTGCTAGTTTTAGTATAAGAACACACATGCAATGACTCTAATGGACCCATATGTGGTTTGTGGAAAAGAAACACACATGCAATGACCACTGGTTGATCCATGTGTGGTTTGTGGAAAAGAACACACATGCAATGACCACCTGTTGATCCATATGTGGTTTGTGGAAACGAACACACATGCAATGACCACTGGTTGATCCAAAAGTGGTTTGTGGAAAGAACACACATGCAATGACCACTGGTTGATCCATAAGTGGTTTGTGGAAAAGAACACACATGCAATGACCACTGTTTGATCAATAAGTGGTTTGTGGAAAAGAACACACATGCAATGACTCTGGTTGGTCCATATGTGGTTTGTGGAAAGAACACACATGTAGTGACCACTGGTTGATCCATGTGTGGTTTGTGAAAAGAACGCACATGTAGTGACACCGGTTGATCCATGTGTGGTTTGTGTAAAAGAACACACATGCAATGAACACTGGTAGATCCATAAGTGGTTTGTGGAAAGAACACACATGCAATGACCACTGGTTGATCCGTAAGTGGTTTGTGGAAAAGAACACACATGCAATGACCACTGGTTGATCCATAAGTGGTTTGTGGAAAGAACACACATGCAATGAACATTAGTGGATCCATGTGTGGTTTATGAAAAGAAGACACATGCAATGACTCTAGTGCTAGTTTTAGTATATGAACACACATGCAATGACTCTAGTGGGTCCACATGTAGTTTGTGAAAAGAACACACATGCAATGCCACTGGTTGATCCATAAGTGGTTTGTGGAAAGAACACACATGCAATGACCACTAGTTGATCCATAAGTGGTTTGTGGAAAAGAACACACATGCAATGACTCTGGTTGGTCCATATGTGGTTTATGGAAAGAACACACATGCAGTGACCACTGGTTGATCCATAAGTGGTTTGTGGAACGAACACACATGCAATGCTACTGGTTGATCCATGTGTGGTTAGTGGAAAGAACACACATGCAATTACTCTAGTGCTAGTTTTATTATAAGAACACACATGCAATGACTCTAATGGATCCATATGTGGTTTGCCAAAAGAACACACATACAACGACCACTTGTTGATCCATGTGTGGTTTGTGGAAAGAACACACATGCAATGACAGTGGTGGATCCATGTGTGGTTTGTGAAAAGAACACACATGCAATGACTCTAGTGCTGGTTTTAGTATAAGAACACACATGCAATGACTCTAGTGGGTCCACATGTGGTTTGTGAAAAGAACACACATGCAATTACACTGGTGGATCCATATGTGGTTTGTGGAAAAGAACACGCATACAATGACCACTGGTTGATCCAAAAGTGGTTTGTGGAAAGAACACGCATGCAATGAACACTGGTGGATCCATAAGTGGTTTGTGGAAAGAACACACATGCAATGACAACTGGTTGATCCATATGTTGTTTGTGGAAAGAACACACATGCAGTGACCACTGGTGGATCCATATGTTGTTTGTGAAACGAACACACATGCAATGAACACTGATGTATCCATAAGTGGTTTGTGGAAAGAACACACATGCAATGACTCTAGTGCTAGTTTTAGTATAAGAACACACATGCAATGACTCTAATGGATCCATATGTGGTTTGTGAAAAGAACACACATGCAATGAACACTGGTTGATCCATGTGTGGTTTGTGGAAAGAACACACATGCAATGACAGTGGTGGGTCCATGTGTGGTTTGTGAAAAGAACACACATGCAATGAGTCTAGTGCTGGTTTTAGTATAAGAACACACATGCAATGACCACTGGTTGATCCATGTGTGGTTTGTGAAAAGAACACACATGCAATGACACCGGTTGATCCATGTGTGGTTTGTGGAAAAGAACACACATCCAATGAACACTGGTGGATCCATAAGTGGTTTGCGGAAAGAACACACATGCAATGACCACTGGTTGATCCATAAGTGGTTTGTGGAAAAGAACACACATGCAATGAGTACTGGTTGATCCATAAGTGGTTTGTGGAAAGAACACACATGCAATGAACACTGGTGGATCCATGTGTGGTTTGTGAAAAGAACACACATGCAATGACTCTAGTGCTAGTTTTACTCTAAGAACACACATGCAATGACTCTAGTGGGTCCACAGGTAGTTTGTGAAAAGAAGACACATGCAATGCCACTGGTTGATCCATAAGTGGTTTGTGGAAAGAACACACATGCAATGACCACTAGTTGATCCATAAGTGGTTTGTGGAAAAGAACACACATGCAATATCTCTGGTTGGTCCATATGTGGTTTATGAAAACAACACACATGCAGTGACCACTGGTTTATCCATAAGTGGTTTGTGGAAAGAACACACATGCAATGCCACTATTTGATCCATGTGTGGTTTGTGGAAAGAACACACATGCAATGACTCTAGTGCTAGTTTTAGTATAAGAACACACATGCAATGACTCTAATGGATCCATATGTGGTTTGTGAAAAGAACACACATACAATGACCACTTGTTGATCCTTGTGTAGTTTTTGGAAAGAACACACATGCAATGCCATTGGTGCATCCATGTGCGGTTTGTGAAAAGAACACACATGCAATTTGTCCAGTGCTAGTTTTAGTATAAGAACACACATGCAATGACCACTGGTTGATCCATGTGTGGTTTGTGAAAAGAACACACATGCAATGACACCAGTTGATCCATGTGTGGTTTGTGGAAAAGAACACACATGCAATGAACACTGGTGAATCCATAAGTGGTTTGTGGAAAGAACACACATGCAATGACCACTGGTTGATCCATAAGTGGTTTGTTGAAAAGAACACACATGCAATGACCACTGGTTGATCCATAAGTGGTTTGTGGAAAGAACACGCATGTAATGAACACTGGTGCATCCATGTGTGGTTTGTGAAAAGAACACACATGCAATGACTCTAGTGCTAGTTTTAGTATAAGAACACACATGCAATGACTCTAGTGTGTCCACATGTAGTTTGTGAAAAGAACACACATGCAATGCCACTGGTTGATTCATAAGTGGTTTGTGGAAAGAACACACATGAAATGACCACTAGTTGATCCATAAGTGGTTTGTGGAAAAGAACACACATGCAATATCTCTGCTTGGTCCATATGTGGTTTATGGAAAGAACACACTTGCAGTGACCACTGGTTGATCCATAAGTGGTTTGTGGAAATAACAGACATGCAATGCCACTATTTGATCCATGTGTGGTTTGTGGAAAGAACACACATGCAATGACTCTAGTGCTAGTTTTAGTATAAGAACACACATGCAATGACTCTAATGGATCCATATGTGGTTTGTGAAAAGAACACACATACAATGACCACTTGTTGATCCATGTGTGGTTTGTGGAAAGAACACACATGCAATGACAGTGGTGGATCCATGTGTGGTTTGTGAAAAGAACACACACGCAATGACTCTAGTGCTGGTTTTAGTATAAGAACACACATGCAATGACTCTAGTGGGTCCACATGTGATTTGTGAAAAGAACACACATGCAATGACACCGGTGGATCCATATGTGGTTTGTAGAAAAGAACACACATGCAATGACCACTGGTTGATCCATAAGTGGTTTGTGGAAATAACACACATGCAATGAACACTGGTGGATCTAGAAGTGGTTTGTGGAAAGAACACACATGCAATGACCACTGGTTGATCCATATGTGGTTTGTGAAAAGAACACACATGTAGTGACCACTGGTGGATCCATATGTTGTTTGTGAAAAGAATACACATGCAATGAACACTGGTGGATCCATAAGTGTTTTGTGGAAAGAACACACATGCAATGACTCTAGTGCTAGTTTTAGTATAAGAACTCACATGCAATGAATCTAATGGATCCATATGTGGTTTGTGAAAAGAACACACATGCAATGGCCACTGGTTGATCCATGTTTTTTTTGGAAAGAACACACATGCAATGACAGTGGTGGATCCATGTGTGGTTTGTGAAAAGAACACACGTGCAATGAGTCTAGTGCTGGTTTTAGTATAAGAACACACATGCAATGACTCTAGTGGGTCCACATGTGGTTTGTGAAAAGAACACACATGCAATGACCACTGGTTGATCCATATGTGGTTTGTGGAAAAGAACACACATGCAATGACCACTGGTTGATCCATAAGTGGTTTGTGGAAAGAACACTCATGCAATGAACACTGGTGGATCCAGAAGTGGTTTGTGGCAAGAACACACATGCAATGACCACTGGTTGATCCATAAGTGGTTTATGGAAAGAACACTCATGCAATGAACACTGGTGGATCCAGAAGTGGTTTGTGGAAAGAACACTCATGCAATGAACACTGGTGGATCCATAAGTGGTTTGTGGAAAGAACACACATGCAACAAGCGGCGTAATCGACAGGCGAAGGGATCAACTACATACACAAATGAGTATGTATGCAAGCCACATACAACAGTCCTCAGAGCCATTCCATCTAAAAGAAATAGAAATATTGCAACGCCATATGGCAAGATCCAAATATCCTAGATAGATATAAATAGTTTAGGATATCTCCTCATACATCAAACATCAGAGTATCAGGCGGAAGCGGAAAACAAGATCCGAGTACGGATAAGAAGCAAATCGGCATAAGATGCCCCATAAATAAACACATCCCGCCCACAGATCTCACGGATCCCCGTTCTCGGAATCTCTACACCGAGTGATCGTTGCCAACATCGTCCGTCTCCTCCACCCAGTATCCGTCTTGCGAGCATACCTGTTCATCTGAATCAAACAATTTATCGTGTGAGACCCTAGGGGTACTCAGCAAGTCTTTATGCCTCTAAAGGGGACACAACCTGGGGTGACGCAATTGCAGCAAAAGATAATACCTAACAAGTCTACAGATACTCGCTAACCATCCGCCTAACCAAAGATAGACGGATGTCCGTGAAATAATAACAACAGTTATGACAGTAATATTAACAGATCCATCCTCCTCCTAGCTTACCAACGAGGAAGCGGACGAACAACCCCCCCATCCTTTGGTAGTTTTATTAACCATTCCATGAGTGTTGCACTATTTACTAGTCAGGTACTTAGTCAAATTAAAAGCGGTACTTTAGTTATACTTGTCTATGATCGAGAAACTGTGCTCCAAGTCGTCCATAACCGCGGACATGGCTTTCAGAAAGTTTTACCCTGCAGGGGTGCACAAATAGCAACACACACTCGATCAACCTCGGAAAAAACCAACTCAAAACCCAACGAGGCATTCACAACAAAGCGATCACAGGATTCAGAAATATTTTAGGGGGCCACCCCACTAAGCTACCCACAACGAAGTTGGCCGGCTCCGGAACGGACCCAGGATTTGCGACGTCGGCTATAAATGACTGGGAACCCGAAAGTGTGACTGGGCTTGTCGATACAGCGAAAACGTGGCGCGATCCAAAACAGTACAGGTGCTCCTCGCACAATCTTAAATAAAGCAGTAAAGCATGGCATAAGTACAGGATAGTAATAAAGCCCCAAACTACTTGTGGCCCCAAGAAATAAGAATGAATCAAGCTCGCCTGGGGGTCCATAAGGCCTCCCGGATGTGGATAGTGCGAATAGTCAAGGAACAGGAATCAAGTACTCGGGGTCCTACGGGACACAAGTGAGCATGAAGAACCAAATAGCAGATATTGCTCACCGGTGCCACTTTCATTAGTTATCCCATTACTACTCAGATTAAGTTGTTTAGGTACCTTATTATCCATCAGACTCTCACATACCCTACACATGCTGTTCTACGACCCGCATGGCTCAAACAACTCCTGTAGTAATGGCTCATGGGATGGAGGAACAAGCTTCGGTGGGGTTCAAAAGTAAAGGCTATGCAGTGCTTGGGATTCCATTTAATGCAATCGCGACTCAATGATGCAATAATAAGATAGAGGCAATAGGTACTATATGTATGCAAGCATGTGGTAGTGCTTGCCTGGCAGCTCAGTTGAAGCGAGGGACGGATCTAGGTAGTGCTCCTGGGATTCCTGATATATCCCCTGCTCAGCGTCTATTCGAAGAAGAACCAAACAAACAAGGCCAACATAAATAGAGTGCACAAGCATATGAATTAAAATGTGACAAGCAATCAGTCATGCCATGATGAATGATGCACAATTTGCATGGCAATAATGTAGCATGGCATGGGTGAGGTGTGGGGTACAAGATTAAAACATTTTTATTAAGGTTTTAGCCCGGTTTGGTCTCATAACACTTGCTGTATTCAGAACATGGAATGTATAGATAGAACGGGCTCGTCGCGCTGATCGATTTAGACATATTATTTGTCAAAATTGGAGTTATAGAATTAAAGTTATTAATTAATTAAGGAAAAGGTCATTTTATTTGTAATTTTAATCAACTCGAAATTTTAAAGTGCTCAAATAATATTTTGAATGGCATATTTGAAATCCTCCCATTTTTCTGATTCCAAAACATATATTACTTGTATTATTTGGATTTGTATTTTAAAAGTTATTTAAAATCTAATTTGAATTTGAATTTAAACATTTACTGAAAAAGTTTATTTAAAAACAGAAAAACAGAAAACATTTTACACCCAGACAAACCTAGCCACAGACTTGTGGTGGGCCAATGGCCGATCGAGCCACAACGCTAGATGACTTTTTCCACCGCGGCGCTACCCAGCCACTAAGGGTGACAGGTGGGTCCGGTGGCTTCGGCCCACGTGATAGCGAACGAATACGCAGAGACTGCCAGGTGGGTCCGTTCTGGAGCGCGGGTTGGGCGAGAATTAACAGAGGGGGCTATCTGCAAAAAGGGGCCAGATCTTTCTTCTTTCTCCTCGGACGCTGATAGAAAATCAATGGCCTGGACGGTGATTCGAACCGGGGATCTAGCGTGCGCGCTTAGGACGGAACCCGTGCGGCTGGGCTAGGGGAGTTGACAGGAGGGTGGACGGGGGCTAGGTAAGGTTCTGCGCGGCGCGGGGGGCATGCAGACAATAGTGACCGACGGCGCGCTGAGGGCGTTCGGTGAAACGTCCGGCGAGACAGAGGGGCTACAATGAGGCGGAGGATGTCTAGGCGGTAGAGGGGCTTACCGCGGGGTGTCTGACGGTGGCGGATCGGGACGAGGCGTAGCAGGGCATTGATGGAGCTAGCGAACCGGGGAACTAGGGTTTGCGTCGGGCGGCGCCGGTACTGGTGATCCTGGGGCTCCTCCTCCGCGTCGGCGTGTGCAGGGCGGTGTAGAGGAACGTCCTCGATCTCCTTGACCACCTCCACGTCACGCACGCCGGCAGGAACAAGAGGTAGACGACGGTGCTGGCGGTTCTGGCGAGAAGGAGGCGTCGTCGTTGGAGAGGAAGGAGAGGAGAGGCAGGGCTCTGGGCGGATCTGGGCGATGCCAGGAGGCATGGGGCGGAGGTTAAAGCGAGGGGAGGGAGGAGGTGCTGTATGGGAGCGTCCAGGGATAAAGTGGCTTCGGCCACTTTCCTCCTTCTCCTCAATCACGTGCTCGGGCTGGGGCAGGTAGGCAAGGCGGGGTAGGGTGGTGGAGGCTGCCAGGTAGGTCAGGGAGAGAGGAGGGAAGGTGGGGCCTTGTGGCAGCGAGAGAAGAGAGAGAGAGGCCGAGAGAGAGAGAGAGAGGACTCGGGTTAGCTAGGTGGTCTCGGGTTAGGGTTTGGTTAGGGTTCGAGAGAGAGGGGTAGGGGTTAGCTGAGGTGTGGGACCAGGGAGAGAGGGTGGCCAGGTGGGGCCATCATGGTAGAGAGAGAGGTGAGGTTAGGGTTTAGTGTAGAATTAGGTTTAGAAAGAAAAGAGAGGAAACTAGGGTTAGGGCTTAGATTAGGTGTTTAGGTTTTAAACATGTTTATAAGAACAATCTAGAAGAAAGGAGAAGCTTTGGTTTAGCATAAGGTGAGGTGAAGGTGAACCTAAGAAAAAGAGAGAGAAAAGGGGTTTGGGCGTAAAGCCTCATATGATCATGCATGAAGGAAAAGAATGATGTTGAGGAGGACATGGGGATGGTGGAGAGAGGATGTAGATGATCCACAAAGAAAAGAACCAATAAAACCAAGAGGAATCAAATGGCTAAAGGTGGTGGTTCTCTTGCATGGCCCATGCATAATAATAAATGCCATGTTTTATTTTGTGAAAACAATAATAATAATATAGCATTATTCTTATGCATTCCCAAGAAGTGGAATAAAAGCCAAGGAAAAGAATTTATAGAATTAGATCCACCCCACCCACATGAGCTAGAGTAAAAATCAAAAGAAAAAGAAATACAAGATCATGGGTTATTGGAATGGTGGAATCATAAGGTGGTGACAAAGAAAGGTGATGGAGTTGAATAAAAGATATGCCCCCAACTCAACTTGAAAAGAACACACATGCAATGACACCGGTGGATCCATATGTGGTTTGTGGAAAAGAACACGCATGCAATGACCACTGGTTGATCCATAGGTGGTTTGTGGAAAGAACACTCATGCAAAGAACACTGGTGGATCCATACGTGGTTTGTGGAAAGAACACACATGCAATGACCACTGGTTGATCCATATGTGGTTTGTGGAAAGAACACACATGCAGTGACCACTGGTGGATCCATATGTTGTTTGTGAAAAGAACACACATGCAATGAACACTGGTGGATCCACAAGTGGTTTGTGGAAAGAACACACATGCAATGACCACTGCTTGATCCATAAGTGGTTTGTGGAAAAGAACACACATGCAACGACTCTGGTTTGTCCATATGTGGTTTGTGGAAAGAACACACATGTAGTGACCACTGGTTGATCCATAAGTGGTTTGTGGAAAGAACACACATGCAATGCCACTGGTTGATCCATGTGTAGTTTGTGGAAAGAACACACATGCAATGACTCTAGTGCTAGTTTTAGTATAAGAACACACATGCAATGACTCTAATGGATGCATATGTGGTTTGTGAAAAGAACACACATACAATGACCACTTGTTGATCCATGTGTGGTTTGTGGAAAGAACACAGATGCAATGACCACTGGTTGATCCATGTGTGCTTTGTGAAAATAACACACATGCAATGACTCTAGTGCTAGTTTTAGTATAAGAACACATATGCAATGACTCTAGTGGGTCTACATGTGGTTTGTGAAAAGAACACACATGCAATGACACCGGTGGATCCATATGTGGTTTGTGGAAAAGAACACACATGCAATGACCACTGGTTGATCCATAAGTGGTTTGTGGAAAGAACACTCATGCAATGAACACTGGTGGATCCAGAAGTGGTTTGTGGAAAGAACACACATGCAATGACCACTGGTTGATCCATATGTGGTTTGTGGAAAGAACACACATACAGTGACCACTGGTGGATCCATATGTTGTTTGTGAAAAGAACACACATGCAATGAACACTGGTGGATCCATAAGTGGTTTGTGGAAAGAACACACATGCAATGACCACTGGTTGATCCATAAGTGGTTTGTGGAAAAGAACACACATGCAATGACTCTGGTTTGTCCATATGTGGTTTGTGGAAAGAACACACATGCAGTGACCACTGGTTGATCCATAAGTGGTTTGTGGAAAGAACACACATGCAATGCCACTGGTTGATCCATGTGTAGTTTGTGGAAAGAACACACATGCAATGACTCTAGTGCCAGTTTTAGTATAAGAACACACATGCAATGACTCTAATGGATGCATATGTGGTTTGTGAAAAGAACACACATACAATGACCACTTGTTGATCCATGTGTGGTTTGTGGAAAGAACACACATGCAATGACAATGGTGGATCCATGTGTCCTTGTTGAAAAGAACACACATGCAATGACTCTAGTGGGTCCACATGTGGTTTGTGAAAAGAACACACATGCATTGACACCGGTGGATCCATATGTAGTTTGTGGAAAAGAACACACATGCAATGACCACTGGTGGATCCATAAGTGGTTTGTGGAAAGAACACACATGAAATGAACACTGGTGGATCCATAAGTGGTTTGTGGAAAAGAACACACATGCAATGACTACTGGTTGATCCATATGTGGTTTGTGGAAAGAACACACATGAAGTGACCACTGGTGGATCCATATGTTGTTTGTGAAAAGAACACACATGCAATGAACACTGGTGGATCTATAAGTGGTTTGTGGACAGAACACACATGCAATGACTCTAGTGCTAGTTTTAGTATTAGAACACACAGGCAATGAACACTGGTGGATCCATAAGTGGTTTGTGGAAAGAACACACGTGCAATGACAACTGGTTGATCCATAAGTGGTTTGTGGAAAAGAACACACATGCAATGAACACTGGTGGATCCATGTGTGGTTTGTGGAAAAGAACACACATGCAATGAGTCTAGTGCTGGTTTTAGTATAAGAACACACAGGCAATGACTCTAGTGGGTCCACATGTGGTTTGTGAAAAGAACACACATGCAATGACACCGGTTGATCCATATGTGGTTTGTGGAAGAGAACACACATGCAATGAATACTGGTGGATCCACAAGTGGTTTGTGGAAAGAACACACATGCAATGACCACTGGTTGATCCATAAGTGGTTTGTGGAAAAGAACACACATGCAATGACCACTGGTTGATCCATAAGTGGTTTGTGGAAAAGATGACACATGCAATGACTCTGGTTTGTCCATATGTGGTTTGTGGAAAGAACACACATGGAGTGACCACTGGTTGATCCATAAGTGGTTTGTGGAAAGAACACACATGCAATGACTCTAGTGCTAGTTTTAGTATAAGAACACACATGCAATGACTCTAATGGATCCATATGTGGTTTGTGAAAAGAACACACATACAATGACCACTTGTTGATCCATGTGTGGTTTGTGGAAAGAACACACATGCAATGACAGTGGTGGATCCATGTGTGGTTTGTGAAAAGAACACACATGCAATGACTCTAGTGCTGGTTTTAGTATAAGAACACACATGCAATGACTCTAGTGGGTCCACATGTGGTTTGTGAAAAGAACACACATGCAATGACACTGGTTGATCCATATGTGGTTTGTGGAAAAGAACACACATGCAATGAATACTGGTGGATCCATAAGTGGTTTGTGGAAAGAACACACATGCAATGACCACTGGTTGATCCATAAGTGGTTTGTGGAAAAGAACACACATGCAATGACCACTGGTTGATCCATAAGTGGTTTGTGGAAAAGATGACACATGCAATGACTCTGGTTTATCCATATGTGGTTTGTGGAAAGAACACACATGCAGAGACCACTGGTTGATCCATAAGTGGTTTTTGGAAAGAACACACATGCAATGACTCTAGTGCTAGTTTTAGTATAAGAACACACATGCAATGAATCTAATGGATCCATTTGTGGTTTGTGGAAAGAACACACATGCAATTACTCTAGTGCTGGTTTTAGTATAAGAACATACATGCAATGACTCTAGTGGGTCCACATGTGGTTTGTGAAAAGAACACACATGCAATGACACCGGTGGATCCATATGTGGTTTGTGGAAAAGAACACACATGCAATGACCACTGGTTGATCCATAAGTGGTTTGTGGAAAGAACACACATGCAATGAACACTGGTGGATCCATAAGTGGTTTGTGGAAAGAACACACTTGCAATGACCACTAGTTGATCCATATGTGGTTTGTGGAAAGAACACACATGTAGTTACCACTGGTGGATCCATATGTTGTTTGTGAAAAGAACACACATGCAATGAACACTGGTGGATCCATAATTGGTTTGTGGAAAGAACACAGATGCAATGACCAGTAGTTGATCCATAGGTGGTTTGTGGAAAAGAACACACATGCAATGAGTCTGGTTGGTCCATATGTGGTTTGTGGAAAGAACACACATGTAGTGACCACTGGTTGATCCATAAGTGGTTTGTGGAAAGAACACACATGCAATGCCACTAGTTGATCCATGTGTGGTTTGTGGAAAGAACACACATGCAATGACTCTAGTGCTAGTTTTAGTATAAGAACACACATGCAATGACTCTAATGGATGCATATGTGGTTTGTGAAAAGAACACACATACAATGACCACTTGTTGATCCATGCGTGGTTTGTGGAAAGAACACACATGCAATGACAATAGTGCTGGTTTTAGTATAAGAACACACATGCAATGACTCTAGTGGGTCCACATGTGGTTTGTGAAAAGAACACACATGTGGCATCCCGCTAAAACCACTACTAGAAAATCACTGTGTTTTTGTGCATTGCATCATCATGACCGCATGCTCATGTCATCATGCCACATTGCATTTGAGCATCGTCATGTCATCATGCATGGTTTGTCTAAAACAATTTTCTAAAAGCCTACCTTTGTTTTCTAAATACCCCGTCTTTAAGTTCAAATCAAAACCTCGGTCTTATCCGGATCTTTTATTTGTCTAAAACTATTTATAAAAGTCTTTAAAAATAAAACAACTAAAAATAAAAATACTTTAGGGGAGGCAGCCGGCCAGGCCCAAAGGCCCGACCAGCCAGCCTACTACCCCAAAAACCTAAGCTAAAACCTAACCCTAGCTACTCCCTCTTTTTCCCTACCCTAGCCGACCCACTCCCCACCTTTTCCCTCCTGTCCGCCGCCACCCTCTCTCCCCTCCTCTCGTTTCCCGCCCAAAGCCACCTGGGCACGCAGCCCCAGGCCACCACCTACCGCACGCTCCCTCCCTCCCGCTCGCATCCACCAACCCCACGCCCATCCAGCCTCGACCCCACCTGACGCCTTGACCCTTGGCCTCCAACCCCGGCCGACCACCTCGATCCCACGCGAAGCCGACGCCCACCACCCCCCACACGCCCCGCGTCGCATAGTGGCCCCACCCTCACCGTCCGCTGACCCGTGTCTCTCTCCCTCATCCCACTCCCGACGCATCTCGCCTCTCCCCACCAACCCTCCTTCACCAACCACCGCCAGGAGCCCACGTCGCCGCCTGGTCTGGTCCTCCTCCGCCTCACCGGTCCCGTCGCTGGCTCGGCCTCCCTCGGCCCGGCTCGGTCCTTCGTCGCCCCCTCCCGTTGCCTCCGCTCGCCGCCCTCCCTCTGGCCCGCCGTGAGGGACGCCGCCCCGAGCAGAGCCGCCGCCAGGAGCCTGCCGGCCTTCCTCGGCCGCGTCACCCAGCCAAGTGTCGTCGTTGACTCCTTCCCACGCGCGCCACTGCCGCCTGGCTCGCCTCGCTGCCAGGGCTCCACCTCCATGATCTCCTCCTCCGCGCATCGCTCACCGCCAAGTCCCTGCCCCGAGCGCGCGTCATCGCTCCACCTCGCTAACAGCACCCGCAACGAGTCACCGTCCCTGCCTCTGCTGCCTATTTGCTTGTGTGTGTCCTAGCATAGTTGATGTTCTGATATGTGTTGCCGTTTTGTGAAGCCGTGATCTGCCACGTGCTGTCATAACTCCTTGTCATTGAGATCCACCGAGTACCAAGTTTGACCACCCGACGATGTGAAGTAGCCCACAAAGATCATCGGACATGGTGCTACTTGAGGACCACCAACAAGGGACAAGTCCTCCCGACAAACGAACCCAGAGACCTCCTTCTCAGACGCCAAGTTCTCCTGACACCCGACCCCAAACCCGAGTTCTTCGACGTGTACGACAAGATCGTTCGCACGAATCCGATGGCCGAGACCTGAAGTGGAACCCAAGGATCCCAACAAGACCTCCTTCCTGGATGCGATGCTCGAGGACCGGACGCCAAGTTCGCCACCGGAACGACAAGCACTTCACCGTGGACGCCGAGTACGCCGACATGGAACCGACGAACGCCAAGTTCTTTATCCCGAACACCAAGACCGACCGTTACACGGACCCGACAAGATCGTTGCAACGACAAGATCGACACCGACCAGGGAAAATCCGATGCACCCCGACGCCAAACCAAGTCCTTCTTCCCGGAATGCCAAGCTCTCCTTTCGTTGTCCGAGACCAAACCCGTCGAATCGCTCCCCGTCGAACCCTGAGACCGGACCCCGGACCCCTGGAACTCAAGATCTTCCGACCCCAGATGTGTGAACCTTTTCCCGAGCCCCTATTTTATAAATGCTATATATAAAACTATCGCATAATAAATTGTTCATACATGCATACCTATCTGTGGTTTGGGGGCATTATGCCGATTCACCTCATAATTAAATATGGAGTGTTTATGCGGGATATCTTTGTCTTATTCCGGACTGCATTTAAATTGGTGTAGCGAACCGATGCCATGTTTCGCCCTGTTAATACAACATTTAAATTGTGGGGTAGTTAAATAACTCGAACCGTTTAATTAATTGTCGGGACCCCGGTTCCACTTAATACTGCCTAATTGCACCGCATATGCATCATATCATAATCATGCCGGATCTTTCGCCATAGTATTAAATATTGCATCCGGTGTTTGTTCTAGTGTTTGCTTCTTCACGGATTAGGCCAGTGAGTTGATGCGAGTATTGACAAGTTCTCCGGATATGAACCTTCGGTAGTGTTTCCTAGGCGAGCACCTCTTCCCCTTCTACCTATTTTGCATTTATAGTCTTTATTTCCTCCTGTTGATCTATTGCTATCCGTGTCGCGATTCTTTAGTTTTCGTGCACCAGTTATATCCCGTGCAGCCTCTATATTGCCTTGGACACCTCCTATTACCTGTGTTTGGTAGATAGCTGGCCTTGCAAGTCGTAGTTGCTTGCTCAGGTGCGATCTCGTGTTGTCAAGTACCACAGTTGTTGGAATGCTGGCAGATGTTTACTGGTGGAGAGGATCATGACTTTAAATACAACTATTAAAATGCTAGATATAATTAATGCAGAGGCATCAGTGGGCAATAGATGTTATTTGGTTTTTCCACGCTCACTTGTGTCCCGTAGGACCTCGAGTACTTGATACCTGTTCCTTGATTTTTTGCACTATCCACATCCGGGAGGCCTTATGGACCCCCCCTGAGCCAGAGCTTGATTCATTTCTATTTATTGGGGCCACAAGTAGTTTGGGGCTTTATTACTATCCTGTACTTATGCCATGCTTTACTGCTTTATTTACGATTGTGCGTGGAGCACCTGTACTGTTTTGGAACGTGGAATGTTTTCGCGGTATCGACAAGCCCAGTCACACTTTCGGATTCCCAGTCGTTTACAACCATTGTCACAAACCCTGGGTCCATTCCGGAGCCGGCCAACAAACGTTGCGGGTAGCTTAGTGGGGTGGCCCCCTGAAATATTTATGAATCCTATGATCGCTTTGTCGTGAATGCCTCGTTGGGTTTTGAGTTGGTTTTTCCGAGGTTGATCGAGTGTGTGTTGCTATTTGTGCACCCCTGCAGGGTAAAACTTTCTGAAAGCCGTGTCCGCGGTTATGGACGACTTGGAGCACAGTATCTCGATCATATACAAGCATAACTAAAGTAGTGCTATAAATTTGACTTAATATATCTGACTAGTAATCAACTTCACTATAACGGAATGGATATTAAAAATGCCAACCACTGGTGGACCTGGGTTGTTTTGTTATATCTGCCTAGTAAGTATTGCAACTCCAATGGAATGTGATAAAAGTGCCAACAATTGCTGGGTTTTGGGATTCCTCTGGACAATTATATCTGACTAGTAAAGGTTCCAACTACCATAGAATGGTAATTAAAACTGCCCACTACTCATGCTTCAGGATGACTCATGCTATCTATATCTGACTAGTAAGTGCTTCAACTATAATGGAATGAAAAAACTGCCCACCGTGTGAGTTCCTCGGTTTGACTTCCTCGTTTGGTCTCGCGGGGGAATACCAGGATGGGTATGTTTGGTGTTAGTATCAGGTATGATCCGAATAGGTCTTTCCTACTCCTCTCTAAGAGCCGCTAGTGATACCGAGTCTCTATAGGTTGTTTAGTGCCGCTGCGCTGCCGCTTCAGTCCACCATACCTATGTAGGCAAGAGCCGCCGAATTCTAGCCTCGCCATGTACTGGCCTCAGTACCGACTCTCCTCTTTTTCCTTTGCCCTTTGTCGGCACCCCTTTTGTTTTAGCAGGTTTGAGATCAACGTCGTTAGCCGGGTTACCCTTCCGGCTTGGCCTGGGCAGGGTTATGGACGCCATTGGTTATTCTTCAGGGCTCTTAGCCCCATTTGCATCTTGTCCGTCGTCGGACGCTCTATCGTTTTTAAGGTGATTTGGATCTTTGTATAATATATCTGTATTCTTGACTCATGGAGTCGTTGTTGTATATATATGTTCTGTGGGTTCCATCGTGGACTAATGTGTAATGGTATTACTTCATTCTCCACCCGCACGCAAGTGCCTGGTGGGCGTCCTTGAATCGTTTCTATGCGGGTTTGGCAGGAAGTGCTAAAACTTGCATAGGGCCGATTCGAGGGTGTTACAGAGTGGTATCAGAGCCCATCAGTTGCGATACCCCACAAGTCTAGCCTATAGGATAACCTAGCTAACGGCCGAAATAGAGTGTCAAAACTATTTCTCAAAATCGGTTGGATAGATCTGATTAGGTCTGATTTTACTCCTTACCCCTCTGCTGTTCTCCTCTTACCTCTGCGTGTTTTGAATCTGCTCTCTTCCCTTTCTTCGAGTCCAGGAATTCTTGTGGTTGGGTTCCGTCGTACCTTCAGGGTTTCGCTTCCTCCTTTGGTAACTGTGTTGCTACATCCGGTCTTCATGCTATCTAAGGAATCCTTCATCTGTTGGATTTCTCTCTGTTGCTTCTTGTGCCTTCCTGGGTTTTCCGACGCGACGACATCATCTACATCAGATCCGATGGAGCCCTGCATCACTGTTTTGTTTCTGAACCCCACTTATTGGGATCTTCAGTCTGTTTTCGAGAGTTGATTGCATAATTCAACTATTCATGTACAGAGTATGTTTTGAGTGCGGGATGGAGTCATGACCATACCACTACTCTTATCATTCGCTTTTGTATATTGAATTGATGGATCTAGCAATTTTACTCTGTCCACGGAAGCTAGAGGTGGCTTTACTTGTTGATACCTCTACCTTCGCCCTTTGTCCCTGAAGTGTTCTCTCGATGATCACGGACAACGACCTCTTGTTAGTGGTGTTGCGAGCATCTACACGAAGCGAGAAGATTCAGATTGTTGACCTTCTTTCCGGTACCATGAGGCGGATCTCGAGGGCGAGATCCCTTGTTAGTGGTGTCGAATTGTGGCATCCCGCTAAAACCACTACTAGAAAATCGCTGTGTTTTTGTGCATTGCATCATCATGACCGCATGCTCATGTCATCATGCCACATTGCATTTGAGCATCATCATGTCATCATGCATGGTTTGTCTAAAACTATTTTCTAAAAGCCTACCTTTGTTTTCTAAATACACCGTCTTTAATTTCAAATAAAAACCTCAGTCTTATCCGGATCTTTTATTTGTCTAAAACTATTTATAAAAGTCTTTAAACATAAAACAACTAAAAATAAAAATACTTTAGGGGAGGCAGCCGGCCAGGCCCAAAGGCCCGACCAGCCAGCCTACTACCCCAAAAACCTAAGCTAAAACCTAACCCTAGCTACTCCCTCTTTTTCCCTACCCCAGCCGACCCACTCCCCACCTTTTCCTCCTGTCCGCCACCACCCTCTCTCCCCTCCTCTCGTTTCCTGCCCAAAGCCACCTGGGCGCGCAGCCCCAGGCCACCACCTGCCGCACGCTCCCTTCCTCCCGCTCGCATCCACCAACCCCGCGCCCATCCAGCCTCGACTCCCACGCCATGTCGCCTGGCCCTAATCCCTGACCCCCACCTGACGCCCCGACCCGCTCCAACCCCCGGCCGACCACCTCGATCCCACGCGAAGCCGACGCCCACCAACCCCCACACGCCCCGTGTCGCATAGTGGCCCCACCCTCACCGTCTGCTGACCCGTGTCTCTCTCCCTCATCCCACTCCCGACGCATCTCGCCTCTCCCCACCAACCCTCCTTCACCAACCACCGCCAGGAGCCCACGTCGCCGCCTGGTCTAGTCATCCTCCGCCTCACCGGTCCTATTGCCGGCTCGGCCTCCCTCGTCAAACCTCCTCCTGCTGCTTCCTCCGCCGGAGACACCTTGATCGCCGTCCGCCGCCGTGTTCTCCTCCGGCCACCGCCTCCGGCTAGCGCCCCAGTTCGTCTCGCTCATCCCCCACCTACCGCTTCCCTCGGCCCGGCCCGGTCCTTCGTCGCCCCCTCCCGTTGCCTCCGCTCGCCGGCCTCCCTCTGGCCCGCCGTGAGGGACGCCGCCCCGAGCAGAGCCGCCGCCAGGAGCCTGCCGGCCTTCCTCGGCTTTGTCACCCAGCCAAGCGCCATCGTCGACTCCTTCCCACGCGTGCCGCTGCCGCCTGGCTCGCCTCGCTGCCAGGGCTCCACCTCCCTGATCTCCTCCTCCGCGCATCGCTCACCGCCAAGTCCCTGCCCCGAGCGCGCGTCATCGCTCCACCTCGCTGACAGCACCCGCAACAAGTCACCGTCCCTGCCTCTGCTGCCTGTTTCCTTGTGTGTGTGTCCTAGCATAGTTGATGTTCTGATATGTGTTGCCGTTTTGTGAAGCCGTGATCTGCCACGTGCTGTCATAACTCCTTATCATTGAGATCCACCGGGTACCAAGTTTGACCACCCGACAATGTGAAGTATCCCACGAAGATCATCGAACACGGTGCTACTTGAGGACCACCAACAAGGGACAAGTCCTCCCGACAACCGAACCCGGAGACCTCCTTCTCAGACGCCAAGTTCTCCCGACACCCGACCCTGAACCCGAGTTCTTCGACGTGTATGACAAGATCGTCCGCACGAGTCCGATGGCTGAGACCTAAAGTGGAACCCAAGGATCCCAACAAGACCTCCTTCCTGGATGCGATGCTCGAGGACCGGACGCCAAGTTCGCCACCAGAACGACAAGCACTTCACTGCGGACGCCGAGTACGCCGACATGGAACCGAGGAACGCCAAGTTCTTCATCCCGAATGCCAAGACCGACCGTTACGCGGACCCGACAAGATCGTTGCGATGACAAGATCGACACCGACCAGGGAAAATCCGATGCGCCCCGACGCCAAACCAAGTCCTTCTTCCTAGAACGCCAAGCTCTCCTTTCGTTGTCCGAGACCAATCCCGTCGAACCGCTCCGCGTCGAACCCTGAGACCGGACCCCGGACCCCCAGAACTCAAGATCTTCCGACCCCAGATGTGTGAACCTTTTCCCGAGCCCCTATTTTATAAATGCTATATATAAAACTGTCGCATAATAAATTGTTCATACATGCATACCTGTCTGTGGTTTGGGGGCATTATGCCAATTCACCTCATAATTAAATATGGAGTGTTTATGCAGGATATCTTTGTCTTATTCCGGACTCCATTTAAATTGGTGTAGCGAACCGATGCCATGTTTCGCCCTGTTAATACAACATTTAAATTGCGGGGTAGTTAAATAACTCGAACCGTTTAATTAATTGCCGGGACCCCGGTTCCGCTTAATACTGCCTAATTGCACCGCATATGCATCATACCATAATCATGCCGGATCTTTTGCCGTAGTATTAAATATTGCATCCTGTGTTTGTTCTAGTGTTTGCTTCTTCGCGGATTAGGCCGGTGAGTTGATGCGAGTATCGACAAGTTCTCCGGATATGAACCGTCGGCAATGTTTCCCAGGCGAGCATCTCTCCCCTTCTACCTATGTTGCATTTATAGTCTTTATTTCCTCCTGTTGATCTATTGCTATCCGTGTCGTGATGCTTTAGTTTCCGTGCACCAGTTATATCCTGTGCGGCCTCTATATTGCCTTGGACACCTCCTATTACCTGTGTTTGGTAGATAGCTGGCCTTGCGAATCGTAGTTTCTTGCTCAGATGCGATCTCGTGTTGTCAAGTACCACAATTGTTGGAATGCTGGCAGATGTTTACTGGTGGAGAGTATCATGACTTTAAATACAACTATTAAAATGCTAGATATAATTAATGCAGAGGCATCGGTGGGCAATAGATATTATTTGGTTTTTCCACGCTCACTTGTGTCCCCTAGGACCCCGAGTACTTGATACCTGTTCCTTGATTTTTCGCACTATCCACATCCGGGAGGCCTTATGGACCCCCCTGAGCCAGAGCTTGATTCATTTCTATTTCTTGGGGCCACAAGTAGTTTGGGGCTTTATTACTATCCTGTACTTATGCCATGCTTTACTGCTTTATTTATGATTGTGCGTGGAGCACCTGTACTGTTTTGGAACATGGAATGTTTTCGCGGTATCGACAAGCCCAATCACACTTTCGGGTTCCCAGTCATTTACAGCCATTGTCACAAACCCTGTGTCCGTTCCGGAGCCGGCCAACTTCGTTGCAGGTAGCTTAGTGGGGTGGCCCCCTGAAATATTTATGAATCCTGTGATCGCTTTGTCGTGAATGCCTCGTTGGGTTTTGAGTTGGTTTTTCCGAGGTTGATCGAGTGTGTGTTGCTATTTGTGCACCCCTGTAGGGTAAAACTTTCTGAAAGCCGTGTCCACGGTTATGGACGACTTGGAGCACAGTATCTCGATCATAGACAAGCATAACTAAAGTAGTGCTATAAATTTGACTTAATATATCTGACTAGTAATCAACTTCACTACAACAGAATGGATATTAAAAATGCCAACCACTGGTGGACCTGGGTTGTTTTGTTATATCTGCCTAGTAAGTATTGCAACTCCAATAGAATGTGATAAAAGTGCCAACAATTGCTGGGTTTTGGGATTCCTCAGGACAATTATATCTGACTAGTAAAGGTTCCAACTACCACAGAATGGTAATTAAAACAACCCACTACTCATGCTTCAGGATGACTCTTGCTATCTATATCTGACTAGTAAGTGCTTCAACTATAATGGAATGAATAAAACTGCCCACCGTGTGAGTTCCTTGGTTTGACTTCCTCGTTTGGTCTCGCGGGGGCATACCAGGATGGGTATGTTTGGTGTTAGTATCAGGTATGATCCGAATAGGTCTTTCTTACCCCTCTCTAATAGCCGCCAGTGATACCGAGTCTCTATAGGTTGTTTAGTGTCGGCTGCCGCTCTTGATCCACCATACCTATGTAGGCGAGAGCCGCCAAATTCTAGCCTTGCCGTGTACTGGCCTCAGTACTGACGCTCCTCTTTTTCCTTTGCCCTTTGTCGGCACCCCTTTTGTATTAGGAGGTTTTAGATCGACGTCGTTAGCAGGGTTACCCTTCCGTCTTGGCCTGGGCAGGGTTATGGACGTCATTGGTTATTCTTCAGGGCTCTTAGCCCCATTTGCATCCTGTCTGTAGTCGGAGGTTCTATCGTTTTTAAGGTGATTTGGATCTTTGTATAATATATCTCTATTCTTGACTCATGGAGTCGTTGTTGTATATATATGTTCTGTGGGTTCCATCATGGACTAATGTGTAACGGTATTACTCTAATGGGTCCATATGTGGTTTGTGGAAAGAAAACACATGCAATGACCACTAGTTGATCCATGTGTGGTTTGTGGAAAAGAACACACATGCAATGACCAATGGTTGATCCATAAGTGGTTTGTGGAAATAACACACATGCAATGACCACTGGTTGATCCATGTGTGGTTTCTGAAAAGAAGACACATGCAATGACTCTAGTGCTAGTTTTAGTATAAGAACACACATGCAATGACTCTAGTGGGTCCACATGTAGTTTATGAAAAGAACACACATGCAATGACACCGGTGGATCCATATGTGGTTTGTGGAAAAGAACACATATGCAATGACCACTGGTGGATCCATAAGTGGTTTGTGGAAAGAACACACATGCAATGAACACTGGTGGATCCATAAGTGGTTTGTGGAAAGAACACACATGCAATGACCACTGGTTGATCCATATGTGGTTTGTGGAAAGAACACACATGTAGTGACCACTGGTGGATCCATATGTTGTTTGTGAAAAGAACACACATGCAATGAACACTGGTGGATCCATAAGTGGTTTGTGGAAAGAACACACATGCAATGACTCTAGTGCTAGTTTTAGTATAAGAACACAAATGCAATGACTCTAATGGATCCATATGTGGTTTGTGGAAAGAACACACATGCAATGACCACTGGTTGATCCATGTGTGGTTTGTGGAAAAGAACACACATGCAATGACCAATGGTTGATCCATAAGTGGTTTGTGTAAAGAACACACATGCAATGACCACTGGTTGATCCATCTGTGGTTTCTGAAAAGAACACACAAGCAATGACTCTAGTGCTAGTTTTAGTATAAGAACACACATGCAATGACTCTAGTGGGTCCACATGTGGTTTGTGAAAAGAACACACATGCAATGACCACTGGTTGATCCATCTGTGGTTTGTGGAAAAGAACACACATGAAATGAACACTGGTGGATCCATAAGTGGTTTGTGGAAAGAACACGCATGCAGTGACTCTAATGGTGGTTTTAGTTTAAGAACACATATGGATCCATATGTGGTTTGTGGAAAATAACACACATGCAATGACCACTGATTGATCCATAAGTGGTTTGTGGAAAGAAAACATATGTAGTGAACATTGGTTGATCCATGTGTGGTTTGTGAAAAGAACACACATGCAATGCCATTGGTTGATCCATATGTGGTTTTTGGAAAGAACACACATGCAATGACACTGGTTGATCCAAATGTGGTTCATGACAGGAACACACATACAATGACTCTTGTGGATACATATGTGGTTTGTGGAAAGAACACACATGCAATGAACTCTAGTGGATCTATCTTGGCATAATTTGATGTATGCCATGATGCATTTCATTATAAAAGACACCCACTTTCCATTTTTATACTACTTAGCTTTGCCCTTGGTTTTTTGATACTACCCAGTTTTGCCCCCCTCTCTCTTTCGTAGAAGCCCAAACCTGTGCCCACTCTGTCTGCTACGCCCTGATTGGTTATCACAGTTGTCACGCGGATGGTGCGCACCAACCGTTGATCCTGTGTGATCCAACGAGGCTCGTTGGACTTGTCGCACCCTTCACAGGACAGTGCGAGACAGCACAGACGTCTCCCTCAATTAGACTTCTACAAGAAGGAACACGATGCCGTCAATGGAAAAAGTCGTCGAGTGGTCATGTCATGTTTAATCTAGTCTGCAAGGGCTACAAGTCTACTGCACGACAACTGGTCATGCACGGACCACCGGCTATACCATTTTTACTAAGCAGCGCGCCTGCACTCTCATTTCCAACAGGCCCCCACCACACGAACCTTCCACGCGGCAGCCGCAGCCGGAAGAGCTGCCAACCGGGGCCCTCGAGGAGGCCTAAACGTCCCCGCATTAAAAACCCAGCCTATCGGGTCCTCCATTCGCACTCATCCACTACTCTCTCTTCCCTATCCAGCAAAACCCCACAATCTTGAACGTACTTGCACGAACCTTCTCCATGAAACCAGTGCGTGGGGGTGAGTGTCCGGGCATCGCCGCCGGCGTGGTGCTTCACGCGGCAGATCTGGAGGAGCATCACGCAGCACAAGCCAAGGAGGACATGCAGTTCAACCCCTTGGGGGACCATGTGCTCGCCGGTGCTGACGACTTCGGAGGCGCCGATGAGGGCATGGAGTTCAACGAACACGCTCCGCTCGTGTACCCGGAGGTACATCTATTTCTACATGTTTCATATTTTTTGCTCGAGCTTAATCTTTCCCGGCGTCATAAAAAATCTAGTCCTAATGATTAGATGCAACGTACGAACTGGTACATGGAGAGATCTAGTCTGTTCTGAATGAATCCACATTATTTATTTATTAATAAGTTACCAAGAACACAAACCACATTAATTTAGGAGCGAGCTGGGGAGACGGTAGTAATGAACTGAAATCAGATAGACATGTTATTGCATCGAAAGTAACTTGGAATGGTGGAAGGAATATATATTTATTATTTTGCTCATTTCGGTTTGTATTCCATACATTACAGGTGTATTCAAGTGAGATGGACTCTGACAAGGAGACCAGGGACAACAAGAGCCGCCATGTCATGAAGAAGCTCAAGAGCGGGATAATCCCTTTCCGCACTCGACTTGGGGAGCTCAAGTGCCCTTTTGTAAGAAAGGAGTCAACCCGAGGATTGCCAGCTTGATTCCGCCTGCGGTTGGCATCGGTAAAAGCCCAGCTAGTAAACACAAGTTGGCGACCAAGGCTAAGCACGCTGCTTATGGCAAGTTCCTGATGGAGTATGTCAAGACCGGCCTAGTGTCCCCTTACTTAGGAATTAGCAACTTCTAGACGACCAACCCTGTCACTGTGCTGGCCCGACCACTAATATTTAGTTCTCTTACCGTATCTAGACCCTTAAACTATGGGGATTTCTATTTTCGTGCCCTTCAAAATATATTCAAGTTCATCTGTTTATGGAGTTAAAGTTCCGGTGGCATACTAGTTATTTTGCATGGATAGAGGGGTGCCCCTGACAGATATAAGGGTTATCATGTCCGCTAGATCTTAGAGGATCAACGGTTCGTGGGCAAAACTGAGTACAACTGAATCGCCATGGTTAGACACGAGGGAAAAAAGCGTGACTCACGGTACGCGTGTGCGGTGCACGAGGCGGTAGCGGACACGTGTGGCAGTGCATGGTGCATTAGCGTACGCGGTGCACGGTAGTGCAACAAAACATCGCTTCCCTTCTCCTTTAATAGAGGCCTCCCCACTCCCACTCATCACACACTCGCTTACTCAACCGTCTCCACTGTCCCATCACCTTCTGCAAACGCCCAACAAAACCCCAACCACGCTGGTGATGGAGAAGATCGGCGCGGTGGCCATCAGCGCCTCCAAGTCCGCCGGCGAGGAGCCCCCGTCCTCGTCCCTGCATCCGTCATAGCCGCCGGCAAGGAGGCCCCCTCCGGTCTCGGACAGATCCCGCTCGGCTGGGACCCCTACGAGGAGGTTGTCTACATAAGGCCGGAGAACCCCTATGACACCAACATCACCGACCCATGGTCTGAGGTAACCAGGGTTTTCTCCCCTTCCCTTGTTCTTCCCCTGTTACCATCGTTGGATGCTAGATCGTATGTTATTAGGGCTCGGCTGTTCGTATTTTTTACAGTAGCTAATCCTCTTGTGTTAGATCTCGATTTTTGATGAATCCCCCTGTTCGTAGTTGGGATTAGTATTCGATTTGGTTTGAGATTTGGGGAATAATCGGGAGATCTCATTCGGTTAATTTATGCAAAAAATCAATCCCGATAATCAAAGTATCTCAATCATGTCCTTATTTCACTCTACTGTTGTTTCCAACAGGAGGATAGCAGCGACCTCCGCAGTGACGACGAGTCCAAGGACACCAAGACTCGTCATGTGATGAGGAGGGTAAAGTCCGGTCAGTACAACAACTTCTTCACTGACGACGTGTACAGGTGCCCCTTCTGCCCCACCAGGAGGCTCCACGGCACGGACTTCAACTCGCTCATGAAGTATGCCGAGGACGTGAGGACCTGCGGCGAGTCCGTGAACATCCACAGCTTCAGGGCCAAGCACCAGGCACTCGGTCCGCACCTCCGCAACCTCCAGAAGGTGGCTATCAAGGAGGGTCGCATGCCCCTGATCAGACCCAAGGCGCCCAAGGTCAAGGGGCTGGGCAGCAAGAAGTGGAGGAGGCGCCAGAGGGAGGAGGCGGATGCCCTCCTGGCAGAGGCCACGAGGGGCCACTGATCAGCTGCTGCTGCTGCTGAGCAGCCTAATTGTCGAACCTCGTTAAGTATCGTTCTATATAACCTATATTAGCTGCTTTATCTACATCTGCTCTGTTTACTGAATTTATTTATGGTGCTGGTTTGTTTTGCTGCTCTAGATTTGCTACCAGATTGGGGAAAAACGACCGCAAATGGACAAATGAATGAAGAGAGAAGCTGCTCTAGATTCCCTACCTTTTTGGGCAAAAAAACACAACTGTTAGAGAGAGAGGGGAAAAGGCGCTCTTAAAAAGGCCAAATAACAAAAAAAACCCACTTTACGGCCAAGCCTTTGACCAGACGGCGCCCCCCTCCGAGCGCATGTGAGGGCTTCGGAATATCGGGTGGGCAAAAGTGAGGACAAACGAGACACAATGTTGCTATAGCTAAATCTGACAAAAAGCTGAATTTGGATTTACCATGCAATTTGGCTAGAGCTCCACAATGTAGATATTCTAAATCCCTAAACTATGTGGTGCGTTGAAACCTAATGCTTTTCCACCGACACGTGTGTTGCAAAGTTGCTTGATCGTGCATGCTTACACAAGTGGCCTACAGAGAAACTTATAGAAGCATGGGCAAACAAGCTTCATTTTGGCAAATTCGGGACAAGCTTTGCGCAATCGGCAGGCCTGATCGGCTGGGCGGCTGCCCCGGGGTGCAGAGATGCTAGGTCCATGTCTATGCTTACACTTCTTAAACTTGTTAGGAATTAATAATAACTATACACTTCCTTCTGTCCTGTCACGTTACGTTGTGTCAGCACCGCGGACCCACTATAGATTGGCAACGGGACGGTGGTCTATGTGACCGGTCTCTGCCACGCCAAAGCCACGTCGCACACTCGTCCCATCGCCTATCGGGACGGACGCCGAAATTAATCGCTAGGATTGGAAACCATCGGTGCTCGCCCGGTCAAACTTGCTTCCGCATGGGTATGACCGGAATATTGGTAAACGGAATTTAAGCATCGCCTTCCGTCTCCTCAGCACATCACTGTGCAAAAATCCCCAAATCATTCCTTCCACCGGCGCCGCCACCACAAGAACCATCGACGCTGCTGCAGGCACCACCTCCGCCTGGCCATACCACAGCAACAGATCACTCCACCTCCACGCCCAGTCCCAACCACCGCTACCGACCCTAGGCCACCGCCGCATTAGCTGCTGCCATGGATGCAGAGTACGGCGTGTTCAGCGACAGGAGCGACTACACCGACGAGTACACCGTCACCGCCCATGGCACCACCAAGCTGACGGTCGTCCACACAAATGCGTTAGCGGAGGTCGCCAAGGTCATCGCAATGTACAAGCGGTGGCTACAGGAGCCGATGGACAGGTACAAGATCGTCAGCCTTGACCTCGAGTATACCGGAGATAGGAAGAGGACGGTGCTTTTGCAGCTGTCCATGCGCAACCACTACCTCCTATATCATGTATGTAGGGCCAAATCTGTATTGCCGGATCTTCGCGAGTTCCTACACAGGAGGGAGATCTACTTCGCCAGCGTCGACATCAAGAACGACACTCCGAAGCTAGAACGGGATCTCCTCGTTCATGTCGTCAATCACGTCGATCTCCAACATTTGTGGAGGTACCCGGATGGCGGTACGGGGAAAGCCGACATGGCTAGACTCGCTTCCGACATCATCGACCGCGAGTACGCCGGCATGAAAATCGAGTTCCCGAAGCACCTGCACGAGCGATGGGAGTGGAGGCACCTGGATTACGATGCGATCAAGTACGCAGCCAGGGACGCGTATGTCTGCTACGAGATGCTCAACAGGATCTGGCGGGTGGGTGAGTGTGATGTTTACCACTACTAGTTTTGCATTTTGTTCCTAGTTTTATCTCGCCTATATTTTATCTCGCATGTATTTTCTAAGCATTCTGTGTGTAAGAACCAAGCTCATATGATCCCTGTGCTATTAGCTACTTAACCTGTATGAATTACATTCCCCTTTTGTATGCTCAACATTCATTCGTACAAATTCTGTCTGTGCCATTTGCATGAGGCAAAATCCAGGACTAACATGCATAAGGTGTGATACAGTCATAAGTCATAACCAAACCCAGATTATAGCGAATGATACAGTCATAACCCAGATTATAGTTTGACAAAGGTAATACACAGCAGTTCGTAATTGCTCACACTGTGTACTTATGAAATAACATGTTTTCATAAACACAACAATCATGCACTAATAGTCTACATCCTAGCCTATTGGCGAAGGCAACCGATCCCAGGATGCCTTCGGTCGCTTGCCCCGGTTTGTAGATTCATCTACACTCCGGCATCTGGGGCAAACAACCTGCCTTGGTGGTGGTTCAATGATGCGATGCGTGGAACGAGATTTTACAATCTGGCGGTACAGCTCGTGGCTAACATACCCGTCAATTGCAGCGTACTTTAGGTTAGGTTCAGAAAGTGGCTTATCCTCCCAGTAATCGTGCCCTAAACGCCTCCACGAACATCTCGGCAATCTGTCCTTCATGTCAGCGTACCATGGGTCGATGAGTTTGGAGGCAAGGGCGGCCATCCCGGTCTTGCCGCCCTTCGTCTCTGGGATCCAGTAAATTTCTTGTATGTCCATTCTGCACTCCTTTGGGATTCTAATGTTGACAGTCGGGCTTTCAAGAAGTTTACTGTCATTCGTGATGTCAACACTAGTAAATGTTATGTGCTGGTTCACGAGAAAGTCATGAAACAGATCCCTAATGCTTTCACCCCACCTGCATGAAAAGGAATTCAGACAAATAATATAGCAATAACTTTTGCAAATAGACGGTTCAGGAACAAAAAGATAGCAAAGTCTACCAGATCCCGTCCGTCCCCTTCTCGCAAAAAGGCTGGTATACGAGGATGTTCCCCTTCATGGAGAGTTGCACCACGGCGATCCTATGGTGATCGCGGCTGTACTCGAGGTCGAGACCTATGAACCTGTTTTCTTTGAACTGCAGCCAACTCGTGTAATTATTCAGAGTGTTCCTCACCATCCGAGGGTCAGTGGTGTAGATGACATCGATCTTCTTCCTGCCATGTACTTCGATGTCGGCATTAGTAGCTTGCTCGTCCGTTTTGGACGTCTGGAGCGTCCATGACTACAGGCAAGAGGGAAAGGATACAGAGGAAGAGGGTGATGCGGTGGTGGAGGAGAAAGACGATGAGGCCGTGGAGGAGGAAATGAAACAGAGAAGTGAAAGATTGGAACCACCCTTACCAATATCTGGAATGGTGCACGACCGTTCGTAGTAGGGTGAAGGTGGAGAAAATGGCGGTTTTAAACGTCGACGCTAGCACTTCCTAAAATTTGTTCTGCAACACTTGCATACGGTGGAATCAATTCAAACATAGGCACGTTTGCGCGTGCCGACCTTCACTCACTGACAGGCGGGATGCACATTTCTCTTTTACGATTTATTTTTTCACTTCCTCTAGACGGTTCCGGTGCCCGCCCTCAATAATTACGCCCCCCTTCTTGTCTTCCACGCGGACGAGAACCGGCGGCGGCGGTGGCGGTTCCTTGCAGATTCACTCCCCACTCGAACAACTGCCCCCACCCCTGATTCCACCCCCTCTCGAATCCATCCGCCTCCTTATCACAACGCCTCCATTAATCTACCGGATTCCATTCTCCATTTGCCGTTATGGGTAGAGCTTGGGGTAGCAGCAGGATGAAGTGAAAGGCATGTGACGACGACGCGGATGGCCAGGGTGACCGCTACCACGAGGATTATGGATGGCCGAACCTCAACACCGCGAACATGCACAGGATCGCCTCGGGCTTGGACATCATCTTAGCCGGCCGCCTCGCTCGCTGCATCCCTAGCTACCACGTGACGATGCGAAACATGGAAGAACAACCGTTCGGCACGCCAGGCCTTCTTTACCCCGATAACAGCAAATGGCCAGACGACCGCGATGGCCACGTAAGTTCCAGTATCTAGCTTATTCGTTCAGTCATATCGTTGATTCATATGTGGTGAACTCTCATCGGAATCCTATGTTCCTTTCGTCAAACGTGTTATGTGCACACGCGGTTTGAACAAATCGAACCATTTAAGACTATTATGTACAGCGGAAGCTCTCCTCGTACCTGATATTCTGGTATTTTCGTAGTGACACAGTCTTACTTTAGATGATAGACGAGTTGTCAATTTTGATTTTGCAATGGAATGCCTGCTAGGTGATATTCTATTTCCTAAAATAAAAACAAACAGATTAGATGATTTAAGGCTGTTATGCCCCGAGCTGTTTATGATCATTATCAGGAGTTTGTTCTGGGGGCTCTGCTACTACTACATATATTGAGTATCTTTGTAGTGACACAGGCAAATTTTGGCGATATCTGAGGAGACACTCATGTCTAGGCAATATTTTGTGTACTTTAATCTGAATTCCCAGTTGTCAAATTGTATTTGCAATGGAATCCATGCTAGTTTATTGTACCAACTGACAACAAACTCTGCAGAATATTCATGCAAAACTGATGCTGCTGGATAAGTGGTCCGAATCAGTAGTGGTGAATATCAAGGAAGAAGAAGAGACGGAAATGGAAGATGACCAGAACTGGGTGGGTGGCAACGGCGAGTGGTTGGTCCTTTTATCACAGGATGGCAGTACTTGGACTCTAAAAAATGGCTACAGATTGAAGAGACTTGAAGTGCCATCTTTGAAGGGTGTCGGCATTAATGCATTCAACAGCGGGTGGCCGTCGCCATTTCCGAATTCGCTTACAGGTTCAACATGGAAGAACTTGACCTCGTGAAGGTACAACTCCCACATAGACCGCGGGAGGGGCCGTGGAAGAACTGGGAGTACGACCTCTTAGCGGTGTTCGACAAGGCAATCACATTCATTAGATTCCTAGAAGACAAGGAATGGACAGTCCTGCGCGACGACTTCCTGTAGCCAGAGAAGTATGTCGACGCCGTCTTCACCTACGGCTACTCTTCGTACAGACCGCAACGCATTTATGCGGTCACTGAACCTAGCGGCGACGTGCGTGTTTGGGAGCCGTACATTTGGGGTGAGTCATGGTGTCATATAGCATGTAAAATCCCATTCAAAATTATGCTTACTGACTGTTAGTAACACGCAGGTATCCACGCAGCCCCGTGCATCATTCTAGCTCCGGTCATCAAAGATGCAGTAGCAGATGCTGAACTTGGGACACGGCGTTGGTTCCTGGCACCTTTCGGAGACAACACAGAACAGGATGATGAACTCTTGTGGATTCATATCAGGGGAGCACTAAACATCGTTGGTGATACAATAGAACATATGGGGACACAACTTTCTTCATACCCATCGCTGCGGTGTCACGTTTTCTCGAGGTCCGCATGCCCATCCGAAGACCCAGTAGAGAAAGTCTGGAGCAGAGTCAACAATCTGAAGGGACAATCTGTGTTTCTTGGGATCAACTACCCTTTCTTTGTCGGAGCCCCTGGAGATGTTAAACCTGTAATTGCTTAGGCAGCCCTGGCCCCTGCTGCTGCTATTGGTGCTGGTGGTGGTGGTGGTGGAGCTGACGAAGAACTAGCTGCTGCTACTCCTGGTGAAGCTGGCGAAATACTTGGTGATGCTGCTGCTGGTGAAGCTGACGAAATACTTGCTAATGCTGCTGCTGGTGAAGCTGACGAAATACCTGCTGAGGCTACTGTCGGAGTCCAGGAAGAACATGCTGGTGTTGTTGCTGAGGTGCCAGCACTTCCAGTGTTGATAGAAGACTGTGTGTTTGCTTCACACTCACGCGCCTATCATGTTGACACTCTAGATCCGACCTGGAGCCGAATCCACGTCGGGGGAGGGGCCTACAATTGTCTCATCAATGGGGTCGTACTATTTGAAGGAGAATGAAAGACAGCCAAACGCAGCATTCTGGTTCGTTCCGACGATACCACCAGCTCTAGGGACCTAGTGCTCATACTGGCAAATCCGATGAACCATTTGTCTTTATCTTTATCATTAGTTACGCTTATGTGTGTAAAGACTAAGCTGTGCTTATTTGTGTAAGACTAAGTTAGGCCTAACTGCGTAATATTCAGTGAAGCCCAGCTTTTCTTTCCACGCCCATAACAACAGAATTGTAGCATAGAACATACAAATGTAATGTGCATACCAGGCATTTTTGCTCAGGATAACAACCACTTCAAGCAAATGATACATAGTGTACGCATTTGAACGCATCACTAGAATGTGCCACCTATTGATGATTGATGACATGGATCTAGCTTTTCTGCGTGTATTTGCATTGAATCTCTCATTGATTTGTTCACATATTTTTTGGCAATGGCTGATGAACTCCACTCTCTTGATAACTTGCTTCGTCAGCGAGCACTTGTTGATGCAATGCAAAGTACAGAACATGGTCGTCATCGTCATTCCATTTAGGTTCTCTATGTGTCATCATCACGGAGCTACTAATTTCAAATGAAAATCTAGTAAACAATATATGTGTACATTGTTAGAGTATGCTACGGCCACGGTACATACATGTTTTTCTACAATCACAAGAAGAAAACTTGATGCATTTTCACCTTGTTGGCGTTGTGCCGAACTGGGTGGATGTGGCTTTGGGGTTCGGAGAGGAAGGCACCATGGCTGGTGCGTGTGCGACCATGGTGACGGTGAGCTCGGATTCTAGAGGAGGCCAACAGGACCGAGCATGGTCGGCATGGTGACAGACCTTACCCGGGAATGAATTCCCATCCCCGCGCCGTGCCAATGGTGCGGTCATGGTGAGGGCGAGCTCTGATTCGAGATGGGGAGGAGAACGGGCCGAGCAGGTTCGTCCAAGTCCTAGCTCCGCGCCATGGCCACAACCACAGATTGCCATCAAGGAGGAAGAAGAAGACGCATAAAGGATGCATGCGTGTTGGGGGGATACCCCAGGGTAGGGTCACGCCGGGGTATAATGGCCGAGTTAGCCGAGGTATGGCAAGGTCAAAGTGAATGCTGGCCGAGTCACCTCAAGGTAGGCCAAATCACGGAGTAACTCGGACCTGAGGATGTCCGCCTAACTGAGTCCCGGCCGACTTATGTCCTATGCCGGCAGGATTTATGTAACTTGTATGCAGGTACCGGTGTGGCCGGATCAACCAGGCACGATCTGGGTTATATCAAGCTTGCAAGAGAAGGAAGGTATCTCGCTGGTCAAAAGGAGACCACTGTACACAGAGCGTGAGCAAAGCAGACAGAGGCCAGGATCACCGAGGCATGGCCGACAAAGGTGACGCTGCCTGTGTCGGATGACGCTGGCGCCGCAGAGGCTCACGTAGCCTCTGCATGGCTGACGATGGGAAAAAGTGACCCCGTCGGTTTACTATTTTGGGAAGAGGCATATTCCCTGGAATATGCCTCCACGTATTCCCTAACTGGAGACCTAGCCACCCCTATATAAGGAGGGCTAGGGCATCTGTAGAAAGGGCTAGTTGATCTCTTGTGGGTTGAGTGGGGCTTGGTTATTCTCTAGTATGTTCCTGAGGGCTAGCTAGTGGAGAGAGTAAGAGAGTTCCTTCTTCATCCTCTCCCCAATACAGCTCAAGGAGCACTTGTAAACATTGGAAGTGAATCGAATACAAACATCTATGTGTGGAATCACCACACAATCCCTCCCTGGATTCCTCTAGTGCATCTTGTCCCCACCTTTAGCCTATCCATGGCATCTACTGTGACACCACCATGAAAGTTGGCGCCCACCATGGGGCTAGCAGCGCTAGCAGGAGAGAAGATCCGGACGGGAAACCTCATCGGCACCGGCGAGCGCATCGTCTCCGGGCTGGTTCAGCGCTTTGGAGCGCTGGACTTTGTCAGCGACAACGCTGGCTGCTTCGGCAAGCGACCCTTCCCGCCCAACGGCCTCTTCATCAAGCTTGGCGCGCACAAGATCTATGTCGTTGTCGATGTGTCGTGCGTTCACCCGCGGCATGTCGTCGAGGGAGGCGAGCCACCCCTTAGCACGGTTCATGGGGCGCGTACCACTCGCTCCCCTGACCGTGCCGAGGTGATGATGCCAGCACCTGGCGCTAGCGCGAGCAAAGATCTAGCACCAGATCCGGAGGTAACACCCAAGGCACCAAGGAAAAGTAGAGGTCCTCCACTAGAGAGGCCTAAGAACGTGCTGCAGCAGGCAATAGATAGCCTAGAGAGCCCCATAACACCTGCAGTAGATCCGGCTCAGGCACATGCCGAGTTAGAGGAAACTAGGCAGAAAATACTAGAGGGAGCAAAAAAGATAGCGGCGGCTCAGCAGTCGTTGAACATGACACTGCGTGAGTACGCAAGAGCAAATAAGGTAGATGCTATAAAAGTAAAGGGGAAAAACCTCATCAGTGAAATGAACAAAGAGGGTGATACTAGAGTTGAGGAGTCAGAGAACTTTCTGTCCGTGGGGCCAAGCACAAAGACTCGCAAAGAACCTAAGAGCAGCGGATGCAGCTGCATACGAGTTAGAGGGTTTGACGGGTGAAGCTCGGCAAAGACAGCAGGAAAGAGTCAATGAGTTAGTTCGGATCGCTAACAGACAAAATGAAGAGTTGCTCAGGGCTAACCTGACAAGGGCTGGCGCATCTAAAGTTGTTCATTTAGCCGTAGGTAACCCGGAGAAATCAGCTGGAGCAGCATCATCCCCTCATGGAGACCCAAGAAGAGAGGAGGTGGTAACTTCGGCGAGGAGAAACAAACAGATAGTCCCATATGACCCGGCAAGGGCAGGGAAAGGAAAAGCAGTGCAGACAAATGATGATCGACAAAGTGTCAGCCGAGGTGAGGATGGCCGAGGTAACTGCGACCAAGGCAATGCCGGTCAAGGAAATGCTATAAACGGCAATGCCGGACAACACAACTTGGCGGGAGCAGGGCAACCGCAGCAGCGGAATATACCACGACAAGAGCAAAGTGCCGGCCGAGGTATGCAACAGAGAGGCGCTCCACGAGAGCAAGACAGATATAATGATGGTGATTCGGAAATGGTGAACGCAGGATACCCAAGGCCGGACTATCACATGATAGGGTCAAGATTGGGAAGCAGGGACTTGATGCCTGACGATGCCAGGTTAAAACTGGATTAGCTTTATAGGTCGGAGCAAATTGAGTGTCAAGGTCCTCTGAGTCCGGCGTGTTTTGGGCCCCAGATCATGAAGGAGCCTCCGATACCGAACTTCTAGTTACCCAGAGGCACGAAAACATATGACGGCAGCACAAAGACGGAGGATTGGTTGATCAACTACGCTACGGCGGTGAAAATTGCCACAGGCAACTTGAGATGGGCTGTGAGATCGTACCTCAGATGCTAGAGGGGCCAGCAAGGGTATGGCTAAACAATTGGCCACCCGGAAGTATCAACTGTTGGATTGATTTTGAGGAAATGTTTGTTAGCAACTTCTCGAGCACGTATCAGAGGCCGAATAGGCCACAGACCCTAGCAATGTGCAAGCAGAGACCGAATGAAACAGACAGGGAATTCTTGACCCGCTCGTGCACCGTGAGAAACTCGTGTGAGGGCGTGATCGAGTCACAGGCGATAGCTTGGTTTGCACAAGGTTGTAGATATGCAAGCATGCTGTGGCAGAGGCTACAAAGGGATATGCCAACTACACTGGCAGAGACGATCCGGATTGCTGATTCATATGCATTGGGTGATCCGACTCAACCTAGGCCTGTGTCAAATGAGTCAAATGAGGAGTACTACCAGCGAGATGGAGCCGGATCATCCCGGCGGAATGATTACCGGGGTAAGAGAAGAGATGATAGGCCGGATTACAGATATAGTTCGCAACAAGTTGCTGCTGTTAATCAAGACCAACTCGGAGCAGGGAGTAATCAGCGTTAGAAAACTAGAGGGCAACAATGGAGTCCAAGAAATGATGGCAAGAAAACTTGGACACCAGAGCAAAAGAAACAGTGGCAAGAAAAGAAGGACCGTCTGAGGTATACGTATGAAGCAATGCTGGATCAACCGTGTAAATTTCACACGCCAAATCCGAGTAACCCGGTGGGTCACACGACTCGGCAATGTGAGTGGATGAGGAAGATAGAACAAAGTGGTTCGGGGAATGCTCAGGCACCTCAGAATAATCAACCTCGGCAGGAGTTACCCCGGCAGCAATTGCTCTCCGGAGCGAACACGCAACAGTTAATGTTGCCACCCCCTCCGCCGAGGTATGAAAACCATGAGAGAAGGGATGCAGTGCATCAGGTGGAAAATCAGCATCAGCCAGATCAAAGGTATCCCGGAAATGAAGGGAGAAATGAATACAGAGAGCATCACCAGAGTTACCGTGTGTTTACCACAGAGGAAACAGATAGAAAGAGCTTACAGCGCCGACACATGGAAGTGAACACAGTTATGCCGGCAGTGACGAGGTATATGCCTTGGTCGGATCAGGAAATTTCTTGGAATATCAAGGATCATCCCAAGCTTATGCCGAGTCCTAGTTCATACGTGTTGGTGCTGGACCCAACGTTCATCGGCCCCAATATTAATGTGAGATTCTCCAAGGTTTTGATCAACAATGGCAGCAACATCAATATCATGTATGTGGATATGATGCGCAAGTTGGGCATCTCGGAGAACATGCTCCAAGCTACAAGAACAACTTTCCATGGTATTGTGCTAGGCATTTCCTGTGAACCTATTGGCAAGGTCCGGGTTGACGTGTTGTTCGGCACACGAGATAACTGCCGAACTGAGAATTTGGAGTTTGAGGTTGTGAACTTGGAAAGCGTGTATCACGCGTTACTCGGGAGGCCAGCACTAAACAAGTTCATGGCAAGTTGTCACATCAGTTACTTGAAGATGAAGTTGCCCGGGCCAAATGGAGTAATTACCATAGATGGAGATTTCCGACGTTCCATTGAGTGTGCGTCAGCCGGGTCTAACCTGGCCGAGTCACTCGTGATTGCGCAAGAGAAAAGAAACATACAGGATGTGGCGGCATTGGCTCAGTCCGCGCAGCAGTATATGCCGGCAATGAGTAAGCCACATGGAAGTGTCTCATTTCAAGCAACAAAGGATACGAAGAAAGTGCCTGTTGCTGATCTGTTCTCGGAGCGCACCGTAACAATTGGTGCCGGGTTAAATGACAAATAGGAAAGCGAGCTCGTCAACTTCCTCCGTGAGAATCGGGATATCTTTGCTTGGTCCACGCAGGACTTGCAAGGTGTTCCGAGGGAGTTGGCCGAGCACTCTTTGAATGTGAGACCCAGAGCAAAGCCGGTGAAGCAACCTCTCCGCCGCTTCGCCAAAGATAGGAGAAAAGTCATTGGGGATGAGATAGCTCGGCTCCTCGCAGCCGGGTTTATCATGGAAGAGCTTTATCCGGATTGGCTATCTAATCCGGTGCTTGTGGAAAAGAAAAAAGATGATCCGAATGTGGCAGTGGTTTGGCGTATGTGTATCGATTACATGAACCTGAATAAGGCGTGTCCAAAAGATCCATTTCCACTGCCAAGGATAGATCAGGTCATAGATTCTACTGCTGGGTGTGAACTGTTGTCATTCATAGATGCATATTCTGGTTTCCACCAGATACCTCTGAATCCGAATGATCAAATAAAGATTGTGTTTATCACCCCGTATGGGGCTTATTACTATCGCACCATGCCTTTTGGTTTACATAATGTAGGGGCAACGTATCAAAGATGTATGCAAAAATGTTTGCACAATCAAATTGGTGGAAATGTGCAAGTATATGTGGATGATGTGGTTATAAAAACCAAGGAAATAAAAACGCTCCTTGAAGATATCAGGCAAACATTCGCGAATCTAAGGAGATTCCGGATGAAGCTTAACCCAGAGAAATGTACCTTCGGTGTCCTGGCTGGAAAATTACTCGGATTTCTTGTCTCCAGCCGAGGTATCGAAGTTAACCCGATGAAAATCCAAGCCATAGAGTGAATGGAACTGCCGAAGTGTCTTAACGATGTCCAGAAGTTCACTGGGTGCCTGGCATCTTTAAGTCGGTTTGTATGTCGGATGGGAGAAAAGGCATTGCCTCCCTATCAACTAATGAAAAAAGCGGACAAGTTCGTATGGACGCTGCAGGCCAATGAAGCCTTCATTCAATTAAAGAAAATGTTAGCCACTGCACCAGTGTTAGACTCTCCACTATCAAAAGAGCCAATGTTGCTCTATATAGCCGCAACCAACTGAGTTGTAGGTGCAGTGGTGGTGGTAGAGCGCGATGAAGAGGGTAAGTCAGTGCAAAGGCCAGTCTAATACCTAAGCGAGGTATTATCCGCATCAAAGCAAAACTATCCTCACTATCAGAAGATGGCATATGGTGTGTACATGTCGACAAAGAAGCTAAAACACTACTTTGAAGAACACCCAATCAAGGTGATATGTGAAGCCCCCATATCTGAGATAATGAGTAACAAGGATGCAAGCGGCCGAATCGCGAAATGGCAATTGAGCTAGCCCCTTATGCTCCGCAATACGACAGGAGAGATGCGATCAAGTCTCAGGCTATGGCCGACTTTTTCGTAGTTTGGGCCGAGATGCAATACAAACCACCGTTACCAGATCCGAACTACTGGAGAATGCACTTTGACAGATCAAAGACAAAAACTGGATTAGGTGCCGGAGTTGTACTTACCTCGCCAAAGAACGACAAGCTGAAGTATGTGCTGGAAATCCATTTCGCCGCGTCAAACAATGTCGCTGAATATGAAGCATGTGTGCGTGGGCTCAAAGTGGCAAAAGAAATTGGGATACGTCGGATCCAATGCTTTGGCGACTCGGATTTGGTGTTCAGCAAGTCTCGGGGCAGTGGGACGCTCTTGATCCAAACATGGCACTGTACAGATTCCATGTGCAAAAGATATCTGGGTACTTTGAGGGATGCGAGTTTCACCATGTACCCCGGCTGGAAAACGAGGTTGCTGACGTATTGTCGAACCCGACAAGCAATTCCACCAGGTGTAGCACTGGAACACCTCAGAAAACCATTTATCAGGCCGTCCCTAGAAACCGACTCAATCTACATCCCGGCAGATCCGGAGTCAGGAGCTGTGCCCATGGACATTGACGTGGGAAGTGGTTCAGGAAACCCGGGGACTGCTTCGCAGAACCGGGGGACTGTGCAGCAAGATCGGGCCGAGTTTATGCCGGTGGAACAAATGGAAATAGATGAGGATGTGTTTCTAGTGCGAGCTATACCAGCTTGGGTGCTGCCCATATTTCAGTTCCTGAAGGATGGAACTTTACCCAGTGAAGAGGTGCTTTCCAGGCAAATTCAGAGGCGCGCAAAGGCGTACACAATCATCAATGCCGAACTATACAAGAGAAGTGTCACAAAGGTACTACAGCGATGTGTTGACCCAGAAGAAGGGCTTGACATCCTCCGGGATATTTATCAAGGGGAATGTTGGCCTCACGCCTCGTCTAGAGCTTTAGTGGCAAAAGCTTTCCGGCATGGGTTCTACTGGCCAAGTGCCTTGGAACAAGCAGAAGATCTAGTAAGAAAATGCAATGGCTGTCAGAGGTATGCCACCAAGACACATATGCCAATCTCGGAACTCAAGACTATACCAATTACCTGGCCATTTGTTGTATGGTGTTTGGACATGGTTGGCCCGTTTAAACATGCGAGGGTGAACATGACCCACATCTTAGTCATGGTTGATAAGTTTATGAAGTGGATTGAAGTAAAGCCAATAAGAAAATGTGATGGATCTACGGCCGTAACATTCCTTAAAGATATCATTCTGAGATATGGTTATCCTCACAGTATCATAACAGATAATGGCACAAATTTTGCTGAAGGAGCATTTGCACGATTCTGCCGAGATAAGAAGATCTGGCTGGACGTTGCCTCGGTAGCCCACCGCGCATCGAATGGACAAGTGGAAAGATCCAACGGATTAGTATTATCCGGGATAAAACCCCGGCTCATTGAGCCGCCGCAAAGATCAGCGGGGTGCTGGATAGAAGAACTACCAGCGGTACTGTGGAGTTTAAGAACAACTCCGAATCGATAAACAGGCTATACGCCATTCTTTCTGGTATATGGGGCAGAAGCTGTATTACCAGCCGACATAGAGCATGATTCGCCCAGAGTCACCCAATAGACAGAAGCGAAGTGCGTGAAGCCCAGGAAAATGATGTTGATCTACTGGAAGAAGCGAGAGAATTGGCATTGTCCAGATCCGCCATATATCAGCAAAATCTTCGACGCTATCATAGCCGGAAAGTAAACCCCCGAGTCTTCCGGGAAGGTGATCTGGTACTCCGGTTGGTACAACGTACTGCTGGCATGCATAAGTTATCCCCACCATGGGAAGGGCCATTCATTGTAAGCAAAGCATTGCACAATGACTCGTATTATCTCATCGATGTAAAATCATAGGAGAAGAACAAGTTGGACAGGTCCAGCGAGGAATCTAAGCATCCGTGGAATGTAGCCCTACTTCATCCGTTCTACACTTAGCAAAGAAGTGTGTGTATCCGAGTCTTCTCATATGTCGGTATGTATGCTGGCATTGATTTTATCAATGAAATATTGGCACCTCGAGCAGTAACCCAGGGACTGCCTTAGTGGTATTTATTGTTTTCTATGTTTGTTATTTATATGTCGGCTGGCGTAAGTTGCTTCTACCTAAGCCGGATTAGTAGTGTGTGAGCACCAAAAACTGAACTCTTTGATTTGCTGCTGTCCAACAAGATTTGGCTTCATGGCAAGCAAGAGAACAAGTTTGGAATTGCGTAGCACACGAAAAACGACTAAGGAAAAGGAACTTAATCGAGCCGACATTTGTTATTCGGACTAACTTTATGTTTACCTTGTTTTTACTACGCTGAGTTATTTTGAGCTAGTCCTAAAGTTTCCAAGTATTGTTAAGACAATTTTTGAAACTCGGACTCGTAAGTCATAAAACCGAACCAAGGTAGACACGAGCCGAGCCAAGAAATTGGAAAAACAAGAAAATGAAACTCGAGGACTACGCCCAAGTTATTCTGGCACGAGCAACTTAGTAGCAAAACAATAATTTGTGTGCTTAATACATTTGCACCCGGCATACCAGGGATCTGATAAAATGCAAAGTGTTTGATCAAGGAGCAGCAGGGGGAGGCAACTCGGCGCCAACAGGTGGAACTCCAGCCTCGGCTTCAGCTTCATCTTCATCTTCTTCGACATCCGAGGCTTCGTCCTCTTCCTCCTCACCCGAACCATCTTCGACATATTCGTCGTCGACAGCACCAAGGAAACTTGGTCCCTCATTCCATTGATGGATCGGGGCATATTGAATGAGGTTATGGGTGCAAGCCTTGCGCCGAGCTATCCAATCCGGGTCAGTGGACCACCTTGATCCGGTGCACATGCGCTCGAGAAGCTTCATGTTTATCTTTTCATACCATGTGAGCACATAGTGGAGGACGATTTCAGCTCCGGCGCGTCCAGCGGATTCCCTCCAAAGGTCAAGCTGGGTCTCGCACTCCATTAACTTGGCAATAAGAGCAGTGGCCCCCTCCGGAGTATCTTCATCAGGCCAAAAGGCATTGAAGATCCGGATTGCTACATCCAGGATATCCTTGCCATAGTTCTTCACGATCTCGACGCGAGAAGATAGGCTGACCAGTAAGTCCTCCATGTCATAAGGAATGTTTTCAGCGCCAGAACCAGTTGGGGTGCCCCTCTTCTGGCAGAACTTAGCAATGGCTGTGGCGGCAATGGCGTCACCCTCCAGAAATTTGTCTGAAAACGAGACAAGTGAAATAAGTAAAGGAAATTGACCTAGAAAGATCAATGTCGGTTGAAAGAGAAGAGCTTACAAGAAATATGGCTGTGGATCCGGGTCAGCTCCTTGGTGCAGTTGTCACGCCTCTCCCGGAGTAGCACAAGTTCGGCATTTGCCGACTCAAGCTTAGTGTCGGCCTCTTTTAGAAGTTCTTGGTCCTTGGCAATTTGGAGGTTCAGACGCTCTTGCTCTTCGGTAAAATCTTGGCCAGCTTTATCCATCTTGGATTTGTGGAGCGCCTTGATTTTCTTCATTTCTGCCTTAAGTTTGGCAATTTCATCATCTTTGGTCTAGAGGAGAGCGAGCTCATCATCCTTCTTCTTCAGTTCGGCCTGATGCTGTCCTGCTTGTTCGAGAAAATGCAGCATCATATCAGGCACGGGGACACTATCTTCAAGAGATGCTGAAATAGTTTGTTGACCTGGCAAAGTCGAGGTATGAATATTTGCCGAGCCAAGAACAAAAGGAGATAGAGCGCAGAGGAAGATTAAGCAAAAATGACTTACCCTTTATTTGGTCCAAAATTTTCCTCATAAGGATGTTCTCAGCCTCCACTTCGGCTGCCCAATCCGAATAACAGATTAGTTCGGTGGAAAAAGACAGAGAAATGGGAAAAATGCCAAGGAGGGAACTTACCCCGTTTCTCAAATTCGGCGAGAAGCATGGTATGTTTCAAGCGCAACAGCTTATGGGTGTCGAAAAGACGCTAAAACTCAATGCTCCGGCGATTGGTAGTCACCTTAAAAGAGCACAAAAGGATAGCTTAGGCGTGTGCATATTCAAAGTCTACAGAATCCGGGCCAAGTGTAACTTAACCCGGCTCTAGGTGTGTGCATATTCGAAGTGTACAGAATCCGAGCCAAGTGGAACTTAACCCGATTCTAGGCGTGTGCATATTCTAAGTGTACAGAATCTGGGCCAAGTGGAACTTAACCCGGCTCTAGGTGTGTGCATATTTGAAGTGTACAAAATCCGGGCCAAGTGGAACTTTACCCGGCTCTAGGTGTGTGCATATTCGAAGTACAAGATCCGGGCCAAGTGGAACTTAACCCGACTCTAGGTGTGTGCATATTCGAAGTGTGTAAGATCCGTGCCAAGTGGAACTTAACCCGGCTCTAGGTGTGTGCATATTCGAAATGTGCAAGATCCGGGCCAAGTGGAACTTAACCCGGCTCTAGGTGTGTGCATATTCGAAGTGTACAAGATCCGGGACAAGTGGAACTTAACCCGGCTCTAGGTGTGTGCATATTCTAAGTGTACAAGATCCGGGCCAAGTGGAACTTAACCCGGCTCTAGGTGTGTGCATATCCGAAGTTACTAGGGAGCTACGTTAATTCTCTAAGGAGCATCCGGCCGAGTAACAAGTTACTCCCCCGGAGGCTCGGGGACTAATGATTATATGACTAAGCACTAGTGCATGTTAAAGAAAAAGCAAGGTAGCATACATCCATCATCCGACCCGCAAAGTTGATAGCCTTGGCGGCGGTGTTCATCTGTGCAGCAAACTCCACAGGTCCGAATTTCTCCAGGAGATCGTCGTTATTTACAAACTCTGCCTTGTTCCAGTTATTAACGAACTCGATCAAGGTCGGAGGATAGCGTTCTCCGCTAAGCATGTGAGGCGCGACCAAACCCTTAGCATGGGCTTCCCTCCTTTCAACTTGGGCAACAACGGGGCTAGTGTGCAAAACGAGTTGCACATCAGCTGACCCGACAGAGGTGTCTTTCTTTGGAGGGGTCTTCTTCGGAACCATGGACGCAAGTGTACGTTGTCCAGCCTCGATTGATGCTGCCCTGGCGGCGTCAGAAGCCTTTTTGCCTTTGGGCTGCTGCTGAGAAGTGGAAGTTTGTGCTGTGGATTTGCCCTTGGGCACAGCCTTGGTGCTAGTTGTGTCCTCTCGCCGAGCCTTGGAAGACTCGGACGAGGCGGAAGGACTTGGTGTTGTTGCGGATGCTTGTGCTGTTGTTGTTGGTGATGCCGCTGATGCTGGCACTAGGGTTGGTTTTGACGGGGGTGCTGTAGGTATCTCGGTGGTGGTAGGTCGCGGCTGAGCCAAAGAGGAACTGGGAGAAATCGCTGCCTCGGCAGAGCCACTTCCCCCTGTTCCGAGGTTGCCTCCTCTGGACGAGGTGGGCTAGAACCCGGAGCAGCCGATGAACCCTCCTAGATGGGGCTCAACGGGCGTGTATCATCACCACGAGAGGGAGAGGGGCTATGTCGGAGCGGCGAGGCGATGCCGGATCCACTCTGAGGAACCTCCACCGCAACCCTGCCGAATCAAATGACGAACAATGAGTTACAACAGAAGAAAGGCACGAAGAAGAAAATTGGATAAGGAAGAAATGCCTTACTCATCAAAGGTCAAAGGCTCCTTGGGCTTGCGATCCCTCCAGGTTATGGCCTTAGTCATAGGCTTGGTGGCAGCTTTGTCTGCGGACTTCTTTCGCCTCTTGGTTGGCTTAGAAGTTCCGGAGGAAGAAGCAGATGCGGCCGCCCTTTTCTTTGACGCGATCGGGACAGGCTTGCCCGTAGCAAGGGGAGGATCTTCGTGGATCTACCCACCCGGGTTAGCTGATGCCGGAAAGGCGTAAGAAAGGGGGACAACATCAAATGCTTCCATCACCTCAACGTCCGAATCATCTTCATCATTAGGCCAATCCCTTAAGGAAGAGAATTTACCGGTGTGCCGCTTGGTCGCATCAGGGAACAACAGGAACATCTCCTGATCCGACTCCTCCTCGTTCGGGGCATCTCGATCATTCGCCCACTTGAGAGAAGGCTCAGGGTCATCCTCGAGGGTTTGCTGAAGATACAACTAAGAAGAAAATGCAAAGGAGTAAAACAAACAACAAATTCCTACATATGGTATAACTCGGAAAGAGATTGGATCATGAAATTTACCACAGGAGGAAGCCTATCTCGGCAGAAGTGCTTGATCGCCCACTCCCAATCAGCGGAGAAGTTTTTGCTAGTAGTGAAGAGGGCCTTGACCCGGCGGAAAATCTCGGTATTCCTCAACTCGAATGAGGAGGTCCGGTTGGGGTCAAGGTGCCCGCTCATGTGGCAGAGCTTGTGAGTGCGTTTCTGGAGAGGGGAGATCCGGTTGCGGACAAACGTGATCATTGCATCCTCGTTCCGCATCCTGACATCCTTCAGCTCCTGGAACCATTTGTTGACTTGGTTCGCCGGGACGGTGGGTTTCTTGGGGGTCTGGTCCTAGAGATCCGGATTAGGAGGACCCGGAACGTAGGGGCGTAGCCGGATCAGATCTTCAGTCATGCCATTTCTGACATAAAAGAAGGTTCGGGCCTAGCCCTGGCAAGAATCTAGCCCGGTGACTCGAGGAAAGACGGACTGTTTCCAAGGAGAAATGGAAGCAGCGCTGAATTGCGTGAGTTGTTTGTCCTCCGGCTCAAGCTCCTTATTCGGAATCACATTCCAGCGTAGGCCGAAAAACTGAATCCAGAGCTCCTTAGTGGGCCACAATCCGACGTATCCCTCTATGGTGGAGGCAAAGGAAGAAAGGGAAGTGATGGAATTTGCTGGAAGGTGGTGCGGTTGAAGCTCGTAGGTGTTGAGCCAATCGTGGAAAAAGTCGCTGACGGGGAGTCCGAACCCATGCTGGAAGTGGGAGAGGAACACTATGAACTCACCCAGGTTAGGTGAGGGAGCAAGTTCCTCGGCGGCGAGACGAGCCACCACACCCTCCGGGATGCGCTGGGTGCGCTACAACCAATCGAGGTCATCCTGGCACACCCAGGACCCAGCCCAGGCGCCGCACTCGGCATTCTCCGCATCCTCCTCCATCTCATGTTCCGCGGCGATGAGCTCCTCTTTAGTCATTTCTAGGTCGCTGTCCTCACTGACCCTATCGGTGGTGGGGGGCAGTGGCCTGGACTAGCGCGGACCCGTGGCGGTGGAGATGTGCGGGAGTGGCGGCGATGCTGGTGCGCGAGGAAAAGTGCGGCGGCGGCACAACTAAGCAGGTGCGGCGGCGGCGCTGGCACTGGGAAGAAGAAGAGGCAAAGGGGCGTGAGAATGGGGAAAAGAACCAAGGGGCACGCCCCTCCCCTATTTAACCATGCCCAAGCTGGGTTAGTGGGATCGCGCGGTACGCCACGGCCACACGGTGTGGTCGTGTATTATCCGGATTAACCAATCACAGGCAAGCCACACGAAGGGCCACAGGGCGTAGGAGATCCCATGACGCGACGTGGTGATACAGTTAACGAGGAGACATACACGATGTGACGTGTGCAACAGTAACTCCTGACATTAACTGCAGCAGTAACTGGCGCATGCCCTTAAAATGAGGCAAAGTGATGATTACCCTCCACGTGGGGAAGCGTACAAGAGAAGGAAGAATAACCCGGATAACAATGGGATGACCCGGCCAGCGAGAGAAAACTCGGAATGGGCCAAGGGAAAAGCTAGCCAATAAAATCCGGAATATGAGGTAACTCGGAAAAGGGAGCAAGAGGCTCGGTAAGATTGAACCTGCTGTGGCCTTAGAGGCTGAGGCTGCTAAGACCGCACCAGCTTCGGGGACTAATGTTGGGGGGATACCCCCGGGTATGGTCACGCTGGGGTATAATGGCCGAGCCGAGGTATGGCAAGGTCAAAGCGAATGCTGGCCGAGTCACCTCAAGGCAGGCCGAATCACGGAGTAACCCGGACCTAAGGATGTCTGCCTAACTGAGTCCCGGCCGACTTATGTCGTATGCCAGTAGGATTTATGTAACTTGTATGCAGGTACCGGTGTGGCCGGATCAACCAGGCACGATCCGGGTTATATCAAGCTTGCAAGAGAAGGAAGGTATCTCGCTGGTCAAAAGTAGACCACTGTACGCAGAGCGTGAGCAAAGCGGATAGAGGCCAGGACCACCGAGGCATGGCCGACAAAGGTGACGCTGCCTGTGTCGGATGACGCTGGCGCTGGAGAGGCTCACGTAGCCTCTGCATGGGTGACGATGGGCAAAAGTGACCCGGTCGGTTTACTATTTTGGGAAGAGGCATATTCCCTGGAATATGCCTCCACGTATGCCCTAATTGGAGACCTAGCCACCCCTATATAAGGAGGGCTAGGGCATCTGTAGAAAGGGCTGGTTGATCTCTGGTGGGTTGAGTGGGGCTTGGTTATTCTCTAGTATGTTCATGAGGACTAGCTAGTGGAGAGAGTAAGAGAGTTCCATCTTCCTCCTCTCCCCAATATAGCTCAAGGAGCACTTGTAAACATTGGAAGTGAATCGAATACAAACATCTGTGTGTGGAATCACCACACTATCCCTCCATGGATTCCTCTAGTGCATCTTGTCCCCACCTTTAGCCTATCCATGGCATCTGCCGTGACACCACCACGACAATGCGCCAACACTGCAAGCCTACATGGCAGCGACGACGAAAACGACATAACGGCGAAAGCTGACAGGGGGGCCCAACTTCACGGCCGTTAGCCAGATTTTTTGTATCAAAACGTAAAGTTGAATTCGTGCCGAAAAAGACCCTCTGAGTATTTGGCACGCGAACTATAGTCATCGCGGCTGATTTCAGGGAACTCGGGTACCGCGTTGCCTGGCCACCCCAACTATCGGGCCAAAAAATGATATTCTCGGTGTGGGCCCCCTGGCCGCCCACCGATCTTGCCTCTTCGCCTATAAGATGCCTCCGGATGCAAAAACCCTGAATCATGCAGCCTCCAGCCACGAAAAGTTCCGCAACGCCGCCACCACCGAAGGGGAGATTAGGGGGATAGAAAGTCTCTGTTCTGGCACTCTACCTGGACAGGAAAGTGCCCCCGGAGCCATCTCCATCGATCTCCACCACCATCTCCATCGCCATTGCTGATTCCCATGATGAGGAGGGAGTAGTTCTCTCTTGAGGCTAAGGGTTCTATCGGTAGCTATCTGTTCATCTCTCTCTCTCTCTATGCATGATCTTATTGAGATCATGAGCTTGTAATCTATAGATCTACCTTGCTACTCAAGTGCTTTAATAGATCTCTGCTCTCCCCATGTGTGTGAAGTTGACAGTGTGCACACCATGGTGGCACTTAGGCTAGAGATTACAAATACTTGTTATGAGTTATATTTGGAATTGGATGTCTTTATGAAATTGTGGTGTTTGTTGGACTCATCTAGTACTCAAGGTGACGGTGTGGGGTTATCTAGATGGGAAAGATGAACTTTGAGGTGTGCTGTTATAGCCCTACCAATGATTAGAGTGTCCAACCGGAGAGTAGTTAAGAGTAGTATCATGAAGAGAAGATATTTATATGAGTGTGTTCACTAGCGAAAGTATGATCCCTAGGCCTTGTTTCTAAGCATTGAAACACCATTTGCAACTAGATCTGTTACATGTTTGCTTGCTTCCATCTTTATTTCAGTTTGTCTTTAGTCTTTTCCACGCCATCAAGCTATTTTCTAGCACCATTGTCTTATATCCGTACCACTTGTATTTTACTATCTCTTCGCCGAACTAGTGCACCTATACACCTGACAAGTGTATTGGGTGTGTTGGGGACACAAGACACTTCTTGTATCTTGATTGCAGGGTTGCTTGAGAGGGGATACCTTTGACCACTTCCTCCCTGAGTTCGATAAACCTTGGGTGATCCACTTAAGGGAAACTTGCTATTGTTCTACAAACCTCTACACTTGGAGGCCCAACAACTGTCTACAAGAATAGAAGTGCGTAGACATCAAGCTATTTTCTAGCACCGTTGCCGGTGAGGTAAGGTAAAAGGTACTCACATCCTCCGGTGTGAGTGCTCGAAGTTATTTCCTTTAGATTCTACAATTTTGTCTTTTTGTTTCTTGTTTTTATTTTCACTAGTTAGGCTTAATGGAAAACAACAAAAAAATTAGAGAGCTTTATAGTATTTATCTTGAGTTAGGACATGAAGTGTTTGAAGAGAAAATTAAAAAACCCATGGAACTTTATTTGCATGCTAACAACAATGTTGTTAGTATGAATTCTTTGGACACCATTATTGCTAATGCTATGGAAAAAATCTAAGCTTGGGGAAGCTAGTTTTTATGAAAATGATCTTTTTAGTTCCCCAACTTTGGAAGATAGCTATTCTATTGCTTATGATGATACAAAACCTCCAATATATGATGATTACAATGATAAATATGATATTTTTAGTCCACCTAATATTGAGGAGGCAATTAAATATGACTATAATATGCCTCCTATATTTGATGATTATGGTGATGAGAATAATAATGATAGCTATTTTGTTGAATTTGCTCCCACTACAATTAATAAGAATGACTATGTTTATGTGGGGAGTATTAATTCTTTTATGCATGTGTCTCATGATAAGAATGTTTTATGTGATAGTTATATTGTTAATTTTATTCATGATGCTACTGAAAGTTATTATGAGAGAGGGAAACATGGTTTTATGCATCTCAATAATATTAAGTTTCCCCTCTTTATGTTGAAATTTTTGAAGTTGCACTTGTTTTGCTTTCCTATGTTGGTTCCTTTGTGCTTTCATGACTTGTTTCCTTACAAGGTTCCTTTGCATAGGAAGTGGGTTAGACTTAAATGTGTTTTGAATTTGCTTCTTGATTCTCTCTTTTACCTCAATTCATATTTCTTATGTGAGCATCTTCTCAAACTATCATGCCTAACTTAAAGGAGTTAAAGAAAAGTACTTATTGGGAGATAACCCAAAAGTTTTAGATAAGTCTTGGAAGTTATTACTTCTGTAATAACCGCTCCTTATCCTTTTCATTTGCTTTTTGTGCCAAGAGTAACCTCTAATGAGAGAGAAGTAATGATTGGGAAAGTTGCTGTCCCGAAACAGATTTCTGTGCTTCACCGTAAACATTTGTGTAAAATCTCTATTCGTCATTTTGAGGCTTCAATTTTTGTGCTTCTGCCCCAGGTTTTTATATAACTTTTGTTAGTTCAACAGTTTTTGATTTGAGCGACATAAGGTCTTTGAAAAAATTGGTTTTTACCTGCTGGTCTGTTTTGACAGATTTCTGCCATTATTTGCATTTGCTTCTTGTTGGTTTCTTTTTGAGTTCTTTTGGGGAATTGAGCTTTTTGAGGGAAGTGCTACAGTATCTTGTGTTTTAATGGAAGTTTTATTGGTGTTGAAACTGAACCTAAAGACTTATTATCTTAAGTACACTAATGTTGCTAATGAAGAGTGTGTGAAGTTTTGTATGAAGGAAAAAATTTCAGGTGTATGGAGAGAAAGATGTAATGAGATGAAGGATGGATTAAAGCTCAAGATCGGGGATGCCACGCGTGTCACCCCAAGAAATATCCAAGAAGTACAAGCGTCAAATCTTGGGGATGCCCAAGGCATCCCCTTCTTCATCAATAAAAATCCCAGGTTTCTTCCAAACGCTTCATTTTTATTGTTTCATGCACAGTTGTGTTGTTCTTGGAGCGTCTTCTTTTTCGTTTTCGTTTTGGTTTTACGTTTGCTTTGTTTTATTAGTTTGATGAATAAATTGGTTGGACCCCCTCTTTCATGCATTGGTTTTAATATAGTTTGGTTTGGATTGGAAAAGAGTAGGAAAGTTCATGCTTAAGTGGTAAAGAGAGCTTGTTTTTTACTGTGGCCTATGCTTTGTCATGCCATGATTGATATTGTTTTCGCTTTAGGCTTAGTATTCTTTGCTATAGCATGAAACGTTATAAACAATTGATATTGCTTAATGTTCCATTGAAGAATCATGCGTTGTTTTAGCATATTAAAGCATAGTATTGTGGTTTTCTCCTGTGATGCTTTATTTGGGTTGACTTGTCACATACTCACACCATGTTATGACTATCCCAAGTCACCATAGCCTTTATGATCCTTTAGTTTTCAACTTGTAGTATCACTTTATGCTTTGATTAATGATGTTTTGTCGCTCTACATGATTATGGCCATTATTGCTCTCTTAGTTTGTCGCTCCCAGTCTTTTGCTAGCCTCCGCAACCAAGTATGAGTTCCACTCATGCATCCAACTCCCTAAACCAAGTTATTCCAAATAGTCCACCATACCTACCTACTAGCATATGCTATTCCAAGTATATTCATGTTTTTATCTACCTTCCGAATTAAACTTGTTATGAGAAAACGAGTGATTAAAGCTCTCAAGAACTTGATGGCACACTTTACTTTTCTCTCCCTTAATAAACTTGAACCATTGTGTCGTTTGTGTTGTATATGCTTGCACTTATTTGTTGGGGATTAGCAGAACCATGCTGTCATGGGGAACGCTTTCAACATTGCACTTGTACTTTGTACCTAGTTGATATCATGCTCTTTTGTCTATGGATGTCGTCGGTGTGAAATGAAAGGGGAGGTTGTAAGTCCATGGAGTTATGTATATGTGTTAGAGAAACGCCTGGGCCGCTGGTCTAATCCATGCTGTCATGGTGGAAACCTACAGCGTAACCATAATGAGCTGTCTATGAAGCATTCTTCTTATAAAAAAAGAGTCAGATATTGAGAAAAAAGAGAAAAAAAGAAAAAAGAGATATGAGAAAAGAGGAAAGAGATAAAAAAGCACCATATTCCCATGGTAAATAAGAAGATTGCTGAGATGCTCGTTGTCTGTTTGCCTTGTCATTTTGATATGAGGATTCTTCCGTATCATCGGGCAAGGGGTACCCCGTTGGCGGTTCTCTATGATACACATGTACTTACGATGACAAGAACTTACCGGTGACTAAACTTGAGTAGCATGAGGAGTGGCCCTCGTATTCAAGGGACATGAGATTTCCATCTTATACTTCGTCAATCATATACACCATAGTTTGTTCACTTTAAACTTAATCACTTCAAGATGCTTATGATAGGGGCAATGAGAGCTGAAAGCTATTAAGTACCATAATTTTTGGAAGCTCTTTATGAAACTTGAATCCCTACTTCCTTCTATGAAGGCCTTTCTTTTACTTTTATGTTGAGTCTCCACCTTCTATCTTTATGCACCTACTTTGAGAGCATAGTGGCCATTCTTAGTTCTATGTGCATTGTCCCAAGACATGTTGATTGATGCATAGCTTTGATATTGCTTGTTTTAAAATATTTGTATCTAGTCACTCTTATGAACTTTGAAGGTGTCCTATGCATTTATGTTTGCTACTCTATGAGGGACAAGCTGAATGCCACTATGCTATGTTTTCTTTATGTGAAACAAACAAACGTCTTGCAAAGCATTGTTATTCATGAATCTTTTATTTGTGCATTTTCATGTTGCAACATAGTTTCTTTGTCTTATTGTTAGAAATTTATCTTTCATGTTATGATTGAAGTACTATAATCCCAGCTATCATTGTTTTACAAATACTTCGGTCAAGTTTATGATGGTGCATGTCACCTCAAAAATTATTATTTCTTTTTATCACTTACCTACTCGAGGACGAGCAGGAGTTAAGCTTGGATACGTTGCAAATATATCTATAATTTTTGATGTTCCATGCTTGGTTTTATGTACTTTGTTATGTTTTGTCCACACTTTGGAGTACTTTTCATATGATTACTTGGAATAACCTATTAATAGGAGCCACACTGCCAGTTGCCTGTTTTCTGCTGTTTTTGGTTCCAGGAAAGTCAAAAAATCAATATTCTAGGAATTGGACCAGACAAAAGCCAAAGTCGGTATTTTACCGGAAGACTCACGGAGCCAGAAGACGAGACGGAGAGGGGCCAAAGGGTGGCCACACCATATGGTGGCGTGGGCTAGCCCTGGATGCACCACCATGTGGTGTGGGCGCCCTGGCCTCCCACCGACCTTGCCTCTTCGCCTATAAGATGCCCCCGATGCAAAAACCCTGAATCATCTCGCCTCTAGCCAAGAAAAGTTCCGCAGCGCTGCTGCCACCGAAGGGGAGATTCGAGGGATAGAAAGTCTCTGTTCCAGCACTCTGCCGGGATGGGGAAGTGCCCCCGGAGCCATATCCATCGATTTCCACCACCATCTCCATCGCCATTGCTGATTCCCATGATGAGGAGGGAGTAGTTCTCTCTCGAGGCTAAGGGTTCTACCGGTAGCTATGTGTTCATCTCTCTCACTATGCATGATCTTATTGAGATCATGAGCTTGTAATCTATAGATCTACCTTGATACTCAAGTGCTTTAATAAATCTCTGCTCTCCCCATGTGTGTGAAGTTGACAGTGTGCACACCATGGTGGCACTTAGGCTAGAGATTACAAATACTTTTTATGAGTTATACTTGGAGTTGGATGTCTTTATGAAATTGTGGTGTTTGTTGGACTCATCTAGTACTCAAGGTGATAGTGTGGGGTTATCTAGATGGGAAAGATGAACTTTGAGGTGTGCTGTTATAGCCCTACCAATGATTAGAGTGTCCAACCGGAGAGTAGTTAAGAGTAGTATCATGAAGAGAAGATATTTATATGAGTGTGTTCACTAGCGAAAGTATGATCCCTAGGCCTTGTTTCTAAGCATTGAAACACCATTTGCAACTAGATCTGTTACATGTTTGCTTGCTTCCATCTTTATTTCAGTTTGTCTTTAGTCTTTTCCACGCCATCAAGCTATTTTCTAGCACCATTGTCTTATATCCGTACCACTTGTATTTTACTATCTCTTCGCCGAACTAGTGCACCTATACACCTGACAAGTGTATTGGGTGTGTTGGGGACACAAGACACTTCTTGTATCTTGATTGCAGGGTTGCTTGAGAGGGGATACCTTTGACCACTTCCTCCCTGAGTTTGATAAACCTTGGGTGATCCACTTAAGGAAAACTTGCTACTGTTCTACAAACCTCTACACTTGGAGGCCCAACAACTGTCTACAAGTATAGAAGTGCGTAGACATCAAGTCGCTTGACAAAAGCTTCACAACTCCAAATCTTAAGAAAATAAAAACTCGGCTTCTTGCCAATCCAGATCTCATGCGGTGTGTTCTCTACCAACTTTGATGGTACTCTGTTTAGTGTGAACACTGCAGTTTCTAGACAATAACCCCAAAATGATAAAGGCAGATCAGTCCGACTCATCATTGATCATACCATGTCTAACAAGGTCCGATTCCTCCTTTCTGACACACCGTTTCTCTGCGGCGTTCCCGGAGGAGTGAGCTGGGGAACTATTCCACAACTCTTCAGATGGCCATCAAACTCATGGCTCATGTACTCGCCTCCTCGGTCCGACCGGAGAAACTTTATTTTCTTGCCAAGTTGATTATGTACCTCATTCTGGAATTCCTTGAACTTTTCAAAGGCTTTCGACTTATGTTTCATCAAGTAGATATATCCATACCTACTCAAATCACCAGTGAATGTAATGAAGTACTCATAACCACCTCTGACTGTTGTGCTCATCAGGCCACATACATCACTATGTACTAGTCCCAGTAAGTCGGATGCCCTTTCACAACTCCTTGCAAAAGGTGTCTTAGTCATCTTGCTGAGTAGGCAGGATTCACATGTCTCGAACGACTCCAAGTCGAACGAAGTTAGGAGTCCATCATCATGGAGCTTCTTCATGCGTTTCCAACTTATATGACCAAGCCGACAATGCCAAAAGTAAGTCATATTCAGATCATTTGGTTTCAACCTTTTCACATTTATGTTATAGACATATTCTCCTTCAAGATTCAAAATAAAACCCGTCCTGGACGGGTGCAAAGCCGTCAAACATATTATTCAAATACAAAGAACAACCATTATTCTTAATATTCGACTCATAGCATTGTCTCATTAAACATGAGGCAGAAATAATGTTTCTACTAAGCACTGGAACATAATAAAAATTATTTAGCTCCATTAAGAATCCAGAAGGTAAATGAAGTTGCATCGTGCCGACTTCCAACGCAACGAATCTCGCTTTGTTACCGACTCGGATGTCAACCTCGCCTCTCGCCACGCTCCTAGTTCTTACCAGTCCCTGCAACGAGTTGCAGATGTGAATAACTGATTCGGTATCATATACCCAAGAACTACTAGTGTCGTGGTGGTGGCACGGCAGATGCCATGGATAGGCTAAAGATGGGGCCAATGAGTTCTAGGGGAATCCAGGGAGGGAAACATGGTGATTCCATGCACAAAAGTTCTTGTATCTGCTCTATCAATGGTGTTTACAGGTGCTCCTCAAGCTATTGGTGAGAAGGAGACTATGTCTCTTACTCCTCACTTCCTAGCTCTAGAGTTCTACCTTAGACAGAGAAAATGATCGATCCCTCTCTATGGAGGCCCCGGTGCTCCTTATATAGGGGAGCACATGTTACAATGTTAGGGAACACGTGGTAGCATATTCCCCGAATATGCCCCTCGACTAAAGCTAGATGCTTCTTTATTCTCTTTAACGGCTCGTCCGGACTTTGAACGTAACCCATTGTGTAATCTTTGCCTTTAAGCATCACCGGACATGAGCTACATCAGCCGACACTGCCCGCGTCATCTTGGTCGCCCTTGCCCCGCTGGTCCTTCCCTCTGCTTTGCTTCACTCATGCTACAGCTAACCAAAGCCACCTTTTGACCAGCGGGAGATTCCTTCCTTCTCTTGGAAGCCAAGTGGTAGTATAGTTAGCACATTGCTAACCCGGCTATGAGGGTATCTGCATAATAGATAGACAAACATGGCCGGCATATATCTTATGCCGGTCGGGTTAACGCTAGGGAGCTGCCCCATAGGCCGGGTAACTCCGTAAGTCGGCCTGCCTTGAGGTGATCCGGCCAGCACTTGCTTTGACAAGGCCGTACCCTGGCTAACTCAGCTTTTATACCCCGGTGTGACCCTATGATACGTTGCAAACGTATCCATAATTTTTGATGTTCCATGCTTGGTTTTACCTACTTTCTTATGTTTTGTCCACACTTTGGAGTACTTTTCATATGATTTCTTGGACTAACCTATTAACAAGAGCCATAGTGCCAGCTGCCTGTTTTCTGCTGTTTTTGGTTCCAGGAAAATCAAAAAATGAATATTCTCGGAATTGGATGGGACAAAAGCCAAAGTCAGTTTTTCACCGAGGGACACCTGGAGCCAGAATACGAGAAGGAGAGGGTGGGGCCGGCCACCACCACCTGCGGCCAGGCCTAGCCCAGCGCTTAGGATGGTGCAGTCGCCTGTGCACCCCTCGGACTCTCCTTCCTCCTACAAGTTACCTCTGATACGAAAACCCTAAGTACCCGATCAAAAATACACGAAAGAGTCTGTAGCCGCCGTCATCTCCATCCCTTGACCGGGAGGGATCTGAAGCTCTTCTCGACACCCTGCCGGAGAGGGGAATTCACCTTGGAGGCCTTCTTCATCATCATGCAAGTCTCCGGTGTGATGCATGAGTAGTTCATCTCTGGACTACGGGTCCATGTAGTAGCTAGATGGCTGGTTCTCCTCCTTTGTGCTATCATGTTTAGATCTTGCGATCTCCGTTCATGACAAGATCATCTATTTGTAATTCTGCATGTTGTGTTTGCGGGGATCCGATGGATATTGAGATGCTACTTCAGATTGATTATTGATTTTATCATGTCTTTGTTATTTGTGATCTTGCATGCTTTCCGTTGTTAGTAGCTATCTTGGCCAAGTACATGCTAGCAACTCCAAGAGTTAGTATTTATGCTCGATAGTGGGTTCATGCCTCTGGTAATCTAGGGAAGTGACAGAAATCTCTAAGGTACTAGATGTGCTGTTGCTACTAGGGAGAAAACAACAATCCTTTGTTCATAGAACAATCGTATTGTTTACTTTACACGCAATTCGTAATGCAATTATCCGTTGCTTGCAACTTAATACTAGAGGGGGTTCGGATGATAACCTGAAGGTGGATTATTAGTCATAGATGCAGTTGGATGGCGGTCTATGTATAATGTTGTAATGCCCAATCGAATCTCAAAGGAGTCAACATGATTAGTATATTCTTGTATGCTTTCTCGATGTTTGTCAATTGCCCCGTTGTAATTTGTTCACCCAGCATGTTATCTATCTTAAGGAGAGCCACCTCTAGTGAACTATGGACCCCGGTCCTTTCTTTTACTTTCAATCTAAAATCAACTGTTTACTGCTTTGTGTTTACTTTCTGCAAACTATTACTTTCTTCCACTCGATACGTTTAATCCTTTGTTTTCAGCAAAACCGGTGAGATTGACAACCTCATTGCAAGTTGGGGACAAAGTTCTGTGGTTGTGTTGTGCAGGTCTCCAAGTTGCTGCTGGCACCGGTAGTGTGCCCTGCCAACATTCAGCTAGCAACACCTTTGGGGTGTTTCCTTGGTCCTACTGGTTCGATTAAACCTTGGTTTCATACTGAGGGAAAACTTGCTACTATGCTCATCATACCTTCCTCTTGGGGTTCCCAATGAGCTCGATATATTTTGGGCCATCAAGCTATTTTTCTGGTGCCGTTGCCAGGGAGTCAAGGACATCTTCACAAGGGGAGTCCCTCATAACCAATCTCTTTACTTTGTTATTTTTGTTTTGCTTAGTTTACTTTTGCTTTGTTTGCTTGTTTCTTTATCAAAAACACACAAAAAATAGTTTTACAAGTTTGCTTTCTTTATTAAAAACACAAAAAAATTAAGTCTTTCTATAGTTGTTACCTTTTCCTTAGCACACCATGTTGATCCCTAAATTCACCCTGAAAGACCTTTCAATAGGTAGTGGTTGTTTAATTGGAAAAGATAATATTGAAGAATTCTTTAATCATGGTAGTAAGCATGAGGATATTGAGGATAGATCCCTTGCAGAACTTGCTCCAAACTATGAGATTGCTGCAGCTTCTTTAGTTCACATGTTAGAAGCTAGGTTTGTTAACCTTAGCCCCTTGATGCAAGTAATGTTTCTTAAACTTAAAGAAATTGAGGACCCTGAGAAGAGGGATTTTATTGTAGAAATTTTGCTTAAGGAATTCTATGATGTTGCCAAGGAAGCTAGAAAAGTCTTTGAACGTTTCAATATGCTAGGCTGATGTGTAGATGTTGTTGGTACACGAGAAAATATGAGCAAAACTGAACCTAATGGGGACGAAATTAAGATACCAATACCCTTTAAACTAGTAGCAATGCATGAAGCCACAGAAAAGAATCTTGATTGGATTGTTCCCGAAAACCCGTTTGATGAAAACAGTCAACCCAAGAGCGTTGAGAGAGGATCCTCTAGAATTTATTTGGATGAGATGCCTTGCCTTGTTGAAGATATTTCTGGTATTAATCTTAATGCTTCTTCATTTGAGAACACTTGATTCTTTTTCTTGCTTCTTATGCCTAACTTAAAGGCGTTAAAGAAAAGTACTTATTGGGAGATAACCCAAAAGTTTTAGATGAGTCTTGGAAGGTATTACTTCAGTAATAACCGCTCCTTATCCTTTTTATTTGCTTTTTGTGCCAAGAGTAACCTCTAATGAGAGAGAAGTAATGGTTGGGAAAGTTGCTGTCCCGAAACAGATTTCTGTGCTTCACCGTAAAAATTCGTGTAAACTCTCTGTACGTCCTTTTGAGGCGTGAATTTTTGTGCTTCTGCCGCAGGTTGTTATATAACTTTCGTTAGTTCAACACTTTTTTATTTGAGCAACAGAAGGTCTTCAAAAAAATTCGTATTTACCTGCTGGTCTATTTTGACAGATTTCTGCCATTTTCTACATTTGCTTCTTGTTGGTTCCTTTTTGAGTTCTTTTGGCGAATTGAGCTTTTTGAGGCAAGTGCTACAGTAGCTAGTGTTTTAATGGAAGTTTTATTGGTGTTAGAACTGAAGCTAAGTACTTATTATCTTGAGTGCACTAATGTTGCTAATAAAGATTGTGTGAAGTTTTGTATGAAGGAAAAATTTCAGGTGTATGGAAGGAATGAGTAATGAGATGAAGAATGGACTAAAGCTCAAGCTTGGGGATGCCACGCGTGTCACCCCAAGAAATATCCAAGAAGTACAATCCTCAAAGCTTGGGGATGCCCAAGGCATCCACCTCTTCATCAATAAAAATCCCAGGTTTCTTCCAAACGCTTCATTTTTATTGTTTCATGCACAGTTGTGTTGTTCTTGGAGCGTCTTCTTTTTTGTTTTCATTTTGGTTTTTCGTTTGCTTTGTTTTCTTAGTTTTCTGAATAAATTGGTTGTACCCTTTCTTTCATACATTGGTTTTCAAATAGTTTGGTTTGGATTGGAAAAGAGTAGGAAAGTTCATGCCTAAGTGGTAAAGTGAGCTTGTTTTTGACTGTGGCCTATGCTTTGTCATGCCATGCTTGATATTGTTTTGGCTTTATGCTTAGTATTATTTGCTGTAGCATTACTTGTTATAAACAATTGATATTGCTTAATGTGCCTTTGAAGAATCATGCGTTGTTTTAGCATATTAGAGCATAGTATTGTGGTATTCTCCTTTGATGCTTTATTTGGGTTAACTTGGCGCATGCTCACACCATGTTATGACTATCCCAACTCACCATAAGCCTTTATGATCCTTAGTCTTCAACTTGTAGTATCACTTTATGCTTTGATCAATGGTGTTTTGTCTCTCTGCATGATTATGGCCATTATTGCTCTCTTAGTTTGTCGCTCCCAGTCTTTTGCTAGCCTCCGCAACCAAGTATGAGTTCCACACATGCATCCAACTCCCTAAACCAAGTTATTCCAAAGAGTCCACCATACCTACCTACTAGCATATTCTATTCCAAGTATATTCATGTTTTTATCTACCTTCCGAATTAAACTTGTTATGAGAAAACTAGTGATTAAAGCTCTCACGAACTTGATGGCACACTTTAATTTTCTTGCCCTTAATAAACTTGAACCATTGTGTCGTCTGTGTTGTATATGCTTGCACTTATTTGTTGGGTATTAGCAGAACCATGCTGTCATGGGGAACGCTTTCAACATTGCACTTGTACTTTGTACCTAGTTGATATCATGCTCTTTTGTCTATGGATGTCGTCGGTGTGAAATGAAAGGGGAGCTTGTAAGTCCATGGAGTTATGTATATGTGTTAGAGAAACGCCTGGGCCGCTGGTCTAATCCATGATGCATTGGTGGAAACCTATAGCGTAACCATAATGAGCTGTCTATGAAGCATTCTTCTTATAAAAAAAAGAGTCAGATATTGAGAAAAAAGAGAAAACAAAGAAAAAAGAGATATGAGAAAAGAGGAAAGAGAGAAAAAAGCACCATATTCCCATGGTAAATAAGAAGATTGCTGAGATGCTCGTTGTCTGCCTGCCTTGTCATTTTGATATGGGGATTCTTCCGTATCATCGGGCAAGGGGTACCCCGTTGGCGGTTCTCTATGATACACATGTACTTACGATGACAAGAACTTACCGGTGACTAAACTTGAGTAGCATGAGGAGTGACCCTCGTATTCAAGGGACATGAGATTTCCAACTTATACTTCGTCAATCATATACACCATAGTTTGTTCACTTTAAACTTAATCACTTCAAGATGCTTATGATAGGGGCAATGAGAGCTGAAAGCTATAAAGTACCATAATTTTTGGAAGCTCTTTATGAAACTTGAATCCCTACTTCCTTCTATGAAGGCCTTTCTTTTAGTTTTATGTTGAGTCTCCACCTTCTACCTTTATGCACCTACTTTGAGAGAATAGTGGCCATTCTTAGTACTATGTGCATTGTCCCAAGACTTATTGATTGATGCATAGCTTTGATATTGCTTGTTTTAAACTATTTGTATCTAGTCACTCTTATGAACTTTGAAGTGAAGGAAATATGCCCTGAGAGGCAATAATAAAGTTGTTATTATGTATTCCTTGTATATGATAGATGTTTATTTTGCATTCTGTAATTGTATTGATAGGAAACATCAATACATGTGTGTTTAATAAACAAAAAGGGTTCCTAGTCATGCCTCTCTTATAGACTAGCTTGTTGATTAACAGGATGATCAAGGTGTCCTGATCATGGACATTGGATGTTGTTAATAACAAGGTCACACCATTGGTGGAATGATGTGATGAACATTCATCCGAAGTATAGCATGACGATCAAGTCATTGTGTTTATATTGCTATAACATCATACGAAGTAATCTTTATCCTTAGACCATGAGATCATGTTAATTGCTAACACCGGAAGAGTATCTTGATAACATCAAACGTCACACCGCATGTGAGGTGACTATAAAGATGCGTTCATTACTCTGAAGGTGTTATGTTGAGGCTCATGGATCAAGAGTGGAATTTGTCAATCCAGATGACGGATAGATATACTCTGGGCCCTCTCGGTGATATCACATTAGGATAGCTTGCAAGCAAGTGATGTGATCACTGGAATGTTATATCACGGGAACGAGAAAAGAGTGCATGTCGATAACGAGATCAAACTAGGTATGGAGATACCGATGATCGAATCTCGGACATGTAATATATCGAGAGATAAAGGGATTTAGTTACAAGCGTTAAAGGTTCTCACGATCACAGGAGTCATCGTTCAATGTGTAGGAGTCAGTACGGATCTCCAGGTCCCGCTGCTGATTATTGATCGGAGAAGGGTCTCGATCATGTCTGCATTATTCACGAACCGTAGGGTGGCACACTTAAGAGTTACCGGACACCATTTTGGAGCACATATGTTTCAAACGAAAGAATTGCAAAGCGCAGGAATTGTTTCAATAGAAACCGGAAATTGTTTCGGGTGAAATTGCAGAAGGTGGTTCTGCATGTGATATTGAAATATTGCAAGGGGCTATATGTGAATGTTTGTTAATTAAAGTAATTAACAAAATTCTGAATAAATTTAATAAAAGAGTTTTATTAAATGAGAGAGCATTAAATTTGGAGAAACTTAATGCATTTAAAGTGGAGACTTTAAAAGGGAATGTGAAGAGGCATTTTAATGTGGAGGAGTTACCACCACATGAATGGGGGAGGTGAGGGGTCACCCCCCATGCGCCGTCCATGGAGAGAGGGGGCACCCCCTCCTCCTATAAAAGGCCACCCATTCCCTCCTTCATCCTCACACCTCCTTGTGAAGGATCTCTCTCCCCCTCTAGAATTATTCCCCCATGGTCTCGGATTAGCGAGATACATGTTCCCGGTGGCATTTCATCTGGAAGGAGTTGCTGCTTCCGCTGGATCGCTGGAGCGAGGAGGTGGAGGTTGTCCGGTGGCTTGAATGTGTGTGCGAGTGCGGATGCGCTGCTGAGTTGCAGCGCTCGGACTTCCTCACGATCTTGAGATCGGCAAGTGTACGACTACATCAACCACGAGTTCCTACTCGTTAACAAAGCTCGTTGTCTTCGAGGGTAAGTTCTCTATGGATGTATGTCCACCCGTTTGCTTTGTACCTAGTAGATAGATCTTGGCGTGTAGTTCACACCGTAGGAAATTTTTTGTTTTCTATGCTGCGGACCCAACAGTAGTATCAGAGCCTGATCTATGAGTAGGTGCTTTGCACGGGTAGTACACATATGTTTATATGTGGGCGATGATGATCATGTTATTGCATCTTCTATGTACTTTGGATATTGGTGGCATAGTGGGATGAAGCGGCCCGGACCAACCTTACATGTCATCGTACATGAGACCGGTTCCACGACATGCAACTTGTTTTGCATAAGTGGTGGCGTGTCTGTCTCTCCTACTATAGTCAATATCTGATTTACAACGAGTTGCTAATAACTTGGTTATCCTCGTTGTGGTTCATGTTCGTAGGTTAGACAGGTTCTATCTCCGAAAGCCCTAAGCCACGTAAAACTTGCAATTGATAAATTAGAGGCGTCTAGTTTAGATCGTTGCTGGGCTAGTGTTTTGATATGGTATTGTTGTAAGTAGATGTATGATAGATACTCTTACAACTCACTTAATGTGTAAGTTCCATAGACCTTGGCCTTACACACAAAGGAATGATAAAGATCATACCACGATGCAAATGATAGAGATCAAATGCATGGACCATATCACCTCACTTCACACATTAGATGTTAGCATCTTATACTGCTAGTTTGGTGTGTTTGATAGCATTATAAGATGATCCCTCATTTAGATATCAAGATAAAATGTGTTCTTCCTTAAGTATGCACCGTTTTGTGGATCGTGTTTTGAGGCATCACGTGATGATCGGGTGTTTTCAACTCTACGCTTTCATACAACGGGTGTAAGACAGTTTACTGCGCATAAATACTAAGGTTCTTACTTGACGAGCCTAGCATGTACAGACATGGCCTCGGAACACGGACCTAAAGGTTAAGCATGAGTCATATAGTTGATATGATGCCCATATAGATGCTCGCCTTTGAAGCTACACCGACTCACGTGATGATCGGACTTGGTATAGTGGATTTGGTTCATGTAATCACCAAAAGGACACGAGGGATGTCGTTTTTGAGTGGGAGTTCATTAGTAATTTGGATTAGTCCAACTCAATCTATCATAAAACTTGGTCTAAATATACTTTACAAATTCTGTTGTAGATGGCACCACCTGCTTTTAATTTCAATGTGTTCATGGAGAAAGAGAAACTTGCTGCGAATGGTAGCAACTTCACCAACTGGGCTATGAATTTGAGGATTCTCCTCACTGCTGCACAAAAGCAATATGTGCTAGATGCGCCACTAGGCCCCCCACCAGCTCCTGATGCCCCTGACGAGGAAAAGGACGTCTATATAACTCGTCAGGAGGACCACAACTTAGTTCATTGCGGCATACTGTATGGGCTAGAGCCAGAACTTCGAAAGCGTTTCGAAAATGGCAATGCCTTTGATACCATGGGAGAATTGAAAATGATTTTCGATACCCATGCTGCTGTAGAGAGTTATAATGCTACAGAAAAGTTCTTTAGCTGCATGATGGAGGAAAACAGCTCCGTTAGTGAGCACGTACTCAAAATGTCTAGGTACACCGATAAGCTTGTGTCCTTGGGAATAACGATTCCCATTGACTTAGGCATACATCGTGTTCTCCAATCTCTGCCACCTAGCTACAAGAGCTTCGTGATGAACTATAATATGCAGGGCATGAAGAAGTCTTGTCCCGAGCTTCTGTCAATGCTTAAGACTGCAGAAGTGGATATTAGGAAAGAACATCAAGTGTTGATGATCAATAGGACCACCGGTTTCAAGAAGGACAAGAAAGGCAAGCACAAGGGAAAGAAGGGTGGAAAGTCTGTTGCCACGCCTGAAAATAAACCCCGAGATGGCCCTAAGTCTGACACCTAGTGCTACTATTGTAAGGGGACTAGCCATTGGAAGCACAACTGCCCCAAGTATTTGGCGGACAAGAAGTCCGGCAAGGCAAACAAAGGTATATGTGATATACATGTTATTGATGCGTACTTGACTAGTACTCGCAGTAGCACCTGGGTATTTGATACGGGATCGGTTGCTAATATATGTAACTCGGTTCAGGGCTGCGGAACAAGCGACAACTAGCAAGGGATGAGGTCACGATGCGGGTCAGCAATGGATCAAGAGTTGATGTGATCGCCGTCGGAACGCTGCCTCTCCATATTCCATCGGGATTAGTTATAAACCTAAATAATTGTTATTTGGTGCATGCACTGAGCATGAACATTGTATCCGGATCGTGTTTGATGCAAAGTGGTTATTCATTTAAGTCTGAAAACAATGGTTGTTCGATTTATATGAATAATATCTTTTATGGTGATGCACCTATGTTGAATGGTTTATTTCTGTTGGATCTCGATAGCAGTATTACGCATATTCATAATGTTGATGCTAAAAGGATTAAACTTGATAATGATATATCTACATATATGTGTACTTGCCGTCTAGGTCATATTGGCGTTAAGCATGAAGAAACTCCATTCGATGGACTTTTGGAATCACTTGATTTTGAATCATTTGATACATGTGAGCCATGCCTTATGGGCAAGATGACTAGAACGCCGTTTCGGTTCAATGGGAGCGACAGATCTATTGGAAATCATACATCTTGATGTGTGTGGACCAATGAGTGTGTCATGTGAGGTGGATATCGTTATTTTGTTACTTTCACGGATGATTTGAGTAGATATGGGTATATCTATTTGATGAAACACAAGTCTGAAACTTTTGAAAAGTTCAAAGAATTTCAGAATGAAGTGGAAAATCATCGTAATGAAAGATCAAATTTCTGGTCCGACCGTGGAGGAGAGTATCTTAGTTACGAGTTTAGCACATATGAAAGATCGTGGAATAGTTTCACAACTCACGCTGCGGAATATCACAACGTAATGGTGTGTCGAACGTCAGAATCGTACTTTATTGGATATGGTTCAATCTATGATGTCTCCGATCGACTTGCCCTTGTCAGTTTGGGGTTATGCACTGGAAACAGCTGCATTCACTTTAAATCGGGCACCATCTAAATCCGTTGAAACGACACCGTATGCATTATGGTTTGGAAACAAACCTAAGCTATCATTTCTTAAAGTTTGGGGATGCGATGTTTATGTGAAGAAACTTCAACCGGATAAACTCGAACCCAAAGCGGAAAAATGCGTCTTCATAGGATACCCTAAGGAAACGATTAGGTATACCTTCTATCACAGATCCGAGGGCAAGGTTTTTGTTGCCAAGAATGGATCCTTTCTTGAGAAGGAGTTTCATGAAAGGTGTGAGTAGTCGGAAGGTAGAACTCGAAGAGGTTATTGAACCTTCTCTTCATGGAATGGCGAGTGGCGCAGCACCGGAAGTTGTTTCGGAGTTGACTTCACCTAATGAAGAGAGAGCTAATGATATTGATCATGAAACTCCGAAAGAGGACACTACCGAACCTCGCAGGTCAAGCATGACACGTGCAGCTCCTGAACTGTACGACAATCCTGTTATGAATTTCATGATTGATGAAATGGATGACCCTGCGACATATGAAGAAGCGATGATGAGCTCGGATTCCAACAAATGGCTAGAAGCCATGAAATCCGAGATGGAATCCATGTACGAGAACCAAGTTTGGAACTTGGTGGACTTACCTCACGACCGAAAGGCCGTTGAGAATAAATGGATTTTCAAAAGGAAAACTAATGCTGATGGTAATGTGACCATCTATAAGGCTCGACTTGTCGCAAAGGGGTTTCGACAAATTCAAGGAGTTGACTATGATGAGACATTCTCTCCCGTAGCGATGCTTAAGCCGGTTAGGATTATGTTAGCAATTGCTGCATATTTCGATTATGAAATATGGCAGATGGATGTCAAAACTGCGTTCCTCAATGGTAAGATTGAAGAAGAGTTGTATATGATACAACCTAAGGGTTTTGTCGATCCTAAGGATGCTAATAAGGTGTGCAAACTTCAGCGATCCATCTATGGACTGAAGCAAGCATCACGAAGTTGAAATCTCCGCTTTGATGAGGTGATCAAAGAGTTTGGATTTGTCCAAACTTATGGAGAGGCTTGTATTTACAAGAAAGTGAGTGGGAGCAATGTGGCATTTCTAATATTATATGTGGATGACATATTATTGATTGGAAATGATTTAGATCTTTTAAACAGTGTTAAAAGTTATCTAAACAGCAAATTTTCGATGAAAGACCTTGGTGAAGCTTCATATATATTAGGCATTAAAATCTATAGAGATAGATCAAGACGCCTAATTGGGCTATCGCAGAGTACATACCTTGATAAGATATTAAAGAAGTTTAATATGGACGGAAGTAAGAAGGGGTTCTTACCTATGTTGCAAGGCAAGACATTGAGTAAGACTCAAAGTCCGGCTACGGCGGAAGAAAGAGAGATAATGGATAAGATCCCCTATGCCTCAGCCATAGGCTCTATAATGTATGCCATGCTATGTACACGACCGGATGTGGAACATGCTATTAGTTTGACTAGTAGGTACCAATCTGATCCAGGTTCGGAACACTAGATAACGGTCAAGAATATCCTTAAGTACTTGAGAAGAACTAAGGATATGTTTCTTATATATGGAGGTGAAGAAGAGCTAGTCGCTAAGTGTTATGTCGATGCTAGCTTTGGCACTGATACGGATGACTCTAAGTCTCAATCCGGATACGTATTTCTCTTGAATGGAGCAGAAGTTAGTTGGAGAAGCTCCAAACAACCTGTGGTGGCTAGATCAACAACGGAGGCGGAATATGTAGCTGCTTCAGAAGCAGCGCAGGAAGCGGTTTGGATGAAGGAGTTCATAACAGAACTGGGTGTGGTTCCCAGTGCATTGGACCCGATGGTGATATATTGTGACAACAATGGAGCCATAGCCAACGCAAAGGAAACAAGGTCTCACAAGAATTCCAAGCATATTAAGCGCCAGTTTCACTCCATCCGCGAGCATGTCAAGGATGGAGATATAAAGATTTGTAAAGTGCACACGGACCTGAATGTAGCAGATCCGTTGAGTAAAGTACTCCCTAGGGCAAAACATGATCAACACCAGAACTCCATGGGTGTTAGATTTATCACTATGTGAACTAGATTATTGTCTCTAGTGCCAGTGGGAGACTGAAGGAAATATGCCATGAGAGGCAATAATAAAGTTGTTATTATGTATTCCTTGTATATGATAGATGTTTATTTTGCATGCTATAACATGTGTGTTTAATAAACAAAAAGGGTTCCTAGTCATGCCTCTCTTATAGACTAGCTTGTTGATTAACAGGATGATCAAGGTTTCTTGATCATGGACATTGGATGTTGTTAATAACAAGGTCACACCATTGGTGGAATGATGTGATGAACATTCATCCGAAGTATAGCATTACGATCAAGTCATTGTGTTTATATTGCTATAACATCATACGAAGTAATCTTTATCCTTAGACCATGAGATCATGTTAATTGCTAACACCGGAAGAGTATCTTGATAACATCAAACATCACACCGTAACAGGGTGACTATAAAGATGGGTTCAGTGCTTTGAAGGTGTTATGTTGAGGCTCATGGATCAAGAGTGGAATTTGTCAATCCAGATGACGGATAGATATACTCTGGGCCCTCTCGGTGATATCACATTAGGATAGCTTGCAAGCAAGTGATGTGATCACTGGAATGTTATATCACGGGAACGAGAAAAGAGTGCATGTCGGTAACGAGATCAAACTAGGTATGGAGATACCGATGATCGAATCTCGGACATGTAATATATCGAGAGACAAAGGGATTTAGTTACAAGCGTTAAAGGTTCTCACGATCACAGGAGTCATCATTGAATGTGTAGGAGTCAGTACGGATCTCCAGGTCCCGCTGCTGATTATTGATCGGAGAAGGGTCTCGATCATGTCTGCATTATTCGCGAACCGTAGGGTGGCACACTTAAGGGTTACCAGACACCATTTTGGAGCACATATGTTTCAGACGAAAGAATTGCAAAGCGCAGGAATTGTTTCAATAGAAACCGGAAATTGTTTCGGGTGAAATTGCAGAAGGTGGTTCTGCATGTGATATTGAAATATTGCAAGGGGCTATATGTGAATGTTTGTTAATTAAAGTAATTAACAAAATTCTGAATAAATTTAATAAAAGAGTTTTATTAAATGAGAGAGCATTAAATTTGGATAAACTTAATGCATTTAAAGTGGAGACTTTAAAAGGGAATGTGAAGAGGCATTTTAATGTGGAGGAGTTACCACCACATGAATGGGGGAGGTGAGGTCACCCCATGCATGGCCATGGAGAGAGGGGGCACCGCCCTCCTCCTATAAAAGGCCACCCATTCCCTCCTTCATCCTCACACCACCTTGTGAAGGATCTCTCTCCCCCTCTAGAATTATTCCCCCATGGTCTCGGATTAGCGAGATACATGTTCCCGGTGGCATTTCGTCTGGAAGGAGTTGATGCTTCCGCTGGATTGCTGGAGCGAGGAGGTGGAGGTTGTCCGGTGGCTTGAACGTGTGTGCGAGTGCGGATGAGCTGCTGAGTTGCGGCGCTCGGACTTCCTCACGATCTTGAGATCGGCAAGTGTACGACTACATCAACCACGAGTTCCTACTCGTTAACAAAGCTCGTTGTCTTCGAGGGTAAGTTCTCTATGGATTTATGTCCACCCGTTTGCTTTGTACCTAGTAGATAGATCTTGGCGTGTAGTTCACACCGTAGGAAATTTTTTGTTTTCTATGCTGCGGACCCAACATGAAGGTGTCCTATGCATTTATGTTTGCTACTCTATGAGGGACAAGCTGAATGCTACTATGCTATGTTTTCTTTATGTGAAACAAACAAACGTCTTGCAAAGCATTGTTATTCATGAATCTTTTGTTTGTCCCTTTTCATGTTGCAACATAGTTTCTTTGTCTTATTGCTAGAACTTTGTCTTTCATGTTATGATTGAAGTACAATGATCCCAGCTTTGAATATTTTACAAATACTTTGATCAAGTTTATGATGGTGCATTTCACCTCAAAAATTATTCTTTCTTTTTATCACTTACCTACTCGAGGACGAGTATTAGTTAAGCTTGGGGATGTTGATACGTTGCAAACGTATCCATAATTTTTGATGTTCCATGCTTGCTTTTACCTACTTTCTTATGTTTTGTCCACACTTTGGTGTACTTTTCATATGATTTCTTGGACTAACCAATTAACAAGAGCCATAGTGCCAGTTGTATGTTTTCTGCTGTTTTTGGTTCCAGAAAAGTCAAAAAATGAATATTCTCAGAATTGGATGGGACAAAAGCCAAAGTCAGTTTTTCACCGAGGGACAACTAGAGCCAGAATACGAGAAGGAGAGGGGCTGGGGCCCGGCCACACCACCTGGCCGCGCGACCAGGCCTGGCCCGCGCTAGGTGGTCGTCTGGCTGCCCCAGGCACCCCCTCGGCCTCTCCTTCCGCCTATAAGTTGCCTCTGATACGGAAACCCTAAGTACCAGATCAAAAATCCACGAAAGAGTCTGTAGCCGCCGTCATCTCCATCCCTAGATCGGGAGGGATCGGAAGCTCTTCACGGCACCCTTCTGGAGAGGGGAATTCACCCTAGAGGCCTTCTTCATCATCATGCAAGCCTCCGGTGTGATGCATGAGTAGTTCATCTCTAGACTGCGGGTCCATGTAGTAGCTAGATGGCTGGTTCTCCTCCTTTGTGCTATCATGTTTAGATCTTGTGAGCTCCATTCATGATCAAGATCATCTATTTGTAATTCTGCATGTTGTGTTTGCGGGGATCTGATGGATATTGAGATGCTATTTCAGATTGATTATTGATTCTATCATGTGTTTGTTATTTGTGATCTTGCATGCTTTCCGTTGTTAGTAGCTATCTTGGCCAAGTGGATGCTAGCAACTCCAAGAGTTAGTACTTATGCTCAATAGTGGGTTCATGCCTCTGATAATCTGGGGAAGTGACAGTAATCTCTAAGATACTAGATGTCCTCTTCCTACTAGGGAGAAAACAACAATCCTTTGTTCATAGAACAATCGTATTGTTTACTTTACACGCAATTTGTAATGCAATTATCCGTTGCTTGCAACTTAATACTGGAGGGGGTTCAGATGATAACCTGAAGGTGGATTATTAGTCATAGATGCAGTTGGATGGCGGTCTATGTATAATGTTGTAATGCCCAATCGAATCTCAAAGGAGTCAAGATGAGTATATGCTTGTATGCTTTCTTGATGTTTGTCAATTGCCCCGCTGTAATTTGTGCACCCAGCATGTTATCTATCTTAAGGAGAGCCACCTCTAGTGAACTATGGACCCCGGTCCTTTCTTTTACTTTCAATCTACAATCAAATGTTTACTGCTTTGTGTTTACTTTTTGCAAACTATTACTTTCTTCCACCCGATACGTTTAATCCTTTGTTTTCAGCAAAACCGGTGAGATTGACAACCTCATCGCAAGTTGGATACAGAGTTCTGTGGTTGTGTTGTGCAGGTCTCCACGTTGCTGCTGGCACCGGTAGTGCGCCCTGCCAACGTTCAGCTAGAAACACCTTTGGGGTGTTTCCTTGCTCCTACTGGTTCGATTAAACCTTGGTTTCATACTGAGGGAAAACTTGCTACTGTGCTCATCATACCTTCCTCTTGGGGTTCCCCAACGAGCTCGATATATTTTGGGCCATCACCCTACCCGAGGGTATCCCCCCAACATTAGTCCCTGAAGCTGGTGCAGTCTTAGCAACCTTAGTTGTTAAGGCCACAACAGGTTCCTTTATCCGGATCTTAACTTCTTCGGCCAAGTTAATCCGTAACCTGGACCTTTTTCTTCTATATTCCTTTGGTGCATTCCAAGTTCTTTCTCGATGGCCGGGTCTTTGCTCATATATCCGGGTTACCTTTCCTTCTTTCATACGCTTCCCCACGTCCTACGTGGAGGGTAATCATCATCTTGGCTCATTTTAAGGGTCACGCCCATTTATTGTGCCGGTTACTGTTGCAATGTCAGGAATAATTGTTGTGCACGTCGCTTCACTGCAGCGCCTCGTTAACCGTAACACCACGTCATGTCACTGGATCTTTTTCTCCCTGTGGTCCTTGCTATGGCTGGCGTCTGATTGGCTGCTCCGCCGTGTACACGGCCACACCGTGCGGTTTGGCCACCGCAAACAATCCCACTACACGCCCGCACGCGCGGTAAAATAGAGGGCAAGGGCCTTCTGGGGAGATTCCCCACACTTAGCGTGCTCCCCTGCCTCCTTTCTTTTTCGCTGCGACGCCTCTGCCACCATTGCTTCTTCGCCATTGCTGCGCCACTGCGACCGTGCTCAGCAGTTCCTAGCGACCGCGTCGCTGCCTTAGTTCAAGATTTCCTCCATGGGGCCCTATGCTTCTAGGTTCCCCGCGAGCAGCTACCTCTACTTAGATTTCCTCCTCGAAGATCTCGACCTCGCCATGACTAAGGAAGAGGCTGCCGTGGTGGCGCAACAAGAGGAGGAAGACGAAGCCCGCGAGCACGGTGGGTGGGACGGCGCGTTTGTCTATGAGGACGATCTGGATTGGATTTATGCCACGCGTCGCATTCCCGCAGGAATCTCCTGCCGTCTCGCCGTCGGCGAGGTTTTTCCCTCACCCAATCCAGGGGAATACGTTGTTTTCCTCTCCCACTTTCAGCGCGGCTTCGGCCTTCCTGTTTCTGATTTCTTCTTCGATTTCATCTCTACATACCAACTGCAACCACACCATCTCCCTGCTAATGCAATCACCTCTCTCCTCTTTTGCCTCCGGCATAGAGGTGTATATCAGCCTCTGGCCATCTAAGGAGATGTGGATTAAGTTCTTCGGTCTCCGGAAGAACGTTGTTCCGGATCCGAAGCTTACCCCGGCGGAAAAGCACCTAACTCAGTGCGGAGCTGCCTCCATATATCCCCGCAGGGGCTCTGCGTTTCCCCGGGTCACCGGTCTCGAGTCTTGCAAAGGCTAGGCCCAGACTCTTCTATGTCCAGAACACAACTGACGAAGACTTGATCCGGCTCCTCCCCTTCAAGCTTGGAGTTCCGGACTCCTCTCTTTGGGAGAGCATCCCCAAATGACCTATGGCCCTGGCGAACCAGGTTGACCGCCGGATCAAGGATCTGCTCAAGGAGAAGCTGCGGGGGGAAGATATTATGATCACTTTCATTCGCAGTCGAGTCTCCCCCCTGCAGAAACGTGCCCACAAGATCTGCTACTTTAGCGGGCCCCTTGACCCCCACCAGACTTCCTCCTTTGAGCTCGATAACTCGGCGGTATACCGCCGGGTTAAGGCCATTTTCAACATGGAGAAGGAATTCTCCGAGGCTTGGGAATGGGGGCTTGCGCCCTACACCTGGGACAACCCTCCTCTAAAGGTAAACTTCACTCTTACTATTTCTCCGGATCTTCTTTGTATGTCGGATGATTTTCTTAACTTATTCTTCTCTACTTTGTTCTCAGCGATTCCTCTAGCATCCATTGGAGGATGGCCAGGAGCTGGCGAGCAAGTGGGTGCCAGACCGTGCCACGGCAGATGAGGTGGAGCCTGATCCGAAGACTTTCCTGCTCACTCCGGACACCGTCAAGCGTACCTCTGGTAAGGCCTCTTCTTTAAGGGATTGGCCAGATGACGATGACACAGATGTTGAGGTTCTTGAGGTATTTGACCTTGTGCCCCCTCTTACGCATTTCCGCTTATGTCCAGATCTTCAGCTAACCCGGCCGGTCAGGTCCATGAGGTTCCCCCTTGCCACGAGTGGTCCGATCCCTGCTCCCTCCCAGAAGCGTGCGGCTACCTCGGCCGCAGCTTCGGAGGCACCACCACCCAAGAAGTGGCAGAAGAAGTCCGGGGTGAAAGCCTCGGCCAAACCAGCGGCCAAGAGCACAGTTCGGAGGGCACCCAAGCCTCGGGCACCTCCAACCTCGGATGGGTAAGTCTTTCTGTGTTCTTGCTTAGGTCCTTCCATTTCTGCCTTTGCCTTTGCCTCTTATTGGCTCTCTTTCTATTTTTTACTTGGTGCTCTTCTGTTTCCCAGAGATCCTAGGGTCATTCCCGAGAGCGGCTCCGGCATTGCCTCTCCAATCCGGAGCAGCCCCCCCCCACGACGATGACACTCACCCGCTTAGTCCTATTCAAGAGGACTCCACGGCTGCGCCTGATCGGAGCCCACCTCGCCATGAGGAGGGCAACGTCTATGTGGGGGGTAGTGGGGCGGCTCAGGATACGGCCATGCCAGATCATCCCAGCTCCTCTGCGGTGCTAGCACCCAGTTTTGAGGTGCCAGTTTCATCGGCACCGCCCAATCCAGTTTTTCTCCAGCTCCAGTTTCTTTTGAACCAGCAACACCAGTAGCAGCAGCACCATCAACACGAGAACCAGCAGCACCACCAGTAGCACCAACAGTACCACCAGCAGCACCAACAGCACCAACAGCAGCATCAGCTCCAACACCAACCTCGACACCAAAGCCCACAACAGCCACAGCCTCCACCAAGCCTCCAAAAAGGAAAGCTCCATCAACTGCCTCCGGATCAACGGTGTCCATCGCGGACATCTTCCAGCTAGCTTCCCAGGCATCGTCCAGATCAGCAGCCTCTGATCTTCCGCCACGTACTCCGTCATCCGGCAAGCTCAAGAAAGTTGTTAGGCCAGCCAAGGGCACTCCTTCCGGGTCCTCTGCTGCCGGATCAGAAGGTAGTAGGCAACTGGTCCTGCATACCAGTCCTGCTACCGCCCAATCTGCTAGGCGAGAGGCCCATATCAAAGGCCTGGTGGCGAGCCATTCTCCCAGCGGAAAAAGTTACATCTCACTATTCCTTGAGTATGTGAACAACTGGAACAACGCTGAATTCATTGATCCCAAGGATGATCTGCAGGAGAAGTTTGGCCCTACGGAGTTTCAGCGCTCAGATGAACTCCGCAACCAAGGCCATCTCTTTGGCTGGCCGGATGATGGAGGTAACTCTCTTCTTCTGCTATGGTACTTTATATGTATGAATGCTTATAGATATATCCTCTAGTCCCCGAGCCTCCGAGGTAGTAACTTGTTACTCGGTCGGATGCTCCTAGAGAATTTTAATTTACGTCCTTGGCCATTTCAAATATTGACAAAGTTAGAGCTGGGTTAAGTTCTACTTGGCCTGGATTCTGAATACTTAGAATATCCACACAACTAGAGCCGGGTTAAGTTCCACTTGGCCCGGATCTTGTAGACTTCGAATATCCACACACCTAGAGCCGGGTTAAGTTCCACTTGGCCCGAATCTCTTAGACTTCGAATATCCACACACCTAGAGCCGGGTTAAGTTCCACTTGGCCCGGATCTTATAGACTTCGAATATCCACACACCTAGAGCCAGGTTAAGTTCCACTTGGCCTGGATCTTGTAGACTTCGAATATCCACACACGTAGAGCCGGGTTAAGGGCCCTTTGCCCAGATATCGTAGACTTCGATTATCCACACACCTAGAGCCGGGTTAAGTTCCACTTGGCCTAGATCTTGTAGACTTCGAATATCCACACACCTAGAGCCGGGTTAAGTTCTTGGCCCAGATCTTGTAGACTTCGAATATCCACACACCTAGAGCCAGGTTAAGTTCCACTTGGCCCGGATCTTGTAGACTTTGATTATCCACACACCTAGAGCAAGCTTAAGTTCCACTTGGCCCGGATCTTGTAGACTTCGAATATCCACACACCTAGAGCCAGGTTAAGTTCCACTTGGCCCGGATCTTGTAGACTTCGAATATCCACACACGTAGAGCCGGGTTAAGGGCCCTTTGCCTAGATATCGTAGACTTCGATTATCCACACACCTAGAGCCGGGTTAAGTTCCACTTGGCCTAGATCTTGTAGACTTCGAATATCCACACACCTAGAGCCGGGTTAAGTTCCACTTGGCCCGGATCTTGTAGACTTCGAATATCCACACACCTAGAGCCAGGTTAAGTTCCACTTGGCCCGGATCTTGTAGACTTTGATTATCCACACACCTAGAGCCAGGTTAAGTTCCACTTGGCCTGGATCTTGTAGACTTCGAATATCCACACACCTAGAGCCAGGTTAAGTTCCACTTGGCCCGGATCTTGTAGACTTCGAATATTTCTCAGTTTCCCTTTGAACTAACCTTGTCTTGTCTTTTCCAGATTACCACTAACCACCGAACTGCTGAGTTCCAGCGCCTGCTAGACTCCTACAAAGACTTTCGCGCCTGTTATGGCAAGCTCATAGAGGATCACCAAAGGAAGAGTAATTTCCTTTTTCCACTTGTGTTCCGTCGGGTTATCCGTGATCCGTATTAACTTGTTATTTGAACTATGTAGCCGAGGTTGAGGCTGAGAACATTATTATGCGGAAGAATCTGGCTGAAATCCAAGGTATGTTGTCTTGTTCATATGATCATTGTGCGCTCTTTCCTTGCCTCGATAGATGTTTTATACTTCGGCTCTGCCGGATTAACCTACTGTTGCAGTTGCCCTTGAAGACAGCGTGCCTATTCCTGATATGATGACACATTTTCTCAAACAAGCAGGGCAGCATCAAGCTAAACTGATGAAGAGGGATGACAAGATAGCTCGGCTATGCCTCCATGACTCAGAGATCACTCGGCTGAATGCCGAAATTCGGAGGCTTAAGGACCTCCACAAATCCGAACTGGACAAGGCTGACCAGGAGTTTGCCGAGATAAAGGAGCGTTTGACGATGCAAATTTCCAAGGACAAGGACTTATTGGAGGAAGCCGACGTGAAACTTATGTCGGTGACCTCCGAATATGAGAAACTCCAGGCCAACAGTGCCAATGTCCATTCCGAGCTCCAGCGTCTCCTCTTCTAGATTGCCCGTGAGTTCCTTTCCGTTGTTCAATTTTCATCTCTCCGGATTAATGCTTTTGCTCATTGCTTCCTCTGCTCTGTTCTCAAGCAAGTTTCCAGAAGGTGATACTCTCGCTGCTGCTGCTGTAGCCCGGTCTCGCGAGCAATGTGGTATTCCCACGGGTCTTGCTTCCGGGTCACTCCTGTATACGACAGAGGATTTGCTTGTGAGCCTCGTCGCTCACATGGAGCTGGTAAGGAACTACGGCGCAGATACTATGCCAGCCGCAATGCGGATGCTCAACTCCCTCTGGCCTGATGAGCCCACTCCCAAAGGAAATGCGGCGCTTATCGCCAAACTGATGGAGTGCGAGACTCGGCTGAATTTGTGGCGAGAATCTGCTGCACGCACTAGGGCTGACATTACGCTGCAGTTCGTCCTCTCGTGGTACGAAGGAATAGACCTGGGGCTGCTTACCCGCATGTGCACCGGATCCAAGTGGACCAAAGATCCGGCGTGGGTTGCGTGTCGCAAAGCCAGTGCTAACAAGCTTATCCAGTATTCCTTCTGCTACGCTTGGAACGAAGGGCCGAGCTACCTTGATGTGTTTGAAGATGCCTCTGAAGGTGACGAAGATGAGGGGAGCGAGGATGAGGCCTCCGAGCTTGGCGACAAAGCTGAGGATCCGGAAGATGGAGAGGCTAACCCCGAGAATGAGGCTGAGGCTAGCGCCCTGCCCACAAAATCTGAAGTACCTCCACCCCCGGCTGATGGTTTGCCTCCTGCCCCTGCTCCTTGAGCGTGCAAACATTTAACCAAACTTGTCAGATCCCCAGAATGCCGGGTGAAAATGTATTTAAGTACCTTGGTTTGGTTTTGCTACAATACATGCTGTTTGCCACTAAGTTTTTCAATGTCGGATTATCGTGGGCGAAGTCCCCGAGTTTCCTTTTCTTGTTCCCTCAATTTTTGACTCGGCTCACGTCCATCTTGATTCGGTTTTTTCGACTTGTGAGTCCGAGGTTCAAAAAATCAAAATAACAATACTTGAAACTTTGAGATTAGCTCAAAATAATCCGGCAAGAAATGAACTAAACACAGGGTTAGTCCGAATAACAAATGTCGGCGTGCCTAGGTTCTTTTGCTTAGTCGTTTTTCATGTGCTTTGCAATTCCAAACTTGTTCTCTTGCTTGCCATGAAGCTAATTCTTGTTGGACATCAGCAAAGTCGAAGAGTTGGGTTTTTGGTGCTCACATACTACTAATCCGGCTAAGATACAAGTAATGTAAGCCAGCCGACATATAAACAACGTAAAACAAGAAAGACAGTTATTATGGCAGTCCCCGAGTTTCTGCCAGGGGTGCCGAAGTTTCATTGATAAGCTCGTTGCCGACATACATACCGACATATGAGTGACTCGGATACATTCACCTCTTTTCTAGGTGTAAAAGGGACGAAGTAGTGCTACATTCCATGGTCGCTTAGATTCTTCTGCGGACCTATCTGCCTTGTTCTTCTCATGTGGTTGTGCATCAATAAGAGAGTAGGAATCATTGTGCAAATCTTTGCTTACAATGAAAGGTCCTTCCCATGGAGGGGATAACTTATACATGCCAGTAGTGCACTATATCAACCGGAGTACCAGATCACCTTCCCAGAAAACTCGGGGGTTTACTTTCCGTCTATGGTAGCATCAGAGGTTTTGCTGATATATGGCGGATCTGGACAAGGCCAGTTCTCTCACTTCTTCCAGCAGATCAACATCATTTTGCCGGGCTTCACGCACTTCGGCTTCTATGTATTGGGTGAACCTTGACGAATCATGCTCTATGTCGGCTGGTAATACAGCTTCTGCCCCATATACCAGAAAAAATGGCGTATAGCCTGTGGATCGATTCAGAGTTGTTCTTAAACTCCACAGTACTACTGGTAGCTCTTCTATCCAGCACCCCACTGATCTTTGCAGTGGCTCTATGAGCCGGGGTTTTATCCCGGACAACACCAGTCCGTTGGATCTCTCCACTTGCCTGTTCGATACGGGGTGGGCCATAGAGGCTACGTGCCGGATTTTCTTCTCTCGACAGAACCTCGCAAATGCTCCTTCAGTGAAATTTGTGCCATTATCAGTTATGATACTATGGGGGTAGCCGTATCTCAGGATTATATCCTTGAGGAATTTTACCGCTATTGCCCCATCACATTTCCTGATTGGCTTCACTTCAATCCATTTAGTAAATTTGTCCACCATAACTAGGATATGGGTCATTCCTCCTTTAGCCGGCTTAAATGGTCCTACCATGTCTAGGCACCATACATCAAATGGCCAAGTAATGGGGACAGTTTTGAGTTCCGACATTGGCAGGTGGGTCTTTGCGGTGTATCGCTGATAGCCCTTGCACTTCCTCACCAAATCTTCTGCTTGCTCCAAAGCACTTGGCCAATAAAATCCATGCCAGAAAGCCTTTGCCACTAATGCTCTTGAAGATGCGTGGTGGCCACATTCTCCTTGGTGGATATCCCGGAGTATGTGAAGTCCTTCCTCCGGGTCAACACACCGATGCAACACTATGGTTACACTTCTTTTGTATAGTTCGGCATTAATAATTTTATAGGACTTTGCTCTTCAATAGACCTGCCTTGAGAGTATCTCATCATCCGGCAAGATTCCCTCTTTCAGGAAGTCAAATATTGGCTTGGCCCAAGCGGGTATAGCTCGGACAGGGAAGGGTTCCTCGTCAATTTCCATCGCATCCACAGACATCACCCCTGCCGGGCTTGGGCGAACAGTCCCCGGGTTTGGCGAGGTAGTCCCCGGGTTTACCGAAGAAGTCGCCGAGTTTATTGAGGTGCCTCCCCAATCAATTTCCATTGCGTAGCTTCTAACCCGGAGAGAGCCGGGATATAGATAGACTCGGATTCTGGCGATGGGGTAATAGATGGTTTTCTTAAGTGCTCCAAGGTAACATTTGGCGGGATTGGTTTCCGGGATGAGACAAACTTGGACAATACATCGGCTGCCTCGTTTTCAATACGTGGTATGTGATGAAACTCACATCCCTCGAAGAATCCGCTTATCTTTTGCACATGAAATCTGTAAAGAGCCATATTCACATCCAAGGCATCCCAGTTGCCAGATACCTGCTGCACCACCAAATCCGAGTCGCTGAAGCACTGTAGCCGACGTATCCCCACTTCTTTTGCCACTTTAAGGCCATGCACCAATGCTTCATATTCCGCGACATTGTTCGAGGCACTGAAGTGGATTTGGAGGACATATTTTAGTTGATCTTTCTTGGGTGAGGTAAGAACTACTCCGGCGCCTAGCCCTTCTTTTAGTTTTGATCCGTCGAAGTGCATCTGCCAGTAATTGGAGTCCGGCAGAGGTGGTTCGTATTGCATCTCAGTCTAGTCCACAAAGAAATCCGCCACCGCCTGCGACTTGATCGCATATCTTCTGTCGAACTGTGGTTCATATGGATATAGCTCAATTGCCCATTTTGCTATTCAGCCACTAGCATCTTTGTTACTCATAATCTCTGATATGGGTGCCTCACATATCACTTTGATGGGATGTTCCTCAAAGTAATGTTTGAGTTTCTTGGCCAACATATATACGCTATGCGCCATCTTTTGATAGTCTATTACCTCGCTCAGATAATACACTGGCTTTTGCACCGATTTTCCTTCTTCTTCGCGCTCCACTGCAATTACTGCACTTACGACTCGGTTGGTCGCGGCTATATAGAGCAACATTGGCTCCTTAGGTAGTGGTGTGGCTAGGATTGGTGCAGTAGACAACATCTTTTTTAGTTCTCGAAATGTGCTATCCGCTTGTGGTGTCCATGTAAATTTGTCTGCCTTTTTCATCAACTGGTAGAGGGGCAATTCCTTCTCTCCCAGCCGACATACAAACTGACTTAACGATGCCAGGCAACCAGTGAACTTCTGTACATCGTTAAGGCATTTTGGCAGTTCCATTCTTTCTATAGCCCGGATTTTCGTTGGGTTAGCTTCAATACCTCGGTTGGACACCAGAAAACCGAGTAATTATCCTGCAGGCACACCAAAGGTACATTTTTCTAGGTTAAGCTTCATCTGGAACCGTCTCAAGTTCGCGAATGTCTGCCGGATGTCATCAAGGAGCATATTGATTTCCTTAGTTTTTATGACCACATCAACCACATAAACTTGCACATTTCGACCTATTTGGTCATGTAGACACTTTTGCATGCATCGCTGGTACGTTGCTCCAGCATTACATAATCCAAACGGCATAGTGCGATAGCAATAAGCCCCGTACGGGGTAATGAACATAGTCTTTATTTGATCATCCGGGTTTAGGGGTATCTGGTGGAAACTAGAGTATGCATCGATGAATGACAACAGTTCACATCCGGCAGTTGAGTCTATGACTTGGTCTATTCTAGGGAGTGGGAATGGATCTTTAGGACACGCCTTATTCAGGTTCGTGTAATCAATGCACATACGCCATATCACGGACACGTTTGGATCGTCCTTCTTCTTTTCCACCAGCACCGGATTAGAGAGCCAATCTGAATAGAGTACCTCCATGATAAATCTGGCTGCAAGGAGCCTTGCTATCTCATCCCCAATGACTTTTCTTCTGTCCTCGGTGAAACATCAGAGAGGTTGTTTCACCGGCTTAGCCCCAGGTCTCACATTCAAAGAGTGCTCGGCCAACTCCCTCGGCACACCTTGCAGATCCTGTGTGGACCAAGCAAAGATATCCCGATTCTCACGGAGGAAGCTGACGAGCTCACTTTCCTATTTACTGCTTAACCCGACACCAATTGTTACAGTTTGCTCTGGGAACTGATCATCAATTGGTACTTTCTTCGTATCCTTGGTTGTCTGGAATGACACACTTACATGCAGGTTGGTCAGTGTCGGCATATGTTGCTATGCGGACTGAGCCAATGCTGCCACTTCCTTTATTCTTCTCTTTTCCTGAGCTATCACGAGCAACTCGGCCAAATTAGACCCGGCAGAAGCGCACTCGATCGAACGCCTGAAGTCCCCTGATACGGTTATCACTCCCCTAGGTCCGGGCAGTTTCATCTTTAAGTAACTAATGTGAGTACTTGCCATGAACTTGTTCAACGCAGGCCTACCAAGCAACGCGTGATAGGATATCTCCAGATTCACCACTTCGAACTCCAAATTTTCAGTCTGGCAGTTATCCCTTGTTCTGAACAGCACGCCAACCCGGACCTTACCAATTGGCTCGCAGGAAATACCCGGTACAATGCCATGAAAAGTGGTCCTGCTAGCTTGCAGCATATTCTCTGATATCCCCAACTTGTGCATGGTATCCTTGTACATGATATTAATGCTACTTCCATTATCAATTAGCACCTTGGAGAATCTCACATTAAGGTTCAGCCCGATAAACGTCAGATCCAGGACTAGTGCGTAGGTCCCTAGGCTGGGCATGAGGTTCGGATGATCCTTAATACTCCACGTAATCTCCTGATCTGACCAAGGCATGTATCTCACTACCACCGGCATTGTGACATTTACCTCCATATGCCGGCGCTGCAAGCTTTTTCGGTCAGTTTCTTCCGTGGTGAACACACAGTAGCTTTGGTGATGTTCCTTGTATTCGTTTCGTCCCTCATTTGCATGGTAACCTTGATCCTGCTGCTGCTGGTTGTTATTTACTTGATGCACAACATCTCTCCTTTCCTAATTTTCATACCTCGGCGACAGCGGAGGCAACATAAGTTGCTGTTGGTTCCCCCTAGTGAGCAACGGCTGCCGAGGTGCTTCGTTCCGAGATGTTTTGTTCCGAGGTGCCTGAGCATTCCCCGAATTACCCTGTTCTAGCTTCCTCATCCACTCACACTGCCGGGTCGTATGGTTCACCGGGCTATTCGGACTTGGTGTATGAAACTTGCAAGGTTGATCCAGCATAGACTCGAACATATACCTCGGTTGATCTTTTCGCTCCTGCCATTTTTTTTTCTGCTCCGGGGTCCAAGGTTTCTTCCCCTCGCTCTTCTGTTGCCAGTTCTGCCCTCCAATTTTCTGGCGCTAGCTAGCACCGGCATTGGGCTGATCTTGGTCCACCGCTTCCACTTGTTGCGAGTTATACCTGTAATCCAGATGCTCGTCCCTTCTCTTTCCCCGGAAATCATTTCTCCTTGATGACCCGGAGCCATCTCGGTTGTAATACTCCTTGCTTGCCTCACTTGACACTAGCCGGGGTTGAGTTGGGTCTCCCAAAGCATACGAATCTGCGATTCGGATCATCTCAGCCAAAGTAGTTGGCATATCCCGCTGTAGCCTTTGCCACAACATACTTCCATATCTACAGCCTTGGGCCAACCACGCAATTGCTTGTGATTCGATCACTCCTTCGCATGAGTTTCGCACGTTGCACCACCGAGTCAAGAAATCTCGGTCTGGCTCATTCGGTCTTTGCTGGCATAACACCAGAGTTTGTGGCCTATTGGGCCTCTTGTAAGTGCTTGAGAAATTGCTAACGAATAACTCTTCAAAGTCTAGCCAGCAGTTAACACTTCATGGTGGCAAGTTGTTTAGCCAAACCCTTGCTGGCCCCTCCAACATTTGCGGCACGTACCTCACTGCCCATCTCCAATTTCCAGTTGCAATTTTGACTGCTGTTGCATAATCAATAAGCCAATCCTCAGGTCTGGTGCTACCATCGTAGGTCCTTGTTCCTCTGGCCAACTGAAAGTTCGGCACTGGCGGCTCCCTCATGATTCGGGGCCCAAAGCACGTTGGACCAGGTGGACCTGTACCTCGATCAACTCCGACCTATAAATTCTGTCCAATTTTAGCCTTGCATCATCTGGCTGCAAGTTTCTGCTCCCTAGCCTTGATCCAATTACATGGTGCTCCGGTATAGGTTATCCGTTGTTAACCATCGCCGAATAACCATCATTGTACCTTTCTTGATTCGGACAAGCGTTTTGGTGCAATGCTGCTTGACCTGCACTTCTCTCCTGCCGAGGTGCATTTTGCCCCGCTCTCGCTGGATCACGTTGTCCGGCATTGCCGTTGGTAGCGTTACGTTGACCGGCATTGCCTTGGTCGCGGTTTCCTCGGCCAGCTTCACCTCGGCTGGTACTGTGGCGATCTTCCTCAACTTGCACTGCTTTGCCTTTTCCAGCTCTCACCGGGTCATAGGGGACCATTTGTTTATCTTTTCTCCCGGAGTTTACTTCTTCTCTCTTGGGGTTGTGACCCGAAGATGATGCGGCTGCGCCGGACTTGGCCGGGTTATTTCTAGCCAAATGAACCACCTGCGATGCTCCTGGTGGCGCCGGGTTTTCCTTGTTCATTTCCTTGTTTTGCTGGCAAGCGAGCCTCAGCAAGTGGTTCACCCTCTCCTGTTGCCTTTCCCAGGCCTCTTTGGTTAAACCTTCTAACTCAGATGTAGCTGCGTTTTCTGCCCTAAGGTTCTTTGCTAGGGTACTGTACCTTTCCAGCCCTCCTGTTATGATCGTGGCGGTCTGACCTAGCCTAGGCTCATAGTCCTTGTCAATCTCAGTAATCAGGTTTCTACCTCGGATTCTTGCTCCATCTAAGCGGTTTGCTTTTTCATATTCCCTAAAAGTGATGTTCAGAGACTGCTGTAACTCTGCTATCGTTTTTGCGCCAGCTAACATTTTCTGCCTAGTTTCGTCCAATTCAGCCTGCGCTTGAGCCGGATCTACCAAAGGAGCTATTGGCGTTGCTAGGCTATCTTATGCTTGCTGGAGTACATTCTCTGGCCTTTCTAGCAGAGGAAACCTAGATCTTGCCTATTTTGGCGTGACTTCCGGCTCTGGCGCCGGGTCCTTGCTTGCTCCCGCGTCTGGTGCGGCCATCATGACCTCAACGCTGCTAGCGGGGCGAGTGATACGCACTCTGTCAGCTACGCTGAGAGGTGGCTCGCCTCCCTCGACGATGTGATGTGGATGAACGCAGGACTCGTGCATGCCGACGTAGATCTTGTGCGCACCAAGCTTGATGATGATGCCGTTGCACGGAGGGCGATGCCTGTCGAAGCTCCCTGCGTTGTCGCTGACATAGTCCAGCGCTTTGAATCGCTGAACTAGGCTGGAGACGACGCGCTCGCCGGTGTTGGAGATGCTTCTCGTCCGGATTTTCACCCCTGCTAGCACCGCGAGCCCCACGGTGGGCGCCAACTGTCATGGTGGTGGCACGGCAGATGTCATGGATAGGCTTAGGATGGGGCCAATGAGTGCTAGGGGAATCCAGGGAGGGAAAACGTGGTGATTCCACACACATAAGTTCTTGTATCTGCTCTATCAATGGTGTTTACAGGTGCTCCTCAAGCTATTGGTGAGAAGGAGACTATGTCTCTTATTCCTCACTTCCTAGCTCTAGAGTTCTACCTTAGACAGAGAAAATGATCGATCCCTCTCTATGGAGGCCCCGGTGCTCCTTATATAGGGGAGCTCGTGTTACAATGTTAGGGCACACGTGGCAGCATATTCCCCGAATATGCCCCTTGACTAAAGCTAGATACTTCTTTATTCTCTTTAACGGCTCGTCTAGACTTTGAACGTAACCCATCGCATAATATTTGCCTTTAAGCGTCACCGGACACGGGCTACATCAGCCGACATTGCCCACGTCATTTTGTTCTCCCTTGGCCCACTGGTCCTTCCCTCTGCTTTGCTTCGCTCATGCTACAGCTAACCAAAGCCACCTTTTGACCAGCGGGAGATTCCTTCCTTCTCTTGGAAGCCAAGTGGTAGTCCGATTAGCACATTGCCAACCCGGCTACGAGGGTACCTGCGTAATAGATAGACAAACATGGCCGGCATATATCTTATGCCGGCCGGGTTAAGGCTAGGGAGCTGCCCCATTGTAACTACCTCGGTGAATTACGCTCCTAGTTACAAGCCTGGATGAACGGAAATGGTTGAAATAGTACGGTGGGGCCCAAATGCCACTCACAGGTAGACCTTTCGGCCGTCCCAACCATTTCCAAACATCGGGACTAGAACGGGCGGCGTAATCGGCAGGCGAAGGGATCAACTACATACACAAATGAGTATGTATGCAAGCCACCATACAAGAGTACATCAGAGCCATTCCATCTAAAAAGAAAGGAAATATAGCAACGCCATACGGCAAGATCCAAATATCCTAGATAGACATAATAGTTTAGGATATCTCCTCATACATCAAACATCAGAGTATCAGGCGGAAGCGGAAGACAAAATCCGAGTACGGATAAGAAGCAAATCGGCATAAGATGCCCCATAAATAAGCACATCCCACCCACAGATCTCACGGATCCCCGTTCCCGGAATCTCTACACCGAATGATTGTTGCCCATATCGTCTGTCTCTTCCACCCAGTATCCATCTTGCGAGTGTACCTGTTCATCTGAACCAATAATTTATCGTGTGAGACCCTAGGGGTACTCAGCAAGTCTTTATGCCTCTAAAGGGGACACAACACAGGGTGACGAATTGCAGCAAAAGATAAACCCTAACAATTCTATAGATACTGCGCTAACCATCCGCCTAACCAGAGATGAGCGGATGTCCGTGAATTAATAACAACAGTTATAACAGTAATAATGGTAATACAGATCCATCCTCCTCCTCGCCATCGTGAGGAAGCGGACGAACAACCCCCCATCCGTTGGCAGTTTTATTATCCATTCCGTGAGTGTTGCACTATTTACTAGTCATGTACCTAGTCTAGTCAAATTTAAAAGCGGTACTTTAGTTATGCTTGTCTATGATCGAGAAACTGTGCTCCAAGTCGTCCATAATCGCGGACACGGCTTTCAGAAAGTTTTACCCTGCAGGGGTGCACAAATAGCAACACACACTCGATATGCCTCGGAAAAACCAAATCAAAACCCAACGAGGCAGTCACGACAAAGCGATCACAGGATTCAGAAATATTTCAGGGGGCCACCCCATTGAGCTACCCATGCGAAGTTAGCCGACTCGAGACGGCCTCAAGGTTTGCGCCGATGGCTGTGAACGATCGGGAACCGAAAATGTGGTGGGCTTGTCGACACATGAAAACACTCCGCTTTCCTAAACAGTACAGTGTGCTCCTCGCACAAACTTAAATAAAGCGGTAAAGCATGACATAATTACAGGATAGTAAATAAAACCTCAAACTAGTTTGTGGCCCCAAGGAATAAGAATGAATCAAGCTCTGGCTCAGGGGGGTTCATAAGCCTCCCGGATGTGGATAGCGCGAATATTCTTGGAACAGGAATCAAGTACTCGGGGTCTTACGGGACACAAGTGAGCCTGAAAACCAAATAGCAAATATGGCTCACCGATGCCACTTTCATTAGTTATCCCATTACTACTCAGGTTAAGTTGTTTAGGTACCTCGTTAGCCATCAGACGCTCACATACCCTACACATGCTGTTCTACGACTCGCATGGCTCAACAACTCCTGTAGTAATGGCTCATGGGATGGAGGAACAAGCTTCGGTGGGGTTTAAAAGTAAAGGCTATGCAATACTTGGGATTCCATTTAATGCAATCGCGACTCAATGATGCAAGAATAAGATAGAGGCAATAGGTACTATATGTATGCAAGCATGAGGTAGTGCTTGCCTGGCAGCTCAGTTGAAGCGAGAGAAGGATCTGGGTAGTGCTCCTGGTTCTCTTGGTATATCCCCTGCTCAGCGTCTATTCGAAGAAGAACCAAACAAACAAGGGCCAACATAAATAAAGTGCACAAGCATATGAATAAATGCATCAGGCAAACAATCATGCCATGATGAATGATGCACAATTTGCATGGCAATAGGTAGCATGGCATGGGTGAGGTGTGAAGTACAAGATTAAATCATTTTATGGGGTTTTAGTCCCATTTTATTCTCATATTAGTTGCTGTATACAATTTATTTATATGATGCATGCTTCAAAGCAAACCATGGAATGCATAAACAGAAAGGCCTCGTCGAGCTAATCATTTTAGACATATTATTTGTCAAATTTGGATTTATAAAACAAAAGTTATTAATTAATTAAAGAAAAGGGGCATTTATTGTAATTTAAATAAACTTGGAATTTTAATTGTTCAAAATAGATTTTGAATGGCATATTTGAATTCCTCATATTTTTCTGATTTGAAAACATATATTATATGTTTAATTTGGATTTGTATTTTAAAAGATATATTAAAACAGATTTGAATTTTGAATTTGAATTAATTTGAAAGGATTTGAATTTAAACAGATAAACACAGAGACTTTTTGTACTCAGACTAATCTAGCTACGACATCCGGTGGGTCCAGCGTGACTTCGGCAACACACGCAGCATGAAACGTTTTACATGAGTTTAGCTAGCCACTATGGCGGACAGGTGGGGCCAGCGACCACAGGCCCATGCCCGGTGACGGCCAGGTCCGACAGTGGGGCAGCGGCTGAGCGGGTTGAGTTTTCTAGAGGCCAGGGGGTTCTTTGCAAAGCGGGCACTGCGGCTGACGGTGGGCCCAAAAGGTACCGGGTTGATGCATAAAGAAAGCGGGGGTTTCGGCAGCGTCGCCGCGACACTGTGCTTCTTCCTGAATCATGCGGTGACAGATCGGTGCCGGCAATGACACGCGGTGCGGGCTCGAACCGGGACCTGGCGCGCTGGGTGGCGAACCAGTCTTGACTAGCGGCGGGTTGGTGCTAGGAGGCGGGGCCTAGCTAGGGTTTAGCGCGACGAGGGAGCGAGTCGACGCTGACTCGGCAAGACTGAGCGTGCACGACTTAAACGTCCGGCGAATCTAGCGCGAGGCGGCAGACGAGGATGTCTGGGGTTGGGAGCTCACGGAGTGTGTCGGCGTGGTCGGTTCAGCTTGAGGCGCTGGCGATCGATGAGGACCAGCAGGGCGGCTAGGGTTTCGCGTCGGCCTCGCTGGTTCTGGCGGCTCGGTCCTTCTCCTTCTCGACGGCGTGCAGGGCGATGCAGAGCGGAACGCGTCTCGACCACTTCCACGGCAGCCACGCTGGCTGGGTGGCTGGACGCGGTGGAGGCCGAGGTTTTGGCGAGGTGTGAAGCGGTGGCGGTGGAAAAAGAGGCGAGAGGGGAGGCTATGGGGCGGATCTGGCGCAGAGGAGAGCCGTGGGGAGGAGATAAGGCGAGGAGGGAGGATGCCGTGGGAGCAGGTAGATGGGGAAAAGGTGGCCTCGGTGCCCCTTTTCCTCCTCTCCTTCTTCACATGCTTGGTCGGGCAGGCAGGCGGGGGCATGGGTGGCCTGTGGGGCCAGAGGGCGAGGCCAGGGAGGCAGGGGCAGGCTCGGGTGGTGGGGTCCTCAGGTAGAGAGAGAAAAGAGAGGGAGGGAGGATCTCGGGTTGGATCTAGGAGGTGGCTCGGGCTAGGGTTGGCATTAGGGTTGGGGGGGTAGCTGGGTGGCCGGCTAGGGTTTGGGTGAGAGGGTGGCCAAGTGGGGCCAAGCTAGGTGAGAGAGAGGGGGAGGCCGAAAGAAAGAGAGAGGTGTGGACTTAGGATTTGGTCTAGATTAGGTGTGGATTAGGGTTAGGGTTTTGCTTAGATGGAGGGGGTATGGGTAGATTAGAGGAGATGGAGAGATGAGGGAGGGTACTTAGGGTTTAGAAGAGAGAGAGAGGTTAAGAGAGATGAGTGGAATGGTAGGTTTAGGGTTAGATGAGGGAGTGAGAGATGGTTTCCCTTTTGGCAAGCTCAAGCAAGAACAAGATCAAACCAAAGCTAGACCAAACTAGATAGGGTTAAGCAAGATCAAACTAGATCAAGCCAAAGGTAGGATAGAGATAGAGAGCGAGAGATGATGATCCACTCAAGATTCAAATAAAAACCAAATACTAGAAAAGGTGGCACTTGCATGGCCCATGCAAAATATTTATTGCCATGTTGATTCTTGTGAAAACAATATTATTACATGGCATTATTATTATGCATTCCCAAAAATTGGAATAAAGCGAAGCAAAAAGAATTAAAGGATGCCCCATGTGGAATAGATGGAGATGACCATGTTTGAGTAAAATTGGGATTTGCTAGTGTGTATGTGCCACTAGGCATTTAATAAGCCCAAAAATATCCAAACATGAAAATAACCTCAACACAACACATATGGAAGCTAGCAAAAGGGTTCCATTCACAAGGCATGCAAAGATGGCCATGTGGCTCTCATATATCAATAATGTGAAAACAACATGATGCCAAGATGAGAGCAAGTGGAAAAGAATTGGGTCCATCCCAACCCACATGAGCTAGAGGTAAAACCAATAAGTGCCAAGCTCATATTTAGTTGGATGGTGGATTTATAAGGTGGTGAAAGAAAAGGTGGTGGAGTTAATAAAAGATATGCCCCCAACTCAACTTGGGCATTTAAACAATATATCAAGACCCAAATACAATATCAAGAGGCAAATACAATTAATAATGCATATGAGATAAGAACCAAATGGGAAAAGGGTTTTATATGATGCTCAAATGCAAGGTGGCATGATGACATGAGCATGATATAATGATGATGCAACAATTATATAGTTGAAGTAGCCATTATATTACTAGATCAAGTAGCATTACAATTGTTAGACAATTGGGATGCTACACCCATGGGTCAGGTTACTCTGTAAGTCGGTCTGCCTTGAGTTGATCCGGCCAGCACTTGCTTTGACTAGGCCGTACCCGCCTAACTTGGCCTTTATACCCCGGCGTGACCCTACTCGGGGGTATCCCCCCAACAACCAGCTGCATCAGCAAGATAAATGTCTGTAACATTGCAAACAAGCATACCTGAGCCGGAAGTCACACCTCCACTCTTGGCTTTATCAGCCAGATACTTGCTGCAATTCATCTTCTAGTGGCCATCCACATTGCAATAGAAGCAAGTGGATCTGGCTGTAGGAGATGCCTTAGTCCTTGAGAAAGCGCTTTGGACCGGGTCCTCGGCCTTACCTCCCGACTTTGCCTTCTTCTTCTTAGTCCAAGAACTCTTGTTGAACTTAGCCTTATTCTGCACCATCAACACTTGACTGGCGCCTTTCTTGAGATCCGCCTCAGCCTGCTTGAGCATCCCATGTAATTTAGCGAGCTTATTATCCATACCATGCATGTGGTAGTTCGATCTAAACTGACCATACGCACTAGGAAGAGAGTTCAGAATTATGTCTGTAGAGAACTCTTCGCTAATGGGGTAGCCAATCCTTTCTAGAGACTGCACGTAACCAACCATCTTGATCACATGCGGACTGAGTGGATCACCATCCCGAAGCTTACAACTTAACAAAGCCTGAGAGACTTGATACCTCTCAGTCTTTGCCTGAGCCTAGAACATACTTTTGAGGCTTTCGATCATATCGTAGGTGATGGAGGGATACCAATCGGGGTATGCCCATAAAGCGGAGTCGCCAGCTGGAGCAAACCGACCGAAGCCTCACCCTAGACGGATCGACTCGCCAAATACGGCGACAGACGTATACTAGAGCCAGACGCCATGCCGACTGAATGCCTAAGACGGCGACTCCAATAGAAAGCCCATTAGCACTTGTAAACCCTAACTAGCTGCATATATAAAACCACCAAGGGCACCCCTTTGGGGGACATATCTCTCATTAGATCCAATCTCCCCCTCCGCCTCCGGTGGCTCCATAAAAACCAATCTATGATCATATACTGGATTGATAGCAGGACGTAGCGATCCTCCACCGAGGAGACGTGAACCTGGGTATATCGTGTGCCAATCTCGCTCCCGGATTCTCCTACATCGCCTTGCCTCCTCTACGTAAGCTACCCCAGTAGCATCTGCCGTGCCAATTCCATGACAGTTAGCACCCACCGTGGGACAAACGGTACTTGGAGGTGATGATCCATGCGGGATCGCTCGCCATCAACTACGTCCAGATTGCATCCGCCAAATTTATCTTCATCGGACGCGAGCAACTCAATCAGCCAAGAGAGATTTTGCTGCGGCCAGTCAGCAATAGGGCGACAAGAATTCTCAAGCTTCCCCAAACGACGCAGATCTGAAGCTCGGTTATTGATTGTATTTAACTGTGGCGGCGGCCACCTCGCGTATCAGACTGCACGTGATCGGTGGAAAGGACCCGGCGGCCAGACAGAAGAAAAAACACCATGTCAATTCACGTGCACAAGCATCAAGACGAATCGGCCTGATCTAAAAACAAAACCAGTCGCTATGCCTACGTTGGTCAAATTTGAGAGAATCAAGCCACGTATGGCCGGTGGTGATTCAATTATTGCTTCTGACTTCACGATGAAGGGCTGGATAATTCTGTGAACTCTGGTCGCTACGTGCACATCCCATCCCACTTATCAGGTGTTATTCTCTAATTATTCTCTCCTTTTCGTAAATTGAAATCTACCAATATATCTTCCCGGTTTGTACTATTTGTGTGTGCAGATTTATTAGTTCAAGTCATGGAAAAGACGAGAGACAAACACGCATCTCTGATCGCCTGGTTTTTTCATGCAATCTCATATTTATTATGCACTAATTACTTTCTGAGTCAATTATCCTATTTGAGACTAATCTTTCCTCACGCACGATCGGCTGCGTATAGCTACTGAGTTATCTATTCAATCTCTCTTCATATTGATTTTTTTGAAACTTGATTATTTATTTGAATCTAATCTATCGTGTGCAACTGACATGTACCTGTCACTCGGGAAATTGGCGAATTTACGCCTCATCGACTCCGGAAAAAATACGGCTAATGCCGTCGCGCGACCCGGTCTGTCGCGTCTGCTCCTTCCAGCTAAACGCCTCGCCAGTCTGCCGCGGACTCGCCATGTCCGTAGACTCGCCACGTCAAGGACTCACCACGTCTGCGAACTCGTAGTCGTGGGTTCGCCACACCCGGCAACTCGCCCACCGCCGTGGACTCACCACCACGACCTCGCCATCACGGAATCGCCTTCGCGCAACTCGCCGCACTTCGGGACTCGCCTAAACGTGGACTTGCTAGGATCGGGGACTGGCTAGTCGCAGACACGCCTCCAACAAAGCAACTCCGCAACGCGACTCCATCCGACCGATGATCCGATCGAGCTCGCTACCACTACTCTCCAGGCTACCGGCTAAACGCCGAACGGCTTCGCCAAAGCGCGACCCCATGTCCGCCGCGTCGACCCTGAGTCCGCCGCACCGACTTCGCCAAAGCGCGACCTCTGTCCGCCGCGCGACCATATGTCCGCCACGTCGACTCCGCCAAAGCGCGGCCTCCCTTCGCCAAAGCGCTACCTCCGTCCGCCGCGTCGACCCCGTGTCCGCCGCGTCGACTCGCCCTAGCACGACCTCCGTCCTGCGCGTCGACCCCGTGTCCGCCGCGTCGACTCCGCCAAAGCGCGGCCTCCCTTCGCCAAAGCGCGACCTCCGTCCGCCGCGTCGGCCCCGTGTCCGCCGCGTCGACTTCTCCCTAGCGCGACCTCCGTCCGCCGCGCGACCATATGTCCGCCGCATCGACTCCGCCAAAGCGCGGCCTTCCTTTGCCAAAGCACGACCTCTGTCCGCCGCGTCGACCCCGTGTCCGCCGCGTTGACTTCGCCAAAGTGCGACCATCCTTCCGCCGCGTCAAATTTTCCCGGCTACGTCGAATGCGTACGCCGCGCCTACTAAGGGACCTTCATCGTCCGAGTCACCAGAGAGGGTCGCAGGCCACGCTGCATGGACTCACCACCGGGCGTCTCTTTCCCCGGGAAAAATCAGTTCGCCTTTGTCAACCTTTGAAAGAGCGACTCGAAATGGCCAAGTAGTGCGGACAAGGACTCGCAAACCGAGCCTCGGATCGTCCACGGAAAACGCTAACCGAGAGCCATCATTGGAGTCGCCTTGCTCGACTGGCCTTCCGGGCCAAGACAAATGGCAGTGCTACACAAACAACACCATGTCCTCCTCAACCTTAGATAAAGCGACTCGTACGGCCAAGTACTGCGGACGAGGACTCACAAACCGAGCCTCAGATCATCCAGGAAGAATGCCCAGCCGAGAGCCATCTTTGGAGTCGCCATGCGACTGCCCCCCCAGGCCAAGATGAGAGACTCGCTAACAAAAACAGTGCAATCAACATCATCGCGGACTCGCAATCACCATGGACTCGCCAAACTCGGGGACTCTCCCCTCGCGGACTCGCAATCATCGCGGACTCGCCACACTCGGGGACTCTCTCCTCGCGGACTCGCAATCATCGCGGACTCGCCACACTCGGGGACTCTCCCCTCGCGGACTCGCAATCATCACGGACTCGCCACCGCGGATTCGCTCTCGCGTACTCAACACGCTCGGGGACTCGCCACCTCGGATTCGCCCTCACGTACTCAAGACGCTCAGGGACTCGCCACCGCGGATTCGCCCTCACGTACTCAACACGCTCAGGGACTCGCCACCGCGGATTCGCCCTTGCATACTCAACACGCTCGGGGACTTGCCACCACGGACTCGCCTTCGCGTACTCAACACGCTCGGGGACTCGCCACCGCGGACTCGCCCTTGCATACTCAACACGCTCGGGGAATCACCACCACGGACTTCGCCTTCACATACTCAACACACTCGAGGACTCGCCATCACGGGCTCGCCATCGCCAACTCGCTGTCGCGGAATTGCCTGCACCGACTCAAAGACTTTATCATCAATGATTTGGTGGCATCCACGCGTCCGCTATTCGTCAGCCCCTACTTCTACAACAACAAGATAACAAGGCGCCGGTCGAATTTCTCCAAGGGGCGACTCCGCCCAACACTGACTCGCCTGGTGCGTCGACTCGCCCAGGCAAATGGACTACTTCATGAGCTATTTCTCTTTTTCAGGAGCTCGCCAACGACTCCACCCTGGAATCGCCTATGCCGATTCGACGGCTTGAAGTCATCGCCGAGTCCCTGACGCGCTCGGAGAATACTGATGGGGGAATACCAATCGGGGTATGCCCATGAAGCGGAGTCACCAGCTGGAGCGAACCGACTAAAGCCTCACCCTAGGCAGATCGACTCGCCAAATACGGCGACTGACGTATACTGGAGCCAGACGCCATGCCGACTGAAGGCCCAAGATGACGAGTCCAATAGAAAGCCCATTAGCACTTGTAAACACTAACTGGCTGCATATATAAAGCCACCAAGGGCACCCCTTTGGGGGACATATCTCTCATTAGATCCAATCTCCCCCTCCGCCTCCGGCGGCTTCATGTAAACCAATCTATATCATATACTGGATTGATAGTAAGACGTAGCGATCCTCCACCGAGGGGACGTGAACCTGGGTACATCGTGTGCCAATCTCGCTCCCGGATTCTCCTACATCGCCTTGCCTCCTCTACGTAAGCTACCCCCAGTAGCATCTGGCGTGCCAATTCCACGACAGTAGGCCTCAACAATCTCGAACTACTACTGCAAGTCCGGTTAGATGTGAGCAAGCATAAGATATCTAATCTCCATAGACTCATCACATGTCCTACGGTAGACATTGGTGGCTGCGACAGTCGCATTCTCATTCAGCTCATCTGGAAGTGGGTTGTCTAGGACATGGTCCCTCTTTTCTTACTTGAGAACAATTCTCAGATTACGATACCAGTTGGTGAAGTTAGTTCCATTTAGCTTATCTTTCTCTAAGATGGTTCTCAGAGCAAAACTGGAAATCTGAGGGAGACTGCTAGGTGCCATTGATCTACAACAGACAAATATGCAAAAACACTTAAGACATGTATCCATAAAAGAGGAAGCATATTAAACACTTTAATACTTATGCTCCCACTAGAACCAACACCCCTCCGATGGTTACTAAGTGATTCAGGACCCTAAATAATCAAGCTGACTAGTGAGATTTCGCATCACCGCTAGCCGTCAAGTGATCTAGGTAGACAACTCCTAGTCAATCGCATCTCATACGACTCATGTTGGATGGGTGGCATCACATGCCTCGGCTCCCATCCAACTTTTCCCCGAGTCCCACAACCGTTGTGACAGACCCGTCTAGATTACCGAGTGCTTCCGCTGTAAGAGTCCGACTCGAACCCACCTAGTCGGAAAGAATTGATAGCTCCTCAATTTTATGAGCCTACTACCAAAAATGTCCGACTTGTGATGGTGCAGCACTGGCGGGGAAACCGACTAGACCTTCTTTGAGGGATTACGTTCTACCACCTATCTAATAGAGGTAAAAACAAAGACATAATAGTAACACAAAATAAAGCAATTATAATGTGAAATGGTATGGCTCTCTTCATGGCGATCTCCAACTCCACAAAGCTTGTAATTCGACTCGTGTCAACTCTTGTCACGTGCCGCCTTACACCATGTAGCCGACTTGTACATCGACTTGCATCCTATCCGGGTTCTCCAAACAGCTACACTAGCTAGTAATGTAAATTACATAGAGAATCCGACACGCAGGTCGTTATACAATAAAATGACAGCACCTAGGCTCCATCTGGTTGTCAAAAACCGTGATACGCAGATCACCTATGGATTATATAGATCACATGCACATAAGCCATACCATTCACAACATCATCCTGCAAAAACAAGTTATGCATAGATACGATATCTACCGGCATTGTGAAACTCGCAACGACATCTAAGGCGCTACGATAGGGCGAAGCCGGCGGTCCCTCGCAGGTGCGGGCAGCGCCCGACAAATTTTCCGAAAATGCAGATCTCATCTGTGTTCCGAACATGGATTTCTTCATCGGATAAAACAATTTTACCCAAATCTGACATGTACTCCGATTCGACCAAACTCTTTGATCTTTGATCACCGCATCCGGATTTATGTGTCACAATCTACCCCGATGGCGGAAGCCAACCGGTAGGGGTATGTCGTTCCATGTGTGGACAACTTTGTTTGGAAGCTAATATAAAGTATATAGCGTTTCATGTCTCCCACAAACTCCTCTATTTTATCACGTCAATTAGCCATGAGAAATCCCAACCAAAACTATTTTAACTTTCTCTCCACATGTGTTTCTTAATTTTCGTGCCAGAAACTATAGGCACTATAGAATGGAACGGGGGAGTAATAAAATGCTATTTCCTACATGTTATTCTTTGCATCATCATTATATCATGCTCATGTCACCATGCCACCTTGCATTTGAGTATCATATAAAATACCTCTATTTGGTTCTTATCCCATATGCATTTATATCCTTGTTAATTGTATTTGCCTCTTGATATATTGTATTTGCTTCTTTATAATTGTTGAATGCCCAAGTTTACTTGGAGGCATATATTTCTTTACTCCACCACATTATCTTTGTCACCACCTTATAATTCCACCATCCAAACTATATGTGGGCATTTGCATCTCTTTGGGGTCCACTTCTATAACACATGCCCCATTCATGTCCATTATTGTTTTCACAATGTAAGTAATGTGGGTCTACATGTGGGGATGCTTCTATCTTCATGTGGTTTGTTTAAATCCATGGGCATATTTAAATATAAATGGAACTAAATAAATATCTAGTGGCTTACACACACTAGCAAGTCCATTCTTATTCAAATATGCCTATCTTTGTTGGGCCACGCAGAGATAAACAAAACTCTTCCCCTACGCGGTACTCCCAAGATCTAGCTCAGGTGATAGGCCACGAGATATACCACTAGACGCGCAGGTGCGGATTGTTGATGAAGCGTGTCAGTTGATGCCATGTTGAACGATCCCCATACAGCACGTCCAGATCCCCACGGACCTCCTTGTCCCTAGCGCCGCACGTGCAACGCCTCCACCGGTATCCACACATACAGGAAGGAGCTCCAGGCAGAGGACTAGTAGATCCTGTCTAGCCCGAAATGGGAGTGGAGAAAGTGACGGCTAGGTCAGGGACAATCTCTTGTCACTCCACTTATATACACTCGTAGCTGGGCTCAATGCTTGAGGCCCATCTAGGCCGTATCCCAATCTCCACATGGACAGAATCCACATGGGCTCCTTTCCTTTAAGTGTGTGACCCTGTAGGTTCACATACACCTGGACACGACACGAGTCACCACTCCGAGTCGATAGCTGGTAGTGGTCTCTAGCAAGACGTGCCAACTCCCAAGCATCGTAAAGTCAGAAGACAAACCTTTCTCAACGTGACTTTCATCCAAGTCCCTTTGCCTCACGATATATCTTGTCGAACTATAGGCGAGTTGTTGCCATCGATTTAATAGCTCAACTCTCTCTTCTCGTTTTGTGATATACGATTCATTGGACTAACACTTAGTCTAACTCCTTGGTTAACACTTAACCAAGTCGCGCATGGCCATGCTTCCGAATCATATCACACGAGAGGGCCCAGAGAATATATCTCCATTACAGAGGGGAAAATCCCATCTTGGTAATCCACGTCACGCAGCTTGCTTCACAACCGACCCGAACCCTACCTTTATAACTGCCCATTTATGGAACAACGTTTGATAGGACCTAAGACGGTGATCCACAACTCGGATCATGCGATCACCTCAGGTCGAAGGATTCCATTGCTTGAGACTACAAATGACAACATGCTCGTTGCATCGCAACTATGGGTCAATCTGATTCGCTAAACTCTTTAGCCGAATCAGTGTAAGTCGGAATAGCATCACCATGCCCATGACAAGTGGAACCGAGTCATCAGCCGACTTTCACAGTAGTCTAAGTTCTGTGTCTAGCACAACCTCAACGACCAAGGACAACTAGTGTGAACAACATGAATATATAGTTCCACAATCGTATCACATATTCAATGATACATATTAGTAGTTCATATATGGACAATAACTTTATGAATAAATTGGAAATAACATCACACATGATTGCCTCTAGGTCATATTCCCAACAATCTTTAATACTTTCCGTGTGATCTTAAGCTTGTATTCTTGGTAGGGCTATGATTCAAATATTTTTGGAATGCATGTATGGATTATAGGGCCATATAGAATTATAGTTGTTTTTACAATTATAACTGTGGCCTTAAATGACCATGCATGGTCCATGCAACATACCACCATCTTCCTTTCTTTTCCACCTTTGGTTTATGGGATATTTGTTTGAAAGCATTCATATTTGAATTAATTCAAACAAATAAACTTGATCCAGCCTCTTCCATCTTCATTTTTGGTCTTGTACAAAACTTGATCAAGGATGCAAGGCTACCCCCTCTATCTCTTATACCACCTTGGCTCTTGTGATCTTGCCTGTTAGAAAACAAACAAACAAACAAACAAAACAAACCACCCTTTGAATTCAAAACAAAACCCTATCTAACTAAACCTAAACCATCTATCTAATCTAACCTAGCTAACTTGAGACCTCTCTTGTGGTTTGGGGTGGAGACAAACCACCACCAAACCAACCAGCCCAACACCTATCGTGGTGGTGTCACGGCAGATGCCATGGATAGGCTAAAGGTGGGGACAAGATGCACTAGAGGAATCCAGGGAGGGATAGTGTGGTGATTCCACACACAGATGTTTGTATTTGATTCACTTCCACAGTTTACAAGTGCTCCTTGAGATGTATTGGGGAGAGGAGGAAGAAGGGACCCTCTTACACTCACCACTAGCTAGCTCTCAGGAAACTAGAACTGAACCAGTAAAGACCAACCCACTTGAGCTCAACCCTTTCTACAGAGGCCCTAGCCCTCCTTATATAGGGGTGGCTAGGTCTCCAATTAGGGCTTACGTGGAGGCATATTCCAGGGAATATGCCTCTTCCCAAAATAGTAAGCGGACCGGGTCACTTTTGCCCAGCGTCATCCCTGCAGAGGCTACGTGAGCCTCTGCGGCGCCCACGTCATCCGACACAGGCATCGTCACCTTTGTCGGCCATGCCTCGGTGGTCCTGGCCTCTGTCCGCTTTGCTCACGCTCTGCATACAGTGGTCACCCTTTGACCAGCGAGATACCTTCCTTCTCTTACAAGCTTGATATAACCTGGATCACACCTAGTTGATCCAGCCACACTTGTACCTGCATTTGAGTTAGATACATCTTACCGACATAATACATAAGTCGGCTGAGACCCAGTTAGGTGGATATACCCTGGTCCGGGTTACCCCGTGATTAGGCCTGCCTTGAGGTGACTCGGCCAGCACCTGCTTTGACCTTGCCGTACCTCGGCTAACTCAGCCTTTATACCCCGGCTTGACCCTACCCGGGGGTATCCCCCCAACAACCCCCTAGAGATAACCCTAAGCCCTAACCCAACCACCATGGTCATGTGCCATCCCAATCAAGCTACCCATCCCTAACCTAGTGTAGCCGAGCCCCTGTTCCTTCTCTTTCTTGCTAAGAAAGATGCTCACCAACCCGTACCCTCCGGGCTCTAACCTGGTCCCGTCCCAACTACCCAAGAGAGAGAGAGAAGAGAGCTAACCCGAGTTGCCTTTTTGGCAAAACCTAACCCGAGCACTAACTCCCTCCCCTGTCCTTATCTTCCCAGCACCACCTCCCTGGCCCCTCCTGATCCATCTCAGGGCGCTGCTCAGCCTTCTGCTCCTCCCCATCTATGATATGGGGTGGCTCGATCTTCTCAGCAAGCACTTGTCGATGATGATGGTGGATGATAGATAATTAGCGTGTAGCTAAGATCTCACCCGCTTGATCCCTAATGCCAATGCAATAGCCCTCGAACCTTGTGGGATATTCACAACACCACGCTCTTGCGCACGTAGCCTTCAACCACGAATGGTGGTTTGCAATCTACTAATTCCCAATGGAACAATAGATCACACTCAATTGCAGTAGTATAATTTGATCACAGGGTAATTCTAGAGGTTCTTCGAAAGAAACAACTCCAAAATAGTTTAAACATGGTTTAAACCCTAACTATGGGTCATCCCAGGGATTATAAGGACGGATGGGGCAGCCAGAATCCGAAACAAAACGCGTACAACTCAAACTGATACAAACCAACTTGGACCAGATTCAGTCGGCGGGCGGACACTCTGGTTGATATCGGCCAGACAATCCGGTCAGGTCGGACACTCTGGGTGGAGTGTGCCGGACAATCCGATCGGTCCGGAAACTTCGAAGTTTCCGGGTGGTGTCCGGGTAGTGTCCGAACGGGCACACATAATGTCCGCGCTAGTTCTTCTCTCGGCTAGGCCGGACAGTCCGGGTGGATCCAGCCAGACACTCCGGTTGTGGCAGATCTTTTTGCCTCCATCTTGATGATCTTCTCTTGCGCCTTCCTCCCGCTCCTCCCTCGCGCATCCTTGGGCGATCATCATGCTAGGATCTCGGGTAGCCCTTCTCCTCCTCGCGCTATGCTTGAATCTCTAATGAACCTGATCATACATAAGTGCATAGACTTAGGTAGTATAAAGTTCTCATTAATTAAAGTACCAGATTCGTTTATGAGTGAATTCACCTGTTGTTCAAGTAGCTTAGCAGGAGCTCTTGTAATAGGTCCAATTCTAATCTCATTGGATTGATCCTGTCTTGCAACAATTGGAGCATCTTCAGTAGTCATTGGGGTAGGTGTAATTGTAGGGATGTCCTCATCATCTCCCCCCTTCAAAACGCGTCGACCTCGATGCTCCAAGGTCGTCTCCATCATATGGTGATAAATCAGCAACATTGAAGCTGTTGCTAACTCCTGCAAAGTCCTCAATAGGTATATCAATCGAGTAGGCATTATCATTAATCTTGGCTAACATCTTGTAAGGACCAGCACCACGTGGCTTCAATTTTGACTTTCGAAGTAGTGGAAACCTATCCTTGCATAGATGCACCCATACCATGTCACCAGGCTTGAACAACACTTCCTTCCTTGCTTGATTCTGTGCAGCAGCAATCTTCTTGCCTTTATTCTCAATAGCCTCTCGAGTCTTCTCAAGAATCTTCTTCACATATTCAGCATGTTTTGATGCCTCCATATCAACTCTCTCATGTAATGGCAAAGGCAACAAATCAAGTGGCGTCAATGGCTTGAAGCCATACACCACCTCAAAAGGACAAAGCTGAGTAGTCGAATGCACATCCCTGTTGTATGCAAACTCAACATGTGGCAAACACTCTTCCCACTCCCGCAGATTCTTCTTTAGCATAGTCCTCAGAAACTGTGATAATGTTCGATTCACCACCTTCGTTTGACCATCTGTTTGGGGATGACATGTATTACTGAATAGCAACTTTGTTCCTAGCTTCCCCCATAAAGTCTTCCAAAAGTAGCTCATGAACTTCACATCACAGTCAGAAACAATTGTCTTGGGTACTCCACGTAATCTCACGATGTCCCTGAAAAATAGGTTAGCAACATGCGACACATTGTCGCTTTTGTGGCAGGCAATAAAATGAGCCATCTTAGAGAACCTATCCACTACCACAAATATAGAATCATGACCTCTCTGTGTTTTAGGTAGACCTAGTACAAAATCCATACTAATGTCTTCCCATGGTGTAGTAGGTGCAGAGAGAGGTGTATACAAACCATGAGGCTGCAGCTTAGATTTCGACTTGTGGCATGTAATACAACAGCTCACAAACCTGTAGACATCACGCCTCATCTTGGGCCAGTAAAAATGATCAGCGAGCATGATCAATGTCTTCTCACACCCAAAGTAACCCATCAAACCACCAGCATGTGATTCCTGCACTAAGAACAAACGCAACAACGATTCTGGAATGCATAGTTTGTTAGCTCTAAAAAATATACATCATGTATATGATACTTATCCCATGCGTTTTTAAGAGCACACAAACGAGATGGTTCAACAAAATCATGGTTATTTTCATACAGTGCACAAATACTCTCTAATCCAGGAATTTTAACATCGAGATTGGTTAATAGCATGTTCTTCCTAGACAAAGCATCAGCAACTACATTCTCTTTTCCCGCAGATGACCCACAAGTATAGGGGGTGTATCGCTGTATTTTCGATAAGAGTGTCGAACCCAACGAGGAGCAGAAGGTGCTAGCTAGTGGTATGGATCAGGAATTCTCTGCAAATACTTAGCAAACGGATTTTTAGGGGTTTTAGATAAAGCAAGTAAACAAAGTACGAGTAAATAAAAGACAGTAGGAAATGCAGCAGGTGGACTAATCCTTTATGCAGCAAAGGACAAGCCGATTGTATTACTTAAGATGACCAAACATTCTATAGGACACATGGGAAGACTGTCAAGTGCTTTCGCTTCATATAGTTGATTAATCTTCTTTAGCTTGCTAAGTGTTGTGTGGGTGAACCTGTGCTAATGTACCGACCTTCCTAGGACTAATACATACTTGTGATTATACCCCTTGCAAACATCCGTATGTACAAGAAAGTAATTAAGGTAGAAACCTAACCACAGCTTTAAACTCTAAGACCCTTACGTCCCTTGTGCAATGGTTTCCTAACGGGGGTTCAGGTTTCATCACTCCGCAACCCCTACGATTAGTAGCCAAATACACAATGCATTCCCCTAGGCCCATATAGGTGAAGTGTCATGTAGTCGACATTCACATGACACCACTAGAAGAAGTACACCACAACTTAAATATCAAACTATTGAATCTTTCTCAACACAACTCCACTACTAACAACATGACTTCTCCCATGTCCTCAAGAACAAAACGAACTACTCACAAGACATCATATGGATCATGATCAGAGATGGAATAATGATGTATAACAATCTGAACATAAACAATAATTCAACGGTTCACTCAATAGCATCAATTACAAAGAGTAATCAACACCGGGAAAGTTTCCCCTATGAACTATGCAAGATTCAACGCAATTGTTATAGAAATATGGAGATGGTGATGAGGGTGCTGATGGTGATGATGGTGGTGACGATGATGATGATCCCGATGAAGTCCAGCTTGATGGTGGTGTTGATGGCGACGATCTCCCCTCTCCGGGAAGGAATTCCCCCGGCAGAAATCTGTCTGTCGGAGAGATCTTTCTCTCGGTGTTTTCTGCCCATGAGGCGGCAGAATCTTCTGTGGTCGCCTCGAGTCTTAGGGTTTCGAGAGGATAATATCGCCCGAGGGGAGGCTGAGTGGGCAGGTGGCCACACCACTGCTGGCGTGGCCTGGCTGCCAGCGAAGCGGTGTGGGCCCAATGGCCCATCTCCATCCCCCAGCTTCGCCGTCTACGGAAAATAGGATTTTCCATATATTTTCCCAGATTTTCTGATCTTCGCGAATTTTGCCTCCAAACAGCACCTTTTCCATCAGAATCCTGACTGCAGCGGTCCATGCTCCAAAAGTCATCAACCATGCAAAAACAGATGAAATAACATTAGTATCACTTCTCAATATGAAATATATCAATGAATAATAGTGCATTATGACATAGAATAGTGATGCAAAATGCCGCTGTCATCTCCATCCCAAGATCGGGAGGGATCTGAAGCTCTTCCCGGCACCCTGGCGGAGAGGTGAATTCACCCTGGAGGCCTTCTTCATCACCATGCAAGCCTTCGGTGTGATGCGTGAGTAGTTCATCCTTGGACTACGGATCCATGTAGTAGGTAGATGGCTGGTTCACCTCCTTTGTGCTTTCATGTTTAGATCTTGTGAGCTCCGTTCATGATCAAGATCATCTATTTGTAATTCTGCATGTTGTGTTTGCGGGGATCCAATGGATATTGAGATGCTATTTCAGATTGATTATTGATTCTATCATGTGTTTGTTATTTGTGATCTTGCATGCTTTCCGTTGTTACTAGCTATCTTGGCCAAGTAGATGCTAGCAACTCCAAGAGATAGTATTTATCCTCGATAGAGGGTTCATGCCTCTAGTAATCTAGGGAAGTGACAGAAATCTCTAAGGTACTAGATGTGCTGTTTCTACTAGGGAGAAAACAACAATCCTTTGTTCATAGAACAATCGTATTGTTTACTTTACACACAGTTCGTAAAGCAATAATCTGTTGCTGGCAACTTAATACTGGAGGGGGTTCGGATGATAACCTGAAGGTGGATTATTAGTCATAGATGCAGTTGGATGGCGGTCTATGTATAATGTTGTAATGCCCAATTGAATCTCAAAGGAGTCAAGATGATTAGTATATGCATGTATTGCTTTCTCGATGTTTGTCAATTGCCCCGCTATAATTTGTTCACCCAGCATGTTATCTATGTAAGGAGAGCCACCTCTAGTGAACTATGGATCCCGGTCCTTGTCTTTTTCTTTACATACAATCTATAAACTGTTTACTTCTTTGTGTTTACTTTCTGCAAACTATTACTTCCTTCCATTCGATACATTTAATCCTTTGTTTTCCGCAAAACACGGTGAGATTGACAACCTCATCGCAAGTTGGGGACAAAGTTATGTGGTTGTGTGGTGCAGGTCTCCACGTCGCTACTAGCACCGGTAGTGCGCCCTGCCAAGGCTCAGCTAGCAACACCTTCGGGGTGTTTCCTTGCTCCTACTGGTTCGATTAAACCTTGGTTTCATAACTGAGGGAAACTTGCTGTTGTGCTCATCATACCTTCCTCTTGGGGTTCCCAACGAGATCTACATCAACACCGCTTTGAAGCACTTTTACAAGGCGCGTACTTTGAGCCATCAAGCATTTTTAAGGCGTAGATTCGGTGAAGGACATCTTCACAAGGGGAGTCCCTCATAACCAATCTCTTTACTTTGTTATTTTTGTTTTGCTTAGTTTCTTTTTGTTTTGTTTGCTTGTTTCTTTATCAAAAACACAAAAAAATTAGTTATACTAGTTTGCTTTCTTATTTGAAAACCCAAAAATATGACTACTCTTGAAAACACTAAGTTGTGTGACTTCACTAGCACCAACAACAATGATTTTATGAGCACACCTATTGCTCCACCTGTGCCTGAAGATACTTTCTTTGAGATAAAACCTGCTTTGCTCAATCTTGTTATGAGAGAACAATTTTCTAGTATTGGTAATGAAGATGCTGCTTCCCATCTAAATAACTTTGTTGAACTTTGTGAGATGCAAAAGCATAGGGATGTAGATGGTGATATTATTAAGCTGAAATTGTTTCCTTTCTCTTTGAGAGGAAAAGCTAAAGAATGGTTGAATTCCTTAACTAGGAATAGTATTGATTCTTAGACTAAGTGCAAAGATGCTTTCATTGGAAAGTACTATCCTCCTACTAAGATTATATCTATGAGAAGTGAAATAATGAAGTTTAAACAACTTGATAACGAACATGTTGCTCAAGCTTGGGAAAGAATGAAATCTTTGGTAAAGAATTGTCCCACTCATGGACTGACTGCTTGGATGATCATCCAACCTTTTTATGCAGGATTGAACTATTCTTCAAGGAACCTATTGGATTCTGCTGCTGGAGGTACCTTTATGACCATCACTTTGGGTGCTGCAACAAAACTTCCGGACAATATGATGGTTAATTATTCTGAATGGCATACTGAGAGAGCTCCACAAGGTAAGAATGTAAATTCTATTGAGGAAACCTCCTCCTTGAGTGATAAGATTGATATTATTATATCTATGCTTGTTAATGGGAAAGCCCATATTGATCCAAATAATGTTCCTTTGGCTTCTTTGGTTGCTCAAGAAGAGCAAGTTGATGTGAACTTCGTAAGAAACAACAACTTTGGCAATAATGCTTATAGGAGTAATTTTGGTAACAACAATTATAAGCCATATCCTCCCAACAATGGAAATGCTTATGGAAATTCTTACAACAATAATAGGAGTGCTCCCTCTGAACTTGAAGTTATGCTTAAGGACTTTATTAGTAAACAAACTGCTTTCAATAAAACCATTGAGGAAAAACTCTGTAATGCTGAAAGAAATATAGCATCTTTAGCTGAAGCTCAATATACTTTGAATAAAATGGTTGCTAAACTTGAAACTAATGATAATCCTTTTCCAGCCACCAATGCTATACATGTAAGAATTGATGAAAATGTTAGACTATTAGCTGAATTACATGCTAAGTGGGAAAGAGAAGATGAAATTGCTAGAAACATTAGTGTTTCTACTATCACCACCACTAATGTTAAGGCTAGTAATAGTTCTACTACTCTAGATGATAAGTATGGTTTTGATCTTGATGGTTGCAATATCTCTGAAGTTATTAAGTTCCTACAAAAGCTTTCTAAAAGTCCTAATGCTAGTGCTATGAACATGGCCTTTACAAAACACATTACTGATGCTCTCATAAAGATTAAATAAGAAAAGATGAAACATAAAGCTTCTATTCCTATAAAACAAGAAGATGGTTGGGAACCCATCATTAATATGAAAGTGAATGACTTTGATTTCAATGCTTTATGTGATCTTGATAGTAGTGTTTCTATTATGACTAGAAGGATTTATGATATGCTTGATTTGCCTCCACTTGAAGATTGTTATTTGAATGTCCCACTTGATGATAATGCTAAAAAGAAACTCATGGGGAGTATTAATGATGTTCTTATTATGGTTAGCAATGCCTATGTCCCCGTTGATTTCTATGTTTTGGATGTTGAATACAATGCTTCTTGTCCTATTACTTTGGGACGACCTTTTCTTAGAACTGTTGGTGCCATAATTGATATGAAAGAAGGCACCATTAAATATCAACTCCCACTCAAGAAAGGTATAGAACACTTCCCTAAGAAGAGAGAAGATTTCTTTTGCTTCTCCTATGAAAACAAAATTTGGTATTAATGCTTCTTCATTTGAGAACACTTGATTCTTTTTCTTGCTTCTTATGCCTAACTTAAAGGCCTTAAAGAAAAGTACTTATTGGGAGATAACCCAAAAGTTTTAGATGAGTCTTGGAAGTTATTACTTCAGTAATAACAGCTCCTTATCCTTTTTATTTGCTTTTTGTGCCAAGAGTAACCTCTAATGAGAGAGAGAAGTAATGATTGAGAAAGTTGCTGTACCGAAACAGATTTCTATGCTTCACCGTAAAAATTCGTGTAAAATCTCTGAACGTCTTTTTGAGGCGTGAATTTTTGCGATTCTGCGCCCGGTTGTTATCTAACTTCCGTTAGTTCAACACTTTGTGATTTGAGCAACAGAAGGTCTTCGAAAAAATTCATCTTTACCTGCTGGTCTGTTTTGACAGATTTCTGCCATTTTCTGCATTTGCTTCTTGTTGGTTCCTTTTTGAGTTCTTTTGGGGAATTGAGATTTTAAAGGGAAGTGCTACAGTATCTAGTGTTCTAATGGAAGTTTATTTGGTTTTAGAACTGAACCTTAAGACTTATTTATCTTGAGTGCACTAATGTTGGTAATAAAGATTGTGTGAAGTTCTGTATGAAGGAAAAATTTCAGGTGTATGGAAGGAATGAGTAATGAGATGAAGGATGGACTAAAGCTCAAGCTTGGGGATGCCACGCGTGTCACCCCAAGAAATATCCAAGAAGTACAAGCGTCAAAGTTTGGGGATGCCCAAGGCATCTTCTTCATCAATAAAAATTCCAGGTTTTCTTCCAAACGCTTCATTTTTATTGTTTCATGCACAGTTGTGTTATTCTTGGAGCGTCTTATTTTTCTTTTTCATTTTGGTTTTGTTTGCTTAGTTTTCTGAATAAATTGGTTGGACCCCCTCTTTCATACATTGGTTTGCAAATAGTTTGGTTTGGTTTGGAAAAGAGTAGGAAAGTTCATTCTTATGTGGTAAAAAGAGCTTGTTTTTGACTGTGGCCTATGCTTTGTCATGCCGTGCTTGATATTGTTTTTGCTTTATGCTTAGTATTCTTTGCTTTAGCATGACCTGTTATAAACAATTGAGATTTCTTAATGTGCCTTGGGTGAATCATTTGTTGTTTTAGCATATTAAAGAATAGTACAGTGGTATTCTCCTTTGATGCTTTATTTGGGTTGACTTGGCACATGCTCACACCATGTTATGACTATCTCAAGTCACCATAAGCCTTTATGATCCTTTAGTTTTCAACTTGTAGTATCACTTTATGCTTTGATCAATGATGTTTTGTCTTTCTGCATGATTATGGCCATTATTGCTCTCTTAGTTTGTCGCTCCTAGTCTTTTGCTAGCCTCCACAACAAAGTATGAGTTCCACTCATGCATCCAACTCCCTAAACCAAGTTATTCCAAAAAGTCCACCATACCTACCTACTAGCTTATGCTATTCCAAGTATATTCATGCTTTTGTTTACCTTCCAAATTTAACTTGTTATGAGAAAACTAGTGATTAAAGCTGTCACAAACTTGATTGCACACTTTACTTTTCTTGCCCTTAATAAACTTGAACCATTGTGTCATCCATGTTGTATATGCTTGCACTTATTTGTTGGCAATTAGCAGAACCATGCTTTCATGGGGAACACTTTCAACATTGCACTTGGTACTTGTACCTAGTTGATAGCATGCTCTTTTGTGTATGGATGTCGTCGGTGTGAAATGAAAGGGGAGCTTGTAAGTCCATGGAGTGTGTTAGAGAAACGCCTGGGCTGCTGGTCTAATCCATACTGACATGGTGGAAACCTGCAGCGTAACCATAATGAGATGTCTATGAAGCATTCTTCTTATAAAAAAAGAGTCCTATATTGAGAAAAAAGAGAAAAGACAAAAAAAGAGATATTATGAAAAGAGGAAAGAGAGAAAAAAGCACCATATTCCCATGGTAAATAAGAAGATTGCTGAGATGCCCGTTGTCTGCTTGCCTTGTCATTTTGATATGGGGCAAGGGGTACCTCGTTGGCGGTTCTCTATGATACACATGTACTTACAATAACAAGAACTTACCGGTGACTAAACTTGAGTAGCATGAGGAGCGGCCCTCGTATACAAGGGACATGAGATTTCTAACTTATACTTCGTCAAGCATGTACACCATAGTTTGTTCACTTTAACCTTAATCACTTCAAGATGCTTATGATAGGGGCAATGAGAGCTGGAAACTATAAGTACCATAAATTTTGGAAGCACTTTATGAGACTTGAATCCCTGCTTCCTTCTATAAAGGCCTTTCTTCCACCATTATATTGAGTCTCCACCTTCTATATTTATGCACCTACTTTGAGAGCATAGTGGCCATTATTAGTTCTATGTGCATTGTCCCAAGACTAATTGATTGATGCATAAATTGATATTTCTTGTTTTAAACTATTTGTATCTAGTCACTCTTATGAACTTTGAAGGTGTCCTATGCATTTATATTTGCTACTCTATGAGGGACAAGCTGAATGCTATTATGCTATGTTTTCCTTATGTGAAACAAACAAATGTCTTGCAAAGCATTGTTATTCATGAATCTTTTGTTTGTGCCTTTTCATGTTGCATCATAGTTTCTTTGTCTTATTGCTAGAACCTTGTCTTTCATGATTATGATTGAAGTACTATGATCCCAGGCTTGAATGTTTTACAAGTACTTTGATCAAGTCTTTGACGGTCCATGTCACCTCAAAATTATTCTTTCTTTTTATCACTTACCTACTCGAGGACGAGCAGGAGTTAAGCTTGGGGATGTTGATACATTGCAAATGTATCTATAATTTTTGATATTCCATGCTTAGATTTATCCACTTTATTGTGTTTTGTTCCAACTTTGGAGTACTTTTCATATGATTTCTTTGGAGTACTTTTCTGCTGTTTTTGGTTCCAGGAAAGTCAGAAAATGAATATTCTCGGAATTGGACGGGACAAAAGCCAAAGTGCCTATTTTTTCAGAAGTCATCAGATGCCAGAATACGAGACGGAGAGGGGCCAGGGGGCCACCACACCACCTGGCCGCACGGCCCAGCCTGGCTCGTGCCAGGGGGTGGTGTGGCAGCCTCCGGCACCCCCTCGGCCTCCCCTTCCGCCTATATATTGCTCTCGGGACGAAAACCCTAAGTACCTGATCAAAAATCCACGAAAGAGTTTGTAGGCGCCGTCATCTCCATCCCTAGATCAGAGGGATCTGAAGCTCTTTCCGGTACCCTGTCGGAGAGGGGAATTCACCCTGGAGGCCTTCTTCATCACCATGCAAGCCTCCGGTGTGATGCGTGAGTAGTTCATCCTTGGACTACGGATCCATGTAGTAGCTAGATGGCTGGTTCTCGTCCTTTGTGCTTTCATGTTTAGATATTTTGAGCTCCGTTCATGATCAAGATCATCTATTTGTAATTCTGCATGTTGTGTTTGTGGGGATCCGATGGATATTGAGATGCTATTTCAGATTGATTACTGATTCTATCATGTCTTTGTTATTTGTGATCTTGCATGCTTTCCGTTGTTAGTAGCTATCTTGGCCAAGTAGATGCTAGCAACTCCAAGAGTTAGTATTTATGCTCGATAGTGGGTTCATGCCTCTGGTAATCCGGGGAAGTGACAGAAATCCCTAAGGTACTAGATGTGCTGTTGCTACTAGGGAGAAAACAACAATTCTTTGTTCATATAACAATCGTATTGTTTACTTTACACGCAGTTCATAAAGCAATAATCTGTTGCTTGCAACTTAATACTGGAGGGGGTTCGGATGATAACCTGAAGGTGGATTATTAGTCATAGATGTAGTTCGATGGTGGTCTATGTATAATGTTGTAATGCCCAATCGAATCTCAAAGGAGTCAAGATGATTAGTATATGCATGTATTGCTTTCTCGATGTTTGTCAATTGCCCCGCTGTAATTTGTTCACCCAGCATGTTATCTATCTAAGGAGAGCCACCTCTAGTGAACTATGGATCTCAGTCCTTGTCTTTTTCTTTACATACAATCTATAAACTGTTTACTTCTTTGTGTTTACTTTCTGCAAACTATTACTTCCTTCCATTCGATATGTTTAATCCTTTGTTTTCTGCAAAACATGGTGAGATTGACAACCTCATCGCAAGTTGGGGACAAAGTTCTGTGGTTGTGTTGTGCAGGTCTCCACGTTGCTACTAGCACCGGTAGTGGGCCCTGCCAAGGCTCAGCTAGCAACACCTTTGGGGTGTTTCCTTGCTCCTACTGGTTCGATTAAACCTTGGTTTCATAACTGAGGGAAACTTGCTGCTGTGCTCATCATACCTTCCTCTTGGGGTTCCCAACGAGCTCTACATCAACACCGCACCAGCACTTTTCTGGCGCCGTACACTGAGCCATCAATGATATCAAATAGTTATGTTATTAATAGCTCTACAATCTACACACATGCGCCATGTACCATCTTTCTTAGGCACTAAAATAACAGGAACAACACAAGGGTTAAGAGAAACACGAATGTACCCTTTATCTAGCAACACATGTACTTGTTTATGTATCTCCTTTGTTTCTTCTGGGTTGGTCCTGTAGGGTGCACGGTTTGGTAATGTGGCGCCAGGAATCAAGTCGATTTGATTCTCAATGCCATGCAATGGAGGCAATCCTGCTGGTACATCTTCTGGAAACACATCGCCAAAATCCTCCAAAATAGTAGATACACAAAGAGAAATAGGGGTCATGTCATTAGAAACCAATACCTCGCCCTTATACATGAGCACAAGTGGCATGGCTATAGGATCCTCACAAAACTTTCTCATATCTTCCTTGGTGGCTAATATCACTAGACTAGGCACTCTCTCACTTTTCGTTATATCACTCTTTTTGGGCTCTATTACATCATGTACAGCTGCAACACTATCTCTCCTATCTATAGTTGCTTCCTTCAAGTTCACTTCTATCTTTTGATGAGACTAATTCACAATCTGCTGTGGTGTCATTGGATACAAATTAATCTTCTTTCCCTTAAACTCCAAGTGATATGTATTGGCACGGCCGTTGTGTTACACTTGGCAATCATAAAGCCAAGGCCGACCCAATAATAGATGGCAAACAGTCATAGGAACCACATCAAAATCAATAGAACCCTTGTATGGTCCTATTTCAAAATTCACACGTACCATATGGTTTACCTTTGTAGCATCCCAATTGTCTAACAATTGTAATGCTACTTGATCTAGTAATATAATGGCTACTTCAAATATATAATTGTTGCATCATCATTATATCATGCTCATGTCATCATGCCACCTTGCATTTGAGCATCATATAAAACCTTTTCTTTTGGTTCTTATCTCCCATGCATTATTAATTGTATTTGCCTCTTGATATTGTATTTGATTCTTGATATATTGTTGAAATGCCCAAGTTGAGTTGGGGGCATATCTCTTGTTAACTCCACCACCTTTCTTTCACCACCTTATAATTCCACCATCCAACCAAATATGAGCTTGGCTTTTATTTAAGTTTACCTCTAGCTCATGTGGGTTGGGATGGATCCAATTCTTTTTCCACATGCTCTCATCTTAGCATCATGTTGTTTTCACATCATTGATATATGAGAGCCACATGGCCATCTTTGCATGCCTTGTGAATGGAACCTTTTGCTAGCTTCCATATGGATTGTTTTGGGGTTATTATCATGTTGGAATATTGTTGGGCTTACTAAATGCCTAGTGGCACATACACACTAGCAAGTCCCAAGCTTACTTAGACATGATCATCTCCATCTATTTTCACTTGGAACTTTCCCTGTAATTCTTTTGCTTGAGCCTTACTCCACACTTTGGAATGCATAAGAAAATGCCATGTAAATAATCTTGTTTTCACAAAGATAAACATGGTATTAATTAATTATGCATGGCCCATGCAAGTACCACCTTTTGCTTGTCATTTGGATTTTATTTGATTTTGAGGATCATCTCTCTCTACCTCTTTCCTTTCTTTTGGCTTGATCTTAGTTGATCTTGCTCAAACCCATATCACCACCTCTCCCTCTTTTGGTCTAGCTTGGTTTGATCTTGTTCTTACTTGAGCTTGCCAAAAAGAGAAACCATCTCACACTCCATCTATCTCTCTCTCTATCCTAAACCCTACACCTAATCTATCCCTTCATCACCATACCCTCTACCTCATCCTAATCTAAACCACACCCCCCCTTCTAAGCTAAACCCTAAACCCACCTCACCCCCTCTCGGCCTCTCTCCTCTCTCTATCTAGCTGGCTCCACCAGGATCAAACCCCACCCAGCTACCTACCCCTCTCCAACCCTGGACAAATGCTAGCCCGAGCCTCCCATCTACTCCAACCCTAGCTCCAACCCGAGCTCCTCCCCCTCTCTTTTCTCCCTCTGCCTGGGGACCCCACCACCCGAGCCTGGCCTGCCCTGCCCACCTGCCAGCTCCCCTTCACCCCCCTACCTGCCCCTGCCCTGCCCTGGCCGACTGAGCACGTGAGAAGAGGAGGAGAAAAAGGTGGCCGAGACCACCTTTTCCATCTACCCCGCTCCCCCACGGCACCACCTCCCTCTCCCGTCCCTATCCACCCTCTCTGCCTCGCCCAGCTACCCCCAGATCCACCCAGCGGCGCCCTGCCCTCTCCCCTCGCTGCTCCATCGCCACCGTCTACACCATCGCCGCCACCGTCGGCCTCCACCGCGTCCAGCCGATCCAGCCGTCAAGTGCGCCGTCGAGGAGGCCTGGAAGACCAAGGCCAGTCCCCTGCATCGTCCCGTACACGCAGTAGCGGAGGAGAAGCCCCAGACCGCCGGTACCAGCGCGAGGCCGATGCGAAACCCTAGCCGCCATCCGCGAGCTTCGTCGACGATCGCCAGCGCCCCTGCCCGAACCAACGCCACCGACACACTCCCGGTGAGCCCCTAAACCTCCTGGACATGCTCCTCTGCGCTGCCGTTGCCTGTACCCGCCGATCAAACCGACAAACGCTCTCGGTGCACCGGCGACGTTTCGTTCTCCCTGGCGCAGAAGCTAACCCTAGCTAGCCAGCTTCCTCCATCAGCTACCCCCGCATGGCCCAGTGGCCACCGCCTCCGCGCCCGAGCCCTAGGTCACGGGATCGAGCCCCGTGCCCTTGCCTGCATGGTCGGTTCGTCGAGAGACAGGGAAGAAAGCATCGCGTGGCCACTTTGCACTCCCCCCCCCCCACACCTTTTTCTGCATCAACCCGCGCTCCCCTTGGCCCACATGTCATTCCCCGTGTCTTTTTGCAAAAAGGATCCCGAAGTTTAGTATGCTCAACCCGCAATCCCCCCGTGAGCCACGTGGTCATCCTTCAGCATTCCTCTGTCAAGTGGGCCTGCGAGCGTGGTCCCACTGTCTCTCTCGAGGCTAGATTAGGTCATGTGTAAACGTTTTCTCACTGTGGCATCCAGTCAGCGTTGGCCCCACCCGCTGCGTCTGCGGCTAAACCCGAGTAACAAAAGTTTTCTGTAATCTTTTTTAATTCAAACTTATTTCAAATAAATTCAAATTCAAAACTAAATCTGTTTTTAATTATCTTTTGAAATATAAATCCAAATAATACAAATAATATATGTTTTCAAATCAGAAAAATGTGAGGAGTTCAAATATGGCCTTCAAAATATATTTTGAACATTTAAAATTCCAAGTTTATTTAAATTACAATAAATGCCCCTTTTCTTTAATAAATTAATAACTTTTGTTTTATAACTCCAAATTTAACAAATGATATGTCTAAAATGATTAGCTCGACGAGACCTTTCTGTTTATGCAGTCCATGGTTTGGTTTGAAGCATGCATCATATAAATATAATGTGTACAGCAACTCAATTGTGAATAAAATGTGGCCAAAACCCAATATAATGCTTTATTATTGTTTCCACACCTCACCCATGCCATGCTACCTTATTGCCATGCAAATTGTGCATCATTCATCATGGCATGATTGTTTGCTTGTCGCATTTATTCATATGCTTGTGCACTTTATTTATATTGGCCCTTGTTTGTTTGGTTCTTCTTCGAATAGACGCTGAGCAGGGGATATATCAAGAGAACCAGGAGCACTACCCAGATCCATCACTTGCTTCAACTGAACTGCCAGGCAAGCGCTACCACATGCTTGCATACATATAGTACCTATTGCCTCTATCTTATTCTTGCATCATTGAGTCGCGATTGCATTAATTTGAATCCCAAGTATTGCATAGCCTTTACTATTAAACCCCACCGAAGCTTGTTCCTCCATCCCATGAGCCATTACTACAGGAGTTGTTTGAGCCATGCGAGTCGTAGAATAGCATGTGTAGGGTATGTGAGCGTCTGATGGATAATGAGGTACCTAAACAACTTAACCTGAGTAGTAATGGGATAACTAATGAAAGTGGCATCGGTGATCCATATTCGCTATTTGGTTTTTCAGGCTCACTTGTGTCCCGTAAGACCCGAAAGTACTTGATTCCTGTTCCAAGAATATTCGCGCTATCCACATCCGGGAGGCTTATGAACCCCCCTGAGCCAGAGCTTGATTCATTCTTATTTCTTGGGGCCACAAACTAGTTCGAGGTTTTATTTACTATCCTATACTTATGCCATGTTTTACTGCTTTATTTAGAATTGTGCGAGTCTTGCACCTTTGTATCATTTAGGTAAGCGGAGTGTTTTAGCGGTGTCAACAAGCCAGCCACATTTTGGGTTCCCGATCGTTCATAGCCACCGACGCAAAACCTTGAGGCCGTCTCGAGTCACTAACTTCGTTGCGGGTAGCTCAATGGGGTGGCCCCCTGAAATATTTCTGAATCCTGTGATTGCTTTGTCGTGACTGCCTCGTTGGGTTTTGATTTGGTTTTTCCGAGGCATATCGAGTGTGTGTTGCTATTTGTGCACCCCTGCAGGGTAAAACTTTCTGAAAGCCGTGTCCGCGGTTATGGACGACTTGGAGCATAGTTTCTCGATCATAGACAAGCATAACTAAAGTACCGCTTTTAATTTGACTAGACTAGGTACCTGACTAGTAAATAGTGCAACACTCACGGAATGGATAATAAAACTGCCAACGGATGGGGGTTGTTCGTCCGCTTCCTCGTCGGTAAGCGAGGAGGAGGATGGATCTGTGGAGATTACCATTATAACCGTTATGACTATTGTTATTAATTCACGGACATCCGTCTATCTATGGTTAGGCGGATGGTTAGCGAGTATCTATAGAATTGCTAGGGTTTACCTTTTGCTGCAATTGCGTCACCCCAGGTTGTGTCCCCTTTAGCGGCATAAAGACTTGCTGAGTACCCCTAGGGTCTCACACGATAAATTATTGGTTCAGATGAACAGGTACACTCGCAAGATGGATACTGGGTGGAAGAGACAGACGATGTGGGCAACGATCATTCGGTGTAGAGATTCGGAACGGGATCCGTGAGATCTGTGGGCGGGATGTGCTTATTTATGGGGCATCTTATGCCGATTTGCTTCTTATCCGTACTCGGATTTTGTCTTCCGCTTCCGCCTGATACTCTGATGTTTGATGTATGAGGAGATATCCTAAACTATTATATCTATCTAGGATATTTGGACCTTGCCGTATGGCGTTGCTATATTTCCTTTCTTTTTAGATGGAATGGCTCTGATGTACTATTGTATGGTGGCTTGCATACATACTCATTTGTGTATGTAGTTGATCCTTCTTTGCCGATTCGCCGCCCGTTCTTGTCCCGATGTTTGGAAATGGTTGGGAAGGCGAAAGGTCTACACTGAGTGGCATTTGGGCCCCACCGTACTATTTCAACCATTTCTGATCATCCAGGCTTGTACTAGGAGCGTAATTCACCGAGGTAGTTACAATTGGTATCAGAGCCATCCCGACCTTCAGGGTCTCAGCCAAATGGTCGTTGTCTGTCTAGCAAATATTTTTGGTAGTTATGTATACTAGGGAAAAACAAAACGCGAGAGTAGGACTGCTTCCACTTTTCTTCTTACCCACCCACCCACCCTTTCCTGGTAAGGAAGTGTAACGTTTTCGATCCTCTTCTTAAAATTCAAACTAGGATTCACGTGTTCTGGGATTCCGTAGTACCATAGGTTGTGTATCTGTGTGTGTGAGTGTGTGTGTGTGTGTAATTCCTTGTCTATCTGTTGCATCCAAGTTGTTATCTTATCGGCCTTTTGGTTATCAACTGTTGGTACATTCCATACCGACAGGCTTTTGCAAACCGATGCGATCTATCTGATTCGTTGTATACCGACGTGATCTGTCTTACTCTTTGTTATTCGACGTTATCTTGTTTGTGGTGTTCGTTTCTGTAGTTGCTAATCTTTAGGTTATCGTGAGAAGAAGGTGTTGAGATATGTGTTCTACTTATTCATGTGCGGAGTAATGATTTGAGTGCGGGATGGAGTCGCGACCATACCACTACTCTTATCATTCGCTCTTGTATATTGAGTTGGTAGAGTCACTAATCTTGATTCGTTAAGTAATTTTGCGCATCTATTGGTATTTTAATGCCGAAATTTGTGGAAATTTTTTCTTTGATATATATGTGTACCACACTCCTTTTCAGTCGTGTGCGATAAGCTTAATATCTTCTAGGTGCTTTGAACTTCGTTGATATTTTAATATCATCTTAGTAAATTGTATCCTTTAATCTTGATTAATTCCATCTTGGTACTATTTTGGATTATTATTATTCTCCATTATAGTACTGACTTGTGTTTTATATCATTAACAGGATGGCACCACCACGCCGTTCTGAGGAGGACATACAACCTGAACTGGGGGCAGCGTTGTCAAGCATCGCCAATGCCTTGGCAGCAATGCAGCAGAACCAGCAGCGTTTTGAGGAAAGTGTCAGGAGGAATGAGTTTGTTCCGCTACCTCCACCTCCCAAGAGAGGAGACATCAAAAGCTTCCTGAAGTTCAACCCACGCCAATTTGATGTTTCTGATCAACCACTTGATGCTGATGATTGGTTGCGTGAGATGTCAAGGTTACTGGCAACAGCTGATGTTCCTGAGCAAGATTGGGTAAAGTGTGCTACTCACCTTCTGAAGGGAGATGCAGCTCTCTGGTGGGAGAATTACCTGAAGGCAAACTGCACGGGTTTTCAGCCTACTTGGGGACAGTTCACTGGAGTTTTCAAAGAGCAGTATTTGTCAGAAATTGTCATGGAGAGGATGAAGGAAGTGTTTCTCAACCTCAAGCAGGGCAATGATAATGTCAACACCTACATCAGGAACTTCATGAACCTTTCTCTTTATGGTGGCGATGAGATCTCTGATGACAAGAAGAAGCAAAAGAGGTTCAGGCAAGGGCTCAATGCATCGATTAAGTATGCAATCACACATGCAAGGCCGGCGTCTTTTCTGGAACTTCAGCATACAGCTCTGCAGGAAGAGGCAAGTAGGCAAGTGTTTGAGGAGTCAAAGAAACACAGCCGTGATGTAGCAAGCTCTTCAGCTATGTCAGCTCCTTCTAAGCGTCGTGTCTAGGTTCCTAACACCCCACCGTCGCTCCCGGCTCCACCAAGACCTTCAAGCTACGCGGCAAGGCCACCAAACTTCCTCACTGCTGCTCCCAGGGTCTACAACCACCACTACCTCGGCGCTGGCGGAGTCCACAGCTCGTTGCTCCATGCCCACCTGGTGCTTGTTACACGTGTGGAGACTCTGGGCATCAAAGCTGGAACTGTCCGATGAAGAACAAGGCTCTTCCTCCACCACCTCCAAGATCTGCGGCAAGCTCTCCTTTGGTTCGTGCACCACCACCTCGGGCTCTCAACATCAACACCAAGCCCGGGTCTGTTGTTGCTCATGCCAACTGCATCAACGCCGCTCAAGCTGAGCATGCACCTGGAGTTGTGATGGGTATGCTTCCCGTTAACTCAGTTCCTGCAAGAGTTTTGTTTGATTCTGGTGCATCGCATTCTTTTGTGTCTCACAAGTTTGCACATGAGAATGAGTTAGTGATGGATCCTCTCCTTAAGCGGTTAATGGTCCTATCTCCTGGAGCAAAGATGGCAGCTTCTAAAATCAGCCATGGCAATCAAATTGAGATTGGTGGCTCTTCGTTCTCGGCTTCCTTGATTGTTCTAGGCAATTCTGACATTGATGTCATCTTGGGCATGGATTGGTTGACAGCAAATGCAGCTGTGATTGATTGTGCTGAACGCTCGGTTTCTCTGAAGATTCCTGAAGGCCATATAGTCTATTCTCCAAGTCCGACTCCTGCTATCCAGCTTTTCTCTTTGGCGGCTCTGAATGATGATGCTATGGAAGCTATTCAGAGTGTTCTGGTGGTCTGTGAGTTCCCAGATGTCTTTCCTGAAGAGTTGCCAGGTATGCCTCCGGATCGTGAGGTTGAGTTTGTTATTGAGCTTGAACCTGGTACCGCTCCTATCTCCAAGCGGCCTTATAAGATGGGTCCTGCTGAGTTGGCTGAACTCAAACGTCAGCTTGATGAACAAGAGAAGTTGGGTTTCATTCAGCATAGTACTTCTTCTTGGGGTAGCCCAACCCTCTTTGTGAAGAAGCGAGACCAGACTGATAGACTTTGTGTTGACTATCGGGCTCTCAATGCTAAAACCATCAAGAATAAATATCCCCTTCCGCGGATTAATGATCTCTTCGATCAGCTAGCTGGAGCTGTGGTATTCTCTAAGCTTGACTTGAGAAGTGGTTATCACCAAATCAAGATTCGCAAGGAAGATGTTCCTAAGACAGCTTTCACCACCCGCTATGGCCTGTATGAGTACACGGTCATGTCTTTCGGTCTCACCAACGCACCTGCCACCTTCTCGAGGCTCATGAACTCGGTTTTCATGGAGTATCTTGATAAGTTCGTTGTGGTCTATCTGGATGACATCCTAGTCTATTCTAAGTCACAGGAAGAGCATGAAGAACACCTTCGGTGTGTCCTAAACAAACTTCGTGAGAACCGCCTGTATGCAAAGTTCTCCAAGTGTGAGTTTTGGCTGCCTCAAGTAACCTATCTTGGTCACGTCATCTCTGCCAAGGGCATTGCAGTCAATCCGGAAACTGTGAAGACAATTGTTGAATGGCTTCCTCCTGTTAATGTCAAAGAAGTGCGGAGTTTCCTTGGTTTGGCTAGTTATTGCCGTCGCTTCGTTCAGAACTTTTCGAAGATAGCGAAGCCTCTTACCGATCTCCTCAAGAAAGGCAAGAAATACCTCTAGACTCCTGCATGTCAAGCAATCTTTGAGACACTCAAAGAGAAGCTCACTTCCACACCAGTATTGGTTCCTCCGGATACATCCAAGCTGTTCCAGATATTCTGTGACGCCTCTTTGCATGGATTGGGTGCGGTACTCATGCAAGAAAAACAAGTTGTTGCTTATGCCTCTCGATTGAAGACGCATGAGATCAACTATCCTACACATGACCTCGAGCTACGCGATTGTCTTTGCTTTGAAAGTATGGAGGCACTACTTGCTTGGCAACCGTTGTGAGATCTTTTCTGATCACAAGAGTCTGAAGTATATCTTTACTCAGCCTGATCTCAACCTTCGGCAAAGGAGATGGATTGAAGCAATCAATGACTTCGATCTAACCATCAACTACACTCCGGGCAAAGCTAATGTCATGGCAGATGCTCTCAGCCGCAAATCTTATGTCAACAACCTCATGATGGAAGAACAACAGCCTCTCTTGTGCGAGGAATTCCGTCAGCTCAACCTGGAAATTGTGGAACAAGGGTATCTCCTGAACCTTCTAGCAACACCTCTCTTGGAAGAAAAGGTTCGCTCTTCTCAGCTTGGTGATCCGCACACAAGAAAGATCATCTCCAGGATTCAGCTTCTAAAGTATGAGTCCTTCCACGTCGATGATCAAGGCACGCTTTTCTTTGAACACCGGATGTTTGTTCCGAACTACCCGGGTTTGAGAGAGCAAGTTCTCAAGGAGGCACATGATTCTGTTCTTTCTATCCACCCTGGCAGCACAAAGATGTACATGGACTTGAAAACACAATATTGGTGGCCTGGTTTGAAAAGGTATTGTGCCAAGTATGTCTCAGAGTGTGATGTCTGCCGCAGAGTGAAAGCTGTCCATCAGAAACCTTCCGGTCTTCTACAGCCATTGAAACCCCCGGAATGGAAATGGGAGAAAGTAGAGATGGACTTCATCACTGGTTTTCCTAGGTCGCAGAAGGGCAACAATGCAATCTTTGTTGTCATTGACAGGCTTTCTAAAGTGGCTCACTTCTTCCCCGTCAAGGAAACCATTTCTGCAATTCAGTTGGCGGAGCTCTATATCAACAGAATTGTCTCTCTATATGGGGTTCCGCTTGAGATCAGTTCAGACCGTGGAAGCATCTTCACTTCCAAGTTCTGGGAGAGTTTCCAAAATGCTTTGGGAACAAAGTTGAACTTCAGCACAACTTACCACCCTCAGTCGCAAGGACAAGTTGAAAGGATCAATCAGATTCTGGAGGATATGCTTCGTGCTTGCGTCATCTCTTTTGGCATGAAGTGGGAAGAATGTCTTCCCTATGCTGAGTTCTCTTACAACAACAGCTTCCAGAAAAGTCTAAAGATGGCACCATTTGAGGCTCTCTATGGTCGCAAATGCAGAACTCCGATTGGTTGGTTGGGTGCAGGTGAAAGGATCTTGTTTGGCCCTGACATTGTGACTCAAGCGGAGGAGAAGGTTCACATCATTCTTGAAAATCTGAGGATTGCTCAAAGTCGCCAGAAGAGCAATTATGACAGGAAGCACACGGACATGGAGTATGTCCCTGGTGATCTCGTTTACCTTCGTGTCACTCCCATGAGAGGCACGCACCGCTTTGGTATCAAAGAGAAGCTGGCTCCTAGATACATCGGTCCCTTCAAAGTTTGTGGAAGAAGAGGAGAAGTTGCTTATGCTCTTGAGCTCCCGGAAAAACTCAAAGTCCATGATGTTTTCCACATCTCTCAGCTCAAGAAGTGCTTCAAGGATCCCGGCAGGACCGTGGACCATGAGGTTATCAATCTTCAAGAAGACCTGTCTTATCAAGAACACCCCACAAAAATCCTTGAAGTCGCAGAAGAAGGACTGCAACAAGTCCATCAAGTTACGCAAGGTGCGATGCACCATTCCGTTGATGAAGCCACTTGGGAACGTGAAGATGAGCTCCGTGTCAAGTACCCTACCCTCTTTGTGTCTTCTTCTTCATCCTAGAATCTCGGGGCGAGATTCCTGTTTAGTGGGGGAGAGTTGTAGCATCCCAATTGTCTAACAATTGTAATGCTACTTGATCTAGTAATATAATGGCTACTTCAAATATATAATTGTTGCATCATCATTATATCATGCTCATGTCATCATGCCACCTTGCATTTGAGCATCATATAAAACCTTTTCTTTTGGTTCTTATCTCCCATGCATTATTAATTGTATTTGCCTCTTGATATTGTATTTGATTCTTGATATATTGTTGAAATGCCCAAGTTGAGTTGGGGGCATATCTCTTGTTAACTCCACCACCTTTCTTTCACCACCTTATAATTCCACCATCCAACCAAATATGAGCTTGGCTTTTATTTAAGTTTACCTCTAGCTCATGTGGGTTGGGATGGATCCAATTCTTTTTCCACATGCTCTCATCTTAGCATCATGTTGTTTTCACATCATTGATATATGAGAGCCACATGGCCATCTTTGCATGCCTTGTGAATGGAACCTTTTGCTAGCTTCCATATGGATTGTTTTGGGGTTATTATCATGTTGGAATATTGTTGGGCTTACTAAATGCCTAGTGGCACATACACACTAGCAAGTCCCAAGCTTACTTAGACATGATCATCTCCATCTATTTTCACTTGGAACTTTCCCTGTAATTCTTTTGCTTGAGCCTTACTCCACACTTTGGAATGCATAAGAAAATGCCATGTAAATAATCTTGTTTTCACAAAGATAAACATGGTACTAATTAATTATGCATGGCCCATGCAAGTACCACCTTTTGCTTGTCATTTGGATTTTATTTGATTTTTGAGTGGATCATCTCTCTCTACCTCTTTCCTTTCTTTTGGCTTGATCTTAGTTGATCTTGCTCAAACCCATATCACCACCTCTCCCTCTTTTGGTCTAGCTTGGTTTGATCTTGTTCTTACTTGAGCTTGCCAAAAAGAGAAACCATCTCACACTCCATCTATCTCTCTCTCTATCCTAAACCCTACACCTAATCTATCCCTTCATCACCATACCCTCTACCTCATCCTAATCTAAACCACACCCCCCCTTCTAAGCTAAACCCTAAACCCACCTCACCCCCTCTCGGCCTCTCTCCTCTCTCTATCTAGCTGGCTCCACCAGGATCAAACCCCACCCAGCTACCTACCCCTCTCCAACCCTGGACAAATGCTAGCCCGAGCCTCCCATCTACTCCAACCCGCGCGCCATCCCGAGCTCCTCCCCTCTCTTCTCCCTCTTCTGGGGACCCACCACTGAGCCCGGCACGCCTGCCCACCGCCACCTCCCTTCACCCCTACCGCCTGCCCCTCTTGGCCGGTGAGCACGTGAGAGGAGGAGAAAAAGGTGGAGACCACCTTTTCCATCTACCCCGCTCCCCACGGCACCACCTCCTCCCTCTCCGTCCCTATCCACCCTCTCGCCCGGCTACCCCCAGATCCACCCAGCGGCGCCCTGCCCTCTCCCCTCGCTGCTCCATCGCCACCGTCTACACCATCGCCGCCACCGTCGGCCTCCACCGCGTCCAGCCGATCCAGCCGTCAAGTGCGCCGTCGAGGAGGCCTGAAGACCAAGGCCAGTCCCACGTCCGTCCCGTGCAGCTGGAGGAGAAGCCCTGCATCACGGTACCAGCGAGGCCGTCTGAAACCCTAGCCGCCATCCGCGAGCTTCGTCGACGATCGCCAGCGCCCCTGCCCGAACCAACGCCACCGACACACTCCCGGTGAGCCCCTAAACCTCCTGGACATGCTCCTTAGCTGCCGTTGCACTGCCCGCCGATCAAGCGGACAACGCTCTCGGTGCGGCGGCGTTGCTCTCCTCGCCAGCGCCGCGAAAGCCCTAGCTAGCCGCCCAGCTTCCTCCCAGCTACCCCGCAGCCCGGTGGCCACCGCCTCGCGCAGAGCCCTAGGTCACGGATCGAGCCCGTGCAGCTGGCTGCCTGGTCGGTTCGTCGAGAGAGAGGAAGAAAGCGGTGCAGCGTGGCCACTTTGCACTTCCCCCACACCTTTTTCTGCATCAACCGCTCCCCTTGGCCCACATGTCATTCCCGTGTCTTTTGCAAAAGGATCCAGAAGTTTAGTATGCTCAACCCGCAATCCCCCCCAGAGCCACGTGGTCGACCCTCGGCATTCCTCATCCAAGTGGGCTCATGAGCCATGGTCCTACTGCCATCTCGAGGCTAGATTAGGTCGCGGTGTAAAAAGCGTTTCTCATGTTTGTGGCATCCAGTCAGCGTTGGCCCCCCACCCGTCGGCGTCGTGTGCGGCTAAACCGAGTAACAAAAGTTTTTACGTAATCTTTTTTAATTCAAACTTATTTCAAATAAATTCAAATTCAAAACTAAATCTGTTTTTAATTATCTTTTGAAATATAAATCCAAATAATACAAATAATATATGTTTTCAAATCAGAAAAATGTGAGGAATTCAAATATGGCCTTCAAAATATATTTTGAACATTTAAAATTCCAAGTTTATTTAAATTACAATAAATGCCCCTTTTCTTTAATAAATTAATAACTTTTGTTTTATAACTCCAAATTTAACAAATGATATGTCTAAAATGATTAGCTCGACGAGACCTTTCTGTTTATGCAGTCCATGGTTTGGTTTGAAGCATGCATCATATAAATATAATGTGTACAGCAACTCAATTGTGAATAAAATGTGGCCAAAACCCAATATAATGCTTTATTATTGTTTCCACACCTCACCCATGCCATGCTACCTTATTGCCATGCAAATTGTGCATCATTCATCATGGCATGATTGTTTGCTTGTCGCATTTATTCATATGCTTGTGCACTTTATTTATATTGGACCTTGTTTGTTTGGTTCTTCTTCGAATAGACGCTGAGCAGGGGATATATCAAGAGAAGCAGGAGCACTACCCAGATCCATCACTTGCTTCAACTGAACTGCCAGGCAAGCGCTACCACATGCTTGCATACATATAGTACCTATTGCCTCTATCTTATTCTTGCATCATTGAGTCGCGATTGCATTAATTTGAATCCCAAGTATTGCATAGCCTTTACTATTAAACCCCACTGAAGCTTGTTCCTCCATCCCATGAGCCATTACTACAGGAGTTGTTTGAGCCATGCGAGTCGTAGAACAGCATGTGTAGGGTATGTGAGCGTCTGATGGATAATGAGGTACCTAAACAACTTAACCTGAGTAGTAATGGGATAACTAATGAAAGTGGCATCGGTGAGCCATATTCGCTATTTGGTTTTTCAGGCTCACTTGTGTCCCGTAAGACCCCGAGTACTTGATTCCTGTTCCAAGAATATTCGCGCTATCCACATCCGGGAGGCTTATGAACCCCCCTGAGCCAGAGCTTGATTCATTCTTATTTCTTGGGGCCACAAACTAGTTCGAGGTTTTATTTACTATCCTGTACTTATGCCATGTTTTACTGCTTTATTTAGAATTGTGCGAGGTACTGCACACTGTACTGTTTAGGTAAGCGGAGTGTTTTCGCGGTGTCAACAAGCCCAGCCACATTTTCGGGTTCCCAGTCGTTCATAGCCACTGACGCAAACCTTGAGGCCGTCTCGGAGTCAGCTAACTTGCTATGGGTAGCTCAATGGGTGGCCCCACGAAATATTTCTGAATCCTGTGATTGCTTTGTCGTGATCGCCTCGTTGGGTTTTGATTTGGTTTTTCCGAGGCATATCGAGTGTGTTGCTATTTGTGCACCGCAGGTAAAACTTTCTGAAAGCCATGTCCGCGGGTATGGACGACTTGGAGCACAGTTTCTCGATCATAGACAAGCATAACTAAAGTACCGCTTTTAATTTGACTAGACTAGGTACCTGACTAGTAAATAGTGCAACACTCACGGAATGGATAATAAAACTACCAACGGATGGGGGGTTGTTCGTTCGCTTCCTCGTCGGTAAGCGAGGAGGAGGATGGATCTGTGGAGATTACCATTATAACCGTTATGACTGTTGTTATTAATTCACGGACATCCGTCTATCTATGGTTAGGCGGATGGTTAGCGAGTATCTATAGAATTGCTAGGGTTTACCTTTTGCTGCAATTGCGTCACCCTGTTGTGTCCCTTTAGCGGCATAAAGACTTGCTGAGTACCCTAGGGTCTCACACGATAAATTATTGGTTCTATGAACAGTACACTCGCAAGATGGATACTGGGTGGAAGAGACGGACGATGTGGGCAACGATCATTCGGTGTAGAGATTCCGGGAACGGGGATCCGTGAGATCTGTGGGCGGGATGTGCTTATTTATGGGGCATTTTATGCCGATTTGCTTCTTATCCGTACTCGGATTTTGTCTTCCGCTTCCGCTTGATACTCTGATGTTTGATGTATGAGGAGATATCCTAAACTATTATATCTATCTAGGATATTTGGACCTTGCCGTATGATGCTATATATTTCCTTTCTTTTAGATGGAATGGCTCGATGTACTATTGTATGGTGGCTTGCATACATACTCATTTGTGTATGTAGTTGATCCCTTCGCCGATTACGCCTGCTCTTGTCCCGATGTTTGGAAATGGTTGGGACGGCCGAAAGGTCTACCTGTGAGTGGCATTTGGGCCCCACCGTACTATTTCAACCATTTCTGATCATCCAGGCTTGTACTAGGAGCGTAATTCACCGAGGTAGTTACAACCTTCATCTCACCATTTTCACTCAACCATTGTATGTAGTATGGCTCGGGATGAGGTAAATAAGTCAAATTCAGCTTGGCACATAACTCCTTACTTGCAAGATTTCTGCAGCTACCTCCATCAATGATTACATTGCAAGCTTTGTTAGGTCCAATGAGTGCTTTGGTTTGGAACAAGTTGCAGCGCTGAGACTCAACAATAGGCTGCACACTAAGTATACGTGGAGAGACGACTATGGTAGGCGCATGCTCAGGGAAGGCATCCATACCGTCCTAGTTGCCATAACCATCATTGCCATGAGTATCAACATCATCTCCACTCTCGTACTCTCCTAGTTCATTGACAAACATCACCTTGCGGTTTGGACAATCTCTCTTGTAGTGTCATCTTCCTCCACAACTATGGCACTCTACATCGCGCGTACGCGTGGTTGACATATTGGAACCCGAGCTAGCAGCAGGAGCCACGGGCTTCCAAGCATTGGAACCATAAGAAGACGTGGGAGCAGGCTTGGCCAATGGTGAAGGGTGGCTAGCAACCGCTGCAGGTGCCGCCGTAGGTGGTGGCGGTGTAGATCTCGCCACAAAACGAGTGGTAGACAGAAACCTCGCACGTGACTTAGCTTCTTCAGCCAACTATGATTCGGCCTCTCTAGGATGGTGCAATAGCTCATTCATAGTCTCATACTTGTGATGACGCACAATGCTCTTGATTGGTAACTTCAAATTGTTGAGGAATCACTTCATGGTCATCTCAAGGGATTCACGAACTCTAGCACGTTGCATAAGCATCTCCATCTCCACCTAGTACTCATCAACTGACATGGTTCCTTGCCTCAATTGTGTCAACTTATCAAAAACTAATCGCAAGTAGTTGGTAGGTACAAAATGGTCCTTCATGATGCGCTTCATCTCGCGCCAATCCATCACAGGTAGTTCATTGTCCTTCCTTCTATTCTGCACAATAGCATCCCACCAGCGCAAAGCATATCCATCAAATTCCGATGCTGCAAGCTTGACCTTCTTGTCTTCTAGATAGTCAAACAATCGCTAGAGCTTCTCAATCTTCAACTCCCATGTAAGGTAATCTTCAGGATCAAGTGAACCATCAAACTTGGGAATCGAGAATTTTGGCTTGCCCAAACCATGATCAACATCTTGGTTTGGAACATGTTGAGCACGTCCAAGAGGAGCAAAACCACGAGCATAAGTAGGTGCAGCAGCAGGCGCAAGCGCAGGGGGATTGGTGAAGGGAATATGCCCGAGAGGCAATAATAAAGTGGTTATTATCTTATTCCATGTTTATGATAAATGTTTATTTTGCATGCTATAATTTTATTAATTGGAAACGTTAATACATGTGTGTTTAATAAACAAAATACAAAGTTCCTAGCAATGCCTCTCATATAAACTAGCTCGTTGATTAACAAGATGATCAAGGTTTCCTGATCATGGACATTGGATGTTGTTAATAACAAGATCACAACATTGGTGGAATGATGTGATGAACATTCATCCGAAGTATAGCATTACGATCAGAGTCATTATGTTTATATTGCTATAACATCATCCGAAGTAATCTTAGTCCTTAGACCATGAGATCATGTTAATTGCTAACACCGGAAGAGTATCTTGATAACATCAAACGTCACACCATAATAGGGTAACTATAAAGGTGGGTTTAGTGCTACGAAGGTGTTATGTTGAGGCTCATGGATCAAGAGTGGGATTTGTCCATCCCGATGACAGATAGATATACTCTAGGCCCTCTCGGTGATTGATACATTGCAAATGTATCTATATTTTTTGATGTTCCATGCTTGGTTTTATCTACTTTCTTGTGTTTTGTTCCAACTTTGGAGTACTTTTCATAGACTTTCTTGGACTAACCTATTAACAAGATGCCACAGTGCCGCTTACTGTTTTACGTTGTTTTTGGTTCCAGGAAGTCAGAAAATGAATATTCTCGGAATTGGACGGGACAAAAGCCAAAGTTACTATTTTTCCCGGAAGACTCACGGATCCAGAAGGAGAGTCGGAGAGGGGCCACAGGGTGGCCACACCACCCCTAGGCGCGGGCAACCCTAGGCCGCGCCAGGGCATGGTGTGGGCCCCCTGGCCGGCCACCGACCTTGCCTCCTTCGCCTATAAGAGCCTCCCGATACCAAAACCCTAAATAGTCAATCATAAGTCCATGAAAAGTTCCGTAGCGCCGCTACCGAAAGGGAGATTCGGGGGACAGAAAGTCTCTGTTCCGGCACCCTGCCGGGACGGGGAAGTGCCCCCGCAGCCATCTCCATCGATCTCCACCGCCATCTCCATCACCGTTGCTGATTCCCATGATGAGGAGGGAGTAGTTCTCTCTCGAGGCTAAGGGTTCTACCGGTAGCTATGTGTTCATATCTCTCTCTATGCATGATCATATTGTGATCATGAGCTTTGTATTCAAGTAGATCTACCTTTCTACTCAAGTGCTTTATTAGATCTCTGCTCTCCCCATGTGTGTGAAAGTGACAGCGTGCACACCATGGTGGCACTTAGGCTAGATTACAAATACTTGTTATGAGTTATATTTGGAGTTGGATGTCTTTATGAAATTGTGGTGTTTGTTGGACTCATCTAGTACTCAAGGTGACAGTGTGGGGTTTTCTAGATGGGAAAGATGAACTTTGAGGTGTGCTGTGATAGCCCTACCATCAATTAGAGTGTCCAACCGGAGAGTAGTTCAGCGTAGTATCATAAAGAGATAATATTTATATGAGAGTGTTCACTAGTGAAAGTATGATCCCTAGGCCTTGTTTCTAGCATTAAAACACCGTTTGCAACTAGATCTGTTACATGTTTGCTTGCTGCCATCTTTATTTCAGTTTGCTTTTAGTCTCTTCGACGCCATCAAGTTATCTTCTATCACTGTTACCACTTATATTGTTCCATACCACTTGTATTTCACTATCTCTTCGCCAAACTAGTGCACCTATACACCTGAAAAGTGTATTGGGTGTGTTGGGGACACAAGAGACTTTTTGTATCTTGATTGTAGGGTTGCTTGAGGGAAAACTTGGGTAATCCACTTAAGGGAAAACTTGCTGCTGTTCTACAAACCTCTGCATTTGGAGGCCCAACAACTGTTTACAAGAATAGAAGTGCGTAGACACCAAGCTATTTTCTTGCGCCGTTGCCGGGGAGGTAAGGTAAAAGGTATTCACACCGGAGGATTAAAGATGAAGAACCTCCCACGGAAAACGCCTATTTTCTAGCGCCGTTGCCGGGGAGGTAAGGTAAAAGGTACTCACATCCTCCGGTGTGAGTGCTCGAAGTTGTTTCCTTTAGATTCTGCAATTTTGTCTTTTTGTTTCTTGTTTTCACTAGTTAGGCTTAATGGAAAACAACAACAAAATTAGAGAGCTTTATAGTATTTATCTTGAGTTAGGACATGAAGTGTTTGAAGAGAAAATTAAAAAACCTATGGAACTTTATTTGCATGCTAATAGCAATGTTGTTAGTATGAATTCTTTGGAAACCATTATTGCTAATGCTATGGAAAAGTCTAAGCTTGGGGAAGCTAGTTCTTATGAAAATGATCTTTTTAGTCCCCCAAGCACGGAGGAGAAAATTTACTTTGATGATACTATGCCTCCAATATATGATTATTACAATGATGAATATGATATTTTCAGTCCACCTACTATTGAGGAGGCAATTAATTATGATTATAATATGCCTCCTATATTTGATGATTATGGTGATGAGAAAAATAATGATAGCTATTTTGTTGAATTTGCTCCCACTACAATTAATAAGAATGACTATGTTTATGTGGAGATAATAAATTCTTTTATGCATGTGGCTCGTGATAAGAATGTTTTATGTGATAGTTATATTGTTAATTTTATTCATGATGCTACTAAAAGTTATTATGAGAGAGGGAAACATGGTTTTATGCATCTCAATAATATTAAGTTTCCCCTCTTTATGTTGAAAGTCTTGAAGTTGCACTTGTTTTGCTTTCCTATGATTGTTTTTTTGTGCTTTCATGACTTGTTTATTTACAAGATTCCTATGCATAGGAAGTGGGTTAGACTTAAATGTGTATTGAATTTGCTTGTTGATGCTCTCTTTTACTTCAATTCATATTTCCTATGTGAGCATCTTCTCAAACTATCATGCCTAACTTAAAGGCGTTAAAGAAAAGTACTTATTGGGAGATAACCCAAAAGTTTTAGATGAGTCTTGGAGTTATTACTTCAGTAATAACCGCTTCTTATCTTTTTATTTGCTTTTTGTGCCAAGAGTAACCTCTAATGAGAAGAGAAGTAATGATTGGGAAAGTTGCTGTCCCGAAACAAATTTATGTGCTTCACCTTAAAAATTCGTGTAAAATCTATGTACATCCTTTTGAGGCGTGAATGTTTGTGCTTCTGCCCCAGGTTGTTATCTAACTTTCGTTAGTTCAACACTTTTTGATTTGAGCAACAGAAGGTCTTCGAAAAAATTCTTCTTTACCCGCTGGTCTGTTTTGACAGATTTCTGCCATTTTCTGCATTTGCTTCTTGTTGGTTCCTTTTTGAGTTCTTTTGGGGAATTGAGCTTTTTGAGGAAATTTCTTCAGTAGATAGTGTTCTAGTGGAAGTTTATTGGTGTTAGAACTGAACCTTAAGACTTATTTATCTTGAGTGCACTAATGTTGCTAATAAAGATTGTGTGAAGTTTTGTATGAAGGAAAAATTTCAGGTGTATGGAAGGAATGAGTAATGAGATGAAGAATGGACTAAAGCTCAAGATTGGGGATGCCATACGTGTCACCCCAAGAAATATCCAAGAAGTACAAGCGTCAAAGCTTGGGGATGCCCAAGGCATCCCCTTCTTCATCAATAAAAAATCCCAGGTTTCTTCTAAACACTTCATTTTTATTGTTTCATGCACAGTTGTGTTGTTCTTGGAGCGTCTTCTTTTTCGTTTTCATTTTGGTTTTTCATTTTCTTGGTTTTCTTAGTTTGCTGAATCAATTCGTTGCACCCCCTCTTTCAAGCATTGGTTTTAAAATAGTTTGGTTTGGATTGGAAAAGAGTAGGAAAGTTCGTGCTTATGTGGTAAAAAGAGCTCGTTTTTGACTGTGGCCTATGCTCTGTCATGCCATGCTTGATATTGTTTTGGCTTTATGCTTAGTATTCTTTGTTGTAGCATGACTTGTTTTAAACAATTGAGATTTCTTAATGTGCCTTGGATGAATCATGCGTTGTTTTAGCATATTAAAGCATAGTATAGTGGTATTCTCCTTTGAAGCTTTATTCGGGTTAACTTGGCGCATGCTCACACCATGTTATGACTATCACAAGTCACCATAAGCCTTTATGATCCTTTAGTTTTCAACTTGTAGTATCACTTGATGCTTTGATCAATGATGTTTTGTCGCTCTGCATGATTATGGCCATTATTGCTCTCTTAGTTTGTCGCTCCCAGTCTTTTGTTAGCCTCCACAACCAAGTATGAGTTCCACTCATGCATCCAACCCCCTAAACCAAGTTATTCCAAAGAGTCCACCATACCTACCAACTAGATTATGCTATTCCAAGTATATATTCATGCTTTTGTTTACCTTCCAAATTAAACTTGTTATGAGAAAACTAGTGATTAAAGCTCTCACGAACTTGATGGCACACTTTACTTTTCTTGCCCTTAATAAACTTGAACCATTGTGTCGTCTATGTTGTATATGCTTGCACTTATTTGTTGGGAATTAGCAGAACCATGCTATCATGGGGAACGCTTTCAACATTGCACTGGTACTTTGTACCTAGTTGATATCATGCTCTTTTGTCTATGGATGTCGTCGGTGTGAAATGAAAGGGGAGCTTGTAAGTCCATGGAGTTATGTATATGTGTTAGAGAAACGCCTGGGACGCTGGTCTAATCCATGCTGACATGGTGGAAACCTGCAGCGTAACCATAATGAGCTGTCTATGAAGCATTCTTCTTATAAAAAAAGAGTCCTATATTGAGAAAAAAAGAGAAAAAGAAAAAAAGAGATATTATGAAAAGAGGAAAGAGAGAAAAAAGAACCATATTCCAATGGTAATTAAGAAGATTGCTGAGATGCTTGTTGTCTGCTTGCCTTGTCATTTTGATATGGGGATTCTTCCGTATCATCGGGCAAGGGGTACCCCGTTGGCGGTTCTCTATGATACACATATACTTACGATGACAAGAACTTACCGGTGACTAAACTTGAGTAGCATGAGGAGCAGCCCTCATATACAAGGGACATGAGATTCCTAACTTATACTTCGTCAAGCATATACACCATAGTTTGTTCACTTTAACCTTAATCACTTCACGATGCTTATGATAGGGCAATGAGAGTTGAAAGCTATTAAGTACCATAATTTTTGGAAGCTCTTTATGAGACTTGAATCCCTACTTCCTTCTATGAAGGCCTTTCTTTTACTTTTATGTTGAGTCTCCACCTTCTATCTTTATGCACCTACTTTGAGAGCATAGTGGCCATTCTTAGTTCTATGTGCATTGTCCCAAGACTTGTTGATTGATGCATACCTTGATATTGCTTGTTTTAAACTATTTGTATCTAGTCACCCTTATGAACTTTGAAGGTATCCTATGCATTTATGTTTGCTACTCTATGAGGTACAAGATGAATGCCACTATGCTATGTTTTCTTTATGTGAAACAAACAAACGTCTTGCAAAGCATTGTTATTCATGAATCTTTTGTTTGTGCCTTTTCATGTTGCATCATAGTTTCTTTGTCTTATTGCTAGAACCTTGTCTTTCATGTTATGATTGAAGTATTATGATCCGAGCTTTGAATGTTTTACAAATACTTTGATCAAGTTTATGATGGTGCATGTCACCTCAAAAATTATTCTTTCTTTTTATCACTTACCTACTCGAGGACGAGCAGGAGTTAAGCTTGGGGATGTTGATACATTGCAAATGTATCTATAATCTTTGATGTTCCATGCTTGGTTTTTTCTACTTTCTTGTGTTTTGTTCCAACTTTGGAGTACTTTTCATATGATTTCTTGGACTAACCTATTAACAAGATGCCACAGTGCCAGTTGCCTGTTTTCTGCTGTTTTTGGTTCCAGGAAGTCAGAAAATGAATATTCTCGAAATTGGACGGGACAAAAGCCAAAGTTACTATTTTCCCGGAAGACTCACGAAGCCAGAAGGAGAGTTGGAGAGGGGCCACAGGGTGTCCACACCCTCCCTTGGCACGGGCAACCCTAGGCCGCGCCAGGGCATGGTGTGGGCCCCATGGCCGGCCACCGACCTTGCTGCTTCGCCTATAAGAGCTCCCCGATGCAGAAACCCTAAATAATCAATCAGAAATCCACAAAAAGTTCCACAGAGCTGCCGCCATCGAAGAGGAGATTCGGGGGACAGAAAGTCTCTGTTCCGGCACCCTGCCGGGATGGGGAAGTGCCCCCAAAGCCATCTCCATCGATCTCCACCGCCATCTCCATCACCATTGCTGATTCCCATGATGAGGAGGGAGTAGTTATCTCTCGAGGCTAAGGGTTCTACCGGTAGCTATGTGTTCATCTCTCTTTCTATGCGTGATCTTATTGAGATCATGAGCTTGTAATCTATAGATCTACCTTGCTACTCAAGTGCTTTAATAGATCTCTGCTCTCCCATGTGTGTGAAAGTGACAGCGTGCACAACATGGTGGCACTTAGGCTAGAGATTACAAATACTTGTTATGAGTTATATTTGGAGTTGGATGTCTCTATGAAATTGTGGTGTTTGTTGGAACCATCTACTGCTCAAGGTGACAGTGTGGGGTTTTATAGATGGGAAAGGCTTACTTTGAGGTGTGCTGTTATAGCCCTACCGTTGATTTGAGTGTCCAACCGGAGAGTAGTTCAGCGTAGTATCATGAAGATGATATATTTATATGAGAGAGTGTTCACTAGTGAAAGTATGATCCCTAGGCCTTGTTTCTTAGCATTGAAACACCGTTTGCAATTAGATCTGTTACATGTTTGCTTGCTTCCTTCTTTATTTCAGTTTGCCTTTAGGCTTTTCCCACGTCAACCACACGCCAGCAAGCTATTTTCTAGCACCATTGTCTTATGTCCATACCACTTGTATTTCACTATCTCTTCGCTGAACTAGTGCACCTATACACCTGACAAGTGTATTGGGTGTGTTGGGGACACAAGATACTTGTATCTTGATTGCAGGGTTGCTTGAGAGGGGATACCTTTGACCACTTCCTCCCTAGGTTCGATAAACCGTGGGTGATCCACTTAAGGGAAAACTTGTTGCTGTTCTACAAACCTCTGCACTTGGAGGCCCAACAACTGTCTACAAGAATAGAAGTGCGTAGACATCAAGCTATTTTCTAGCGTCGTTGCCGGGGAAGGGGAGATTCGGGGGACAGAAAGTCTCTATTCCGGCACCAAGCCGGGACGGCGAAGTGCCCCCGGAGCCATCTCCATTACTTGTTTTAAACTATTGTATCTAGTCACTCTTATGAACTTTGAAGGTGTCCTATGCATTTATATTTGCTACTCTATTGAGGGACAAGCTGAATACTATTATGCTATGTTTTCTTTATGTGAAACAAACAAACGTCTTGCAAAGCATTGTTATTCATGAATCTTTTGTTTGTGCCTTTTCATGTTGCGTCATAGTTTCTTTGCCTTATTGCTAGAACTTTGTCTTTCATGTTATGATTGAAGTACTATGATCCCAGCTTTCAATGCTTTACAAATACTTTGATCATGTTTATGATGGTGCATGTCACCTCAAAAATTATTCTTTCTTTTTATCACTTACCTACTCGAGGACGAGCAGGAGTTAAGCTTGGGGATGTTGATACATTGCAAATGTATCTATAATTTTTGATGTTCCATGCTTGGTTTTATCTACTTTCTTGTGTTTTGTTCCAAGTTTGGAGTACTTTTCATAGACTTTCTTGGACTAACCTATTAACAAGATGCCAAAGTGCCAGTTGCCTGTTTTCTGCTGTTTTTTGTTCCAGGAAGTCAGAAAATGAATATTCTCGGAATTGGACGGGACAAAAGCCAAAGTTACTATTTTCCCGGAAGACTCACGGAGCCAGAAGGAGAGTTGGAGAGGGGCCACGGGGTGGCCACACCACCCCTAGGCGCGGGCAACCCTAGGCCGCGCCAGAGCATGGTGTGGGCCCCCTGGCCGGCCACCGACCTTGCCTCCTTCGCCTATAAGAGCCTATCGATACCAAAACCCTAAATAGTCAATCATAAGTCCATGAAAAGTTCATAGCGCCACCGAAAGGAGATCTGGGGACGAAAGTCTGTTAAGACCGCCGGGATGGGGAAGTGCCCCCGGAGCCATCTCCATCGATCTCCACCGCCATGTCCATCACCGTTGCTGATTCCCATGATGAGGAGGGAGTAGTTCTCTCTCGAGGCTAAGGGTTCTACCGGTAGCTATGTGTTCATATCTCTCTCTATGCATGATCATATTGTGATCATGAGCTTTGTAATCAAGTAGATCTACCTTGCTACTCAAGTGTTTTATTAGATCTCTGTTCTCCCCATGTGTGTGAAAGTGACAGCATGCACACCATGGTGGCACTTAGGCTAGAGATTACAAATACTTGTTATGAGTTATATTTGGAGTTGGATGTCTTAATGAAATTGTGGTGTTTGTTGGACTCATCTAGTACTCAAGGTGACAGTGTGGGGTTTTCTAGATGGGAAAGATGAACTTTGAGGTGTGTTGTTATAGCCCTACCATCAATTAGAGTGTCCAACCGGAGAGTAGTTCAGCGTAGTATCATAAAGAGATAATATTTATATGAGAGTGTTCACTAGTGAAAGTATGATCCCTAGGCCTTGTTTCTAGCATTGAAACACCGTTTGCAACTAGATCTGTTACATGTTTGCTTGCTGCCATCTTTATTTCAGTTTGCTTTTAGTCTCTTCGACGCCATAAAGTTATCTTCTATCACTGTTACCACTTATATTGTTCCATACCACTTGTATTTCACTATCTCTTCGCCGAACTAGTGCACCTATACACCTGAAAAGTGTATTGGGTGTGTTGGGGACACAAGAGACTTTTTGTATCTTGATTGCAGGGTTGCTTGAGAGGGGATACCTTTCACCACTTCCTCCTTGAGTTCGATAAACCTTGGGTAATACACTTAAGGGAAAACTTGTTGTTGTTCTACAAACCTCTGCACTTGGAGGCCCAACAACTGTCTACAAGAATAAAAGTGCGTAGACATCAGTGATATTACATTGAAATAGCTTGCAAGCAAGTGATGTGATCACTAGAATGTTATATCACGGGGATGAGAAAAGAGTGCATGTCGGTAACGAGATCAAACTAGGTATTTGGATACCAATGATCAAATCTCGGACATGTAATATATCACGAGACAAAAGGATTTAGTTATGACGTTAAAGGTTCACACGATCACAAGAGTCATCGTTGAATATGTGGGAGTCAGTACGGATCTCCAGGTCCCGCTGCTGATTATTGATCGGAGAGGGGTCTCGATCATGTCTGCATTATTCACGAACCGTAGGGTGACACACTTAAGGGATACCGACACCATTTGGAGCAAATATGTTTTAGATAAAGATTTAAGAAAGCACTGGAATTATTTCAATAGACACCAAAACTGTTTCGGGTGAAATTGCTGAAATTTGTTCTGCATGTGATATTGAAATGTTGTAGGGGGTTTTATGTGAATGTTTGTTAATTAGTGTAATTAAAAAATTCTGAATAAAATAAATAAAATAGTAACACCCTCAGAATCGGCCCTATGCAAGTTTTAGCGATTCCCGCCAAACCCGCATAGAAACGATTCAAAGGTGCCCACCAGGCACTTTCGTGTGGGTGGAAAACGAAGTAATACCATTACACAATAGTCCACGATGGAACCCACAGAACAGATATATATACAACAGCGACTCAATGAGTCAAGAATACAGATATAATATACAAAGATCCAAATCACCTTGAAAATGATAGAGCGTCCGACTACGGACAAGATGCAAATGGGGCTAAGAGCCCTGAAGAATAACCAATGGCGTCCATAACCCTGCCGGCCAAGGAAGGGTAACCGCTAACGACGTCGATCTCAAAACCTGCTTAAACAAAAGGGTGCCGACAAAGGGCAAAGGAAAAAGAGAGAGCGGTCAAGATCGAGGCGATGCAGGCGAGGCTAGAATTGGTGGTCCTCGCCTACATAGGTATGGTGGATCAAGCGGCAGCGCAAGCATGTACTAAACAACCTATAGAGACTCGATATAACCGCTGCCATCGAGAGGGATAAGAAAGACCTATTCGAACCATCCGATACTACCACCAAACATACCCATCTGGTATTTCCCCTCGACACCAGACGAGGAAGTCAACCGAGGAACTCACACAGTTGGCAGTTTTATTTATTCAGTTACCGTTGCAGCAATTACTAGTCAAGTATAGATAGTCATCCTGATAAAATAAGCAGTGGGCAGTTTTATTTAACCAATCCTTGTAGTTGCGACACTTACTAGTCAAATACAATTAGCATGAGATATCCTAAAACCCAGCAGTTGTTGGTACTTTTATTTAGCCATTCCGTTGTAGTTGAGCTGATTACTAGTCACATCGGATACAAGTCAAATTATAACAGTAAACTTTAGTTATAGTTGTCTATGATCGAGAACTGTGCTCCAAGTCGTCCATAACCGCGGACACGGCTTTTGAAAAGATTTAACCTGCAGGTGCACCAAAGTATCAACACGCACTTGACCCTTTTGCGGATCAGTTAACATACACCCATCGGTATGTCGGCGGGGCCTAAGTCATGACGTTTCCCAGACCCAAAGCAAGTACATGGGGGCCACCCCACTAAGTCTACCCGCAACGAAGTCGGTCGGTCTCCGAGACGGACTCAGGGTTTGGGTGGACGGCTGTAAACGACTGGGAACCCGAAAAGATGATTGGGCTTGTCGACTGGTAAAACGTGTCCCGATCCTAAACAAGACAGTACATCGCACAATTTAAATTAAGCAGTAAAGCATGGCATAAGTACAGAATAGTAAATAAAACCTCAAACTAGTTGTGGCCCCCGGTACAATACTTTGAAATCAGGTACTAATCGATGGGGTGCCCACACATCCCACATGTGGTTAGCGCGCTCGATCTCGGAACAGGTGTCAAGAACTCGGGGTCCTACGGGACACCAGTGAGCGGTCGGAAACCAAATATTGTCTATCACCCACCGGTGCCTCTGCATTACCTACTTCAATTTTAGTTATTAAACAGTAATTAAAGTCTTGATCAACTCCAACATTAAACATGCGGCCATACTCCAACAACTGTGGTACTTGGCGACACACAACAGCACTTGAGCAAGCGACTACGACGCGCAAGTCCAACTATCTACCAAACAACAGGTAATAGGATGTGTCCATGGCAATATAAGGCTGCAAGGAATATCACGGGCACGAAAACTAGAGCATCGCAAACACGATAGCAATAGATAAACAGGAGGGAATAAATACTATAAAAGTAAGATAGGTAGAAAGGGGATATGCTACTGAAAACATTGCGAAGGTTCATCCAAAGACGGTCGACACTGCATCCACTCATCGTCCTAATCCGCGAAGAAGCAAAACACTAGAAGAAACACCGAATGCACTATTTAATACTACGGCAGAAGATCGGGCATGATGCATGTATGATGTATGACATGGCAAAGATGCGATGCAACTAGGCAATATTAAGCGGAACCGGGGTCCCGACATTTAATTAAACGGTTCAAGTTACTTATCTACCCCGCAAATTAAATGTTGGATTAGCAAGACAAAACATGGCTTCGGTTCGCTATGCCAATTTAAATGGAGTCCGGAATAAGACAAAGATATCCCGCATATTGACTCCATATTTGATCATGAGATGAATTGGCATAATGCCCCCAAACCACAGGCAAGTATCCATGCATGAACAAATTAATATGACGATTGATAATGTCATATTATAAAAATAATGGGGTCTCGGATAGGGAATCACATTAGGGTTCGGCGAACTTGGCGTCCGGGAAGGAGTACTTGTCGCACCGGGGTCTCGGTGTCCTCGGATCCGAGAGGAAGAACTTGGCGTGTCGGGTTCGGTCTTCGGGGTCCGGTCGTCTTATCCAGGTTGGAGATCTTGCGGTCTCGGCTCGATTAATGGCGTCGATGGTCTTACGTGGCCCGATGGTTCCATGTAGGAGTTCCCCGGGTCCCGCGGCGGGGTTCTCGGGGTTTCGATGAAGATCTTGGCGAGGGTTTGTCGGCGAGAAGCTCTTGATGCGTCGGAGTCCTTGGGCCGAGATGCGGTACTCTAGAAAAGAACACCGAGGCAAGCGAGATGGGCTCATGGCTGTCTGACGATGAAGAACAGCACAACAGCGATGGCCTCACAAAAAACAAGCGGCGCAGAGGGTGGAGGCGCTCGGAACCGGGGATCCACGGCGCGGTCGCGGGAGGAAGGCGACAAGGGGTGGGTCGCGGTGGCGTCGAACCTGCAGAGGCCGCACGGCGCGCAGAGCAGGGGCCGTGACGCTGGGAGGAGGTGACGAGCAGGGTCGACGGTTGGAGAGGGAGGCCGGCGTCGCGAGGCAGAGCGCGCACGGTCGGCGAGCCAGAGCTTCTGCGAGGAGGGATCCCTGGCGGCGGACGGCAGGGGAGGGGCGCGGCGGTCGCGGGCCGGCGCGAGGATCAAAGGGCGGCGAGGAGGGGGTTGTCCGCGAGCGGAGCAGAGGGCGAGGCCTGGGCGAGCGTCGGCGGCGGGCACGAGGTAGCCGCGGCGGCGGTTGGCGGAGGGGACGGAAGGGCTGAGGCTGCTGGCTGGGCGACTCTGTGAGGCGAGCTGAGAGGGAGGACCGAGAGGAGGGCGACACGGCGAGGCGGAGAGAGGGGACCGAGAGGAGGAGACAGGGAAGAGGGCGGCGGTGGTGACGAGAGGGAGAAGGCGGGGCGGGCTGGACGGCGGGCGGCGGCGGTGACGCGGGCGGGCGCTGGAGCTCAGGCGGCGGAGTGGGGCGCGGCGTCGGGGTTGGTGGGGAACGTGGGGCGGGGAGGGAGAGAGGGCGTGCAGGGACAGGGTGGGTCCGTGTGGTGGGGCGGATCGAGGTGGTCGGGGTGGGGCCCCCCCGCGGTAGCGTGTCCAGGGCGGGGTGGGAAGCATGCGCGCGTGTGAGTGAGGAGGTGGGGCCAGGCGGGACCAGGGTTGTCGGGTGGGGCGGCGCGCCAGTGGGTGGGGAACGCCAGGTAGAGTGGTGGGCCTGAGCGTGTGGGTGTGGTGTGAGGTGGCAAAGCGGATTGGCTGGAGGAAAGGGAGAGGATGAGGTAGGCGGGGTGAGGTGGAGGGGGGCTGGGTAGGATTAGGTGTAGGTAGGATTAGGACTAGATATTTTGACTAGGTTTTTCTTTGGACCGGGTAGTCTGGTTTTTGTACTGGGGGTGGCCGACTGGGTCGGATCGGCCCGGTACGGCTGCCCCCTAAAAATAAAATAAATAATTTTAATATTTAAAACGGGGCTTTTGAAATCCATTGGTAGACGAAACAAAATAATCCGGAGACCCGGGTTTTACTTTGAAATAAAGACGGGGCATTTCGAAAACAAAGATAGTCTTTCGAAAATAGTTTTAGACAAACAGATGCATGATGATGATGATGCTCAAATGCAATGTGGCATGATGACATGAGCATGCGGTCATGATGATGCAATGCACAAAAACAACGCGATTTTCTAGTAGTGGTTTTGCGGGGCGCCACAATTCGACAGCACTAACAATGGATCTCGCCCTCGAGATCCGCCTCATGGTACCGGAAGGAAGGTCGGCGATCTGCGTCTTCTCGCTTCGTGTAGATCCTCGCGACACCACTAACAAGAGGTCGTTGTCCGTGATCGTCGAGAGAACTCTCCGAGAACAAAAGGTCGAAGGCAGAGGTATCGACAAATAAAGCCACCTCTAGCTTCGATAGAAAGAGGGAACCGATGCATTCTCATCCACTTCAATGTACAAAAGCGAATAGAGTGAGTAGTCGGCATGGGGGCCAATCCATCACGCACCCAAACTATTACTCTGCACCATCAGTAGAAAAGCGTGCAACCATTCTCGGAATCAGACTGAAGATCTTGACAATCGAGGTTCGGAAACAAAGGAGTGATGCAGACTCTGCATCGGATCTGGCGTAGATGATGTCGTCGCGTCGGAAAACACCGGAAGACACGAGAAAGAACAAAGAGAAGTCCACCAGACGAAGGATTCCTCAGATAGCATGAAGACCAGATGTAGCAACACCGTTACCAAAGGAGGGAGCGAAACCCTAAAGGTACGATGGAACCCAACCACGAGAAATCCTGGACTCGAAGAGAGAGAAGAGAGCGGATTCAAAACACGCAGAGGTGAGAGGAGAGCAGCAGAGGGGTAAGGAGTAAAATCAGACCTAATCAGAACTATCCAACCGATTTTTCCAAAAATAGTTTTTGACACTCTACTTCGGCCGTTAGCTAGGTTATCCTACGGGCTGGACTTGTGGGGTATCGCAACTGCTGAGCTCTGATACCACTCTGTAACACCCTCAGAATCGGCCCTATGCAAGTTTCAGCGATTCCCGCCAAACCCGCATAGAAACGATTCAAAGGTGCCCACCAGGCACTTTCGTGCGTGTGCAAAACGAAGTAATACCATTACACAATAGTCCACGATGGAACCCACAGAACAGATATATATATACAACAGCGACTCAATGAGTCAAGAATACAGATATAATATACAAAGATCCAAATCACCTTGAAAATGATAGAGCGTCCGACTACGGACAAGATGCAAATGGGGCTAAGAGCCCTGAAGAATAACCAATGGCGTCCATAACCCTGCCCAGGCCAAGCCGGAAGGGTAACCCTGCTAACGACGTCGATCTCAAAACCTGCTTAAACAAAAGGGGTGCCGACAAAGGGCAAAGGAAAAAGAGAGAGCGGTCGATCGAGGCGATGACACGGCGAGGCTAGAATTCGGCGGTCCTCGCCTACATAGGTATGGTGGACTGAAGCGGCAGCGCAGCATGTACTAAACAACCTATAGAGACTCGATATAACTGTCGGCTATCAGAGAGGGATAAGAAAGACCTATTCGGAACCATCCTGATACTACCACCAAACATACCCATCCTGGTATTTCCCCCTCGACACCAAATGAGGAAGTCAACCGAGGAACTCACACAGTTGGCAGTTTTATTTATTCAGTTACCATTGCAGCAATTACTAGTCAAGTATAGATAGTCATCCTGATAAAATAAGCAGTGGGCAGTTTTATTTAACCAATCCGTTGTAGTTGCGACACTTACTAGTCAAATACAATTAGCATGAGATATCCTAAAACCCAGCAGTTGTTGGTACTTTTATTTAGCCATTCCGTTGTAGTTGAGCTGATTACTAGTCACATCGGATACAAGTCAAATTATAACAGTAAACTTTAGTTATAGTTGTCTATGATCGAGAACTGTGCTCCAAGTCGTCCATAACCGCGGACACGACTTTTCGAAAAGATTTAACCCTGCAGGGGTGCACCAAAGTATCCACACGCACTTCGACCCTTTTTGCCAGATCAATTAACATACACCCATCGGTATGTCGGCGGGGCCTAAGTCATGACGTTTCCCAGACCCAAAGCAAGTACATGGGGGCCACCCCACTAAGTCTACCCGCAACGAAGTCGGCCGGTCTCCGAGACGGACTCAGGGTTTGGGTGGACGGCTGTAAACGATTGGGAACCCGAAAACATGACTGGGCTTGTCGATACAGCGAAAACGTGTCCCGATCCTAAACAGTACAGGTGCAGTACATCGCACAATTTAAATAAAGCAGTAAAGCATGGCATAAGTATAGAATAGTAAATAAAACCTCAAACTAGTTGTGGCCCCCAGTACAATACTTTGAAATCAGGTACTAATCGATGGGGTGCCCACACATCCCACATGTGGTTAGCGCGCTCGATCTCGGAACAGGTGTCAAGAACTCGGGGTCCTACGGGACACTAGTGAGCGGTCGAAAACCAAATATTGTCTATCACCCACCGGTTCCTCTGCATTACCTACTTCAATTTTAGTTATTAAACAGTAATTAAAGTCTTGATCAACTCCAACATTAAACATGCGGCCATACTCCAACAACTGTGGTACTTGGCGACACACAACAGCACTTGAGCAAGCGACTACGACGCGCAAGTCCAACTATCTACCAAACAACAGGTAATAGGATGTGTCCATGGCAATATAAGGCTGCAAGGAATATCACGGGCACGAAAACTAGAGCATCGCAACACAGATAGCAATAGATCAACAGGAGGGAATAAATACTATAAAAGTAAGATAGGTAGAAAGGGGGAGATGCTCGCCTGAAAACATTGCCGAAGGTTCATCCGAAGATCGGGTCGACACTCGCATCCACTCATCGGCCTAATCCGCGAAGAAGCAAAACACTAGAAGAAACACCGAATGCACTATTTAATACTACGGCAGAAGATCGGGCATGATGCATGTATGATGTATGACATGGCAAAGATGCGATGCAACTAGGCAATATTAAGCGGAACCGGGGTCCCGACATTTAATTAAACGGTTCAAGTTACTTATCTACCCCGCAAATTAAATGTTGGATTAGCAAGACAAAACATGGCTTCGGTTCGCTATGCCAATTTAAATGGAGTCCGGAATAAGACAAAGATATCCCGCATATTGACTCCATATTTGATCATGAGATGAATTGGCATAATGCCCCCAAACCACAGGCAAGTATGCATGCATGAACAAATTAATATGCGACAGTTGATAATGTCATATTATAAAAATAATGGGGTCTCGGATAGGGAATCACATTAGGGTTCGGCGAACTTGGCGTCCGGGAAGGAGTACTTGTCGCACCGGGGTCTCGGTGTCCTCGGATCCGAGAGGAAGAACTTGGCGTGTCGGGTTCGGTCTTCGGGGTCCGGTCGTCTTATCCAGGTTGGAGATCTTGCGGTCTCGGCTCGATTGATGGCGTCGATGGTCTTACGTGGCCCGATGGTTCCATGTAGGAGTTCCCCGGGTCCCGCGGCGGGGTTCTCGGGGTTTCGATGAAGATCTTGGCGAGGGTTTGTCGGCGAGAAGCTCTTGATGCGTCGGAGTCCTTGGGCCGAGATGCGGTACTCTAGAGAGAAAAGGAACACCCGAGACGAAACGCAGATGGGCTCGCGGTCGCTGTACGATGAAGAACAGCACAACAGCGATGGCCTCACAGAAAACAAGCGGCGCAGAGGGTGGAGGCGCTCGGAACCGGGGCTCCACAGCGCGGTCGCGGGAGGAAGGCGACAAGGGGTGGGTCGCGGTGGCGTCGAGCCTGCAGAGGCCGACGGCGGCGCGGCAGAGCGCGGGCCTTGAGAGGAGGTGAGCAGGCGCAGGTCGACGGTTGGAGAGGAGGCCGGCGTTGCAGGCAGAGCGCATGGTCGTGAGCGAGCCTGAGAGGATCCTGGCGGCGGACGGCGAGGAGGCGCGGCGGTCGCGGGCAGCGAGGATCAAAGGGCGGCGTGGAGGGTTGTCCATGGCGAGCAGCAGGCGAGGCTTGGCGAAGGCGGCGTCGGCACGAGGTAGCCTTGGCGGTTGGCGGAGGGGACGGAAGGACGCGGGCTGCGCTGGCGACTCTGTGAGGCGAGCCCGAGAGGGAGGACCGAGAGGAGGCGACACGGCGAGGCGAGCGGAGAGGGGACCGAGAGGAGGGAGGCAGGGAAGAGGGCGGAGGCGGTGGTGACGAGGGAGAAGGCGGGCTAGAGCGGCCTCGGGGCCAGGCGGTGACGACGCTGGGGCAGCTGGAGCTCCAGGCGTGAGTGGAAGCGGAGGCGGCCGCGTAGGGGTTGGTGGGGAACGTGGGGCGGGGAGGGAGAGAGGGCGTGCAGGGACAGGGTGGGTCCGCGTGGTGGGGCGGATCGAGGTGGTCGGGGTGGGGACCCCCGCGGTAGCGTGTCCAGGGCGGGGTGGGAAGCGTGCGCGCGTGTGAGTGAGGAGGTGGGGCCAGGCGGGACCAGGGTTGTCGGGTGGGGCGGCGCGCCCAGGTGGGTGGGGGAACGGCCAGGTAGAGTGGTGGGCCTGGAGCGGTGTGGGTGTGGTGTGAGGTGGCAAAGCGGGATTGGCTGGAGGAAAGGGAGAGGATGAGGTGGCGGCAGGTGATAGGCCGGGGTGAGGTGGAGGGGGGGGCTGGGTAGGATTAGGTGTAGGTAGGATTAGGACTAGATATTTTGACTAGGTTTTTCTTTGGACCGGGTAGTCTGGTTTTTGTACTGGGGGTGGCCGACTGGGTCGGATCGGCCCGGTACGGCTGCCCCCTAAAAATAAAATAAATAATTTTAATATTTAAAACGGGGCTTTTGAAATCCATTGGTAGACGAAACAAAATAATCCGGAGACCCGGGTTTTACTTTGAAATAAAGACGGGGCATTTCGAAAACAAAGATAGTCTGTCGAAAATAGTTTTAGACAAACAGATGCATGATGATGACGATGCTCAAATATAATGTGGCATGATGACATGAGCATGCGGTCATGATGATGCAATGCACAAAAACAACGCGATTTTCTAGTAGTGGTTTTGCGGGGCGCCACAGTTTTATGTGAATGTTTGTTAATTAGTGTAATTAAAAAATTCTGAATAAAATAAATAAAATAGTTTTATTTAATGAGAGCTTGAATTAAATTGGTGGAAATTTAATGCATGTGTGAGTGGAATTTTGAGTGGAGGCTTTTTATGGGAGTGGGAGCTCCACCCACATGAATGTGGAAGAGGTGGGGGCACCACCATGGATGCCATGCCATGGCCCTTGGGTGCCCCCATCTTCCCTATAAAAGGCCCAGTCTCCTCCTCACAACATACACCTCCTCGTGAAGGATCTCTCTCCCCCTCTAGTTATTCCCCATGGTCTCGGATCAGCGAGATACATGTTCCTGGTGGCTTTATCTGGAAAGGAGTTGCTGATTCCGCTACTTTGCTGGAGCGAGGGACGGAGGTTGTCGGGGTACCGGATGTGTGTGTGATCACGGATGCACCGCTGCTTTGCGGTGCTGGACTTGGTGGTGCTGGACTTGCTGGAGCTGGATCTGATGGACGTGCTGGAGCCAGACCTGTTGGACTTCATCACGATCTTGAGATCGGCAAGTGTACGACTACATCATCCACGAGTTTCATCTTGTTAACAAAGCTTTGTTGTCTTCGAGGGTAAGTTCTCGATGGATGTATATCAACCCGTTGCTTGTATCTAGTAGATAGATCTTGGCGTATAGTTCCCATCGTAGGAATTTTTTTTGTTTTCTATGCTGCGAACCCAACAGTGGTATTAGAGCCTAATCTATGCATAGGTGCTTTGCATGGGTAGTACACATATGTTTATATGTGGGCGATGATGATCATGTTATTTCATCTTCTATGTATTTTGGATATTGGTGGCATAGTGGGATGAAGCAGCCCAGACCAACCTTACATGTGATCGCACATGAGACCGGTTCCATGACTGACATGCAACTAGTTTTGCAGAAGTGGCTGGCGGGTGTCTGTATCTCCTACTATAGTCAATATATGATTTACCACGAGTTGCTAATAACTTGGTTATCCTCGTTGTGGTTCCATGTTCGTAGGTAAGACCGGTTCTATCTCCGAAAGCCCTAATCCACATAAAACTTGCAATGGATAAATTAGAGGCATCTAGTTAGATCGTTGTTGGGCTAGTGTCATGATATGGTAATGTTGTAAGTAGATGTATGATAGATACTCTTACAACACACCTAACGTGTAAGTTCCATAGACCTTGGCCTTACACACAAAGGAATGATAGAGATCATACCATGATGCATATGATAGAGATCAAATGCATGGACCATATCATCCCACTTTACACATTAGATGTTTGCATCTTATATTGCTAGTTTGGCGCTTTTAGTAGCATTGTAAGATGATCCCTCATTTAAATATCAAGATAAAATGTGTTCTTCCTTAAGTATGCACCATTCTATGGATCGTGTTTCGAGACATCACGTGATGATCGGGTGTACTCGACTCTACGCTTTCATACAACGGGTTTAAGATAGTTTTACACACGTGAATACTAAGGTTCTTACTTGGCGAGCCTAGCATGTACAGACATGGCCTCGGAACACGGACCTAAAGGTTAAGCATGAGTCATATAGTTGATGTGATGCCCATATTGATGCTCGCTTTTGAAGTTACACCGACTCACGTGATGATCGGACTTGGTGTAGTGGATTTGGTTCATGTAATCACCAAAAAGGCACGAGGGATGTCGTTTTTGAGTGGGAGTTCATTTCTAATTTGGATTAGTCGAACTCAATTTGTCATAAACTAAATCAAAGTGAATTTGCATAATTTGTTGTAGTCATTGGCATCTATTCACTACCTTATGCTTAGTTTTAATTCAAATAATAAAACTATAGAATTCTAGATATTTACTTTACGAACTGGTATCATATTGTTTTGAATGTCAATTTAAAGTTTATAAGTCCTATTGCAAACTTTCATAAAACTCTATTTACTCCATGAAGTTTAATAAGTAGTATTAAATCAAGAGTAAGAATTCCAATGTTAGTATCTAAAGTATCATGTTTGCCTCCATGATTATTGATATTCAAAAGTTGTTTTGATATCAAGATTATCTAGGAGCTGAAAATTGTTTCAGAAACCATCATGTGTGAAAGATATTGTGATATCTGAAACAATGTTTTTGGTTGCCTTATGATAGAGTATAATTTAGCAAAATACATGTTCTCATATTGTATGAGAATTTGTGAAGGATGGAGATGCTAGGCATTCGGATCTCCCAAAAAGGTTTTGGGAACTAACATTATACTCGCAATTCTTCCTTATAGGCTATAGTAGCTTGATCATGAAAGTTGTCATGATAAGGATGAATAGAAGATGTAAGTAAAATGTTTACTACACTAATAGATTACTAAAGAATGGATTTTTGAAAGAACACCAAACATTTGAAGATGGTGATCCACTTCAAAGTGCAAGTCCAAAGGTATTAGTATTTGACTATATACATTTTGTACTATGTGTCATGTGAATGACACCACTATTGATATTGATGGATTCTTTTAAAACAAAGGAATTGTTAAAATAGAATCTATAAAATATTTGGCAGAAAAGAAAAGGTTGGAGATGTGCAACATAGGTATATAGAGGATATACATGTTATGGTTGTATTCCTTGCTTGTTAAACAATGTGGTTCTGAGGTATTGGATACCGGTATTGGATACCGAATTGGTTGGTGTGAAGTGTCATATAGAACAACACAATTCATGAACTGCAACGGCCTAAGTAACTAGCAAGAGAATAAGTGACGATGTTCATCAAAAACAAATAAAGTGTTATTGTGTTTTCGTTGTCATCAAACCTAGCCTTCAAGATTTGTTTTAATAATTGTTATTTTGTTCTGGTATTACGAGAACAATGGTTATTCAAATAATTACCGTATTCCATAATGGATGGATGAACTTTTACAAGTCTAGTTGGAGAAATCACATTCATAAACATTATTGCCAAAATGTCGTGAGACAAATGATCGGAAGATCACTTATGAAGTGACATCGCTGTTTGAATTATATTGGAAAGTAAACATGGAGAAACTCCATGTTGATGGATTTTTGGAGTCTTTTGATTTTGATCAATTGACGCTTGTGAAACTTTCCTCGAGATAATTGAAACTCCGTCCATAGGCCAAAGAGGAACGGATGACTAACTTATTGGATATTATGCATGTTGATGTATATAGTCCATTATGTGTAGCCATATGTGATGGATCTTTTTGCTTCATATGCTTTCTCCAGAAATTTGAGTGAATATATCTATATATTTACTTAATAAGAAAGAAGTATGAAACATTTGAAAATTGTTCAAAGACTTTCAAGATGAAGTGAAAAATCATTGTAACAAGAAAATAAAAGAGTTTATGATTTGATCATAAAGGAAGATATTTGAGTTATATGTTTAGCAAAACACCTAAGATTTCAGGAATTATTCCATGAATTTGCATTTCCTGATACACCACAGGAGTATGGTATGTTCGAGAGATCAAATCAAACCTTGTTTGACATGGTAAGATCAAAGGTGTCATTTATAAAACTGCCATTATGTTTTAAGGATTAAAGCTTTAGAGACTACCGCTTTTACACTGAAAAGAGCACCATCGTGATCCGTTGAAATGACACCATATGAGTTATGGTTTGGGATAAAACCCGAATTGTCTTTTCTTAAATTTTGGTATGCTATGCATAAGTAAAATGTTTACAACCAAAGTCGGATAAGCACGTCTTTGTAGGTTATCCCAAATAATTTGTTGGGAATTCCTCCATAACACCGAGGACAGAAGAGTTTGTCGCTTGGAACTTCAAGTTTCTTGAGAAGGATTTTTTCGTGAAAAGTTAAGTGGGAGGCCAATAGAACTTTGATAAGGTTGTTGAACCTTAGCTATATGTGCTAAGTAGCGCAGCGCCAGAAAGTGTCCTGGTGGCGGCCACAATGCTCATGGCTCCCGTGGTTACAAAGGGTGTGATCTTGGAGATTAGAGTTCCTATTGAACCATGTCGGTCGGTAAGAATCAAATAGTAAGATTTGAAACAGAAGTCGCTATTGTTTTGACAATGATGAACCGACTGCATGCAAATAAGCGATGATGGGCCCTGACTCCATAAAATGACTAGAAGTCATAGAATCTGTGATAGTATCCATACACGAGAAATCAAGTTTCTGAACTTGGAAGACCCTCCGGAAAGGCGTGAAGCCTATCGGCCGTGTTTGGATCTGTAAAGAAATAGACATGGATGTTTAACATCTATGAAATAGTCGACATATCAGAAAGAAGTTTACGGCAATGTTCAAGGAGTTGACTATGACAAGATTTGATCTTTCATAGCGATATTTAGTCTTGACGGATTAATGTAGCAACCACTACATATAATTAGGTATATGGTAGTTGAATAAATAAAACAAGGTTCTTCTAATAGAATGGTTACCTAGGACGTGTACATGACATGGTCCAAAGGGTTTTGTTAATTCAAAGGATGCTAAAAGGGCATGCAAACTTCAATAGTTGAAGTGAGCATAGCAAAGTTGGAATCTTCACCATGATAAAAATGTTAAAGGAGTTTAATTTCATCGGAGATGATGAAGATGCATTTGCAAGAAATTAAGTGGGAGCATTGAGAAAAATTTCCAATACATTATGCATTGTACATATTGTTGATTGGAAATGATGTATTTTTTATTGACACAAGTTAAGAATTTCATTAAAATAGGATTTCGATGAAAGACTTGGGCAAAACCAGAATATTTGGCATCAATGTCTATATGGATAGATTGAGGCACTAATATGGTTATGCTAGACGTACATATATGAGATATTGAAAGGGTTCAATATGGAAACAACAAGAAAGGTTCTTGCTGCATGGAAAGGATTGTATCATGATTCAAGTATTTCAACACTTGGTGAGTAAAATCACATGAATATTTTGATCGATTATACCGTGATATGTATATATCCAGATATGTCATATGCTCTAAATGTTATGAGCACATACCAGAATGATTCATAAGATGATCATTGGACGATAGTAAAGATATTCTTATGAGCTTTGGAAGAACTAAGAATATATCATGTATAAGTGACAAATAGTTAAAGGTAGTTCATTGTAAAGTGTTACATTGATACTAGTTTTGTCACAAGATACAAATTAAATTTATCTCAATTTAGACTATGGGTGGCACAATGTAATGGAAAAGATGTTCCATGATGGATTTGGATGAGTTCCAAAGTTGAGACATTGTGACGGATACTACAACAAAAGGCTAAGTATATGACTGCTATAGTAGCAGCAAATGAGGGCATTTGTGTCAAGTAGTTTGTTATCAAACTAGGTGTGGTTCAAAGTGGGCTAATACTATGGAGATATATTGTATGAAAATAATATCAACATATTTTAACCCGAAGGAACTAAAGGTCTCACCAAAGGACCAAATTTATACAATGCCATCTCATTTGAGAATGAGTGATACGTAGAGACGCAAAGACATGCAAATACACACATACCTGAAACTGTCAGATCCAGAGATTATGTTAACCACTAGCGATCGCGTATATGCAACACCAGAAAGCCATAGGTGTTCAGTACGCAAACTTTTTCAAACTAGATTATTGACTCTAGTGCAAGTGGGAGACTGAAGGGAATATGCCTGAGAGGCAATAATAAAGTGGTTATTATCTTATTCCATGTTTATGATAAATGTTTATTTTGCATGCTATAATTGTATTAATTGGAAACGTTAATACATGTGTGTTTAATAAACAAAATACAAAGTTCCTAGCAATGCCTCTCATATAAACCACCTAGTTGATTAACAAGATGATCAAGGTTTCCTGATCATGGACATTGGATGTTGTTAATAACGAGGTCACAACATTGGTGGAATGATGTGATGAACATTCATCCGAAGTATAGCATTACGATCAGAGTCATTATGTTTATATTGCTATAACATCATATGAAGTAATCTTAGTCCTTGGAACATGAGATCATGTTAATTGCTAACACTGGAAGAGTATCTTGATAACTTCAAACGTCACACCGTAATAGGGTGACTATAGAGGTGGGTTCAGTGCTACGAAGGTGTTATGTTGAGGCGCATGGATTAGGAGTGGGGTTTGTCCATCCCGATGACGGATAGATATACTCTGGTCCCTCTCGGTGATATCACATTGAAATAGCTTGCAAGCAAGTGATGTGATCACTAGAATGTTATATCACGGGAGCGAGAAAAGAGTGCATGTCGGTAACGAGATCAAACTAGGTATTTGGATACCGATGATCGAGTCTCGGACATGTAATATATCACGAGACAAAGGGATTTAGTTATGACGTTAAAGGTTCACACGATCACAAGAGTCATCGTTGAATATGTGGGAGTCAGTACGGATCTCCAGGTCCCGCTGCTGATTATTGATCGGAGAGGGGTCTCGATCATGTCTGCATTATTCACGAACCGTAGGGTGACACACTTAAGGGATACCGACACCATTTGGAGCAAATATGTTTTAGATAAAGATTTAAGAAAGAGCTAGAATTATTTCAATAGACATCAAAACTGTTTCGGGTGAAATTGCTGAAATTGGTTCTGCATGTGATATTGAAATGTTGCAGGGGGTTTTATGTGAATGTTTGTTAATTAATTTAATTAACAAAATTCTTAATAAAACAAATAAAATAGTTTTATTTAATGAGAGCTTGCATTAATTTTCGTGGAAATTTAATGCATGTGTGAGTGGAATTTTGAGTGGAGGCTTTTTATGGGAGTGGGAGCTCCACCCACATGAATGTGGAAGAGGTGGGGGCACCACCATGGCTGCCATGCCATGGCTCTTGGGTGCCCCCTCTTCCCTATAAAAGGCCCCCTCTCCTCCTCACAACATACACCTCCTCGTGAAGGATCTCTCTCCCCCTCTAGTTATTCCCCATGGTCTCGGATTAGCGAGATACATGTTCCCGGTGGCTTTATCTGGAAAGGAGTTGCTGCTTCCGCTGCTTTGCTAGAGGGAGGGATGGAGGTTGTCGGGTACCAGACGTGTGTGCGATCACGGATGCACCGCTGCTTTGTGGTGCTGGACTTGGTAGTGCTGGACTTGTTGGAGCTGGATCTGGATCTGATGAACGTGCTGGAGCCAGACCTGCTAGACTTCATCACGATCTTGAGATCGGCAAGTGTACGACTACATCATCCACGAGTTCCATCTCATTAACAAAGCTTTGTTGTCTTCGAGGGTAAGTTCTCTATGGATGTATATCCACCCGTTGCTTGTATCTAGAAGATAGATCTTGGCGTATAGTTCCCATCGTAGGAATTTTTTTGTTTTCTATGTTGCGAACCCAACAATTGGCACGTCCCCTGCCATGATGTGGTGAAGCACCAGCCGCACTACCTTCATCATCTTCATCAAAAACATCATCATGTGGGTGTTCCTGCCGTTGCTGAATTGCTACTGTTAAGGCATTAATGGAATGCTGCAAAGTTGCTACACTAGTATTGAGTGCGGTCACTTGTGTTTGAATGTTAGTGACTGCACCAACATTCTGGTCCACGGCCACTTGCACATCCTGGATGTTCTTTTCAATGGCATCTGTTGTGTGAGTAAACACACGCGTCAAGTGATATTGCAACGCCTCATATTCACGCCAAGTAACAAGTTCCTCATCCTTCTTTTTCTACGACACAACATCATCATCACTAAAAGACATGATTATTAGATTAGTGCAAAAATCAAAATCTGTTTGGTGGCACAGTCACAACTCACTCACAACTGACAAGAAAACGGATCTTACCGTTCCAAATTGAATAGAGATGCTTTACCAAAACAAAATCAAAGACTGATGCACTAATGTGATGAAGTGAATATCAAGGGTATAGAGAACGATCACAGGGCACACAGGTTATTTATGGTGGAGCTCTAGGTATGGTATCCTAACTACATCGCAAACAAGTCCTAGTATCGATCGTATAAAAACCCAAGAAACACACACGGTGGAGATAAATGTGGCAAAGCAACTTATGAAAAGGAATATTGTAATGCACAAGAGAGACGCTAGTAAAAGCTCAAAGTAAATAGGCACAAGATTTCTCAATGTACAAGTGCTATGATCAACCAAGCCAATGACAACCGCAAGCGTCGCATGATGCACCAGAGTGGATCCAACCATGTTCAGAAGTATCACCCCAACCCGTCTGCAGGATATGCCCCAAGAAACAACAAACCCCCGATGAACCGTCCAAGCTACCCTAATCGTAGCGGAGGAAACTTGAAGTCTGGAGGAAACCACAACAACAACCCCGGCAACTCCAACAATTTCAAGTGTGCACTGCCGAAGTCCAACAACAACAACAACAACAATACTGCCCCCAAGGACTGGAAGCAATGCTATGCCTGTTGCAGCCAAAGACAAGTCCCAGATTACTTGCTTTGAATGTGGAGTCAAGGGTCACTACTCCAACGAGTGTCTCAAGAAGCTTGCAACCACCACCAATGTGAATGCCCCAGCTCAGCAGCAACGCCGTGTTCAACTTGGAAGGAGAATTGCCCCAGGGAATTTGCTCAACCGCAACGGCCGTCTGTTCCACATGAATGCTGAACAAGCTCGGGAAGCACCCAATGTTGTACTGGGTATGTTTTCTGTTAACTCGGTATTAGCTAGAGTGTTGTTTGAGTCTGGAGCATCGCACTCGTTTGTTACAGAAGAATTTGCATGCACTAGTAAGATTCAACCAACAAAATTGAAGCATGTTATGATAGTTCAAATACCTGGTTCAACCACCAAAGCTAGAAAAATTTGCAAGGCTGTACCTATCAGAATCCATGGAATAGATTTTTATGCCAATCTAATAGTACTTGGAACCAATGGTTTGGAAGTAGTACTAGGAATGGATTGGATGTCAAAACATAAAGGATTGATCGACTGTGCCAAGAAAGCCATAACCATGACCAGTAGCTCTGGAGTATCGGTAGAGCATATATGTGAAACCTTGCCCCATCAATTCAAGTACAACAAGAGTCTAGCCCAACCAACCATAGACCAAGTCAGAGTAGTCTGTGAATACCCCGACGTATTCCTAGATGAATTGCCCGGTATGCCCCCAGGTCGGGATATCGAGTTCATTATTGAACTAATTCCTGGAACTGGATCCATAGCTTAGAGACCTTATAGTATGAACCCATCTGAATTAGTGGACCTAAAGAAGCAACTTGATGCTATGCAGGCGAAAGGTTTGATTCAACCAAGCGCATCACCATGGAGGTCGCCTGTTTTGTTTGTGGATAATAAAGATGGAGGTAACCGTTTGTGCACGGATTACCGGAAGCTGAATGATGTCACCATCAAGAACAAGTACCCACTGCCAAAGATAGAGGATTTGTTTGATCAGTTGACTGGTACCAGAGTGTTTTCTAATATTGATCTTAGAACTGGTTATCATCAACTCAAGATTCGTGCAACGGATATTCCAAAGACCACCTTTACCACCAGATATGGATTGTATGAGTATACGGTCATGTCTTTTGGATTAACCAATGCCCCCCTTATTTCATGAATCTCATGAATAAGATTTTTATGAACTTTCTGGATAAGTTTGTCGTTGTTTTTATTGACAATATTCTAATCTATTCAAAGTCAGAAGAAGACCATGAGCTACACCTGAGAACCATCCTTGAAACCCTTAGAGAACATCAATTGTATGCCAAGTTTAGCAAATGTGAATTCTGGTTGAAGGAAGTAGGATTCCTAGGACATATTGTGTCAGCAGGAGGAGTCGCTGTTGATCTAGCCAAGATCAAAGATGTTGAAGAATGGGAAGCCCCAACCACTCAAACCCAAGTACGTGCATTTCTCTGATTAGCAGGATATTACCACAAGTTTGTTGAAGGATTTTCGAGTATCGCAAGACCAATGACCCAATTATTGAAGAAATATAAGAAGTTTGAATGGACGGAAAATGTGAAGCAAGTTTTCAAGAGCTCAAGAAGAGATTGATTTCAACCCCAATCTTGATTATGCCGGATATCAAGAAGCCTTTTGATGTGTATTGTGATGCATCCAAGATTGGTCTCGGATGTGTGTTGATGCAAGAAGGCAAAGTCATAGCATATATGTCCAGACAACTGAAGCAGCATGAGCAAAACTACCCTACCCATGATCTTGAGCTAGCAGCCGTAGTTTTAGCCTTGAAGACATGGCGTCATTACCTTATGGGTAACCACTGTGAGATTTATTCGGATCACAAGAGTTTGAAGTATATTTTCACTCAGAAGGAGTTGAATATGAGGCAAAGGAGATGGATAGAGTTAACCAAGGATTATGACCTTGACATTCACTATCACCCCGGCAAAGCCAATGTGGTAGCGGATGCTCTTAGAAGATTGCCGTGTAGATTATGGATGCTCTTGGAAGATATGTTGAGAGCTTGTGTGTTAGAATATGGATCAAAATGGGAAGATTGTCTGTATTTCACAAAATTCTCATACAACAATAGTTATCAAGCCAGTTTGCAAATGGCGCCATTTGAATTTCTGTATGGAAGGAAGTGTCATACCCCCTTGAATTGGTCACAAGTAGGAGAGAGTCAGATTTTCGGACCCGACATTCTACGAGAAGACGAAGAGAAGGTTCACAAAGTTCGTGAGAACCTCAAGACTACCCAATCTAGACAGAAGAGTTATGCTGATAAGAGACGTCGAGACTTGACCTTCAATGTCGGAGATTTCGTGTATCTCAAAGTGTCACCCTTAAAAGGAATGCAATGTTTTGAACTGAAAGGAAAATTAGCCCCCAGATATACTGGACCCTTCAAGATTCTGAATCGTCGAGGAGAAATATCTTATGAACTGGAACTGCCACAGGAGATGTCAGCCATCCATGATGTGTTCCATATCTCGTTACTTCGCAAATGCTTAGAAGTTCCGGAGATGACCGAAGTTTTCAAGAACATCGATCACCGAGACATAGATATCAACAAGGATCTGACATATCGTGAAGTACCCATCCGTATTTTGGAAGAAGCCTTCAGAACCATCAGGACCCGGAGTATCAAGTTTCTCAAGATCTAGTGGAGCAACCATACTGAAGAAGAAGCTACTTGGGAGCGAGAAGATTACATTAGGACTAAATTTCCAGATCTCTTTAGTTCCTAGTTTTTCTTAAATCTCGGGACAATATTTTGTTTAAGGAGGGAAGGTTTGTAACATCCCAAAAACCTTAATCAAGATTATCAAGTTCTAATCACCCAATTTAGGGTTAACAAAAACTTTTATTAATAATTTGAATGTGAATGCATGTGTATTTTGCATTAGTCTAGAATTGATTGAATTTGCCATGCTTGATTGCTACAAATGTTAAGAAATGGTTTAAAGGTGAATACTACATAATCTAGGCCAATTACAAACAAAATCAAAAGAAAAAGAAATCAAATATGAATAAATAAAGCAAATGGTCATTTTGGCCAAAGTTAACCACTAGGTCACTTTAGGTGTTCCTAGAAGAGGACTTCTAATAGAAACATTTCTACTTCTTTTCACCTCTTGCTAGACCAAGTAAAAATTTATCAAGGTCAACTTTACAAACTTACAAAAACATTTTCCAAAGCAATTTAATGGACAATTGAAAATTGAATCTAGTTCATATGTTAAGATCCCACTTTTTAAAAAACCTATAAAATCAATTCCCCTTGACCTCTCCAAGCAAAACTAGACTCTCAAGCTTAAGATCAAACCACTCAAAAAATTGAATCAAAAAATCCAAAGTAAAATTCTTTCGGCCATTACAACAAACACCTTGCAGACACTGAACTAACTCTAGCCTAACTTCACTGTTTTGCATAGTGAACCTCAACCATTTGGTCCCCTCTTAAACCCCATGTCTCCCCTAAGCCTAACCAAGCACTAGACAAGCCCCCCTTCACTGTGTGCACAGTGGAGCGCCGCTCGTTTTTGGTCGTCGCGGGCCGACAATGGGAAGAGCGCCAGACGCAACGCCGCCCTCGCCCACGACACGCACTAGACATGCCTCACTCCACCGCCACCCTATGTCCAAGCCTCGACCCCAGACGAGCCCTGGACCACCCTAGCTACGCCGCGCACCATGTCTCTACGCCATGTCCAGCACACTCCAGCTCGCCGCACCCGACCGCCTCGCACAGACTGCGCCTAGCCCTCGCCGTGCACGCTCACGCCTGCCATGATCACAGCAACCCCGCAGACACCCCTGTTTGCCGCCGCGTGACTCGCAGCTGCCGCACACCGTCTCAAACACCTCTGCGTCCGCGCGGAGCGTCGCATGCTCCCGACCAAACCACACTGCCCCACGCCACGCCATTACGCCCATAAGAACCGCCAGGGAACACAGCACTGTCCGCTAGCCTCCGCCACACCGATAGTAGCCTGTAGCATCGTCACCGATGAGCTCACGCCCGCGCCGTTCGGTCCCCTTGCTGCAGTATAAAAGGAGGCCACCCCTGCCTCATTTCTCCACACCCCAGCACTCACCACTCCTCTCTGATCCTTCCCCACTTCTCCCCTCGGAGCAAGGCGAGCTCTCACTCGCCGTAATTTGGCCGGAGCCCGCCGCTGCTGGAGGAGAAGGGCGCCATCGATTTCGACCACCCCAAGCCCTGTCGTGACTGCACCTCGAACCGTCGTCGTCTACCACGTCGATCGCCCCCATTGCCGACCCTAGCTGGAGCCCAGGTGAGCCCCGCGAGACCCCACCGGCACGCTAGGTCATTTTCCTCGGTAGAGTAGTTCATCATCGACGATGACTCCTAGTCGTTGGATTAGAATTAGATCGCACGGCTCAGATGCGTAGATACCGTTTCGTTTAGTTAGTCTCACTAACGAGTGGACCCCCTCTGTCAGTAGCCCGCTGTGCTGTGCAGTGCTGTTGGGCTGGCCTGTTTAGCTTTCCCGCTCAGGCCTGGAAATTCAAATATTGATTTTCCATTTTAGTTTAATCCCTTTTCTGTCCAGATATTCAAAAATCAAGTCAGAGAGTTTCACTAAACCAAATTGCATGATTCAAATTTTTTTAGAAATATATTTAAATTATCTATCCAAGCCTGTTGGATTTAAATCATTTGGAGTTAGAGATAATCTATACTGAAAATAACAAGACAGAGACTTTTGCAACTTCAAACATTTTTCAAAAATCAACCATAATAGCTTTTGAGTTGATTCCAACGCTCAAAAATCACATTTGATAAGATCTATCTGAATATGTAAAAATATTTAGGTTTGAATGTAGTGACTTTGGACTAGTACCAAAATAATGCTATATAGGCATTTCTAGTCACTTTAAATATATTAAATAATAATCTTAAACTTTATAAAATGTGACCCACCCTTTAAATCACATTCCCATGTATTAGAATATATGGTGATGACATGTGTCAACATGATCCCATATTCTATTTAGAGAATATTAAATCTTAATTAATTTCAATGAGTAGAAATTACTTTTCTAAAATAAAATAAATAAGATTTAAATCTTTAAATCGTGTGATGATTTGTGATGATGCTAGATCATCAAGTATGAGCCTTAGTGGGATAATAGAATTAGTTAAGTATTGTTTGGTGATTGTGTACCCTGTATTCATTTATAAACGATAGTACTGATCAAGGATACAAGGAGAAGGAGTACTACCAAGCAGAAGATGAAGACAACTTCAACCACTGCACCAATCAAGGCAAGCTATTATTGGCAAGCTATTACTTGCAAGCCATCACGACTAAGCAAGCTAGACCGTTGCAAGCTAACACTTGCAAGTATTAACCTAAGCAAGATGCATTAGGCATGCTTTGGTTATATACTTTCGATTATACCAATCCCAAGTTTTACTTGCAAGCTTTATTCTTTTACTTTACCAAAGTTCTTTACTTTTATTTAGTGCTTTGTGAGTATTTGGAGAAATAGTATAGATAGCATAAAGAGTATAAAACTAGGCCTATACTTAGATGTCATTCTATGGCATGAGATTGAAGATTAGCACCCCTCATTAGTGAACACTCTTAACTTTAGTGGCTAGTGCTAAGCATAAAAGTTGATCACTTTAGATGGGAATACTTGGTGAAAATGATTATGAAACCCTTGGAATGATGCTTCATTCTATTGAAATGTTTTGACATGTGTTGAGAAACACAATGTTTTGATGATGAAAATGTTGAGGCATGAGCCTTAGCCCTTTATTAAAACTGATGGTTGGGTTCGGATGCGATACCATTCCAATTTTACCATACAACCACAATACCTGAATTGGGTAGGGCTTAGCCGGAAGTTTATATGCATTAGTATGGGTTCCCTTGTGGAAGAGGTTTGAGCTGAGGCTACCTCTTGATGATGTCCACCTATGTAGTGCCCAGGATGGCAAATGGCCATGGCAGGGAGGCCAAACTCATAGGGGAGGTGCCTATACTAGAGTGTGTAATTCAAAGGTTATGACTGATTATCCGCATACTAAGTATGATTGATTCAGGTTTATCCATGACGGATGTATCAAATTTTGTGGTGAAAGTGTACCACCTCTATAGAGTGTCAAACTATTCGAATAGCCGCGTCCACGGTCATGGACAGTTGGAGTGGCGATACTGTTCCGTCGTCAGATGTTTTCAAATGACTTGTGAAATGAATTGTGGTTTTGACTTGACCACAACAGGGTTGTGACTATGAAAACTAGTTTCCCACTTAAGTGATTTAGAACATTAAATTAGTTTTCTTTACTTCTAAACTCAGTTTAGATAAATCTGGCTTTTTGCAAATAAACCTAGAGCTTAAGATGCCTACTAGAACTACCTTACTTGTTAGTGATAGTTTGCGAGTACTTAAAGAGTACTCATGGCTTTGTCCCTGGCTATTCCCGTGGCCAGACTATGAGGAGGACTATTAAGAAAATGGACAGTAGGAGGTCTACGACAACTAGGATCATCTCCCATTGTCAGCATTGCCTGTGACCCTGAAGATGGAGCCCACTACTACGCCTTATTATTCTGCTGCTTGATTGTATTAAGACTGGATCATGAGATCCTTTATTTGTGTAAGACCTTATTATGGTTTGTAATGGATGATGTATTGTGATATCCAATCTGTTATGTCTCGCAAAATGGTAATCCTGGGATTGCGAGGTATGGCATAACAGGCATCTGGGATTAAAAATCTAGGTGTTGACACCTACAAAAATCCTATGTGATTCCTACAATCCGAGGAGGGCCTGAAAGTACAAACAGATAAAGAAACCTGGCTTCACTGTGTTGCGCTCACAATTGAGATGTTGGTTAATAATACCTTTCATATTTTGACAATGAACGAACTTAGTAGTGCAGGGACGCCATCATACACTATATTTTTGGAAGGCATATTACTGGTACTAATTCATTTCTGGCAATGGTTCATTCATTTTTTTAGGACATAAAGTGTGTGCTCATTCAGACATATGAAAGGTAAAACATAAACAAGGTAGTTAAAGAACAACTTCACTGAATCACTCGCAATGTATCATCGTGGAACTAGGATTACCTTCCGATGTGGGATCCCAGCAGTAGGTGTAGCCTTGACTTGTGACCGCAAAAATGAGGTCACCATGTTCAATGTCATCATAGTACTGTTGTCTTCCAAGACGTGAATGCTCCAGAAATCTCCAAACTTGGCTACCGCCTTCCAGGTAGGCGATTTCACCATCGAACAACACGAGGAGCTTATAGTCTGTGTAACCCCTAGCTTTTGTGCGCACTCTGCAGATTACGATCTTCAATAGCTCAAGAGATCCATCCCACGACTTATTGAACTTTTTTCCATACCTGCGGATTCGCCAAAAAAAACTTTTGAAATGTGAATGAGTTCAGAAATGACTACATGTAACTGGAGAACCCTGGCTGGCTAGTAGCATTACAGGTTATATACTGGATGTGTGGCGGCCGCAATGTCACAATTATCCGTCAATGGAAGGTCGATTACTCGATAGTTGTATATGTTTGCTAGGCACCAGTCCCCGCGCTGGTCCACCACGGCGAGCCAGTCGCCATTCATGCCAATCCAGAATTTTTCGTGCATGAAGGGCAGGATGGCTGTGTGCTGAGGATGGTCGAGGGGCACCACGTCATACGCCGTGTCATGCAGACGATGTACCCTCGTATCGTCATAGTGCTCGTCGAACCAATAAGCAGGCCGAGGCATCAGTAGGCAGGGTTCATTCCAATTGTGAACAGTCCATTTCGTACCTTCGTTGTTGGCGATACGATCGTACAGCAGCTTGTAGCATGCGGCTAGCCTGACGGTGCTGGAAATGTCCAGACGCTAAACGATAAGGTCGACATCATCCGTGGTGAGTTGATCCCACTTGCATCGCCCACTGAGCTTCGAATCGTCCATTACAGCCAGATGGATTTAGGCGGATGCCAAGTGTGGCTGGGGTTTTCTGCAGGAGGAGGGGAGCGTTAGAAGAGAGAGCGTGGGGGAGATCGTGGGCGGAGTGGGGACTGGGGAAGAAGATGGAGAGGCAAAGAAAAAACGAGGGAGGAGATTTTACTTGCTTGCTCTGTCTAATCAACAGCAGCATCGAGGACACCGCCGCCTAGACTTCACTGTATGTTAGACTAGCACGCCACGCAGCTAGTAATTTGACAATACTCCTACTTACTACGTATCAGAGGTGCAGTATTGTCTAGTCACATCAGTTTGACCAGAGGATTTTCTTTTTACAGCTTTCATTTCAACATAGTGTACTAGTATTTTCAACGGAAAACAGGAGGACGAACTACTACTAGTAGTAGTAGCCGCGACATGGACACATGTACTTTCATCTTGTTCCCCTACATGCACAACTCGTAGCACAGAACTGAAAATATATACACCGGATATAATGCACAGTACGAGTGTGTTCGTGGTATTTTTGGCATGTTGCATGTGTTCATATATGTTCTAGTACAAGGTACATGGAATTACACATGTACATCATGCAACCGCGCAACAAAATGAGAGACGTGCAAGGACACCAGATTTCGCTCAAGTTAGGCAACATGCATGACTTTGTATGGCTCTGATTCACTAACATGTGGGCCCTGTTAAGGTCGGCTCCACCTTCCAATGAGAATCTACATGCACCATGCACTTGGAGCCACTAGGTACGTCCACGACGGAAATTACAATTTGCAACTAGCTGCACCGACAACAAGCTGTTGCATGTGGCACTTCCAAGTTTTCAGAAAATGTGAAATAAATCATGAACATAGATTATATTTATATAGTTCATCTATAAATTTCCATCCCAAAAATATTACTAGTACATGGCCTGGCCACCACAAAATGAACAAATGAACACAAGATATTGTCCGCTTAGGTTTTTTATTTTTCATTGACACAGGTCACATAAGATCTTATTGTGGGACCGAATATTGTAGATGCACAAGATACAACATAGCCAATTCCAGATTTATTTCACATTTTTTGAGAACTTGAAAGTGCAACAAATAATAAAGGGGTGCGGGCGTAACAAGTTGCAAAATATTCAACCCGCACTGACTAAAACTATGGCTTGCATACATAAGGAGTTTGATCAAATCGCAGGCCTTGCACTACATTGCGATGAAATGAGTGTTAGAGTACATGAAGTTAACGGATGAGGCCATATGATACAAATAAGGCGAAGTAAATAATTCAAGATACGCAAATCCCTATTCCATATGATCTCCCTTGAACCGTTAATTATGCCGGTTCCAATCCTTCGCGTTGGCCAAGCTTGGGATGAACCACAACGGAGTCTGCCGCCAATTCCAGCCAATGTTTTTTTAGGAAAATTCCAGCCAATGTTGGTTGAGAAACCAACAATAGCGTCTTGAGCATTCATACTGATGCGGCATATTTCAGGACAAATATTAAATCCACCGAGACTAACTGCATGCGGCAAGGTGTATAGACAATTGCTCCTTGTTAGATCTCTAGGGCCAAGTCCTGCCATGCCAACTGGAATGATAATTGGATAGTTCAATCCAAGGAAGATAGAAAATGCTCCAAGGTCTAAAACCCTCCGCCATTGCCTCGATGGAAGTAACCTACTAGTGTCAATCGAGAACACATGGCAGAAAAACCTAGTAGAATAGGTATGAATATTGTGGTCGTGATGATAACCAACAATTTTAGCCACAGAATAAGTAGTGTCATACCGCCTAGCACTAACGCCTACAGTATTGATCAGAATAAGGCTACCACCATCAGGAGATCTTGCTAACCACCACATATCAGGACTGTACTCAAGATTACCGTCTAATTCAAGTGGCCCCGGAAGATGCACAGGACCTTGCAAGGAAAGCACATTTAGAGGTCAACTGAGCAAAATTTGAATGATGAAGCTTGAAAATTTAAGGATGGAAATTTTACCCCATGCCCGAGGATCCCATGCATAAATATTGCCAATCTGAGTTACAGCATAGACAACTGTATCGTGGATAATTGCATCACGGTAGCTGAACATGCTGAACTGGTTCTCAAGAACCATCCACATACCATGGGAACCATCAAGGAAGGCAATTACCATGTCGAAGATGGCCAGGACAGAGAAATCCTTATAGTTCCCAGCAGCTGTGGGAACTCGTCAAATGGCTATCTTCAGTAGATTAGTAGGCTGACCAGCCGCGATAAACTTAAGTACCTTGGGTGTGGCCTCAAAATCGAAGATCGCCGGTAGAGGAATCGGCGACGAGTGAACACATTCACAAGCTCCCAGTTCCAGGCGAGGCCAATAGTGGCGATCCAATCCCCATGGGCGCCTGGCCACTTCTTACCCTCACAATCTGGCATCACAGCATCAGAAGAGGACCTGTCCAGTGGTGTCAGCTCGCACAAGGTCCACCCGAACTTCTTCTGTGGCTTCTGCTTGCCCCTGCTGCAATAGTAGCTGCCCCTATAGAACTGCTTCATGTGATTGTCACGGTAGAACACATTGTACTCACGTGGTACCTCAGTTGAGTGAGAGTGAAGAACACAGGAGAGACCAAACGGATGATATTTCGACAGGGATGCACTATGTGTTGTTGAGTAAAGATAATGTTTGCAGCAGGCAGCGAGGCTCGCGGCGGTGATGACGTCGCATCTAGCAGAGATTTCTTCAAGGGGGCCATCGGAAAACACCCCACTGTCATCGATCAATTGGGCCATCCTGAGGAAGGGCTCGAGCAGGTGGGGGGCGATGGCGTTTGTTTTTGATTGGGGGTTTTGGAGCAGAGAGCGAGCGGCAGCTGGCAGGGCGAGACGGAAAATAGTCTATCAAACTGGGCGCTGGAGCTGATCCTAAAGCGGCATGGCAGCGTTGGCGCGTTCCTGTATTGGTGTGCGAGTGGTAATGGCCGTCGCCGGGATGCTGGAGGTGAAGTGAGGATGGAGATCGAGGCAAAGAGAAATACAGAATGAAATAAAACCAAGTGTGTCTTCTTTCTCTCTGCTAAATCTATAGTGCCTATCGAACTGGGCTACGGAGATGCTCCGAAAGCGGCATGGCGGCATTGGCGTGTGCTAAGGTGGGCGAGTGGAGATCAACGAGAAGATGGAGAGGAATAGGATGGAGAGCAAAGGAAAATATAATAAATCGATTGAAATCATACTGCTTACTAAGCATGGTTTTTCTCTCTTCTCTTTGTTTCCTGGTGCTTATCGAGTAAATAGGTTAGGCCTTTCTAGGAGTAGTACAACATAAGCTAGCCTAGCACGGGATGAAGTTGTACTATCCTCTCAAATAAATGGTCATGGCAGAGAGACAGTTTGGAGTATACTCGGAGATCCTCTTGCCGGACGTAATAATCCTTCGATCTTCTGCATTCATCATCTTGTGCAGTCACATTTCGAACAATTACTACTGTACTACTACTATTGTAACTAATAAACACATAAAGGTTCCACCGGTAATTCAGGAACCAAAACTAGAATACTAATACTCTCGAACTCTTGTGTAGTACAACAACAAAATGCTCACAAAATGGGCTACCAGTACGGTAGTACCATCTGTACACCCACACGCTGCCACCCCAAATAAGCTTGCCTGCCACATTGCCAATTTCCTCTCCCCTTTTGGCCTCTACGCCTCCGTTACCGGACCCAAAATCGAACATCTCTCAGTTTAATAAAGAAAAAAAGTTGACAATCTCTCAAAAAAACTAACCATCTACCAAAAGAAAATCCATTGTCTAATGCTTCCCTTTCATTATGAACGGACGGTCGCAATTGCTCGAGCGCCGCACGGGAGTTGTAGTCGTCTGAGCTAATGGTTATAGCTCCGCGAAAGCACGTGCTTGGAAGCGGCAGAAGAATTTATTCTTTGTCAGTGATGGAAGAAGATCGACGATATACAGTACCAAATCAACAAGTCAGTGGCTTTATCCGTCTGACCAGTGAGAGCCGACACGAGTGGTGAACAGCTTGAAGCGCAGCAGAACAGGTGCCTTTAAGGTATACCGTACGTACACCTCCGTTCTGATTTAGGAAGGTCACATAGTGCTAAATAACTTAGACTACTCCAGTAACTTGCACATGTACCTTCATCATAGTGGGTAACAACATGTGTGTAGTGTCACACAAAGGCCTAATTAATTAGGTTGTACTCCCTCCATTTAGAAATATAAGATGTTTTAGCTTTGTGAATTGAATGTATTTAGACGTCTTTTAGTGTATGGGTTCGTAGAGGTTAAGAGTGAAACTATAAACTAAAAGGCGTTTAGATACATTCATCTCACAAAGCTAAAGCGCCTTATATTTCTGAACGGAGGGAGTAGAATCATATACTACTAGTCTTGGTATGTGTGATGTTATGGTAACTAGCTAAGTTATTACGTCACTTTCTTTTTTCATTAATTAACTCTAAAAAGACATTTAATTCGAGACAAGTATCTACGTATACTTGTAGTTCAAGTTTGTCAAGATGCAAAATCTTAGGAAGAAGTTGAACCTCTTGTCAGAACTCTCTGTGGTTTCTGATATGGAGCATATTAATTGACTGTCCGATGGGTGCCTCCAAAAGCTTTTTCTTAAAACTTTCAAAGCAACCTACAATTTACTTGTAGTTCAAATTTGACCTAATTTTGATGAATCTACATAGAGTCATTCAAGTGGCGGAGTTAGCTAGGAAGTTTGAAAACTCATAAAACATAGGAATCGTTAGTACAACATGTTGGTCCACTATATATACTAGTAAGTTGCAGGTGCCTTGCACGTGAGACTCAGATAGTAGACGTATGACATATCATCACTATATACAATTATAATTGGTAAAGAACAAAAAATTATAAATTCGATCAACATCTATAAAGTATGGGTGTATATTTGGTCCTTGTACTTTGTATCATCATGTAGAAGTCAAAGATTATTAGCTACCTAGCACATGAAATTTTTGATAACATGGTCTAGAGAAACAAGGGAGAAGATTCTAGTATGATGGTGAAGTGTGTTTTGAGGTTTGTGCATAGCATTCATTATGCCGAAGACAATCAATAGAATCTTTTAGATGCTAGAATGGAAAAGAAGATCCAACAGCTAGAAAAGCTAGGATTCGTGTTGTGGTGGTGGCACGGTAGATGCCATGGATAGGCTAAAGGTGGGGACTAAATACACTAGGGGAATCCAGGGAGGGATAGTGTGGTGATTCCACACGCAATAGCTTTGTATTTTTCTCACTCACAGAGATTACAAGTGCTCCTTGAGTTGTATTGGAGAGAGGAGGAAGAAGGAACTCTCTTACTCTCCCCACTAGCTAGCTCTCAGTAACTTGCTAGTAGAACATAACCTCTAAAAACCAACCCCTTCTATAGAGTCCCTAGCCCTCCTTATATAGGGGTGGCTAGGTCTCCAATTAGGGCATACGTGGAGGCATATTTCAGGGAATACGCCTCTTCCAAAAATAGTAAGCCGACCAGGTCACTTTTCCCCTGCGTCATCCATGCAGAGGCTACGTGAGCCTCTGCGGCGCCTGCATCATCCGACATAGGCATCGTCACCTTTGTCGGCCACGCCTCGGTGGTCCCGCCTCTGTCCGCTTCGCTCATGCTCTGCGTACAGTGGTCACCTTTGACCAGCGAGATACCTTCCTTCTCCTACAAGCTTGATATAACCCGTCAAGTTGATCCGGCCGCACCTGTTTCTGCAAACAAGTTAGATATATCTCACCGACTTACGATATAAGACGGCTGAGACCCAGTTAGGTGAACATCCCTGGTCCGGGTTACCCCGTGATTTGGCCTCCCTTGCGGTGACTCGGCCAGCTTCCGCTTTGACCTTGCCGTACCTCGGCTAACTCGTCCTTTATACCCCGGCGTGACCCTACTCGGGGGTATCTCCCAACATTAGTCCCTGAAGCTGGTGCGGTTTTAGCTGCCTTAGCCGCTAAGGCCATAGCTGGTTTAATTTCACTGAGCTTTGTGTTCATTCTCCGAGTTACCTACTATCTCGAATTCCATGGGTTTACTTTCCCTTGGCACATCCCAAGTTTTTACTGGCTGGTCGGGTTACCACATACCCATCCGGGTCATTCTTCCTTATCTCGTACGCTTCCCCACGTGGAGGTTAATCATCACGATTGCCTCATTTTAAGGGCCAGCAACAATAACCGCCGCAGTTATTGTCAGAAGTTACTGTTGCCCATGTCGCGTCGTGTCTGCCTCCTCATTAACTGCACCATAACGTCACGTCATGGGATCCACTGCGCCTTGTGGCCTTTCGTGTGGCTCGCTGCTAATTGGTTAATCTAGTTTGTACACGGCCACAACGTGTGGCCCGCCCGCACAATGTGATCCCACTACCCCCTCAAGGGAGTGGTTAAATAGGGGAGGGGTGCGCCCCCTGGGGTCTTTTCCCACTTTCGCGCCCCTCTGCCTCTACTTCTTCCTCATCTTCTCCAGCGACAGCGCTGCCGCCACCGTGCCTGAGCAGCTGCGCTGCCGATGCACTGCTTCTACGCGCACCAACGCCACCGCCACCTCTACGCATCTCCTCCGCCACGGGTTGTTGCTAGTCCAAGCCAGTGCCCCCCTCCGCCGATAGCGCCAGCGGGGATAGCGATCTCGAGATGACCGAGGAGGAACTCATCGTCGCAGAGCAAGAGATGGAGGAAGAAGCAGCGAACGCCGACCGCGGCGCGTGGGCAGGCTCCTGGGTTTGCCAGGATGACCTAGGTTGGATGTACCGCACCAGGCGCATCCCGGAGGGAGTCACCGCACGCCTCGCTGCCTCCAAGCTTGCCCCCTCACCCAATCCGGGTGAGTATGTGATGTTTCTGTCCCACTTCCAGCGGGGTTTTGGTCTGCCAGTCAGCGATTTTTTCCATGACTGGCTCAATACGTATGAGCTCCAGCCGCACCACCTTCCGGCGAATGCCATCATGTCTCTCTCTGCCTTTGCCTCCACCATCGAAGGTTACGCTGGACTATGTCCCACGAAGGAGCTCTAGATCCGGTTCTTTGGCCTCCGCCGGAACATGATTCCGAACATTCAGTTTGACCCGGAGGACAAGCAGCTTACGCAGTTCGGCGCTTCGTCAATCTCTCCCCGGAAGCAGTCCATCTTCCCCCGAGTCACGGGGCTTGACTCTTGTAAGGGATGGGCCCGGAATTACTTCTATGTCCGGAATATTACAACTGAGGATCTGATCCGGCTGCGCCCTTACGCTCCGGGTCCCCCTAACCCGGATTTGTGGGACAAGGTCCCCAAGAAACCCACCGTCCTGGCAAACCAGGTAAACAAGAGGTTCCAGGAGTTGAAGGATCTTGGGTTGCGCAATGAGGATGCCATGATTACATTTGTTCGCAACCGGATCTCCCCCTCCAGAAACGCACGCACAAAGTCTGTCATATGAGCTGGGGCCATGACCCCAACCGAACCTCCTCTTTTGAGTTGAGCAACAGCGAGATCTTTCGCCGGGTCAAGTCCCTCTTCACCACTAAGAAGGACTTTTCTTCTGAGTGGACGTGGGGAATTGAACACTATTGCCGAGATAGGCTTCCCCCCGCGGTAAGTTTTGTGTCGCAAACTCTCCCTGAATTAAATCATATGCCGGTCTTTGTTGTATGTTTAACCCTGCTGCCTTTTCTTTCCCTTAGCAATTCCTTCAGCAAACTATTGAGGATGGCACCGAGCCTTCTCTCAAATGGGCGGCTGACTGAGATACCACGGACAAGGAAGAACCAGATCAGGAGATGTTCCTTCCGATGACCGACGCGACCAAGCGACCCACCAGTAAACTCTCTTCCATTAGAGATTGGCCCAATGATGAAGATGACTCAGATGTTGGGGTGATGGAAGCATTTGACGCTATCCACCTTTCTTATGCTTTTCCGGCATCAGCTAACCCCGGTGGGCAGATCCATGAAGATCCTCCCCTTGCCGTGGGTGAGCCTGTCCATGTCGGGCCGAAGAAGAAAAGGGGAGCCGCATCTGCTTCGTCCTCTGGACTTTCTCAGCCAGCCAAGAGGCGAAAGAAGTCCGCGGACAAAGCCGCCACCAAGGCCATGACTAAGGCTGTGGCCCGGAGAGCTCGCAAGCCGAAGGAGCCCCTGACTTCGGATGAGTAAGTCGTTTCTCCCTTTGCTATTCACTTGCCCTTCCTTTATAGTTTCTCATCATACATTATTTTATTTGGCAGGGCCGCGGTGGAGGTCCCACAGAGTGGATCCGGCATTGCCTCGCTGCTCCGACACAGCCCTTCTCCCCCTCATGGCGACGATTCACGCCCGCTGAGCCCCATTCCGAAGGGTTCGGTGGCTGCTCCGGGTTCTAGCCCACCTCGTCAAGAGGAGGGCAACCTCGGAGCGGGGGAGACTGGCTTTGCCGAGGCAGCAGCAACCACCACTTCGGCTCCTCCGCAACCAGCTACCACCAAGGTTCCCTCAGTACCTCCGCCGAAGCAGAAAACAACACCAGAACCAGCACCAGCACCAACTCTAGCCCCAGCAGCAACAGGAAAAGCAACAGTAGCAGCATCAAGCCCCTCCGCCTCGTCCGAGTCTTCCAAGGCTCGGCGAGAAGATACCAGCAGCACCAAGGCTAGCGCCAAGGTAGCTCCCAAGGGAAAATCCGCTGCAATAACTTCCACTTCTTAGCAGCAACCTAAGGGCAAAAAGGCTCCTGACGCCACCAGGGCAGCGTCCATCGAGGCTGGACAGCGCACACTCGCGTCCATGCTTTCGAAGAAGACTCCACCTCCGAAGGACACCCCTACCGAGCCAGCTGATGCACAACTTGTTTTGCACACCAGCTTTGCTCTTTCCCAGGTTGAGAGGAGGGAAGCACATGCCAAGGGTTTAGTGGCGCCCCACATGCTCAGCGGTAAATTATACCCTCCGACCTTGATCGAGTTTGTAAATAACTGGAACAAGGCGGAGTTCGTCCACAACGACGATCTCCCAGAGAAGTTCGGTCCCGCTGAATTTGCTGCGCAGATGAATACTGCTGCCAAGGCAATTAACCTTGCGGGTCGGATGATGGAGGTACGTTTCTTCGTCTTTTCCTTAACATGTTGTAGATATTAGTGATATAACCATTAGTCCCCGAGCCTCCGAGGGAGTAACTTGTTACTCGGCTGGATGCTCCTTAGAGAATTAGCGTAGCTCCTTAGTAATTTCGAATATACACCTAGAGCCGGGTTAAGTTCCACTTGGCCCAGATTCTGTACACGTCGAATATGCACACACCTAGAGCCGGGTTAAGTTCCACTGAGGTGGAAGCTGAGAACACCATCATGAGGAAAAACCTGGACCAGATCAAGGGTAAGTCGTTTTGGCTCAAAGTTGCTATGCTCTCTATCTCCTTTTCTCCGTGGCTCGGCAAACATTCATACCTCGGCTTTGCCGGGTCAACAAACTATTTCAGCATCTCTTGAAGATAGTATGCCCGTGCCTGATATGATGCTGCATTTTCTCGAACAAGCAGGGCAGCATCAGGCCGAGCTCAAAAACAAAGATGATGAGCTTGCCCTCCTCCGAGCCAAAGATGATGTGCCAAGCTCAAGGCAGATATGAAGAAGCTGAAAGCACAGCATCAAACCGAACTTCAAAAGGCTGGCCAGGACTTTACTGAAGAGCGCGAGCGCCTCAACCTCCAAATTGCCAAGGACCAAGAATTGCTTAAGGAGGCCGACTCTAAACTTGAGTCGGCGAACACTGAGCTTGTTCAACTCCGGGAGAGGCATGACAAGTGCACCAAGGAGCTAACCCGGATCCATAACCATATTGTTGGTAAGTTCTTTTCCTTCAAAAGACTCTGACATTTCCTGGTTTGCCTCCTTTACTTACTCCACCTATCTTATTTTTTCAGGCAAATTCCTAGAGAGCGATGTCGTCGCATCCAAAGCTGTTGCCAAGTTCCGCTAGAAGAGGGGTACCCCAATTGTCCCTGGCACTGGAGAAATTCCATATGACATGGAGGACTTGCTGGTCAGCTTGTCCTCTCGTGTCGAACTTGTGAAGAACTATGGCAAGGACGTCTTGGACGTAGTAATCCGGATCTTCAACGCCTTTTGGCCTGAGGAAGATACTCCGGAGAATATGTCTGTTATTTTTGCCAGGCTTATGGAATACGAGACTCAGCTCGATCTCTGGAGAGAATCTGCTGGGCGCGTCGGAGCTGAGATTGTTCTCCACTACGTGCTTACGTGGTATGAGAAGATTGACCTCAATCTCCTTGTGCGCATGCGCACTGGATCAAAGTGGTCTACTGACCCGGATTGGGTAGCTCGGCGCAAGGCTTGCACTCACAGTTTCATCCAATACGCCCCCATTCATCAATGGAACGAGGGACCCAGCTTCCTAGATGCCGCCGATGATGAAAATGTTGAATATGAGTCGGATGAGGACGAAGAGGACAAAGCCTCAGACGTCGAGGAAGACGCAGATGATTCTGAAGCTGAGGCCGAGGCTGCCCCTGCTGGCGCCGTATTACCTCCTCCTGCTGCTCCTTGATAAACACTTTAAATTTCATCAGATCGGTATGCCGGGTGGAATTGTATCAAGCACACAAGTGATATTTTGCTACTAAGTTTTTATGCCGGATTAACTTGGGCGTAGTCCCCGAGTTTCATTTTATTTTTCATCCAATCTTTTGGCTCGGATCGTGTCTACCTTGATTCGGTTTTATGACTTACGAGTCCGAGTTTCAAAAAATTGTCTTAACAATACTTGGAAACTTTAGGATTAGCTCAAAACAATTCAGCATAATAAATCGAAAGTAAACATAAGGTTAGTCCGGAAAACAAACGTCGGCTGGATTAAGTTCTTTTCCTTAGTTGTTTTTCATGTGCTACGCAATTCCAAACTTGTTCTCTTGCTTGCCATGAAGCCAAATCTTGTTGGACAGCAGCAAGTCGAAGAGTTGGGTTCTTGGTGCTCACACACTACTAACCCGGCTTAAGTAGAAAAACTTACGCCAGCTGATATATAAATAATAGATACAGAAGACAACAAACATTATTAAGGCAGTCCCCAAGTTACTGCTCGAGGTGCCAACATTTCATTGATAAGCTCATTGCCGGCATACATACCGACATATGAGAGACTCGGATACATACACTTCTTTGCTAAGTGTAGAAAGGACGAAGTAGAGCTACATTCCATGGACGCTTAGATTCCTCGCCAGACATGTCCGCCCTGTTCTTTTCCTGTGGTTTTGCATCGATAAGATAATAAGAATCATTGTGCAATGCTTTGCTCACAATGAATGGCCCTTCCCATGAGGGGGATAACTTATGCATGCCAGCAGTATGTTGTACCAACCGGAGTACCAGATCACCTTCCCGGAAGACTCGGGGGTTTACTTTCCGGCTATGATAGCGTCGGAGATTTTGCTGATATATGGCGGATCTGGACAATGCCAATTCTCTCGCTTCTTCCAGCAGATCAACACCTTTTGGCCGGGCTTCTTGCACTTCGGCTTCTGTGTATTGGGTGACCCTAGGCGAGTCATGCTCTATGCCGGCTGGTAATACAGCTTCTGCCCCATATACCAGAAAGAATGGAGTATAGCTTGTTGATCAATTCGGAGTTGTTCTTAAACTCCACAATACTGCTGGTAGTTCTTCTATCCAGCACCCCGCTGATCTTTGTAGTGGCTCAATGAGCCGGGGTTCTATCCCAGATAATACTAATCCGTTGGATCTTTCCACTTGTCCGTTCGATGCGGGGTGGGCTACCGAGGCAACGTCTAGCCAGATCTTCTTATCTCGGCAGAATCGCGCAAATGCTCCTTCAGCAAAATTTGTGCCATTATTAGTTATGATACTGTGAGGATAACCGTATCTCAAGATGGTGTCTTTGAGAAATGTCACGACCGTAGCTCCATCACATTTTCTTATTGGCTTTACTTCTATCCACTTTGTAAATTTATCCACCATGACCAAAATGTGAGTCATATTTCCCCTTGCTGGTTTGAATGGGCCAACCATGTCCAAACACCATACAGCAAATGGCCAAGTGATTGGTATGGTCTTGAGTTCCGACATTGGCATATGTGTCTTGGTAGCATACCTCTGACAACCATTGCATTTTCTTACCAAATCCTCTGCTTGTTCTAAGGCACTTGGCCAGTAGAATCCATGCCGGAAAGCTTTTGCTACCAAGGCTCTAGACGAGGCATGATGCCCACATTCCCCTTGATGTATATCTCGGAGGATGTCAAGCCCTTCTTCCGGGTTGACACATCGCTGGAGGACATTAGTCACACTCCTTTTGTATAGCTCAGAATTGATGATCGTGTATGCCTTTGCTCTCCTCTGAGTTTGCCTGGATAGCACCTCCTCAGCGGGTAAAGTTCCCTCTTTCAGGAATTGAAATATAGGTAATGCCCAAGCTGGTATTGCTCGTACAGGGAACACATCATCATCAATTTCCATCTGATCCACCCGCATAACCTCAACCGGATCATGCTGAGCAGTCCCCGGGTCTTGCGAAGCAGTCCCCGGGTTCATTGAGGCAGTCCCCGGGTTTGCTGAGGCAGTCCCCGGGTTTCATGCACCATCTCCCATGTTAATGTCCATGGGTGCAGCTCCAGACTCCGGATCCTCTGGGACATAGATTGAGTCGGTTTCTGGGGACGGTCTGATAGATGGTTTTCTGAGGTGTCCTAATGCTACCCCCGGTGGAATTGCTTGTCAGGTTGATCCGAGCTTCGACAATACGTTGACAACCTCATTTTCCACGCGGGGCACATGGCAAAATTCGCATCCCTCAAAATAACCAGATATCTTCTGCACATGGAATCTTTATAGTGCCATGTTTGGATCAAGAGCGTCCCATAGCCCTGATACTTGCTGAACTACCAAATCCGAGTCGCCAAAGCATTGGATCCGACGTATCCCAATTTCTTTTGCCACTTTGAGCCCATGCACAAGTGCTTCATATTCAGCGATATTGTTTGACGCTGCGAAATGGATCTGTAGCACATACTTCAACTGGTCATTCTTTGGCGAGGTAAGCATAACTCCGGCGCCTAACCCGGTTTTTGTTTTTGACCCGTCAAAGTGCATTCTCCAATAGTTCGGATCTGGTAGCGGTGGTTCATATTGCACCTCGGCCCAATCCACAAAAAAGTCGGCCATAGCCTGAGACTTGATTGCTTCTCTTTTGTCACATTGTGGTGCATAAGGAGCTAGCTCAATTGCCCATTTCGCAATCTTGCCACTTGCATCCTTGTTACTCATTATCTCGGATATGGGAGCTTCACATATTACTTTGATAGGGTGCTCCTCAAAATAATGTTTTAGCTTCTTTGCCGACATGTACACACCATACGCCACTTTCTGATAGTGCGGATAATTTTGCTTTGAGGCTGATAATACCTCGCTCAGATAATACACTGGCCTTTGCACTGACTTACCCTCTTCGTCGCGCTCCACCACAATTACTGCACTTATAACTCGGTTGGTTGCGGCTATATAGAGCAACATTGGCTCCTTTGATAGTGGAGAGGCTAACACTGGTGCAGTGGCTAACATTTTCTTTAATTGGAAAAAGGCTTCATTGGCCTGCAGCGTCTAAATGAACTTGCCCGACTTTTTCATGAGTTGATAGAGAGGCAATGCCTTTTCTCCCAACCGACATACAAACCGACTTAACGATGCCAGGCAACTAGTGAACTTCTAGACATCGTTAAGACACTTCGGCAGTTCCATTCGCTCTATGGCTCGGATTTTGGTTGGATTGACTTTGATACCTCGGCTGGAGACAAGAAATCCGAGTAATTTTCCAGCCGGGACACCGAAGGTACATTTTTTCGGGTTAAGCTTCATCCGAAATTGTCTTAGGTTCGTGAACGTCTACCTGATATCGTCAAGTTGCGTCTTGCTTTCCTTGGTCTTGATAACCACATCATCCACATACACCTGCACATTTTGACCAATTTGGTCATGCAAACATTTTTGCATACATCTTTGGTACGTTGCCCCTGCATTACGTAAACCAAATGGCATGGTGCGATAGCAATAAGCCCCATATAGGGTGATAAATGCAGTTTTTATTTGATCATCCGGATTCAAGGGTATCTGGTGGAAACCAGAATATGCATCAATGAATGACAACAGTTCACACCCAGCAGTTGAATCTATGACCTGATCTATCCTTGGCAGTGGAAATGGATCTTTTGGACATGCCTTATTCAGGTTTGTGTAATCGATACACATACGCCAAACCACTGCCACAATCGGATCATCCTTCTTCTTCTCCACTAGCACCGGATTAGATAGCCAATCCGGGTAAAGAACTTCCATGATAAATCCTGCTGCTATTAACCGAGCTATCTCATCTCCAATGACTTTTCTCCTATCTTTGGCGAAGCGGCGGAGAGGTTGCTTCACCGGCCTTTCTCCAGGTCTCACGTTCAAAGAGTGCTCGACCAACTCCCTCGGAACACCTTGCAAGTCCTGTGTGGACCAAGCAAAAATATCCCGATTCTCACGGAGGAAGTTGACGAGCTCGCTTTCCTATTTATCATTTAACCCGACACCAATTGTTACGGTGCGCTTTGGGAACATGTCATCAACAGGCCCTTTCTTGGTATCCTTTGTGGCTTGGAATGAGACACTACCATGCGGATTACTCAACGTCGGCATATATTGCTGCGCGGACTAAGCCAATGCCGCCACTTCCTGTATCTTTCTTTTCTCTTGCACAATCACGAGTGACTCGGCTAGGTTAGACCCGGCTGACGCACACTCAATGGAATGTCGGAAATCTCCAGCTATGGATCACTCCATTGGGCCCGGGCAGCTTCATCTTCAGATAACTGATGTGGCAACTTGCCATGAACTTGTTCAGTGCTAGCCTTCCGAGTAACGCGTGATATGCACTTTCTAAGTTCACAACTTCAAACTCCAAATTCTTAGTTCGGCGGTTATCCCGTGTGCCGAACAATACGTCAACCCATACCTTGCCTATGGGCTCACAACAAATGTCTGGCACAATGCCATGGAAAGTTGTCCTTGTAGCTTGGAGCATGTTCTCCGAGATACCCAACTTGCGCATCGTATCTATGTACATGATGTTAATGCTACTGCCATTGTCAATTAGTACCTTTGAGAACCTCACATTGATGTTAGGCCCAATGAATATCGGATCCAGCACTAGCGCATATGAACCAGGACTTGGCAAGCTTGGGATGATCTTTGATGCTCCAGGTAATTTCCCGGTCCGACCAAGGCATATACCTCGTCACTACTGGCATTACCGCATTCACCTCCATGTGTCGGCGCTACAAGCTCTTTCTATATGTTTCCTTAGTGGTAAATACACAGTAACTCTGATGATGCTCCCTATAATCATTCCTCCCCTCATTCCCGGGGTACCTCTGATCTGGTTGATGCTGGTCTTCCACTTGATGCACTGCATCCCTTCTCTCATGGTTGTCATACCTCGGTGGAGGGGGAGGCAACATTCATTGTTGCATGTTCGCTCCGGAGAGAAATTGCTGCCGGGGTAACTCCTGCCGAGGTTGATCATTCTGAGGTGCCTAAGCATTCCCCAAACCACCTTGTTCTATCTTATGCATCCACTCACACTGCCTTGTTGTATGACCCGCTGGGTTATTTGGATTTGGCATGTGAAATTTACACGGCTGATCCAGCATTGAATCGTAAGTATACCTCGGACGGTCCTTCTTTTCTTGCCACTATTTCTTCTGCTCTGATGTCCAAGTTTGCTTGCCATCGTTTCTCGGTGTCCATTGTTTCCCTCCAGTTTTCTGACGTTGATTGCCCCCTGCTTTGGGTTGATCTTGATTCACCGCAGCAACTTGTTGCGAACTATACCGGTAATCCGGTCTGTCATCTCTTATTTTACCCCGGTAGTCATTCCTCCGGGATGACCCGACTCCATCTCTCTGGTAGCACTCCTCATTTGACTTGTTTGACACGAGTCTGGGCTGAGTTGGATCACCCAACACATACGAATCAGCAATCCGGATTGTCTCTGCCAATGTAGTTGGCATATCCCTTTGCAATCTTTGCCACAACATGCTTGCATATCTGCATCCTTGTGCAAACCATGCTATGGCCTGTGACTCAATCACCCCCTCACATGAGTTTCGCACGGTACACCACCGGGTCAAGAACTCCCGGTCCATTTCATTCGGTCTCTGCTTACACATTGCTAGGGTCTGTGGCCTATTCGGCCTCTGATACATACTTGAGAAATTGTTGATAAACATTTCCTCAAAGTCAATCTAGCAGTTAATACTTACGGGCGGCAAATTGTTTAGCCATACCCTCGCTGGCCCCTCCAATATCTGGGGTACGTATCTCACAGCCCATCTCAAGTTGCCTGTAGTAATCTTTACAGCTGTAGCATAGTTAATCAACCAATCCTCCGGCTTTGTGCTGCCATCGTATGTCTTAGTGCCTCTAGGTAGCTGGAAGTTAGGTACCGGAGGTTCCTTCATGATCCGGGGCCCAAAACATGCAGGACCCGGGGGACCTTGACATCCAATCTGTTCCGACCTATACAGCCGATCCAGTTTTAATCTGGCATCGTCAGGCATCAAATCCCTGCTTCCCAATCTTGACCCTATCACAAGATAGTCCGGCCTTGGGTATCCTCCGTTCACCATTTCCGAATCACCATCGTTATATCGGTCTTGCTCTCGTGGATCACCTCTCTGTTGCATACCTCGCCCGGCACTTTGCTCTTGCCTTGGTATATTCCGCTGCTGCGGTTGTCCCGCTCCTGTCGAGTCGCGCTGTCCGGCATTGCCATTTACAGCATTACCTTGACCGGCATTGCCTTGGTCGCGGTTACCTCGGCCAGCTTCACCTCGGCTCACACTTCGTCGATCCTCATTTTCTGCACTTCTTTTCCTTTCCCTGCCCTTGCCGGGTCATACGGGACTATCTGTTTGTTCCTCCTGGCCGAGGTTACTACATCTTCTCTCCTAGGACAACCATGAGGAGACGATGCAGCTCCAGCGGATTTCTCCGGGTTACCCACTGTCGAGTGAATGATCTTGGAGGCCCCAGCTCTCTCCGGGTTAGCCCTAAGCAATTCCTCATTTTGCCTGTTCGCGATCCGAACCAACTCATTGACCCTATCTTGCTGTCTCTGACGGGCTTCACCCGTTAGACCCTCTAACTCGGACGCAGCTGCATCTGCTGCTCTGAGGTTTTTCGCCGGGGTACTATACTTCGGCAGCCCCACGGATAAACAGTTCTCTGACTCCTCAATCCTAGTATCACCCTCTTTGTTCATTTCACTCATGATATTTCTCCCCTTTACTTTTACAGCATCTACTTTGTTCGCCTTTGCATACTCACGCAGTGTCATGTTCAACGACTGCTGAGCCGCGGCTATCTTTTTCGCACCCTCTAGTATTTTTTGCCTAGTTTCCTCTAACTCGGCCTGTGCCTGAGCCGGATCTACCACTGCTGCTACTGGGTTCGCCAAGCTATCCATCGCTTGCTGCAGCACATTCTCTGGCCTCTCTAGTGGAGGACCTCTACTTTTCCTTGGTGCCTTAGGCGTTACCTCCGGATCTGGTGCCGGATCCTTGCTTGCGCCAGCGCCTGGTGTGGTCATCATCACCTCAGCACGGTCTGGGGAGCGAGTGATACGTGCCCCGTGAACCACGTTAAGGGGTGGCTTGCCTCCTTCGACGACGTGTCACTGATGAACGCACAACACATCGACAACAATGTAGACCTTGTGCGCGCCGAGCTTGACGAAGAGGCCATTGCGGGGAAGAGGACGCTTGCCGAAGCAGCCAGCGTTGTCGCTGACAAAGTCCAGCGCTCCAAAGCGCTGAACGGGCCCGGAGACGATGCGTTCGCCAGTGCTGATGAGGTTTCCCGTCCGGATCTTCACCCCTGCTAGCGATGCTAGCCCCACGGTGGGTGCCAACTGTCGTGGTGGTGGCATGGCAGATGCCATGGATAGGCTAAAGGTGGGGACTAAATACACTAGGGGGATCCAGGAGGGATAGTGTGGTGATTCCACACGCAATAGCTTTGTATTTTTCTCACTCATACAGATTACAAGTGCTCCTTGAGCTGTATTGGAGAGAGGAGGAAGAAGGAACTCTCTTACTCTCCCCACTAGCTAGCTCTCAGTAACTTGCTAGTAGAACATAACCTCTAAAAACCAACCCCTTCTACAGAGTCCCTAGACCTCCTTATATAGGGGTGGCTAGGTCCCCAATTAGGGCATACGTGGAGGCATATTCCAGGGAATATGCCTCTTCCCAAAATAGTAAGCCGACCGGGTCACTTTTCCCCGTGTCATCCATGCAGAGCCTACGTGAGCCTCTGCGGCGCCTGCGTCATCCGACATAGGCATCGTCACCTTTGTCGGCCACGCCTCGGTGGTCTCGCCTCTGTCCGCTTCGCTCATGCTCTGCGTACAGTGGTCACCTTTGACCAGCGAGATACCTTCCTTCTCCTACAAGCTTCATATAACCCGGATCGTACATAGTTGATCCGGCTGAACCTGTTCCTGCATACAAGTTAGATATATCTCACCGACTTACGATATAAGTCGGCTGAGACCTAGTTAGGTGAACATCCCCTGGTCCGGGTTACCCTATGATTTGGCCTGCCTTGCGGTGACTCGGCCAGCTTCCGCTTTGACCTTGCCGTACCTCGGCTAACTCGGCCTTTATACCCCGGCGTGACCCTACCCGGGGGTATCCCCCCAACAATTCGCGAGTCTTGATCCAACGATCAACATTCAAAGTTATTAGTACACTATATAGTGGTTTGTAATGAAGACTAGCAATAGAATTTTTCAAGATGCTAGAATGGAAAATAAGATCCAACGACTAGAAATGTTTGGATTCACGAGTCTTGATCCAACGGTCAATATTCAAAGTTGTTTGTACACTATATAGTGGTAAGATCATGTAGAAGTCAATGATTATTATCTACTAGTAAGTTACACATGAGACTCAGATAGTAGACGTATGACATATCATCACTATATAAAATTATAATTTGTAAGGCACAAAAAATTATAAATTTGATCAACATCTATAAAGTGTGGGTGTATATTTGGTCCTTGTACTTTGTATCATCATGTGTAGAAGTCAAAGATTATTAGCTACCTGCTAACACATGAAATTGTTGATAACATGGTGTAGAGAAACAAGGGAGAAGATTCTAGTATGATGGAGAAGTGTGTTTTGAGGTTTGTGCATAGCATTCATTATGCCAAAGACTATCAATAGAATCTTCTAGATGCTAGAATGGAAAAGAAGATCCAACAACTAGAACTGCTGGGATTCGCGAGTCTTGATCCAATGGTCAACATTCAAAGTTATTCGTACACAACATAGTGGTTTATAATGAAGACTATCAATAGAATCTTCAAGATGCTAGAATGGAAAAGAAGATCCAATGACTGGAATTGTTGGGATCCGCGACTCTTGATCCAACGGTCAATATTCAGTAAGTTGTTTGTACACTATAGTGGTAAAGTTAACGATTATTAGCTACTAGTAAGTTGCACAGGAGACTCAGATAGTAGACCTATGACATATCATCACTAGATAAAATTTTAATTGGTAAAGCACAAAAAATTATAAATTTGATCAACATCTATAAAGTATGGGTGTATATTTGATCCTTGTAGTTTGTATCATCATGTAGAAGTCAAACATTATTAGCTACCTAACACATGAAATTTTTGATAACATGGTTGATACATTGCAAATGTATCTATAATTTTTGATGTTCCATGCTTGGTTTTATCTACTTTCTTGTGTTTTGTCCCCACTTTGGAGTACTTTTCATATGATTTCTTGGACTAACCTATTAACAAGAGCCATAGTGTCAGCTGCCTATTTTCTGCTGTTTTTGGTTCCAGGAAGTCAGAAAATGAATATTCTCGAAATTGTACGGGACAAAAGCCAAATCATTATTTTACCAGGGGACATCCGGAGCCAAAATACGAGACGGAGAGGGGCTGGGGCCCGGCCACACCACCTGGCCACGTGGCTAGGCTTGACCCGTGCCAGGGGGTGGTCTGGCCACCCCAGGCAGACCCTCGGCCTCTCCTTCTGCCTATATATTGCCTCTGATACGGAAACCCTAAGTACCTGATCAAAATTCCACGAAAGAGTCTTTAGCAGCCGTCATCTCCATCCCTAGATCGGGAGGGATATGAAGCTCTTCCCGGCACCCTATCGGAGAGGGGAATTCACCCTGGAGGCCTTCTTCATCATCATGCAAGCCTCCAGTGTGATGTGTGAGTAGTTCATCTCTGGACTACGGGCCCATGTAGTAGCTAGATGGCTGGTTCTCCTCCTTTGTGCTTTCAAGTTTAGTTCTTGTGAGCTCCGTTCATGATCAAGATCACCTATTTGTAATTCTGCATGTTGTGTTTGCGGGGATCCGATGGATATTGAGATTCTATTTCAGATTGATTATTAATTCTATCATGTCTTTGTTATTTGTGATCTTGCATGCTTTCCGTTGTTAGTAGCTATCTTGGCCAAGTAGATGCTAGCAACTCCAAGAGTTAGTATTTATACTCGACGGTGGGTTCATGCCTCTGGTAATCTGGGGAAGTGACAGAAATCTCTAAGGTACTAGATGTGATGTTGCTAGTAGGGAGAAAACAACAATCCTTTGTTCATAGAACAATCATATTGTTTACTTTACACGCAATTCGCAATGCAATAATCTGTTGCTTGCAAATGAATACTGGAGGGGTTTCGGATGATAACCTGAAGGTGGATTATTAGTCATAGATGCAGTTGGATGGTGGTCTATGTATAATGTTGTAATGCCCAATCAAATCTCAAAGGAGTCAAGACGATTAGTATATGCTTGTATGCTTTCTCAATGTTTGTCAATTGCCCCGCTGTAATTTGTTCACCCAGCGTGTTATCTATCTTAAGGAGAGCCACCTCTAGTGAACTATGGACCTCGGTCCTTTCTTTTACATTCAATCTACAATCAACTATTTACTGCTTTGTGTTTACTTTCTGCAAACTATTAATTCCTTCCATTTGATACGTTGAATCCTTTGTTTTTATCAAAACCGGTGAGATTGACAACCTCATCGTAAGTTGGGGGCATAGTTCTGTGGTTATGTTGTGCAGGTCTCCACGTTGCTACTAGCACCGGTAGTGCGCCCTGCCAAGGCTCATCTAGCAACACCTTTAGGGTGTTTCCTTGCTCCTACTGGATTGATAACCTTGGTTTCATACTGAGGGAAAACTTGCTGCTGTGCTCATCATACCTTCCTCTTGGGGTGCCCCAACAAACTCGATATATTTTGGGCCATCAAGCTCTTTTTCTGGCGCTGTTGCTGGGGAGTCAAGGACATCTTCACAAGGGGAGTCACTCATAACCAATCTCTTTACTTTGTTATTTTTGTTTTGCTTAGTTACTTTTGCTTTGTTTGCTTGTTTCTTTATCAAAAATACAAAAAATTAGTTTTACGAGTTTGCTTTCTTTATTGAAAACACACAAAAAATGACTACCCTTGAAAACACTAAGTTGTGTGACTTCACTAGCACCAACAACAATGATTTTATGAGCACACCTATTGCTCCACATGTTCCTGAAGCTACTTTCTTTGAGATTAAACCTGCTTTACTCAATATTGTTATGAGAGAACAATTTTCTTGTATTAGTTATGAAGATGCTGCTGCCCATCTAAATAACTTTGTTGAACTTTGTGAGATGCAAAAGCATAGGGATATAGATGGAGATATTATTAAGATGAAATTGTCTCCTTTCTCTTTGAGAGGAAAAGCTAAAGAATGGTTGAATTCCTTAACTAGGAATAGTATTGATTCAAAGATGCTTTCATTGAAAAATACTATCCTCCTGCTAAGATTATATCTATGAGAAGTGAAATAATGAAGTTTAAACAATTTGATAATGAACACATTGCTCAAGCTTGGGAAAGAATGAAATCTTTGGTAAAGAATTGTCCCACTCATGGACTGACTGCTTGGATGATCATCCAAACCTTTTATGCAGGATTGAACTATTCTTCAAGGAACCTATTGGACTCTGATGCTGGAGGTACCTTTATGACCATTACTTTGGGTGCTGCAACTAAGCTTCTGGATAATATGATGGTTAACTATTTCGAATGGCATACTGAAAGAGCTCCACAAGGTAAGAAGGTAAATTCTGTTGAGGAAACCTCCTGCTTGAGTGATAAAATTGATGTTATTATGTCTATGCTTGTTAATGGGAAAGCCCATATTGATCCAAATAATGTTCCCTTAGCCTCTTTGGTTGCTCAAGAAGTGCAAGTTGATGTGAACTTTATAAGAAATAATAATTTTGGCAACAATGCTTATGGTAATAACAATTATAGGCCTTACCCTCCTAATAATACTTATGGTTATAATGGCAAGCCTGGATTACCTAGTGAAGGAAGAACTTTAGAAGTTGAAAGGGCCACTGAGAACTTCATGCAAATGCAATATGAACAAAATCAACTATTTACTAAAACTATGGAGGAACAATCTACCATTTTGAAGAACATTAGCCATCAACTTGATAGTCTAAATAGGGAAATTCCTAGTTTACAATTGAAACTTTCTAATGCTGAAAGGAATATATCATCTTTGTCTGAAGCTTAATCTTCATTGATTAATAAAATGGCTGCTAAACCCGAAACTAATGATAATCCCTTTGTAGCTACTAATGCCATACAAGTAAGAATTGATGAAAATGTTAGACTGTTAGCTGAATTACATGCTAAGTAGGGAAGAGAAGATGAAATTGCTAGAAACATTAGTGTTTCTACTATCACTACCACTAGTGTTGAGGCTAGTAATAGCTCTACTATTTTAGATGATAATTATGATTTTGATCTTGATGGTTGTAACATCTCTTAAGTTATTAAGTTCCTACAAAAGCTTGCTAAAAGTCCTAATGCTAGTGCTATGAACATGGCCTTTACAAAACAAATTATTGATGCTCTCATAAAGATTAAAGAAGAAAAGATGAAACATAAAGCTTCTATTCCTATAAAACAAGAAGATGGTTGGGAACCCATCATTAATATGAAATTGAATGATTTTGATTTCAAAGCTTTATGTGATCTTGATAGTAGTGTTTCTATTATGCCTAGAAGGATTTATGATATGCTTGATTTGCCACCACTTGAAGATTGTTATTTGAATGTCCCACTTGATGATAATGCCAAAAAAACTCATGGAGAGTCTTAATGATGTTCTTATTATGGTTAACAATGCCTATGTCCACGTTGATTTCTATGTTTTGGATGTTGAATGCAATGCTTCTTGTCCTATTACTTTGGGAAGACCTTTTCTTAGAACTGTTGGTGCCATTATTGATATGAAAGAAGGCACCATTAAATATCAACTCTCACTCAAGAAAGGTATAGAGCACTTCCCTAAGAATAGAGAGAAGATTTATTTTGCCTCTCCTATGAAAACAAAATTTTCTCTTAATGCTTCTTCATTTGAGAACACTTGATTCTTTTTCTTGCTTCTTATGCCTAACTTAAAGACGTTAAAGAAAAGTACTTATTGGTAGATAACCCAAAAGTTTTATATGAGTCTTGGAAGTTATTACTTCAGTAATAACCTCTCCTTATCCTTTTATTTGCTTTTTGTGCCAAGAGTAACCTCGAATGAGAGAGAAGGAATGATTGGGAAAGTTGCTGTCCCGAAACAGATTTCTGTGCTTCACCGTAACAATTCGTGTAAAATCACTGAACGTCCTTTTGAGGCATGAATTTTTGTGCTTATGCCCCAGGTTGTTATATAACTTTCGTTAGTTCAACACTTTTTGATTTGAGCAACAGAAGGTCTTCGAAAAAATTCGTCTTTACCTGCTGGTCTGTTTTGACAGATTTCTGCCATTTTCTGCATTTGCTTCTTGTTGGTTCCTTTTTGAGTTCTTTTGGGTAATTGAGCTTTTTGAGGGAAGTGATACAGTATCTTGTGCTTTAATGTAAGTTTTATTGGTGTTAGAACGGAACCTAAAGACCCATTATCTTGAGTGCACTAATGTTGCTAATAAAGATTGTGTGAAGTTTTGTATGAAGGAAAAATTTTAGGTGTATGGAAGAAATGAGTAATGAAATGAAGGATGGACTAAAGCTCAAGCTTGGGTATGCCACACGTGTCACCCCAAGAAATATCCAAGAAGTACAAGCGTCAAAGCTTGGGGATGCCCAACGGCATCCCCTTCCTCATCAATAAAAATCCCAGGTTTCTTCCAAACGCTTCATTTTTATTGTTTCATGCACGGTTGTGTTGTTCTTGGAGCATCTTCTTTTTCGTTTTTGTTTTGGTTTTTCGTTTGCTTTATTTGCTTAGTTTGCTGAATAAGTTGGTTGGAACTCCCTATTTCATCCATTGGTTTTCAAATAATTTGGTTTGGTTTGGAAAAGAGTAGGAAAGTTCATGCTGAAGTGTTAAAGAGAGCTTGTTTTTGACTGTGGCCTATGCTTTGTCATGCCATGCTCGATATTGTTTTGGCTTTATGCTTAGAATTCTTTGCTGTAGCATGACTTGTTATAAACAATTGGGATTGCTTAATATGCCTTGGATGAATCATGCGTTGTTTTAGCATATTAAAGCATAGTATTGTGGTATTCTCCTTTGATGCTTTATTTGGGTTGACTTGGCGCATGCTCACACCATGTTATGACTATATCAAGTCACCATAAGCCTTTATGATCCTTTAGTTTTCAACTTGTAGTATCACTTTATGCTTTGATCAATGATGTTTTGTCGCTCTGCATGATTATGGCCATTATTGCTCTCGTAGTTTGTCGCTCCCAGTCTTTTGCTTGCCTCCGCAACCAAGTATGAGTTCCACTCATGCATCCAACTCCCTAAACCAAGTTATTCCAAAGAGTACACCATACCTACCTACTAGCTTAAGCTATTCCAAGTATATTCATGTTTTTGTTTACCTTCCAAATTAAGCTTGTTATGAGAAAACTAGTGATTAAAGCTCTCACGAACTTGATGGCACACTTTACTTTTCTTGCCCTTAATATACTTGAACCATTGTGTCGTCTATGTTGTATATGCTTGCACTTATTTGTTGGGGATTAGCAGAACCATGCTGTCATGGGGAACGCTTTCAACATTGCACTGGTACTTTTTACCTAGTTAATATCATGCTCTTTTGTCTATGGATGTCGTCGGTGTGAAATGAAAGGGGAGCTTGTAAGTCCATGGAGTTATGTATATGTGTTAGAGAAACTCCTGGGCCGCTGGTCTAATCCATGCTGACATGGTGGAAACCTGCAGCGTAACCATAATGAGTTGTCTATGAAGCATTCTTCTTATAAAAAAATAGTCCTATATTGAGAAAAAAGAGAAAAAGGGAAAAAAATATTATGAAAAGAGGAAAGAGATAAAAAAAGCACCATATTCCCATGGTAAATAAGAAGATTGTTGAGATGCTCGTTGTCTACTTGCCTTGTCATTTTGATATGGGGATTCTTCTGTATCATCGGGCAAGGGTACCCCGTTGGCGGTTCTCTATGATACACATGTACTTACAATGACAAGAACTTACCGGTGACTAAACTTGAGTAGCATGAGGAGCGGCCCTCGTATTCAAGGGACATGAGATTTCTAACTTATACTTCGTCAAGCATGTACACCATAGTTTGTTCACTTTAACCTTAATCACTTAAAGATGCTTATGATAGGGGCAATGAGAGCTGAAAGCTATAAGTACCATAATTTTTGGAAGCTATTTATGAAACTTGAATCTCTGCTTCCTTCTATGAAGGCTTTTCTTCCACTTGTATATTGAGTCTCCACCTTCTACCTTAATGCACCTACTTTGAGAGCACAGTGGCCATTCTTAGTTCTATGTGCATTGTCCCAAGACTAGTTGATTGGTGCATACCTTGATATTGCTTGTTTTAAACTATTTATATTTCTAGTCACCCTTATGAACTCTGAAGGTGTCCTATGCATCTATATTTGCTACTCTATGAGGGACAAGATGAATGCTATTATGCTATGTTTACTTTATGTGAAACAAACAAACGTCTTGCAAAGCATTGTTATTCATGAATCTTTTGTTTGTACCTTTTCATGTTGCAACATAGTTTCTTTATCTTATTGCTAGAACTTTGTCTTTCATGTTATGATTGAAGTACTATGATCCCAGCTTCGAATGTTTTACAAATACTTTGATCAAGTTTATGATGGTGCATGTCACCTCAAAAATTATTCTTTCTTTTTATCACTTACCAACTCGAGGACGAGCAGCAGTTAAGCTTGGGAATGTTGATACATTGCAAATGTTTCTATAATTTTTGATGTTCCATGCTTGGTTTTATCTACTTTCTTGTGTTTTGTCCACACTTTGGAGTACTTTTCATATGATTTCTTGGACTAACCTATTAACAAAAGCCACAGTGCCAGCTGCCTGTTTTCTGCTGTTTTTGGTTCCAGGAAGTCAGAAAATGAATATTCTCAGAAATGGACGGGACAAAAGCCAAAGTCATTATTTTACCGGGGGACATCTGGAGCCAGAATACGAGACGAAGAGGGGTTGGGGCTCGGCCACACCACCTGGCCGCGCGGCCTGGCTTGGCCCGCGCCAGTGGGTGGTCTGGCCGCCCTAGGCACCCCCTCGGCCTCTCCTTCCGCCAATATATTGCCTCTAATACGAAAACCCTAAGTACCCGATTAAAATTCAATGAAAGGGTTTGTAGCCGCCATCATCTCCATCCCTAGATCCAGAGGGATCTGAAGCTCTTCCCGGCACCCTGCCGGAGAGGGGAATTCACCCTAGAGGCCTTCTTCATCATCATGCAAGCCTCCGGTGTGATGCGTGAGTAGTTCATCTCTGGACTACAGGTCCATGTAGTATCTCTATGGCTAGTTCTCCTCCTTTGTGCTTTCATGTTTAGATCTTGTGAGCTCCTTTCATGATCAAGATCATCTATTTGTAATTCTGCATGTTGTGCTTGCGGGGATCCGATGGATATTGAGATGCTATTTCAGATTGATTATTGATTCTATCATGTCTTTGTTATTTGTGATCTTGCATGCTTTCCGTTGTTAGTACTATCTTGGCCAAGTATATGCTAGCAACTCCAAGAGTTAGTATTTATGCTCAATAGTGGGTTCATGCCTCTGGTAATCTGGGGAAGTGACAGAAATCTCTAAGGTATTAGATGTGCTGTTGCTACTAGGGAGAAAACAACAATCCTTTGTTCATAGAACAATCGCATTGTTTACTTTACACGCAATTCGTAATGCAATAATTTTTTGCTTACAGCTTAATACTAGAGGGGGTTCGGATGATAACCTGAAGGTGGATTATTAGTCATAGATGCAGTTGGATGGCGGTCTATGTATAATGTTGTAATGCCCAATCAAATCTCAAAGGAGTCAAGATGATTAGTATATGCTTGTATGCTTTCTCGATGTTTGTCAATTGCCCCGCTGTAATTTGTTCACCCAGCATGTTATCTATCTTAAGGAGAGCCACCTCTAGTGAACTATGGACCCTGATCCTTTCTTTTACATTCAATCTACAATCAACTGTTTACTGCTTTGTGTTTACTTTTTGCAAACTATTACTTCCTTCCATTCGATACGTTTAATCCTTTGTTTTTAGCAAAACCGGTGAGATGGACAACCTCATCGTAAGATGGGGGCAAAGTTATGTGGTTGTGTTATGTAGGTCTCCACGTTGCTACTAGCACCGGTAGTGCGCCCAGCCAAGGCTCAGCTAGCAACACCTTTGGGGTGTTTCCTTGCTCCTACTAGATTGATAAACTTGGTTTCGTACTAAGGGAAAACTTGTTGTTGTGCTCATCATACCTTCCTCTTGGGGTTCCCTAACAAGCTCGATATATTTTGGGCCATCAATGGTCTATAGAAACAAGGGAGAAGATTCTAGTATGGTGGAGAAGTGTGTTTTGAGGTTTGTGCATAACATTCATTATGCCGAAGATTATTAGTAGAATCTTCTAGATGCTAGAATGGAAAAGAAGATCCAACGGCTAGAAATGTTGGGATTCGCGAGTCTTGATCCAACGGTTAACATTCAAAGTTATCCGTACACTATATAGTGCTTTGTAAAGAAGACTATGAATAGAATATTCAAGATGCTAGAATGGAAAAGAAGATCCAACAAATGGAAATGTTGGGATTCGTGAGTCTTGATCCAACAGTCAATATTCAAAGTTGTTTGTACACTATATAGTGGTAAGATCATGTAGAAGTCAACGATTCTTAGCTACTAGTTAGTTGCACGTGAGACTCAGATAGTAGACGTATGCCATATAATCACTATATACAATTGTAATTGGTAAAGCACAAAAAATTATAAATTTGGGCAACATTTATAAAGTATGGCTGTATATTTGGTCCTTTTACTTTGTATCATCATGTAGAAGTCTAAGATTATTAGCTACCTAACACATGAAATTTTTGATCACATGCATGGTCTAGAGAAACAAGGGAGAAGCTTCTATTAGGACGGAGAAGTGTGTTTTGAGGTTTGTGCATAGTATTCATTATGCCGAAGACTACCAATAGAATCTTCTAGATGCTAGAATGGAAAAGAAGATCCAACGGCTAGAAATGCAGGGATTCGTGAGCCTTGATCCAACAGTCAACATTGAAAGTTATTCGTACACTATATAATGGTAAGATAAGATAAGATAAGATACTAGTAAGTTGCACGTGCCCTGCACATGAGGCTCAGATAATAGACGTCTGGCATATCATCACTATATAAAATTATAATAGGTAAAGTGTAAAAAATATAAATTTGATCAACATCTATAAAGTATGGGTGTATATTTGGTTCTTCTACTTTGTATCATCATGTGTAGAAGTCAAATATTATTAGCTACCTAACACTTGAAATTTTTGGTAACATCGTCTAGAGAAACCAGGGAGAAGATTCTAGTATGATGGAGACGTGTGTTTTGAGAGGTTTATGCATAGTGCACTCATTGTGTTCAAGACTATCAATAGAATCTTCAAGATGCTAGAATGGAAAAGAAGATCCAATGGCTAGAAATGTTCGGATTCGCGAGTCTCGATCCAATGGTCAATATTCAAAGTTATCCGTACACTATATAGTGGTAAGATAAGATGTCTAAAAACATGGCTTCTGGCATTCAGATCCATATTCTTCAGACTGTCTTTACAGAAAGGAACAATCTTGTCGTCACTCGAAAAATTAAGAATGATATTTCTTAATATTTGGAAACTCACATCGACTACCTTGTTTACTACAAGAAGATGCACCCGTCTACCTCCGAAAAGATAATTAACTCAAGAGCAATCTATCACATTTACTTGTAGCTCATGTTTGATATAATTTCATTAAATTGTCAAGATGCAAAATCTTAGCAAGAAGTTGAACTTGTTGTAAAAACTATTGGTGGTGGTTTGTGATATATTAAATAAGCCCCCAATGGTTACCTCCAAAAAACATAAAACTTTCAATGCAACCTACAATTTACTTGTAGTTTAAAATTGAACTAATTTCAATAAATTGACATAAAATTAATTTCAAGTGGGCAAAGTTAGCTATAGGAATAAGTTTGAAAACTCATAAAACACGGGAATCATAAGTACAACATGAGGGTCCACTATATATGTCTAAAAGCTTGGCTTGTGGTGTTTAGGTCCATATCCTTCGGACTTTGTTTATGAAAACGACCAATAATCTCATCATCACTCGGAAAATTGAGAATGTTCTTTCCTGATAGTTGGAAACTCACACTGACGATACTGATTACTACAAGAAGATGCATCCATCTACCTCCAAAGAGACATTTAATTAAAGAAAAATCTATTGCTCTTACTTGTAGCTCAAGTTTGAGCTAATTTTTCGTTAAATTGTCAAGATGCAAAATCTTAATTAGAAAGGAGTTAAAAAAACCTAATGTCAAAACTCTCGGTTGTTTTCTGATATATTAACTGAGCCCCCAATGGGTACACCTCCAAAAGTTTTTTGTAATTCTTTAGAAGCAACCTACAATAATTTAGTTGTTGTAGTTCAAGTTTGACCAAATTTCGATAAATATAGGAAGGAAGTCACTCAAGTGGGGCAAAGTTAATTAGCTACATAGGGAGTTTGAAAACTCATAAAACATGGGAATCGTAAGTAAAACACGTTGGTCCACTTAATATGTCTAAAAGCTTCGCTTATGGCATTGAGATCCATATTCTCCAGACTTTCTTTACATAAAAGAACCATCTCGTCATCACTCAGAAAACTGAGGATTTTCTTTCCTCATAGTTAGAAACTCACACCGACGACATTGTTTACTAGAATAAGATGCACCCATCTACCTACGAAAATACATTTAATTCAAGAGCAATCTATCGCGCTTACTTGTAGCTCAAGTTTGATCTAATTTTGTTAAATCGACAAGAAGTCACTAAAGTGTGCAAAGTTTGCTAGGAACCTTGAAAAATCCAAGTACTAAAAGCTTGGGCATTACGTATAAGAAACCGTTGGTCCAGTTTGTGTGATAATTGGGGTGGTTGCATTTTCTTTTAACTATGGTAGGTCTCATAGGAGAGAGGTGCTTGAGAGTTAACATGATCGATGGAAGTACAACTTACATCAAGGACCTCATAACAAAATGAAAATTGCATCCAAGTCCATCCATTTAACACAATGACCCTAAAACTGAATAATGAAGTGTTTGTTTTGTGGTTTACGCATACTAGCGTTCATCATGCTAAAGACTATCAATAGAATCTTTCTCGATGCTAAGGGAAAATACAAGATCTAACAGTTAGCAATGTTTGGATTTGGCAGTCTTGATCCAACTGTCAATATTCGAAGTTAATTCGTACACTATACAATGGTGGTATGGTATTGTAAGAGATAAGACAAGATAAATATAAGATAAGAAGTACCGCGAATGGCTGATCTAATGGTTGGTCTCGTAGGAGCGAGGTGCTTGAGAGTTAAGACGGTCAGTGGAAGTACAAGTTACATCAAGGACCTCATAAAAAATGAAAATTGCATCCAAGTCCATGCATGCATTTAGCACAAGGACCCTGAAACTGAGCAATGAAGTGTGTGTTTTGACGTTTGCGCATACTAACGTCCATTGTGCTAAAGACTATCGGTAAAATCTTTCTAGATGCTAATAATGGAAAATAAGATCCAACGGTTAGCAAAGTTTGGATTTGTCGGTCTTGATCCAACGGTCAATGATCAAAGTTTAGATTTTCTTGTCTTGATCCAACGGTCAATGTTCAAAACAGGTTCAAAATTGCCTTCCCTCCCGATGTTTGGCCGATCTTTTGGATAACCTTCCCTCCCAATGTTTGGGAAGCAAGTGAAAATTTCAAAAATCAGAAAAGTTTGAATTTTTGTGCCGCCAAGGACCAAAGTGGTTTCCTTCCTATGTACTCCCTACTCCACACCAATGCATGGCTGCCGAACACGCTAGAGACACAGAGACGCTGTACCAAGGCACACGTGCGCAGCGCCATGCTATGGACGAGGGGAGAGAGATCAGCCGGACCGGTGCGCGAGGGGAAAGGAGAGGATAGATGGAGCATAGGGAAGGAGAGAGAAAACACATGATTTGTTTTGCGTGCATAGGTCCTAAAATTTACTACTAGTAGAGTGTACACTGTAAGGCCGCAGGAGTACCTCGTGTCAGAAACCCGTCATAACTTTGCTCTAACATGGAACCGCCTTCAACTTCTCTTCGCTACTGCCCTCTTCCTCTGCCAACGTTTTATTCTCTCAGCATGTACAGTGTCGAGGGGATGACCCGTGTGACACTAGTCCCGTGTTCCACACCACGACAATTGGCCCCCACCGTGGGACAAGGAACTTCGGCTGGGATCATCTTTCGCACGGGACTTCCACTTGTCGCTCGTGAGCGAGTAGCCTCTAGCCTCGTCCTCACTCTCGGCACCTACGACTGCGTCCTCCACAACACGTCCTGCTTCGCTGGGGGGACTTTCCCAAGTGGGGGCTCCATCATGCGCTTTGGCGAGCACCGCGTCTATGTGGTCACCATCCATGAGGCCTTCCCTTGTGAGGTCGTAACCATCCTCGGTGCACCCCCTGGCTTCTCCGCCTCACGCATCACGAGCGGTAGCATCGAGGTCATGATGGCAGGCTCGGCGGAGAACCGCCGCCCGCCTCTGGAGCGCAACGTGGACGGCCACGCCACTAACTCACGCCTCCCGAACCCGGACTTGACCAACGCGTCCATCGAGCACCTCCGCACCCCTATCACCCCCATCGAGGCAGATCCAGCTGCAGCTGCGGTAGCCCTGGAGACCACCCGCCAGAACCTTCTAGAGGTGGCCGGCAAGGTCGCAGCCGCCCAGCGGCGGATGAATGCCACCGTGCGGGAGTACAACATTGTGCACGGCTTCGCGCGCCTACCCGGCACCAGCCGCCTGGCTCAGCCGCAAGGCCGAAACCTCGGTTCGGAGATGGATCATGCTGCTGATCCGTGCACACCCGCAGTGCAGCCGGTCTACAGCACCCCTGCCAAAAACATGAGGGCCGCAGAGGCGGCAGTCGTGGAACTTAGCCACCTGGAGGGCGAGGAACTGCTCCGTCAGCAAGCGCGTGTCCAGCTCCTCCTGGTCACGGCTAACAAGCAGCAGGCCGAGGCAGAACTCGGCACAACATAACCCAACCGGCTCGCCGGATGGCGGACCCGGCTACGGGTGGCAGCAAGGCATCTTCCCCAAATGGAGCAAGACAGAGCAACCGCTCACGCGGTGGATCTGTAGGCCGCGGGCACAACGCCCGCGACACGGCAACTGTTACCAGCAAAAACCGCGAGCCGGCTGACGAAGCTGGAAAAGGCCAAGTGCTCCCCAAGTCCCGCCTATCTGGCCGGCTGGGACCACTCGAGCTGGACGAACAAGAAGATGCATGCGCGAATCGACCTGCTAGTCCAATTACGCGCGCTGGAGGAAGAAAGTCCAGCCGGACCAAGATGTTTCGGACCACGCATCTGGAATGAACCGTTTCCAAAGGGATTTTCGCTCCCAAGGGATACGCGAAAGTACAACAGCTTGGTCAAGCCGGAGGACTAGCTGGTGGATTACACCACCGCCGTGGGCATCGCCAACGGCAACCGCCTGGTAGCGGTGCGCTACGCCCTCTCATGCTCCTTGACTCAGCCAGAACGTGGCTAAACAGTCTCCTCGACAACAGCATCAATGCTTGGATCGATTTCGAGCAGGCATTCGTTCGCAACTTCACCAGCACCTACAAGCACCCAGGCCGGCCTGGCGAGCTTGCTCTCTGTGTGCAGGGCCCGGATGAATCTGATCGCTCCTACATCACCTGATGGACGAGCATGCACAACTCCTGTGAGGGGGTATCGAACATCAGGCGGTTGATTTCTTCATCAACAGCTACAGAGACGGCACTATGATCAAGCATAAGCTTCGCCGGGTGGAACCCACAACCATGGGACAGACCATGGCCATCGCGGAAAAGTACGCCACGACCAATGTGGCAATGAAAAGATCCGTCCGGGTGGACGACCAAGAGCAAATAATCGCCGATGTCGTTGTGGATTGGCGCCAGCCGGAAGGGAATGGGCACAACTCCAGGCGGCATGACAACCGCCACGGCAAGAGAAAGGATGACCAGCCGGGTAACCAATATGGCTCCAGGAAGGTGGCGGCAGTGTAGGAGGATCTGACTACAGGTGAAAGCCGGAGACAGAAGCCTGATGACCGCCCTCCAAGGCCCAAGTACACCATTGAGTCGATGCTTGATGGGCCATGCAAGTTCCACAGTGGGGGTAACAAGCCGGCTACGCACACCACACGCCAGTGCACCTGGACGAAGAAGATGGCAGAAATTGTCGGTGCACCGGCTAGATAGGCGCCACCTCCTCCAGCCGGTGGGCCGCTAGGCGATCGCAACAACCAACATCGAAGGGAGGATGATGATAACAACTACCCTCGCCAGGTGGGAAATTAGCACATCTTCACCACGGAGCCAGACACCAACAATCGTTCCTCCCGTTCCCTAGTACCTCAACTGGTCGAGTAAGAAGTTGCATGGAGCCGGAAGGACCAGCCAGCTGAGATGCCTCACCCGGGCACCTACACGATGGTTTTGGATCCTATCATTGTCTCCCAGAAGCATTTCTATAGATTCTCCCGTGTCCTCGTAGACGGAGGGAGCAGCATCAACCTCATGTACTGTAGCTCGCTCGACCGGCTCGGTATCAGTGAGTCGCAGCTGGAGCCGTCAAGCACCTCCTTCCATGGAGCCGTCCCCAGCCCTTCGCATTCCCCCATCGGAAAAATCCGGCTGGACATCATCTTTGGCATGGAGGACAATTTCTGCCGTGAGCCCATGTGGTTCGAGGTGGTCAACCTCTGTAGCGCGCACCACTCAATCCTGGGGCGCCCAGTGCTCACCAAGTTCATGGTGGTACCACATTACGCCTACCTCAAGATGAAGCTACCAGGGCCCAAAGGCGTCATCACCGTGGCCGGCTGCTACAGACGGTCCGTGGAATGCGCCATAGACGGATCCAAAATAGCCGAAGCGATGATCATCATGGAAGAAAAATGCGTAATCATGCAGAACATGGTGGCCCTGCAGAAGGACATGCCGGCTGGCGAGCCCAAGCCAGCCGGAGAGGCATAATTCAAGCCATCCAAGGGCATGAGGAAGATCCTGCTGAACGAGGCCGAGCCGGACAAGTTTGTCCTCGTCGGAGACGACCTTGATAGCAAATAGGAAAGCGCGCTCGTCGACTTCCTCCGTGAGAACCGGGATATCTTCGCATGGTCCCCCAAGGACATGCCAGGTGTTCCGAGGGAGCTCGCCGAGCACTCTTTACATGTTAGGCCGGATGCAAAACCGGTCAAACAGTCACTGCGCCACTTCGCGGAAGAAAAAAGAAGAACAATTGGGGAGGAGATCACCCGGCTGCTAGCAGCCGGATTCATCATGGAAGTTTTCCACCCAGAATGGCTAGCAAACCTAGTACTCGTGCTGAAAAAGAACAAGACTTGGCGCATGTGTGTTGACTACACCAGTCTGAACAAAGCATGCCCCAAGGATCCATTCGCCCTACCAAGGATAGACCAAGTGATCGATTCCACGGCCGGCTGCGAGTTGTTGTCATTTCTGGACGCATATTCCGGCTACCACCAGATCCAGCTGAACCCCGCTAATCAAATAAAGACATCATTCATCACTCCTTACGGAGCCTACTGCTAAACCACAATGCCATTCGGATTGAAGAACGCTGGAGCAACATACCAGCGCTGCATGCAGAAGTGCTTGCAGACTCAGATAGGCAGAAACGTACACGCTTACGTCGATGATGTGGTAGTCAAGAACAAGGAGCGCCAGAAACTCCTTGAAGACCTGAAGGAAACATTCACTAACTTCCGCCGGTTCTAGATGAAGCTGAACTCGGAGAAGTGCGTATTCAGCGTCCCAGCCGGTCAGCTACTTGGTTTTCTCGTATCTGAGCGAAGAATCAAGGCGAACCCGGAGAAAATCGGCACAATCGAGTGCATGCAACCACCCAAGAACTTGAGAGATGTCCAGAAGTTCACCGGCTGCCTGGCTTCCCCCAGCCGGTTCATCAGCTAGCTGGGTGAGAAAGCGCTCCCACTGTACCATCTTATGAACAAAACAGACAAGTTCGTCTGGACATCGCAGGCGGATGAAGCTTTCTGTGACCTCAAGCACATGCTCACCTCGCCACCTATCCTGGCAGCACCAGCAGCAAAAGAACCCATGTTGATGTACATCGCAGCAACAAACGTGGTTATCAATGTGGTGTTGGTAGTGGAGAGGCCGGAAGAAGGAAAGGCGCAGCCGGTGCAACGACCGGTCTACTACTTGAGTGAGGTACTCTCACTCTCAAAGCAGAACTACCCTCATTACCAGAAGCTGGTGTACGGCGTGTACATGGCCGCCAAGAAAATTAAGCACTACTTCCAAGAACACTCCATCCGGGTGGTGGCTCTAGCGCCACTTGCGGAGATCATCGGCAACAGAGACACCATAGGTCGGGTGGCGAAATGGGCCAAAGAGATCGCTGCCCACAACGTACAGTATGAGGCAAGAACAGCGATCAAGTCTCAAGTCTTGGTGGATTTCCATGTTGATTGGGAAGAAACACAGTACCTGCCACCTTGCCGTGACTCCACGCATTGGAAGCTGCATTTCGACGGGTCCAAGATATATGGAGGTCTCGGAGCCGGAGTGGTCATCACCTCTCCAAAAGGACACCGGCTAGAATACATGCTACAGATCCACTTCCGCGCGTCTAATAACGTTGCTGAGTATGAAGCGCTCGTCCACGGCCTCAAGATGGCAAAGGAAATAGGCATTCGACGCATCCTATGCTTCGGCGATTCTGATCTAGTGGTGCAGCAAGTGTCAGGCGACTGGGACGCCAGAGACGCAAACATGACTCTATACCGTTTCTCCGTGCAGCAGCTATGCGCCTGTTTTGAAGGATGCGAGTTTCATCATGTTCCCAGGGTAAACAACGAGGCCGTAGACACGCTCGTTCGCAGCGGGTCGACAAGACAACCAATTCCGTCTGGAGTTTCCCTTGAGCACCTGGCAAGCCATCAATCACACCGTCTCTCGAATCCGACTCCATCATCTTGGATGCGGACAGGGGACTGCCGGCTCCAAGACCTCCGCGACGGCTGCATCGCACCTAGGGACTGCTTCGCCGCACCCGGGAACTGCTGGCTCCAAGACCTCCGCGACGGCTGCATCGCACCCGGGGACTGCTTCGCCGCACCCGGGGACTGCCAGTTCCAAGACCTCCCCGCCGGCTGCATCGCACTCGGGGACTGCCGCCTCCAGCATAGAAGCTGCCGGCTCCGTCGCCCCACCCAGACAGCCTCCGGACGGGCCTGACCCGGACATCCAAGCAGAAGTAAATTTGCAAATGCAAGCGGTATGCGCCATCCAGGAAACACCAACATGAGCCAAGCCGTTCATGGATTTCCTAGCCAACGGAGAGCCGCCTGAAGAGGAGGTGCAGGCAAGACAGGTCAAGTGCAGAGCCAACGCATACACCATCATCAACAATGAGCTCTACAAGCGTAGTGTTGGTGGCATCTATCAATGATGTGTGGGCCAAGAGGAAGGAATCTGGCTGCTGGTCGACATCCACCAAGGCGAATGCGGACACCACGCATCGTCACGAGCCATAGTGGCAAAGGAATTCTGCCATGGGTTCTACTGGCCCACAACATTAGAAGATGCTGAGCAGATTGTCAAGGTGTGCAACAGGTGTCAGCGGTTCAGCTAGCAGAAGCACACTCCATCTGCAACACTCAAGACTATTCCCATCACCTGGCCGTTCGCCGTCTGGGGGCTGGACATGGTTGGCCCCTTCAAAGTGGCTAGATCCGGCATGGCCCACTTGCTGGTGGTGGTGGACAAGTTCACCAAGTGGATAGAGGCAAAGACAATAAAGAAGCTGGATGGGCCAACGTGGTCAAGTTCTTCACAGACATAATAACACGCTTTGGCCACCCCAACATCATCATAACCGACAACAGAACAAATTTTGCCAAGGGAGCTTATACATGATTCTGCGGAGATAAGGGGATCCGCCTGGACCTCGCATCTGTGGCACACCCCCAGTCCAACAGGCAGTGTGAGCGAGCAAATGGCCTGGTCCTAGCCGGAATCAAGCCCCGGCTGATCGAACCACTGATGCGATCCCCCGTCTGCTGGATTGAGGAGCTGCCGGTTGTACTCTGGAGCCTGCGCACAACGCCAAACCAGTCCACCGGCTACACTCCCTTCTTCCTTGTTTACGGGGCAGAGGCGGTTTTGTCCACTGACATCGAGTTTGACGCACCCCGCAAACTGCTCTACACGGAACAGCAGGCCAAAGAGGCACGGGAAGACAGTGTCGATCTCCTAGAGGAAGCACGCGAACTGGCCTTGTCCAGGTCCACCATCTACCAACAGAACCTATGTCGCTACCATGCCAACCGGATACGTAGCGTCTCGTTCCGCGAGGGCGATCTGGTCCTAAGGCTGATCCAAGACACCAAGGGGATGCACAAGCTGTCTCCACCTTGGGAGGGCCCATTCATAATCAGCCGGGCTTCCTCAAGTAAAGTACTGTACGCGGTTCCTAAGGCTTCCTCTTCGGTTTCGGCTGCAAACCGCAAGTCGGCTGACAGATCCGGCAAGAGAAGAACGCTCAAAGGCCCTTACACGAAAATGCCACGAGGAAAACAAAAACGTCTGGACGACCCGGATGCGCTCGCTCGCTTAAAGGCAATGACCCAAACCCGAAGTATCGTGCAGTACGCCTATCAAGCTAACCCTTTGACTCCGGCTAAAAGCCAGCAAGGGAACAACACTGAAATTGGCCAATAATCACTAAGAAAAGGGCAAAGACATTGAATTTGCACGAAACAACAAAAATCTGAAAACTAGTTTGTCTAAGATTACAGTTTGGACTTGCATATGCTTAACCAGACAAACAACTTGTTTGTTTCTATGTTTACATGAGCAGAAGTTCAACGACGAACACCGCCAAGGCGGAGGCAGAAAGCTCCCACGCGGCAGCAGAGCAGGTCAAGGAGCTTCGACCCGGCTGTATCCTCCAGCCGGCCTAAACCTCGGGTACTACACCCTATGGGTGCGCTTGCACGCCCCCACACAGAAACCTTCAAAACAAAAGACACAAATGAGCTTCGACCTGGCTGTAATCTCCAGCCGGCCTGAACCTCGGGGACTACACCCTGTGGGTGCACTTGTGTGCCCCCACAAAGAAACAGGCATGCAAAATATGCAAAACATAAAGTGCAAACAGAAGAGCACGAGCAAATAAGATAGAGGGAGGCGATGCTCCCACAGAAGTTCAATACGTCACAGATGGACAATTGTTCACATGGCGCACAGAAAAGACGAATTTTTCAAGGCACAAATACTCCCAGCATACCGGGGATCAAATTCATTGAGGGGCAGAAGGGCCGGAGGCGTCAGCAGGAGTGCGGCTACAGGAGGCGACGTCTGTCGAGGCGGTCTGCAAGCGAAAGCGTCGGTGCGGCTATGGCTATGGAAGTGTCGCTCGGCTTACGGAGTCATCAAGTCCACATGCAGACGTAGCTCCCGATCATCAAGCCACAGGAGCGGATGTCGGGGACCTCAGCGCGGAGCTGGTCATAGCTAGTCCCTTGGCGGAATCCATGGGAAATGCTCTCCAGATCCACATCCGGGTACCAGGACTTAAGCAGCGCCAACACCTTCTCCGTGCCGCCTCGAGCCGCTCACTCCCGGGCCACGTTCATGAGCTCCGGAGCGCCCCAGAGACGCTCATCCAGGACATCCATGGTGGCAAGCGGGACAGACTCGGGCCAGACATAGTCAAAGACCTCGAGAGCGGCAGCGTGGAGCCGGTTCGCCTCCTCGCCGACGACCGTCACCAGCTCCCCCGGGTGGAGATCCTGTTCCGGATCCGTCTCAGGAATCCGGCCTAGCGCCTGATCTGTTGCCTCAGGGTACTGAGTTGTAGCCAGAAAAGAGGGCAGCGGTCAGTATCAATCACAAAGGACAAATCCGCAAAAGGGGCTCAAGTCAAAAGCACTTACTGACAACGATCTCTGCAATCTGGCAGAGCTCCGACAGCACCGCAGCCTCCTTGGCCTTGGAAGCCTTGAGGGCATCCGCCTGGGTGGCATAGAGCCCCTCCAGGTTCTTCAGCGCCTCGGCCCGGGTGTCCGCAGCCTTCTTGGCCCTACCAGCCTTGATCTCCATCTGCTGCTGCTGTGTAGTCAGTTTGGCGATCTGGTCCTGGTGGGTCTTGTTGGCCTCCTCCAGCCGGGCCACCTCGCGATCCCGGTCCGCCAGCAGAGCTGCAGGAGGGTAACCAATACTCAACAAGAAGCGCGAGAAATCGTGCAATTGGGAAGATACGGTAGAGCGAGCGATCTTATGGCCCAGGTCCCGTGAAGTCTTGGCAGCATCGGTAAGAGCCCTTTGTGCAAGAAAAGAGAGATAAGAACCAAAATAAACAACTACGTTGCAAGACGGTGACAAAATAACAAGACTGGTGATAGAACACCTACCTCGACGGAAGCTCCTAGCGTCCTAGCTTGGCCGAGCCCCTGCTCCAGCGCTCCCACCAGCTGGCGGATCTGGCCAACGGCCAGAGGTGCCGCCTCCGACAACTGTGCCTGGAGGACATCCAGCGGCGGCGCGGAGCGCGCCGGCGTCCAGCTGGTGACCTGGAGGTCGTCGTCGCTCACCGAAGCCGCGGAGGGACCAACCTCTGCCTGGACAGGGGCAACCAACGGCGGCACCACCACCGGCTCCTCCACCCGGTAGGTGCTGGAGTCAGCACCCACCATCGAGCCGGAGGGAGGGACGGCCGCACCAGCACTCCTGAACGACAAAACCCCCGCAAGCCGGGAGACGGCCCCGGCCCGGTGAAGCGTCGTGGGCTCACCCGGCGGCACCACATCCGTCGCCGCCACCTCGGACGCCGGAGCCAGAACCGGCGCATCCTCGAGGGTCGGAGCCAGCGGAACCTCGGACGCCGGAGCCGGAGCCGGCGCAGCCTCGGGGGTCGGAGCCGGAGCAGCTTTGGACGTCGGAGCCAGCACGGCCTCGGATTCCGAAGCCGGCGCGCTCCCCTCGGCAGCAGGTGGAGGGGCGGACGCGGTGGCGATGGTCGAGGAGCCGGGCAAGGACATAGCCTCGCTGTAGACATACAAGAAGTGAGCAACACAAATACAATTAAGGCAATACTCGCACCAAAAGGACAAGGGAACCTACCCGACGATGCTCGGCATGGTGGCAGCAGGGCGGAGGCGGCGCGTCTTCTTGGCGCCACCTGCAGCCGGGGCGGCCTGTTTCCCCCTGCCACAGGCCGTGGCAAGCTTGGCCAGGTCCACATCCTTACCGTGGGGAGCTATTCCAAGGACAAGCGAAAAGTCAAGATTACAACTACAAGCATAGCAAGTGCAAGCAAGACAAAGGCAGGGAACAAATTCTCACCAGGTTGGAACTCGCAGCCCTCGTCAGCCTGCACGGGAAACCGCTCTGCCTCCGTGGGCGGAGCCTTCGCCGGCTTGAAGTTCGTGGTGAAGTTGGGGAGCTCGGTGTCCCCCATACCGTCCTCCGCTAGCTGCGCCGTGAAAAGCTACTCAACAAGGGAAGATAAGAGGCACGAAACAGGAGTCCCTCGGGAAAATCCACCCGAAGAAGAGCAAGAAAAACATACGTTCGGAGGCAGCCGGCCTCGGTGGTATGGCCGGCAGGAGAACTGCCACTCCTCCTCCAGCGCCTCCTTCGAAATGGTGGCGAGCCATTCGCGGAGGGCGGCGTACGGCACGTGCAGCCGGGATACCCGGGTGGGATCCAGATGGCTAGAGAGGTGGCACATCTTGTGCGACCGGTGCTGCAGAGGGAGCACGCGGGTCGCCATCTAGGACAATAGAATGTCCCGGGCATTGAGCCGCTCCTTCTCCACGAGGACAGCCAGTCGGGCGCCCATCCGGTCGATGTTGCCCTGGGTGCCCAAGTGTTGGACGGTCCAGGCCTTCCAGCTGGAGGGGACGTTGACAAAGGCGGGGACCTTGATGAAGTCCACCTCCGTGTTGTTGAGCACGTAAAAATACGAGCACTGCCAGAGCTTGACGGTGTCAGGGAGCTCCAGGTAGGGTATGGGCACTAACGGCTGTGGATAGATGGCACAGCAGCCCATCTCTGTCGACGGGCCGCCCTTCCCCACCACCTGCACCTTGAAGTGGAAGAACTTCAAGAAATTAGCGGAGTCAGGGCAGACGCTGAGGAACGCCTCGCAACAAGCCGCATGATGCGACAGCATCGACACGGTGTTGGCTCTGAGATGATGAAGCTGCAGATCAAAGGTGACCAGCAGCTCCAAGACGAAGCATCTCCGTGGCAACCCGAGGCCGCGAGCGAAGTGAGCGAGGAAGACGACGGACTCGCCAGGCTAGGGGTGGGGCACCCGCTCGCCCTCCAGCGCGAGGCGATGCTTTAGCACCCGCTCCAACGGCAGGAATTTCCCCCGCCGGTACTTCTTAATCAGCTCTTCTGTGACATAAGAGCCACACCAGTCGCCGGTGACCTAGGGCAGCATATTGCCTAGAAAAGTAGCCATGATGGAGGCACGAGGTCCCATGGTCGAAGAAGAAGAACAGCGACGGTGACTAGGAAACAGCGGTGCGGAAGAGCAGAGAGAGGCTAGAGCGCGAGGAAGAGTAAGGATGGCAGTCGCAGGGAGGCGAAGTGAGGAACCACTGCTCCTTGCGCACGTATTTATCAGCGAAGGATAACCGAGTCGGTTCCCCTGCCTCCACGCCACGTGGCAAAGCAACCACCCCACTACCCCGCGACGGTTCGAGGTAGATCGCGTGCGCCAGCACCGCGCGCACAGAGGATCCCGCAGAAGTTCGCAAAACGATCCCACGATCTCCAAGGAGACACAATGATGAGGGCGTGCACGCGGTTACCAAAAACTGCAGCGGCAGACCCAGAAGTCAAACTGACGCGACGCGCGCCAGAAACGGCAGGTGTGGCTTACGCAAGCACCAATGACAGCAGACTAGCGATCCATCTCCTGGCCGGGTGCGGCAGCCGGTCAAGAAGATCACCCATCATACCCTGTGGGTGGGTCCATCGGCTCCGTAGCCAGTGAACCCCAGCCGAGAAAACAACGCAGAATCTAAAGCCGGTACAGGACAAAGACTACAAGACAAAGGCTACAAGACAAAGAAAAACGACAAGGCATCTGCATCATCAATCATTTCAAATGAGCACGCAAGAACTTCTCCACAAGGCCAAGTCCTAACGAGCTCGGGGACTAGTGTTGGGGGGATGACCCCCGGGTAGACCAAGACGGGACCAACTAGCCGGCTCCAAGGAGCACGGACCGTCTGGACCTAGATTAAGGACCACAGCCAGGTGGCATCCCCACCCGGTCCAAACTAAAGTTTCCCCGGCTGGCCCGTCTAGCTGGGTAGCCAGAAGAACCGGCTGGGAGGCCGCTCCTAGCCGGCTGCCTTGGATCCGCTGGACATTGTACGATGGGGATGATGCTCCTTGTTGAGCGCACCCTTGACCGGACAGGCTGGCTGGCCTGGCCGGCGCTACTGGACAACTGCGCCAAAGCAAGGGCTGATGAGGAAAGCCCCAGCTTACGCATAAAGAGTCAGGTGATGGATAAAGAGCCAGATGACAAGTAAAGCAGGGGCGTTGAGCGCTAAAGCATGGTCTTCCCCTATACTGGAGGCTTGACTGGACCCGGGCCAACCGTTTGTCCCTGCCCAGCCGACCCACTTTGTAAAGCCCAAATCCAAACAGTAAACCCTAGAACCCATCTTGTAAGCTACCTCCTCAACCTGTATATAAAGGGGGTAGCTCTAGGGTTCTAGGTAAGCTCAAGCAGAAGGAAAAATAGACACTAGAAGAAGGACTTAGAGAATTCCTAGCAAGAAGTAGCTAAGGAAACAACTCAAGGAGCACTTGTATTGGGCGTTCACCCCCTTTGATAGTAGATCCTTGCAGGAGGAGTTTTACCTCGCCAAGAGGGATCCGAACCTGGGCACGTCGCTGTGTTTGCAGTATCTGTGCCCAACCCGTTGCGAGTAGCCACCGATAGCAACCTTAGTGTCCCCTTCAAGCCATCCCCGATGGCACTGCCATGTTCCACACCACGACATACAGCGCGTGGACAGAGGTGACCATATGTCTAAGCAAAGAAATATACTACTCCCACATTGTGTAAATTAGCACACTTAATAAGGATCAGATAGTAAACATATGACATATCATCACTATATAAAATTATAATTGGTAAAGCACAAAAAATTATAAATTTGATCAATATCTATAAAGTATGGGTGTATATTTGGTCCTTATACTTTGTATCATATTGTGTAGAAGTCAAAGATTATTAGCTATCTAACACTTGAAATTTTTGGTAACATGGTCTAGAGAAACGAGGGAGAAGATTCTAGTATGATGGAGAAGTGTGTTTTGAGAGGTTTATGCATTGTGCATTCATTGTGTTCAAGACTATCAATAGAATCTTCTAGATGCTAGAATGGAAAAGAAGATCCAACTGCTAGAAATGATGGGATTCACGAGTCTTGATCCAACGGTCAACATTCAAAGTTATTCGTACATTATATAGTGGTAAGATAAGATAAGATAAGATCATGTAGAAGTCAACAATTATTAGCTACGAGGGAGAAGATTCTAGTATGATGGAGAAGTGTGTTTTGAGGTTTGTGCATAGCATTCATTATGCTGAAGACTATCAATAGAATCTTCTAGATGCTAGAATGGAAAAGAAGATCCAACGGCTTGAAATGTTGGGATTCACGAGTCTTGATCCAATGGTTAATATTCAAAGTTATTCGTACACTATATAGTCGTAAGATAAGATAAGATAAGATATCTCTATCTCTACTACTATAGTGGAGAAGTTTTGAATTGGATCCATAGCACCAATCTTGACTGTTGGGCTGTTGGATCCAATGGTTTAGAGAAGCTAGATTCGTGTTGAATAGTACCTAGAGCAAAATCCACCATGCATGTTCTATAACCATCATGTCACCACCCCCAAAATTTAATAGCACAGTAGATTGTATTCTCTCTACTTATACTACTATAGTGGAGCAGTTTTGAATTGGATCCATAGCACTAATCATGATTGTGGGGCTGTTAGATTCAATGTTTTAGAGAAACTGGATTTGTGTTGAATAGTACTCCCTCCGCCAAAATATAAGGCGCCTAAGGATTAGTCAAAAGTCCACATTTTTTAAGTTTGACCATGATTATACAAAAAATATATAAATTTAGAATACTAAATTAATATCAATAGATTCACCATAAAGTATATTTTCTTAATATGTCCATTCAATATTGTAGATGTAAATTTTTTTTCTAAATATTTGGTCAAAGTTAGTAAGGTTTGACTTTTTACCAATCCTTAGGCACCTTATATTTTGGGACGGAGCAAGGGAGTACAGACCTAGATGCTAGAATGGAAAAGAAGATCCAACGGTTAGCAATGTTTGGATTTGCCAGTGTTGATCCAACTATTAATGTTCAAAGTTAATCTCTACACTATATGTAGTGGTATGGTATATATTGTAAGAGATAAGAGACAAGATAAAGATAAGATAGAAGTACTGCGAATGGCCAATCTAATGGTAGGTCTCATAAGAGAGAGGTGCTTGAGAGTTAACACGGTCGGTGTAAGTACAAGTTACATTAAGGACCTCACAAAAAATGAAAATTCCATCCAACAAGTCCGTGCATTTAGCACAAGGACCCTTAAACCGAGTAATGAAGTACTATATGTTTTGAGGTTTGCGCATACTAGTGTTCATCGTGCTAAAGACTATCAGTAGAATCTCTCTAGATGCTAAGAATGGAAAAGAAGATCTAACGGTTAGCAATGTTTGGATTTGCCAGTGTTGATCCAACGGTCAATGTTCAAATAAGTTAATCCCTACACTATTTAGTGGTGGTATGCATGGTATTGTAAGAGATAAGAGACAAGATAAAGGTAAGATAAGAAGTACTGTGAATGGCCGATCTAATGGTAGGTCTTGTAGGAGAGAGGTGATTGAGAGTTAACATGGTCGGTGGAAGTACAAGTTACATCAAGAACCTCGTAAAAAATGAAAATTGCGTCCAAGTCCATGCATTTTAGTACAAGGACCCTGACACTTCGCAATGAAGTACTGTGTTTTTAGGTTTGCGCATACTAGCGTTCATCGTGCTAAAGACTATCAATAGATCGAATCTTTCTTGATGCTAAGAATGGATAAAAGATCCAACGGTTATCAATGTTTGGACTTGCTAGTCTTGATCCAACGTTTAATATGTTCAAAGTTAATCCCTACACTATGTAGTGGTATGGTATTGTAAGAGATATGAGACAAGATAAAAGATAAGATAATAAGTACTGCGAATGGCCGATCTAATGGTAGGTCTCGTAAGAGAGAGGTGCTTGAGAGTTAACACGGTGGGTAGAATTACAATTTACATCAAGGACCTCTTAAAAATGAAAATTGCATCCAAGTCCTTGCATTTATCATAAGGACCCTGAAACCGAGTAACGAAGTACTGTGTGTTTTTAGGTTTGCGCATACTAGTGTTCATCATGCTAAAGACTATCAATAGAATCTTTATAGATGCTAAGAATGGAAAAGAAGATCCAACGGTTAGCAATGTTTGGATTTGCCAGTCTTGAGATCCAATGGTCAATGTTCAAAATAAGTTTATACCTACACTATGTAGTGGTAGTATATATGGTATTATAAGAGATAAGAGACAAGATAAAGATAAGAAGTACTGCGAATGGCCGATCTAATGGTACGTCTCATAAGAGAGAGGTGCTCGAGTGGTCGGTGGAAGTACAAGTTAAATCAAGGACCTCATAAAAAATGAAAATTCTATCCAAGTCCGTGCATTTGGCACAAGGACCCTGAAACCGAGTAATAATGAAGTACTCTGTGTTTTGAGGTTTGCGCATACTAGTTTCATCGTGTTAAAGACTATCAGTAGAATCTTTCTAGATGCTAAGAATGGAAAAGAATATCCATCAGTTAGAAATGTTTGGATTTGCCAGTATTGATCCAACTGTCAATGTTCAAAGTTAATCGGTTAGCAAAGTTTGACCTAATTTCATGAAACAGTGAGCAAAGTTTGACCTAATTTCATTAAATAGTTAGGATGCAAAATCTTAGCAAGAAGATGAACCTGTCGTCAAAACTCTCAGTGGTTTCTGATATATATTAATTGACCCTTCCCCCCGATGGGTACCTCCAAGAGCTTTTTCGTAAAACTTTCAAAGCAACCAACAATTTACCTCCAATAGTCCAAATTTTACCTAATTTCGATAAATCGACATAAAATCATTCAAGTGGGTGAAGTTAGTTAGGAAATTTGAGAATTGATAAAACATGGGAAATCGTAAGTGCATCGTGTTGGTCCACTATATATGTGTGAAAACTTGGCTTGTGGCATTCAGATCCATAGTCTTCGGACATTCTTTAGGGGAAAGAACAATCTAGTCATCACTCGAAAAATTAAGAATGTTCTTTCCTAAGATAGTTGGAAACTCACACTGGCGGCATTGTCTACTACAAGAAGATGCACCTATATCTACCTCCAAAAAGACTTTTAAATCAAGAGGAATCTATTGCACTTACTTGTAGCTAAAGTTTGGCCTAGTTTTGTTAACTGGCAAGATGCAAAATCTTAGCAAGAAGTTCAATTTGTTGTCAAAAATATCGTTGGATGGTTTCTCATAGATTAATTGTGACCCCCCGATATGTACCTTCAAAAGCTTTTTCATAAAACTTTCACAGTAACCTACAATTTGCTTGTAGTAATTCAAATTTGACCTAATTTTGACAAATCGACATAAGGTCATTCGAGTGGGCGAAGTTAGGTAGCAAGTTTGAGAATTCATAAAACACAGGAAATCATAAGTACAACATGTTGGTCCACTATATATATGTGTGAAAACTTGGCTTCTGGCATTTGGATCGATATTCTTCGAACTTCCTTTATGAGAGAGAATAATCTTGACATCACTCAGAAAATTGAGAATGTTCTTTCCCGATAATTGGAAACTCACACTGACGACATTGTTTACTACAAGAAGATGCACCCATCTACCTCTGAAAACACATTTAATTCAAGAGCAATCTATCGCGCTTACATGTAGCTCAATTCTGATTTAATTTTGTTAAATTGTTAAGATACAAAATCTTAGAAAGAAGTTGAACCTATCATCAAAGCTGTAACTACCTCAGTGAATTACGCTCTTAGTTACATGCCTGGATGAGCGAAAATGGTTAAAATAGTATGGTGGGGCCAAATGCCACTCACAGGTAGACCTTTCGGCCGTCCTAACCATTTCCAGAACATTGGGACAAGAACGAGCGGCGTAATCGGCAGGCGAAGGGATCAACTACATACACAAATGAGTATGTATGCAAGCCACATACAACAGTCCTCAGAGCCATTCCATCTAAAAAGAAATAGAAATATTGCAACGCCATACGGCAAGATCCAAATATCCTAGATAGAGATAATATTTTAGGATAGCTCCTCATACATCAAACATCAGAGTATCAGGCGGAAGCGGAAAACAAGATCCGAGTACGGATAAGAAGCAAATCGGCATAAGATGCCACATAAATAAACACATCCCGCCCACAGATCTCACGGATCCCCATTCCCGGAATCTCTACACCGAGTGATCGTTGCCAATATCATCCGTCTTCTCCACCCAGTATCCATCTTGCGAGTATACCTATTCATCTGAATCAAAAAAATTATCGTGTGGGACCCTAGGGGTACTCAGCAAGTCTTTATGCCTCTAAAGGGGACACAACCTGGGGTGACGCAATTGCAGCAAAAGATAATACCTAACAGTTCTATAAATACTCGCTAACCATCCGCCTAACCAAAGATAGACGGATGTCCGTTAAATAAGAACAACAGTTATAACAGAATATTAACAGATCCATCCTCCCTCTCGCTTACCGACGAGAAAGCGGACGAACAACCCCCATCCGTTGGCAGTTTTATTAACCATTCCTTGAGTGTTGCACTATTTACTAGTCAGGTACTTAGTCAAATTAAAAGCGGTAATTTAGTTATACTTGTCTATGATCGAGAAACTGTGCTCCAAGTCGTCCATAACCGCGGACACGGCTTTCAGAAAGATTTACCCTGCAGGGGTGCACAAATAGCAACACACACTCGATCAACCTCGAAAAAACCAAATCAAAACCCAACAAGGCATTCACGACAAAGCGATCACAGGATTCAGAAATGTTTCAGGGGCCACCCCAATAAGCTACCCGCAACGAAGTTGGCCGACTCGAGATGGACCAGGTTTACGAGAATGGCTGTAAACGACTGGGAACCCGAAAATGTGACTCGGCTTGTCGATACCGCGAAATCGTGCCGCGATCCCTAAACAGTACAGGTGCTCCTCGCACAATCTTAATAAAGCAATAAACATGGCATAAGTACAGGATAGTAATAAAGCCCCAAACTACTTTGTGACCCCAAGAAAGAAGAATGAATCAAGCTCTGGCTCAGGGGGGTCCATAAGGCCTCCCGGATGTGGATAGTGCGAATAGTCAAGGAACAGGAATCAAGTACTCGGGGTCCTACGGGAACGTTGTTAGGAGGGGGAAGGTCGGCTAGGTAAGGTTCTGCGCGACGCGAGATCGAGCCAACACGGTGGCCGACGGTGCACGCAGCGTGTTCGACGAAACGAACGGCAGAACTAGACGGCGACAGCGAGCGTGACGATGTCAGCGAGGAAGAGGGGCTCACCGAGGAGAGGTCGGTGTGGTCGGATCGTGCGGGGAGGCGGTGTATCGACGAGGACGTAGAGGCCGGGCAGCTAGGGTTTCAGAGGCGAGGCGTCGGTGTGCAGCTCGGCCCGGGGCTCCTCCTCCTCGTTGGCGTGTACTGGGCGACGCAGAAGACAGCTACGGTCTTCCCCGACAACCACGTTCGCCATGCCACCGGCTTGAGCGAGGAGGGGAAGGTGAGGCCGACGGTGAACGGCACGGCGGAGAGAGGAGGTAGCAGCGGTGGTGGGTGGAGAAGGGCGAGGCCTGGGGTAGATCTAGCGAAGCAGAGGCGTGGGGTGGTGGATAAAGCGAGGGAGAGAGGGTAAGATGCCGTGGGGGAGCGGCTAGGGATAAAGGTGGCTTTGGCCACCTTTTTCTCCTCCTCGTTCACGTGCTCGAGCTGGGCTTGGCTTGGGTAGGGCAGGGGCATGGCAGGTGGGCCAGGAAGAGGTCAAGGCGGGGCAGGTGCGGGCTGGGACCAGCATGGCAGCGAGAGAGAGAGAAGGAAAGGAGAGGCTCGGGTAGAGCTAGGTTAGGAGGGAGTAGATGTCTCGGGTTAGAGAGAGAGGGGCTGGTGGGGCCTGCTGGCAGGGAGAGGGAGAGAGACCAGCCTCGGTATGGTGAGAGGAGGGAGGTGAGGTGAGGGTTAGGGCAAGAAGTTAGGGTTTAGGCTAAAACTAGGGTTAGAGAGAAAAAGGTTATAGAGGGGTTAGGGTTTACTCTAAGATGCTCCTAAGATCCCACAAGTATGGGTGATGGCATGGAGATTGAGAAGAGAGGAGAGGTGGTGTAGGGTTTTCTTTAAGGTGGCATGATCATGTGTAAAGGAGAAAAGGGTGTGGATGATATCTCACATGATCATGCATGGCATGGGTGTTGAGGGTGATGAGGTGGAGATGGTGATAGGAAGAAAGAACAAACTCACAAGGAAAAGATTCACTCAAAAACCAAGAACAAACCAAAAGAGAAGAAGTGATGATGGTGGTTGCATGGCCCATGCAAAGTATTAATTGCCATGTTTTATTTTGTGAATACAATAATAATATAACATGGCATGATTCCCATGCATTGCCAAAATGTGGAATAAAGTCCAAGCAAAAGAAATTACAATTGGATCCACCCTAACCCACATGAGCTAGATTAAATGCCAAAAGAAAATAAAAGCCCATGGGTAATTTGGATGGTGGAATTATAAGGTGGTGACAGAGAAAGGTGGTGGATTGGAATAAAAGATATGCCCCCAACTCAACTTGGGCATCAAGCATTTATCAAGAGTCAGATACAATTTATCAAGAGCCAAATACAATTAATAATGCATATGAGAGAAGAACTAAATGGAAAAGGATTTTATATGATGCTCAAATGCAAGGTGGCATGATGACATGAGCACGATATAATTATGATGCAACAATTATATGTAGGAAGTAGTATTTATATAGACTAGGCTAGTAGCATTGCAATTGTTAGACAATTGGGATGCTACAACTCTCCCCCACTAAACAAGAATCTCGCCCCGAGATTCCTAGGAAAAAGAAACCAACACAAGGAGAGGCGGGTGTTCCAACGAAGGTGACCCTCACGTTCCCAAGTTGATGAACAACGGAATGGTGCGACCACTACACCTTGCAAAACTTGCTAGACTTGTTGCGAGTCTTGCGTTTTGCTTGAGAAACAACGGTTAGAAGAGTTGAAGGATTGTCGTGAGACAAGAAGGAGAGGATGAACATAGCCCCGGTTTTCTCAAGAAACATGATAAAAGAATAGAACCACTTGTGAACGAAAAGGACAAGATGATGTATCATGGATAAAGGAAAGACACACTGTTAAAATTAAAGATTTACCGATACTAGAGAGGATGAATCTTTGTCTCGCCGGAAGAAAAGAGCTAGGTTGGAGAGGTTTTGAACCACTATGACAATAGCATCGTATCTTCTCTCGGATTTGATAAATGAAGTTCGGAAACAATATTGCCTTCAAACAATAGAGTTCCTTGATATCAACGGAAAGATTTAGTTAGACATTGTCGGATTAGATTCTTGTTGCAACGGTAAGAACCAAGGATCACGCAATTGAGGTGCGCGGATATAACTTCCAGAGACGGATGTGAAGCTAGATCATGGTGGAATCCGGAGAAGCAAAGAATATGGAGGATCTGGAGTTTATTGAAGAGATACTTATTGCTTTCTTTAGCCTTGAGGCTAACGCAATAGATTTCCGGCTGATGGCATCAACCATAATTGGCTTTGCCACAGAAAAAGAATTGATGAGACAAAGAGAGAGATAGTTTCCTTTCATCTTGTTTGGGGATGTCGAGCATCGGTAGAATGACGAGGACAGAAAAGAGTTTGCGTCTGTTTCCACCAGATAATTGAAGATTTTGCTCCATCTATAATAGACAGATCACCAACAAGAGATTATTGATTACTTTCTTCGAGAGAGCACTCCGGAAAAACAAGGACGGAAGTAAAAGTATCGAGGGATAAAGGCCACTTCTAACTTCCGTGGAATGAGTGAAATCGCATTAATCTACCAATCCAATGTACAAGAGCGAATGATAAGAGTAATGGTATGGTAGCTACTCCATCCCGCACTCAAAGCATTACTCCGCACATGAATAGGAAAACCATGCAACCCAACTACCAAAACAGACTGAAGATCTTGACAAGGTTAACTCATGGAACTCCATTAGAACACAAGGATAGATGCAAACGATTCGCCGGATTCAAGATAGATAAGTATGATGATGTTGTTGTCATGTCGGAAGTACCAAGCCAACGGGAAGATATGAAGGAAGATTATGGAGAACAACTGCAAGATTCAATAGATAAAGAATAAGATAGCACCAACTTGGACAGAAGGATTACAAAAGATCTAGAAATTCTTCATGGCATCTGGTGGATTAAGCATAGATGATCAAACGAGATGGTTCCAAAGATTACTTGACGAGACCGAGGTGAAAAGAACTCCATGTTCTTCTTGAAATGATTGAGAGAGATTTAGCAGTCTTGAGGAAATCTTCAGTGGAACGACAATGACAACTCGCCAACAAGGAAAGACTCCGGGTTTGATTGAAGGTGGAGGATGGAATTGACAATGGACTTGCTGATTCCAGAATTGAAGCGATGTATTTAGCAGAAAGACGTGGTCGAGATAGGTGACTTCAAGAAGCCCGAATTCACACTTTGAGAACTTTGCACATAGGCGGTGTTCATGAAGCTTGAGAGAAGAAACACAGATGATCTTCCATGTTCTTCCATTGATATAGTATAGGCAAGCATATCATCAAGATATACCACCATGGATTAACAAGATATTCCAAGAATATCAAGTTCAAGAGACGGAAGAAACGAAACCAATGCTCGAGACACTTCCTGAGCTCCACGCTCTTTGAAAGATCAATATTAAGAGCATGGTTTCGTGTTGGAGAAGATGCACTGGCAGAATAGATTACCTGGTCCTTTGGAAAAGAACAAGAAATGCCACCTGGTTCACATTATCGATCGGATCGCCGGTTTCAAAGATAAAGAGATCTTGGCTAAATAAACTATGATAGTTCATACCCTAAGCAAAGCTATCAGAGACAAAAAGATGAAATTCCCTCGTATCATAGAGAATTTTGCAGATATGGAGTTCAAAAAGATGTGCAGCATGATGGACAGATGATAGACCACCGTAGGGCCTTAAGAAAAACTCCGGATTGGCAAGATAGTTGAATATGATAAAGAGATGATCACAATATAACTCAAAATCACAGGAGATAACCGCCATCATCTGGAGGATAGTGTTGATAGCATTTTCCATATTCCACTCATGATAAGTGTTGTATAGCTATGCCGAGAACCAAATTACAATCACCAGCATCAGATCGACACTTGTTATGTAATCAGCCCAAGAGAATTTGAAGATGAAGTAAAAGTCTAGGATTAAGCGCCGGTGACAAAAGAATCAGTTAGCATGGACATGCTGATAAAAGGAAGATAGATAATGTTTCACACACGACTAAAGAGGAGTGTGGAAACACAGATGTATCAAAGAAAAAATTTCCGCATTTTTCGGCATTAAAATACCAATAGATGCGCAAAACCACTTATCAGGTAGAGATTAGCAACTCCACATTCTGTGAAAGCATGTTGGAAGGAAGAACACCCTTAAGAAGATTGCGCCTGTTAACAAATAGTCGGATAGATCACGTCGGTTACAAAAGCCTGTCGGTATGGAGTGTACCAACAGTTGATAACCAAAAGGCAGATAGAGATAACATGTTGGATGCAACAGATAGACAAGGAATTCACACGAACACACACACACACACTTTCTATGGTACTACGGAAACCCAGAACACGTGAATCCTAGGTTGAATTTTAGAAGAGGATTGAAAACGTTACACTTCCTTACCAGAAAAGGGTCGGTGGGTGGGTAAGAAGAAAAGTGGAAGCAGTCCTACTCTCACGTTTTGTTTTTCCCTAGTATACATAGCTACCAAAAATATTTGCTAGACTGACAACAACCATTTGGCTGAGACCCTAAAGGGCGGGATGGCTCCGATACCAATTGTAACTACCTCGGTGAATTACGCTCTTAGTTACATGCCTGGATGAGCGAAAATGGTTAAAATAGTACGGTGGGGCCAAATGCCACTCACAGGTAGACGTTTCGGCTGTCCTAACCATTTCTAGAACATCGGGACCAGAACGAGCGGCATAATCGGCAGGCGAAGGGATCAACTACATACACAAATGAGTATGTATGCAAGCCGCATACAACAGTCCTTAGAGCCATTCCATCTAAAAAGAAATAGAAATATTGCAACACCATACGGCAAGATCTAAATATCCTAGATAGAGATAATATTTTAGGATAGCTCCTCATACATCAAACATCAGAGTATCAGGCGGAAGCGGAAAACAAGATCCGAGTACGGATAAGAAGCAAATCGGCATAAGATGCCACATAAGTAAACACATCCCGCCCACAGATCTCACGGACCCCCGTTCCCAGAATCTCTACACCGAGTGATCGTTGCCAACATCGTCCATCTTATCCACCCAGTATCCATCTTGCGAGTATACCTGTTCATCTGAATCAAACAATTTATCGTGTGAGACCCTAGGGGTACTCAGCAAGTCTTTATGCCTCTAAAGGGGACACAACCTGGGGTGACGCAATTGCAGCAAAAGATAATACCTAACAGTTCTATAGATACTCGCTAACCATCCGCCTAACCAAAGATAGATGGATGTCCGTTAAATAAGAACAACAGTTATAACAGAATATTAATAGATCCATCCTCCCTCTCGCTTACCAACGATAAAGCGGACGAACAACCCCCATCTGTTGGCAGTTTTATTAACCATTCCTTGAGTGTTGCACTATTTACTAGTCAGGTACTTAGTCAAATTAAAAGCGGTACTTTAGTTATACTTGTCTATGATCGAGAAACTATGCTCCAAGTCGTCCATAACCGCGGACACGGCTTTCAGAAAGATTTACCCTGCAGGGGTGCACAAATAGCAACACACACTCGATCAACCTCGGAAAAACCAAATCAAAACCCAACAAGGCATTCATGACAAAGCGATCACAGGATTCAGAAATGTTTCAGGGGGCCACCCCAATAAGCTACCCACAACGAAGTTGGCCGACTCCGAGACGGACCCAGGGTTTGCGAGAACGGTATGCAATGGGAACCGAAAATGTGGTAGGCTTGTCGATACCGCGAAATCGTGCCACGATCCCTAAACAGTACAGGTGCTCCTCGCACAATCTTAATAAAGCAGTAAACATGGCATAAGTACAGGATAGTAATAAAGCCCCAAACTACTTTGTGGCCCCAAGAAATAAGAATGAATCAAGCTACAGCTCGGGGGTCCATAAGGCCTCCGGATGTGGATAGTCTTGAATAGTCAAGGAACAGGAATCAAGTACTCGGGGTCCTACGGGACACAAGTGAGCATGAAGAACCAAATAGCAGATATTGCTCACCGGTGCCACTTTCATTAGTTATCCCATTACTACTCAGGTTAAGTTGTTTAGGTACCTCGTTATCCATCAGACACTCACATACCCTACACATGTTGTTCTACGACCCGCATGGCTCAAACAACTCCTGTAGTAATGGCTCATGGGATGGAGGAACAAGCTTCGGTGGGGCTTAAAAGTAAAGGCTATGCAGTACTTGGGATTCAATTTCATGCAATCGCGAATCAATGATGCAAGAATACGATAGAGGCAATAGGTACTATATGTATGCAAGCATGTGGTAGTTCTTGCCTGGCAGCTCAGTTGAAGCGAGAGTCGGATCTGGGTAGTGCTCCTGGGATTCCTGATATATCCCCTGCTTAGCGTATATTCGAAGAAGAACCAAACAAACAAGGGCCAATATAAATAGAGTGCACAAGCATATGAATTAAAATGCGACAAGGAAACAATCATGCCATGATGAATGATGCACAATTTGCGTGGCAATAATGTAGCGTGGCATGGGTGAGGTGTGGAGTACAAGAATAAAGCATTTTATCGAGTTTTAGTCACATTTTATCCTCAAATAAGTTGCTGTATACTTTATATTTATATGATGCATGTTGCAATTCAGAACATGGAATGCATAGATAGAATGGGCTCATCGCGTTGATCGATTTAGACATATTATTTGTCAACTTTGGAGTTATAAAACTAAAGTTATTAATTAATTAAGAAAAGGGCATTTTGTTGCATTTCTAATCAGCTCGAAAATTTAAAGTGTTCAAACATTATTTTGAATAGCATATTTGAATTCCTCACCTTTTTCTGATTCAAAAACATATATCATTTGTATTATTTGGATTTATAAATTAAAAGTTATTTAAAAACAGATTTGAATTTGAATTTTAAACATTTTGAATTGGTTTTGTTAAAACAGCTAAACAGGGAAACTTTTTACACCCAGACGAACTCAACCCCGATCGACGGTGGGCCGCTCTTGGCGAGATCAGCATAAGCTTTTTACATGGTTTTCCTAGCCAGAGGCCGGGGCCCAGCTAGGGCCCACGTGCGGTCATTTGAACCGCAGAGGATGACAGCTGGGGACAAGCTGGAGCACGGGTTAAGGTTTACGAAACCCGGGGTGCCTTTCTATAAAATGCCCACAGGCACAGACAGGTGGGGTCGGGCTGGACCGCGGGTTGAGCCGGCAAAAGATGCAGGGGTGTAAGTGCAAAAAGGGGAACACGTACTATGGATCTTCCTCTCGTTCTCTGACGGATCTGATGGATGCGCGCGGTGCACGGCGCGGCGAGGCTGGGATCGAACCGGGGACCTGGGGCTCGCGCTCGGGAGCGGCATCCACTGCGGTAGGCAGGGAACGTTGTTAGGAGGAAGAAGCGGCTAAGTAAGGATTACGCGGATTGAACGCGGGCGTCGCGGTGGCGAATTTTGACGGTGGCCGTGTTCGATAAACGAAGCGGAACTAGCAGCGGCAGCGAGCGTGAGGATGTCAGCGAGGAAGAGGGGCTCACCGAGGAGAGGTCGGTGTGGTCGGATCATGCGGGGAGGCGGTGTATCGATGAGGACGCAGAGGCCGGGCAGCTAGGGTTTCGGAGGCGAGGCGTCGGTGTGCAGCTCGGCCCGGGGCTCCTCCTCCTCGTTGGCGTGTACTGGGTGACGCAGAAGATGGCTACGGTCTTCCCCGACAACCACGTTCGCCACGCCACCGTCTTGAGCGAGGAGGGGAAGGTGAGGCCGACGATGAACGGCACGGCGGAGAGAGGAGGTAGCAGCGGTGGTGGGAGGAGAAGGGCGAGGCCTGGGGTAGATCTGGCAAAGCAGAGGCGTGGGGTGGTGGATAAAGCGAGGGAGAGAGGGTAAGATGCCGTGGGGGAGCGGCTAGGGATAAAGGTGGCTTCGGCCACCTTTTTCTCCTCCTCGTTCACGTGCTCGAGCTGGGCTCGGCTTGGGCAGGGCAGGGGCATGGCAGGTGGGCCAGGAAGAGGTCAAGGCGGGGCAGGTGTGGGCTGGGACCAGCATGGCAGCGAGATAGAGAGAAGGAAATGAGAGGCTCAGGTAGAGCTAGGTTAGGAGGGAGTAGATGTCTCGGGTTAGAGAGAGAGGGGCTGGTGGGGCCTGCTGGCAGGGAGAGGGAGAGACCAGCCTCGGTATGGTGAGAGGAGGGAGGTGAGGTGAGGGTTAGGGCAAGAAGTTAGGGTTTAGGCTAAAACTAGGGTTAGAGAGAAAAAGGTTATAGAGGGGTTAGGGTTTACTCTAAGATGCTCCTAAGATCCCACAAGTATGGGTGATGGCATGGAGATTGAGAAGAGAGGAGAGGTGGTGTAGGGTTTTCTTTAAGGTGGCATGATCATGTGTAAAGGAGAAAAGGGTGTGGATGATATCTCACATGATCATGCATGGCATGGGTGTTGAGGGTGATGAGGTGGAGATGGTGAGAGGAAGAAAGAACAAACTCACAAGGAAAAGATTCACTCAAAAACCAAGAACAAACCAAAAGAGAAGAAGTGATGATGGTGGTTGCATGGCCCATGCAAAGTATTAATTGCCATGTTTTATTTTGTGAATACAATAATAATATAACATGGCATGATTCCCATGCATTGCCAAAATGTGGAATAAAGGCCAAGCAAAAGAAATTAGAATTGGATCCACCCTAACCCACATGAGCTAGATTAAATGCCAAAAGAAAATAAAAGCCCATGGGTAATTTGGATGGTGGAATTATAAGGTGGTGACAGAGAAAGGTGGTGGATTGGAATAAAAGATATGCCCCCGACTCAACTTGGGCATCAAGCATTTATCAAGAGTCAGATACAATTTATCAAGAGCCAAATATAATTAATAATGCATATGAGAGAAGAACCAAATAGAAAAGGGTTTTATATGATGCTCAAATGCAAGGTGGCATGATGACATGAGCATGATATAATTATGATGCAACAATTATATGTAGGTAGTAGCATTTATATAGACTAGGCTAGTAGCATTGCAATTGTTAGACAATTGGGATGCTATAAAAGCTCATAGTGGTTTCTGATATATTAATTCACCCCTCCCCCGAAGGGTACCTCCAAAAGCTTTTTCATGTATCTTTCAAAGCAACCTACAATTTTACTTGCAGTTCAAATTCGACCTAATATAATTTCGATAAATCAGGATAAATTCATTCAAGTTGGCAGAGTTAGATAGGAAGTTTTAAAGCACATAAAACATGGGTATCGTCAGTACAACATGTCGGTCCACTATATATATATATATGTCTGAAAACCTGGATTGTGGCATTCAGATCCATATTCTTCGAACTTTCTTGACAAAAAATAACAACCTCGCTTGTCATCTCTCAGAAAATTGAGAATTGAATGTTCTTTCTTGATAGTTTGGAACTCACACCGACGACATTGTTTACTGTATATTGATTTATTTTCAATGAGTATACTATTTAATACTATATATAGTTGGTCAAACTTTGTAACGGTTGACTTTGACTAAACCTAATATGCTAAGTAATACTCCCTCCATTTAGAAATATAAGACATTTTAGCTTTGTGAAATGAATGTATCTAGGCGCCTTTTAGTGTATGGGCGTCTATATACATACGATTCATAAAGCTAAAACGTCTTATATTTCTGAACAGAGGGAGTATTAAATAAATGGAGTATAGGATAAGATTAGGAAAATAGCATTTTTTTAGAACCCTCACAAGCTTTTTCTTAGCATCACGGATCTGAATATTACATTAACACTGATGATTAACCAAACTGCAAACAGAGCAAACCCAAACACATACAGAGTAGTAGTAGTAGTAGTACAACTTAACGACTTCTAGGGGGACTCCGCGGTCTTCTCAGGCGACTTGGCAGCATCCTCCACGGGCAACTTGGCTGCATCCTCCACGGTACCATCACCAAGGAGAGACTCGTGGATGTTGGGCAGCACACTGCTGTGCGTGATGGTAAAACCGGCCAACGGCTTGCTGAGCTCCTCATCGCGCTTGACATCGAGCATCACGTGCCTCGGGATGATGCGGATCTTCTTGCTGTCCTTCGTGGCTTGCCCGGCGAGCTCTAGCACCTCGGCGGTGAGGTACTCGAGGCGCCAAGGTGGCAGAGCCCAAGCCTATGCGCTAGGATTACCGACCCTCCTTGAGGTATCGCCCGATCCGGCCGACGGGGAAATGCACCCCGTCCTTGATGGACCTCGACACACCTTCTTCCTGTTTGCTGGTGCGAGGCGCAACTGGAGTGGCGGGCGGGATTAATGGCCGGCGACATGACTTCTTTTTCTCCATGGCATTTGTCGCCGCCACCTGGGTCTTCTTCTTCCCACGGGGAGATCCGGTCTTCGAAGCCATAGCTGCAAAGTCTAAGAGGAAGAAAGGTTAATTGTGGAGGGCCGGTGAAGGTGCCCAGGTTCCTTCTATTGAAACTTTAACAGTGCCGTCTTTACTGTTTTACAAGTATGAATTTTTAATAGGAGTACTACTTAAAGGTTGTGTGCATGTTTCCTTATTTTCTTTCACTTTTTTGAAACATGATCAAATGTGTCAGCATGAAAATTCATATAAAGTAGTTGTATCTTTCAAGACAATAGTCGGTTTTCAGTATGACTGCGTGGGTACAATAATTAGTACTATATGAATTTCTGACAAATTTATAAGCAATCTATCACGCACTTGTAGTTCAAAATTTACCTACTTTGGTTCTATTGACAAAATGTCATTTAATTATGCGAAATTAGCTATAAGGCCTGAAAATTCATGAAACTTGTTAACCATGAAACATACTCTATTTTGTGTGAAATTTAGTGTGTTGTGGCATTCGGAGCCATACTCTTTCCCTTTTCTTTAAATAATAATTATATGTGGCACTTCTAAAATAATTTAACAAAATAAGGTACATAAAAGTTGAAAAGTCCAATTAACAACATTAGTATGCCATGCCAAGATGCATCCCGTCTACCCGAAATGGACACGACCTTTATCATTATTTAACTTGAAACCCAAGTATATGTTAACACATCGCTGGTCATATTGTGAAGAAGTGTTTTTAAACCTTGTCAAAATTCATGTTTATCATTTACGGAAAAGGACACCATACATAAGTGCTTAATATTTTTTATTCTTTTCTTTAAATTTTTTAATGTATCCCAATAAATGGGACGAGTGATGCAGATATGACCTTGGCATTGGTAACTTGGCTTAAAATGTGAACAATGTTCATACATGGTTATGACCATATTGTGTAGCAAGTTTTCGAAAGTTGTCCAAATCTATGTTTGTAGTTTTCGTCCAAACAAGCACAAATATAAGAGGACACCATTTAAATTTCAACTATGTATCATTACCACCCCCCCTCCCGCAAAAAAACTATGTATCATCACACACATTGAAATAAGTATTTTCATATAGTACTAACATGCGGTGGAAATTATCTATATTTTGCTAGAATACAGTGAGTGCACTCTAAGCCAAATTATCCGGATGTACTTAATTACTAAAAACAAATCCTATCACTTGAAAATTGAAAAGCATTTTCCTAAAAATTCGGAACTCTCATTGACAACATTATTTATCAAAGCCAATATGCTTCGTAGAACGAGATATAGTACACTGCCGCCTCTTCTCTGGACGCCATTTAATTTTGCACTCAGGCACGCTTCTTCGGTGGGGGTGGGAAGAGACCTCCCCGTCATCGTCCTCGGCCTCCTCCTCGTCGTCGTCATCGGCCTTCTCCTTGTCATCATCCTCGGCCTCCTCCCTGTCGTCATCTTCGGCCTCCTCCTCAAGGTCGACCACAAACTCCTCCTCTTCCTTAGTCTCATCTTCCGTCTTATCGGAGTCGCTCGACGTTGGTGGTGGTGTCCCTTCGAAAAAGTGCTGGCAGCGGCTATCTTCTTCATCATAGGAGTCAGACAGCGATGGCAGCCATAGCCCGTCGACTGAGTCTGGGCTTCCAGGTGAAGTTTCAGGGCCTTTCCCATTTTTCAGGTCAATCGATGTGTTCTGGAGAGAGTTGTCATATGACATTTTGGAAGGAAATAGAAAGAGATCAAGTTCTAAGCAATGGTGGGTTGGGTGTTTTGGGTGAAAGTAGGGGTGCGTACGGTGGCAATTTATAATGTCTATTTATAGTCGTGCTTGTGTTAATACCCTGAAAACTATCCTAAAATATTATAAATAGATTGTACCAGACTTGTCCCGTCAACAAAAAAAGTATTATACCAGACTTGTAGGTTCATGATTTTTCTCGGTCCAGAGAATTCAGGAGGCGCCCCATTTTATCCAAAAATGAAGAGAATCATGCAGATCATGCTGAATTACTCGGTGTCTCTTACTTTCTCTGTTAAAAATTAAGTGTCTATAGTAGTACATACTTATCTAGCTACAGTACTACTAGTATACGTATACTCTTCACAAAGTTGCGTCACCGAACTTGATTAATGGTGGTATGGTGTGGGCCTCATCTTTTTCTGCACCGCTGCATCTCAAACTAGAAGTATAATCATTGCGTGAAAGCTTACACGGGAAGGAAGGAGAAATGGAGAGGATAGTGTATGGATAGTGAGAGGGGCGAAGGAGAGAGAAAATCTACTACGTAGTAGTATGTGTACTAGTACTGCGTGTCAGGACCCATCGTAATATGTAAACTTTTAGCCTAAGTTAGATAGGAACCACGATCAACTACAGTATGTGTGAAACCATTAGCTTGTGGCATTCTGAACCATATTATTTGGACTTTCTTCACAAAAAACATCACCGTCCTCACTAGGAAAATTGCAATTCTTTTTTCCTAATTATTGGAAACTCCAACATGCAACAATGCTTACTACGCCAAGATGCACCCATCTATCAAACTATCGTGGGAACTCTACCAAATTGTAAACTATGATGTCAATATGGCCTTGATGACCTTGGTAGTTTGGGTTGAAATAAACCCGATAGTTTCCATACACATGGTAGGACAATATTGTGAAGCTATTTTTCCAAAACTTATTTAATCCCATGATTACAGTTTTCATGGCACGTGGTGCACAAGACATGATAGGACATCATGAGTAAAACTTTTGTTTTTTGTTTTTCATTTATTCAATGTGATCAATGTTCAAAATAGGTTCAAAATTGCCTTCCCTCCTGATGTTTGGCCGATCTTTTGGATAACCTACCCTCTCGATGTTTGGGAAGCAAGTGAAAATTTCGAAAACCGGAAAAGTTTTAATTTTTGTGCCGCTAAGGACCAAAGTGGTTTTCTTCCTATGTACTCCTCCTCATCCCTACTCCACACCAACGCGCGGCTGCCGGACACGCCAAAGACACAAAGTTGTCGTACCAAGGCACACGTGTGCAGCGCCACGCCATGGACGAGGGGAGAGAGATCAGTCGGATCGGTGTGCGAGGGGAAAGGGGAGGAGAGATGGAGCATAGGGAAGGAGAGAGAAAACACACGATTTGTTTTGCGTGCATAGTTCCTGAAATTTACTACTAGTAGAGTGTACTCTGTAAGGCTGCAGGAGTACCTCGTGTCAGAAACCCATCATAACTCTGCTCTAACATGGAACCACCTTCAACTTCTCTTTGCTGCTGCCCTCTTCCCCTGCCAACGTTTTATTCTCTCAGCATGTACAGCGTGTGGATAGAGGTGACCATATGTCTAAGCAAAGAAATATACTACTCCCGCATTGTGTAAAAGAGCACACCTTAATAAGGCTCAGATAGTAAATCGTATGACATATCAGCACTATATAAAATTACAATTGGTAAAGCACAAAAAATTATAAATTTGATCAACATCTATAAAGTATGGGTGTATATTTGGTCCTTGTACTTTGTATCATCATATGTAGAAGTCAAAGATTATTAGCTACCTAACACTTGAAACTTTTGGTAACATGGTCTAGAGAAACAAGGGAGAAGATTCTAGTATGATGGAGAAGTGTGTTTTGAGAGGTTTATGCATAGTGCATTCATTGTGTTCAAGACTATCAATAGAATTTTCTAGATGCTAGAATGGAAATGAAGATCCAACGGCTAGAAATGCTGGGATTCACGAGTCTTGATCCAATGGTCAACATTCAAAGTTATTCATACACTATATAGTGGTTTGTAATAAAGACTATCAATAGAATCTTCAACACGCTAGAATGGAAAAGAAGATCCAGTGACTGGAAATGTTGGGATTCGTGAGTCTTGATCCAACGGTCAATATTCAAAGTTGTTTATACACTATATAGTGGCAAGATCATGTAGACGTCAATGGTTATTAGCTACTAGTAAGTTGCACGTGAGACTCAGATAGTAGACGTATGACATATCATCACTATATACAATTATAATTGGTAAAGCACAAAAAAAATATAAATTTGATCAACATCTATAAAGTATGGGTGTACATTTTGTCCTTGTACTTTGTATCATCATGTAGAAGTCAAAGATTATTAGCTACCTAACACATGATTTTTTTTTGATAACATGGTCTAGAGAAACAAGGGAGAAGCTTTTACTATGACGGAGAAGTGTGTTTTGAGGTTTGTGCATAGCATCTTCTAGATGCTAGAATGGAAAAGAAGATCCAACGGCTAGAAATGCAGGGATTCGCGAGTCTTGATCTAACGATCAACATTCAAAGTTATTCGTACACTATATAGTGGTAAGATAAGATAAGATACTAGTAAGTTGCACGTGCCCTGCACATGAGGCTCAGATAATAGACGTCGGGCATATCATCACTATATAAAATTATAATAGGTAAAGTGGAAAAAATATAAATTTGATCAACATCTATAAAGTATGGGTGTATATTTTGTTCTTCTACTTTGTATCATTATGTGTAGAAGTCAAAGATTATTAGCTACCTAACACTTGAAATTTTTGGTAACATGGTCTAGAGAAACGAGGGAGAAGATTCTAGTATGATGGAGACGTGTGTTTTGAGAGATTTATGCATAGTGCATTCATTGTGTTCAAGACTATCAATAGAATCTTCTAGATGCTAGAATGGAAAAGAAGATCCAACGGCTAGAAATGTTCGGATTCGCGAGTCTCGGTCCAACGGTCAATATTCAAAGTTATTCGTACACTATATAGTGGTAAGATAAGATGTCTAAAAATATGGCTTGTGGCATTTAGATCCATACTCTTCAGACTGTCTTTACAGAAAGGAACAATCTCGTCGTCACTCGGAAAATTAAGAATGATATTTCCTGATATTTGGAAACTCACATCGACGCCATTGTTTACTACAAGAAGATGCACCCGTCTACCTTTGAAAAGACAATTAACTCAAGAGCAATCTATCGCATTTACTTGTAGCTCAAGTTTGATATAATTTCGTTAAATTGTCAAGATGCAAAATCTTAGCAAGAAGTTGAACTTGTTGTAAAAACTATCGGTGGTGGTTTGTGATATATTAAATCAGCCCCCAATGGTTACCTCCAAAAAACATAAAACTTTCAGTGCAACCTACAATTTACTTGTAGTTCAAAATTGAACTAATTTCAATAAATCGACATAAAATCAATTTCAAGTGGGCAAAGTTAGCTATAGGAATAAGTTTGAAAACTCATAAAACATGGGAATCATAAGTACAACATGAGGGTCAACTATATATGTCTGAAAGCTTGGCTTGTGGCGTTCAGGTCCATATCCTTCGGACTTTGTTTATGAAAACGAACAATAATCTCATCATCACTCAGAAAATTGAGAAAGTTCTTTCCTGGTAGTTGGAAACTCGCACCGGTGGTACTGATTACTACAAGAAGATGCACCCATCTACCTCCAAAGAGACATTTAAATAAAGAAAAATCTATCACGCTTACTTGTAGCTCAAGTTTGAGCTAATTTTTCGATAAATTGTCAAGATGCAAAATCTTAATTAGAAAGGAGTTAAAAACCTATTGTCAAAACTCTCGGTTGTTTTCTGATATATTAACTGGCCCCCAATGGGTACACCTCCAAAAGTTTTTTGTAATTCTTTAGAAGCAACCTACAATAATTTAGTTGTTGTAGTTCAAGTTTGACCAAATTTCGATAAATATAGGCATGAATTCATTCAAGTGGGACAAAGTTAATTAGCTACATAGGGCGTTTGAAAAATCATAAAACATTGGAATCATAAGTAAAACACGTTGGTCCACTTAATATGTCTAAAAGCTTGGCTTATGGCATTGAGATCCATATTCTTCAGACTTTCTTTACATAAAAGAACCATCTAGTCATCACTCGGAAACTTAAGGATTTTCTTTCCTCATAGTTAGAAACTCACACCGACGACATTGTTTACTAGAAGAAGATCCACCCATCTACCTATGAAAATACATTTAATTCAAGAGCAATCTATCGCGCTTACTTGTAGCTCAAGTTTGACATATTTCGTTAAATCGACAGGAAGTCACTGAAGTGTGCAAAGTTTGCTAGGAAGCTTGAAAAATCCTAGTACTAAAAACTTAGGCATTACGTATAAGAAACCATTGGTCTAGTTTGTTTGATAATTGGGGTGGTTGTATTTTCTTTTAACTATGGTAGGTCTCGTAGGAGAGAGGTGCTTGAGAGTTAACACGATCGATGGAAGTACAACTTACATCAAGGACCTCATAAAAAATGAAAATTGCATCCAAGTCCATCCATTTAACACAGTGACCCTAAAACTGAATAATGAAGTGTGTGTGTTTTGTGGTTTGCGCATACTAGCATTCATCCTGCTAAAGACTATCAATAGAATCTTCCTCGATGCTAAGGAAAATAGAAGATATAACGGTTAGCAATGTTTGGATTTGGCAGTCTTGACCCAACGGTCAATGTTGGAAGTTAATTCATACACTATACAATGGTGGTATGGTATTGTAAGAGATAAGACAAGATAAAGATAAGATAAGAAGTACCCAGCGGTCAGTGGAAGTACAAGTTACATCTAGGACCTCATAAAAATGAAAATTGCATCCAAGTCCATGCATGCATTTAGCACAAGGACCCTGAAACTAAGCAATGAAGTGTGTGTTTTGAGGTTTGCACATACTAGCGTCCATTGTGATAAAGACTATCGGTACAATCTTTCTAGATGCTAATAATGGAAAAGAAGATCCAACGGTTAGCAAAGTTTGGATTTGTCAGTCTTGATCCAACGGTCAATATTCAAAGTTTGGATTTGCCAGTCTTGATCCAACGATCAATGTTCAAAACAGGTTTAAAATTGCCTTCCCTCCCGATGTTTGGCTGATCTTTTGCATAACCTTCCCTCCTGATGTTTGGGAAGCAAGTGAAAATTTCGAAAACCGGAAAAGTTTGAATTTTTTTGCCGCCAAGGACCAAAGTGGTTTCCTTCCTATGTACTCCCCGTCCCTACTCCACACCAACGCGTGGCTGCCGAACACACCAGAGACATAGAGCCGCCGTACCAAGGCACATGTGCGCGGCGCCACGCTGTGGATGAGGGGAGAGAGATCAGCCAGACCGGTGAGCGAGGGGAAAGGGGAGTAGACATGGAGCATAGAAAAGGAGAGATAAAACACACGATTTGTTTTGCATGCATAGGTCCTGATATTTACTACTAGTAGAGTGTACACTATAAGGCCGCAGGAGTACCTCGTGTCAGAAACCCATCATAACTTTGCTCTGACATGGAACCGCCTTCAACTTCTCTTTGTTGCTGCCCTCTTCCCCTGCCAACGTTTTATTCTCTCAGCATGTACAGCGCGTGGACAGAGGTGACCATATGTCTAAGCAAAGAAATATACTACTCCCGCATTGTGTAAAAGAGCACACCTTAATAAGGCTCAGATAGTAAATCGTATGACATATCAGCACTATATAAAATTATAATTGGTAAAGCACAAAAAATTATAAATTTGATCAACATCTATAAAGTATGGGTGTATATTTGGTCCTTGTACTTTGTATTATCATGTTTAGAAGTCAAAAATTATTAGCTACCAAACACTTGAAAGTTTTGGTAACATGGTCTAGAGAAACGAGGGAGAAGATTCTAGTATGATGGAGAAGTGTGTTTTGAGAGGTTTATGCATAGTGCATTCATTGTGTTCAAGACTATCAATAGAATCTTCTAGATGCTAGAATGGAAAAGAAGATCCAACAGCTAGAAATGCGGGATTCGTGAGTCTTGATCCAACGGTCAACATTCAAAGTTATCCGTACACTATATAGTGGTAAGATAAGATAAGATAAGATCATGTAGAAGTCAACGATTATTAGCTATGAGGGAGAAGATTCTAGTATGATGGAGAAGTGTGTTTTGAGGTTTGTGCATAGCATTCATTATGCTGAAGACTATCAATAAAATCTTCTAGATGCTAGAATGAAAAAGAAGATCCAACGGCTGAAAATGTTGGGATTCATGAGTCTTGATCCAATGGTCAATATTCAAAGTTATTCATACACTATATAGTCGTAAGATAAGATAAGATAAGATATCTCTATCTCTACGACTATGGTGTTGCAGTTTTGAATTGGATCCTTCTCACCAATCCTGACCATTGGGCTGTTGGATCCAATGGTTCAGAGAAGCAGGATTCGTATTGAATAGTACCTAGAGCAAACTCCACCATGCATGTTCTAGAACCATCATGTCACCACCCCCAAAATTTCATAGCACAGTAGACTGTATTCTCTCTACTTACTACTATAGTGGAGCAGTTTTGAATTGGATCCATAGCACTAATCATGACCGTTGGGTTGTTAGATCCATTGGTTCAGAGCAACTGGATTCGTGTTGAATAGTACTCCCTCTGCCAAAATATAAGGCACCTAAGGATTAGTCAAAAGCCAACATTTTTTAAGTTTGACCATGATTATACACAAAAATATAAAAATTTTGAATACTAAATTAATATCAATAGATTCACCATAAAGTATATTTTCTTAATATGTCCATTCAATATTGTAGATGTAGATATTTTTTTCTAAATATTTGGTCAAAGTTAGTAAGATTTGAATTTTGACCAATCCTTAGTCGCCTTATATTTTGGGACTGAGCGAGAGTATAGACCTAGAGCAAACTCCACCATGTTCTAGAACCATCATGTCACCACCCCCAAAATGCATAAGTTAAGGCTATTGATAATAACTATCTACATATATTGAGAATATAACCTATTGTGCTTTGAAATTTTGGGGTTGGTGACATGATGGTTTTAGAACATGGTGGAGTTTGCTCTAGGTATTATTCAACATGAATCCAGCTGCTATGAACCATTGGACCTAATAGCCCAACGGTCAAGATTGGTGCTATATATGTATCCAATTCAAAACTGATCCATTATAGTAGTAGATATATAGATAAAAAGCACACCTTAATAAGGCCTAGTATGTGGCATCCGCTAAGGTTCACCTTATACAGAGTGGAAACTATAAAGTATCTTTAAGCCTAAGGTGCACCTCAAGCTTGTGTGTTGACCATAGAGAATAGAAAAATCATTTCCCCTCTCTCCTTATTTCATGTGATCATTTTCATAAGGGGTTCAAAATTTTCAAGAGGCAAAATCTTAGTAGCTAGAAGTCGAACAGTCTCAACTGATATATTAATTGACCGCTCGATGGGTACCCCCAAAAGCTTTTTACAAACCAAGCTACAATTTATTGCTTGTAGTTCAAATTTGACCTTTTATTTCGATACATCAACATAAAGTCATTCAACAAGTGGACGGGGTCAGCTAGGAACCTTGAAAACTCATAAAACATGGGAATCATAAGTAAAACACATTGGTCCACCTAGATAATATGTCTAGAAGCTTGGCTTATGGCATTGAGATCCATATTCTTCAGGCTTTCGTTACGGAAAAGAATCATCTCGTCATCACTCAGAAAACTGAGAATTTTCTTTTCTGATTGCTGGAAACTCACATCGAAGACATTGTTTACTAGAAGAAGATGCACACATCTACCTCCAAAAAGACAATTAATTCAAGAGCAATCTATCACACTTACTTGTAGCTAAAGTTTGACTTAATTTTGTTAAATTGACAAGAAGTCACCAAAGTGCGCGAAGTTAGCTAGGAATTCTAGTACTAAAAACTTGGGTATTACGTATAAGAAACCGTGGTCCAGTTTGTGTGATAATTGGGGCGGTTGCATTTTTGTTTAACCTTGGTAGGTCTCATAAGAGCGAGGTGCTTGAGAGTTAACACGGTCGGTGGAAGTACGTACAAGTTACATCAAGGACCTCATAAAGAATGAAAATTACATCCAAGTCCATGCATGCATTTAGCAAAGGATCCTAAAACTGAGCAATGAAGTACTGTGTTTTGAGGTTTGCGCATACTACCGTTCATTGTGCTAAAGACTATTAGTATAATCTTTCTAGATGCTAAGAATGGAAAAGAAGATCCAACGGTTAGCAATGCCGTTTGGATTTGCCAGTCTTGATCCAACTATTAATGTTAAAAGTTAATATATGCACTATATGTAGTGGTATGGTATTGTAAGAGATAAGAGACAACATAAAGATAAGATAATAAGTACTGCGAATGGCCGATCTAATGCTAGGTCTCGTAAGAGCGAGATGCTTGAGAGTTAACACGATTGGTGGAAGTACAAGTTATATTAAGGACCTCATAAAAAATGAAAATTGCATCCAACAAGTACGTGCATTTAGCACAAGGACCCTTAAACCAAGTACTGAAGTACTATGTGTTTTGAGGTTTGTGCATACTAGTGTTCATCGTGCTAAAGACTATCAGTAGAATCTTTCTAGATGCTAAGAATGGAAAAGAAGATCCAACAGTTAACAATGTTTTGATTTGCCAGTCTTGATCCAACGGTCAATGTTCAAATAAGTTAATCCCTACACTATGTAGTGGTGGTATGCATGGTATTGTAAGAGATAAGAGACAAAGATAAAGGTAAGATAAGAAGTACTGCGAATGGTCGATCTAATGGTAGGTCTCGTAGGAAGCGGGTGCTTTGAGAGTTAACACAGTGGGTAGAATTACAATTTACATCAAGGACCTCATAAAAAATGAAAATTGCATCCAAGTCTATGCATTTAGCACAAGGACGACCCTGAAACTAAGCAATGAAGTGTGTGTTTTGAGCTAGAGGTTTATGTATACTAGCGGTCATCGTGCTAAAGACTATTAGTAGAATCTTTCTAGATACTAATAATGGAAAATAAGATCCAACGGTTAGCAATGTTTGGATTTGCCAGTCTTGATCCAACGGTCAAAGTTCAAAGTTAATTCGTACACTATATGTAGTGCGTGGTATGCTACGGTATTGTAAGAGATAGGACAAGATAAAGATAAGATAATAAGAAGTACTACGAATGGCCGATCTAATGGTTGGTCTAGTAGGTGCGATATGCTTGAGAGTGAACACGGTCGGTGGAAGTATAAGTTACATCTCATAAAAAATGAAAATTGCATCCAAGTCCATGCATTTAGCACAAGGACCCTAAAACTGAGCAATGAAGTGTGTGTTTTGAGGTTTGTGCATACTAGAGTTCATCGTTCTCATCAAGACTATTAGTAGAATATTTTTAGATGCTAGGAATGGAAAAGAAGATCCAACAGTTAGCAAAATGTTTGGATTTGCAAGTCTTGATCCAACTTGTCATCAAAACTCTCGTTGGATGGTTTCTCATATATTAATTATGACCCTCGATGGGTACCTCCAAAAGGTTTTTCGTAGAACTTTCACAGTAACCTAAAATTTACTTATACTTGTTCAAATCTGACCTATTTTTGATAAATCAACATAAAGTCATTCAAGTGGGTGGAGTTAGGTAGGTAGTTTTGAATTGGATCCATAGTACCAATCGTGACCGTTGGCTGGGCCTGGCTTCTACCACGGTTTCCGTGGCCGTTAACGGCGGTAACTAGTTGGTAACGGTGTTTGCCACGTGGCATTTTGCATGATGTCAGCAGTCAACGCAGCTGGCAAATAGATCTAATACGGAACAAGTTTTCGTGGCTGAAGGGTGCGATCCGCCATGGTCAGGAAAAAATCGTGGTAGATTCTTTTGTGACGGGGCTTTTACCACGATGGGCATCCATCGTAGAAGACTTTTTAGCCACGAAAAACGGGCCTTCAACCACGAAAACCGTCCGTTGTAAAAGCCAACTTTTCTTATAGTAAGTATAATTTGTTCACAGGGTAATTCCAGAGGTTCTTTGAAAGAAAAACTCCAAAATAGTTTAAACATGGTCTAAACCCTAACTATGGGTCGTCCCAGGGCTTATAAGGGCGGCTGGGGTAGTCAGAATCAGAAACTAAACGCGTACGACTCAAACTGATACAAACTGACTCAGACCAGATTCAGTCGACGGGCGGACACTCCGGTTGATATCGGCCGGACAGTCTGGTCAGGCCGGACACTCCGGGTGGAGTGTGCCGGACAGTCCGGTCGGGCCGAAAACTTCAAAGTTTCTGGGTGGTTTCTGGGTAGTGTTCGAACTGGCACACAGAATGTCCGCGCCAGTTCGTATCTCGGTTAGGCTGGACAGTCCGGGTGGATCCGACCGGACACTCCGGTCGTGGCAGATCTTTTTGCCTCCATCTTGATGATCTTCACTTGCACCTTCCTCCCTCTCCTCCCTCGCCCATCCTTGGGCAATCATCATGCTGGGCCTCTCTGGTAGCCTTTCTCCTCCTCGCGCTATGCTTGAATCTCCAACAAACCTGATCATACATAAGTGCATAGACTTACGCAGTATAAAGTTCTCATTAATTAAAGTACCAGATTCGTTTAGGAGTGAATTCACCTGTTGTTCAAGTAGCTTAGCACGAGCTCTTCTAATAGGTCCAATTCTAATCTCATTGGACTGATTTTGTCTTGCAACAGCTGGAGATAGTTGGGGTAGGTGTAATTGTAGGGATGTCCTCATCAATCTACCTCTCTGCTAGCCCACCTAATCACCACCCTCGGCCACCGTCGTCTACCTCCTGTTCCGACGAGTAGACTAAGGAAGAGAGGATCTACGAGCATCGAGGAAGACCAAGGAGATCCCTAGGACCCTGCATGTACCCGGCGTCGAGGAGGAGGAGCCCCAGGACACGCAGAACAAGAAGACGCCTGAAGCAAACCCTATCTCGCGTCCGCCAGCGTCGCCGTAGTTCTTCGCCGCACCAAGCTGATCCACCACCACCGAGCACCCCGCGGTGAGCCTCTGACTCCCCTAGACACGGTCCCGTGAACGTGTGCTTCCTGGACGCGTCGCTCATTCCGTTGAAGGCCTTGCATGCATCGCCCCTCACCGCCACCCCCGCTTGCGCGCAGCCGCTGTGGCGCTTGTCCCTGTCACGCATTATCACTATCACATCCGCGTCGTGATGTCGCGTCGAGCACGCACACCCGCGCTTCTGTGAACCCCAGTTGGCCACCCCGCTGCTCCCATCCATGCCGGTCGTGGCGCCGCCCGCTCTCGGTCATTGTTGCTGAGCGTTGATAGGTTAACCTCGCGCGCAAACCGAACCTAGCACCAGCCCCTGCGGTACCACAGTGGTCCACGCCCTGCAGCTCGAGTCATAGGTGCCGAGTTCGATCCATGCGCGTCGTTGTCGTGCGTGTCATCAGTAGAAGATAAACAATATCTTCAGTTAGCGCTATGATATTTTGCAAATACCCCCATTTCTTTTGCACACCAAACCGTGGTCCTGGACCCACCGTCCAGCCTCACACTCACGTGGCCATTTTATAGAGAGGTACCCCTATGTTTTAAAGCATCACACCTCTGTCCCTAGACCGCGCACGTGTCACCGCCCATTGGGTGTGGCACGTGATAAGATCACCACAGCCCCACTTGTCAATGGGTGTGGCTAACCCAGAGCCGAGTAAGAAAAAACCCCGCGCCGTCGCTATGGCCAGTTGGCCACCGAGTCAGCATGGCCCCACGCAGTAGTGTATGTGGCTAGCTTCGGCCTCGGTAACAAAAGTTGGCCGTTTTCGAAAAATCAAAATAAATACAGAAATTGAATATATCTTATAAAATTCATATCTTTTTATATAATTTGAATTTGACAAAATTTCTTAAATGAAAAGTGGTTCAAATTTAAACATGGATTCACATATAAATTTAAATTTGACCAGAGTCAACTCTAACTAGTCAAACCTGTGAGATTTGACCCCTTTTTGAATTATTTGCATTTAATAATAATTTTAAATCCATAGATTCAAATTTTGCAATTGATATATGTTTTCTGATAAGAAAAATGTCAAAAATTCAAATATGTGATCTAAAATATTTTTTGAACAATTTAAAATTTAAAACTATTTAAATGCCAATAAATGCCTTTATCTTAATAAATTCATAACTTTAATTCCGTAATTCCAACTTTGACAAATAATATGTCTAAACCGATCAGCACGATGATCCCGTGCTAATTATGCATTATATGACATAAATTGAAGCGTGCATCATATAAATATTAAATAATTAGAAATTTTTATGGAAGTAAAACATGCCTAAATAAATTAATAAAGTATGTTATTTCTTGTTCCACACCTCACCCATGCCATGCTATGTTATACCATGCAATTCTGCATCATTCCATCATGGAATACCTTGTTTGCTTATTGCATATGACTTATATGATTGTGCAATCAATTTATTTTGGCCCTTGTGTGTTGGTTTTTATCTGGATAGACACTAAGCAAGGAGAATATCAAGAGCCTTAGGAGTATTACTCGAACCCTTCTTATTCTGCAACAGAACTACCAGGCAAGCAATTGCCCATGCTTGCATACATATAGTACCTATGCTTTTATCTTACTCTTGCATCATTGAGTCGGGATTGCATTAAATTTGTCGCAAGTATTGCATAGCCTTTACTTTTAAACCCCACCGAAGCTTGTATCCTTAATCCCATGAGCCATTACTATAGAAGTTGTTTAGGCCATGCGAGTCATAAAATTGCATGTGTAAGGTTTGTGCGAGTCTTTGGATAATGAGGTATCTAAACAACTTAATCTGAGTAGTAATTGGATAACTAATGAAAGAGGCACTGGTGAGCATTATCTGTTATTTTGTTCTTTAAGCTCACTTATGTCCCATAGGACCCTGAGTACTTGATTCATGTTCCTGGACTATAACAACCTCGGACCCTACGCTCTAAGTTCAAGCCTAGATGAACCGAAAGTGGTTAAAATAGTACAATGGAGCCAGGGCCACCCACGTGTGAACCCACCGTCTTAACCACTTCCAAGAACATCGGGACAAGAGCGAGCGGCGTAGGAAACATGCGAAGAGATCAAATACATACACAAGTGAGTATGTATGCAAGATACCTTACAACATTTCTTAGAGCCATACCATCTAAAAGAAATAGAAATATTGCAACGCCATACAACAAGATCCAAATATCCTAGATAGAGATAATAGTGTAGGATAGCTCCTCATACGTCAAACATCAGAGGATCAAGCGGAAGCGGGAAACAAGATCCGAGTACGGATAAGAAGCAAATCGGCATAAGATGCCACATAAGTAAGCACATCCCGCCCACAGATCTCGCGGATCCCCATCACCGGAATCTCTACACCGCGTGATCGTTGCCAACATCATTTGTCTCCTCCACCCAGTATCCATCTTGTGAATACACCTATTCATCTGAATCAAACAATTTATCGTGTGAGACCCTAGAATTTTCGGCAAGTCTTTATGCCTCTAAAGGGACATATACAGGGTGACGCAATTGCAGCAAAAGATAATAACTAACAAGTCTATAGATACCGCTAACCATCCGCCTAACCAATGATGAGCGGATGTCCGTTAATTAGACACAACGATTATAACGGTATAAAGTGTGAGATCCATCCTCCTTCTAAACACCAGCGAGAAAGCGGACGAACAACCCATCCGTTGCGTTTTATTAACCATTCCATGAGTATTGCACTATTTACTAGTCGGTATTTAGTCAATTTAAAGGTGGTACTTTAGTTATGCTTGTCTATGATCGAAGCTGCTCCAAGTCGTCCATAACGCGGACACGGCTTTGAAGATTTACCTGCAGGGTGCACAAATAACAACACACTCGATCAACCTCGGAAAAACCAACTCAAAACCCAACGAGGCATTCATGACAAAGCGATCAAAGGATTCAGAAATATTTCAGGGGCCACCCATTAAGCTACACCTGTGAAGTTGGCCGACTCAGAGACAGACCCAAGGTTTGCGTCAATGGCTGTAAACGACTGGAAACCCGAAAATGTGACTGGGCTTGTCGATAACGCGAAAACACTCCGCATCCAAAACAGTACAGGTGCTCCACGCACGACCGTAATAAAGCAGTAAAGCATGGCATAAGTACAGGATAGTAATAAAACCCCAAACTAGTTTGTGGCCCCAAGAAATAGAAATGAATCAAGCTCGCTCGGGGTCCATAAGGCCTCCGGATGTGGATAGTGCGAATAGTCAAGGAACATGAATCAAGTACTCGGGGTCCTACGGGACACAAGTGGGCAGGAAAAACCAAATAACAGATATTGCCCACCGGTGCCTCTTTCATTAGTTATCCCATTATCACTCAGGTTAAGTTGTTTAGGTACCTCGTTATCCATCGGACACTCACATACCCTACACATGTTGTTCTACGACTCGCATGGCTCAAACAACTCCTATAGTAATGGCTCATAGGATGGAGGAACAAGCTTCGGTGGGGTTTAAAAGTAAAGGCTATGCGATGCCAGGATTCAATTTAATGCAATCGTGACTCAATGATGCAAGAATAAGATAGAGGCAATAGGTACTATATGTATGCAAGCATGTGGTAGTGCTTGCCTGGCAGCTCAGTTGAAGCGAGAGATGGATCTGGGTAGTACTCCTGGGATTCCTGATATTTCCCCTGCTCAGCGTCTATTCGAAAGAAGAACCAAACAAACAAGGGTCAACATAAATAAAGTGCACAAGCATATGAATAAAATGTGACAAGCAAACAAGCATGCCATGATGAATGATGCACAATTTACATGGCAATAATGTAGCATGGCATGGGTGAGGTGTGGGGTACAAGAATAAAGCATTTTATTAAGTTTTAGTCAAGTTTTATTTCCATAAACAGTTCTGATTTTTAAGAATGACATGATGCATGCTTCAATCCATATCAAGGAATGCAAAGTTAGAATGGGCTCGTCGCGCTGATCGATTTAGACATATTATTTGTCCAATTTGGAGTTATAGAATTAAAGTTATTAATTAATTAAGAAAAGGGCATTTTATTGCAATTAAACAATTTCGAAAATTTAAATTAGTCAAACATTAAATTGGATGGCAGATTTGAAATCCTTACATTTTTCTGATTCAAAAACATATATCATTTGTATTATTTGGATTTATTAATAAAACGTTATTAATTTCTGGATTTAAAATCATATTTGCATTTTCTGGAATTATTTTTATTTGGAAAAGGCTCACAGAGACTTTTTGTACTCAGGTGGGTCTAGCCCGAGTCACTGACATGCGGGGCCAGTGCTGAGTCAGCGCCAGCTGGCGCAGCGGCTCTACGAGGGGCTTTTCTCACCGCGGGTTTACCCAGCCGCAGAGATTGACAAGCGGGACCGGGGACGGCGGGTCCACGCCAGCGCCACCGGGCGTGCCAGCGGCAGATCCGGGAGGCTTGGGAGGCCTGTCGATGTGACGAGAATCCTGCAGGTTTTAAGCAAAAGAACAACGAATCTGAAAAATCGATCTACTGACACGAGCTAGCTCGTCTGATCTTCGGAAGACGATGGCGAGCAAACCTTTGGGAAATTGGAGATGGCACAAAAAGCAAAGTTGAAGAGGGCAGCAAGATGTACATCTTTCATGTACGGAGTTTCTCCGGTGGAGCACTGTGGATCCCGGAAATTGATGAAGAACAGGGACAAAAACGATGTCTGAGACTGTCGGACGAGATGCAGAAAAACGATGTTTTCCGCTGGTTTTCGCCAGATGATTCCGAGCTCGTCTATGGGCGGATCTAGGCGTGCTTTAGCTCATTGGAAATATGGGACGACTGGCTAGATCTTTCATTATCGCGTCGTCCAAAGACGAGCAACACAACGACGACACCGACGCGTTGAACAGGGTCAGGCGCGGGTCGCGGGTGCACTGTCTGTCGCATGCGCGTGGATTCAGAGCACGCTGGAGAGCATCTGGGCGAGCGCGGCGATGCAGCGTGCACCCGTGCGTGGTGACGGCGGTGCGCATCGCGCACAGCGTCCGTGGCAACAGGGCGTGATGGCGACGGCGAGACGGTCGGAGTACAGGGAAACTAGGCAGGGAGGTGCAGCTCACCGAGGTGGCGGCAAAGGGGAAGCAGGAGGCGAGGTCGAACGGCGTGACCGCGGCGGCGAGGCACTGAGACGGTGACGGCATGGCGAGCCAAGGCCTCCTCCTCCTTGCTCCCAGTACTGTACCGCGTCGGGGTCGACGCGCCGCCCCACGCGTTGCGACTGGACACCCGGCCCGGCGATGGCGGCAGCAGGACGACGACGAGGGATAGACAGCGGCTGGGTCGTTTTGTCACAGAGGGGGAAGGTGTTCTCCCAGCTTTTGATCTAGGAGTGGTTGGAAGGATGAGGCTAAGGGCTGCTGCTTTTGCCTTAGAGAGAGGAAGGATGGGCACGGCAAGGCAAGGCGATCACGTGCTCGGGTAAAGGAAGAAAAACAGTGGGGCGTCTGGACGCTGTCCACTACTGCCATGCGGTGGGGTCGAACCACGAGAGAGGGGAGAGATCGAGCCGATCTGGATGGTACTGCTCTGCTGTTGGAGATGGAAAACCAACACAAAACTGGAGCTGCCGCTGCTCTGATCCAGCTGAAAATAAAACCACTAAGCGATGCACAGATGGGGGACTTGGGGTGTTGAAAAAAACAGCTAGCTTGAATGGCTGGAGCTGATCAAAAGCGAGAGGGCAAGGGTTGCTTCGATGGTCACTTGGTCAAGTGAAAGAGAGAGGGCAAGAGGAGGTGGTGCTCATGGTGGGATTTAGAAAGAGAGAGAGAGGAAAAGGTAGCACATGCACATGTGGAGTAGACAACTTAGCTTGGTGGTTCAGTTGACACATGCACGTGCATGGGGGTGTAGATGAGTGTATGTGTAGTACTACTACATACATGGTAAGATAAAGGAGTGTATGTGTGTGTATATTAGCTATATATATATTAGCTAGAATACATTGGATGGTGGCGTGAGGGCGCATGCACTGATGAGAAGGCTTTGGATTTAGCTAGTTTTGTGTGTGTGTGCATACACGTGTAGGATAGATTATCTAGGCTTTGGTAGCTAGGATAGATTGAGTTTTAGGACAAGGTCACATATAGTAGTAGAAGAAAAACAAATATGAAGTTGATCTCATGGAAGACATAGGTTGGATAAAAGGGGTCGAAAAACAAAATGATTTGATCAAATTGCTAAGGTTTAGCAAAACAAATATGCAACAAAACACCAATGTGTATTTAAAAAAAATAGAGGTATGCATGGAGGGACACGTTATTGCATGTGAGAGAGGTGTATGTGTATTGATATTGCATGTGACATGCAATTACACCATACATGCATGTGTAGAATTTTTGTGAAGACACAAATGTGTATGCATGCAGGTGAGATAAAAATGGCCATAAAAGAATTGAAATTAAGAAGAAATTATGGAGGACAAGCACATGGCATATTTAAGAATGATTGGATCAAACCTAAGGTAGCCATGTAGATGTCGATAGAAGAATTGGACCCATATAATATATGCGCAAGAATTAAAATACCAAGATTAAATTGAGATACCCACATACATGTATATGGTAGAATTAAGATGGGATCCATCGGAAGATGGCATGGCATATTAGCAGATGGAGAAGATTTAAAGAGATATGCCCTCAACTCAAATTGGGCATGAAGCAATATATCAAGAAGCAAAGACAATATATCAAGAGGCAACTACAATTAATAAATGCATATGAGACAAGATCCAAAAGAAAAGGGTTTTATATGATGCTCAAATGCAAGGTGGCATGATGACATGAGCATGATATAATTATGATGCAACAAATTATATGTAGGAAGTAGCATTATATAGACTAGGCTAGTAGCATTGCAATTGTTAGACAATTGGGATGCTACAACTCTCCCCCACTAAACAAGAATCTCGCCCCGAGATTCCTAGGAAAAAGAAAACAACACAAGAAGAGGCGGGTGTTCGGAACGAAGGTGGTCCTCATGTTCCCAAGTTGATTAACAACGGAATGGTATGACCATTACACCTTGCAAAACTTGCGAGACTTGTTGCGAGTCTTGCGTTTTGCTAGAGAACAAAGTTTTAGAAAAGTTGAAGGATTGTCGTTAGACAAGAATGATAGGATGAACATAGCTCCGGTTTTCTCAAGAAACATGATAAAAGAATAGAACCACTTGTGAAAGAAAAATAAAGGACGATGTACCAGGGAGAACAAAATGACACATCATTAAGATTAAAGATTTACAGATACAAGAGCAGATAAATATTGTCTTGCCGGAAGAAAAAGAGCTACTTTGGAGAAGTTATGCACTACTATGAAAGTAGCATTGTTTCTTCTCTCGGATTGGGAAAAGAAGTTTGGAAACAATATCGCCTTCAAACAATAGAGTTCCTTGATATCAACGGAAAGATTTAGTTAGACATTGTCGGATTAGATCTTTCTTGTGCCGGTAAGAACCAAAGGATCACGCAATTGAGGTGCGCAGATATATCTTCTAGACAAGGAGGTGATGCTAGATTATGGTGGATTCCCGAGAAGAAAAGAATATAGAGGATCTAGAGTTTATTGTAGAGATACCTATTGCTTTCTTTAACCTTGAGGCTAATGCAATAGATTTGCGACTGATGGCATCCACCATAATTGGCTTTACCATGAGGCAAAAGGATTGACAAGTGAAGCTCAGCGATATCTTCCATCCTTCTTGATTGACAATGTGGTGCTCCGGTAGAATGAAGAGTAACTAAGAAGATAAAAGAATTTGCTTCCACCAGATAATTGATGATTTGCTCCGTGCAGAAAAGACGAGATCACCAACAAGAGATTATTGCTTATGTTCTTTGAGAGAGCACTCCGGAAAAAACAAGGACGGAAGTAGAAGTATCGAGGGATAAAGGCCACTTCTACATCCGTGGAATGAGTGGAATCACATTAATTCACCAATTCGATGTACAAGAGCGAATGATAATAGTAGTGGTACGGTAGCTACTCCATCCCGCACTCAAAGCATTACTCCGCACATGAAGCAGAAAACCATGCAACCCAACTACCGAAAATGACTGAAGATTATGACAAAAAGACTCATGGAACTCTGTAGGAAACAAAGATATGATGCAAATGATTCGTTGGATCCAGAGTAGATAAAGATGATGATGTTGTCATCGTGTCGGAAGATCCCAAAACACCGACAAGGATATGAAGAAAGATTATGGAGAACAGTTGCAAGATTCGATAGATAAGGAAAAGATAGCTACAACTTGAACAGAAGGATTACAAAAGATCTAGAAATTCTTTATGGCATCCGGTGGATTGAGGATAGAAGATGGAACGAGAGGATTTTAAAAGATTACTTGATGAGACAGAGGTGAAAAGAACTCCATGTTCTTCTTGAAATGATTGAGAGAGATTTAGCAGTCTTGAGGAAATCTTCAGCGGAACGACGATGATAACTCGCCAACAAGGAAAAACTCCAAGTTTGATTGGAGGTGGAGGATGGAATTAACAATGGACTTGCTGATTCCGGAATTGAGGCAATGTATTTAGCAGAAAGACGTGATCGAGATAGGTGACTTCAAGAAGTCAGAATTCACACTTTGAGACTTTGCACACAGGCAGTGCTCACGACGCTTGAGAGAAAAGACATATATGAACTTCCATGTTCTTCCATTGATATAGAATAAGCAAGCATATCATGACGATATACCACCACGGATTAACAAGATATTCCAAGAATATCAAGTTCAAGATGCGGGAGAAGCAAACAAATGCTCGAAACACTTTCTGAGCTCAACGTTCTTTGAAAGATCAACATTAAGAGCAAGGATTCGTGTTGAAAAAGATGCATTGGTAGAATAGATTATCTGGTTCTTCGGAAGAGAAAAAGAACTGCCACTTGGTTCACATTGTCGACTGGATTGCCGGTTACAAAGATAAAGAGATCTTGGATAAAGGAACAATGATATCTCATACCTCAAGAAAAGCTATCAGAGGCGAAAAGATGCAATTCCCTTGTATCAAAGAGAATTTTGCAGATATGGAGTTCGAAAAAGATGTGAACCATGATAAACAGATGATAGACCACCATAGTGCCTTGAGAAAACTCCGGATTACCAAAGATACTTGAATATGCATAGATATGATCACGGTGTAACTCAAATCACAGGATATAACCGCCACCATTTGGAGGATTGTGTCGATAGCATTGACCATACTCCACTCATGAATAGTGTCATATAGCTTTGCCGAGAACCAAATTACGATCACAAGCATCGGATCGACACATGTTATGTATTTAGCCCAGAAGAATTGATGATGAAGTAAAACTCCAGGATTAAGCGCCGATGACAAAAGAATGAGCTAGCATGGACATGCAGATAAAAGGAAGATAGATATTGTTTCACACACGACTGAAGAGGAGTGTGGAAACACAGATGTATCAAAGAAAAAATTTCCGCATTTTTCGGCATTAAAATACCAATAAATGCGCAAAACCACTTACAGATAGAGATTAGCAACTCCACATTTTGTGGAAGCATGCTGGAAGGAAGAACACCCTTAACAAGATTGCGCCGGTTAACAAGGAGTCGGATAGATCACGTCAGTTTACAAAAGTCTATCGGTATGGAATGTACCAACAGTTGATAACCAAAGGCAGATTGTGACAACAAGGTTGGATGCAACAGGTAGACAAGGAATTACACACACACACGCACACACACACAACCTATGGTACTACGGAACCCAGAACACGTGAATCCTAGTTTGAATTTTTAGAAGAGGATTGAAAACGTTACACTTCCTTACCAGAAAAGGGTGGGTGGGTGGGTAAGAAGAAAAATGGAAGCAGTCCTACTCTCACGTTTTGTTTTTCCCTAGTATACATAGCTACCAAAATATTTGCTAGACTGACAACGACCATTTGGCTGAGACCCTGAAGGGCGGGATGGCTTTGATACCAATTGTAACAACCTCGGACCCTACGCTCTAAGTTCAAGCCTGGATGAACCGAAAGTGTTTAAAATAGTACAACAGGAGCCCAGGGGCCACCCACGTGTAGACCCATTGGCCGTCCTAACCACTTCCAAGAACATCGGGACAAGAGCGAGCGGTGTAGGCAACAGGCGAAGAGATCAAATACATACACAAGTGAGTATGTATGCAAGCTACCTTACAACAGTTCTCAGAGCCATACCATCTAAAAGAAATAGAAATATTGCAACGCCATACGGCAAGATCCAAATATCCTAGATAGAGATAATAGTGTAGGATAGCTCCTCATACATCAAACATCAGAGGATCAAGCGGAAGCGGGAAACAAGATCCGAGTACGGATAAGAAGCAAATCGGCATAAGATTCCACATAAGTAAGCACATCCCGCCCACAGATCTCGCGGATCCCCATCACCGGAATCTCTACACCGCGTGATCGTTGCCAACATCATCTGTCTCCTCCACCCAGTATCCATCTTGTGAATACACCTATTCATCTGAATCAAACAATTTATCGTGTGAGACCCTAGGGGTACTCAGCAAGTCTTTATGCCTCTAAAGGGGACATATACCTGGGGTGACGCAATTGCAGCAAAAGATAATAACTAACAAGCCTATAGATACTCGCTAACCATCCGCCTAACCAATGATAGACGGATGTCCGTTAATTAGACACAACAGTTATAACAGTATAAAGTAACAGATCCATCCTCCTTCTCGCTTACCAACGAGAAAGCGGACGAACAACCCATCCGTTGCAGTTTTATTAACCATTCCATGAGTATTGCACTATTTACTAGTCAGGTATTTAGTCAATTTAAAGGTGGTACTTTAGTTATGCTTGTCTATGATCGAGAAACTGTGCTCCAAGTCGTCCATAACCGCGGACACGGCTTTCAGAAAGATTTACCCTGCAGGGGTGCACAAATAGCAACACACACTCGATCAACCTCGGAAAAACCAACTCAAAACCCAACGAGGCATTCATGACAAAGCGATCAAAGGATTCAGAAATATTTCAGGGGGCCACCCCATTAAGCTACCTGCAACGAAGTTGGCCGACTCAGAGACAGACCCAAGGTTTGCGTCAATGGCTGTAAACGACTAGAAACCCGAAAATGTGACTGGGCTTGTCGATAACGCGAAAACACTCCGCATCCAAAACAGTACAGGTGCTCCACGCACGATCGTAATAAAGCAGTAAAGCATGGCATAAGTACAGGATAGTAATAAAACCCCAAACTAGTTTGTGGCCCCAAGAAATAGAAATGAATCAAGCTCTGGCTCAGGGGGTCCATAAGGCCTCCCGGATGTGGATAGTGCGAATAGTCAAGGAACATGAATCAAGTACTCGGGGTCCTACGGGACACAAGTGGGCAGGAAAAACCAAATAACAGATATTGCCCACCGGTGCCTCTTTCATTAGTTATCCCATTACTACTCAGGTTAAGTTGTTTAGGTACCTCGTTATCCATCGGACACTCACATACCCTACACATGTTGTTCTACGACTCGCATGGCTCAAACAACTCCTATAGTAATGGCTCATAGGATGGAGGAACAAGCTTCGGTGGGGTTTAAAAGTAAAGGCTATGCAGTACTTGGGATTCAATTTAATGCAATCGTGACTCAATGATGCAAGAATAAGATAGAGGCAATAGGTACTATATGTATGCAAGCATGTGGTAGTGCTTGCCTAGCAGCTCAGTTGAAGCGAGAGATGGATCTGGGTAGTACTCTGGATTCTGATATTTCCCCGCCTATATTCGAAATAAGAACCAAACAAACAAGGGCCAACATAAATAAAGTGCACAAGCATATGAATAAAATGCGACAAGCAAACAATCATGCCATGATTAATGATGCACAATTTACATGGCAATAATGTAGCATGGCATGGGTGAGGTGTGGGGTACAAGAATAAAGCATTTTATTAAGTTTTAGTCAAGTTTTATTGCCATAAACAGTTCTGATTTTTAATAATGACATGATGCATGCTTCAATCCATATCAAGGAATGCAAAGTTAGAACGGGCTCGTCGCGCTGATCGATTTAGACATATTATTTGTCCAATTTGGAGTTATAGAATTAAAGTTATTAATTAATTAAGAAAAGGACATTTTATTGCAATTAAACAATTTCGAAAATTTAAATTAGTCAAACATTAAATTGGATGGCAGATTTGAAATCCTCACATTTTTCTGATTCAAAAACATATATCATTTGTATTATTTGGATTTATTAATAAAAAGTTATTAATTTCTGAATTTAAAATCATATTTGCATTTTCTGGAATTATTTTTATTTGGAAAAGGCTCACAGAGACTTTTTGTACTCAGGTGGGTCTATCCCGAGTCAGCGACGCAGGGGCTGGCTGAGTCAGCGCCACCGGCACAATGACTCTCTGAGGCTTTTCTCACATGGTTTACCCAGCCGCAGAGATTGACAAGCGGGACCGGGGACGGCAGGTCCACCGCGCGGGTGCGCCAGCCGGGGCGTGCCATGCGACAGATCCGGGGGAGCGCGGGAGGGCCTGTCCATGATAGACAGAATCCTGCTAGGGGTTTTAAGCAAAAGAACAACGAATCTGAAAAATCGATCTACTGACACGAGCTAGCTCGTCTAATCTTCGGAAGACGATGGCGAGCAAACCTTTGGGAAATTGGAGATGGCACAAAAAGCAAAGTTGAAGAGGGCAGCAAGATGTACATATTTCATGTACGGAGTTTCTCCGGTGGAGCACTGTGGAGCCTAGAAATTGACGAAGAACAGGGACGAAAATGGTGTCTGAGACTGTCGGACGAGATGTAGAAAAACGATGTTTTCCGCTGGTTTTCGCGAGATGATTCCGAGCTCGTCTATGGGCGGATCTGGGCGTGCTATAGCTCGTTGGAAAGAGGGGACGACCGGCTAGATCTTTTGTTCTCGCATTGTCTGAAGACGAGCAACACAACGACGACACCGACGCGTTGAACAGGGTCAGGCGCGGGCCACGGGTGCACTGTCTGTCGCATGCGCGCGGGTTCAGAGCGGGCTGGCGAGCTTCTGGGCGAGCGCGGCAATGCAGCGCGCACGCGTGTACAGCGACGCGCTGCGCGTCGCGCACAGCGTCCGTGGCAGCGGGGCGTGATGGCGACGGCAAGACGGTCGGAGTACAGGGAAACTAGGCAGGGAGGTGCAGCTCACCGAGGTGACGACGAAGGGGAAGCAGGCGGCGAGGTCGAACAGCATGACCACGGCGACGAGGCGCTGGGATGGTGACGGCACGGCGAGCCAAGGCCTCCTCCTCCTTGCTCCCAGTATTGTACCGCGTCGGGGTCAACGCGCCGCCCCACGCGTTACGACTGGACACCCGGCCCGGCGACGGCGGCAGCAGGACGACGACGAGGGTTAGACGGCGGCTGGGTCATTTTGTCACAGAGGGGGAAGGTGTTCTCCCAGCTTTTGATCTGGGAGTGGTTGGAAGGATGAGGCTAAGGGCTGCTGCTTTTGCCTTAGAGAGAGGAAGGATGGGCACGACAAGGCAAGGCGATCATGTGCTCGGGTAAAGGAAGAAAAACAGTGGGGCGCCTGGACGCTGTCCACTACTGCCATGCGGTGGGGTCGAACCACGAGAGAGGGGAGAGATCGAGCCGATCTGGATGGTACTGCTCTGCTGTTGGAGATGGAAAACCAACACAAAACTGGAGCTGCCGCTGCTCTGACCCAGCTGAAAATAAAACCACTAAGTGATGCACAGATGGGGAACTTGGAGTGTTGAAAAAAAACCAGCTAGCTTGAATGGCTGGAGCTGATCAAAAGCGAGAGGGCAAGGGTTGCTTCGATGGTCACTTGGTCAAGTGAAAGAGAGAGGGCAATAGGAGGTGGTGCTCATGGTGGAATTTAGAGAGAGAGAGAGAGAGGAAAAGGTAGCACATGCACATGTGGAGTAGACAACTTAGCTAGGTGGTTCGGTTGACACATGCACGTGCATGGGGGTGTAGATGAGTGTATGTGTAGTACTACTACATATATGGTAAGATAGAGGAGTGTATGTGTGTGTAGATTAGCTATATATATATTAGCTAGAATACATTGGATGGTGGTGTGAGGGCGCATGCATTGACGAGAAGGCTTTGGATTTAGCTAGTTTTGTGTGTGTGCATGCACGTGTAGGATAGATTATCTAGGCTTTGGTAGCTAGGATAGATTGAGTTTTAGGACAAGGTCACATATAGAAGTACAAGAAAAACAAATATGAAGTTGATCTCATGCAAGACATAGGTTGGGTAAAAGGGGTCGAAAAACAAAATGATTTGATCAAATTGCTAAGGTTTAGCAAAACAAATATGCAACAAAACACCAATGTGTATTTAAAAAAATAGAGGTATGCTTGGAGGGACACGTTATTGCATGTGAGAGAGGTGTATGTGTATTGATATTGCATGTGACATGCAATTACACCATACATGCATGTGTAGAATTTTTGTGAAGACACAAATGTGTATGCATGCAGGTGAGATAAAAATGGCCATAAAAGAATTGAAATTAAGAAGAAATTATGGAGGACAAGCACATGGCATATTTAAGAATGATTGGATCAAACCTAAGGTAGCCATGTAGATGTCGATAGAAGAATTGGACCCATATAATATATGTGGCAAGAATTAAAATACCAAGATTAAATTGAGATGCCCACATACATGTATATGATAGAATTAAGATGGGATCCATCGGAAGATGGCATGGCATGTTAGCAGATGGAGAATATTTAAAGAGATATGCCCTCAACTCAAATTGGGCATGAAGAAATATATCAAGAAGCAAAGACAATATATCAAGAGGCAACTACAATTAATAAATGCATATGAGACAAGATCCAAAAGAAAAGGGTTTTATATGATGCTCAAATGCAAGGTGGCATGATGACATGAGCATGATATAATTATGATGCAACAAATTATATGTAGGAAGTATCATTATATAGACTAGGCTAGTAGCATTGCAATTGTTAGACAATTGGGATGCTACATGGACTATTCACACTATCCACATATGGGAGACTCTATGGGTTCGCACTTTATTTCTTGGGGACACAAAGTAGTTTGGGGCTTTATTAATATCATGTACTTATGCCATGCTTTACTGCTTTATTTACGATTATGCATGGAGCACCTGTACTGTTTAGGTCCCCACGCCATGTTTATGTTGTATCGACAAGCACAGTCACACTTTTGGGTTCCCAGTCGCTTACCACCGTTGTCGCAAACCTTGGGTCCGTCTCAAAGCCGGCTAACTTCATTGCGGGTAGCTTATTGGGGTGGCCCCCTGACATGGGTATACCCTACAGGTACTCGAGCTTGGCATATACGGTCTAGATACGGCATAAGCCCACGGTGTTGCCAAGGCCCAATACGAGATTCGGGTGACCCACGGACTCTTCGATTTCTTGCAGTGCAAGATGAAGCTTAAGATAGAAAGTTCAAAGGGGCGAACCCTAATATGTAACCAACTTGACCTGCTACCTGAGACCCAGCCTATCTATATAAAGGCTGGGAGGGGGTAGCAAGGAGGACAATCACAGCCCTAGTTTCACCACCATCGCCAGATTGCATCTGCGCACCCCTTTAATATTCGATTCCTTCGTTAATTCCAAGAGCAGACAAACAGGAGTAGGGACCTCTACGAGGCATGAACCTAGGTAAACCTTGCGTCCTTGTGTGCTTGTTTGCTAGCCGACTGATGCCTCCAGCGCTCCCTGATGTCTACACACTTCTATTCTTGTAGACAGTTGTTGGGCCTCCAAGTGCAGAGGTTTGTAGAACAGCAGCAAGTTTTCCCTTAAGTGGATTACCCAAGGTTTATCGAACTCGGGGAGGAAGTGGTCAAAGGTATTCCCTCTCAAGCAACCCTGCAATCAAGATACAAGAAGTCTCTTGTGTCCCCAACACACCCAATACACTTGTCATGTGTATAGGTGCACTAGTTCGGCAAAGAGATAGTGAAATACAAGTGGTATAGATAATTATAAGTGGTAACGGTGCCAGAAAATAGCTTGACGGCGTGGAAGAGACTAAAGGAAATCTGAAATAAAGATGGAAGCAAGCCAACATGTAACAGATCTAGTTGCAAATGGTGTTTCAATGCTTAGAAACAAGGCCTAGGGATCATACTTTCGCTAGTGAACACTCTCATATAAATATCTTATCTTTATGATACTACTCTCCGGTTGGACACTCTAATCCATGGTAGGGCTATAATAGCACACCTCAAAGTCTGCTTTCCCCATCTAGATAACCCCACACTATCACCTTGAGCTCTAGATGGTTCCAACAAACACCACAATTTCACAAAAACATCCAACTCCAAATATAACTCATAACAAGTATTTGTAATCTCTAGCCTAAGTGCCACCATGGTGTGCATGCTGTCACTTTCACACACATGGGGAGAGCAGAGATCTATTAAAGCACTTGAGTAGCAAGGTAGATCTACTTGATTACAAAGCTCATGATCACAATATGATCATACATAGAGAGAGATGAACACATAGCTACCGGTAGAACCCTTAGCCTCGAGGAAGAACTACTCCCTCATCATCATGGGAATCAGCAACGGCGATGGAGGTGGTGGTGGAGATCGATGGAGATGGCTCCGGGGGCACTTCCCCGTCCCGGCAGGGTGCCGGAACACAGACTTTCTGTCCCTCGAATCTCCCCTTCGGTGGCGGCGGTTCTGCGGAACTTTTCGTGGCTGGAGGCTGTTCGACTTAGGGTTTTTGCATCGGGAGGCATCTTATAGGCGAAGAGGGAGGCCGAGGGGGTGCCTGGGCTGGCCACACCACCCCTTGGCACGGGCCAGGCCTGGCCGTGCGGCCATATGGTGTGGCCACCTTGTGGCCCCTCTCAGTCTCGTCTTCTGGCTCCATGAGTCTTCTGGTAAAATATTGACTTTGGCTTTTGTCCGGTCCAATTCCGAGAATATTGATTTTCTGACTTTCCTGGAACCAAAAAAAGCAGAAAACATGCAACTGGCACTGTGGCTCTTGTTAATAGGTTAGTCCAAGAAAGTGTATAGAAAGTACTCCAGAGTGTGGACAAAACATAAGAAAGTAGATAAAACCAAGCATGGAACATCAAAAATTATGGATACGTTTACAACATATCAACATCCCCAAGCTTAACTCCTACTCGTCCTCGAGTAGGTAAGTGATAAAAAGAAAGAATAATTTTTGAGGTGACATGCACCATCACAATCTTGATCAAGGCATGTATAAGACATTGATAGCTGGGATCAAAGTACTCTAAACATGAGCATGAAAGATGAAGTTCTAACAATAAGACATAGTAACTATTGTTGCAACATGAAAAGGCATAAACAAAAGATTCATGAATAACAATGCTTTGCAAGACGTTTGTTTGTTTCACATAAAGAAAACATAGCATAATGGCATTCAGCTTGTCCCTCATAGAGTAGCAAACATAAATGCATAGGACACCTTCAAAGTTCATAAGAGTGACTAGATACAAATAGTTTAAAACAAGCAAGATCTAAGCTATGCATCAATCAACAAGTCTTGGGACAATGCACATAGAACTAAGAATGGCCACTATGCTCTCTCAATAGGTGCATAAAGATAGAAGGTGGAGGCTCAACATAAAAGTAAAACAAAAGGCCTTCATAGAAGGAAGTAGGGATTCAAGTTTCATAAAGAGCTTCCAAAAATTATGGTACTTATTAGCTTTCAGCTCTCATTTCCCCTATCATAAGCATCTTTAGGTGATTAAGGTTAAAGTGACACAAATAGGAGGATATGCTTGACAAGTTATAAGCTGAAATCGCATGCCCCTTACTTACGAAGACCGAACCTCATGCTACTCAACTTTAGTCACAAGTAAGCTCTTGTCATTGTAAGTACATATGTATCATAGAGAACCGCAAACGGGGTACCCCTTGTACATGATATAGGAGCTATCCCATAATCAAAATGACAAGGCAAGCAGACAATGAGCATCTCGGCGATCTTTTTATTTGCTATTTGCATAGGTTTTTATTGAGGATGCTTCATAGAGAGCTCATTATGGTTATGCTGCAAGTTTCCACCATGATTAGGCATGGCTTAGTCTAGCGGCCCAGGCGTTTCTCTAACACAAATACAAACTCCATGATCTTACAAGTTCCCCTTTTATTTCACACCACCGGGATCCATAAGCAAAAGAACATGATATCAACTAGGTATAATGTACAAGTGCAATGTTGAAAGTGTTCCCCATGATACATGGTTCTGCTAACTTCAACTTATAAAGCGCAAGCATATACGCAACAAAGATGGATGCAATGGTTCAAGTTTATTAAGTGCAAGAAAGTAAAGTGTGCCATCAAGTTCGTGAGAGCTTTAATCACTAATTTTAACATAACAAGTTTAATTCGGAAGGTAGATAAAAATATGAATATACTTGGAATAGCAAATGCTAATAGGTAGGTATGGTGGACTCTTTGGAATAACTTGGTTTTAGGAGTTGGATGCATGAGTGGAACTCATACTTGGTTATGGAGGCTAGCAAAAGACTGGGAGGGACCAACTAAGAGAGCAATAATGGCGATAATCATGCAGACCGACAAACCATCATTAATCAAAGCATAAAGTGATATTACAAGACGAAAACTAAAGGATCATAAAGTCTATGGTGACTTGGAATAGTCATAACATGGTGTGAGGTGGCGTCAAGTCAACCCAAATAAAGCATCAAAGGAGAATACCACAATAGTATGCTTTTGTATGCTAAAACAACACATGATTCTTTCAAGGCACATTAAGCAATATCAATTGTTTGGACCAAGTCATGCTACAGCAAAGATCACTAAGCATAAAGCGAAAACAATATCAAGCATGGCATGACAAAGCATGGGCCACAGTCAAAAACAAGCTCCTTTTACCACTTAAGCATGAACTTTTCCTACTCTTTTCCAATCCAAACCAAACTATTTGAAAACCAATGTATGAAAGAGGGGGTACAAGCAATTTATTCAAGCAAACTAAGAAAGGCAAGCAAACAAAAAACCAAAACGAAAAGGAAAAAGAAGATGCTCCAAGAACAACACAACTGTGCATGAAACAATAAAAATGAAGTGTTTGGAAGAAACCTGAGATTTTTATTGATGAAGAAGGGGATGCCTTGGGCATCCCCAAGCTTTGACGCTTGTACTTATTGGATATTTCTTGGGGTGACACGCGTGGCATCCCCAACCTTGAGCTTTATCCATCCTTCATCTCATTACTCATTTCTTCCATACACCTGAAATTTTTCCTTCATACAAAACTTCACACAATCTTTATTAGCAACATTAGTGCAATCAAGATAATAAGTCTTTAGGTTCAGTTTCAACACAAATAAAACTTCCATTAAAACACAAGCTACTGTAGCACTTCCCTCAAAAATCTCAATTCTCCAAAAGAACTCAAAAAGGAACCAACAAGAAGCAAATGCAAATAATGGCAGAAATCTGTCAAAACAGACCAGCAGGTAAAAACAAATTTTTTCGAAGACCTTCTGTTGCTCAAATCGAAACGTGTTGAACTAACAAAAGTTAGATAACAACCTGGAGCATAAGCACAAAAATTCACGCCTCAAAACAACGTACAGAGATTTTACACGAATTTTTATGGTGAAGCACAGAAATTTGTTTCGGGACAGCAACTTTCCCAATCATTACTTCTCTCTCATTAGAGGTTAGTCTTGGCACAAAAAGCAAATAAAAAGGATAAGGAGAGGTTATTACTGAAGCAATAACTTCCAACTCTCATCTAAAACTTTTGGATTATCTCACAATAAGTACTTTTCTTTAACGCATTTAAGTTAGGCTTGATAGTTTGAGAAGATGCTCACATAAGAAATATGAATTGAAGTAAAAGAGAGCATCAAGAAGCAAATTCAAAACACATTTAAGTCTAACCCACTTACTATGCATAGGAATCTTGTAAATAAACAAGTCATGAAAGCATAAAGAAACAATCATAGGAAAGTAAAACAAGTGCAACTTCAAGACTTTCAACATAAAGAGGGGAAACTTAATAATGTTGAGATACATAAGCGCATGTTTCCCTCTCTCGTAATAACTTTTAGTAGCATCATGAATAAAATTAACAATCTAACTATCACATAAAACATTCTTATCATGATCCACATGCATAAAAGAATTAATACTCTCCACATAAACATAGTCATCCTTATTAATTGTAGTGGGAGCAAATTCAACAAAATAGCTATCATTATTATTCTCATCACCATAATCATCAAACATAGGAGGTATATTGTAATCATAATTAATTTTCTCCTCAATAGTTCGTGGACTGAAAATATCATATTCATCATTGTAATCATCATATATTGGAGGTTTGGTATCATCATAAGCAATAGAATAGCTATCTTCGAAAGCTGGGGAACTAAAAAGATCATTTTCATAGGAACTAGCTTCCCCAAGCTTAGACTTTTCCATAGCATTAGAAATAATGGTGTCCAAAGAATTCATACTAACAACATTGCTATTAGCATGCAAATAAAGTTCCATAGGTTTTTTAATTTTCTCTTCAAACACTTCATGTCCTAACTCAAGATAAATACTATAAAGCTCTCTCTAATTTTGTTGTTGTTTCCATTAAGCCTAACTAGTGAAAACAAGAAACAAAAAGACAAAATTGTAGAATCTAAAGGAAATAACTTCGAGCACTCACACCAGAGGATGTGAGTACCTTTTACCTTACCTCCCCAACAATGCGCCGAAAATAGCTTGATGTCTACGCACTTCTATTCTTGTAGACAGTTGTTGGGCCTCCAAGTGCAGAGGTTTGTAGAACAGCAGCAAGTTTTCCCTTAAGTGTATTACCTAAGGTTTATCGAACTCAGGGAGGAAGTGGTCAAAGGTATTCCCTCTCAAGCAACCCTACAATCAAGATACAAGAAGTCTCTTGTGTCCCCAACACACCCAATACACTTGTCATGTGTATAAGTGCACTAGTTCGGCGAAGAGATAGTGAAATACAAGTGGTATAGATAATTATAAGTGGTAACGGTGCCAGAAAATAGCTTGATGGCGTGGAAGAGTCTAAAGGAAATCTGAAATAAAGATGGAAGCTAGCAAACATGTAACAGATCTAGTTGCAAACGGTGTTTCAATGCTTAGAAACAAGGACTAGGGATCATACTTTCGCTAGTGAACACTCTCATATAAATATCTTATCTTTATGATACTACTCTTAACTACTCTCCGGTTGGACACTCTAATCCCTGGCAGGGCTATAATAGCACACCTCAAAGTCCGATTTCCCCATCTAGATAACCCCACACTATCACCTTGAGCTCTAGATGGTTCCAACAAACACCACAATTTCATAGAAACATCCAACTCCAAATATAACTCATAACAAGTATTTGTAATCTCTAGCCTAAGTGGCACCATGGTGTGCACGTTGTCACTTTCACACACATGGGGAGAGCAGAGATCTATTAAAGCACTTGAGTAGCAAGGTAGATCTACTTGATTACAAAGCTCATGATCACAATATGATCATGCATAGAGAGAGAGAGATGAACACATAGCTACCGGTAGAACCCTTAGCCTCGAGGAAGAACTACTCCCTCATCATCATGGGAATCAGCAACGGCGATGGAGATGGTGGTGGAGATCGATGGAGATGGCTCTGGGGGCACTTCCCCATCCCGGCAGGGTGCCGGAACAGAGACTTTCTGCCCCCCGAATCTCCCCTTCGGTGGCGGCGGTGCTGCAGAACTTTTCATGGCTGGAGGTTGTTTAACTTAGGGTTTCTACATCGGGAGGCATCTTATAGGCAAACAAGGAGGCCGAGGGGGTGCCTGGGCTAGCCACACCACCCCCTGGCGCGGCCAGGCCTGGCCGCGCGGCTAGGTGGTGTGGACTCCCTCTGGCCCCTCTCCGTCTCATATTCTGGCTCCGTGTGTCCCTCGTTGAAAAACTGACTTTGGCTTTTGTCCCGTCCAATTCCGAGAATATTCATTTTTTGACTTTCCTGGAACCAAAAAAGCAGAAAACAGGCAGTTGGCACTGTGGCTCTTATTAATAGGTTAGTCCAAGAAATTGTATAGAAAGTACTCCTAAGTGTGGACAAAACATAAGAAAGTAGATAAAACCAAGCATGGAACATCAAAAATTATGGATACGTCTCCAAAACCCAAGTCCATAACAATGGGCATTGACGAGTTAAACCCTCGTCAATTGGCGCCGTCTGTGGGAATTGGGAGTGCTGATGTTGCGGCTTCTTCGGCCCCATCAACTGCGATCTACAACTCCGCAACACCGGAGATTCGCTAGATCTTCGGTGCGTTCGACTTCACCGTCCACATGCCAGCCACTCGCCCGGCTTTCGAGTCTGTGGGCGATGGGATCAGCTTGGCGATTGGAAGCTTCCGCTTCCAGGTTGGTCAACTGGGCACGCTTTGTATGACTAACCAGCCAACGGCACCCGCGATTGCTCCAGCGTCGTGGTTCCCTCCACCAATTGGCACCCTCAGCGAGCTCAACGCATCGGCAATAGCTGGGAGCATGGACAACGACAGCAGTCGCGGATCCGATCTGGGTGACCTAGCCACAGAAGATGGAGCCTATGGCTTCGGATCTGAAAGTTGTGGGAGCAACAACTTCCCCAATCACTTCATGTGCACCGTTATCAACGCGGGCGACACCAGTGTCAATCGCGAAAACGTCAGTACCAGATCTGGCACTAGGCCACCCAATGGCGGTATACCCAATGGCGGCCCCACCAACGGTGGCAACGGCGCGCCCGTCAACAACAGGACGGGAGGAGAACCATCGCTCATGGCGAATGAGAACACCGGAGAACGCATCCTGATCAAGCTCAACGACAACGAGTGGGCCCGCTGTCGCGAAGCTCTACGGGGCAATCCTCTACCCCCCAACACACTACAGGACATGTTGATGGGCTACCATTTGCTACTAAAGGAGGAATTCAAGCACCAGCAGTAGGTGATCGTGCAACTCAAAGCGCGCAGAAAGGCGGCGGATGAGTCGAGTCTTCAACGAGCTGGGCTCTCCTCCCACGGAGGATCCTCCTCCAAAGGCAACGAGTACGTGGCCAACAAGAGACGATCTCGACTGGCCCACCTCACCGAGCAAGAACGCGTAGAAGCCGTGAAAGTCCTCGACTTCAGCTCTATGACAGTCGACACGCGGGGCAACGTGCTCCCGAAGATGCTGCAAGCTGCGGTGATAGCGGCCACCATGTACCTCCTTAACAACCAGCCACCGGCTAGAGACCCGCGAGCTTCCATGCACCAATCTATGATCGCGGGCTTGGGGCTAGTCGAGGCCGCCCTCGACAAAGAACCAACACCAGAGCCGAAGAAAATAAAGGCTCTGGACAAGTACTACTCGTACTCCTCCAGTGACGACAGTCATGATCTGTCACGACGGCGTCGTTCACGGTGGCACGATCGCGACTACGACGCACGTGATGACATCACGCAGCACAAGGTCGACAAGATGTGAGCAAGACGTGCTCGTTCGACTGACTCGGACGAAGAAGAGACTGAGCTCTGCGGCGCCAGATGTTTCAGTAGGGCCATCAGGCAGAAGCGAATGCCTAAGGGGTTCAAACTCCCGTCGGAGAACCCAAAATTTGACGGCCTGCAGGACCCGAAAATTTGGTTGGAGGACCACATCTTCTCCGTCAGGCTGCACGGCGGGACTCGAAGCATAGCCATGCAATGCCTATAGCTGCAGCTACAGGGCGCCGCTCGCGCATGGCTCAACAACCTCCCGCGTGGATCCATTCGCAGCTGGGAAGAGCTGGTCTACAGCTTTGTGTGCAACTTCAAGGGCACTTACAAAAGGCCCGCATCAATCCAAGAGCTGAGAAGCATCCAGCAAAGGTCTGGCGAGTCGTTGCGCTCATACATCCAAAGGTGATCCATCATCAAAAACTCCGCAGAAAACATCTCGGAGGACCGTGCAATCGATGCGTTCAACAGCGGCGTTCGCCGTATAGACCTCAGGGAGGAGCTAGACCGCTTGAAGCCCAAGACAATCGACCACCTGATGGAAATCGCGAATCGGTGGGCCGACGGAGAAGATTCGGTGAAAAACCGCACCCACTCTGACGATGATGATGACCTTGGGCGCAGACACGACCGCCGAGCTAAACGTCGAATGCGCATCTACGATGACCGCGACGATGTCAATATGGTCGCAGCTGGCTACACCGACAAACGTGACGACAACCACAATAGTGTCTATCGCAGCGGTGGATACCGCGATAGCGGGAAAACCATGCAGGTGTGGCAGCGTCGCACTCGTGAAGAGGCACCCGCAACATCTATTGAGGACAAACTGTCCGGACCATGCAACGTGCACTTCTACATCGACAAGCACGATGGAAAAAAGAAATCCAGCCACCTTCTCAAGGACTGTCGCGAGTTCCTCAAACTCCATGAAGGCATGGCTCGGATGAATCGCGACACGGTCAACAGGGGCTATGGAGCCGCCCCAGGCGCTGTGGCACATGGAGCTCCTCCACCACCGCCCGGACCACCACCACCCGCGGATGCGCCGGTCCAGCATCACGGAAGCGAGCCATACCCATGATCCGTGGGCAACATGGGGATGATCCAAAAAGGACGTCCCTCAAATCGAGTGTAGAAGGCCATCACTCGCCAAGTCAATCTGGCGATAAACTCTCCAACCTCCACCACTGAATACCTCAGTGGAAGCGACTCCTGCATCACCTTCGACAAGCGCGATCGTCCGCATCAAGTTCCTCCTCCAGGCCACTGTCCCCTCATACTCGAGGCATAGATCGGGGGCTTCGATATGAGTCGTGTCTTCATGGACGGCGGAAGCGGCGTCAACCTCATGTCCGCGAGTACCTTGTGTGCGATGAGGATCCCTCTGACTTGCCTGGAAGTTTCAGACACAACATTCCACGGCATCATCCCAGGGAAGGGCGTATATCCCCTGGGAAAAATCAACCTCGACGTCATCTTCGGCACGCCGCAAAACTTTCGACGAGAGCGCATTGACTTTGAAGTCGTCGACTGGCCCTCACAATACCGCTGCATCCTCGGACGTGTCGCGTTCGCTAGGTTCATGGCAGTGCTGCACTATGCCTACCTGCAGATGAAAATGTCAGGTCCAAATAGCGTAATCACAATCAATTGAAGCTTCGAGAGGTCCAAAAGCTGCGATAGGGAATTCAACAGAATCTCCCAGTCCTTCGGCATGCAGGAGGAACTCGCAAGATTGAAGGAATCGATAGACAACAGTCTGCCTCCCCTGAGCAGGCCAAGTTCACCCGACCTGTCCTTCGACTCGTCGGTGCACACGAAGAAAGTCCAGGTCCACCCAATGGACCCATCCAAGACGGCCCTCATCGCCAACAACTTGAGTTCCGCATAGGAACTCGCGCTCGTTGAATTCCTCCGTGAGCACTGGGAAATCTTCGCATGGTGTCCAGCGGACATGCCAGGGTTCCTAGGGAATTCACTGAGCACTCACTCAACGTGAATCCAGACGCAAGGCCAGTCAAGCAGACAATACGGTGACTGTCTGAACCAAGGGCAAAAGCCGTCGGAATGGAGATCAACAGACTCCTCGACGCAAACTTCATACGTGAGATCAAGGAAAGTACCTGGCTCGCTAACACAGTGCTGGTGCCCAAAAAATACACGGATATCCTGCGGATGTGCGTGGACTTCACCTCCCTGAATAAGCACTGCCCAAAAGATCACTTCCCGCTGCCGCGAATCGACCAAATTATCGACTCCACCACAGGATGTGAGCGCCTCTGTTTCCTCGACGCCTACTCAGACTACAATCATATTTGAATGAAGGAGGAAGACCAAGAGAAGACAGCGTTTACGACGCCCTTTGGTGTGTTTTTCTACAACACGATGCCCTTCGGGCTAATAAACGCAGGAGCCACCTATCAGTGGTGCATGTAGGCTTGCCTCAAGAATCAACTTGGTCGCAACATCCAAGTTTATGTTGATGACATCGTCATCAAAACTAAGGAGGAAGCCTCGTTAATCGACGATCTCCGCGAGACCTTCGCCAACCTCGACCGCTACCGGATCAAGCTCAATCTAGACAAATGCGCCTTCGGCATGCCATCTGGGCAGTTACTCGGGTATCTCATCTCTTCAAGATGGATCGAAGCAAACCCAAAGAAAATAAAGGCCATACTGGCCATGGAGAAGCCGAAGAACGTAAAAGGCGTCCAGCAGCTGGCTGGGCGAATCACAGTGCTTAGTAGATTCATCAGTCGAATGGGCGAAAAGGCACTGCCCTTCTACCAACTTCTCCGCAAAGCTGACAAGTTAGAGTGGACAGATGAAGCTCAAGAAGCATTCGAAGACCGCAAGCGCCTACTATCCACCTTTCTAGTACTGGTGACGCCTCGTGAAAAGGAACCACTACTGCTCTACATCTCCACCACCAACTAGATGGTCAGCACGGTGCTCGTGGTGGAGCGAGCCAAAGAAAATAAAGTCCATGGGGTCCAGCGCCCAGTATACTACCTCAGCGAGGTGCTCATGCCAACAAAGCAGAGGTACCCACACTACCAGAAGCTGGCATATGGCATCTTCATGACAGCCAGGCGACTGCGCCACTACTTCCAGGAGCATCCAATCGTGGTGGTAAACGACGCTCCACTCGGGCATATACGGAATAATCCTGATGCCTCCGGACAAGTCGCGCTCTGGGAATCGAGTTATCTCCACGAGACATCACATATGAGAAGCACGACGCGATCAAGTTGCAAGTTCTCCCAGACTTTCCCGTGCACTGGATGGAGAACCAACTCCTCGACAAGCCAGATATGTCCTACCTTTGGACAATGCACTTCAATGGGTCCAAGCGAAAGGACGGAGCTGGCGCAGGTGTAATACTGACATCGCCCCAAGGAGACAAGATGAAATACATTCTGCGAATGCAGTTCACCGCCTCCAATAATGAAGCTAAGTACGAAGCCCTAATCCATGGGATGCGGATGGCGAAAGCCTGCGGCGCCATTAGGCTCGTCATCTATGGCAACTCCAAACTGGTGGTCAACCAAACGATGCACGAGTGTGATGCACTGAGCGACAACATGATCGCCTATCGCAACCTCTACAACACACTCGAAGGAGACTTCGACGGCTGTGAGCTGCGACATGTGGGTCACGAAAGCAATGAAGAGGCGGATCTACTCGCCAATATTGGCTCCACCTATGCCCCCATACCACCTGGGGTATTTCTCGAGTGCATCTATGAACACTCCATCAAGCCCAAGGCTCCAGAGAAGAAAGTAAGCACGTCAATGGACTCGGGTGCTATGCCACCCAACGAACCAATGGCACTCGATGACCTAGAGCCTGATACATGACTCGAAGGACCAATGGGCGTCATGTTGATCGAGCCATCTTGGACACAACCTTACATCACATATCTACTCAACAAAAGGCTGCCAGATGACCCGACTGACGCGCGACACATCGCGGGATGATCCAAGGCATTCGCCCTCATCAACGGCGAATTGTACAAGCACAACATCACGGGAGTACTCCAACGGTGCATCTCCAACGGAGACGGACGGGCCGTCCTCCTAGAAATACATGAAGGCACCTGCGGGCATCATGCTGGCAGTCGCGCCCTTGTTGCCAAAGCTCTACGAGCTGGATTCTACTGGCCCACGGCCATGCGCGATGCCAAGGACATCGTCCAGCACTGCAATGCTTGCCAGCGATTCGCAGACAAACCTCATGTACCTAGCACGGAGCTCCGGCCAATACCATTGGCTTAGCCTTTTGTGCAATGGGGACTCGACATGGTCGGCAAGCTCCCAAAATCCTCGCGAGGAGGCTACGTCTACCTCTTGGTTGCGGTCGACAAATTCACCAAGTGGATTGAGGCCATGCCGGTGACAAATCAATCAGGGGCCAGTGCTTCAAGTTCTTCGAGTCCATTGTCTACCGCTTTGGGGTGCCACATAGCATCATCACGGACAATGGAACAAACTTCACCTCCAAGGAGTTCCTGGAGTTCTGCGAAAAATTGGGAATCAACGTAAGCTACGCCTTGGTGGCTCACCCGCAGACCAACGGTCAAGTGGAAAAGGCCAACGGCCTCGTGTGCGGTGGAATCAAGAAGCGACTCCTTCGGCCACTTGAACAAGCCGCTGGATGCTGGCCAGAAGAACTATAATCCGTAATCTGGAGCCTACGCACAACTCCAAACAGCGCCACAGGCTATACTCCGTTCTTCATGGTGCACGGTGCTAAAGCGGTGCTACCCGCAAAAGTGCGCTTCAAAGCCCCATGGGTGGTTGCGTACAGCGAGAAGGAGTCAACCCTCGCACTTGAAGACTCCGTCGACCTCCTTGACAAGGCACGCGAGATAGCAGCAGAGAGATCAATGATCTACCAGTAGAGCCTCCACAACTACCACAGCAGAAGGCTATGCCCCAGGTCCTTTGTCAAAGGAGACCTGGTCCTGCGACTAAAGCAACAAGGGCATCTCAAGCTCGAGTCCCCTTGGGAGGGACCTTACGTGATTACAGAAGTAATCCCAGGTGGCGCCTATCTCCTTAAAGATTTTGAGAGTGGAGTCGCATACTCCAACCCCTGGAACATTGTGCAGCTGCGTCGTTTCTACCCTTAGTCGTTTTTATATTACAAATAAGGCTATTCAGCCAGGCTACTTAGCCACACATTGTACCTCGTACTATTCTACGAATAAATAAAGCTAAGTGCCTCGAAACTCTGTGTATTTTTCTATGTTCCCGCAATTTCATCACTCGGGTGTTGCGCCACCCTTCACATATTTGTTCTACGAACAAGTCGCAGTACCTGAGTAACTGACACAATACTAATCGAACCCTTGATAAACACCAACCCAGCTGCAACGCACCTGACAGGTTGGCAAGGTGCTGAGATAAACACAAGTTAGGCTAACGAAAAGGAACTGCAGAGTACAACATACTCGAACAATATATTAGCTAGCAATATCTTCACAAATAAATGGGTATTTACATACACCCAATATAATCATATGAACTTTGCAATACTTATACAATTATGTGCAGGATACAAATCACGCTACTGCTACAAAAGAAGAACGTTCGTCTGCTCCTCGAAGAAATCGATGATGTCCTCTATTGGCCGATCAACCGCCTGATAATGCGGAACCATGTTCCAAGTCTTTCCTTCTGGCGGAGGCGGCGGCCCAGTGGCAACAAATGCAACATCTACGTCTGGCCTATGCAGTCGCACCAGTGACAACGCAGCTTTAGCACCAGCTACCAACTGCTGTCGTATGCACTCGCGGACCGCCCTCATATCCTGGAACTTCGCCAGAAGAGCCATCAGGATTGAAGGCACCACGTCAAGAGGAAACATTGCTTCATAAATGTGCTTAAGGCACGACTAAACCTTCTTCAGACATTGGAGCACTCGAGAAGAACGGTCCTGCAGGGTCTCCAAGGCAACTTCACGGTCGTGGTCCACCCAAAAGTACTCACTCGCCTGCAGGTGCTCCTGGGTCAAGTTGTTCATTCGAACAGCCACACTGTCCTTCTCATCCTGCAGATGATGAGCGCTAACAACTACACCAAGGAAGCAGCAAAGTGTGAAGACAAGGCATCGACGTGATTGACTAAAAGAAAAGATGAGAAGGTAGAAAGCTAACATTTAAACTGCTCATTTAATTGAGCCCCTTCCTCCAAGAGATACTTCTCGCGGGCAGTGGCCTTCTCCGCCTTCGACTTCCACAAATGCGCGCTACCACGGATGATGGGCAACTCGCGCTCCAACTACTTAATGTGGTCGCGCAATCATGAAAGCAACGACAGTTCCTCCACCTTTGAACGCGGTTGTGCCATGGTTTCATCGGTGGGAGGAGAGTCACGAGGATCACTCGAAGGACCACTCGACGTACCCTATCACAATCAAGCAAGAAGCAAATAAGGGACTAAGAATGCATTGATAAAAGCATGAATGCATTCAAGCATAGCAAAGTTTCGACAGGGACACTCCCACAAAAGCATAGTTTCAACAAAAGACAAACTACAACTATTACAGATTGGCAACTAAGGAGCAATCTGCTTCTTCGACTTCGACTTTGACTTCGGGGGCCTCATCGAATCTGTGGCAGCCTCTGACGCCATAGACTTACCGATGCTAGCCCCTGACGCTGCAGCCTTCGCTTCCTTCTTCGCTCGTTGCAGCTCCTCGGAGTATTTTGCGACTTTATGGATGAGTTACAGCCCATACTTACCACAGCCAGTAGTGAAGGGAGCAAATACTACCTGTTGGCCATCCGCGTCGATAGGCATCGGCTTGGAGATCGCGACAGGGTCTAGCTCCATACCATGGGCTTGCACCATCGCGAGTGCCATGGTGGCGCCGACGAACCGCTGGTAGTTCCTGAAATCCATGGGAATACCCCCAGCGAGTGACTCCACCAGGTCATCAAGATTGTCAATCAGCCCGGCCTTGGGAGTCAAGTCCTCACGGATGCGACTGAGTACACCCTTAGCCTTCCCCAACGTCTCCTGGAGGCAAGCATCATGGTCCTCGACTACGGAAACAGCGTCGGCAAGGGCATCCTCGCGATGCAAAGTTTAGGCGTCAAAGTCGAGGCTAGTAGCATCTGAAGGACACGGAGGTGTCAGCACAAGAGAAGGACAACCAAGATGAGAAAAAACGGCTCAAGTACCTGAGAGAGCCTTCGCAGTCAAATTTTTTTTTCCGCGAATAGCTTCTCCCTGTCGGTAGCAGCAGCGCGAAGGTCTCCCTCACGCTTTCGTGATTCCTCCAAGGCTGTAATTGCCTCATCACGATTCTTCACCGCCGCGGCAAGCCCCTTCTCGAGGGACGTAACGCGACGGAGAAGTTCATTATGCTCAACTACAAAAGACAGGGCATATCAACATTCAAGCTGCAAATTTTCATGAAGGCAAAGATGAAGTCAAAAGCTTACATTCGACTACACGATGGCGATTGTCCAACAGGGCATGCTGTCGGCCCATAGCAAGGACTTGCTCTGCAAGATTCGCAGCTTCCTTCACAATGAGCTATAACAAGAAAAACGAAGACTTAGTGGCAAACTAAAGTACAAATTCGACTGTGAAACAGCAAAAACGACACTCACATGTTCCTCCAGGGACTCCGAGGATGTCTGTCGAGCAGGCATCCGGGCAACCATCTGGTGTTCCCCAGCATGTGGGGAACTCGGAGAATTGGCGCCAGAGTGGGCCGCCACTGGAGGAGAAGGAGACTATTCAGCCACCTTCTTGGCCTTGGAGTCTACGACTCCGGACTCTTTCACAAATTCGATGTCATCCGAAGACGTCGATGCTTCTTGACTACAGAACACGTCAATCACCACTTTAGAAAGACAACTTTGAAAAAACAAACAATATCAACTCGTGGAAATTAAGACTTACCAGTCAAAATCAAAGGTGTCATCCGACGACACCTTCGGCAACCGCAGCTTCTTCCGAGCAGGAGGAGCCATAGTGCGCACAGGCACGGCGGGAATCGGCTCCTCCGCAGCGGCAGGAGAACCCTCTGGCGTCGTCGGGGAAGAGGCATCAGAACCCTCGCTGCGAGAACACTTGCGAGTGCCGTGTCCGCTGGACTCGTGGGCTTCCTCCTCTTCTTCAACTGGGACGGTCGAATCCGACTCGTCCTCTTCCACTACTTCACGTGGGATAACCCCTTCAGGCGGAGGAGGAAGGTTGGAGGCCACTCTCCAGTCCTGCAAATAGAAGATACATCATTATATACCAAGTACTCGGTGGAAATCGACAAAGTAAACTACTTCACAGAAAACTCTACCTCAGGCGAAGGATTGGTGGCATCAAAAGGGGGCATGACTGGTTCGCGTGGGAGATCCTCCTTGGTGGTGTACTTGGTCACTAGTCGCAACCTCCTATCTATCTCACCCGAAGAAATGCCCTCCACGGATATGCGAGTGACATCGTCAGCACCGGTCTAGCAGAACATCGGGTGGACTCTAGCTTGAAGGGGCTGGATGCGGCGGTGCAACCATGTGCGAATGAGAGCGGCACCTCCCTCTTCTTGGGCCTGTTCGTCTGTGGTACCAAAGTTCGCAGGCCATCGCACCGCGATACCGAAGTTGCCTGAAATTGCCGCGTTTCGAAATGTTGGGCTGCCAACTACTGAGAGGGGCCATTTCGAGGCAAACTCATCTCACCCCTGCCAAATTCAAACATTTCGTTAAACTGCCCCGTGAAGTAGACGGTAGGGACCCTCATGTCGGTCATTTGTCTATGACGCGAGTGCCAACGCGGCAACCTCTTAGGAAAATCGAGTAACTAAGTGGATTGGATGTGTTGACCAATTTCACAAATCCATTCCCACCTTTCCCCTAGCATCGGCGGTGTCGGAATCCACCCTCCAGGCAGGACGATCCCTTCGGACATTTGACTTCTGGCGCCAAGTTGCTACGCCCAGTCGCTGATCCCGAGCTCCAATGGCGCATGTCGTAGCCGCCGTTGCGAGGCTCTAGCCCGCCTCCGCTGCCGACGAGCCGAGTAGCTCGGAGGATGGCAGATCCTACTACCAAGGAAGAAGAAGTTCTGGCTACAAGCGGGTGAGCTACCCTTCTCTTTGCTATTTGCACTAATTATAACTGCTAGCTGGCCACTGAACCTAAAATTGTTTGTTAGCCCAACGCTGACAGACATATTTTGTCCATAGTTTTCTGCCAAGTGGGATCTCCGCGGACCACCCTTACCTGGTTACGGTAGTCCTCTTCAGGTACGACTCTAAGGGCAAGTGGTATGGACAACATTATATCATGATGGAAGAAGCGCATGTGCAGATCTGCACTATATCTGGTATGGTTGCTGCTCTGCGTAATCATGATGAATTATGGATGAAGCAAACTACAAAGTTCAGCTTCATGGATGAACGTGGCATCATGGTTCCTCTAATGTGTGACAGTCAGCTAATTGGGTTGATGAAAAGGTATGCTTTGGATTGCATGTTTGAGCAAAATTGTGATGTACTGGATGTGGAAGCTGCTGCAACTGTGAGTCGCCCTTCTATTCTTGGACAGGGTGGTCGCTCGAACCCAATTAGCTCCTAATAAGCAAAAGTCTCTTGGGGTTCGCATGTTTGTGCTGAATTGTAATTTTTGTTTCATTTACTCTGTAGATATTGGGAAGTTATGCAACAGTCCTGTTTCTTTGACAGGAAGCGCCGCAAGGTTAGAAACATATGACCGGGTGGTCATTTTGCTTCCCGAAGAAATTAGAAACGAGTGGAAAGATGATGCTGGACACGATTCTGGTGCCCATTGTCCCAGCGATGCAGAGTACGTGAAGCTAAGAAAATTGGCACCGAGGAAGAGGAAGAAGGTAGGAAATGAAGAAGCCAGTGGACGTGAAGGCTTGGCACCCAGGCTGCGGAAGAAGGCTGCTGGGAAAGAAGATGCATAGTAATGTGTTGAACTTGAACCTATATATGTAATTACATTAAATTGGAGCTCGTGTGGCATGTTCTTTGGGCGAAACAATCTACCCACGTTCTCTGAGTAAAATGTACCGCGACTTAGGGTTTGGAAACGCCCGAGTCAGTAGTTGAATCCAAAATTGTGATTGTGCCACTGCTATCTGAAAACACGCAGCACCGGTTCCACGATTGCTGAGGGGCAGGAGGTCTCCAAATACGACGGAATGTAAGTGGCACATAAATAAATTATTTAAGCTGCCACACTCCACGAAGTGGCAACTTATTTCAGATGCTGCACAACGACGTGGCAACATAAATAGCAATGGCAACCGATAATGCCCAGACGCTTGAGCCCGTCTATCTCACCGCCTCCCTGCTCCTGCATCCCCTGCGTCTGGTGAAGCTCCTGGATCTCCATTAACCGGGTGTACGTGCTTCCACTTTATAAATTGTGGCTGTGCCATTTGCATGCAGCACAATCCACGTAGATTACGGTTAAACAAACCACCAATGTCAGAATACCACCATGATCAGACAAAAGGAAGTGATGCAGGGTTAAGACAGACTAACGGGAGAGCAATTTTTTTCCTCCCAGGACTCCGGGACCACTAGTTTAGACCGCTAGGTCAGCAAGTACTACTATTACAACTTAAAAAGGCACGGAGCTCAAGCTAAATAGAACTAGTTATCACACATCTCCTTGATTTTCCTAATCTTAGCCTGATGCGCATCTTCCTGCGAGAGCAAGGATCGATTCGCATGCTCCTTCCTTTTAGCATCTTCCTTGCACAGCTTCAATTGTTTCTTTGTATTTTTCCTCATGCACTTGTCAATACTCGTAGTTGTGAACTGCAGGACTTTCGCCTGGTGAAGATCATTCCTTGCTTGAGTCAGTTCTTGCTCTGCTTTAGCCTTCAGGGCCAACACCATGTCCCTCTCCTTCTCGACTTTACTAACCTTGTCTTGCACCCTCCTGAGATCTCGGTTAAGCTTGGTCGTGTTAATTGGGTCCCATAGCTTCATCTCAACACTGTCAAGAAGTGAGCTGACTACGGATTCTTTCAACTCAATAGTCATATCCCATCGTTTGTCCAGCGTTTTCTCCATCGATTTGGGCCACTCTGGATCTACCCATTTGACAACACCGCAACTTCCGCCTTGCATCATTGCATGATGTCCTTGACACTGTAGAAACCTCAAGCCTGCGTTTCGTCCTTCGAACGCTACAAATTTAGCGGGCACATGTCCATGTTTACATAGCAGAGGACTGTCTTCATCCACTAAACCGTGATAATCGGAGTCATACATCATCTGGTTGGCCTAACACATCATACGCGCATGAGTAAACAGAGTAGATCTAGCTCAAATAATAGATAATTGGTCACAGATGATAGAGATAGAGATGAGACGACTCACATTGAAATCACCGTCCCTGTCATCACGACGTGTTTCCTCGTCGTCTCCCCTTGAACCCATGGCAAGAGGGGAGGGGGTGTCTACCGGAGAGGGTATTGGGATGGAGGCGCCATCGGCTTGCGGCTACGGTAGGATGGGAGTGACGTGGGGAAAGTGGCTTAGAGGGGAAGGAAGAGAAGTACGGGGAGGAAGAGAAGTAATGGGGATGTGACACTGGGATATGGCCCACTCTACTCGTGAGTCGTGACACTCGCAACAGGGGAGCGCCCGGTGTTGCCAGTTTGTCCAGAGCAAGCGTGGCCAATCATGCCGCAGAACAGCCTACTCGCGGATCGCTCTCACGAAGACCATCCCAATCGTCCAAGCGCCCCGACCGAACGGCATGTAACAATCGTCAAGCAGAACAACTTTGTTAGGGCGTGCCTTCTGGAAGACTTGGTCTAACATCCACCCATTGGGGGGCTAAGGTTAGGTCTCTCCTAAGGTTAGGATCCATATGTGGTTTATGAGAGGAACAGACATGCAATGACACTAGGTGTGGTTCATGAAAAGAACATACATGCAATGACTCTAGTGGATCCATATGTGGTTTGTGAAAAGAATAGACATGCAATCACACTAGGTGGATCCATGTGTGGTTCATGAAAAAACACATGCAATGACACTGGTGGATCCATGTGTGGTTTGTGAGAAGAACACACATCCAATGACACTGGGTGTGGTTCATCAAAAGAACACACATCCAATGGGACTGGGTGTGGTTCATGAAAAGAACACACATCCAATGACACTGGTGGATCTAGCTATGGTTCATGAAAAGAACACACATCCAATGACACTGGTCGATCCATGTGTGGTTTGTGAAAAGAACAGACATGCAATGACACTAGGTGGATCCATGTGTGGTTTGTTTAGAGGAACAGGCATGCAATGACACTGGGTGTGGTTCATGAAAAGAATAGACATGCAATGACACTGGTGGATCCTTATGTGGTTTGTGAGAAGAACTAACATGCAATGACTCTACCTATGGTTCATGAAAAGAACAAACATGCAATGACACTTGTGGATCCATGTCTGGTTTGTGAAAAGAACAGACATGCAATCACACTAGGTGGATCCATGTGTGGTTTGTGGAAAGAACAGACATGCAATCACACTGGGTGTGGTTCATGAAAAGAACACACATCCAATGGCACTGGTGGATCCATGTGTGGTTTGTGGAAAGAAATGACATGCAATGACACTGGGTGTGGTTCATGAAAAGAACACGCATGCAATGACACTGGTGTATCCTTATGTGGTTTGTGAGAAGAACACACATGCAATGACTCTAGCTGTGGTTTATGAAAAGAACACACATGCAATGACACTGGTGGATCCATATGTGGTTTGTGGAAGGAACAGACATGCAATGACTCTAGCTGTGGTTCATGAAAAGAACAGACATGCAATGACACTGGTGGATCCATATGTGGTTTGTGGAAAGAACAGACATGCAATGACTCTAGTTTTGGTTCATGAAAAGAACAGACGTGCAATGACACTGGTGAATCCATGTGTGGTTCATGAGAAGAACACACATCCAATGACACTGGTGGATCCTTATGTGGTTTGTGAGAAGAACAGACATGCAATGACACTGGATGTGGTTCATGAGAAGAACATACATGCAATGACACTGGTGGATCCATGTGTGGTTTGTGAGAAGAACACACATGCAATGACTTTAGCTATGGTTCATGAAAAGAACACACATGCAATGACACTGGTGGATCCATGTGTGGTTCATGAGAATAACACACATGCAATGACACTGGGTGTGGTTCATGAAAAGAACAGACATGCAATGACACTAGTGGATCCTTATGTGGTTTGTGAGAAGAACTAACATGCAATGACTCTAGCTATGGTTCATGAAAAGAACACACATGCAATGACACTGGTGGATCCATGTGTGCTTTGTGAAAACAACAGACATGCAATGACTCTAGCTGGATCCATGTGTGGTTTGTGTAAAGAACAGACATGCAATGACTCTAGCTGTGATTCATGAAAAGAACACACATGCAATGACACTTGTGGATCCATGTGTGGTTTGTGAAAAGAACAAACATGCAATCACACTGGGTGTGGTTCATGGAAAGAACATACATCCAATAACACTGGTGGATCCATGTGTGGTTTGTGGAAAGAACAGACATGCAATGACACTAGGTGTGGTAAATGAAAAGAACACACATGCAACGACACTGGTGTATCCTTACGTGGTTTGTGAGAGGAACACACATGCAATGACTCTAGTTGTGGTTCATGAAAAGAACACACATGCAATGACACTGGTGGATCCATATGTGGTTTGTGGAAGGAACAGACATGCAATGACTCTAGCTGTGGTTCATCAAAAAGAACAGACATGCGATGACACTGGTGGATCCATATGTGGTTTGTGGAAAGAACATACATGCAATGACTATAGTTGTGGTTCATGAAAAGAACAGACATGCAATGACACTGGTGGATCCATGTGTGGATCATGAGAAGAACACACATCCAATGACACTGGTGGATCCTTATGTGGTTTTTGAGAACAGACATGCAATGGCACTGGCTGTGGTTCATGAGAAGAACACACATACAATGACACTGGTGGATCCATGTGTGGTTTGTGAGAAGAACACACATGCAATGACTCTAGTTGTGGTTCATGAAAACAACACACATGCAATGACACTGGTGGATCCATGTGTGGTTCATGAGAAGAACACACATGCAATGACACTGGGTGTGGTTCATGAAAAAGAACAGACATGCAATGACACTGGTGGATCATTATGTGGTTTCTGAGAAGAACTGACATGCAATGACTCTAGCTATGGTTCATGAAAAGAACACACATGCAATGGCACTAGTGGATCCATGTGTGGTTGGTGAAAAGAAGAGACATGCAATGACTCTAGCTGTATCCATGTGTGTTTTTTTTAGAGGAACAGACATGCAATGACATTGGGTGTGGTTCATGAAAAGAACAGACATGCAATGACACTGGTGGATCCTTATGTGGTTTGTGAGAAGAACTGACATGCAATGACTCTAGCTATGGTTCATGAAAAGAACACACATGCAATGACACTTGTGGATCCATGTGTGGTTCATGAGAAGAACACACATCCAATGACACTGGTGGATCCTTATGTGGTTTGTGAGAAGAACAAACATGCAATGACACTGGTTGTGGTTCATGAGAAACACACATGCAATGACACTGGTGTATCCTTATGTGGTTTGTGAGAGGAACACACATGCAATGACTCTAGCTGTGGTTCATGAAAAGAACACACATGCAATGATACTGGTGGATCCATGTGTGGTTCATGAGAAGAACACACATGCAATGACATTGGGTGTGGTACATGAAAAGAACAGACATGCAATGACACTAGTGGATCCTTATGTGGTTTGTGAGAAGAACTGACATGCAATGACTCTAGCTATGGTTCATGAAAAGAACACGCATGCAATGACACTGGTGGTTCCATGTGTGGTTTGTGAAAAGAACAGACATGCAATCACACTAGGTGGATCCATGTGTGGTTTGTTTAGAGGAAAAGGCAAGCAATGACACTAGGTGTGGTTCAAGAAAAGAACAGACATGCAATGACACAGGTGGATCCTTATGTGGTTTGTGAGAAGAACTGACATGCAATGACTCTAGCTATGGTTCATGAAAAGAACACACATGCAATGACACTGTTGGATCCATGTGTGGTTCATGAAAAGAACAGACATGCAATGACACTAGTGGATCCATGTGTGGTTTGTGGAAAGAATAGCCATGCAATGACTCTAGATATGGTTCATGAAAAGAACACACATCCAATGACACTGGTGGATCCTTATGTGGTTTGTGAGAAGAACGGACATGCAATGACTCTAGATGTGGTTCATGAGAAGAACAGACATGCAATTACACTGGTGTATCCTTATGTGGTTTGTGAGAAGAACACACATGCGATGACTCTAGATGTGTTTCATGAGAAGAACAGACCTGCAATGACACTGGTGGATCCCTATGTGGTTTGTGATAAGAACAGACATGCAATGACACTGGGTGTGGTAAATGAAAAGAACACACATGCAACGACACTGGTGTATCCTCATGTGGTTTGTGAGAGGAACACACATGCAATGACTCTAGCTGTGGTTCATGAAAAGAACACACATGCAATGACTATCGTGGATCCATATGTGGTTTGTGGAAGGAACAGACATGCAATGACTCTAGCTGTCGTTCATGAAAAGAACAGACATGCAATGACACTGGTGAATCCATATGTGGTTTGTGGAAATAACAGACATGCAATGACTATAGTTGTGGTTCATGAAAAGAACAGACATGCAATGACACTGGTGGATCCATGTGTGGTTCATGAGAAGAACACACATCCAATGACACCGGTGGATCCTTATGTGGTTTGTGAGAACAGACATGCAATGGCACTGGCTATGGTTCATGAGAAGAACACACATGCAATGTCACTGGTGGATCCATGTCTGGTTTGTGAGAAGAACACACATGCAATGACTCTAGTTGTGGTTCATGAAAACAACACACATGCAATGACACTGGTGGATCCATGTGTGGTTCATGAGAAGAACACACATGCAATGACACTGGGTGTGGTTCATGAAAAGAACAGACATGCAATTGCACTGGTGGATCATTATGTGGTTTGTGAGAAGAACTGACATGCAATGACTCTAGCTATGGTTCATGAAAAGAACACACATGTAATGACACTGGTGGATCCATGTGTGGTGTTTGAAAAGAACAGACATGCAATGACTCTAGTTGTATCCATGTGTGGTTTGTTTAGAGGAACTGACATGCAATGACATTGGGTGTGGTTCATGAAAAGAACAGAGATGCAATGACACTGGTGGATCCTTATGTGGTTTGTGAGAAGAACTGACATGCAATGACTCTATCTATGGTTCATGAAAAGAACACACATGCAGTGACACTGGTGGATCCATGTGTGGTTCATGAGAAGAACACACATCCAATGACACTGGTGGATCCTTTGTGGTTTGTGAGAAGAACAGACATACAATGACACTGGTTGTGGTTCATGAGAAGAACACACATGCAATGACACTAGTGGATCCATGTGTGGTTTGTGAGAAGAACACACATGCAATGACTCTAGTTGTGGTTAATGAAAACAACACACATGCAATGACACTGGTGGATCCATGTGTGGTTCATGAGAAGAACACACATGCAATGACATTGGTTGTGGTTCATGAAAAAGAACAGACATGCAATGACACTGGTGGATCATTATGTGGTTTGTGAGAAGAACTGACATGCAATGACTCTAGCTATGGTTCATGAAAAGAACACACATGCAATGACACTGGTGGATCCATCTGTGGTTTGTGAAAAGAACAGACATGCAATGACTCTAGTTGTATCCATGTGTGGTTTCTTTAGAGGAACAGACATGCAATGACATTGGGTGTGGTTCATGAAAAGAACAGACATGCAATGACATTGGTGGATCCTTATATGGTTTCTGAGAAGAACTAACATGCAATGATTCTAGCTATGGTTCATGAAAAGAACACACATGCAATGACACTTGTGGATCCATGTGTGGTTCATGAGAAGAACACACATCCAATGACACTGGTGGATACTTATGTGGTTTGTGAGAAGAACAAACATGCAATGACACTGGCTGTGGTTCATGAGAAGAACACACAAGCAATGACACTGGTGTATCCTTATGTGGTTTGTGAGAGGAACACACATGCAATGACTCTAGATGTGGTTCATGAAAAGAACACACATGCAATGATACTGGTGGATCCATGTGTGGTTCATGAGAAGAACACACATGCAATGACATTGGGTGTGGTACATGAAAAGAACAGACATGCAATGACACTGGTGGATCCTTATGTGGTTTGTGAGAAGAACTGACATGCAATGACTCTAGCTATGGTTCATTAAAAGAACACACATGCAATGAGACTGGTGGATCCATGTGTGGTTTGTGAAAAGAACAGACATGCAATCACACTAGGTGGATCCATGTGTGGTTTGTTTAGAGGAAAAGGCAAGCAATGACACTGGGTGTGGTTCAAGAAAAGAACAGACATGCAATGACACAGGTGGATCCTTATGTGGTTTGTGAGAAGAACTGACATGCAATGACTCTAGCTATGGTTCATGAAAAGAACACACATGCAATGACACTGCTGGATCCATGTGTGGTTCATGAAAAGAACAGACATGCAATGACACTAGTGGATCCATGTGTGGTTTGTGGAAAGAGCAGCCATGCAATGACTCTAGACATGATTCATGAAAAGAACACACATCCAATGACACTGGTGGATCCTTATGTGGTTTGTGAGAAGAACGGACATGCAATGACTCTAGATGTGGTTCATGAGAAGAAGAGACATGCAATTACACTGGTGTATCCTTATGTGGTTTGTGAGAAGAACACACATGCGATGACTCTAGATGTGGTTCATGAGAAGAACATACCTGCAATGACACTGGTGGATCCCTATGTGGTTTGTGATAAGAACAGACATGCAATGACACTGGGTGTGGTAAATGAAAAGAACACACATGCAATGACACTGGTGTATCCTTATCTGGTTTGTGAGAGGAACACACATGCAATGACTCTAGCTGTGGTTCATGAAAAGAACACACATGCAATGACACTGGTGGATCCATATGTGGTTTGTGGAAGGAACAGACATGCAATGACTCTAGCTGTGGTTCATGAAAAGAACAGACATGCAATGACACTGGTGGATCCATATGTGGTTTGTGGAAAGAACAGACATGCAATGACTATAGTTGTGGTTCATGAAAAGAACAGCCATGCAATGACACTGGTGGATCCATGTGTGGTTCATGAGAAGAACACACATCCAATGATACTGGTGGATCCTTATGTGGTTTGTGAGAACAAACATGCAATGGCACAGGCTGTGGTTCATGAGAGGAACTCACATGCAATGACACTGGTGGATCCATGTGTGGTTTGTGAGAAGAACACACATGCAATGACTCTAGTTGTGGTTCATGAAAACAACACACATGCAATGACACTGGGGGATCCATGTGTAGTTCATGAGAAGAACACACATGCAATGACACTGGGTGTGGTTCATGGAAATAACAGACATACAATGACACTGGTGGATCATTATGTGGTTTGTGAGAAGAACTGACATACAATGACTCTAGCTATGGTTCATGAAAAGAACACACATGTAATGACACTGGTGGATCCATGTGTGGTGTTTGAAAAGAACAGACATGCAATGACTCTAGTTGTATCCATGTGTGGTTTGTTTAGAGGAACTGACATGCAATGACATTGGGTGTGGTTCATGAAAAGAACAGACATGTAATGACACTGGTGGATCCTTATGTGGTTTGTGAGAAGAACTGACATGCAATGACTCTAGCTATGGTTCATGAAAAGAACACACATGCAATGACACTGGTGGATCCATGTGTGGTTCATGAGAAGAACACACATCCAATGACACTGGTGGAGCCTAATGTGGTTTGTGAGAAGAACAGACATACAATGACACTGGTTGTGGTTCATGAGAAGAACACACATGCAATGACACTGGTGTATCCTTATGTGGTTTGTGAGAGGAACACACATGCAATGACTCTAGTTGTGGTTCATGAAAAGAACACACATGCAATGATACTGGTGGATCCATGTGTGGTTCATGAGAAGAACACACATGCAATGACATTGGGTGTGGTTCAAGAAAAGAACAGACATGCAATGACACAGGTGGATCCTTATGTGGTTTGTGAGAAGAACTGACATGCAATGACTCCAGCTATGGTTCATGAAAAGAACACACATGCAATGACACTGGTGGATCCATGTGTGGTTCATGAAAAGAACACACATGCAATGACACTGGTGTATCCATGTATGGTTTGTGGAAAGAACAGCCATGCAATGACTCTAGATATAATTCATGAAAAGAACACACATCCAATGACACTCGTGGATCCTTATGTGGTTTGTGAGAAGAACGTACATGCAATGACTATAGATGTGGTTCATGGGAAGAACAGACATGCAATTACACCGGTGTATCCTTATGTGGTTTGTGAGAAGAACACACATGCGATGACTCTAGATGTGGTTCATGAGAAGAACAGACCTGCAATGACACTGATGGATCCCTATGTGGTTTGTGATAAGAACAGACATGCAATGACACTAGGTGTGGTTCATGAAAAGAACACACATCCAGTGACTCTGGTGGATCCATATGTAGTTTGTGAGAAGAATAGACATGCAATGACACTGGGTGTGGTTCATGAAAAGAACACACATGCAATGGCACTGGTGGATCCATTTGTGGTTTGTGAGAAGAACACACATCCAATGACACTGGGTGTGGTTCATGAAAAGAACACACATACAATGACACTCGTGGATCCTTATGTGGTTTATGAAAAGAACAGACATCCAATGACACTATGTGTGGTTCATGAAAAGAACACACATCCAATGACACTGGTGGATCGATATGTGGTTTGTGAGAAGAACAGACATGCAATGCCACTGGGTGTGGTTCATGAAAAGTACACACATCCAATGACACTGGTGGATCCTTATGTGGTTTGTGAGAAGAATATACATGTAATGACTCTAGCTATGGTTCATGAGAAGAACAGACATGCAATGACACTAGCTGTGGTTCATGAAAAGAACACACATGCAATGACACTAGTGTATCCTTATGTGGTTTGTGAGAAGAACACACATGCAATGACTCTAGTTGTGGTTCATGAAAAGAACACACATCCAATCACACTGGGTGTGGTTCATGAAAAGAACACACATCCAATGACACTAGTGGATGCATGTGTGGTTTGTGGAAAGAACAAAGATGCAATGACATTGGTGTATCCTTATGTGGTTTGTGAGAAGAACACACATACAATGACTCTAGCTGTGGCTCATGAAAAGAACACACATGCAATGACACTGGTGGATCCATATGTGCTTTGTGGAAGGAACAGACATGCAATGACTCTAGCTACAGTTCATGAAAAGAATAGACATGTAATGACACTAGTGGATCCATATGTGGTTTGTGGAAAGAACAGACATGCAATGACTCTAGTTTTGGTTCACGAAAAGATCAGACATGCAATGACACTGGTGGATCCATGTGTGGTTCATGACAATAACACACATCAAATGACACTGGTGGATCCTTATGTGGTTTGTGAGAAGAACAGACATGCAATGACACTGGTTGTGGTTCATGAGAAGAACACACATGCAATGACACTTGTGGATCCATGTGTGGTTTGTGAGAAGAACACACATGCAATAACTCTAGCTGTGGTTCATGAAAAGAACACACATGCAATGACACTGGGGGATCCATGTGAGGTTCATGAGAAGAACAGACATCCAATGACACTAGGTGTGGTTCATGAAAAGAACACACATCCAATGACACTGGTGGATCCTTATGTGGTTTGTGAGAAGAACTAACATGCAATGACTCTAGATGTGGTTCATGAGAAGAACACACATGCAATGACACTAGTGGATCCATGTGTAGTTTGTGAAAAGAACACACATGCGATGACTCTAGCTGTATCCATGTGTGGTTTGTTTAGAGGAACAGACATCCGATGACAGTGGGTGTTGTTCATGAAAAGAACAGACATGCAATGACACTGGTGGATCTTTATGTGGTTTGCGAGAAGAATTGACATGCAATGACTCTAGCTATGGTTCATAAAAAGAACACACATGCAATGACACTAGGGGATCCATGTGTGGTTCATGAGAAGAACACACATCCAATGACACTGGTGGATGCTTATGTGGTTTGTGAGCAGAACAGACATGCAATAACACTAGCTGTGGTTCATCAGAAGGACACACATGCAATGACACTGGTGTATCCTTATGTGGTTTGTGAGCAGAACACACATGCAATGACTCTAGTTGTGGTTCATGAAAAGAACACACATGCAATGACACTGGTGGATCCATGTGTGGTTCATGAGAAGAACACACATGCAATGACACTTGGTGTGGTTCATGAAAACAACAGACATGCAATGACACTGGTGGATCCATGTGTAGTTTGTGAAAAGAACAGACATGCAATCACACTAGGTGGATCCATGTGTGGTTTGTTTAGATGAACAAACATGCAATGACACTGGTGTGGTTCATGAAAAGAACAGACATGCAATGACACTGGTGGATCCATGTTTGGTTTGCGAGAAGAAAAGACATGCAATGACTCTAGCTATGGTTCATGAAAAGAACAGACATGCAATGACACTGGTGGATCCATGTGTGGTTCATTAAAAGAACACACGTGCAATGACACTGGGTGTGGTTCATGAAAACAACACACATGCAATGACACTGGTGTATCCTTATGTGGTTTGTGAGAAGAACACACATGCAATGACTCTAGCTGTGGTTCATGAAAAGAACACACATGCAATCATAGTGGTGGATCCATATGTCGTTTGTGGAAGGAACAAACATGCAATGACTCTAGCTGTGGTTCATGAAAATAAAAAACATGCAATGACACTAGTGGATCCATATGTGGTTTGTGGAAAGTATAGACATGCAATGACTCTAGTTCTGGTTCATGAAAAGAACAGACATGCAATGACACTGGTGGATCCATGTGTGGTTCATGAGAAGAACACACATCCAATGACACTGGTGGATCCTTATGTGGTTTGTGAGAAGAACAGACATGCAATGACACTGGCTGTGGTTCATGAGAAGAACACACATGCAATGACACTGGTGGATCCATGTGTGGTTTCTGAGAAGAACACACATGCAATGACTCTAGTTGTGGTTCATGAAAAGAACACACATGCAATGAAACTGGTGGATCCATGTGTGGTTCATGAGAAGAGAACACATGCAATGACACTGGGTGTGGTTCATGAAAAGAACAGACATGCAATGACACTGGTGGATCCTTATGTGGTTTGTGAGAAGAACTAACATGCAATGACTCTAGCTATGGTTCATGAAAAGAACACACATGCAATGACACTGCTGGATCCATGTGTGGTTTGTGAAAAGAACCGACATGCAATGACTCTAGCTGTATCCATGTGTGGTTTGTTTAGAGGAACAGACATGCAATGACACTGGGTGTGGTTCATGAAAAGAACAGACATGCAATGACACTGGTGGATCCTTATTTAGTTTGTGAGAAGAACTAACATGCAATGACTCTAGCTATGGTTCATGAAAAGAACATACATGCAATGACACTGGTGGATCCATGTGTGGTTTGTGAAAAGAACAGACATGCAATCACACTAGGTGGATCCATGTGTGGTTTGTTTAGAGGAATAAACATGCAATGACTCTAGTTGTGGTTCATGAAAAGAACACACATGCAATGACACTGGTGGATCCATGTGTGGTTTGTGAAAAGAACAGACATGCAATCACACTGGGTGTGGTTCATGAAAAGAACACACATCCAATGACACTAGTGGATCCATGTGTGGTTTGTAGAAAGAACAGACCTGCAATGACACTGGGTGTGGTTCATGAAAATAACACACATGCAATGACACTGGTGTATCCTTATGTGGTTTGTGAGAAAAACACACATGCAATGTCTCTAGTTGTGGTTCATGAAAAGAACACACATGCAACGACACTGGTGGATCCATGTGTGGTTCATGAAAAGAACATACATGAAATGGCACTGGTGGATACATGTGTGGTTTGTGGAAAGAATGGACATGCAATGACTCTAGATATGGTTCATGAAAAGAACACACATCTAATGACACTGGTGGATCCTTATGTGGTTTGTGAGAAGAACAGACATGCAATGACTCTAGATGTGGTTCATGAGAAGAACAGACATGCAATTATATTGGTGTATTCTTATGTGATTTGTGAGAAGAACATGCATGCAATGACTCTAGTTGTGGTTCATGAGAAGAACAGACATGAAGTGACACTAGCTGAGGTTCATGAAAAGAACACACATGCAATGACACTGGTGTATCCTTATGTGGTTTGTTAGAAGAACACACATGCAATGAATCTAGCGGTGGTTCATGAAAAGAACACACATCCAATGACATTGGTGGATCCATGTGTGGTTTGCTAGAAGAACACACATTCAATGACACTGGGTGTGGTTCATGAAAAGAACAGACATGCAATGACACTGGTGGATCCATGTGTGGTTTGTGGAAAGAACAGACATGCAATGACTCTAGATATGGTTCATGAAAAGAACACACATCCAATGACACTGGTGGATCCTTATGTGGTTTGTGAGAAGAACACACATGCAATGACTCTAGATGTGGTTCATGAGAAGAATAGACATGCAATTACACTGGTGTATCCTTATGTGGTTTGTGAGAAGAACACACATGCGATGACTATAGATGTGGTTCATGAGAAGAACAGACATGCAATGACACTGGTGGATCCCTATGTGGTTTGTGAGAAGAACAGACATGCAATGACACTAGGAGTGGTTCATGAAAAGAACACACATCCAGTGACACTGGTGGGTCCATATGTAGTTTGTGAGAAGAACAGACATGCAATGACACTAGGTGTGGTTCATGAAAAGAACACACATGCAATGACACTGGTGGATCCATGTGTGGTTTGTGAGAAGAAAACACATCCAATGACACTGGGTGTGGTTCATGAAAAGAACACACGTCTAATGACACTGGTGGATCCTTATGTGGATCATGAAAAGAACACACATCCAATGACACTGGTGGATCCATATATGGTTTCTGAGAAGAACAGACATGCAATGACACTTGGTGTGGTTCATGAAAAGAACACACATCCAATGACATTGGGTGTGGTTCATGAAACGAACACACATCCAATGACACTGGTGGATCCTTATGTGGTTTGTGAGAAGAACATACATGCAATGACTCTAGCTGGTTCATGAGAAGAACAAACATGCAATGACACTAGTAGTGGTTCATGAAAAGAACACACATGCAATGACTCTGGTGTATCCTTGTGTGGTTTGTGAGAAGAACACACATGCAATGACTCTAGCTGTGGTTCATGAAAAGAACACACATCCAATGACACTGGTGGATCCATGTGTGGTTTGCTAGAAGAACACACATGCAATGACACTAGATGTGGTTCATGAAAAAAACACAAATCCAATGACACTGGTGGATCCTTATGTGGTTTAAGAAAAAACAGACATCCAATGACATTGTGTGTGGTTCATGAAAAGAACACACATCCAATGACACTGGTGGATCCTTATGTGGTTAATAAGAAGAACAGACATGCTATGACTCTAGATGTGGTTCATGAGAAGAACAGACATGCAATTACACTGGTGTATCCTTATGTGGTTTGTGAGAAGAACACACATGCGATGACTCTAGTTGTGGTTAATGAGAAGAACACACATGCAATGACACTGGGTGTGGTTCATGAAAAGAACACACATCTAGTGGCTCTGGTGGATCCATATGTGGTTTATCAAAAGAATAGACATCCAATGACACTGTGTGTGGTTCATGAGAATACCACACATCCAATGACACTCGTGGATCCTTATGTGGTTTGTGAGAAGAAGAGACATGCAATGACTCTAAATGTGGTTCATGATAAGAACAAACATGCAATTACACTGGTGTATCCTTATGTGGTTTGTGAGAAGGACAAACATGCAATGACTCTAGTTGTGGTTCATGTGAAGTACAGACATGCAATGACACTGGTGTATCCATGTGTGGTTTGTGAGAAGAACATACATGCGATGACTCTAGATGTGGTTCATGAAAAGAACACACATCCAATGACACTGGTGTATCCTTATGTGGTTTGTGAGAAGAACAGACATGCAATGACACTGGGTGTGGTTCATGAAAATAACACACATCCAATGACACTAGTGGATCCATGTGTGGTTTGTTTAGAAGAATAGACATGCAATGACACTGGTGGATCCCTATGTGGTTTGTGAGAAGAACAGACATGCAATGATACTGGGTGTGGTTCATAAAAAGAACACACATCCAGTGACACTGGTGGATCCATATGTGGTTTGTGAGAAGAATAGACATGCAATGACACTGGATGTGGGTCATGAAAAGAACACACATACAATGACATTGGGTGTGGTTCATGAAAATAACACACATCCAATGACATTGGGTGTGGTTCATGAAAAGAACACACATCCAATGACACTGGTGGATCCTTATGTGGTTTGTGAGAAGAACATACATGCAATGACTCTAGCTGTGGTTCATGAGAAGAACAGATATGCAATGACACTAGATGTGGTTCATGAAAAGAACACACATGCAATGACACTGGTGTATCCTTATGTGGTTTGTGAGAAGAACACACATGCAATGACTCTAGCTGTGGTTCATGAAAAGAACACACATCTAATGACATTGGTGGATCCATGTGTGGTTTCCTAGAAGAAATGACATCCAATGACACTGGGTGTGTTTCATGAAAAGAACACACATCCAATGACACTAGTGGATCCTTATGTGGTTTATGAAAAGAACATACATCCAATGACACTATGTGTGGTTCATGAAAACAACACACATCCAATGACACTGGTGGATCCTTATGTGGTTTGTGAGAAGAACAGACATGCAATGACACTTGGTGTGGTTCATGAAAAGAACACACATCCAATGACATTGGGTGTGGTTCATGAAAAGAACACACATCCAATGACACTGGTGGATCCTTATGTGGTTTGTGAGAAGAACATACATGCAATGACTCTAGCTGTGGTTCATGAGAAGAACACACATGCAATGACACTAGATGTGGTTCATGAAAAGAACACACATGCAATGACACTAGTGTATCCTTATGTAGTTTGTGAGAAGAACACACATGCAATGACTCTAGCTGTGGTTCATGAAAAGAACACACATCCAATGACACTGGTGGATCCATGTGTGGTTTGCTAGAAGAACAGACATCCAATGACACTGTGTGTGTTTCATGAAAAGAACACACATCCAATGACACTAGTGGATCCTTATGTGGTTTATGAAAAGAACAGACATCCAATGACACTATGTGTGGTTCATGAAAACAACATACATCCAATGACACTGGTGGATCCTTATGTGGTTTGTGAGAAGAACAGACATGCAATGACTCTAGATGTGGTTCATGAGAAGAACAAACATGCAATTTCACTGGTGTACCCTTACGTGGTTTGTCAGAAGAACACACATGCGATGACTATAGATGTGGTTCATGAGAAGAACAGACATGCAATGACACTGGTGGATCCCTATGTGGTTTGTGAGAAGAACAGACATGCAATGACACTAGGTGTGGTTCATGAAAAGAACACACATGCAATGACACTGGTGGATCCATGTGTGGTTTGTGAGAAGAACACACATCCAATGACACTGGGTGTGGTTCATGAAAATAACACACATCCAATGACACTGGTGGATCCTTATGTGGTTTAGGAAAAGAACAGACATCCAATGACACTATGTGTGGTTCATGAAAAGAACACACATCCAATGACACTAGTGGATCCTTATGTGGTTCATGAAAAGAACACATATCCAATGACATTGGGTGTGGTTCATGAAAAGAACACACATCCAATGACACTGGTGGATCCTTATGTGGTTTGTGAGAAGAACTCACATGCAATGACTCTAGTTGTGGTTCATGAGAAGAACAGACATGCAATGACACTGGTGGATCCCTATGTGGTTTGTGAGAAGAATAGACATGCAATGACACTAGGTGTGGTTCATGAAAAAAAACACATCCAGTGACACTGGTGGATCCATATGTGGTTTGTGAGAAGAACTGACATGCAATGACACTAGGTGTGGTTCATCAAAAGAACACACATCCAATGACATTGGGTGTGGTTCATGAAAGAACACACAACCAATGACACTGGTGGATCCTTATGTGGTTTGTGAGAAGAACATACAGGCAATGACTCTAGCTGTGGTTCATGAGAAGAACAGACATGCAATGACACTGGTGTATCCTTCTGTGGTTTGTGAGAAGAACAGACATGAAATGACTCTAGCTGTGGTTTTTTAGAAGAAGAGACATGCAATGACACTAGTGTATCCTTATGTGGTTCATGAAAAGAACAGACATGCAATGACACTGGTGGATCCTTATGTGGTTTGTGAGAAGAACTGACATGCAATCACACTGGGTGGATCCATGTGTGGTTTGTGAGAAGAACAGACATGCAATGACACTGGGTGTGGTTCATGAAAATAACACACATCCAATGACACTGGTGGATGCATGTGTGGTTTGTTTAGAAGAACACACATGCAATGACCACATGCAATGACATTGGTGGATCCATGTGTGGTTTGTTTAGAGGAACAGACATGCAATGATACTGGGTGTGGTTCATGAAAAGAACAGACATACAATGAGACTGGTGGATCCTTATGTGGTTTATGAAAAGAACAGACATCCAATGACATTGTGTGGTTCATGAGAAGAACAAACATGCAATGACACTGGTGGATCCATGTGTGGTTTGTTTAGAGGAACAGACATGCAATGATACTGGGTGTGGTTCATGAAAAGAACAGACATGCAATAACACTGGTGGATCCTTATGTGTGGTTTGTGAGAAGAACAGACATGCAATGACACTGGGTGTGTTTCATGAAAAGAACACACATGCAATGGAACTGGTGGATCCATGTGTGGTTTGTGAGAAGAACACACATCCAATGACACTAGGTGTGGTTCATGAAAAGAACACACATCCAATGACACTGGTGGATCCTTATGTGGTTTATGAAAAGAACAGACATCCAATGACATTGTGTGTGGTTCATGAAAAGAACACACATCCAATGACACACATCCAATGACACTAGTGGATCCTTATGTGATTTGTGAGAAGAACAGACATGCAATGACTCTAGATGTGGTTCATGAGAAGAACAGACATGCAATGACACTATGGATCCTTATGTGGTTTGTGAGAAGAAGAGGCATGCGATGACACTGGGTGTGGTTCATGAAAAGAAAAGACATGCAATGATATTGGTGGATCCATGTGTGGCTTGTTTAGAAGAACACACATGCAATGACGACATGCAATGACATTGGTGGATCAACATGTGGTTTATGAAAAGAACACACATGCAATGACACCGATGGATCCATATTTGGTTTGTGGAAAGAACAGACATGCAATGAACTTTAGTTGGTCCATGTGGTTTATGAGAAGAACACACATCCAATGAACTCTAGTGGATCTATCTTGGCATAATTTGATGTATGCCATGATGTATTTCATTGTACAAGACACTCACTTTCCATTTTTATACTACTCAGTTTTGCCCTTGGTTTTTTTATACTACTCAGTTTTACCCCCCTCTCTCTATATTTCGTAGAAGCTCAAATCTGTGCTCACTCTGTCTGCTACTTCCTGATTGGTTGTCATAGTTGTCATGCGGATCTTGCGCACCAACCATTGATTCTGTGCGATCCAACGATGATCGTTGCACACGTCGTGCCCTTCACAGTACAGCGTGAGATAGCACGGATGTCTCCCTCAGCGAGACTTCTACAAGAAGGAACACAAAGACGTGCATGGAAAAAGTCTTCGAGCGGTCATGTCATGTTTAATCAAGTCTGAAAATCCTACTACTGCTACTACTACGCCACAACACATGCGTCATCGAGTGCACGGTCATTGATGGACAGCTGCAATTTATTGCCACTTGATTTTAATAAGACATATCCAATTTTTTACGCAGCGACTCTCAATCTCACTTCCAACTAGGCCCCACCGTAAGAAACTTGCACGCGCTAGCCGGAGGCCGAAGAGCTGAGCTCGACTAGAACTAACGTCTACGCCTTCATCAAGTCACTCGTAGTCATCAACACATCCCTCTACCCGATCTAGCACAACCCCACAAATCTCGCCGTACAACCACCTACCTTCCCCTCTGCATTTCCACTTTTAACTATAGCCAATTTGAGGGTCGTGTCAAACTTCGTACATAGAAATTGTGTATGCGCCCTTTGCATGCGGCTCAATACAGAACTGCCATGCATGGCCCAGGAAAAAACGTGACGTACCGTGCGCGTGTCGCGGTGCATGGTGCAGTAGACTGCACGGCGCGTTGCACGGTGGTGCAACGAAACGTGCCTTGCTTCCATCCACCTTAACTATAGAGCCCCTCTCTGCACACTCACTCTCACTCTCGCTCACTCTCCCCACGCAACCCTCTCCACTATCCCACCAGCATCCACAAACTCCCGAGAATACCTCGTCCGTGCCGGCGATGGCAGAGGAGGATAAGGTGGCCATCGTCGCCTCCGAGGCCGCCAGCGAGGAGGCCCCCATCTCCTCGTCGGTCCCCCTCGACATGTTGAAAGCAGCCGCCGTCTCTGTCCAGGCCCCAGTTGAGCTATCGATGGCAGCCGTCGTTCCCGTCCAGGCCCCCGTCCCCGCTACCGACGGGGCCTCCGAAGAGGAGCCCCCCGCCAGCGAGGAGGCCCCTGCCAGTCACAAGCAGATCAAGCACTTCTTGGTCACCTACGATCCAGATAAGTACATCGCTCCGTTGAACCCCTACGACACCAGCATCGACGACCCATGGTCGGAGGTAACTAGGGTTTGCTTCCCTCCCCTAGTTCTTCTACCGTTCCCATCGTTGGATGCTAGATCATGGTTTACTAGGATTCGCTTGTTCGCATTTCGATTGCTCGGTCTTCTTACATCATCTACTCTCCCATTTTCCTTTTCTTCCAATAGGTTTCCGGCAGCGACGTCTGCAGCGATGACGAGTCCATCCACACCAAGACTCGTTAGGTGCTGAGGAGGCTGCGGGCCGGCCAATACGATGCCTTCTTCAGGGGCGGCTCCTGGCGCTACCCCTTCTACAAGGGGGTCGCCTGCTGGGTGAGTCTCGCCGGCACCGACTTCAACTCCTTACTGAAGCATGCAGAGGCCCCGGGTTCCGGCATCCACAAAGGCGGCGAGCGCGAGACCGTGAACATCAACGCCTACATCACTGAACATCGGGCTCTCGGCATTCACCTCCGAAACCTCTAGCGGGTGTCCATCAAAGAGTATGGCATGCTTCCAATCAGGCCCAAGGCCCCCAAGATCAAGGGACTGGGAAGCAAGAAGTGGAGGAAGCGCCGGAGGGAGGAGGCGGAGGCGCGAGCGCATGAAGGACGGGTTGGATGTGTCCCTGAATGTATCTTCTGCTGGGGCGGCTGCTACTGCTAAGCAGCTTCTTTTGATTTTCTATATTTTACTTGCATCCTATTTCTGGTTGAATGCATCGAACCTCGTTAAGCAACCTACTTTCTATCGCTATATCCTATTTAGCTGCGCACAGCTATATCTACATTTGTTTTGTTTTCTGAATGAATGTATTCTATCTGGTGTGATTTGCTGCTCTAGATTTGCTACCTGATCGGAGGCAAAAAGAGGTCCAAAAGGGAACGAATTATCGAAGAGAGAATCTTCTCTAGATTTGCTACCAATTGGGGCAAAATGAAACATATTTGTTTAGCGGGAGAGGAAAATGGTACTCTTTCAAACTGCCAGTTAACGAGTTACTATCTTGACAAGCTACAAGACACATACATAAACATAACACAAAGAGGGTTAAATTTATTTTACTACTCTCACTTGAGGCGCTAGACATCTTGATAAGATAAATGAGTTCCACAAAATAGAAACATAACACTGAGAAGTAAAATTTAATTCACTTATCATCAGCCCACTTGAGGCGCTTGCCATCGTTCCTAGGCGACCAACTGTGATCATCCAGGTGGATCTTACATTATTGGCACTCCACAACTCACGAAATGCTTCGTCCCACCTGGGATCTGACTTGCCTTCCCTATCTTCAGCGTCCTGCGACACAATTAGCGGTGATGGGTTCGTAGCATGGAAAACAAAAAAAATCTACCGCAAGAACGAACAAAACCCAGATCTAATCTAGATAAAAGCCAAGATCTAATCTATTAGACATGTGCAACGAGATAAATCTGTACTAACCCTTGTAGATCCGAAAGCCTTGTGCGAGATCGGATCTCGTGGTTGATGTAGACGATCACTTGCCGATCTCAAGATCGAGTAGACGATCCTTCCGGCGCCGTGTTCCGGCAGCGCTTCATGATCGGTCACACATGCGAGTCGATGCACCTTCCTCTCCCGTTCAATGCAGCGGAGGTAGTAGATCTCCATGGAATCCAGAGCACGACGCATGGTGGTGGTGGTGGAGTAGAGAATTGCAGGCTTCGCCTAAGCCTAAGCAGAGCGAAGGAGGAGAGAGGCGGCTAGGGCAAGAGTGGAGGGCAAGGGGGTGGTGCCTCCACCTCTATATATAGAGAGGAGGCGCCTAGGTTCCACCCCTAGGCCGACCTCCTAGGGTCACAAGGGGGCTTGGGGGAGTTTCCTTCCCCCAAGTTTCCTTTTCTTTCTTGGTTTTCAAGTAAACTCCATAGAAATTTCTAGAACCTTCCTAACATTCTGAAACCTTCTAGAACCCCCATATAAACACTTCGGGACATTTTCGAACCTAGAAAATGATCTCCATTATATGAATCTTATTCTCCGGACAATTCCGGATCTCCTCGTGATGTCTCAGATCCAATCCGAGACTCCGAACAACATTCGGTCTCCAACGCACATTCCATATCTACCTAAACAACATCGAACCTTAAGTGTATCACCCTACGGTTCGTGAATATGCGCATGATGGAGACACCTCTCCGATCAATAACCGTCAGCGGGATCTGGAGATCCATAACGGCTCCCACATACTCAACGATGACTTCGTGATCGATAGAACCATTAACATACGAAACCAATTCCCTTTGTCACGCGATATTCTACTCATCTGAGGTTTGATCGTCGGTATCTCCATACCTAGTTCTACCTCATTCTTGATAAGTACTCTTTACTGCTTCCATGTTATGTCATCTCTTGTGACCTAGTCACATGCTTGCAAGCTAACTAGATGACATTACACCGAGAGGGCCCAGAGCATATCTATCCGTCATATGGATGGACAAATCCCAATCTTGGTCCATGCGCTTCAACACATACTTTCAGAATACCCAATGACACCTGTATAACCACCCAGTTACGAAGTGGTGTTTGATGTCATCAAAGCACCCATCCAGTGATGGTGATTAATATAACCTCATGGTCGAAGGATTAGGTTACTATGCATTTGAAAGCTTGTAGCAATACGAACTAAATGACTTGATCTTATGCTACACTTACTATGGGTGTGTGTGTCCATCACATCATTCTCCTAATGATATGACCTTGTTATTAATGACATCCAATGTCCATGATCAGGAAACCATGATCATCTATTAATCAACAAGCTAGTTCAACAAGAGGCTTACTAGGGACTCTTTTATGTTTACAAAACACACAAGTATTAGTGTTTCCTAATAATACAATTATAGCATGGGATGTAAACATTCATCATAAACACAAAGATATAATAATAACCACTTTTATTATTGCCTCTTGGGCATATCTCCAACAAGCGATGCATCACAGACCTGATTGTTGCCGCTAGAAGATGTTGCCTCTCTATTTGCTGCTTTAGCTGCAGCCTCTCTGTCAGCTGCTTCTGCTTCAGCTGCAATCTCTCTTTCAGCTGCTTCTGCAGCCTCTCTGTTAGTTGCTTCAGATGCAGCCATTTCCTTTGCATATGCAACTTCAAACTTAGCTATTCTGCATTTTCTACAAAGGGCTCCCCTAAGCTCGTCTTCCGTACTGCAAATAGGGCAAAACACGAGGTAACGTAGAAAAAATGGATCTTCTTGTACAGCTGGTAGGTCACGTAAGCATCTATGGCTGCATACTTCAGGTTTATATCAGACAACGGCCACTCGTCCCAGAAATCGTGCCTATTCGTAGGGAAATCTTCCTTCATTCTGTCGTACAACTCATCGAGGATTCTAGTTGCGAGTGATGCCATTCCATCCTTCCTCGAGCCCCCTAGGATCTTGACAAGACGCTGAATATCGATCCAGTTGTGCACAGGAATTATAATTCCCGCTTGATAAAATTTCAAAAAATCAGTTGTATTGTCGATAGTGCAGAAAACAATTCCATTTTTTACAAGGAACTGGCGCAGCGCTGGACAATTCCTGTCAGTCCTGAAAGTATGTAGTTTGTCATCACCAAAATTTGTAACTACAAATATTTTGTCAATGCAAGATCATCATCTGAATATAATTTTGAAAAGTTTAGTAAATGCAAGATCAAGACTCTCAACATTGTCTTGTCATAATTTATTTGGTCCTAAATAAAATCTAGTAGTTGCAAGATGAGAAAATGGATAAAGAACAAGAGGAGAAAACCCTAAAAGCGGTTAGCTACAGAGAGCAGATCTACAAACCGGGAGAGGTGGTAGACGAGGACGTGTTTCCTCATGGCTAGTTGAAGGACGATGACTTCACTCCCTCATATGGGTGCTCCGGGGTGTACTCGAGGTCCAATCCCACAAACTTGTCCTCGTCTTTCTCAAGTCAACCCTCGTACATCCTCAGGACACGCACCACTGTCTCCTCCTCGTTGGTGTAGACAATGTCTATCTTCTCATTGTCATGGATAGTGAAGCTTGTCTCTAGAGTGCGACGACCTTCCATGGCGGAAAGGAGAAGATGAGAAGAAGCAGATGACAGGAATAAGAAGAGTGGTTTCTACGAGGCAGGGGAACGGTGGAACCGTCAATGTGCTTTTAAAGTAGTGGTTAACAACGGGGACGGAAGTCCAAGGAGAGACGCGTGGTGGTGGCCATTCCATCTTCTGAGTAAACAAAAATAATTATAACGCTGATACATGTGCCCTGTTTTGTCACGTCAATACACTGGGCAGGGGGTGTTGTCCTATCCACTGTGCCAACGCTGCAAGCCTACGTGACAGTCACCCCACCTAAGCGACGAGAGCGACATAACGACGAGAACTGATAGGGGGGCCCAACTTGACGGCCGTTAGCTTGATATTTTGTATTGAAACGTAAAGTTGAATTCGTGCCGAAAAAGACCCTTTGAGTATTTGGCACGCCAACTTTGGGCAACGCAGCTGATTGTAAGCAACTTGGGTACCGCGTTGCCTGGACACCCCAACTTTCAGGCCGCAAAATGATATTCTCCCTCTTCTTTGCCTATGCGGCCTTCAAGGTCACAAACATGCTAATACAGCACCTCCGTTTCCTCGGACTCGCCTGCCATCACGATGTTCTTCCAGGAACGCCTCCTCTTACAAGTTGCCACGGGATCAAAGGGCGCGAGTCCGAAGTGATCTCCATCGGCCTTCAGGTCGCGAATGTAGAACCACCTGTCTCTCCACCCTTGGACGGACGCGGTGAGCTTGATATCAAAATAGGTATCGAAAGAGTCGACGTGGATCCCACAGCCTCCTACATCGTAGACTACCGAACCTGATCCCTACTGACGCTTAAGCTTAAAAAGATTCTTGAAGAGACCAAAGTGTGGCTCGACTCTGAGCCAGCACTCGCACAAAGTAATGAAGCAGGCAATGTGGAGAATGGAGTTTGGGGACAGTTGATGCAGCTGGATCCATAGAAGCAAAGAAGGCCCCTGACAAAAGGATGCAGGGGAAGAGAAAGACCTCGAATGATGAACGCAAGGAACATCACTCGGAAACCCGGAGGAGGACGCGGGATTACGTCATCACCAGGCACCCACGAATCATCTTCCGCGGGCGGAAGAGCTCCATCTTGACAATGAAGGTGCAGCTCAGAAGGCTTGATGATGGACGCATGCCAGGCGCCATTAGTGACACGGGTGCCCGCACCCTTCTTCTTCCCAGCAGCGGTGGCGCTGGTGCCCATGATAGTAGCACCGCCCTTCTTCTTGGCAGCGGCAATGGTGGCCGCAGATCTAGCGGCGGCGCCTCCCTTCTTCTTGCCCATCTTACGATGGCGATGCGAGCGGAGAAAGTAACTAGGAAACACATGGAGTTGGTCCAGTGTCACGAAGAAGAAGCGTGCAAGGAAGCAGAGAGAACAGCAATGGCGAAGGAGGCACGAGCAAGAAGAGAGATGGGGAAATTACCGCAGCTGCGCTGCTACTTAACCTCCTCGTGGATGCTATCCAACGGCCAGCAGAAACCCTACTGAATGCGTGCCGCACATCACCATCAACACGTGGCGAAGGTGAACCACGAACCGTCCCATACTACTCCCATTACGCGCGGAAATCGAGGAGACGCAGTTAAAACAGAAGATTACGCAGGCCCAGTCAAATCAAAGTCAGGAAGTGGGACCCACCGCTTGTCACGTCCCGTCAAAACCGCTCACGCGGGCAACTAAAGTCATCACGACGTCAGCACTGATGTCATCATCTCAACCAGAAGAAAAATTTGACTACTTTAGTCCTTGCTCGAGTCTTTGACTCAACCAAGCACTCGGGGGCTACTCCCATAGGGAGCGCTAGAGGCGCACCCTATGATTATTTTTTATGCAGGGATATGAGCATTCAAGACAACCCATCACTCAAATCAACGATTCGATTGTAAATTGCGGGTTACTCCCATAGGGAGCACCAGAAGCATACTCGGCTGAAACAAGTAATAAAAGATGACAACAGTCGCACAAAGATTTTTTAGTCCCCACTCGAGTCTACGACTCGAGTAGGCACTCGGGGCTACTCCCATAGGGAGCGCTGGCCGCGCACCCTATGATTATTTTTCCTTTTACATCGTGTTGTGTGTCGATAACATCCACACTGGAATGCTATGGCGACTCCGCCTCATATTTTCCCTGCAAAGAGACTGTGTCTCCTAGGCCACCCGAATCATCTCCGCGATGAGAAAAATTCGGATGTCGTGCTTACAGCGTGAAGATAAGACCTGAATAAGGCCTGGCAACGTATCTATTGTGCACTACCAGAAATGTATCCGTGCCTGCAGGTACGATGAACATGCCTTGACGGACGCGTCGAGTGCTCATACCCATACACTAGAATTCGACTCATGTAAGACCTCTGCGGCCTGAGTCGAATTACGCCAGCACTTTTACGAATTTGAGTCCGGGGACTCGAGTTCGAGTAGATTGCGTTGTTTTGCCCTAAGGCAGTTAACTGATACTGATACATCGGATAAATCAGGCACGTATATCAACAATCCCTATGACACTCTCTAACACTCGAAAATATACTCGGTCATACACTCGAAAGACTTCATAAAGTCTCTAGTCGAATCTACGATTCCACTGGACACTCGGGGGCTACTGACATGGGTATACCCTACAGGTACTCGAGCTTGGCATATACAGTCCAGATACGGTAGAAGCCCACGGTGTTGCCAAGTCCCAATACGAGATTCGGGTGACCCACGGACTCTTCGATTGCTTGCAGCACAAGATGCTTAAGATAGAAAGTTCAAAGGGGCGAACCCTAATCTGTAACCGACTCGACCTGCTACCCAAGACCCAGCCTATCTATATAAAGGCTGGGAGGGGGCGGAGAGGAGGACAATCATAACCCTAGTTTCACCACCATCGCCAGATTGCATCTGCGCACCCCCTGTAATCTTCGATTCCTTCGTTAATTCCAAGAGCAAACAAGCAGGAGTAGGGACCTCTACGAGGCATGAACCTGGGTAAACCTTGCATCCCTGTGTGCTTGTTTGCTAGCCGACTGATGCCTCCAGCGCTCCCTCCTTCTCCAAAACCCAAGTCCATAACAATGGGCATTGACGAGTTAAACCCTCGTCACCCCCTGAAATAATTCATGAATCATGTGAATGCATTGTCGTGAGGCCTCGTTGTATTTTATTTGGTTTTTCCCGAGGTTGATCATGTGTGTGTTGCTATTTGTGCACCCGTGCAGGGTAAATCTTTCAGAAAGCCGTGTCCGCGGTTATGGACAACTTGGAGCACAATTTCTCGATCATAGACAAGTATAACTAAAGTATCGCCTTTAATTTGACTAAGACATGACTAGTTGAATGCCCGTGCGTTGCTACAGGTTAAACATTTTCTTCACACATGTAAAATACGAAGGCACACCAAGGTTACACCTTTCATCGCTTCTTCTTTCAAGCCACTATACCTCGTAATGACAATACTCCAACAACAGTGCCTTTGTACCTAGTAGTTATGCCACTCCAATAATATGTCACTCACTATTGGAACAACTTGAGGCAATCCATGGCCAACAAAAAAAAGCTTTTTGCATAACCTTTGATTACATTTGCTAATAAATAGTTGAGTATATATTTTACCTTCTTTTTTGGATGATCCCAAAAATAAACTGAACTGACATGATCCGATCAAGTTGTATCTCTTTTGTTTCACTACACTCAAGACTGGTGTTCTTTCACAAGTAGTAGTAATGTTTAAAATTCTATATTTGTCCTGTTATCAACCACCCACCTGACCGAAAATATGCCCACAACAGCATATAGATCACCAAATATGTTAGATATTGTTGGATGTTTTGCTTTCCTAACTTATACATATGAAAAGATATGTAATGCATATGCTTAATAACTCGAATGATTCAAATATGAATATACGAGTGAGAAACTAACAATTCAATTAGGCTGAGATTCCTAAGTTTATCTTGGATCATCAGCTAGGCAAACTTAGTATTTGTAGAGCTCAGAGGCTAGCAGAATGACATTTACTTCAAAAGATGGCCGCCTCCAGCAAAATAGCGCAAACTCTAATGATGTCCAGACGAACTGAGTCGTCTTACTTAAGAAAAATTTCCATGAATTGAGTCGTCTTCCTTGAGAAAAATCCCCATTGCATTTCCAATTTTTCAAGCAAACACAAGCTGACCCGATAACTGACTTACCTCCATGCCTTCGGCGCCCTATCATGGCTTCGTGTCCTATGAGTTTCCATATTTTCAAGCATACACAAGCTGATTCTCCTATGAGTTGTGTGAAGCGAGCTAGCTAGGGGCACAACACGTCCACACCTGGCAAGCCGGGAGGCGGGATAAAGTGCTGGTGCGAACTGCGAAGGCTGTCATAGTGTGGCTGGAGTTGTCGGCTGGCCAGGGGCGAAACACATCCACACCTGGTAAGCCAGGAGCCAGGATAACGTGCTGGTGCAGACTGCGGAGGCCGCCACGGTGTGGCTAGAGTTGCCAACTATTCTTCTTTGTCGACAGCCGAAGCTGGGACATCTGGTAAATCCCCAAATCTCTCAAGTTTACTATTTTTGACTGCAACTCCTGAATCATGACGATTCTGTAGATATAAAGAGTAGGATGAGAGAGAACCCAGAGCCAAGCGTCGAAACCTCTTTCGCTCTGAAGGTGGAACAAATATCTATTCCAGTCGCACGCCTCCAGCCGGACTCGAGATGCCACTACCATTGGGCTGGGTACACAGAGGAAGACGGTGTCCACTTTTCGTATAAAATGAGGTGGGCGTTGGCTCGCCGCTTCGTCAGCGTCGTAGAAGGTGGAAGCGGGAAGACGGGACAAATGATTTTCTCTACTTTGGTCTTTTGGTTTTCCTATGACTTAGTAGTGGAAAAACGTGTAATATTTTCAAACACGCGGGGGTAAAATTGGAAATCACAAATGACGTACCCGATCATCGAGACCTCAAGCAATTTAATAGTATAGAAGATAAAAGATTAGCCAATCTGATGGACAACCTATACTCTTTTCTGTAATATTGGTGTTAGGCCAAGTGATGTATGCCAAATCTAAGAACACTACAATATTAGAAAAATATCACGGTGACATCGGGATACCTGTATGAGCATAACTAACATCACAAACATGCAGGTCACCACAAAGATGAGCAACCCCTCGAAGCAGGTTGTCTTATAGTCCAGCGATTTAACATCCCATCAGCCATAGCGATTTTTCTTGGAGTACATGCTAGAACGTTTCTGGCTCGGCAAATCAGGCATAGCCTCTAGAAGTTTTTGCCAGTTCGATCTCAACGATTTAGACGAAATCAATTTGTTTAGAAGCGTTTCTAATTTAGAGAAGGCCGATGTGTTTGAGAAGAAAATGATCCAATGCAAAAGCGTAAACCCACCACTTTTGTTGAGTCCCACGCTTTCTTTTTCATTTATTATTTTCCATCGTACACCTGTGGTCGTTTCCAAATTCTACGAGAACCATCGCTATGTGCCGAGATGCTGCAGGACGCGCTGGTCCTGATATGCACAGGGGCAAGAGCCGCTATGCACTGCTAAGTTCTGGTTTTTCTCGTTCGTCCGAATGGATGCTGCTTTGATGGAAATTAAGGAAATGGAACCGATCATGATACGGCAACAAAGAAACTTAACCGTTAAGGATTTGGAATCACAAACAGGCTCTAGGGACAAACTTGTCCAAATTAAAAAGACCTACCAGACCATCAATATCATAAGCCTTTTAATAGTAAAGACTAGTAAATAGTGTAACACTCATCGAATGGTTAATAAAATTGCCAACGGATGGGATGTTCTTCCGCCTTCTCGTCAGTAAGCGAGAAGGAGGGTGAGCGATGTTTAATTATGTTACTTCCTGTTGTTATTAATTAACGAGCGTCCGTACATCTCTGATTGGACAGATCTATAGCATGTCTCTATAGAACTTTGTAGCTATTATCTTTCGCTGCAATTGCGTCACCCCTAGGTTGTTCCCTTTAGATACATTAAGACTTACTGAGTACCCCTAGGTCTCACACGATAAATATTTGGTTCAGACGGACATGTATACTCCCAGGAAGGCTACTGGGTCGAAGAGACGGATGATGGTGGCAACGACCATCAGGTGTAGAGATTCTAGGGATGGAGATCCGTGAGATCTGTGGACGGAATGTGCTTAGTTCTATGGCATCTTATGTCGATTTGCTTTTTATCCGTACTTGGATCTTGTATTCCGCTTCCGCTTGATACTCTGTTGTGTGATGTATGAGGAGGTATCCTAAAATATTAGCTCTATCTAGGATATTCGGATCTTGTTGTATGGCGTTGCAATATTTCTATTTTTTAGATAGTGTGGCTCTGATGACTATTGTATGTCGCTGACATACATACTCATTTGTGTATGTTTTTGATTGATTTACCTGTCGACTACACCGCTTGCTCTTGTCCTGATGTTCTGGAAAGTGGATAGGGTGGCCGGCCAATACTGTTCCCTGCTCCGCTTCGATGGGCCTACACGTGGGTGGCCTTGGGCCTCCGCGGTAGAATCCGTTATTCACTTTTGGGTTCATACAGGATCCTGCTTAGAGCATAGGGTCTGAGGTATTACAATTGGTATCAGAGTCATTCCACACTTCAGGGTCTCAGCCAAGATGGTCGTTGTCAGACTAGAAAATATTTTGGTAGCTATGTGTACTATGGAAAAACTAAATGTGAGAGTAGGAATGCTTCCATTTTTCTTCTTATCCACCCACCCACCCTTTTCTAGTAAGGAAGTATAACATTTGTCTATCATTTTTAAAAAATTCAAACTAGGATTCACGTGTTTGGGATTTCCATAGTACCATAGGATGTGTGTGTAATTTTTTGTCTATCTATTGCATCCAACCTTGTTGTCGCAATATGCCTTTGGTTATCAACTGTTGGTATATTCCATACCGATAGCCTTTGTGTAAACCGACGCGATTTATCTGATTCTTTGTAAACCGATGTGATATGTCTTACTCTTTGTAACCGACACGTTATAGTTAGGGGTGTTCGTTCTATATCTGTTATCTCTTTCAGTTATTTGTAAGAAGGATAAGAGTTGGGTTTCACATTTTTCCTATTCTTGTGTGAAGTAATGCTTTGAGTGCGGGATGGAGTCATGACCATACCACTACTTTTATCATTCACTCTTGTACATTGAATGCATGAAGCTGCTAAGCTCTAACTTTTAAGTGGTTTTGTACATCTAGTTGGTATTTTAATGCTGAAATTTGCGGAAAAAATTTCTTTGGTAGATTTGTGTTCCACACTCCTTTTCAGTCGTGTGTGATATGCTAACTATCTTCTAGGTGCTATGAACTTTGCTTGGTATTTTAATATCATCTTAGTAAATTGTATCCTTTCATCTTGGTTAATTCTGTTTTAGTGCTATTTTGTATTATTAATAATTCTCCATTATGGTACTAATGCAAGTCTTTCCATCAATAACAGGAAAAGCTCACCTCAACACCTGTCTTGATTCCTCCCGATACATCAAAACCGTTTCAGATCTTCTATGATGCCTCTCTCCAAGGACTTGGTGCGGTCCTCTTGCAAGACAAGCAGTCGTTGCTTATGCTTCCCATCAATTGAAAACTCATGAGATCAACTATCCAACGCATGATCTTGAACTTGCAGCGGTTGTGTTCGGTTTGAAAGTATGGAGGCACTACTTTCCAGGGAACCGTTGTGAGATCTTTTCTGACCACAAAATCCTAAAATATATCTTCACTCAGCTGGACCTCAAGCTTCGCTAGAGGAGATGGATTGAAACCATCAACAACTTTGATCTTTCGATCAACTACACTCCGGGCAAAGCAAATGTGATGGCCGATGCCCTCAGTCGTAAGGCGTATGTGAATAACCTCATGGTGGAAGAGCAACAACCTCTCTTGTGCGAGGAATTCTGTCAACTCAACCTCGAGCTTGTACCTCAAGGCTATCTTCATAACTTGATAGATACCCCTCTCTTGGAAGAAAAAGTTCGCTCCATTCAACTTGGTGATCCTTACACTAAAAACATCATCTCCAAGATTCAACTTCCAAAGTATGAATCTTTCCACCTTGACGACCAAGGCACTCTATTATCTAAGCACGGGATGTTTGTTCCGAAGTATCCAGGTTTGAGAGAGCAAGTTCTTAAATAAGCTCATGATTCTAATATTTCTATCCACCCTTGCAACACAAAGATGTACATGGACCTGAAAACACAGTATTGGTGGCCTGGATTGAAACTGGACTATTGGGGATATGCTAAATGGGTATCACCATAGCACGTCCACAATCCGGATAACCTGGGTGGCTGAAAATTGGTAGGGAGGCACATAATGGGTGGCCCAGTTAGATGAATCCAGAAGGGAGGCACATGCCGGATAAAGAAAGGCTACGCAGGAGTCACCGACGTACTTGGAGACTTGGAGTGCAAGACACGAAAGACTAGTTAGTATTAGTGTAGGAATCTTTACCTTGTCCGGCAAGGTCCTTTCCCTGTAACCCTAGGTTCTGGTGCCTTTAGAAACCGGACATGTGGGAGCCTTTAGGGCACAACCAGTCAGATTGCTACGTACAACGTGCAACACCTTGCACGGTGAACCTATCTCGGTAACTCAGCGTATTGCCATTATAGTGATTTATAGCAGGAGTAGAGTTCCACCACCGTTGTGGGACTTGAACCTGGGTAAGCTGTGTTACCTCGTATCCGCCAACTCTCCGCCTTACCCCACGTCTCTAAACATGCACTGTGAGGACCCCTCCATGGCGTACTCGTCAGCAATACCACAACATGGATTGTGCCAAGTATGTCTCCGAGTGTGATGTCGGTCGTAGAGTGAAAGCCGTTCATCAAAAACCTTCTGGTCTTCTTCAACCTTTGAAGCCTCCAGAATGGAAATGGGAGAAAGTAGAGATGGACTTCATAACTGGCTTTCCAAGGTCTCAAAAAGGCAACAATGCAATCTTTGTTGTCATTGACAGGCTCACCAAAGTGGCTCACTTCTTTCTAGTCAAGGAAACAATTTCTGGTAGTCAGCTGGCCGAGCTCTATATCAACAGAATTGACTCTTTGTATGGGGTTCCTCTTGTAATTAGCTTAGACCGTGGGAGTATCTTGACCTCCAAGTACTGGGAAAGTTTCCAACAAGGCTTGGGAACAAAGCTAAACTTTGGCACATCTTACCATCCTCGGTCGCAAGGGCAAGTTCAAAGGATCAATCAGATTCTCGAAGATATGCTTTGTGCTTGCGTCATTTCTTTCGGCATGAAGTGCAAAGAGTGCTTCCCATATGCTGAATTCTCTTACAACAACAGCTATCAGAAGAGTCTCAAGATGGCACCCTTTGAGGTCCTCTATGGTTGTAAGTGTCAGACTCCGATTGGTTGGTCATGGGCAGGTAAAAGAAAATTCTCCTGACATTGTCACTCAAGTAGAAGAGAAGGTTCGTATCATTCTTGAGAACTTAAAAGTTGCTCAGAGTTGTCAAAAAAGCAACTATGATAGAAAACACATGGACATGGAGTATGTCCCTGGTGATCTTGCCTCCCTTCGTGTCACTCCCATGAGAGGCACTCATCATTTCAGTATCAAAGGCAAGCTTGCGCCTAGATACATTGGTCCTTTCAAAATCTAAGGAAAAAGAGGAGAAGTGTCTTATACACTCAAGCTTCCTGAACAACTCAAGGTTCATGATGTCTTCCACATATCTCAACCCAAGAAGTGCTTCAAGGATCCCGGCAGGACCATGGATCATGAGCTCATAAATCTCCAACAAGATCTCTCCTATAAAGAACATCCCGTCAAAATTCTTGAAGTCGCAGAACAGAAGACTCGCAACAAGTCTATCAAGTTCTGCAAGGTGTAGTGGTCGCACCATTCCGTTGATGAAGTCACTTGGGAGCATGAGGACGACCTCCGTTCTGAATACTCTGTTCTCTTTGAGTCTTCTTCTTCCTAGAATCTCGAGGCGAGATTCCTGTTTAGTGGGGGAGAGTTGTAGCATCTCATCTATCTAACATCTATAATGCTACATTGTTTAATAATAAAATGCTACTTCCTACATGTTATTCTTTGCATCATCATTATATCATGCTCATGTCACCATGCCACCTTGCATTTGAGCATCATATAAAACACCTCTATTTGGTTCTTATCCCATATGCATTTATATCCTTGTTAATTGTATTTGCCTCTTGATATATTGTATTTGCTTCTTGATAATTGTTGAATGCCCAAGTTGAGTTGGGGGCATATCTTTTCTTTACTCCACCACCTTATAATTCCACCATCCAAACTATATGTGGGAATTTGCATCTCTTTTGGTTTTTGTCTAGCCCACATATATAAAGATGGATCCACTTCTATACCATATGCCCATTCATGTTCATTATTGTTTTCACAATGTAAGTAATGTGAGTCTACATGTGGGGATGCTTCTATCTTCATGTGGTTTTTTTAAATGCATGGGCATATTTAAATATAAATGGAACCAAATAAATATCTAGTGGCTTACACACACTAGTAAGTCCATTCTTATTCAAATATGCCTATATTCCATACTTTCTGTGTGATCTTAAGCTTGTATTCTTGGTAGGGCTATAAATCAAATAATTTTGGAATGCATGTATGGATTATAGGGCCATATAGAATTATAGTTGTTACAATTATAGCAGTGGCCTTACATGACCATGCATGTCCCATGCAACATACCACCATCTTTCTTTATTTTCCACCTTTGGTTTGCGGGCATATTTGTTTGAAAGCATTCATATTTGAATTAATTCAAACAAATAAACATGATCCACCCTCTTCCATCTTCATTTTTGGTCTTGTACAAAACTTGATCAAGGATGCAAGGCTACCCCCTCTATCTCTTATACCACCTTGGCTCTTGTGATCTTGCTTGTTAGAAAACAAACAAACAAAACAAACCACCCTTTGAATTCTAAACAAAACCCTGTCTAGCTAAACCTAAACCATCTATCTAATCTAGCCTAGCTAACCCGAGACCTCTCTTGTGGGTTGGGGTGGAGACAAACCACCACCAAACCAACCAGCCCCACCCCCTAGAGCTAACCCTAAGCCCTAACCCAACCACAATGGCCATGTGCCATCCCAACCGAGCCACCCATCCCTAACCTAGCTTAGCCGAGCCCCTCTTCCCTATCTTTCTTGCTAAGCAAGATGCTCACCAACCCACTGTAACACCCTCAAATCGGCCCTATGCAAGTTTTAGTGATTCCCGCCAAACCCGCATAGAAACGATTCAAAGATGCCCACCAGGCACTTGCGTGCGGGTGGAAACAAAGTAATATCATTACACAATAGTCCACGATGGAACCCACATAACATATATATACAACAACGACTCAACGAGTCAAGAATACAAATATATAGTACAAAGATCCAAATCACCTTGAAAACGATACAGCATCTGAGTACGGATAAGAAGCAAATTGAGCTAAGAGCCCTGAAGAATAACCAATGGCGTCCATAACCCTGCCCAGGCCAAGCCAGAAGGGTAACCCTGCTAACGACATCGATCTCAAACCTGCTAAAACAAAAGGGGTGCCGACAAAGGGCAAAGGAAAAAGAGGAGCGTCGATCGAGGCCAAGACAGCGAGGCTAGAATTCGGCGGCTCTCGCCTACATAGGTATGGTGGGCTGAAGCGGCAGCGCAGCATGCACTAAACAACCTATAGAGACTCGATGCAACTGTCGGCTATGAGAGAGGGATAAGATAGACCTATTCGGGACGAACCTGATACTAACACCAATCATACCCATCCTGGTATTTCCCCCTCGAGACCACACGAGGAAGTCAAATCGAGGAACTCACATAGTTGGCAATTTTATTCATTCCATTATAGTTGCAGCACTTACTAGACAGATATAGATAACATGAGTCATCCTGATAGCATAAGTAGTGGGCAGTTTTAGTTAACCATTCAGTTGTAGTTGTAGTACTTACTAGTCAGATACAATTAGCATGTGACATCCCAAACCCAGCAGTTGTTGGCACTTCTATTTCATTCCATTGGAGTTGCGGTACTTACTAGGCAGGTATAACATGACACGATACACCCCAGTTCCACCATTTGTTGGCACTTTTATTATCCATTCCATTGTAGTGAAGATGATTATTAGTCACAAATTAAGTCAAATTTATAGCACTACTTTAGTTATGCTTGTCTATGATCGAGATACTGTGCTCCAAGTCATCCATAACCGCGGACACAGCTTTTAGAAAGATTTACCCTGCAGGGGTGCACAAATAGCAACACACACACGATCAACCTCGGAAAAACCAAATCAAAACCCAACGAGGCTTTCACGACAAAGCAATCACAGGATTCATAAAATATTTCAGGGGGCCACCCCACTAAGCTACCCGCGACGAAGTTGACCGGCTCCGAGACGGACCCAGGGTTTGTGTCAATGGTTGTAAACGAATGGAAACCCGAAAGTGTGACTAGGCTTGTCGATACCACGAAAATATTCCACGTTCCAAAACAGTACAGGTGCTCCACACACAATCGTAAATAAAGTAGTAAAGCATGGCATAAGTACAGGATAGTAATAAAGCCCCAAACTACTTTGTGGCCCCAAGAAATAAGAAATGAATCAAGCTCTGGCTAAGGGGGATCCATAGGGTCTCCCGGATGTGGATAGTGCGAATAATCGAGGAACAGGTATCAAGTACTTGGGGCGTATGGGACACAAGTGGATATGAAAAACCAAATAGCATATATTACCCACCGGTGCCTCTTTCATTAGTTATCCCAGCAATTTAATAGTTGTATTTTAAGTCATGATCCTCTCCACCGTAAAGCATATGACATTCCAACAACTGTGTGGTACTTCACGACATGGGATCGCACCTGAGCAAGCGACTACGACTCACAAGACCATCTATCTACCAAACAACAGGTAATAGGAGGTGTCTAAGGCAATATAAAGGTTGCATGGAATATATCTGGTACGGAACACTAAAGCATCACGACACGGATAGCAATAGATCAACAGGAGGAAATAAAGACTATAAATGCAAAATAGGTAGAAAGGGAGAGAATGCTCGCCTAGTAAAACATAGCCGAAGGTTCAATATCCGAAGAACTTGTCGATACTCGCATCAACTCAACGGCCTAATCCACGAAGAACCAAAACACTAAAAGGAACACCGAATGCACTATTTAATACCACGGCAGAAGATCCGACATGATGTATGTATGATGCATGCCATGGCAAAGATGCAGTGCAATTAGACAATATTAAGCGGAACCGGGGTCCCGACAATTAATTATATGGTTCATGTTACTTAGGTACCCCGCAATTTAAATGTTGTGTTAACAAGGCAAAACATGGCATCGGTTCGCTACACAGATTTAAATGGAGCCAATATAAGATTAGAAAAGCCCACATATATTCTCCATATTTAATTATGAGTGAATCGGCATAATGCCCCCAAACCACACAATAAGTATGCGACATAAACAATTTAATATGCAACAAGTATATGTTATTTATTATAAAATAGGGGGTCTCGGAAAAGGGGATCACATTAGGGTTCTGAAGATCTTGGGGTCTCGAGAGATCGGGATCGGTCTTCGAATCCATGATGACACACCAGGGCCTCGGTGAACTTGGCGTCCGTGAAGGAGGTCTCCGGGTTCGGGGTCTTCGCCGAGCGTGAAGAAGGTCTCAGGTTCCAGGAGGGAGAGCTTGATGTCTTCGGGTTCGGAACGAAGAGCTTCTAGTACGGCGGCATCATCTTAGGGTTCCTGTCGAAGGAGATCTTGTCGCATGGGAGCTTGGAGGCACTCGGCCCTTGGCTCCTGACTTGGGCAGCAACGATACTTGGAGCGAGAATGAAACACGGATCAACGCCGCGAGACACACATGGCATGACAGAGATCTTGATGTGTGGCTGAAGGGTAAAAACCTCGCTGACATCTTCTACTAGACCTACACCTGCAGAACCGAAGCAGGCAGAGGCAGCCGATGAGGGGCCTGCACGGGCAAGCAGAGGCAGAGGCCGGCCTCGTGCTGGACGATGGCGTGCAGCAGGAGAAGCTCGCCAGGGCGGCGCTCTCGCGCGAGGAGAGACGGCGCAGCCGGACGGCGACTCGGGCGGAGGTGCGGCGGCTCGGCGGTGCAGCTGGGGGAGGATGGCGGAGGAGATCATGGGTTCCTGCAGGAGGCAGCGGTGACGGAGCTCTGCGGGGCCGAGACGTGCAGACGAGATGGGGCGGTTGAGGGGAACCACAGCGGAGGACGAGGGCGAGCAGGGCCCTGGCGGCCTGCTCCGCAAGTTGCGGCGACGGGGCTGGGCGGCCTCGCTGGCGGCAGAGAGCAGACGGTGGCGCGTCGAGGAGGTGGACCGATGCGGAGAGAGGAGGAGGTTGGCAACCGCGGGACGTAGCGCTCTCAAGCAGAGGCGCTCGGCCGTGCAGGGATCAAGGACGGCGGCACGGCGCGCAGAGGGGGTCAAGCTGGGGCCGCACATCGCGACTAGCGGCCGGAGATGATGCACTCGGGGATGAGGTGGATGATGCAGGCGGCAAGGAAGCAGAGGGCGGCGGGGCTTACTGTGGTGATGCCGAGGCCGCTCGCGGCAGCGAGAGAGGCGGGTGGAGACAAGCTCGAGCAGGGGAGGAAGCAGCCTACGCGGCGGAGCAGAGGGGATCGAGGGGAGAGGGCGACCGGGGATTGCGGGGGAAGCGACGAACGAGGTGGGCCCGAGTTGAGAGCGGTGGCGTGTGGTGCATGGGGCTGGGTCACGCGGTCAGGGCTGCGTGCAGGCGTGTCGAGCAAGAAAAGGAGAAAAAGCCTGTGGGGCTCGCGAGCGGTGTGTGTGGTGCTGCGTCGAACGGTCAAGGCGGGGTCGGGGTAGGCTGCTTGCGATGTGGCTTGGGAAGTGTCACGCATTGCGGTGTACCGCGGGGTTACGCGCGATGGGGTGGTGGGGCCAAGCGGTTAGCTTGCAGGGTTGCGTGCAATCTTTCTAGCTCCAAAGTTTATTACATTTCCTGGTCTGCCGAAGACAGCACTAAGTGTGGCGGCGATGGATGGATAGGGTAGGTTTTTTTGTTTTAGTTTTTAGGGTTTTCTCTGGGTAGTAGGCTGCTGCCAGCTGGGCCTTTGGGCCTGGCTGGTGGCGGCCTCCCTAGGTAAAAATAGTTTTATATTTTATTTAGTTTGAAATATTATTTTGTAAAATAGTTTAGACAAATAAAAGATCTGAAAGGACCGAGGGTTTAATATTTAAAATAGAGAGGGGGTATTTTAAAAAAATAAAGATAGGCTTTTGAAAAATAGTTTTAGGCAAACAGATACATGATCACATGACGATGCTCAAATGCAATGTGGCATAATGAAATGAGCATGTGGTCATGAAGATGCACCAAAATAGAAATAACAAGCGATTTTCTAGTAGTGGTTTTAGCCCCGCACCCGCCTGGCCTCTAACCTGGTCCCCTCCCAGCTACCATGGTCGCCCTCTGCCCCACATACCCGCGAGAGAGAGAAAGGAGAGAGCTAACCCGAGTTGCCTTTTTGGCAAAACCTAGCCCGAGCACTAACTCCCTCCCCGGTCCTTATCTTCCCAGCACCACCTCCCTGGCCGCTCCAGATCCATCTCAAGGCGCTGCCCAGACCTCTGCTCCTCCCCATATACCACTCCGCTAGCCCACCTAATCACCACCACCGGCCACCGTTGTCTACCTCCTGTTCCGGCGAGTAGAGGAAGTAGGAGAGGATCTACGTGTGTTGACGAAGACCGAGGAGATCCCCAGGACCCCGCTTGTACCGGCATCGAGGAGGAGGATCCCCAGGATGTGCAGAACATGCTGACGCCCGAAGCAAACCCTAGCTCGTGTCCGCCAGCATTGTCGCAGTTCTTAGCCGTACCAAGCTGATCCACCACCACCGAGCACCCCGCAGTGATCCTCTGAATCCCCTAGACACGGTCCCATGAACATGCGCTTCCTGCACACGCGCCGCTTGTTCCGTCGAATGCCTTGCACACATCGTCGCTCGCCGCCACCCCCGCTGGCGCGCAGCCGCTGTGGCACTTGTCACTATCGTGCGCTAGCACTATCACATCGGTGTCGTGATGCCGCGTCGAGTGCGCACACCCGCGCTTCCCCGAACCCAAGTTGGCCACGTCGCTGCTCCCGTCCATGCCGGTCGTGGCGCCGACCGCTCTCGGCCATTGTTGCCGAGCGTCGACAGGTTAACCTCGCACGCAAACCGAACCTAGCACCAGCCCCAGCAGTACCGCAGTGGTCCACGCCCCGCAGCTCGAGTCACAGGTGTCGGGCTCGATCCTCTGCGTCATTGTCGCGTGCATCATCAGTATAAGATAAACAGTATCTTCAGTTAGCACCAGGATATTTTGCAAATACCCCTCGTTTCTTTTGCACACCAAACCGCGGTCCTAGACCCATCGTCCAGCCTCACACTCGCATGGCCGTTTTATAGAGAGGTACCCTTTGTTTTAAAGCATCACCCCTCCGTCCCTGGACCGCGCACGTGTCACCGCCTCGCAGCGTGACGTGCGTGTGTGGCCTCGCATCGCCCTGGCCCCACTTGTCAATGGGCGTGGCTAACCCAGAGCCGAGTAAGAAAAAAACCGCATCGCCGTTGTCGCCAGTTGGCCGTTGAGTCGGCATGGCCCCACGCAGCAGTGTCTATGGCTAGTTTCGGCCTCGGTAACAAAAGTTTGGCCGTTTTCCGAAAATCAAAATAAAAACAGAAATTGAATATATCTTATAAAATTCATATCTTTTTATATAATTTGAATTTGACAAAAATTCCTAAATGGAAAGTGGTTCAAATTTAAACATGAATTCCCATATAAATTCAAATTTGACTAGAGTCAACTCTAACTAGTCAAATCTGTGACATTTAACCTATTTTTAAATTATTTGCATTTAATAATAATTTTAAATCCATAAATTCAAAATTTTCAAAAGATATATGTTTTCTGATCAGAACAATGCCAGGAATTCAAATATGTCATCCAAAACTATTTTTGAAAAATTTAAAATTTCGAAATTATTTAAATGCCAATAAATGCATTTATCTTAATAAATTCATAACTTTAATTCCGTAATTCCAAATTCGAGTCATGATTGCATTAAAATTGAATCCCAAGTATTGCATAGCCTTTACTTTTAAATCCCAGCGAAGCTTGTATCCTCCATCCCATGAGCCATTACTGTAGGAGTTGTTTGGGCCATGCGAGTCATTAGAATTACATGTGTAAGGTTTGTACGAGTCTTTGGATAATGAGATACCTAAACAACTTAATATGAGTAGTAATGAGATAACTAATGAAAGAGTCACCGGTGAGCATTATCTGTTATTTGGTTCTTTAAGCTCACTTTTGTCCCGTAGGATCCCGAGTACTTGATTCCTATTCCTTAACTATTCGCACTATCCATATACGGGAGACTCTATGATCCTCCTTCTCATGAGCTTGATTCGTACTTTATTTCTTGGGGCCACGAAGTAGTTTGAGGATTTATTACTATCGTATACTTATGCCATGTTTTACTGCTTTATTTACGATTGTGAGTGGAGCACTGTACTGTTTAGGTCCCCGTGCCATGTTTATGTTGTATCGACAAGTCCAGTCACACTTTCGGGTTCCGGTCGTTTACCGCCGTTGTCAAAAATCCTAGGTCCGTCTCGGAGCCGGCCAACTTCGTTGCGGGTAGCCTATTGGGGTGCCCCCCTGAAATAATTTATGAATCATGTGAATGCATTGTTGTAAGGCCTCGTTGCGTTTTATTTAGTTTTATCCGAGGTTGATCGTGTGTGTTTTGCTATTTGTGCACCCCTAGAGGGTTAATCTTTCTAAAACCGTGTCCGTGGTTATAGAAGACTTAGAGCACAGTTTCTCGATCATAGACAAGTATAACTAAAGTACCGTCTTTAATTTGACTAAGACATGACTAGTAAATAGTGCAACACTCATGGAATGGTTAATAAATTGCCAACGGATGGGATGTTCTTCCGCCTTCTCGTCGGTAAGCGAGAAGGAGGGCGAGCGATATTTAATTATGTTACTTATATAACTGTTGTTATTAATTAACTAGCGTCTGTCCATCTATGGTAGGACGGATCTGTAGTGTGTCTATGTAGAACTTTGTAGCTATTATTTTTCGCTGCAATAGCATCACCCCCATGTTGTTCCCTTTAGATGCATTAAGACTTACTGACTATCCCTAAGGTCTCACACGATAAATATTTGGTTCAGATGGACAGGCATACTCCCAGGAAGGCTACTGGGTCGAAGAGACAGATGATGGTGGCAACGATCATCGGGTGTAGAGATTCCGGGGATGAAGATTCATGAGATCTGTAGGCGGGATGTGCTTAGTTCTATGGCATCTTATGACGATTTGCTTCTTATCTGTACTCAGATCTTGTATTTCGCTTTCGCTTGATAATCCGTTATGTTATGTATGAGGAGGTATCCTAAAATATTAGCTATATCTAGGATGTTTGGATCTTGCCGTATGGCATTGCAATATTTATATTTTTTAGATTGTGTGGCTCTGATGACTATTGTATGTCGTTGACATACATACTCATTTATGTATGTTTTTTATCGTTTTTCCTGTCGACTACGCTGCTCGCTCTTGTTCTGATGTTCTTGAAAGTGGATAGGGTGGTCATTCGGTACCGTGCCCTGCTCCGCTTCGATGGGCCTACACGTATGTGGCCTTGGACCTCCGCGGTAAAATCTCTTATCCACTTTTGGGTTCACCCAGGCTCGTGCTTAGAGCGTAGGGTCTGAGGTATTACATGCTGCTCCATTACGGGATGCGCCACCACCAAGAGCTGGATATGTTGACGCTCATGCTCGACGTCCTGTGGCACCAGCACATGGAGTGTCCATGCTGACCTCGAAGACGATGCTGCATACGCACCACAATAGGGGCATGTTGAGGCTCGTCCTATAGCCGCTTTTGGTCGTCTTTTGCCTATTGACCGAGATCGTATTGGTCATGTTGCACGTGTTCCATTGGATGATGGTGTTGGATGTGTTAAAATTTTCATACCACCATTCTCTGGTGCGGGCAGTCCTAAGGATTATTTGGAGTGGGAGATGCGTGTGAGTCATATTTTTACAGCCCACAATTATACTGAGGAGAAGAAGCTTCAACTTGCTGTTATCGAGTTCTCTGGTTATGTACTGATTTGGTGGAGCCAAATTTTGCGTATGCCAAATCACCCAATATCGTGGAGGGGGATGAAAGAACTCATGCGACGTCTCTTTGTTCTTGGACATTATAAGAGAGACATGTACAATAAATTGCAGCAACTCACTCAAGGTACTAAATCGGTGGATGAGTATTATAAAAAGATGAAGTTGTTGATGATACGTATAGAAACAAGGGAGGACCCGGAGGCCACAATGTCTCAATTCTTTAATGGGCTAAATATTGACGTGCAGGATCGTGTAGAGATAGTCAGCTACTATGATCTTGAGGATCTTGTGCACCAAGTTGAGCGTGCGGATCAACAGCTCAAACGACGCCAAGCCGCAGTCCCTGCAAATTCATGGCGTGGTTCTAGTGCTAAGTCGGCACCTTCTACATGCTCCCACCATGTTTCCCATAGCGAGGTGCCAAAATCTGGAGTGTCCAAAGCTGCATCTAGTACAGAGTCCACAGCGCATATTGAGTGTTTTACTTGTGGAGGCTGAGGACATATGAGGCGTGATTGCCCTAATAAAAAAAGGGTGCTGCTCACACAAGATGACTATGTTTCTGTATCCTGAGGATGCTGCTCCTAATTGCACTAACTTGATGGTGCAACGTGTGCTAGAAGATCACATAGAAGGACAAGGACAACGCTAGAATATTTTCAGACTCAATGCATAGTCAAGAACACTACTTGCAAGCTGATTATTGATGGTGGCAGCTACACCAATATTGTTAGCAAGAGCTTGGTGGATTCTCTTTCATTACCTACATGGAAACACCCGTAACCATATTGTGTTGAGTGGTTGTATAATCTAGGGAAGCTAAAGGTAACACATAAGGTGCGCCTGAAATTTTCAATAGTTAATTATGAAGACACGGTGGTCTGCGATGTGTTTCCTATGAAAGCATGTCATGTGCTTCTAGGATGACCGTGGCAATTTGATAAGCGTTCCACTCATGAGAGAAGATCCAATGTTTATTCCTTATGACATGAAGGAAAGTGGCATGTGTTGTAGCCTATGCTTGACAAGGATATCAAAGTGGAAGTGCTTGTTGAGAAGAAAAAAGTCCAACACATTAAGGCGAAACCGAGGACGGTTTCCATTCAAGTTGGAGGGCATGATGACAGGAGGATAGCTACTACTCCTGATATTTTGCCACCTCCTTATGTTCTAAAGCTTGGATAATTCTGCTTTGAAGTGCCTCCTAAAGATGAGGTGAAGCCCAACTTTCGGACACCTCCAATGATGTTTCATGTTGGCCAAAGAGCTGCATCTAAAGATATTTAGTTGTTCTATTTTCATTAAGTTTGGTTCACGTTTCTATTTTCAGTTTGGTTTTATTTGCGTGTGATGGTTTCGGGCCTGTCCAAAATCAAGTGTGTTTTGGCCATTTGGGCTTTTAGTTTGGCATGGGGCCTAGCCTAGCCAAAGTAGCGTTGGAGTCACCCTATAAAGGGTTCCTGGCAGCCGCCATTGTAATTCAGACTTGTTATTTTCGAGCTAAAAGAGACACCAGAAAAGTCCTAATGTTTGGGGCGCATATTGTTGTGTTTGCTTGCTGATCTTCAAAGTCTAATGTTGTGCTATGTGTGGGAGTTGATTTTGATCAGTTCCAGTGTGGGGAATTGAAGAGAGATCAGTTTGATCTATTTTAGATTGAGTTCTCTTTCTAGCTTGTTGAATTCAATTGATCATCGTGAAAGATCGGGCCTAAACCCCTTTGGATCACGTTGACCCGTATCACTAGCACTCCTTCTATCATCATTGCACTGTGCGGCTTTGCCTTTCCCGGCCACTAGCGGGTCATACGGTACCATCTGCTTGTTTCTTCTGCCCGAGGTCACTACCTCTTCCCTCTTTTGACTAACTCGAGGTGAAGATGCTGCTCCGGCTCATTTTGCAGGAGCGCCCCCAGCCGAATGAACTACGCAGGAACCCCCTGCCCTGGTCGGGTTAGTCCTGTGTATTTCCTCATTCTGCTGGTTTGCGATGCGCACTAGCTCTATGACTCTTTCCTTCTGCCTTTCCCGAGCTTCACCGGTCAGACCATCTAACTCGGCAACTGCTGCATCTGCAGCCCTGAGGTTCTTCGCCAGGGTGCTATACCTCGGCAGCCCTGCTGACATGGGATTAACCGAATCTCCTGGCCTAGGCACATATTCCTTATCTATTTCACTGATGAGGTTCATTCCCCTAATCTTTACACCATCCATGCGGGTAGGACTAGTGTTTATTTTATTTGCCTTAGCATACTCACGCAGCGTGATGTTCAACGCATGCTGAGCTGCTGCTACTTTCTTAGCCCCCGCTAACATTTTCTACCGGGTTTCTTCCAGTTCGGCCTATGCCTGAGCCGGATCTACTGTGGAAACTATAGGTGTAGTTAGGCTCTCTATGGCTTGCTGCAGTATATTTTGCGGCCTTTTCAGCGGTGGACCTCTAGCCCTAGTTGCCTTAGGAGTTACCTCTCCTTCTGTCGGGTCTTTGCTCGTGCCTGCATCTGGCGCGGTCATCATCACCTCGGCGCAGCTGGCGGGGCGAGTGATACGCAGACCGCGTGCTGCGCTGAGAGGAGGTTTTCCCGCCACGGTGACTCGATGCGGGTATGCACAGGAATCGTCGATGTCGATGTAGATCTTGTCTGGCTTGAAAGGTGACGAAGAGCACATTCTTGGCGAGGCGGCGCTGCCGATGTTATGCTGTTGTCGTGACGAAGTCCAACAACAAACGCTGAACCAGCCCAGAGACAATGCCCTCTCTAGTGGCGATGAAGTTTCCCGTCCGGATCTTGACACTAGCTAGCACGGTGATTCCGCACACAAAGATTTCTATTATCAAGATAAATAGTGTTTACAGATGCTCCTTGAGCTGTATCGAGGAGGAAGGAGCTGAAGTATTCATGCTCTCTACTCACACATTAGGTTTTTCCCTTAACCAAAATCCCCGTCCCCCTCCTTGGAGGCCCTGACTCACCTTATAAAGGGGTGGTCAGGTTACACTTAGGGCATACGGGACAGCATATTCCGTTGAGATGCTCTTCCCAAAATAGCAAAGAGGTGCTCTCCTTTCGTATATCGCTCAAAGGGGTGGTCAGGTTACACTTACTTGAGATGCTCTCTCCTTTCCCAAAACAGCATATGTAATAAACGATGTAACCATTCTTACCAATCAATAAAATGCCACTAGGCTTTCCCTCAAAAAAAGTGCCCTGGAATTCAGAATGAATGATGTACCAAAATGACAATGACAAAACAACTTCCGGACGAGGAAGTCCACAATAATTATCAGATCAAAATTCTCAGACATCTCATGATTAATAGGTACTAAAACAGTGAGAACAAAGAAAATTGTTGCCGCACACATGTAGCAAACATAATAAAGCTAATATATGTGGTAGACTCTCATATTCCTAAGCATCTTCATAACATTTACGGCCATAGATTAATTTGCAGGCACAGTCTCTACAGTAGCCTCCGATCTGCATTAGCAGAAGCAATCAATTGTCCATTAGAGATTTTGTAAGATACATACAACACCAACAAAAAATGGAAGAGATAGAAAACATAAAACATAAAACAAGAGAAAGCTTCCAATAGATAGAATAACAAAATAGTTTTTTAACTAACATAAAATACTTATCCACTGAAGATGAAGGACATACGAACATGGTTCCACCTGACAAGAATATATAATGAATATAGGCAATATGATTAATTGTTCATTCTTATCCAATGAGTTCCTTCTAACAAAAAGAAACAGATGCCTCTAAGAAAAAAGAACATCAATGTACCAAGTGACATCTAAAACTTTACTTATCTAAAATTACAGTTAATTGGTTAAAAAGTAGAAGAAACTTGTTAACTAGGGAATAATAAGGTATCATATCGTCCATGGGATGTTAAGGCCGTAACCTGAGCAGGAAACCTCTATTCGCACGTTCAGTTGAAGGGTTTGAGATATTATGCGGATCTAGAACTGAGAGCTGAACATGTTGGAATCCAACTATAGCTCCGGATCTAAATATATCCCAATTCTATGCCCATGATTTCTATAATTTAATACGTTTAACAAAGTTTATGAGAAAAATACCAACATCTACAACACTAAATCTACAACACCAGATCAATAAATGTGTTCTCATAATGTATTTTACAGGTATTGTAGTTGTTGATGTTTTTTGCTATAAACTTAGTCATCAAATCTATAATATCTATAAAGTTCACCCCCACTAAGATGCATTTGATGTTTGCAAGCTGAAACCTGGTGTAGCCACATCACCCCAATTATTTGTATCCATGTGATTCAAAATCTATGGTCATTAGTTATCCGTTCAGATCACGAAATCCCTCGCACTAGCCAGTCATCATGTCACAAACATGAGCAGCAGCTCAGCCACCGACCGTTTATTGCCTCTTCTCCATTAATCTGCATGCTGGCCCACTCCCTCTTCTACATAACAAAACGATATGTGTATCCTCTTCCTCTCCGACCACGAATCTTCCATACCACCACGGTGATCTGTTATTCTCCATTTCTCCATCTGCTTTCGCCAAAGTCTCCAAGCATGCCACTGGCACTACTCCCTCTGTCCCTTCCCTTTTTGCTCACAGTCCAGCAAATAGAGATGAAACGAGGGAGGGATGCAGAGACTGAGGTAAGGCGTATCAACCAAAGCAGGTGACTTTTCATTCCCTTTCTCTGTTGCGTTTCTACATACTTTTTCCTTGGTACACAACTTCAAGTATTATTGATGGGAAAATCTAACAAGAGGCGCCGCACGGTTCACTCGTGCGTGCGGCGGTGCATCACGATTCGCGAAACCATCGCACGCGGTGGGAACTCTCACCCTTATCCCTTCCCTATCACTCTCACGGGTTCCTCCCACCACTCATTCTCTCTCTCAAATCGCCAAGCACAGTGTGACGCATGGAGGGCTCCGCCAGGCCTCCACCGACGAGCACGGCGCGACGCGGGGAGCGCTGCTCAAGGCCGCCGACGACGAGCGCAGGGCGACGCGGAGATGGCTGGTCCAGGCCGCTGCCGCGCAGGGCGGCGCGGGGAGGGCTTCTCCAGGCCACCGCCGACGAGCGCGTGACGACGCGGGGAGGGCTCGCCAGGCCGCCGCCTCCAACGAGTGCGGAACGACACAGGGAGGGCTTCTCTAGGCCGTCGCCGCCGCCGAGCGTAGGACGATATGGGAAGGGCTTCTCCTGCCGCCGGCAGCGAGCTTAGGGTGACGCGGGGAGGGCTCAGCCAGGCCGCCGCCTCCGACGAGCTCGAGGAAGAGGCTTGCGCCCCTAGGGCGGGGACACCACCGACGATGATGACGCAGTAGGAGGCTGCTGCAGAGCTCGTAACGGAGAAGGCCGCTGCGCACCGCTGAGCAAGAAGAAGACAGGCTGCGGATGCTGCAGAGCTCGCATCCGAGACGGCGGCCGCCACCGAGCACGCAGCAGGAGAGCTGTGACCTCTGAGCACGCAGCAGTGGAGGCTGATGCGGCCGCAGAGCTCGCATCAACGAAGGCCGCCGTATGCCGTCGAGCATGCATCAGGGTCGCTCGTACATAGAGACATGCACACTCGAGAAGGTGTTCATCGAGCTAGGAGGCCGGCAGGTACGAGCAGGAGGAGGCTGGCACCGACAAGCAAATGGAAGCATGCACGCGACGACAAGGCTGGTGGCTGGCGTGATTGAATGAGTTTTTTTCTCTGCCACCTCCATATCGATCAGTTGATTTTTCTGATAAAGTAGCAGATCGAGGTGATGTGCTGATGATGACCAGTTTCTTTAGTTTACGCCTGTTCAAATTGATGGCCCGCGTAATGTGATACATGCTCTTTCATGTGCAGAGTGCAGTTTCGGGTCTTCAATTTCTTTTGTTAATTTGGCGGTTGTTCAGTGATAGTCCGGCAGTTACCAAGTTATAATCTGGTTAGCAAGATAATTAACCTGGAGGAGTCCATATATTGATTTTTGTATTTTACTACATGATAACCTGGCAATGACGAAGTGTTAATCTGGCAATTACTAGGTGATAATCAGGTAGCTGTTAGCAGGATAATTAACCTGGAAGAGTCCATATCTTGATTTTGGTATTTTGCTAAGTGATAACCTGGCAATGACGAAGTGTTAATCTGGCAGTTGCTAGGTGATAATCTGGTAGTTGTTAGCTGGATAATTAACCTGGAGGAGTCCATATCTTGATTCTGGTATTTTGCTAAGTGATAACCTGGCAATGACGAAGTGTTAATCTGGCAGTTATTAGGTGATAATATGGTGGCTGTTAGCAGGATAATTAAACTGGAGTAGTCCATATCTTGATTTTGGTATTTTTCTAAGTGATATCCTGGCAATGACTAACAACACTATTTGCACCCTATTTGCTAGGTGATACTACCAAATGTAAAACTGAATCTGTGAGTTTGTGTACTCACTACCATGATACTACATTATTACTTTTTCTTACCAAATATTAAGTTTTACCATTTTTCTTGAGCTTATTGGTTATTATGTCAGTTACATCAGATTGTACAATCAGACTATACAAATATCATTTGATTGATAACTTCATTAATTACTTTGTAAGCTGATCCATCTTTTATTGTTCTTCGGTTTTTTGAATCATGTTTTAGGTTTCATGGAACATGCTGATCCGAAAATATAAGTTGAATTTGATTCTGTGCATACAGAACAACAATTCACACTTTTTAATTCTGGAATGTCACCAAAATCTATATAAACCCCTTCTCGTGGTGTGTAAGAAAGAGCAAAACAAAATATATATCTTTTATCTAGCTGTAAACGGCAGAAAATTTAGAGATGTTACCCTGTTTAAAGTGTCATGAAGCATACAATATTCCAAATAGCAGTCTAAAATTTTGGTAGCTAATTTGCCATTTTTCTAATCCTTTTAGGATAGTTATTATGGAGTAAAACAATAGTTCAGAGCAAGAGTTTCCGCAGCAAAGCATAGGGTATCATATAGTTTATACTATAAAAGCTCAATAGGACTTGTAAACCGGGGTGGAGGAAGTGTATTATAGTGCAGAACATGGAACCATTATCCCACTATGATGGTTTGATTTTTAACAAAATATGAAATACTTGCAAAACAGATAGTTTCAATCCAGCATTCAAAACAGGTGAAATTTATATAGCTTTTCCCAGTTGGTTGGATACTATATAATACAGTAACTGCATCCTAGTTGGCTGAGGCCTATATCTATACTTACGTAAAACCCACCATACAAACAAAACATGGTAGCTCCATATAGCTGACAAAAACAGAAGACAGCTAACTATAAGGTAGCTTTTTGTCTTCTTTTCATTGCAGTGATGTGCAAATAACACTTGCAATGCTTGGTAAGAGGTTGGATTAATGGGCCCCATACATAGTTTTGAATTTTTTTTAGTTCTGGTATGCTGTGTCAAGCATTGGCAATAGAATTGTATGCTAATACAATGAGAGCAAATGAATACCAGCACAATTCTTGTTCAATTAATGATAATGCAGAAGAATATACATTACACGATTAATTTGTACCACATGATCACAACACAAATTCTGAGAAGCTAGGTACATATTTGTGTCCCAATATTCTCAAGGTATAAAAGGTAGAAAAAATAAACATTTGAAATTTGTGATTTAGATGTAGAAAGGAACTTTTCTGGGTGGTGAATGCAGGAACGTATCCATGTAGTACCACAAAGCACTACTTAGCTGAACATTTATCATACACATTATATTCTTTCGTGTTGCTATCACAGCCATCTTATAAGCTGAGCAACCCAATCTCCCCAGTAAAACATGTAATGCAATTATCAATCAAACATGACTAGATTCAAGCATAATATTTTGTGAGACACATATGAATCCAAATTGTAGTCAAGATAGGCAGCAAAACTGGCATTTGTCTTTCCATGTACACCTCAAGAAAATTAAGTGCGTGTTAACTGGCAGTGGGGCAAAGGACATAACTCCTAACTTAGGACAAAACATTGAAAGTAAGATCAGCACAGACAACCAAACAAGAGCAATCAACTCAACAATAAGAAGTAAAATTTGGGTAACATAAAAATAAACACAAGAATGGTATGATGAGATCAGACATGGCAAGGCATGCAAGAGATGCAATTGAATCAGAGGGATGAGATCAGTTATCTGACCCTTGTTCAGCTTGTCCTGCAGTCTCAACTGCAGCAGGCTTCTTCCAAGCACCATCAGCACGGCTGTCTGGCACTTCACCATGCCCGCTCTCTCCTGGGACTGGGGAACCCCTCCCAGAGGACTTCCTCTCAGGCGGCGCCTCCCGCACCTTCATAGCATCAAGCTTTTCATCAATCTTTCTCCAGTCTTCCCCCTTTGCAGCAAGCACTTCCTCACGTGGGCGGGCTGCCCCAAACGGATTCGAAGACCTGACTTTTGGTTGAATCACTAGCTTCTCCTCTTTATCCTCCTCCTTAGTCACGTTCTCCCCCTTCGCAGCAAGTACTTCCTCACGTGGGCGGGCTGCCCCAAATGGGTTGGAAGACCTGCTTTTCGGCTGCAACTCTCCCTTCTCTTCTGCTTCATTGTTGGCCTTCTTACTATCATCATCCTTCTCCTCATCGGTTACAACAGCAACTGGCAAAGTTCGCTTCTGCAAAACAAGACGCGGTCGGGCACCACTGCTCCCACCACCACCACCACACATCACCTCCTCTCTCTTCCTCGCCCACGAATCGGCTTCTTGGGCACCATCCCTGTTGAAACCCCAAACTGACCCACCCCTACGGCCATCCAAAGCCGTCGTTGGGGACGCAGAGTAGCTCTTGTTCGAGACCCAGTTCGTGGAATCGTCAGCGCGTCCTTGAGATTCGCTCCCAAAGGCCACGCTACGCTCCCTTCGCTCCATGGGCAGAGAGGGCGCCGTCTTCTTAGTGGAGACCCAGTCGTCAACGTCATCGGCACGCGACGACGTCGAGTCCCCACCAAACGCTCCCATCCGTTCCCTCCTCTCCATCGGCTTCTTGATACCCCAGTCATCTGCCTCGTCGGCGCGCGATGGACCGTAATCCTCAGTGCCAGATCCGCCGCGTCGTGGCTCGTCGGATCCACGGACCACGTTACCCCAGCGCGCCCCGCCGAGCTCCTCTTCAGTGCGCTCGCGGGGGCCGGTGGGGAGGCTTATCAGCACGTCGGGGGTGGGACCGCGGGAGGAGGAGGGGACGAACTTGCCGCTGTTGAAGGAGGCAAGGGAGATTGGCTGGGCCTTCTTCTTCTTAGGGACCTTGGTGGTGGCGGCAGTGGCGAGGTCAGGGAAGTCGGAGACGGGGACGGGCGGCAGCGGCGGCGGGAGGTCGTCCTGCTCCTCGGCGGCCAGGGCCCATGAGCCTGGCTTGGCCCAGGCGGAGGCAACGGCCATGTCGTCGGATGTCTGCGGCTCGCTCAGGTTGTTGGCGTGCGGTGCGTTGGTGATTTGCAGATTCTGGGATGAGAGACCGGCGGTGGCAGAGGAGGTTAGGGTTTTATCGGACGGACGGTCTCGTGGTCGTGGGCTGTCGAATCCGGAAAGGAGAGGTTGAGTCAGGCCCGGAGAGAGTCCACGTCGGCGTTCCAGCGGACTAGCCAAAAATGACGGTATTTTTTTGCGCTCCCGGCATTTGGACTTCGTTTGCCGCGTCTTAGTGCATCTGCACCGGCCCGACTCAAACAGTTAATCTAAAACGTCTATTTTAGTCTGGATGGGTTGAGTCGAAGTCAGGTCTGTCCGAGGTGCCGCACAGCGGTCCGACGCATCATGTCTGATAGGGCAAAGGTGTTCGATTTTTCGACGAGATGGTGTTAAACAATTTGGGTGGAGTTCGGCCTTGACGATCCGCGAGCACGAGCGCCAATGCAATCGCTAGACCAATCTCCTGAAGGTTAACGGTTTTGCAGAAGCACGATCAACCTGACCAACGAGGATTTTAATTTCTACCTGAAATCGAGAACAAAGTAAGAAGTAATATTGCAATCAAGATATTATGGATAAAGATGAAAATTTTATTTGAATAAGGTGGGATCCTGAATAGGTGCGAAATACAGAAGGTCTCTACGACACTCAATCCTTGACGAAGTTGTAATGATGGTTAACTTTTAGTCTAAACAAAATCCAAGTCTAAAAATAATGGCTACGGGAGTATTTAAGGAGGAAAGGTGAGGTTTCGGCCAACCATAGGTATGGTGGCCGAACCGAACCGAACCCTAGAAGGCTTTTTTCTTTCAAATACGGACTCTAAAAGGTGTCTAATTTAATTCATGCGAAAATAACAAGGGTCTGACCCAAAATAAAGGTGACGCAACACCATATTAAACTATGGACGAAACTATGAAGTATAATTCTTAAATATTTTATCCAAATCTTCAATCATCATTATGGTGACTTCGAAGTTCTAAAATCTCCACTTGTGGCGTTCTCTTTAATCATCACATGTTTGCTGCCATCTCCATGCATGATCATGCTCTAATGCGTGTCCCTCTCATCCATGCTAGGTCCATCATTTTTAAGAGTAAAAAACACATCTATTTAGACAGCATCATATTCTCATATATGTGAGGAATAGTTTCAAGAAACAAAAGTACCTGATAGTTAAGTTGTTTGGCACGAGCTCGAGTGATAGGTCTTTATATTTATGGAGTTATAGTTATAGGTACAGCGGTTGTATTAATAGATGGGATATTCTCATATGCTCCCTTCTTAAACTGAAGTCGTCATCGGCACAATCTCATCTTTCTCATCAAAGTAAGGCTTCAAATCCGCAATGTTAAACCGTACCAAAATCTGTAGGCAACTCAAGTTTATATGCATTATCATTTATTTTCTCTAACACCTTAAAAGGACTAGCAGCGCATCGCATTAACTTAGACTTGCGCAAATCAGGAAAACGATCTTTACGCAAATGTAACCAAACACGATCACCAACATCAAACACAACATGCTTTCTTCCTCTATCCCAACAAGTTTATACTTAGCATTCATGCGTTCTATGTTGTCTTTAGTAGTCTCATGTAATTTTAATATCATTTTAGCACATTGTGTAGCATCTAAATTATTTTACACCAAAGATGGTAATGGCAACAAATCAATAGGTGCACGAGGAATGAAACGATACACAGTCTCAAATGGGCACATCTTTGTGATAGAATGCAACGAATGATTATAAGCAAATTCAGTATGAGGTAAATATTCTTTCCATAATTTTAAGTTCTTCTTTAAAACAGCTCGCAACATAGTAGACAAAGTTTTATTCACTACTTTAGTTTGTCCATCAGTTTGGGCATGATATGTAGTACTAAACAGCAATTTAGTCACCAACTTAGCCCATAAATATCTCCAAAAGTGGCTAAGAAATTTAGTATCTCGATCAGAAACAATAGTATTTGGCACACCATGTAAACGAACAATCTCATGAAAGAACAAACCAGCAACATGTGCAACATCATCAGTCTTGTGACAAGGAATAAAGTGTGTCATCTTAGAAAACCGATCCACAACAACAAAAATGATATCCCTCCCCTTTTGTGTACGAGGCAATCCTAAAATAAAGTTTATAGAAATATCCTCCCAATAAACACTAGGAACAGGAAGATGCATATATAAACCATGTGGATTAAGTTGAGACTTAGCTTTTTGACAAGTAGTGCAGCATGCCATGAATCTCTTAACATCTCGAGGCATGCATGGCCAAAAGAAGTGTGCAGTAAAAACATCCTCCGTCTTCTTTACACCAAAGTGACCCATCAATCCTCCTCCATGCGCCTCCTGTAATAACAAAAGACAAATATAACTACTAGGGATGCATAGTTTGTTAGCACGGAACACAAATCTATCACTGAAGACGAATTTGTTTCATGTTCTACCATTTCTATAATTCTGCAACATACCTTTAAATTCAACATCATGCACATATTGTTTCTTAATAGTTCTCAATCCAAATATTTTGAAGTCAAGTTGAGATAACAAAGTATAACGGTGCGACAAAGCATCAACAATAACATTATCTTTACCCTTTTTGTGTTTGATAACATTAAGAAAGATACTCAATAAATTCAACCCACTTCGCATGGTGACGATTTAGCTTAGATTTACTACGAATATGCTTCAAATATTAATGATCCGAATGTATAACAAATTCTTTAGGCCATAAATAGTGTTGCCAAGTTTTTAATATCCGAACCAGCGCATATAATTCTTTATCATAATTAGAATAGTTCATACAAGCCCCACTAATAGTTCGGACCAACGAGACCAAAAAAACTCCTCAGTTGTGTGACCGTCTTGGGTTGCGGCCAATTCTCAATCGCTTCAATCTTGGCTAGATCCACTTTAATACCCTATGATGTAACAACATAGCCAAAAACCGCAATTCGATCGGTGCAAAAGGTGCACTTATCAAGATTACCAAACAAACGTGCATCGCATAAAGCATTAAAAATAGCACACAAATGATCCAAATGATCCTCTAAAGATTTGCTATAAATCATAATATCATCAAAGTAGACTACCACAAAACGTCCAATAAAAGCACGTAAAACTTCGTTCAGTAATCTCATGAATGTGATGGGTGCATTAGTTAAACCAAAAGACATTACTAACCACTCATATAAACCAAACTTAGTTTTAAATGTTGTTTTCCATTCATCTCCCAATTTTATACGAATCTAGTGGTAACCACTACGCAAATCAACTTTAGAAAATATGGTAGAGCCACTCAATTCATCAAACATGGCATCTAAACGTGGAATAGGATAACGATAACGAATAGTAATATTATTGATAGCTCTACAATCAGTACACATGCACGAAGAACCATCTTTTTAGGTACCAAAATAATATGAACAACACATGGGCTAAGGGACGCACGAATGTGATCTTTGTCGAATAGTTCCTGAATTTGGCGCTGTATCTCCTTTTTCTTCTCAGAATTGGTTTTATATGGCGCAGTTGGACAACATGGCACTAGGAATTAGATCAATTTGGTGCTCAATTCCTCTAATAGGAGGTAGTCCTGGTGACATCTCGGGTGGAAAAACATCCTCATATTCCTGCAAAAGGTTAGCAACAACAGGTGGCAAAGAGGGAGGCATATCCTGAAATGAAAACAAAATCTCTTTGTAGACAATTGCATAACATTGAGTATTGCTCACATCTACTTCAGCAATATCAATTTTATTTGTAAGCATACATGGGCATTTCAAAAGAATTTTAGTACCATGTTTAGAATCAGATTTAGTGGTCTTTGGTGGTACAAAATCTACAACAACAATCTGATTCTCACGTTTGTGTTTCTTCTCAGTTTTAGCTCTACTAGCTCTAGCAAGATCACCTTTTAAAATTTGTTCAGGAATCATAGATTTTAGACCAATTTTCTTTCCATCATGCATAAGAGAATAGTGATTAGTTTTACCATTATGAACAGATTCTCTATCAAATTGCCATGGTCTACAAAGTAACAAAGAACAAGGTTGCATTGGCACAACATCACAATCAACAAAATCAGAATATGTACCAATAGTAAAATGCACGCGTACTATTCTTATTACCTTGATCTTACGAGAACTCTCAAACAATTGGATGTAATATGAATGTGTGTGTTTTCTTGTTGGGAGAGCAAGCTTCTCTACCATGTCAACACTAGCCAGATTATTACAACTCCCTCCATCAATAATAATTCGTATAGCTTGTTCCTTGACAACGCCTCTTGTTTGGAAAAGGTTGTGTCTCATGCTCAGATTTGCTCAGTTGCACACTCAATACACGTTGTGCAACTAAGCTCTTATATTGGTCTGCAGTTTCAGCTCCCATTACCTCTATCTCTTCTTCAGAATCAAAATTATCCCCGTCACGTGCAGTAATAAGAGCTAATGTATCTTCATCAAAATCACTTGCTGAATCATATTCACCATCGTCACGCACCATCATAACACGCTATGTTGTGTACATCCTTGCAATATGACCATATCCCCAGCATTTGTGACATTGTGTATCCTCCGTCTTGTTTGTCGAGGCCATAGAAGAAGAACTATGAGTAGGTCTATTGGATGATGGTGGAGGATAAGCCGAAGGCGTTCGTGATGAAGGCATGGTGGCTTTGGACGTGGTAGGTGCTGGTGGTGTACCACATGAAGAAAGCGCTGATTGTTTGGACGTCCACGATGATGTACGACCTGCAGAATTGTTAGACCTTCTCCATGGTGGTTGATGATCCTGCACTTCACGTTCAGCTTTGCAAGAAAGATGAAATAAGCGAGTAATGATATGGTATTCCTTATAGTTTAAGATGTTTTGAATCTCGTTATTTAAACCAAGAAAAAAGGGCAAGCATTTGTTCCGTATTTTCAATAATACTAGCACGGACATGTAGGGTTTCGGTAGCAGATAACAAAAATTTAACTATGCGCAATACCCTGTGACGAGGGGTAACCTCGGCAATGCCCATGGTGATGGACTTAGGGTTTTGCAGAAAAGAGAACGCATGGCATTTTGTCGGATGTCAGGCAAACAAGAGAGTCAAAGTTGCCTGATTACTTGATGAACAACACTATTACAGATTTCTTGGGGGGGGGGGGGGGTAGGTACCTCCTCATAGGCTTCTCCCATCCTACATATAATAGGTCGAGTCTGAAAGTTGTATATGGGTAGGTTATATATGTATGATTACAACACCAACATAACGTCGGTTCATATTTCCTTTGCTAATACAACTAAGGCTTTTATCGGTTGCTTCTTTGGGCCATCATCTTGAATCTTCATGGGTTGTGAGCCTTTATGCAACCAGGGTAGCGAATCAGAAGCAACCGAGTAATTATACCTATGTCAGTAGCCCCCGAGACTCTACCCGGACCGTAGATTCTGGTTGAGACTCAAAGATATTTTCAGTTTTTTCCTTTCTTTTGCATTGTTCCCATTGTTTTCAGTTTTATAGGGATTTGGTACAACAAGCCTGATGCATCCGACGGATCGGGAATCAAGTAATTGCTCCTGGGTAAAAACAATGTTTACCTACATCAAATTCAAGTCCACATGCCTGAACTCGAAATTATAACTGGCGTAATTCAGTTCGAGTCGTTGAGGTCTTATCAAATACTGAATTCTAGTTCTATTTTATTGGGTACCCAACGTGTCTGTCGGGATTTTCCATCGTATCGTTGATATAGATATTTTACTCGCAGAGCGCATTCTTGTGCGATTACCATGCCACGCAAGATGAATCCTGGGTCTTACCTTCATGTCTTGGACACGGCATTCAGAGTTTTGTCGCGTCGAGTGCGATCCGAGAGTTTTGTATTGATTTTTGTCGGCTGTCTTGTTTGGCTGTTGGAATTTGTTGAAGTTTTCTGGTTTCTGTAGACGCTCCCGATAGGAGTAATCATTCAAGGATACTTATTTGTTTTTGTTCATCGGGTGCACGGCAGCGCTCCTGATGGGAGTAGCCCCCGAGGCTATGTTTGGATGTATTCATTGGGACATAGGCTCGAAAACTTATACTGTATCTATTTCACCAATATTCCTTTGAATTTTGTTGGGTGCGCGGCCAGCGCTCCCGATAGGAGTAGCCCCCGAGGCTATAGTCGAGATATTTGTATTCGATTGTAGTCTCAAAGTCTCTTCCACTGAGGAATTTACTTCGACTCTAGATTTTCTTTTCTTCGGGTCCTTGTCCTTTTTTTATAGGGCCGCATTTTTCTTTGCGACTTGCATTGTATGACGTCACTGATGATGAAGTTACACCGTGGATTCCCAGAAAACACGTCTCGATGGGACGTTTTGAATGTGGGACCGTGCAACAGTAATGATGACGCGTGGGTGGCGTAATCAACGGAGTTTTTGGCTGCACGTCCCCTTTTCCGCGCGAAGATCGAGGTGTCGTGCTGGGCTTCCCTATTTTTATTGCAGTAATAACTGCTTAAGATTTTTCCCTTATAGAATCCTTTGACATGCGTCACCATCTTGTGTGTTTCCAACGGTTCGATTTTACATCGAATGGTCTAAGTTGTATGATTTGTCTCTTTATAAAGGAAAGGAGATTTCTTTTACTGCTTTTACCTCCTCTTTGTTGTCTTCATATTCTTCCTTGCGCCCTTGCCTGCCTCTGCCTCTGCCTCTCTCGCCTACTCCTTGACTTTTTCCGCGTGCTAGTGCTGCTCCTCAACCACCATGGGCAAGAGCAGGGTGGGAACTTCTGCTACGGACGCCAAGGCCACTAGGAAGAGGGCTGTCGGATGGGCCCCGTCAAAGTGCTCTACGTGAGATTTGCGCAAGGCACGAAACTCCGGTCATCTTGCGGAGGGCACCTTCAAGCTTCCAGGGGATGAAACTGCTCCCATCCCTAAATCTGGCTGGAGGGTAATGTTTGTCTCCTTTTTGTTCCGCGGTCTTTCTCTCCCTGTTCATGAATTTCTTCGAGGTATTCTCTTTGTCTATGGCATGTGACATGATCGTATGGACACCTAGAGGGAGGGGTGAATATGTGCTACTTCAAATTTTACTCTTTTTCAAATTAGGGTTTGAGACGAAAGGTAAATTCTCTACATATGTACTAAGGTGAATTTACCTATATGTCATACTAGCACAACTAACTAAGCAAGATCAAGATATAAGTAAGGTGCAGTAAAGAGACAGAAGTAACCAAAATGAAGCACGTGGAGACACAAGGATTATTTCCTGCAGTTCCTTCCTTTTGAGGGGAAGTATGTCTGCGTTTGGAGAGGGGGTGGTATCAAACCACCAACGCCACGAGAGGCCTCCCTTGTTCTCCGGTGAACCTCACCCCAAAGGGATCAATTCACGCTTCCACTATATCGGCAACCTTCAAGGTGGTAGTCGACACCCTTACAACAAGTTCGAGGCACACATCCACAACTTAATTGGAGTCTCTTGAATCCAAGCAAGCTATCACAACAATCAAAGACAAGCTTGTAAGAACCAAAACAAGGCCTAGGGTTTCCAATGAAACCCTAGAGCAAGGGGACCTCAAGTGAATTAGGGGGAAATGAAGATCTCTCTTAGTGAAGTTGTAGATCAAGGCCTCCTCCTTCGATTCCCCAAAGATCGCGACTTTTTGGGTGGTTGGATGAAGAGATCTTGGAGTTTTTGTGGCTCTAATGGTGTGTTCTTTCTTTTCTGGGACGAGCAGCTTAAGGTAGAGGATGAAGTCCCCTATTTATAGGCCCACTGATTTCTGATCATTTTCTGCCTGTTGGCGACTTTCCACACCGGAGACCCCGGTCTGCACACCAGAAACTCTGGTCTACACTGAAGATTCCGGCCTGTCTCTGGTCCATCTCTAGACCGCCTATCTGACTGACATGGGCCTGGTCTTGTCACTCACTCCGGGGATTTGGCAGGAACTCTGGTCCGCGGGACACTGATGGCCCAAAATATATCGAGCTCGTTGGGGAACCCCAAGAGGAAGGTATGATGAGCACAACAACAAGTTTTCCCTCAGTACGAAACCAAGGTTATCAATCCAGTAGGAGCAAGGACACACCCCAAAGGTGTTGCTAGATGAGCCTTGGTAGGGCGCACTACCGGTGCTAGTAGCAACGTGGAGACCTGCACAACACAACCACAGAACTTTGCCTCCAACTTACGATGAGGTTGTCAATCTCACCGATTTTGCTGAAAACAAACGATTAAACATATCGAATGGAAGGAAGTAATAGTTTGCGGAAAGTAAACACAAAGCAGTAAACAGTTTGTAGATTGAAAGTAAAAGAAAGGACCGGGGTCCATAGTTCACTAGAGGTGGCTCTCCTTAAGATAGATAACATGCTGGGTGAACAAATTACAGCGGGGCAATTGACAAACATCGAGAAAGCATACAAGCATATACTAATCATCTTGACTCCTTTGAGACTTGATTGGGCATTACAACATTATACATAGATCGCCATCCAACTTCATCTATGACTAATAATCCACCTTCAGGTTATCATCCGAACCCCCTCCAGTATTAAGTTGCAAGCAATAGATTATTGCATTACGAATTGCGTGTAAAGTAAACAATACGATTGTTCTATGAACAAAGGATTGTTGTTTTCTCCCTAGTAGCAACAACACATCTAGTACCTTAGAGATTTTTGTCACTTCCCCAGATTACCAGAGGCATGAACCCACTATCGAGCATAAATACTAACTCTTGGAGTTGCTAGCATCTACTTGGCCAAGATAGCTACTAACAACGGAAAGCATGCAAGATCACAAATAACAAAGACATGATAGAATCAATAATCAATCTGAAATAGCATCTCAATATCCATCGGATCCCCGCAAACACAACATGCAGAATTACAAATAGATGACCTTGATCATGAACGGAGCTCACAAGATCTAAACATGATAGCACAAAGGAGGAGGACCAGCCATCTAGCTACTACATGGACCCGTAGTCCAGAGATGAACTACTCACGCATCACACCGAGGCTTGCATGATGATGAAGAAGGCCTCCAGGGTTAATTCCCCTCTCTACGAGGGTGCCGGGAAGGGCTTCAGATCCCTCCCGATCTAGGGATGGAGATGATGGTGGCTACAGACTCTTTCGGGGATTTTTGATCAGGTACTTATGGTTTTTGTATTAGAGGCAATATATAGGCGGAAGGAGAGGCCGAGGGGGTGCCTGGGTTGGCCACACCATCCCCTGGCGTGGGCCAAGCCTGCAGTGGTGTGTGGCCGCCTTGGCCCTTCTCCGCCTTGTAATCTGCCCAAGTGTCCCCTAAAATAATGACTTTGGCTTTTGTCCCGTCCAATTCGAGAATATTCATTTTCCGACTTCCGGAACCAAAAGCAGAGAAAACAGTACCGGCACGGTGGCTCTTGTTAATAGGTTAGTCCAAGAAATCATATGAAAAGTACTCCAAAGTGTGGACAAAACACAAGAAAGTAGATAAAACCAAGCATGGAACATCAAAAATTATAGATACATTTGCAATGTATCAACATCCCCAAGCTTAACTCCTGCTCGTCCTCGAGTAGGTAAGTGATAAAAAGAAAGAATAATTTTTGAGGTGACATGCACCATCATAAACTTGATCAAAGTATTTGTAAAACATTCAAAGCTGGGATCATAGTACTTCAATCATAACATGAAAGACAAAGTTCTAGCAATAAGATAAAGAAACTATGTTGCAACATGAAAAGGCATAAACAAAAGATTCATGAATAACAATGCTTTGCAAGACGTTTGTTTGTTTCACATAAAGAAAACATAGCATAGTAGCATTCAGCTTGTCCCTCATAGAGTAGAAAATATAAATGCATAGGACAGCTTCAAATTTATAAGAGTGACTAGATACAAATAGTTTAAAACAAGCAATATCAAGTTATGCATCAATCAACTAGTCTTGGGACAATGCACATAGAACTAAGAATGGCCACTATGCTCTCAAAGTAAGTGCATAAAGGTAAAAGGTGGAGACTCAATATAAAAGTGGAAGAAAGGCCTTCATAGAAGGAAGCAGAGATTCAAGTTTCATAAAGAGCTTCCAAAAATTATGGTACTTATAGCTTTCAACTCTCATTTCCCCTATCATAAGCATCTTGAAGTGATTAAGGTTAAAGTGAACAAACTATGGTGTACATGCTTGACGAAGTATAAGTTAGAAATCTCATGTCCCTTGAATACAAGGGCCGCTCCTCATGCTACTCAAGTTTAGTCACCAGTAAGTTCTTGTCATCGTAAGTACATGTGTATCATAGAGAACCGCCAACGGGGTACCCTTGCCCGATGATACGGAAGAATCCCCATATCAAAATGACAAGGCAAGCAGACAACGAGCATCTCAGCAATCTTCTTATTTACCATGGGAATATGGTGCTTTTTTCTCTCTTTCCTCTTTTTATAATCTCTTTTTTTCTTTTTTTCTCAATATAGGACTCTTTTTTATAAGAAGAATGCTTCATAGACAGCTCATTATGGTTACGCTGCAGGTTTCCACCATGTCAGCATGGATTAGACCAGCCCTAGGCGCTTTCTAACACATATACATAACTCCATGGACTTACAAGCTCCCCTTTCATTTCACACCGACGACATCCATAGACAAAAGAGCATGATATCAACTAGGTACAAAGTACCAGTGCAATGTTGAAAGCGTTCCCCATGACAGCATGGTTCTGCTAATCCCCAACAAATAAGTGCAAGGATATACAACATAGACGACACAATGGTTCAAGTTTATTAAGGGCAAGAAAAGTAAAGTGTGCCATCAAGTTCGTGAGAGATTTAATCACTAGTTTTCTCATAACAAGTTTAATTTGGAAGGTAAACAAAAACATGAATATACTTGGAATAGCTTAAGCTAGTAGGTAGGTATGGTGGACTCTTTGGAATAACTTGGTTTAGGGAGTTGTATGCATGAGTGGAACTCATACTTGGTTGTGGAGGCTAGCAAAAGACTGGGAGCGACACACTAAGTGAGCAATAATGGCCATAATCATGCAGAGCGACAAAACATCATTGATCAAAGCATAAAGTGATACTACAAGTTGAAAACTAAAGGATCATAAAGGCTTATGGTGACTTGGGATAGTCATAACATGGTGTGAGCATGCGCCAAGTCAATCCAAATAAAGCATCAAAGGAGAATACCACAATACTATGCTTTAATATGCTAAAACAACGCATGATTCATCCAAGGCACATTAAGAAATCTCAATTGTTTATAAAAAGTCATGCTACAACAAAGAATACTAAGCATAAAGCCAAAACAATATCAAGAATGGCATGACAAAGCATAGGCCACAGTTAAAAACAAGCTCTCTTTAACACTTAAGCATGAACTTTCCTACTCTTTTCCAAACCAAACCAAACTATTTGAAAACCAATGTATGAAAGAGGGGGTCCAACCAATTTATTCAGAAAACTAAGCAAACCAAGCAAACGAAAAAACAAAATGAAAATGAAAAAGAAGACACTCCAAAAACAACACAATTGTGCATGAAACAATAAAAATGAAGCGTTTGGAAGAAACCTGGGATTTTTATTGATGAAGAGGGGAATGCCTTGGGCATCCCCAAGCTTTGATGCTTGTACTTCTTGGATATTTCTTGGGGTGACACGCGTGGCATCCCCAAGCTTGAGCTTTAGTCCATCCTTCATCTCATTACTCATTCCTTCCATATACCTGAAATTTTTCCTTCATACAAAACTTCACACAATCTTTATTAGCAACATTAGTGCACTCAAGATAATAAGTCTTTAGGTTCAGTTCTAACACCAATAGAACTTCCATTAAAACACTAGCTACTGTAGTACTTCCCTCAAAAAGCTCAATTCCCCAAAAGAACTCAAAGAGGAACCAACAAGAAACAAATGCAGAAAATGGCAGAAATCTGTCAAAACAGACCAGCAGGTAAAGACGAATTTTTTCGAAGACCTTCTATTGCTCAAATCAAAAAGTGTTGAACTAACGAAAGTTATATAACAACCTGGGGCAGAAGCACAAAAATTCACGCCTCAAAAGGACATACAGATATTTTACACGAATGTTTACGGTGAAGCATAGAAATCTATTTCGGGACAACAACTTTCCCAATCATTACTCCTCTCGCATTAGAGGTTACTCCTGGCACAAAAAGCAAATAAAAAGTATAAGGAGCGGTTATTACTTAAGTAATAACTTCCAAGACTCATCTAAAACTTTTGGGTTATCTCCCAATAAGTACTTTTCTTTAACGTCTTTAAGTTATGCATAAGAAGCAAAAAGAATCAAGTGTTCTCAAATGAAGAAGCATTAAGAGTAAATTTTGTTTTCATAGGAGAGGCAAAATAAATCTTCTCTCTCTTCTTAGGGAAGTGTTCTATACCTTTCTTGAGTGGGATTTGATATTTAATGCTGCCTTCTTTCATATCAATAATGGCACCAACAGTTCTAAGAAAAGGTCTTCCCAAAGTAATAGGACAAGAAGCATTGCATTCAACATCCAAAACATAGAAATCAACGGGGACATAGGCATTGTTAACCATAATAAGAACATCATTAATACTCCTCATGAGTTTCTTTTTAGCATTATCATCAAGTGGGACATTCAAATAACAATCTTCAAGTGGTGGCAAATCAAGCATATCATAAATCCTTCTAGGCATAATAGAAACACTACTATCAAGATCACATAAAGCTTTGAAATCAAAATCATTCACTTTCATATTAATGATGGGTTCCCAACCATCTTCTTGTTTTATAGGAATAGAAGCTTTATGTTTCATCTTTTCTTCTTTGATCTTTATGAGAGCATTAGTAATGTGTTTTGTAAAGGCCATGTTCATAGCATTAGCATTAGGACTTTTAGCGAGCTTTTGTAGGAACTTAATAACTTCAGAGATGTTGCAACCATCAAGATCAAAATCATAATTATCATCTAAAGTAGTAGAGCTATTACTAGCCTCAACACTAGTGGTAGCGATAGTAGAAACACTAATGTTTCTAGCAATTTCATCTTCTCTTTCCCACTTAGCATGTAATTCAGCTAATAGTCTAACATTTTCATCAATTCTTACTTGTATGGCATTAGTAGCTGCAAAGGGATTATCATTATTTTCAGGTGCAGCCATTTTATTAAAAGAAGATTGAGCTTCAGCCAGTGATGCAATATTTCTTTCAGCATTAGAGAGTTTTTCCTCAATAGTCTTATTGAAAGCAGTTTGTTTGCTAATAAAGTCCTTAAGCATAACTTCAAGTTCAGAGGGAGCACTCCTATTGTTATTGTAGGAATTTCCATAAGCATTACCATTGTTGGGAGGATATGGCCTATAATTGTTGCTACCAAAATTATTCATGTAGGCATTGTTGCTAAAATTATTATTTCTTATAAAGTTCACATCAACTTGCTCTTCTTGAGCAACCAGAGAGGCTAAGGGAACATTATTTGGATCAATATGGGCTTTCCCATTAACAAGCATAGACATAATAACATCAATTTATCACTCAAGGAGGAGGTTTCCTCAACAGAATTTACCTTATTACCTTGTGGAGCTCTCTCAGTATGCCATTCAGAATAGTTAACCATCATATTATCCAGATGCTTTGTTGCAGCACCCAAAGTAATGGTCATAAAGGTACCTCCAGCAGCAGAATCCAATAGGTTCCTTGAAGAATAGTTCAATCCTGCATAAAAAGTTTGGATGATCATCCAAGCAGTCAGTCCATGAGTGGGACAATTCTTTACCAAAGATTTCATTCTTTCCCAAGCTTGAGCAACATGTTCATTATCAGATTGTTTAAACTTCATTATTTCACTTCTCACAGATATAATCTTAGCAGGAGGATAGTATTTTCCAATAAAAGCATCTTTGCATTTAGTCCAAGAATCAATACTATTCCTAGTTAGGGAATTCAACCATTCTTTAGCTTTTCCTCTCAAAGAGAAAGGAAACAATTTAAGCTTAATAATATCTCCATCTATATCCCTATGCTTTTGCATCTCACAAAGTTCAACAAAGTTATTTAGATGAGCAGCAGCATCTTCATTACCAATACCAGAAAATTGTTCTCTCATAACAAGATTGAGTAAAGCAGGTTTTATCTCAAAGAAAGTTGCTTCAGGAACAGGTGCAGCAATAGGTGTGCTCATAAAATCATTGTTGTTGGTGCTAGTGAAGTCACACAACTTTGTGTTTTCAAGAGTAGTCATTTTTTTTGTATTTTTAATAAAGAAAGCAAACTTGTAAAACTATTTTTTTGTGTTTTTGATAAAGAAACAAGCAAACAAAGCAAAAGTAAACTAAGCAAAACAAAAATAACAAAGTAAAGAGATTGGTGATGAGGGACTCCCCTTGTGAAGATGTCCTTGACTCCCCGGCAACGGCGCCAGAAAAAGAGCTTGATGGCCCAAAATATATCGAGCTCGTTGGGGAACCCCAAGAGGAAGGTATGATCAGCACAGCAGCAAGTTTTTCCTCAGTACGAAACCAAGGTTATCAATCCAGTAGGAGCAAGGAAACACCCCAAAGGTGTTGCTAGCTGAGCCTTGGCAAGGCGCACTACCGGTGCTAGTAGCAACGTAGAGACCTGCACAACACAACCACAAAACTTTGCCCCCAACTTACGATGAGGTTGTCAATCTCACCGGTTTTGCTGAAAACAAAGGATTAAACATATCGAATGGAAGGAAGGAATAGTTTGCAGAAAGTAAACACAAAGCAGTAAACAGTTTGTAGATTGAAAGTAAAAGAAAGGACCGGGGTCCATAGTTCACTAGAGGTGGCTCTCCTTAAGATAGATAACATGCTGGGTGAACAAATTACAGCGGGGCAATTGACAAACATCGAGAAAGCATACAAGCATATACTAATCATCTTGAATCCTTCGAGACTCGATTGGGCATTACAACATTATACATAGACTGCCATCCAACTGCATCTATGACTAATAATCCACCTTCAGGTTATCATCCGAACCCCCTCCAGTATTAAGTTGCAAGCAACAGATTATTGCATTATGAATTGCATGTAAAGTAAACAATACAATTGTTCTATGAACAAAGGATTGTTGTTTTCTCCCTAGTAGCAACAACACATCTAGTACCTTAGAGATTTCCGTCACTTCCCCAGATTACCAGAGGCATGAACCCACTATCGAGCATAAATACTAACTCTTGGAGTTGCTAGCATCTACTTGGCCAAGATAGCTACTAACAATGGAAATCATGCAAGATCACAAATAACAAAGACATGATAGAATCAATAATCAATCTAAAATAGCATCTCAATATCCATCGGATCCCCGCATACACAACATGCAGAATTACAAATAGATGATCTTGATCATGAACGGAGCTCACAAGATCAAAACATGATAGCACAAAGGAGGAGAACCAGCCATCTAGCTACTACATGGACCCATAGTCCAGAGATGAACTACTCACGCATCACACCGGAGGCTTGCATGATGATGAAGAAGGCCTCCAGGGTGAATTCCCCTCTCCGGCAGGGTGCCGGGAAGAGCTTCAGATCCCTCCCAATCTAGGGATGGAGATGACGACAGCTACAAACTCTTTCGTGGATTTTTGATCGGGTACTTAGGGTTTCCGTATCAGAGGCAATATATAGGCGGAAGGAGAGGCTGAGGGGGTGCCTGGGCTAGCCACACCACCCCTTGGCGCGGGCCAAGCCTGGCCGCGCGGCCAGGTGGTGTGGCTGCCCTCTGGACCTTCTCCGTCTCGTATTCTGGCTCCAAGTGTCCCTCGGTAAAATAATGACTTTGGATTTTGTCACGTCCAATTCCGAGAATATTCATTTTCTGACTTCCTGGAACCAAAAATAGCAGAAAACAGGCAGCTGACACTATGGCTCTTGTTAATAGGTTAGTCCAAGAAATCATATGAAAAGTACTCCAAAGTGTGGACAAAACACAAGAAAGTAGATAAAACCAAGCATGGAACATCAAAAATTATAGATACATTTGCAATGTATCAGACACCAGAAACTCCGGTCCGAGACACCACACCAGAGATTTTGGCCAACATCTAGTCTGTCTTTGGACCACTAGACATAATGACCCCGGGCTTCAACTTCGATTCACTCCGGAGATTTGTGGGGAACTCCGGATCACACCGGTGTCGTCAGATTGAGGACAAGTACGCCATGAGGGGGTTCTCGAGGCATGCGGAAGAGAGGGGTGTGAGACGTACGGTGTTTCGGGACAGTGAGCACACAAGTTTACCCAGGTTTGAATCCCCCGGCTTTGGACGGATCCTACTCCTGCTAGCAATCCCGTAATACGGCAGAGCCGGATATGGGTTACAAGGGTTTCGCCTGTGCGAGTTGATATTGTAGACTATTGTGGGGTGCCCTAAAGGATGGTCCCTAGGATGGCTTATATAGATATCTGGCCTAGGCTTTACAGGAGAGACCTATCCAGCTACGACTAAGAGTTGGTTATAGAGTACATCTTGAGCTACAAATAACACTACAGGACTATGTCGGTAAGTCTTCTGGGCCTTCTCGTAGCCGGACTAGACTCCGTCTCTTCTCCCTGACTAGGCCGCCCGTGAAGCAAAGCTCTAACCTGAAGTGGGCCACCCTGGTCAGTGAGGCACAGTGAGGGTACCCGGAAAGTATATCCCCAACAGTAGCCCCCGGAAGCCTCCAAGATCCAGAGTCGGATTTCACCATTGTCTAGCTTGATTCATCTTCGGCTTGTAGAATCTTGAAGGGTTCCTAAAACTTCAAAAGAAAGGATAGGATCCGGGTCTTAAAAATAAGCTGGACTTGTGAATACATTATTCGGGTTTCCAGCTTAAAATTCAAACTAAGCCGGAACTTGGTCTCTGAACCTGACGTGAGTCAAGGTCAAGTCACGTCACTGACAGACATTCCTGACAGCTCGACCATTGGTGGGTCCGCCTTTTGTGGAACCGAGGCGTTGTTTTAATGCATGCACAGAGATCGAGGCGGCGTAATCCTCACGAGGAGGTTACCTAGCTCCTTCCACGATGCGTGGCATGATTACTGTTCATCTTGCACGAATCTTAGCGCAAGTGAGGGATATAAGGGGTCAAGATTTCCTCTTTATTCCTTACCAACGCCAGTGTCTTCTCCTTCCTCTCGATGCTTTCGCAGAAAAGCTCTTCTGCCTCCCTCCAAACGCACAGCACCGCCCATCCTAGGTCACCACCGCTCGCAAAATGGCTGATGCTTCGTCTTTCGGCATGGCGGCAACAACGGCGACAACCCCCGTAGTGGCGGAGAAGGAGAACTTCCATGGGGTCTAGATTCCCTGCGTCCTTGACAACGACAAGCTCCTGGTCGTTGATAAGGAAGTGAAAGTGTAAGATGGTTTACCTAGAGGGGGTGAATAGGTTTCTACTAAATTCTTTATAATCTTTTGCAAGTTTTAGGCTTTGTGGAAAATAAGTGTGCCTAAATGCAAACTAGGTGAGGCAACCTAGATGATGATACTAGATACTTCAAGCACGAAGGCTATCACAAAGTAAACAACACAAGTAAGGGAGGGGTTAAGGAATAACCCAAGCACGCGGAGACGAAGATGTATTCCCGTGTTCACCACCTTTGGGAAGGGGCTACGTCACGTTGGAGAGGTGTGAGATTCCACGAAGGATTCCCCAATGCCACGAAGGCTCACCTTCTTCTCCGAGCCTATCCCACGAAGGAATAGCTCACTTACTCGTGGTAGACTTTTAAGGTAGTCTCCAAACCCTCACAAACTTTTCATGGAGCAAATCACAAGCCGAATGCCTCCGGGCGACCCTAGCCGCCTAGGGTTTCCCACAAACCCAAGAGTAACAAGCTAACTCGATGAACTCAAGGAGGATGAAATTTGGCTTGCTAGAAACGTAGATCAGGACCTCCTCTTGCTTTCTACCAAAGGGATTTGAGTTTGGTTGGGTAGAATGGGAGATCCTCAAGAAATTGTGTTTCAACAATGGGGAGAGAGAGCTCCAAGTATGAGATATGAACTGAATGCCTAACCTCCTCAAGCTGGAAGAAGAGGTATTTATACTCAAGGGAGAAATCTAGCCGTTTGGAGCACTTTCTGCGAAACCTGGTTTTAAGTTCGGTTGGACCGGCCACACACCGGACCGCCCGGTATACAGCCCGGTCAACCGGAATCCAAACCAGAATACTCACTGTGCATGAGCCCGGATAGACTCGATGTAATAAACCGAGCATCCCAGTTTGGGTTCGGTTTTTCGGAGCTGGTACCGGACCGTCCGGTCTGGGAATCGGTTCAACCGGCCCGAGAACCGAGTTTGGCAGAGAAGTTATCAAACTTAGATTTCTTTCTCCTCTCTCTTTGGTGATGGAACTAGTGGGTGTATGGTATGTGTATAAGGCTTAGAAAAACATCCCCAACAAGCTCATCGAGATAACCCCTCTTAATAGTGCGGTGTTCCTAAAGACTCAAGATACATATAAAAGGTAAAACTCTGGCACTTCTCTTCATTATCGAAATGGGGGGGGGGGGTTCTTCGATGATCTTCCAACATACCGGCGGACTAAAACCTGTTTAAGACACTAGTAGGTAGCATTAGTCCGCTCTAACTACGGTGTCATTGTCAACCAAAAACAGTATAGGGTAAACCACCCTTTCAATCTCCCCCTTTTTGGTTGGCGATGACAAACCGAGCTAGAGTTCACAAGGATATAATAAAGAGTTATAAACCAAGGGATTCCATAGAGACATATGTGAGCTCCCCCATAAAGTGTGCACTTGGTTGAATTTGCGTTTGGATGCAAGGTGCACCTAAATAAAGTATAGAGAGCTTCCCACATGTCTTTATGGAGGCAAGCATAATATGACACGATATAGAGCATGGATATCTACGCAGAGCTAGACAAATAAAAGAAGTACACATAGTCATAGCACAATAGACATATCCATGGTTCACACACATAGCACATGCTTGTCCAACATACGGAAGTAAAGCAAATAGTTCCAACACGAAAGCAAATGGTAAGCACAATTCCATAAGAAGCAAAGATAAAGCAAAGGGCATTATGCAAACAGCGAACCCCGAAAAACCCCGGCAAGGAACCCGTAGATACCTAAATGAACTCTACTCTCCTCCCCATTGGCATCGAAACACCAAAAAGGAAGAGGAGTAGAGTGATGCTAATGGAGCCCAACTAGAAGAACGTAGGAGGCGGTGGAGGGTGAACGGGGCATCTTCGTCTTCATGGATCTCCTCTTCTTCATCCTCCTCCTCCTCATCATCAGAACCACGACGAGCAGCAGAGGAACCACTAGGGCCACCATGAGGAAACTGACTGGGGAAGTAGCCGAAGAGCATAGCATCATCGAGGGGCGGAATCTCATAGTTGAAATAAGGAACTAGAGTCATCTCGGGACCATCCGGTGGAAGATTCACATGCTAGGTCACGAGAAACTCATTGTGCCCGTGCCGAGTGTCTTGGCTCATCTCAAGAGCCTTGTGGCTCACATCATAGGATGAGCGGCAATCTGAAACAGCCGCTTGAAGAAAGTGGCAGCACCACCCTTGTGCCTGGGACGTGAGGAGGAGGACTCTCCAACAGGACGACGAGAACCCGACCGAGTAGCAAAGTGAGGCTGAGGATCATGGACAACCTTGGTGCGCTTCTCGGGGGGGCGCATCGCAGGAACCTCAGGAGACTGACCACGAAGAGAAAGAGTAAGCTGCTCTTGTTCCACATGCTCACCAGCCATCACACCAGGAGGCACAACCTTGTTGAGCAGCTTTTGTACATACACGCAGAAAGTAGGGGTCATCCTATCCAAAGCAACCCACCGCAGCTCAAAGTACACAAAATCATAGCCATCAATCTTCCTCAACCTGTCAGGGTGACAATAATACAGGAGATTGGCAAAGTACTCACGATAGTTTGTAGTATCTCCAACTCGGGGAACAAGCGACTGACGAAAGATGTTGGCCAAAGTGTGGTAGTAAAAGTACATGCCAGAGATGCATGGAGGAGCATACTCAAAATCCTTGGGACAGCAGAAAGCCAGAGGGTCAGCAGGCTTGATCTTCTCACTATGAATGCAAAAACCACCTGGCTTGTCAGAATAACCCATGACCTCAACCATATCTACATAGGTGGCACGGAAACGCCACGTGTCAGTCATCCAGGACATAGTGCGGTCAGCATCATCATGAAAATAGACTGTGCAGAAGAACTGGCGGATAAACTCACGATAGTAGTCCTCCTTGAGACACACAAGGTCAAACAGATCCATTTTCTTCAAGGCATCATCAACAAAGCAATAATCTGAGGCAACATACATGTTGAACCAGTCCACATTGAAAGCAAGAATGTTACCGCAGGAGGTGATCTTGAACTGAGTGTAAATATGATCTGACATCAAGGCTTGAGTCTAAGTCCAAAACTTCTTGTCAGTGCCAGGGTAAGTGCGAGACTTGAAGCGATAGGGATTCTACTTGCAAAGGGTCCGGTACATAGCAATCTCCATATTCTTCAGGTTTTGAGTAGGCACATCTTCTTTGTCATCTTGCCCGGCAGGTTTCTTGCCCCTGATGGCCTTGCTCTTGACGTGACCAGAACGGGCGCTGCCCTCTTCCTCACGCTGCACAGACTGACTGGCTCGACGAGCCCTCTTACCCCGGCCGGTTTCCTCAGGCACATATTCATCACTCACATAGTCACCATCGTCTACACCTATGAAAAATAGAGATAGGTTAGGGAGCACAAGGATAAGAACACATGCCAAACAAAAAACGGAGGAAAAACTTGGATTTGGGCAAGTGCATGGCAGAAAAGAGACATTGTAGACAGATTCGGTGCCAGGGCCGGTCTGACCAGCTCCAGAATCGGACGATCCGGTGTCAGCACCGGACAACCGAACCCGAACCGGATGACCCGTGGCAGTACCGGTTATCTGGATTCAAACCGTGCGACCCGGTGTCAGATCCGGTCCAACCGGGCCTAGAACCGAGTTAGTCGGGGAGGCCCCAAAACTGCTCTTTGCAATGTAAAAATTCTACCCATGTCTCAATACTTGCACAAATACAAACTTCTCAAGAGAGGTAGGCCATGGTTTGACGTGGTTGGCATACAAGAACGAAGGTGGAAACCCTAACTTGGCAAATCCATCAAAATGTGTAGCAAAACATGGGGATTTGACAAGAAAAAGGGAGAGGAGCAAGGGATTACCCGAGGACATGGCTTCCCGTGGAGGAAAGCCCCAAAAGCCCTTGAGGAAGAATATTGCAAAATGCTCCCAAACCACCACGAGAGGGACAGATTCCTTCGACGGAGAGCCTACAAAGGTCCTTCTCCATGATTTGGTGGCCCGATCTATGAATCCTAGGGGTGGAAACACCCTAGGAGAGGGGGGAAGGTGGGAGGGGCGACAATGGAGATAGGACGAGTTGGGGAAGTGAAAAGGTAACTTGTGGAGAATAGGGGCGTCCAGGGAAGAATAACAGATTTTTTTTTCAGATCCTGTTTTTAGGTTCGGTTCAACCGAGATGCAAAACGGGCCGCTCTGTGTATAGGCCGGTCGACCGAGCTAGAAACCGGATCTGCAGAAAAAGCTGTTGCGAAGAAGATTCGGTTGTCAGTCCGGTCAACCGTCTCCACAACCGGAGTACCCGGTTGGAAACCGGACTGGCAACCGAACTTCGTTCAGTATAGTTCTGTCTACAGACTCAGATAGACTCGGTTGAGAACCAGGCTGGAAACCAGACGATCCGGTTCTGGGGCCGGTTGGACCGGGCCAAAAACCGAACTTCAGAAAAACTTCGGAAAAATTTGGGAAAACAGAAAATTTTCGAGAATGGCATGTGCAAGGAAGAAGATAGTAGACTCCAAAAGGGTAGAGGAGGCAGGTGATCTAGGCATGCCTATTGGAGAAGAACCAAATCAACACAGTTAGTAGCAACAATAGGCATGATTCAAAAATATCAAGAGCCACAGGAGACCAAAGTTGGCGGGGGATTTCTCCCCCTATGTTTAAGCACACATGTCATGGCACCTCAAAGATAGATGCTTGGACCCATATCATGACACAAGATCAATTAATACTGCACGCATAGGTATGCATCAAACCAAGACATGGTAAGATGACTATCCCTATGTGTGATGTGTGAATAGGCTACATGGCAAGTTAAGAGCAGGAATATAATGCAACAAGTGAATCAATCCAAGTTTTTGGGATCTAGAATACCAAGTTCTCGTCTCAACATGACAAAATGGGCTTCATCCAAAGGCTTCGTGAAAATATCCGCCAATTGGAACATCGTTCCCACATGAGTGAGATTGATGTCACCATTTGCAACATGGTCACGTAGGAAGTGGTGGCGGATGTCAATATGTTTGGTGTGGCAATGTTGGACGGGGTTATCAGAGATCTTTATTGCGCTTTCATTGTCACATAGAAGAGGCACCGTACCAAGAGACACACCATAGTCTTTCAAGGTTTGCCTCATCCATAACAATTGAGTGCAACAAGATGCCGCGGAAATGTATTCGGCTTCGATGGTGGATATGGTGGTGGAGTTTTGTTTCTTGGATGACCAACTCACCAACGACCGGCCAAAAAATTGGCAAGCCCCAGAGGTCGACTTCCGGTCAACCTTATCACTGGCCCAATCAGAATCCGAATAGCCAACAAGCTCAAAGGTTGACCCCTTTGGATACTAAAGCCCGAGAGTAGGAGTGAGAACAAGGTACCTAAAAATCCGTTTGACCGCCATCAAGTGGCACTCCTTGGGAGTGGATTGAAAACGAGCACACATTCCAACACTTAACATGATATCCGGCCTAGAAGCACAAAGGTAGAGCAAGGAGCCAATCATGGAGAGATATACCTTTTGGTCCACATCCTTCTCACCTTCTCCAAGGCCAAGTTTCCCATTGAGTGGCATGGGTGTCTTCATGGGGTTGGCATTGGTCATCTCAAATTTCGCAAGCATGTCCTTCACGTACTTCTCTTGGGAGATGAAGGTGCCTTGAGCAAGTTGCTTCACAATGAAGCCTAAGAAGTACTACAACTCCCCCATCATGGACATCCTAAATTTCTGGGTCATCAACTCGGCAAAAGCTTTGTTATGTAATTCCTTAGCTCCACCAAAAATAATATCATCAACATAAATTTGAACAATAAACAAGCCGCCCCCTTTAACCCGTTTGGTGAAAAGGGTGGAATCGACTTTACCCATGCTAAACCCGTCCATGAGTAGGAAATCCCTAAGGTGCTCATACCAAGCACGAGGAGCTTGCTTTAGTCCGTAGAGCGCCTTATGGAGTAGATACACATGGTTGGGAAAGCGTGTGTTTTTGAAACCCGGGGGTTGAGCTACATATGCAACCTCTTTCAAGGGACCATTACAAAATGCACTCTTCACATCCATTTGATAAAGCTTGAAGTTATGAAAATATGCATATGCAAACAAGAGACGAATAGCTTCAAGGCGAGCAACGGGCGCAAAGGTGTCCTCATAGTCAATACCTTCTATTTGGGCATACCCTTGCACCACTAACCTTGCTTTGTTCCTTGTGACGGTTCCGTTCTCATCTTGCTTGTTATTGAATACCCACTTGGTCCCAATAACATTGATGCGATGATCTTTAGGTCTCTCCACAAGAGACCAAACTTTGTTGCGGGTGAAGCACTCGACTTCTTCTTGCATGGCAATGACCCAATCCGGATCTTCTAGAGCTTCATGGACCTTGAGTGGCTCAAAGTTGGACACAAATGCATGATGGCCACAAAAGGTAGTGAGTTGCTTCTTCTTGTTGCGAGTCTCGATTCCTCTTGATATGCTTCCAAGTATATTATTGACTTGGAGTCCACTTGCAATAGAGGCGGACTTGATCTTCCGGATAGTTCCTTCATGATCAACGAATTCATCCTTCATTGGTCCTTGATCATTAACCACATCTTGAGCTTGACCTTGATCTTGGGAAACTAGAACGTCTTCTTGGTCTTTCTCACAGGGTTGATGGCTTGGTTCTTGTTCTTCGGTTTGCGAGAGTTGTTCGGCGTGAGGTACACTTTATGGTTCAACTTGAGTAGAGATTGGCTCTTCTTGAGTTGGGCTTGATTCTCCCCCATCAACATCTTGATCATGAGTGTGATGCTCGGTGGGCAAGATATGCCCAATTCCCATCAACTTGATGACTTGAGAGGAATCTCCATTGCCTACAACATGTGGAACAACTTGCCCCCCTTGGGGACCATTATCTTCCAAAAACTCCACGTCACAAGATACTTCAACACAACCATTGGCTCTGTTGTAGTATCTATAGGCGTGAGAGTTTTCCGCATAACCAACAAAGATACCCTCGATAGTTCTAGATTCGAATTTACCGAGTTTTTCTTTTTGTTCTTGACGAGGCATTTGCACCCAAAGACTTGTAAGTAGTTGACATTGGGCTTGTTCTTTGTGAGAATCTCATACAGAGTCATGTCAAAGGGAGCTCGGAGGAAGAACCGGTTCGAGTAGTGAACCGTGGTGGCGATGGCTTCTCCCCAAAAGTTATGGGGTGACTTGTACTCACTCAACATAGTTCTTGCCATATCAATGATAGACCGGTTCTTCCTTTCAACAATGCCATTTTGTTGAGGAGTATACGGAGCCGAGAATTCATGCTTGATCCCCTCATCTTGAACAAACTCTTGCATGGTATAGTTCTTGAATTCGGTGCCATTGTTGATCCTAATGGTCTTGATCTCCACTTCATGGGTGCGTTGAGCTTGCTTGGTGAAGATCATGAAGTACTTGTAGGTCTCATCCTTTGAGTTGAGAAGGAATACCCAAGTGTATCTTGAGTAATCATCGATGATGATAAGACCATATCTACTTCCACCAAGAGAATCATATGTTGATGGCCCGAAGAGATCCAAATGTACAATCTCCAAAGGTCTTGACGTGGCCACCTTTGATATTGATGGATGACTCCTCCCATGTTGTTTTCCTGAAATGCAAGCACTACACACACGATCTTTCTCAAAAGACACACCGGTTAGTCCAACAATATGTTCACCCTTTAGGAGTTGTTTAAGATTTCTCATGTTGACATGGCCAAGGCGGCGATGCCAAAGCCATCCATCGTCAACTTTGGCCATTAGACATGTAGGAAGAGATTGACTCTCTTGCGAGAGGTCAACCACATAGAGGTCGTCTTCCACATATCCAACAAGGACCAACTTGAGATTATCACTCCTAAAGACTTTCACACAAGTTCTAGAGAAATAGGAATCATAACCGGCATCCGCGAGATGTTTTATGGAAAGTAAGTTGTAACCAAGGTTTTCAACAAGCATGACGGTCTCTAGGGACAAGGCCTTGGAGACCACCAACTTGCCAAAACCTAGTACCTTTCCTTTAGAGTTGTCTGCAAAAGTGATGCATGATGTTGAATTAACATCATGAATAAATTGGTCAAGCGCACTTCTGCCTCCGATCATATGATTGGTGCATCCACTATCAAACACCCATTTTGTTCCACCGAAGGCATACCCCTACAAAATCAATTCTTTGATTTAGGAACCCATTGAGTAATGGGTCCCCTAGCATTAGCAACAAGATCTTTTGGTACCCAAATTGAGTACCACCTATAAGCATAACCATTGCAAGGGCCAACATATTTGGCATATACATCTCCTTGGGCGCCCTTACATAACACATAGGAGGGATTAGATTTTCCCGCAAACTTGTGTTTGGGGTTGACCCTAGTGGCTCCCCCATTCACAACATTCTTCTTTACTTGGTCAACCACCTTGTGCCCTTCACGCACAAAGTCGATCCTTTTAGGTGGGTTGGCACCATTCTTGTCGTTCTTGGGGTCATACCCCATACCTTGTCTTGGAGCTCTTATCGTTTGTCGAGCAAGAATCTCATCAAGAATCTTTCCCTTGGTGATAGGTTTGAGACGCTCCATCTCAAGTTGTTTCCTCAACTTCTTATTCTCCTCAAGGAGACTAGCTTGATCCAAGGAAGGGTTAGAAGCACAAGTAATATCCTCAACAATAATAGGATCCTTCAATGTACCAAGAGCTTTCTCATAGGACACTCGAAGTTGATCATGATTCTCCCCAAGTTTTATGAGCTCATGCTTGACAAGCAAATTAGCTTTCTCAAGGTTATCAAGGTCATTGGTAATAGAAGCATGAGCAACTTCAAGTTCTTTCTTCGTAGTATCAAGCTCTTGGTACAAGGTGATAGCTCTATCTATGGTATCCATATCTTTTGCCTTATCTAGTTCATAGATTTCAATTCGTTCTTTAAGAAGAGAAGTAATGTCCCTTTCCTTGCTTAGCTCTTGCTCAAGAAGATTGAATCTTAGTTTCTCATCATCAATATGAGACTCCAAACTATCAATGGTCTCATCACATGAATTGACAAGGCTCATTAATTGTTTGAATCTAGCACGAGCATTGCTAGGAAGGGACTTCATGATTTTACACATTTCTTGTACATAGTTTTCACCGAATTCATCATCGTCACTACCATTGGTACTAACATGATCATCCAAGATGCTAGAGAGAGATGGAGGGGAAGAGATTACCTTGGTACTCCTTGCCATGAGGCAAGTACCGGCGACCTTGGGAGTGATGGAATCATTGGCATAGTCTTTGGTGTAGTCATATGTGATGAGTGACCCGGGTTCGGCAAACGCCAAACCGGCCACCCCACAACCTTCTCCTCATCTTTACTCTCCACATCGGATAGGTACTCTTAGCCAAGAAAGCCTTTGCCATCATGCTTCTTGTTCCTCTTGTATCTCTTGTTGATGGGGTTTGGCTTTAATCTTGGCTTGGTGCCCTCTTCATACTTGGGCTTGTCAAGTCTCTTCTCATATGGGCCTTTGTCGGAAAAGTGGTCCGACTCATCACAATTATAGCAAATTATCTTCTTCTTGCTTGGTCCGGTTGATCTTCTTCTTCGGAACTTCAAGTTCTTGGTGAAGAGAGCAACTTGAGCTAGCATGTCATCAATGCCCTCGCTATCACTATCCTCGTCATTTACACCACTTTCTTGCGCATACTTGGCCTTCAATGCAAGGTATTGAGAAGGCCCAATGGGATGGTTGATCTCCTTGATCTTTTGTCCTTCATCTGCCATATTGTCTATGGCAACAAGATAGGACACGAGATCATCAGGCGAGAAGTGGCGAGCTGGATCAAGAAGTTGCAAGTTCAAGGCAAGCTTCTTGTTGGAGGCGCCAATCATGGAGAGAACCTTGGACTTGATAAGCTCATCATTCAAGTAGAACCGATCTTCATACTTGTCACAACCAAGACCATCAATCTTCACACGGAGGGCAACAAGTCTCTTGTATGCTTCCGCGATGGACTCACCATCATTTGTAACATCCCAATTTCAGCCACCCTGATTTGTTGTCCAGAATGCAAAAATCAGGGGGAACAAAAACTTTTTCTCGTGCATTGGTGCATTGTTTGCTTGTTGTTTGGTTGTGCTTGTGCATGTGAGTGTATGCCATATGCTACTCCTTACCTCACCATCAGTTGACAAAAGCTATTTACCAAAACTATCCTGGCTCCTTTTTACATATTCTCAAATGTTCTGGAATTTCAAAACATGAGCCAAGATGCTTATGCAACCAAAACTATTTTTGTAGCTTCTATTGACAAAACTATGGAGAGATATATAATATAACCTCCTTATGTTTTCAAGACAGAACCCCCAACTAATCTTATCTCTAGTTTTCCCAAAAACCTCTTTTCAAAGCATTTGAATTCTACTCTTGGTATAGATACCAAGGACTCTCACCTTACTCAAACCCCAACACTTCAAAATGCCCCAAACTTACCTTAAGCTAAGCTTGATGGTAACCTCAATAGTGGTTGTGCTTAGTTAGAAGCTTCCAAGTCAACAAAGACCAATATCAAGCATGGATCCCTTGTACTCAATCTACACTTCAACATCATCCACTTGATGATGCCTTGATACCTTGCAACCCCTCCAAACACATTCCCTCTCACACTCTAGTCAAAATCCTCAAAATTGCCAAATTTGACTAAGTCTAGAAACTGTTTCAACATCACCTTTTTGAATGCCTCCCTCTCCCAAACAATGTGAATTTTTGGAAATGCACTTGAACCATCTTGTTAACCATTCTAAGGTCTACCAAGGCCCACATTTGCCCTTGGTTAGATCATCCTCCAACCCACTTGTTCTTGATGATTTTGCAGGCAAGAAAATAACTTTTCCTGCAAATCTAGTCATCATGCCTACTTTGATAGAAGATCACACCACCATACCACCTTCTATGGACCAACTCTTTGCATGGTTGTGATCTAATCATATAGGTCTATCAACATCTGCTTCACTTGCTCCAAGTGGATCCTTGTGCTGCTTAAACCCACCTGGTTTATAAGGCATCATGACCCATCTGGTATGGCAGCCTTAATTTCAACAAAGTTTGCCATCACTTCTAGATCACCTCAAATGCAACCAATCCAAACTTCTTCTGCCATGATCATCTATATGATTTGGTCTAACTAACCATCCATCCCATGCCCCAAGGGGAGATCTGAACTCCAAGATACAATCATGTTTTGATGGTATGAAATTAACACCACCCTAGATCCCTAATCCAGGGTATTCCACCAAAATCAACTTTGTAACATCCCAAAACTCTAATCCAAGTGATCAAGATCCAAATCATCAAATTTAGAGTTAACAAAAACTTCTCCATTTAAAAATATTAAAGCATTCATATGTGTGTGCATTTAATTTAGGATTTGATTTGAATTGCCATGATTAAGTGATCCATTGCTTGTAAAATGATTCTTAGGTGAAATAAACATCATCTAGATCATTCCCAAACAAATCCTAAAGAAAAACAAATCAAAATGAATAAAATAACCAAATGGTCATTTGTGCCATTTTAATCAACATACCTACTTTGTCTATTCCTAGAACTCAAAACCTAACAGAAACAAATGTGGATCTTTGCACCACTTGCTAGTACATATAATGATGTACCAAGGCCCACTTTGTGATCTGCCAAAAGCTTTCAAACACAAATTTTAAATGGCATTTGAAAATTGAATGTAGTTCATATGGGAAGATCCCACTTATTCAAAAACCACTCAAAGGAGCTCCATTTTCAAAATCCAAGCAGCCACAGAGGCTTAAGCATGTGTCTAGCAACTCCACCAAAATTCAACCAAAAATTCAAAAACTTTTCTCATGCGGCCATTGTGTCGAACAGGTGGCATGCAGAAATAAACTGCCTAACTATTACTGTTTGTACTTAAGCCATTGTCCCCCATTTGACCCCCTCTGTAGTCCCTTGTCCCCCCTGAGTCCAACCAAGTGGTCACCGGCCGCCCCTAGCCGCGCATTGAAGCCATAGAACACCACCAGGAGGCAGGCCACCGTCCGCCTACGCCGCCCATGCCTCTAGCCGCCTGTATCAGCGTCACCGACGAGCTCGCCATCGTATCGCTCGGTCCCCTCGTCGCCCTATAAAAGGAGCCCTCCCCAGCACAAACTCCTCACACCATTCCACTCCCCTCTCCTCACTAATCCTTCCCCACCTCTCGCTGGAGCCACTCGAGCCATAGTTCGTCGGAATTGCGCCGGAGGAGCCCGCTGCAGAGGAGGAGAAGGCGCCGTCGATTTCGTCCACCCCAGGAGCTGCCGTGACCTCGCCTAAGCTCGCCGTTGTCCACCAGTTCATTTGCCCGCATTGCCACAGTAGATGGAGCCCTGGTATGCCCCCTGTGCACCCCCACCGAGCCGCTAGGTTTAGTTCTCGCCGGCGACCTGTTCGCCGGAGACGACACTCCTCAGCCGTAGATCTCACTTTAATCACACGGTCCACGTTGCCCCATACCGCTTCGCGTTTAAAGAGCCGATGACATGTGGACCCCCCTGTCAGCTGTTCTCTGCGCCGCAGAGTACCACTGGGCCGGCCCATTTTCTGTCCCGCGCTAGCCCGTGAATTCAAATTTAGGTTTTTCTAATTAGGTTTGAACTTAGTTCTGTCCCCTAGTTTGAAAATCATTTCAGAGAGATTTACAAATTCAAATGCAGTGATTCCAATTGTGTTGGAAAGCTTCTGAAAAGATCTATCCAAGCCCGTTGGATTTAATTATATTAGAGTTAGAGATCTCTCCTAGTAAAAATAACAAGACAGAAGCGTTTACACGTTCAAACATTTTTATAAAATCAACCATGATAGCTTTTGAGTTGATTCCAACTCTCAAAAATCACATTTAACCATACCTATATGAATATGTAATAATATTAAGGTTTGCATGCAGTGACATTGGACTAGTACCAAAATAATGCTACATAGGCATTTCTAGTCACTTTAAATCATTAAATTCTAAACTTAAACCCATTAAAATGTGATCCAACCCTTAAATCACATTCCCACATGTTATAATATGTGGTGAGGACATGTGTCCATATGATCCCATATTCTATGTGGAGAATATTAAATCTTAGATATTTTCAATGAGTAGAAATTACTTTTCTTAAATAAAAAGAATAAAACTAGTTAATAAAACATTGTGATGCTTGTGATGATATTAGATCATCAAATGTGTGCCTTAGAATGCTAAGTAGCCTAGTTAAGTATTGTTTGGTGATTGTGTACTCCGTATGTATTTATAGACGATAGTACCGACCAAGCTTTCGAGGAGGAGGAGTGCTATCAAGAGGAGGAAGAAAACTTCAACCGCTGCACCAACCAATGCAAGCTAACACTTGCAAGTATAATGCTTAGAAATCTAGAATTAAGCTAGATGATTTGAGCAGAGATGCTTTAGGCATGCTTTGGTTATACCCCTTTGACTATTTACCTACCCCAAGTTTTATTTCCAAGCTTTTACTTTCTTTACTTTACCAAAGTCCTTTACTTGTTTTGAAGGTAGCATAAAGAGTATAAAACTTGACCTATCTAGATAACTTTAGATGTCATTCTATGGCATGAGATTGATCCCATCTTTCCACCTTAGTGAACACTCTTAACTTAGTAGTTTAGAGTAGATAAAAACTTGAGTCACTATAGATGGGAACACTTGGTGAAAATGAATTGTGAAAACCTTAGAATGATGAGGCATTCTATTGAGATGTTTTGACATGTGTTGAGAAACACAAATGGTTTATGATGATGAAAATGTTGAGTGATGTCTACGCACTTCTATTCTCGTAGACAGTTATTGGGCCTCCAAGTGCAGAGATTTGTAGAACAGCAGCAAGTTTTCCCTTAAGTAGATCACCCAAGGTTTATCGAACTCAGGGAGGAAGTGGTCAAAGGTATCCCCTCTCAAGCAACCCTGCAATCAAGATACAAGAAGTTTCTTGTGTCCCCAACACACCCTATACACTTGTCAGGTGTATAGGTGCACTAGTTCGACGAAGAGATAGTGAAATACAAGTGGTATAGATAATTATAAGTGGTAATGATGATAGAAAGTAGCTTGATGGTGTGGAAAAGACTAAAGGCAAACTGAAATAAGATGGAAGCAAGCAAACATGTAACAGATCTAATTGCAAACGGTGTACCAATGCTTAGAAACAAGGCCTAGGGATCATACTTTCACTAGTGAACACTCTCCTATAAATATATCCTTCTTTATGATACTACGCTGAACTACTCTCCAGTTGGACACTCTAATCCATGGTAGGGCTATAACAGCACACCTCAAAGTAAGTCTTTCCCATCTAGATAACCCCACACTGTCACCTTGAGTACTATATGAGTCCAACAAACAGCACAATTTCATAAAGACATCTAACTCCAAATATAACTCATAACAAGTATTTGTAATCTCTAGCCTAAGTGCCACCATGGTGTGCACGCTGTCACTTTCACACACATGGGGAGAGCAGAGATCTATTAAAGCACTTGAGTAGCAAGGTAGATCTATAGATTACAAGCTCATGATCTCAATAAGATCATGCATAGAGAGAGAGATGAACACATAGCTACCGGTAGAACCCTTAGCCTTGAGAGAGAACTACTCCCTCCTCATCATGGGAATCAGCAACGGTGATGGAGATGGCGGTGGAGATCGATGGGGATGGCTCCGGGGGCACTTCCCCGTCCCGGCAGGGTGCCGGAACAGAGACTTTCTGTCCCCCGAATCTCCCCTTTGGTGGCGGCGGCGCTGCGGAACTTTTCGTGGCTGGAGGCTGGATGATTTAGGGTTTATGCATCGGGAGGATCTTATAGGCGAGAGGGGAGACCGAGAGGGTGCCAGAGGGGCCCACACCACCCCCTGGCGTGGCCTGGCCTAGCCCGCGCCACCAGGTGGTGTGGCCACCCTCTGGCCCTTCTCCGTCTCGTATTATGGCTCCAAGTGTCCCCCGGTAAAATAATAACTTTGGATTTTATCCCATCCAATTCCGAGAATATTCATTTTCTGACTTCCTGGAACCAAAAACAGCAAAAAACAGGCAGTTGGCACTGTGGCTCTTGTCAATAGGTTAGTCCATGAAATCATATGAAAAGTACTCCAAAGTGTGGACAAAACACAAGAAAGTAGATAAAACCAAGCATGGAACATCAAAAATTATAGATACATTTGCAATGTATCAACATCCCCAAGCTTAACTCCTGCTCGTCCTCGAGTAGGTAAGTGATAAAAAGAAAGAATAATTTTTGAGGTGACATGCACCATCATAAACTTGATCAAAGTATTTGTAAAACATTCAAAGCTGGGATCATAATACTTCAATCATAACATGAAAGACAAAGTTCTAGCAATAAAACGAAGAAACTATGTTGCAACATAAAAATGCATAAACAAAAGATTCATGAATAACAATGCTTTGCAAGACGTTTATTTGTTTCACATAAAGAAAACATAGCATAGTGGCATTCATCTTGTCCCTCATAGAGTAGCAAAGATAAATGCATAGGACACCTTCAAAGTTCATAAGAGTGACTAGATACAAATAGTTTAAAACAAGCAATATCAAGTTATGCATCAATCAACTAGTCTTGGGACAATGCACACAGAACTAAGAATGGCCACTATGCTCTCAAAGTAAGTGCATAAAGGTAGAAGGTGGAGACTCAATATAATGGTGGAAGAAAGGCCTTCATAAAAGGAAGTAGGGATTCAAGTCTCATAAAGAGCTTCCAAAAATTATGGTACTTATAGCTTTCAGCTCTCATTGCCCCTATCATAAGCATCTTGAAGTGATTAACGTTAAAGTGAACAAACTATGGTGTACATGCTTAACGAAGTATAAGTTAGGAATCTCATGTCCCTTGTATACGAGGGCCGCTCCTCATGCTACTCAAGTTTATTCACCGGTAAGTTCTTATCATTGTAAGTACATGTGTATCATAGAGAACCGCCAACGGGGTACCCCTTGCCCGATGATACGGAAGAATCCCCATATCAAAATGACAAGGCAAGCAGACAACAAGCATCTCAGCAATCTTCTTATTTACCATGGGAATATGGTGCTTTTTTCTCTCTTTCCTCTTTTCATATCTCTTTTTTTCCTTTTTCTTTTTTCTCAATATAGGACTCTTTTTTTATAAAAAGAATGCTTCATAGACAACTCATTATGGTTACGCTGCAGGTTTCCACCATGTCAGCATGGATTAGACCAGCGGCCCAGGAGTTTCTCTAACACATATACATAACTCCATGGACTTACAAGCTCCACTTTCATTTCACACCGACGACATCCATATACAAAAGAGCATGATATCAACTAGGTACAAGTACCAAGTGCAATGTTGAAAGCGTTCCCCATGACAGCATGGTTCTGCTAATTCCCAACAAATAAGTGCAAGCATATACAACATAGACGACACAATGGTTCAAGTTTATTAAGGGCAAGAAAAGTAAAGTGTGCCATCAAGTTCGTGAGAGCTTTAATCACTAGTTTTCACATAACAAGTTTAATTTGGAAGGTAAACAAAAACATGAATATACTTGGAATAGCATAAGCTAGTAGGTAGGTATGGTGGACTCTTTGGAATAACTTGGTTTACGGAGTTGGATGCATGAGTGGAACTCATACTTGGTTACGGAGGCTAGCAAAAGACTGGGAGCGACAAACTAGGAGAGCATTAATGGCCATAATCATGCAGAGCGACAAAACATCATTGATCAAAGCATAAAGTGATACTACAAGTTGAAAACTAAAGGATCATAAAGGCTATGGTGACTTGAGATAGTCATAACATGGTGTGAGCATGTGCCAAGTGAACCCAAATAAAGCATCAAAGGAGAATACCACGATACTATGCTTTAATATGCTAAAACAACGCATGATTCATCCAAGGCACATTAAGCAATATCAATTGTTTATAACAAGTCATGCTAAAACAAAGAATACTAAGCATAAAGCTAAAACAATATCAAGCATGGCATGACAAAGCATAGGCCACAGTCAAAAAACAAGCTCTCTTTACCACTTAAGCATGAGCTTTCCTACTCTTTTCCAAACCAAACCAAACTATTTAAAAACCAATGTATGAAAGAGGGGGTACAACCAATTTATTCAGCAAACAAAGCAAAGAAAGCAAACGAAAAACCAAAACGAAAACGAAAAAGAAGACGCTCCATGAACAACACAACTGTGCATGAAACAATAAAAATGAAGCGTTTGGAAGAAACCTGGGATTTTTATTGATGAAGAGGGGAATGCCTTGGGCATCCCCAAGCTTTGACTCTTGTAGTTCTTGGATATTTCTTGGGGTGACACGCGTGGCATCCCCAAGCTTGAGCTTTAGTCCATCCTTCATCTCATTACTCATTCCTTCCATACACCTGAAATTTTTCCTTCATACAAAACTTCACACAATCTTTATTAGCAACATTAGTGCACTCAAGATAATAAGTCTTTAGGTTCAGTTCCAACACCAATAAAACTTCCATTAAAACACAAGCAACTGTAGCACTTCCCTCAAAAAGCTCAATTCCCCAAAAGAACTCAAAAAGGAACTAACAAGAAGCAAATGCAAATAATGGCAGAAATCTGTCAAAACAGACCAGCAGGTAAAGACGAATTTTTTCGAAGACCTTCTGTTGCTCAAATTGAAAAGTGTTGAACTAACAAAAGTTAGATAACAACCTGGGGCAGAAGCAAAAAAATTCACGCCTCACAAGGACGTACAGAGATTTTACATGAATTTGTATGGTGAAGCACAGAAATCTGTTTCGGGATAGCAACTTTCCCAATCATTACTTCTCTCTCATTAGAGGTTACTCTTGACACAAACAACAAATAAAAAGGATAAGGAGCGGTTATTAACTTCCAAGACTCATCTAAAACTTTTGGGTTATCTCCCAATAAGTACTTTTCTTTAACGCCTTTAAGTTAGGCTTGATAGTTTGAGAAGATGCTCGCATAAGAAATATGAATTGAAGTAAAAGAGAGCATCAAGAAGCAAATTCAAAACACATTTAAGTCTAACCCACTTCCTATGCATAATAATCTTGTAAAGAAACAAGTCATGAAAGCACAAAGCAACAAGCATAGTAAAGAAAAACAAGTGCAACTTCAAGACTTTCAACATAAAGAGGGGAAACTTAATATTGTTGAGACACAGAAAACCATGTTTCCCTCTCTCATAATAACTTTCAGTAGCATCATGAATAAAAGTAACAATATAACTATCACAAGAAACATTCTTATCATGAGCCACATGCATAAAAGAATTAATACTCCCCACATAAACATAGTCATTCTTATTAATTGTAGTGGGAGCAAATTCAACAAAATAGCTATCATTATTATTTTCATCATTATAATCATCAAATATAGGAGGCATAGTGTAATCATAATTAATTTTTTCCTCAATAGTAGGTGGACTAAAAATATCATATTCATCATTGTAATCATCATATATTGGAGGTTTGGTATCATCATAAGCAATAGAATAGCTATCTTCCAAAGCTGGGGAACTAAAAAGATCATTTTCATAAAAACTAGCTTCCCCAAGCTTAGACTTTTCCATAGCATTAGCAATAATGGTGTCCAAAGAATTCATACTAACAACTTTGCTATTAGCATGCAAATAAAGTTCCATAGGTTTTTTAATTTTCTCTTCAAACACTTCATGTCCTAACTCAAGATAAATACTATAAAGCTCTCTATTTTTGTTGTTGTTTTCCATTAAGCCTAACTAGTGAAAACAAGAAACAAAAAGACAAAATTGCAGAATCTAAAGGAAATAACTTCGAGCACTCACACCGAAGGATGTGAGTACCTTTTACCTTACCTCCCCGGTAACGGCGCTAGAAAATAGGCGTTTTCCATGGGAGGTTCTTCTTCTTTAATCCTCCGGTGTGAATACCTTTTACCTTACCTCCCCGGCAACAGCGCTAGAAAATAGCTTGATGTCTACACACTTCTATTCTTATACACAGTTGTTGGGACTCCAAGTGCAGAGGTTTGTAGTACAGCAGCACGTTTTCCCTTAAGTGGATCACCTATGGGTTTATCGAACTCAGGGAGGAAGTGGTCAAAGGTATACCCTCTCAAGCAACCCTGCAATCAAGATACAAGAAGTCTCTTGTGTCCCCAACACACCCAATACACTTGTCATGTGTATAGGTGCACTAGTTCGGTGAAGAGATAGTGAAATACAAGTGGTATAGATAATTATAAGTGGTAACGATGATAGAAAGTAGCTTGATGGCATGGAAAAGACTAAAGGCAAACTGAAATAAAGATGGAAGCAAGCAAACATGTAACAGATCTAATTGCAAACGGTGTATCAATGCTTACAAACAAGGCCTAGGGATCATACTTTCACTAGTGAACACTCTCATATAAATATATCCTTCTTTATGATACTATGATGAACTACTCTCCGGTTGGACACTCTAATCCATGGTAGGGCTATAACAGCACACCTCAAAGTAAGTCTTTCCCATCTAGATAACCCCACACTGTCACCTTGAGTACTATATGAGTCCAACAAACACCACAATTTCATAAAGACATCCAACTCCAAATATAACTCATAACAAGTATTTGTAATCTCTAGCCTAGGTGCCACCATGGTGTGCATGCTGTCACTTTCACACACATGGGGAGAACAGAGATCTATTAAAGCACTTGAGTAGCAAGGTAGATCTATAGATTACAAGCTCATGATCTCAATAAGATCATGCATAGAGAGAGATGAACACATAGCTACCGGTAGAACCCTTAGCCTCGAGAGAGAACTACTCCCTCCTCATCATGGGAATCAGCAATGGTGATGGAGATGGTGGTGGAGATCGATGGAGATGGCTCAGGGGCACTTCCTTCCGAGTCTTAGGAATGCAGAGACTTTCTGTCCCTCGGGAATCTCCCCTGGTGGCGTGGTGCCATGGAACTTTCGTGGTGGAGGCTAGATGATTTAGGGTTTATGCATCGGGAGGCTCTTATAGGCAGAGGGAGACCGAGGGGTGCGGAGGGCCCACACCACCGGGCGTGGCCTGGCCTGGCCCGCGCCACCAGGTGGTGTGGCCACCCTCTGGCCCTTCTCTGTCTCGTATTCTGGTTCCAAGTGTCCCCCGGTAAAATAATAACTTTGGCTTTTGTCCCGTCCAATTTCGAGAATATTCATTTTCTGACTTCCTAGAACCAAAAATAGCAGAAAACAGGCAGCTGGCACTGTGGCTCTTGTTAATAGGTTAGCCCAGGAAATCATATGAAAAGTACTCCAAAGTGTGGACAAAATACAAGAAAGTAGATAAAACCAAGCATGGAACATCAAAAATTATAGATACATTTGCAATGTATCATTGAGGCATGAGCCTTAGCCCTTTTACAAAAACTGATGGTTGGATTCAGATGCGATACCATTCCAATTTTACCGTACAACCACAATATCGAAATTGGGTAAGGCTTAGCCGGAAGTTTATATGCATTAGTATTAGTTCCCTCGCGGGAGAGGTTTGAGCTGAGGCTACCTCTCAATGTTGTCCACCTTCGCAGTGCCCAAGATGACAAATGGTCATGGTTGGGAGGCCATGCTCATAGGAGAGGTGCATATACTAGGGTGTGTAAAGGAAAGGTTATGTTTGATTATCTGAATACTAAGTATGATGATTCAGGGTTATCCTTGATAAATGTATTGAATCTTGTGGTGAAAGTGTACCACCTCTGCAGAGTGTCAAACTATTCGAATAGCCGCATCCGCGGTTATGGACAGTTGGAGTGGCCATACTGTTTCGTTGTTAGATATTTTCAAAATGACTTATGAAATGAATGATGAATCTTGATTTGACCACAACAAGGTTGTGACTATGACACTAGCTTCCCAACTTAAGTGATTCTAGAACTTTATTTTATCTTTCTTTGTTTCTAAACTCAGCTTAGGTTTCAAACTTAACTTTATAGTTAAACTTAGAGTTAGCACATTACATTAGAACTATACTACTTGTTAGTGGTAGTTTGCGAGTACTTAAGGAGTACTCATGGCTTTTGTCCCTGGCTATTCTCATGGCCAGACTAAGGAGACTACCAAGATGATGGCCAGCAGGACGGCTATGATAACTAGGACTATCTGCCTTCGTCAGCATTGCCTGTGCCCCTGGAGATGGACCCCACCGCTACGCTTATTATTTATTCCGCTGCTTGTTGTATTAAGACTGGATCAGGAGATCCTCATTTGTGTAAGACCTTATTTATGGTTTGTAATGGATGATGTACTATGATATCCAATCTGTTATGTCTCGCAAAAATGGTAATCCTGGGATTGCGATGTATGACATAACAGGCATCTGGGATTAAAAATACGGGTGTTGACAAACTTGGATTCTCCAATCCCAAGGTTGCAAATGCTTGCTACACCTTGTCTACATCATCTACCTTGATCATCAAGATTTCTCAAATATTATTCCTAATTATTATGGCTCCAAATCTATTTTATTCCTTTAATAGACGATATCTCAAAACCCCTTTCCCAATGGAAAGTTTGGTTTTTGTCAAACCACTTCCCCAACTTTTTGCTCATGTGAGTTCCAGATATCATACCCTATCTTCCCATCTCAAAAATACATATTTTTGAGAAGCTTTATGATTTCTTTTTGCCCATTTTCTTGAATGGCTGAATTGGAATAATAATTGTCTTAAATACTTTTAAGCCACAACAAATCTTGGGAAAATTCCCCTAGGTGTGCATACACATTTGGGACCATCTCAAATCAAAAACCAACCTTGTCCAATGTAAAAATATCAAATGATCTTCTAGAATCTACTTCTGCCCTTTTTTGAATAAATGGATTTATGAGGACTAAAACCCCTTATAAAAATCCCAAGTAATTCCTAGAGAGGTCTTTTAACCTCATCTAACCACCAGTACCACCACCCCACTCTGTCCTATGCAAAATTTGGAACTTCCTTCACAAGCCCTCTTGTGATCAAAATTTTGCAAATCAAGCAAACTTGAACCAAATCACCACCAAAGCTTGTCAAGCACTCCCCCACAGCACCCAAAACTCCCCTGGTCGTGAGCATTGTAGCTACACCCCCAGCATTGCTACTTTTACCCTTGGACTAGTGAGAAGGAGAGGCATATCTTGCAAAAGATCTTGCACATTAAAGTTGCCACAGCCAACCACTGCCCCTCTCTGCTCCTACCCGACCCAAATCTCTTTCTTACCCCTCCCCACCGCCCTCTAGGCCAATTCCTGGCCAGCCCTATCCCTCCCCATGTCCAAATTGGACATTTACTCCATCTAGCTCTCCTCCTTGGTATAAAGGCTAGAGGCCACCCCCAGCGAGCCCCTGCCCCTCATTTGCTCCCTCTCCTCCCCACTTACCTTCCCCACTACCCCCTCTTCCTCCCCTGCTCTGTGCTGCCCGAAAGAAGAAGAAGGAGGAGTCTCGACCTCCTCAAGAAATAGAGCAAGGCTCCCTCATCTCCCTCCTTCTCCCTCTGCATGTCACCTTGCCATGACCAGCTCCTCCTCCTCTATCTAACCGTGGGATTTTTCTTGCCCAGGATCGTCCCCTCCGCCGTCGCTGTCGAGCCCCGACGAGGTATCCCTCGGTCTCCATCACGCGAGCTACTTCCCGGAGGCCAACCCCGCCGTGCCGCCCCTCGATCTGCTCGCCATCGTCGATCGCGTCGCCCTGCCGCCTCCCCGACCTCCCTTGAGCCCCAGGTGAGCCTCCCGGCCGAACTCCACCATGCCCTAGGGTTCCGCCGCCGCAACACCTATTTCCCCGAGGACGATGAAGGGTAGCCGTCAATCGCCACTTGATCGCACAGCCGTAAATGCCCCATGCCCCTTCGCCCTCTCTCTATCACTGACGGATGGGGCCGTGCCATCAGCCGTTCGAATCCCTCTCCCGCCCACGCCATTGAGTGGGCCGTAGTCCAAGTAACCGACAAGGCAGATCACGCCAACTTGCCTTGCCGTTTTTCTTTTATTCCAGATCCAGAAAAAGACCAGTAGGATTAAATCCTTTTGAAAATTTAAATAAAACCCAAATGACAAGATTCAAATTTCTGGTAGTACCCAGATGTTTTCTAAAGCATGCAGAGGCAACCCGAAGTCAAAAATAATTTCCATTATTTGCTAGTAATTAATCTGCACCAATGTGTACTTTACACCAAATAATTTCCTCAGAGAGTTTTACAGATCCATTTGGGGAGAACCAAAGCTCTACTGGAAGGTATTAGATATACCTGTCACCTAGCCTAGGCCATATGCGAAGGTGAACAGTAGTGTGTCTTTAGCAAAAATAACAAAAACAGCCTTTATCTGCCTTGGGTAAATTGTCTAGGTCAAACCAAATGTGGTTTTGACATGATTCCACCTCCCGGTACACCCTAGTATCAAAATCTATCAAACCAATGCAGCTCAGAATTTATTGAGCTCTAGTCGAATTGCAGTGAATTAAATACTTCCGTAAGTGATATTTTCACTAAATAAATCACTCCAGGAGTTTGACAACTCCAAAAAGAGTGAATCCAATTCCTACAGAAAGGTATTCTAAATGCCTACCACATGCCCTTGAAATCAACTCAAGAGCTTCTGTATATTTAATTTGGTGAAAAAGACAAAACAGCTCCAAAACTGTCTTTGGGATTTTCCTGAGGGCATTCTGGTAATTCTTTTGACAAGATTCCAACTTATGTGGTTCAGTACATCAAAAACTACCAAACCACCCAGGGGAATAATGTTTGGGCCTCCAGATAAATTCTGGTGAATTATTCCCTCAAACTAGAGTTTATTCCACTATAAAAGGCATAACTAAATTTAGGTAATTGATAATCTAGTGAAACCAATTGTGTTGGTCTTGTTTTGTCAAGACCTATATGAGGATATCCTTGTTGCACATTGACATCCTACAGACCCCAAGTCTCCACCACAAGACCTTGGATTATACCCTAGACATCTATCTTCCAAGGGAAAACACTCTATGGCAATTTAGTAATTCCACTACTAGAATCCAACTTCTCCAAAACCTACCAAGTTCAGTAGTATTCCTTATGTTTGTTTGCTCTATGGTTTGATGCTTGTATGCCTTGTATTGACTGTGGTATTGTCTGTTTGCATGTATACTCGATGACGGCGATAGTGTGAGTGTTTGACGACTAGAAGGAAGGGGCTTCTTATTATTATTTATTAGGTATTCTTGGTTATCTAAAGAAGTCCAGGGACTTATTACTGATCACAGGCAAGCCACCATTTCCCGAATTCTGATACTTGTCCTACTCTTTTTATTACCTGCTTTGTATCCTCTTTATAAATTGCATTATCTACCTGCATGTCTTGTTTTATAAATACTGCGCTAATAACTTGGCTCCTCCAAGTTATGACTTTGTGTCCCTCGCGGCACCACCCTGATGTACCTACCATTTTATCCCTTTAGACTGAGAGTACGATGGTTAGCATCCTACCCCGTTGAAAACCCCGGTTTTTGAGAAAATGAACTGTTTTGGGGTTTTACCCTACTACAAATGTTTAAAGACTGCTTTATAAAACCCTTGGGAACAGGCATCATTCCAAGCGGATGTTTAACTAAAGAAGTGGTGTTGATGAGAAATGAGAAAGTGAAGGGATGTTCTATGCCTTTATCGGAACAATTTTTATCAGTGCAACCACATTACCCCAGGAGCTAGGGCTTAACTCGTAGTTTGTCTGCATTAGCTGAGGCAGCTTGTACAATGTTTACAGGGAGAGATCACTTGAATTCCGGGCAGGCGCTACCAGATCTCGGATCTGAAGCCTGTAGCTTGCTTCGGCAAGAGTGAGCCTGTTCTGGCAGGAGTGCCGGTGCAACAATTGGGTCTCCCGTGGACGGTATGACTTAGGTGGTACGGAAGGAAGTGGAGTCACCGGATTAAGGTATACGCCAAGTTGCGGCTTGGGTATACGCATGTACGGAAGGAAGGACTATGGCTGGGAGCCACATACTCGTTGCCGGGGAGAACAAACCCAAAAGGAAAAGCAGCCTTTGCTAGGGTCGACAAGCGAAAGGTTAGGTTTGATTATCCGGACCCCCATCTACAGTGGTAGTGGGCCATGGTTTTATCCTGGCGGATGTATTGATTCTTGTGGGGAAAGTGCGCAAACTCTGCAGAGTATAATCTATTCGAATAGCCATGTCCACGGTCAAGGACGGTTGGAAAGGTGATGGCTAGGAGTACCCAAACGGTGTTTGTTTGGAAAGAATGGCTGAAAGAATGAAGGTTCCGGGGAACATGAGTTCGAAGCTGTGTTTTGACCAGAGGTGGTGAAAAGGGTTTAAAAAAAGGGTTTCTACTCCAAAACTATTTTTCAAATCTCTTTTTCAACAAAGATATGGAGATATCTTGACTTATAAAACGGAGGCATGTTTTCAAAACTCTTTTTCAACAAAAATATGGAGATGCCATAACCTCAAAAGATAGCCTAGGATTTTCGAAAGCAACCCTAGATAGAGCTATCTCGCCACAGCCAGAATTGCATTTCCTTATTTATTTTATCTTGGTGGTTTGCGAGTACATTCAAAAGTACTCATGGATTTGTCCCTGGCTATTTACTTGGCCAGACTTGCAGAGGTTCGATATTGGAAGAGTAAGGTGACGTCCAGCGAGCTAGGCCGTCTTCCCAGTCAGTTGCCTGTAGGTTAAGGCATGGATTAGGCTCTACGCTTGATGAAGTTCCGCTGTTGATTATTGATGTAGCCATAACGACAGTTATGTAAGTCTTGTAAATTTGGTATGTCTCGGATGTTGTAATGATACTTCTCGGTTATGTTCCATGGCTCACTGATCATGGGAACGTGGATATATACATAACAGGGATTTCTCGGATGGATAATCCGGGGAACCCACATCATTGTTCATGAACATGCTCATCTCCGACTTGGCGGCTTCATACTTGGACTTTTGGATAAGGGAAGTTCCCTCTTGGAGAATGACAATCCTCTCCCACAACTCCTTTGTGGTGGGAATGTTGCTAACTTGATCAGAGAGAGTGCAGTGAATTGCACTCCTTATCTTGTCACAAGCCGTTGCATCTAGTTGACGATCATAGTACTCTCCCGGAGTGAGATCGTTGGGATCTTGTGGATAGAAGCCCTTGCCCACAATCTCCCAAAGCTCCACGCTGCAACTGCAAAGATGAGATTCCATAGAAACTTTCCAATGAGAGAAGTGAGTTCCATCATAGTGAGGTGCGGGACCCGAACCATTAATATGAGGCATGATGTTCTTTTGTTTGGGATATATATATATATGAAAATGGATTAGGAGGCATAGAGGATTTTGTCGGGTCACTCTCGCTAGAGGCCTCGTTCATAGCCTCCTTACCAGTGTCCATCGGCCTCCCTTGAGGTACTACCGAAGGTCCGACAAGCATGCCCCCTCGCCCATCCCCGTAAAATGTCCTTCAAGAAAACTTATTCGAGCAAGGAGATCGGAATCCGCCTTAGCCTTTTCAAGGTATTGTTTGGCAAAAAGTTCATGGATCTCCTTGACCGAATAAGTCTTTCCCTCCTCATCATCGGAGAAAACCATCTTTTCTCTTAGGCGGTAAAGCCCTTAGAAGAGCACTTGGCTCTGATACCAATTGAAAGTGTAAGATGGTTTACCTAGAGGGGGGTGAATAGGTTTCTACTAAATTCTTTATAATATTTTGCAATTTTTAGGCTTTGTGGAAAATAAGTGTGCCTAAATGCAAACTAGGTGAGGCAACCTAGATGATGATACTAGATACTTCAAGCACGAAGGCTATCACAAAGTAAACAACACAAGTAAGGGAGGGGTTAAGGAATAACCCAAGCACGCGGAGATGAAGATGTATTCCCGTGTTCACCACCTTTGGGAAGGGGGCTACGTCATGTTGGAGAGGTGTGAGGTTCCATGAAGGATTCCCCAACGCCACGAAGGCTCACCTTCTTCTCCGAGACTATCCCATGAAGGAATAGATCACTTACTCGTGGTAGACTTTTAATGTAGTCTCCAAACCCTCACAAACTTTCCACGGAGCAAATCACAAGCCGAATGCCTCCGGGCGACCCTAGCCGCCTAGGGTTTCCCACAAACCCAAGAGTAACAAGCTAACTCGATGAACTCAAGGGGGAATGAAATTTGGATTGGTGGAAACGTAGATCGGGACCTCCTCTTGCTTTCTACCAAAGGGATTTGAGTTTGGTTGGGTAGAATGGGAGATCCTCAAGAAATTGTGTTTCAACAATGGGGAGAGAGAGAGAGCTCCAAGTATAAGATATGAACTTAATTCCTAACCTCCTCAAGCTGGAAGAAGAGGTATTTATACTCAAGGGAGAAATCTAGCTGTTTGGAGCACTTTCTGCGAAACCCGGTTTTAAGTTCGGTTGGACCGGCCCACACACCGGACCGCCCGGTATACATCCCGGTCAACCGGAATCCAAACCAGAATACTCACTGTTCGTGAGCCTAGATAAACTCAGTGTAATAAACCGAACATCCCGGTTTGGGTTCGGTTTTCAGGAGCTGGTACCGGACCGTCTGCTGGGAACCGGTTCAACCGGCCTGAGAACCGAGTTTGGCAGAGAAGTTATCAAACTTAGATTTCTTTCTCCTCTCTCTTTGGTGATGGAACTAGTGGGTGTATGGGATGTGTATAAGGCTTAGAAAAACATCCCCAACAAGCTCATCGAGATAACCCCTCTTAATAGTGCGGTGTTCCTAAAGACTCAAGATACATATAAAAGGTAAAACTCTGGCACTTCTCTTCATTATCGAAAGGGGGGGGGTCTTCGATGATGTTCCAACATACCGGCGGACTAAAACCTGTTTAACACACTGGTAGGTAGCATTAGTCCGCTCTAACTACGGTGTCATTGTCAACCAAAAACAGTATAGGGCAAACCACCCTTTTAGGAAGGCCTCCTCCATGCCGGCGACTAGCGGAGCAGTTTCGGTCAAACCATCCCCACCCACAACACCGACGAGCAAGTGCACTTTGGCACCCACCTCGACAGAGGTTTGAGTTTTCCTCCCTCAGATTTCTTCTCTGAGGTTATAGATCACTACGGAGTTCAACTCCACAATCTCCCCCAAACTCAATCTTAGAAATGAGCGCTTACACATCTTTGTGTGAGGGGTATCTCGGAATTAGACCGAGTCTTGTTCTATTCAGGTACTACTTCGGTACCTGGAAAAAATTCCATCATTTCCGGTAATCCTTATATTACCAGAACTCTCAGCTTTTCTGTTAGGAGAGAACGAGTCTATCCTAGAATCAAAGCTAGCGAGTCCGTGAAGAAATGGCCATCCACGTTCTTTTATCATAAGGACAGACCGGCTCCCGGCAAAGCAACTGCTTTGCCGACTTTTGTCGATGGCACCGCCACGCCCCAAGAGTCCTGGGACGCAGAAGCTCTGGCTCTCACCAACGATCTGCTTCTTGCCAAGAGGCAGATCGAGTATCTAATGAAGCACAAGGGTCTAAAAGGATCCGACCTAATTCACTGCTGGCTAGCATGCCGGATCCAGCCTCTCCAACACCATGGTGATCAGCTCATGCATTCAATCACCAAGAGCAAGACAGATTCTCTCTGGATCTGCTCAAAATCATATTTAGACAAGGACTATGAGTCCTAGATCAAATGGTTGATCAAAGAGCAGATCGAGAGGAAGATTCTGGATCTTTCCTTGGACATGCATACAGCTGACGATCCCATGACACTAGTAAGTTTTCCAGCAGTTACTCGAATATGTGCTCATCTATACTTTGTTATAGCTTTTTACAATACTGAGGTAATTCTTCTTTCAGCTTGCTGACCTCCCCGAGTTGGAGCTTGCTCCTCTTGAGGGATATCCTCCTGAGATCTCTCAGGAGGATGGAGAACTTGTAGCGCTGTCGGAGGCGCTTACTCGAAAGCATAAGACTCTGACTGTTTCTATTGGCACGAAAGAAGTGCCCGTTGTGAAGAGGTAACTTTCTTCACAAGGTCTTTGTATTTTATTTCTCATTCTTTCTGAAGCATAATGATCTTGTACTGTCACTACTTCAGAGCTAAACAACTCATCAAGGGCAAGGGGAAGGGAATCCCGACAAAGCCTCTGCGATAGTCAAAGTTAAATTTGACTTCGCCTAATGCTCCGCCTCCAACTCCTACCCCAATGCCTTCTACAGCATCGGAGGTTACTTCACCTCCTCGTGCTGCAGAAGATCCAGCTCAGCATTTTGAGCCAGCAAACCTTGGTTCGTAGACTGACGTCACCATGACTGACTTGGCAACTGATAAGGGTGAACCCTCAAAGGGTAATGATCCCTGGCAGATGTTTTCACGGACAACCTTCTTAATCATCTGGGTATTGCCAAACTTGGCATTACTCGGAAAACTGTAGAAGAGATCCAAAATCTAGCTCAGCAATGCTTGGAGAGCCGGAACATCACTGCCAAAGAAGAGGCGCAAGAAGCCGAGGACGTCAAGTTCTCTGAGCTTCTTGACCAAGTTCGTCTTTGTGACAAAAAGCTGAAGGCTGGCGTGGCTTCACCACCACGAGCGATCCCGCTAACTCTCGCCGAGAAGGTTTCTTCTGAGGTGAACATGAGTCTGAGCAAACTGACCCATGAACATTATGTAAGTCAGAATTTGACTCTCTCTTTTACTTTATTTCATATCATATCCTCTAGCCCCCAAGCATGAAGCTGGATAGGAAATCCGGATTTATGCTTTCATAGGATGCCAAAGGACGAACTAGTGTAGCCCCCAAGGCTCGTGCTGATATTTAACTTAGTTAAAATATTAGCCCGAGTCTTTAGTGGACTTCTGACTCTCGGTATTATTCTGACTTACAGAAAGTTAATGCTTATAACCAGGAATTGTTAAAGAATATCTGCAATAAGCGGAGAGAGATCAGAGCTCTCCGCCTTGAAAATGCTCAACTGAAGATTTCCAAGGATGAGGCCGAAGGTAATCATTTCACTCCTTATACTTGCTCTTTTGCTTTCATAGTCGAATTCTTATTCGACTGTTTTCATTTGCTTTACAGAACTGGCCAAATAGTCACGCAAACTGATTGAAGATGCCGAAAACCTCAAGACCCTGGAGGTGGAAAACGCCGACTTAAGGCGAGAGCTGGATAAGCTTAAGGTAGATCATGAGTGCAGTATTAATAGCATTCTTGAATCATCCAACATGGCCACCGAAGAACGTGATCGCAAAATTGCTATCCAGGATAAGAAAATCTCGGATCTCATAAATGAGTTGGCCATGGAGAAGGACATCACCCAAGCGCTCCGGGCTGAACTCCAAAGTCTTAGGGCGGAGAAGACCAAAGTTGATGATGTCATCTTCGGTAATTTCCCGTCTCTGACTTTTCTTTCTTTCGACTCTAGGAGTTTGGATATATTTTTTGACCTTTGCTTTATATACGTAGGTCCTCTGAATTTGCTAGATTCTTCTTCTTCCGAGTCTCACACCAGCCGGCTTAATGAAGTTGGAGATCTGCTTCACGATTTCCGCCAGTCAATGGAGGATATTGGCGAAGCCTTAAAGATTTCCGATATGAACATAATGTCCGCCTTTGAAGTGCGAGATAAGGCAAAAGAGATGCCCCAGCTCATCCAGGACTAGAATATGTCCTATGCGTGAACTACATCACAGAATGCCCTGACAATGGTTATGAGCCACCATGGAAGCATGGTGTAACACCCCAAATCTTTAATCAAGTTCCTAATCACCCAATTCAGGGTTAACAAAAACTTTTATTAAGAAAAAAGCATATGAGTGCATGTGTGTTTGCATTAGTGTAGAGTTGAGTGTATATGCCATGCTTGATTGTTCTAAATGTTGTGAAATGGTTTAAAGGTGAATGCCGCATCATCTAGACCATTTACAAATAAAATCCAAAGAGAAAGAAATCAAATAAGATGAAATAAAGTAAATGGTCATTTTGACCATTTTAAACCACTAGGCCACTTTAGGTGTTCCTAGAGGAGAATTTCTAACAGAAACATTTCTATCTCTTTCCCCCTTGCTAGACCAAGTAAAGATGTATCAAGGCCCACTTTACAAACTTACAAAAACATCTAGCAAATAAATTTAAAGGACATTTGAAAATTGAATCAAGTGTATGTGTTAAGATCACACATTTTCAAAAACACATCAAATGAATTCACCTTGGCAATCCCAAGCAAACCTAGTCTCTCAAGCTTAATACAAGATCGCTCAAAAAATTTGAATCAAAAATTCAAAAATAATTTTTATGCGGCCATTTCATCAAACACTTGGCAGACACAGAATAAACACTAGACTAGCTTCACTATTTCATACAGTGATCATCGACCATTTGGTATCCAATTGAACCCCTATCCCCTCTAAGCCTAACCCAGCACTAGACCAGCTCCCCCTTAGTACGCCCTTTGTTCTACAGTCGTTGCCGACAAGGCAAAGACGTGATGGGCCACGCCACGCCAGCCCGCCCTAAGACGTGCATATGCGACAGCTTATCGCCACCTTCATCCACCGCATTGGTCGAAGCCCAACCCTGGACCATACTAGCACTGCCATGCATCGCCTCTACGCCAGGTCCAGGCGCCGCCGCCCGATCACCGTGCAATTTCGCAGCAGCTTTGACCTTCCCTCGCTTGCACATACCCTCCATGATAGCAGCACCCCGGCAGACACCCCCGTTCGCCGCCGCGCGACCTGTAGCTCCCGTGCGCCGCCGCAAACACCACTGCCTCCGCCCAGAGCGCCGCACGCGCCCGACCAAACCCAGCCGCCCCATGCCGTGCCATTAAGTCCGTGAGAACCACCAGGAGACACCGCACCGTCCACCTACCCCAGCCATGCCCTTAGCTCTCTGTGCCGTCCTCACTAGAGACGCCAACCCGCACCGCTCGGTCCCTTTGTCGAGCTATAAAAGGAGGCCACCCCAGCCTCCATTCCTCACACCACTCGACTCCACACTCACCCCTGAGCCTCCCACACCCCTTCCCGGAGCAAGGCGAGCACCATCGTGCCGGAATTACACCGGAGTCCGCCGCTGCTGGAGGAGAAGGGCGTCGACGATTGCAACCACACCAAGCCTTGCTGTTGTCTACCAAGCCATTTTCCCCTGTCGCCGAGCCTAGCTGGAGCCCAGGTGAGCCCCGCCAGACCCCCACCGCCGCGCTAGGTCTAGTTCCTCGTCGGAGCTGTTCGTCATCGACGATGACTCTCGACCGTTAGATTAGAAGTTGATAGCACGACTCAGATTCATCCATACTATTTTGCTTAGTTAGTTTTGCTGACTAGTGGGTCCGCACTGTCAGCAGCCTGCTGCGCCACAGAGTGCCACTGGGCCGGCCTGTTTAGCTTTCCCGCGCAGCCCAGGAAATTCAAATATGATTTTCCCTTTTTAGTTTAAACTAGATTATGTCCACTTATTCAAAAATCAATTCAGAGAGTTTCACTTAACCAAATGAAATGATTCAAATTTTGTTAGAAATATAATTAAATTATCTATCCAAGCCCGTTGGATTTAAATCATTTGGAGTTAGAGATAATATTTAGAAAAAATAACAAAACAGAGACTTTTGCAACTTCAAACATTTTTCAAAAATCAACCATAATAGATTTTGAGTTGATTCCAACTCCCAAAAATCACATTTGACAATACCTATCTGAATATGTAATAATATTTAGGTTTGCAGTGACTTTACCTAGTACAAAAATAATGCTATATAGGCATTTCTAGTCACTTTAAATCATTTAAATAGTAATCTTAAACTTTATAAAATGTGACCAACCCTTTAAATCACATTCCCATGTATTAGAATATGTGGTGATGACATGTGTCCAGATGATACCATATTCCATTTAGAGAATATTAAATCTTAATTAAATTTAATGAGTAGAAATTACTTTTCTCAAATAAAATAATGGAAACTAGTGCTTTAATGCATGTGATGATGCTAGATCATCAAGTGTGTGCCTTAGTGTGCTAAATAGACTTAGTTAAGTATTGTTTGGTGATTGTGTACCCTGTATTCCTTTATGGACGATAGTACCGACCAAGTCTACGAGGAGGAGGAGTTCTACCCCGAAGAAGACGAAGAAAACTTCAATCACTGTACCAATCAAGACAAGCTATTATTGGCAAGCTAATACTTGCAATCCATCACTATATACAAGTTAACCTAAGAAAGATGCATTAGGCATGCTTGGGTTATATTTTTTTTTGATTTATACGCATCCCAAGTTTTACTTGCAAGCATTACTTCTTGCTTTACCAAAGTTATTTACTGTTAGTTGATGCTTTGTGAGATTGTGGAAAGATAGTATAGATATCATAAAGAGTATAAAACTAGGCCTATACTAGATGTCATTTTATGGCATGAGATTGAGATTAGTATCCCTCATTAGTGAACACTCTTAACTTAGTGGCTAGTGCTAAGCATAGAACTTGATCACTTTAGATGGGAATACTTGGTGAAAATGATTATGAAAATCTTGGAATGATGAGTCATTCTATTGAGATGTTTTGACATGTGTTGAGAAACACAAATGGATTTGATGATGAAAATGTTGAGGCATGAGCCTTAGCCCTTTATAAAAACTGATGGTTGGGTTCGGATGCGATACCATTCCAATTTTACCGTACAACCACAATACCTAAATTGGGTAAGGCTTAGCCGGAAGTTTATATGCATTAGTATGGGTTCCATCACGGAGGAGGTTTGAGCTGAGGCTACCTCTTGATGATGTCCACCTATGCAGTGCCTAGGATGGCAGATGGCCATGGCTGGGAGGTGTTGGAGATATGCCCTAGAGGTAATAATAAATGTAGTTATTATTATATATCTTTGTGTTTATGATAAATGTTTACATTTATGCTATAATAGTATTAACAAGGAAACCATTAATACTTGTGTGATTTGTAAACTTAATTTGAAGTCCCTAGTATGGCCTCTATACTTCACTAGCTTGTTGGTTGATTGATGATGTGGTTTCTTTGTCATGAACATTGAGATGTTATCAACAACAAGATCATATCGTTAGGAGAATGATATGGTGGACATACTCCTATAGACAAGCGTAGCATAAAGATCAAGTCATTTCAATAGTTCAATTGCTATATGCTTTCTGATACATAGTAACCTAATTCCTTCGACCATGAGATCATGCATATTGCCTTTACTGGATGGATGCTTTGATGTCATCAAACACCACACCGTAATGTGGGTGGCTATAAAAGTGGCATTGGGTGTTCGGAAAGTATTGGTTGAAACACATGGATCAAGAGGGATTTGTCCATCCACATGACGGATAGATATTCTCTGGGCCTCTCGGTGAAATGTCATCCAATTAGCTTGCAAGCATGTGACTTGGTCACAAGGGATCACATATCACGGAACGAGAAAAGAGTACTTATCGAGAACGAGGTTGAACTAGGTATGCAGAGATACCAACGATCATGACCTCGGATAAGTAACATATCGTGAGACAAAGGGAAATTGGTATCGTATGTAAGTGGTTCATTCGATCGCAAAGTAATCGAGAAATATGTGGGAGCCATATGAATTTCAGATTCCTCTATTGGTTATTGTTGAGAAGTGTCTCGATCATGTCCGCATAATTCACGAACCGTAGGGAGACACACTTAAGGATTCGACGTTGTTTGAGTAGTTATGGTATTATGAGAAAGAGACCGAATGTTGTTCGAGTCTCGGATGGGATCCGGATATCACGAGGTGATCCGGAATGGTCCGGAGAATAAGATTCATATAAGGAAAGTCCCATTTCGGAGTTGGGGAATGGTTAGGTGTTTTCATCGGGAACATTCTAGAAGGTCCGGAATGTCCAAGACTGGGGGAAGGGTACATGAATGTGTCATTGCAAGATGGAATGATTGCATCATGTACTAAGTGTTCTCGCTGTCCAAAATAAAGGGTTTATTTAATTCCTAAATTGGAAAAAAGTCAAACCGCCAGTTTTGGAAAGAGGAGAAGTTGAAATCGACTTGGGGAGGAGTCCTCCTCCCCAAGCCGGCGGCCAGCCCTAGGCCGAGTTGGGGAGGGACTCCCTCCCTCCCCTGGCGCGCCAGCCCTCCCACCGATAAAGGGAGGGGCAGGGCTCCCCTCCAACACACACACAAGGTCCTATCCTCTAAACTAGAAACTAGACCTAGACCCGGTTTAGAGCTGTTTGATTTAGAGCCTTCTAATTGGTTTATAGCCTCTAATTGGTGTGTCTAATTACTAGACCACTAATAGCCTCTCTCATAAGCTCCACCATACTGCACCGGCTTAAGGCGAAGCCTCTGGGATCTCCCCTCTACCTCGACCACGCCGTTGTCGCGGAATCGCGAGGAGAGTGCTACAACCTCCACGCCTGCTGGAACAAGGGAGAGGAAGGTCTTCGTCGAGTACCGAACGTGTGACCGATCAAGGGAGCGCTATGGGAACGCGGCCGAAGGATCGTCTACGCGATCTTGAGATCGGAAAGAGTACGACTACATCACCCACGAGAATCTGCTCTCGTTAAACACTTTGGAATCTTCGAGGGTGAGTTATTCCATCGACTCGTTGCTACAATCTAGTAGATAGATCTTGGCTTGTTTGTTTGTATGCTATAGAAAATTTTGTTTTCCATGCTACGAACCACTACAAAGGGTATCGAGCCGTGTCTATATGTAGATCTCACAGACGAGTAGAACACAATGGTCATTGTGGGCGTTGATGCTTTTATTGTAGATTGCTTTTGTGTACTTTGCATCTTGCGTATGTTGGGATGAAGCGGCTGGCTAACCTTACATGACATCGTTCATGAGACTTGCTCCACGCTAACATGCAACTTGTATTGCATAAGTGGCTTTATGGGTGCGCTTTCTCCTAGCATAGTTAAGATCCAATTTACAACGGGTAATCAACAATGCTAGTATCAATGTTGTGGTTCTTGTTCGTAAGTTAGAACGACACTTATGGAAAGCCCCAAACCACGTAAAATATGCAAAGAAAGTAGAAGCGTCTAACTTTGTTTTGCAGGGGTGTGCAGTGATGTGATATGGCCATGATTGTGATTATATTTGATGTATGCAATGTTCCTTATTGTAAGTTGGAAACCGGCAGGAGCCATATGGTTGTCTTTAATTTCTGTTAAGACCTGCGTGTCTATTCAAAATAGTTGTAATAGTTGAAGCTGGTGGACGACAACCATGAAGAAGCGTCATTGACCTTGATGCTATGCCGGAGATGATGGAGATCATGTTCGTGCTTGAAGATGGAGATCGGAAGCACAAAGAAGAAAGGCCATATCATATCACATATTATGAATTGCATGTGATGTTAATCCTTTATGCATCTTGTATTGCTTAGTAGACGACGGTAGCATTATAAGATGATCCCTCATGCACATAAATTTCAAGTTCTAAAGTGTTCACCCTTAGTATGCACCGTTACAAAGCTTGCTCGCTCAAGCACCACGTGATGATCGGGTGTCTTTGATTCATGGTGACTACAACGTAAGCAAGCCAGATTTGCTTATGCGGAAGCTAAGGTTTGTCTTGACGAGCCTAGCATGTACAGACATGGCCTCAGGAACACGGATCGCCGAAAGGCAAAGCATGAATCATATAGTAGATATGATGAACATGATGATTGTTCGCCATTGAAACTATATCAACTCTCGTGATGATCGGTGATGTAGTGGATTTGGTTCGTGTGATCACTAAAACAATGTGAGGGATGTTGTTTTGAGTGGAGTTCACCTAGTTTAATTTCATTAATTAATTTGAACTCAATTTGTCATAAACTTAGTCTAAACTATTGCAAATATGTTGTAGATCAATGGCAGCCCCTACCATCAATTTTAATGCTCCTAGAGAAAGAAAAGTTGAAAAACAATGGAAGCAACTTCGGATTGGTTCCGCAATTTGAGGATTGTCCTCACATGGTAATTTGACCTATGTGCTGATGCACCGCTAGGTGACCCACTGCAGCTGATGCTACCGATGAAGTAAAGAATGTTTACCTCGCCTAAGAATCGGTACTCCATAGTTCAGTGTGCTATCTTGTATGGTTTAGAATCGAGCTTGTAAAAGGTTTGAAGAGTCGACCATATGATATTGTCGAGGATCTCAAATTAATCTTTGAGACTCATGCGGCAATTGAAAGTTATGAAGCTTCAAAAGTTCTTTAACCGCAAGATGGAAGAGGGTAGCTCGTCGGTGAGCATGTGCTTAAGATGTCCGGGCACGCAAATAAACTTCAAAGTTTGGGTATAGTGATTCCTAATACTTTGGGGTTTACGCATCCTCCAATCACTACCACCAAGTTACAAGAACTTTGTGATGAACTACAACATGCGAACATGAACAAAGAGTTGCGGAACTATTTGCTATGTTAAAATCTGCGAAGTGGAGATCAAGAAAGAGCACCAAGTGTTGATGGTCAATAAGACCACCAAATTCAAGAAAGGCAAGTCTAAGGTAAGGGACACTTCAAGAAGGGTGGTAAGAAAGTTACCATACCGACGAAGAGGACCAAGGCTGGACCCAAGCCTGAAACTGAGTGCTTTTACTGCAAGGGAGAAGGTCACTGGAAGCGGAATTGCCCAAAGTACTTGGCAGATTTGAAGAACGGCAACATCAAGAAGAAAGGTATATCTGATATACATGTTATTGATGTGTATCTCACTAGTATTCGTAGTAGTGCATGGGTATTTGATACTGGTTCGGTTGCTCATATTTGTAACTCAAGCAGAGCTACGAATAAACGGAAGCTAGTAAAGAACGAGGTGACGATGCGTGGGAAACGGATCAAAGGTTGATGTGATCGCGGTCGACACTACCTCTTCATCTACCATCGGGATTAGTTTTATACTTAAATAATTGTTATTTGGTGCTGCGTTGAGCATGAACATTATATCGATCTTGTTTATTGCGAGACAGTTACTTGTTTAAATCCGAGAATAATGGTTGTTCGATTTATATGAGTAATGTGTTTTATGCACATGCACCGTTGATAGATGGTCTATTCATATTGAATCTCGATAGTAGAAATACACATATTAATAACATTGAGGCTAAACGTTTGAAATCAAGCGATAATTTGACCTATATGTGGCAATTTCGTCTTGGTCACATTGGAGTGAAGCGTATGAAGAAACTCCATTCCGATGGACTTCTTGAATCACTTGATTTTGAATCACTTGAAAGATGCGAAGCATGTCTGATGGGTAAAATGACTAAGACTCCATTTTCTGGTATGATGGAGCGAGCTACAGACTTATTGGAAATCATACATACCGATGTGTGTGGTCCAATGAGTGTAGCATCGCGCAGTGGTTATCGTTATGTTCTTACCTTCACGGATGACTTGAGTAGATATGGGTATATCTATTTCATGAAACATAAGTCCGAAACTTTCGAGAAGTTTAAGGAGTTTCAAAGTGAGGTAGAGAATCAACGTAACAAGAAGATTAAATTTCTACGCTCGATCGTGGAGGTGAATATCTAAGTTACGAGTTTGGCGAGCATTTGAAGAAATGTGGAATACTTTCAGCTTGACACCCGGGGAACACCACAGCGTAATGGTGTGTCTGAACGTCGTAATCGAACTCTCTTAGATATGGTTCGTTCTATGATGTCACTTACAGATTTGCCACTATCATTTTGGGGTTATGCATTAGAAACAGCCGCATTCACTTTAAATAGGGCACCGTCTAAATCCGTTGAAACGACACCGTATGAATTATGGTTTGGGAAGAAACCTAAATTGTCGTTCCTTAAAGTTTGGTGATGCGAAGCCTATGTAAAGAAGTTACAGCCGGACAAGCTTGAACCCAAAGCGGAAAAATGCGTCTTCATAGGATACCCGAAGGAAACTATTGGGTATACCTTCTATCATAGATCCGAAGGCAAAATCTTTGTTGCCAAGAATGGATCCTTTCTAGAGAAGGAATTTCTCTCGAAAGAAGTGACTGGAAGGAAAGTAGAACTCGACGAGGTTGTCGAACCTTCTCTCGAATTAGTAGCGGACCGGAAGAAGTTCTGTGGTGCCTGCACCAATAAGAGAGGAAGCTAGTGATGGTGATCATGAAACTTCGGTTGAAGTTGCTACAGAGCCTCGGAGGTCAACGAGAAATCGTACCACTCCAGATTGGTATGATTCCGTTATGAATGTCATGTTGGTGGACAACACCGATGACCCCGAGACATATGAGGAAGCAATGAGGAGCCCAGATTCCAAGAAATGGCAAGAAGCCATGAACCGAGATTGGATCCATGTACGAAAACCAAGTATGGACTTTGGTGGACTTAACGGATGGTAGGAAGGTCATCGAGAACAAATGGATTTTCAAGAAGAAAAGATGATGATGGTAATGTTATCGTCTATAAAGCTCGACTTGTCGCAAAAGGGTTTCGACAAATTCAAGGAGTTGACTACGATGAGACTTTCTCACCGTAGAAGCTAAAGTCTGTGAGGATTATGTTAGCAATCGCTGCATATTATGATTATGAGATATGGAAGATGGATGTCAAAACAGCATTCCTCAATGGAGACATTGATGAAGAGTTGTATATGATGCAACCCAAAGGTTTTGTCGATCCTAAAGATGCTAACAAGGTATGCAAACTTCAACGGTCCATCTATGGATTGAAGCAAGCATCCCGAAGTTGGAATCAACGTTTTGATAAGGTAATCAAAAGTTTTGGTTTTATGCAAACTTATGGAGAAGCTTGTATTTACAAGAAAGTGAGTGGAGCTCAGAGCATTCTTAATACTGTATGTGGATGACATATTGTTGATTGGGAATGATGTAGACCTTCTTAATAGTGTCAAAGAGTATTTGAATAATAGTTTTCAATGAAGGATCTTGGCGAAGCTTACATATTAGGCATAAAGATTTATAGAGATAGATCGAAACGCCAAATATCATTGTCACAAAGTACATATTTGGACAAAGTTCTAAAGAGGTTTGGAATGGAAGATAGCAAGAAAGGGTTCTTGCCCATGTTGCCCAATATGACCTTGAGTAAAACTCAAAGTCCGACATCGGCGTAAGATAGAGAAAGATGAGTAAGACTCCTATGCCTCAGCCATAGGATCTCTAATGTATGCCATGCTATGTACTAGACCCGACATCGCATATGTCGTTAGTCTAACTAGCAGATATCAAAGTGATCCAGAGTGGATCATTGGACAATGTCAAAAACATCCTTAAGTACTTGAGAAGAACTAAGGATATGGTTCTTTCTTATGGAGGTGATGAACATCGTTGTTAATGGTTACACCGATGTTAGTTGGAACACCGATCCGATGATTCTAAATCACAACTGGATAATATTTATTTTGAATGGTGCAGAAGAATGGAGGAGTGCAAAGCAAAGTGGCGTTAGAGATCTTCAACTGAATCGGAATACATGGCTGCGGAGGCTTCACAAGAAGCGATATGGATGAAAGAGTTCATTACTGAGCTGGGTGTGGTTCCTAGTCGCTGGACCCAATGTCTATCTCTTGTGATAACATGGGTGCCATAGCCAATGCGCAAGAACCAAGGTCACACAAGAAGTGAAGCATATCAAGCTGCGTTTTCACGCTATTCGAGAACATATCCAGGATGGGGATATAAAGATTTGCAAAGTACACACAGATCTGAATGTGGCGGATCCGTTGACTAAACCTCTCCCAAGGGCAAAACATGACCAACACCAAACTGCCATGGGTGTTGGTATATTACCATGTAATCTAGATTAGATGACTCTAGTGCAAGTGGGAGACTGTTGGAGATATGCCCTAGAGGTAATAATAAATGTAGTTATTATTATATATCTTTGTGTTTATGATAAATGTTTACATTTATGCTATAATAGTATTAACAAGGAAACCATTAATACTTGTGTGATTTGTAAACTTAATTTGAAGTCCCTAGTATGGCCTCTATACTTCACTAGCTTGTTGGTTGATTGATGATGTGGTTTCTTTGTCATGAACATTGAGATGTTATCAACAACAAGATCATATCGTTAGGAGAATGATATGGTGGACATACTCCTATAGACAAGCGTAGCATAAAGATCAAGTCATTTCAATAGTTCAATTGCTATATGCTTTACGATACATAGTAACCTAATTCCTTCGACCATGAGATCATGCATATTGCCTTTCTGGATGGATGCTTTGATGTCATCAAACACCACACCGTAACAGGTGGCTATAAAAGTGGCATTGGGTGTTCGGAAAGTATTGGTTGAAACACATGGATCAAGAGTGGGATTTGTCCATCCACATGACGGATAGATATTCTCTGGGCCCTCTCGGTGAAATGTCATCCAATTAGCTTGCAAGCATGTGACTTGGTCACAAGGGATCACATATCACGGAGCGAGAAAAGAGTACTTATCGATGTGAGGTTGAACTAGGTATGCAGAGATCTGCGATCATGACCTCGGATAAGTAACATATCGTGAGACAAAGGGAAATTGGTATCGTATGTAAGTGGTTCATTCGATCGCAGTAATCGAGAAATATGTGGGAGCCATATGAATTTCCAGATTCCTCTATTGGTTATTGTTCGGAGAAGTGTCTCGATCATGTCCGCATAATTCACGAACCGTAGGGAGACACACTTAAGGATTCGACGTTGTTTGAGTAGTTATGGTATTATGAGAAAGAGACCGAATGTTGTTCGAGTCTCGGATGGGATCCGGGATATCACGAGGTGATCCGGAATGGTCCGGAGAATAAGATTCATATAAGGAAAGTCCCATTTGGAGTTGGGGAATGGTTCGTGTTTTCATCGGGAACATTCTAGAAGGTCGGAATGTCCGCACTCCGGGGAAGGGGTACATGAATGTGTCATTGCAAGATGGAATGATTGCATCATGTACTAAGTGTTCTCGCTGTCCAAAATAAAGGGTTTATTTAATTCCTAAATTGGAAAAGTCAAGCTGCCAGCTTTTGGTCAACCGCCGCTTTGGAAGAGAGAAGTTGGAAATCGACTTGGGAGGAGTCCTCCTCCCAAGCCGGGCCAGCCCTAGGTCGAGTTGGGGAGGGACTCCTCCCTCCTGGCGCCAGCCCTCCCACCTATAAAGGGAGGAGGGCCTCCCCTCTAGACACACAAGTTCCTATCCTAAACTAGAAACTAGACCTAGACCCGGTTTAGAGCTGTTTGGTTTAGAGCCTTCTAATTGGTTTAGAGCCCTCTAATTGGTGTGTCTAATTACTAGACCACTAATAGCCTCTCTCATAAGCTCCACCATACTGCAGACCGGCTTAAGGAAGCCTCAGGATCTCCCTCTACCTCCAGGTACCACGCAGTTGTCTGCCGGAATCGCGAGGAGAGTGCTACAACCTCCGCCTGCCTGGAACAAGGGAGAGGAAGGTCTTCGCCGAGTACCGAACGGTGTGACCGATCAGGGGCGCCAAGGCAGCGCCGGAAGGATCGTCTACGCGATCTTGAGATCGGAAAGAGTACGACTACATCACCCACGAGAATCTGCTCTCGTTAAACACTTTGGAATCTTCGAGGGTGAGTTATTCCATCGACTCGTTGCTACAATCTAGTAGATAGATCTTGGCTTGTTTGTTTGTATGCGATAGAAAATTTTTGTTTTCCATGCTACGAACCACTACAGGAGGCCAAGTTCATAGGAGAGGTGCTTATACTAGAGTGTGTAAAGAAAAGGTTATGATTGATTATCCGCATACTAAGTATGATGATTCAGGGTTATCCTTGACGGATGTATCAAATTTTGTGGTGAAAGTGTACCACCTCTACAGAGTGTCAAACTATTCGAATAGGCGCGTCCGCGGTCATGGACAGTTGGAGTGGCCATACTGTTCCATCATCAGATGTTTTCAAAATGACTTATGAAGTGAACTATGATTTTGACTTGACCACAACAGGGTTGTGAATATGAAACTAGGTTCCCAACTTAAAGTGATTTAGAAATTTTATTTAGCTTTCTTTGCTTCTGAACTCAGTTTAGATAAATCTGGCCTTTTGCAAATAAACTTAGAGCTTAGCATTCCTACTAGAACTACCTTACTTGTTAGTGATAGTTTGTGAGTACTTAAAGAGTACTCATGGCTTTGTTCCTGGCTATTCCCGTGGCCAGACTATGAGGAGGACTATCCGGAAGATGGAAAACAGGATGGCTACGACAACTAGGATCATCTCCCATCGCCAGCATTGCCTATGACCCTGAAGATGGAGCCCTCTACTAAGCTTATTATTCCGCTGCTTGCTTGTATTAAGACTGGATCATGAGATCCTTTATTTGTGTAAGAACTTATTATGGTTTGTAATGGATGATGTACTGTGATATCCAATCTATTATGTCTCGCAAAAATGGTAATCCTGGGATTGTGATGTATGGCATAACAGGCATCTGGGATTAAAAATCCGGGTGTTGACACATGGAGATTTGGCAAGTAACCAGGGGTTATTCAACTATGGATGAAGACGACAAGGAGCAGAACATCAAGGACATCATGGACTCCTATGCCGGCTATGGATTCCACATAACTGATCTGACCAGCTACGACACTCCATTCTTCACTCGCGTGGAAACACCACCTCCGCCTGCCAAAGAAATAGCTGAAGTTTTCAACGACGAGCAAACCGAATCTGATTTGCCCATCTCAGAAAGATACCAAGGCGAGGGCGATGTCTCCAGTGAGCTAGCAGCTCCTACCTCTTCTTCTGCATCATAGAGTACCAGAAAAACAATGTGTTATTCTAAAACAATCGGATTGTAATAAGTAGTATAATATTTTTTCTAGTGCTAAGTTTTGTAAGAACTGATGCTTTTTACTTCCTTTTTGCACTTTTGGCTTTATTTTGTTGTGCCTGAATTTTTACATAAGAACTTTTTGTTTCGTCTATACTTATCTCTTATCTGGCTTTCCGCCTCGTACCTTTCATGAGCCAGCAAACCTTCAACACGGAAACTTTACCGAGCAACGGAGATCAATTGCTAAACCAGTTTAAACTCGGGAACAAAGCCGGTTTCTAGTACCAACAATTCACTACTCGGAAAATACCCGCATCCGGTAATCAGATAAAGAACCAAAGTATAAACTAGAAAAATTTAAATTTATACCCGAAGGTAGCATTTTTAGAATCAGAAATCTAACCAGAACAAACATGAGCATAAAGTACTTTCAAGTATTCTAGGATTTTTGATTGTGACATGATCATTCGGAAATAAGATGGTAATATAAAACTTCTCAGAAAATATTGAGACAACCAATACTTTATTTCTCTTTGAACATGTACATATATATGATTACAAAGAAAGAAATTTTAAGAATAAAGGGACGTAGCTGAGAAATATTCCACGATTTGTCTAATTCTCCCGGGTCTGTACTGCCTCCAGCTCGCTTTCTCTTCTTAGTAGCAGGTCTTTCTTTGACTGGACGCATATTAGTTAGATAGTAAGAACTATTGTGCAATACTCGTCTAACTAAAAGGGGCCCTTCCCATACTGGGGAAAGTTTGTGCTTTCTTTTCTACACAAGCTGAAGAACCAAATAGCCCTTATTGAAAGACCGGTTTCTGACTCTCTTGCTGTGATACTTGTGTAACTTCTGCTGATAGGCTATTGATCTCTACTCAGCAACAATACGAACTTCTTCGATTAAATCGAGATCATTTTGTCGAGAAATTTCAGCATCCTCTTCGATATACACATCAACTCGGGGAGAAGTATGAATTAAATCGCTAGGAAGAACCGCTTCTACGCTATAGACCAAGAAGAAAGGTGTGTATCCGGTTGACTTGTTCGGAGTTGTTTTTAAGCTCCATATCATAGACGGTAATTCGTCTGCCCAAGCCCCCGCAACACGACAAAGTGGTGCTTCGAGTCTTGGTTTGAGGCCTTGCAGGATTAGACCATTTGCTCTTTCAACTTGTCCATTAGCTTGTGGATGCACGACTGACGCAATGTAAAGCCGGATTTTTTGTTTGTCGCAGAATTCGGCAAGTTTTGCCATAGAAAAATTGCTCCCGTTGTCCGTGATAATACTATGCGGATAACCGTATCGGATTATAACATCCTCGACAAATCTTCTGGCTATTGCTCCATCACAACTTATGACAGGTTTAGCCTCAATCCATTTTGTGAACTTATCCACCATCACTAAGAGGTGAGTAAATCCACTTGGAGCCCGTTTAAACGGTCCTACCATGTTAAGGCCCCAGACCGCAAAGGGCCATGTTATCGGAATTATTCGTGGCTGATCAGCCGAAACATGAGCTTGTTTGGCGTACTTTTGGCAGCTTTTGCACGTATTGACCAGCCGTTCGGCATCTGCCTTGGCTATAAGCCAGAAAAATCCGTGTCTAAAAGCTTTTGCCACTAAAGATTTGGCTGCAGCATGATGGCCGCATTCGCCTTCGTGAATTTACTTAGGATTTCCACTCCCTCTTCTGAAGATACGTAGCGCTGAAAACCCCCAGATACACTCCATTTATAGAGCTCGCCATTTATTATTGTATAGGTTTTTGCTTGTCGAACTATCTGTCGGCTCAGAACCTCGTCTTCAGGTAATTTTTCGTCTACCAAGAAATCCAGGTAGGGTTTTGTCTAGCTGGGATTCACATCCATAACTGCTACTAAAGGTGAGTCGAACTTGGTCGGATATTCCTCATCAACTCCTGTTATAGAGGGAACTTTGAGGTGCTCTAAAAAAGCGCCATCGGGACCTTCTTCCATGCAGAGCCTATTCGAGATAATGCATCTGCTTCCTCATTTTTTGTTCGAGGGATGTGTTGAACCTCAAACCCTTCGCACGATTTAGATAGTTCATCCACGACAACCCTATATGCTGCCATGTGTTTATTTGCATTACAGTGATCTGACACTTGTTGAGCGACAAGATCCGAGTCTCCATAACACATAAGTCGTCGGATGCCAATATTTTTAGCAATCCGGATTCCATGTAGCAATGCTTCATATTCAGCAATGTTGTTTGTTGTCATGAAGTGGATCTGCAATACATAGAAAAGCTTATCTTCTTGGGGTGATTTGTGCACCACGCCATCCCCCGAGCGCTTTAGACCCGTCAAAATGCAAGGTCTAGTATTCCGACTTTGGGAGGGTTATATTCTCCATTTTCTCTGTCTAATCAGCGATAAAGTCAGCGAGGATTTGGGATTTAATTGCTGTACGAGTTTTGTACTCAATGTCGAAAGATGAAAGCTCTATTCCCCATTTTGCGACACATCATGTAGCATCGCTGTTGTTAATTATGTCTCTCATAGGAGCTATGCTCACCATGGTAATTTGGTGCTGCTGAAAGTAATGTCGTAGCTTTCTAGATGGGGATCAAGCTGACTTACAAACCGACTGACTGTAGCAATGCAACCAGTTAGCCTTTGAACGTCCTTCAGGCGAGTCGGCCTGGTAATATTGAGTATAGCCTTAATTTTGTCTCGGTTCACCTCTATGCCTCTTTGAGACACGATGAAACCTAACAATTTTTCGGCTGGTATTCCAAAGAAACACTTCTTCGGATTAAGCATTATGTTGTATTTTCGTAGATTAACGAACGTTTCCTCCAAGTCAGAAATCAAGGTTTCCTTCTTTTTGGACATCACCGCTATGTCGTCCACATATACATGTACAGTGCGTCCAATTTGATTGTGGAGGCAATGTTGCATAGTGCGCTGGTACATAGCTCCTGCGTTCTTGAGCCCAAAGGGCATCGTAACGAAATAGAAGGTTCCGAAGGGGGTTATGAATGAATTTTTGACTTTGTCTGATTCCTTCATCTGGATTTGGTGATAACCGGAATATGCGTCGAGAAAACATAGGAGTTCTGAGCCTGCCATAGAGTCGATAACTTGATCAATTCTAGGCAGAGTGAACCGATCTTTGGGACAAGCCTTGTTCAAGGCGGTATAATCAACACACATCCTTAATTCAGTGGTATCCTTTTTAGGGACCATTACAGGATTGGCCGACCACTCAGTGTGGATGACCTCTTCTATGAATCCGGCTAACTCGAGTCGGGCTAGTTCCTTAGCTATTGCATTTTGCTTTTCATCACCAAAATGTCGGAAGGACTTTTTGACGGGTGTAGCGTTTGGGTGTACATTTAGAGAGTGCTCGGCAAGTTCCCTAGGTACTCCGGTCATGTCAGATGGCTGCCATGCGAAGATATCTTGATTGGCTTGGAGGAACTTGATGAGCGCGCTTTCCTAAGCGCTATCTAAACCTACACCTATCTGAGTCACCTTGGAGGGATTATCATCCTTCAAAGACATCGTCTTTGTCTCTTCCGATGCCTTGAACTCTGGAGTCAGCTTTGTAACCTCCTTCTTCGTCGTGGGCATCTCGGACGGGTCAATGGTCTTCTTGATCTCCTGGTACTCCTGGGCGTGCAGTACGGCTTCAGCAAAGGTGGCATTTCCGTTCTTGCACTCTCATGCTTTCTTCGGGTCTCCCCTGATGGTGATTATGCCCTTGGGACCTGAAATTTTCATCATATTATAAATGTAACACGGACGAGCCATAAAAGCCCAGTAAGCCAGCTGTCCGAAGATAGCGTGATATGCGCTCTTGAATGGGACCACTTCGAAGGAAAGTGCTTCCGTCCGGTAGTTATTTGGAGTTCCAAAAGTAACATCCAAAGTGATCTCTCCCAGGGAATTTGCTAGTCTTCCTAGGACAACTCCGTGAAAGATCACAAAGCTGTGATTTAGCCAAGTTTTCGAGATCCTCATATGACGCAGCGTTTTGACGTAAAGGATGTTGATGCTGCTGCCACCGTCCATGAGGGTCTTAGAGAAACCATAGTTGTCAATAAGTGGATTGGCGACTAAAGCGTACTTTCCTTGCCTGTGCAACTTAGGCGGATGATCAACACGGTCAAAGGTGATTGTCACTTCCGACCAGTCCAAGAACTGAGGGATAGCCCGAACAGTTGCATTAAGGTCATGCAAAACTGCTTTCTTGACCTTATCTGGTTGAGACCCAAGGAAAGTGACATAAGTGTCTTTCTTGTTGTGAAGTTCTTCTTTCCATCTGACTTGGGATTTGAAGGCTCTGCTTCCTCCATGTCGAAATCTTCCTTGGTCTCTTTTTCTTTTTTGGGATTCTTCTTTCCCTTTCTTCACTTGGCCCTATAGCTAGCAGATTCGTATTTCATGATGTCGTCATTGAAATGACACTCGACATTTGTGTGGGACGAGCCTCTCACACGGATTGCTGGCAATGTCAGCCCAAGAGTAGGTTTTGCTAGGTTGCTGGTATCCTCTACCTTGGACTCTAGATGTCCCACGACCACGTCCGCGGACGCCTCCGCGCCCTCCTCGTCCTCTAGACCCGAAAGTAGCATTGACAGCCGCTATTTCTGTGTTGGGCTTTTCTTCCAAGGTGTTCTTGAGCTTCTAAGTTTGTTGCTTCAGCTGTTTTGTCGACTGTGGTACAGCCAGGACATTCAGTAGTCCTTCCGCATCATCATTGGCATCTGCATATTTGCTCGTCGTCTCTATCATCTCTCCCAGATCAGTGACCTTGTCGCGCTTCAAACGGTGACGTAGTAAACCAATTGGGAGTCCTACAATGAAAGCTTCAATCGCAGTCTGATCGTTTACTCCCTCATAGGAGTTCTTGGTGTCCATCATCCGAGATAATCTCGGCAAGTTTCTCCGGCTTTCTAGGTGCAACGCTATAGGTCTCCTACCGTATAGGGCCTCATTATGTGCCTTCGAAATTCAGAAAGAACGCGCTTTGCATGTCATACCAGTTGTGGATGGTCTTTTCCGGAAGTGCATTGAGCCAGGATCCTGCCGTCTTCCTTAGCATAAGTGGGAGATACTGGGTCGTGACCAAGCTATTTCTGCCTTTGGCGATGCAGCAAGCTTGGAAAAAATCCTGAAGCCAATTGTCTGGCCGGGACACACCGTCGTAGGGTTGGATGTGTCTTGAGATAGCAAATCCTTTCAGGAAGTTTGTTTGTCGAATGTGCGGTCCGAAGAATTTTGGACCCACATAAATATTGTCAGACTCATAGCGCCGCGCCTCTATGTTAGAGTTGATCCGGTGCCTCGCATCACTTGGTGACAGAGAACGCCGTCTTGGTTATTCACTGTGGCTGTGGTGCCTTGGGGCCGGACGTCTGCTTCTGCCACCACCTCCTTCGCCATGACGCCCTCCTTGGCCTCCTCGAGAGCCGCTATGATGGCTGCTTGGTGGTGAGGGTGGTGTAGGTGGATTGTTTCCAGCTGAGTGCCGACCTCCATCCGAAGCATCGTTATTCCGGTTCTGGGGAGGGTCTTGATTACGACGAGCCCCCTGCTGGCTTGACTTGGCATGGTGTCCGTCGTTCCTTCATCCATCGTTTCCCCCTTTCTGATGAGGTTCAGCCGGACGGCTTGTATGTCTAAGAGGTGGCATCCTTTGTCGGTCCTCCTCCCGATGTCGCTCTTCTTCATCTTCCCTGCGATTATTCGACTGTCGCCGAGGAGGCTGCCTTGGAACCAGTGCTGCAACTTCGTCTCGCTCCGCAGCCAGAGCAACATTGCTCCAGTCACGTGCGGCTCTGCGATATTGCCTTGAAGATCCGGTTCTTGAGTAGTTGTCTTCCCAACGGTTAGAACGGTGATGCTGTTCCAGGTCCCGTCGGGGCCTTATGTCATGCCAAGCCGGATCCGTGCGACATTGGTTGGATTTGGAGACCAGTTTTCTGCTCCCGGATTTCGCGACCTTCTGTTGCTCTAGACCCTTGGTAAGTAGATTTACGCCCAACCGGACTTGATCTGGGTTTGGATTGTTCGCCAGGATATCTCCAGCTACAACAGTGTTTTCCACTGGTGTTCCATACACCAGATCTCCTTTGCTATCGAGCCGAGGTTCTCCCTTGACAGCGTCATGTCCCTCAAAGAGGGTCTTGTGGACTTCCAGATTTTTGTTAGCCCACATGGGGCCATTCTGGGTCTTCTGGTGCTGTAGGGAGTTGAACTGCCCCGCAGATGCAATGTGCTTCTTCTCTTCCAGGAGGTTGTTAGCCTCATCCAGGAGTACTTGACGATGCACTTCTAGGGTTTGGGCCCTATCTTCCAATTCTGCAGGTGTGAGGCCTGCAACAGTAGGGATTGGCGTAGTTAACGCATCTCCGATGAGTTTACGGGCACTAGGGGTAACCACGTGTCCATCCACCGGAGTTTCATTTGGCTCTCCATCCGAGCCTTCTTCATATTCTTCGGAAACTACCTCCTTAGCCGGAGGGTCTTTTGTTGGAGTCTTCTTCTTGTTCTTCTTCCTTGCCTTCTTAGCAGCGCCAGTAGGAAAGACGACTTTGGGTCAGTTTCCTAGAGTCAAGCTCTGATCAGTACTTTCGAACATCTTGACGTCAGGATTATCTCCGAGATCCATATCATCCTGCTCTTTGGGAGAGGTTTCTCTGGATCCTTCATCCATGGCTTCTCCTTCTTCTGCAGCTTTGGAGTTGTACTCCTCTTCATACTCCGCGGATAACTTTCAAAAATCCGCCGATGTCATCGAATCATCCGAAGATGCTGGTAAGTCGGTGTTTGTTCCGATTGCCTCAAGCACCTAGTCTTTGTTGTCTCTAGCATCGGCAGAGCCGGATCCGGATCCAACATATACGACAAAGTGCGATGCGTGTGTCCTGAGGTAGTTGCGGCTTTCCTCATGGGCTTCCTCAAAACGTCTGATGGTCTCAAGAATCTCATCCACGCTGGCGTCATGCAGCATCATACGCCTCAACATGTACCTTAGGAAAGGTTGATCCATTCCAGCATTGATAGAGCCGAAACCAGAGTTGTTGTCTTGATGCTCCTGGATTTCGACCTTGTTGGGAAGATCGATCTGGGATTCGGCCTCGCTAGGAAGACCCACTCCAGATTTGACGTTCATAGTAAGATCTACTTCAGGCTCAGCTTTCTCCACTATCTCCGTGTTAGGTGCGGGCTGGGTGGGATTTTTCGGGATCCGGAACTCTTCCGCCTCCGCGGACAAAGTGGACCCATAAGCTTCTTCTGCCTCTAACGTCACCGCTGGGGTGGGTGGGGCAGGTTCAACGAAACCGATGTAAACATCGATCTCACCGATAGACATGATGGTGTAGGCAGTCACAACCTCCCTAGCCAGAATCCAGGTCTCGTCGAGAACGATGAGAGGGACGTCGCTGGCGTAGAGGACGCGGCCGATGGCGATTGTCTTGCCAATTCTGATTCTTGCAGATTCCGCTTGAAATGCAGCTCCAAAGCTCACTTGCCCCATGGTGGGTGCCAACTGTCGTCAGATTGAGGACAAGTACGCCATGAGGGGGTCCTCGAGGTGTGCGAAAGAGAGGGGTGTAAGACTTATGATGTTCCGTGATGGTGAGCACACAAGTTTACCCAGGTTCGAATCCGCCAGCTTTGGACGGATCCTACTCCTGCTAGCAATCTAGTAATACGGCAGAGTCGGATATGGGTTACAAGGGTTTTGCCTATGCGAGTTGAGATTGTAGACTATTGTGGAGTGCCCTAAAGGCTGGTCCCTAGGACGGCTTATATAGATATCCGGCCTAGGGTTTTATAAGAGAGACCTATTTGTCTACGACTAAGAGTCGGTTACAGAGTACATCTTGAACTACAAGTAACACTCATGCCTATGTCGGTAAGTTTTCTGGGCCTTCTCGTAGCCGGACTAGACTCTGTCTCTTCTCCCTGACTAGGCCGCCTGTGAAGCAAAGCTCTAACCTGAACTAGGCCACCCTGGTCAGTGAGGCACAATGAGGATACCGGAAAGTATATCCCCAACAATCGGAGTCTCCGGTCTATATACACCGAAGACTCCGGTCTAGATTCTTCAGGAAACATCAGCTTTATCCAGGGATTTTCCCACTATGTTATGGCCTTTTCTCTTTTCATTAGATTGGCCTGTAGACATTAACACACAGTAAGATGATCCTCATGTTGTTAACGAACACCAAAATAGATTAGGACAATATATGTCCTTTCAATCTCCCTCTTTTTGGTGTTCGATGACAACAAGAAGTTTTGCATGAAAATTTTAAACAACATAGCTAAGCTCCCCCTGACGATGTGCAACAAGATATACATGTAATATAATTCATGTCAGGAACATAGGGAGTAAAGGCCTACATATCACATATAATTTCACCTGAGCCTTTACCTTTACCATTACAATAATAACCGGGCATAGCATGTCCATGTGTAACAGATAGTCTCACACAAGAACCAAATAAAGCAAATGCAAATGTTCGAAATTTAAGATACACAGGCATACGCAAATAAGAAGCAGCCTATGCTAATTCCCAACCCATGCAAAACCCCGGACCCTAATAGATGGCTTCTCCCCCTTTGGCATCAAAACATAGAAAAGGAAAAAGACCACACTATCGCCCCAAATAAAATCACTCGGAGTCATCATCGTCGTCGTCATCCTCATCCTCATCCTCATCATAGTCATCATCAGCAGCAGGAGTCTGTGGGCCTTTGCCATGAGGGCGAGAGGAGGAAGTACCCTGAGCAACAAAACCATATGTGACCTCTGAGAAAGTCCACCAATCAACTAAGCTGGCATTCATTGCATTCCAAGCACCAAAGGAGAGTGTGTGGTTTGATTTTGCAGATGGTTCAGCCCCATGCTCATCATTGTATTCAGACTCCCCTTCCTCTTCTTATTCTCCTTGAGCCTTGATTTCTTTGAGGAGCTTCTCAATTCTGCGGTTGCTCTTGTAGGAGTCATGTTGTCCCTTGCGCATGTCCACATTCATGCAGCAAAGTGTCTTCTCCTAGAAAGACGCCTTCTTGACCTTCTCCTAAACAATCTCACGTGTGACAGGAGCCATATGAGCATTGGAGGCATTCTTCCTCCTAGAGCCCCTTGGTGGAGTGGGAGCCCGCTCAGCCTCAGATATCTCATCATCCTCACTCTCAAATGGCTGTCTAGGAGCTGGACCCATTTTCCCTTTCTTCTGAAGAGCCACAACTACATGTGCTTCAAGGTTGGGTGGAAGGGCGAGGGGCAAACCATGGGCTTGAGTATTGATAAACCTCATCACAAGAGCAACATATGGAGGATATTTCTTGAAGAGAATAGCATGGTGCATATCCTAAAAAATGAAATCCATAATGTCAATGGTGAATCCATCAGCCGTAGGCCTAGCACAAACCACTTTGTGAGTATGGTGGAGCAACTTGACCAGCCCACACCTAATAGCATCATCATTTCCAACACTTGGGGAAATGGTGTGGCGAAATATCCTCAACAGTAGATTGTATAGGGGATTGGGTCCCTTGGACTCCCCAATGATGCCACCTTTCCCATATAGCAGTGCTTGATGTCTGCAAGTGCACATATCACCTGTAGCTAGTTTCGAAGTATAGATACCGATCCCACAGGGAGCCCAAAGGTAAGTATTTATGAATGAAGTCTCTATCACACTCAAAGTTGTCACAGGTCTTCGAGTGAATTGAATGCAAGTGTGGAAATAAGAATGAAATTTGGATTAAACTGGATGTATTTAAATAAAACTAAAATGTAAACTTCAGGAATAAAAAGCATAAAAGTAAAGAACGATTCTATTGTTTGTGGTTTTCTGTAGATGACAAAGAAGGCGCAGGGAGATACAGTTCATGGTGATAGTGACTATGCCAGGTGGACGAATGATAAGTGTAACAATTATAATCTTATAAGTATATGTGTAGGAGAGCAATCCATAATTAGCCAGAACTCCTCTTGGTAGATTTCATCCCAACTTCAATAATCCTACTAGTCTGTTACCAAACCATGGTCAATCACTAGACGATTAAGATGCTTCAGGTTTCTTAGCAATTAAGCTCCTTGGATCGGACTAATGCAATAAGCACAGTAGTTCCTCGTGATCCTCGAGTCAAACTAGTTTCCCATTGATATCCCCGTGCCACTCGGGGGTCACCGGTCTGCTAGCAAACAAGATCATATCTATGTAGAACAAAGCATCATGTTGTCTAGGCCCTTAATTGGGCAACAACCATTAGACATCCCACATATAGTCAAGCCCACATAATATAGTAATTAAAATCAATCACAAACTAATGGAAAATATATGGAGGCACATCACATCTCACAAATCCCTTACATCTCCCACGCCCAAGGAACTTACTCACACATGAGAGAAGAAAGCATCATCGATATAATTAAATAAAGGGAGTTCTTCTCGATATTATCGTGGAGATCGACAATAAGAATAGAAAAGTAATCCAACACAATTCAAGATAGGAAGAAACAATCTCAAACCCTAATCTTGCAAAGTGAAGATCTCTCTCAAGTACAAGTAATGGCTATGAGGGTGTCATGGCTAGGAGGTCGAAGATCGTGGAGCGAGATGAAGAACGTCTTCCCCTTCTTCTCCGGATCTCTTCTTTCTCCTTTCTGGATGGGATGGTGGCTGTTGTGTTATGAATTTGCGTCTTGCATCTTCATGAAAGTTGTCCCTTTTGACAAGACGGGGGAGGCGACAACTATACGGCAGGAAATATACGGACGAAAAATATTCCCGCCATATAATTGCTCGTTAAAGCTACTGTATGCCTCCCTTGATTGCTTCCAAAAAGAGACTTGCTTGTTTTCGCCTGAATATTGTGTTTCTCTTGTTAAAACCTTCTTTTGATGTTCAGAACATGAAACACATATTAAAAAACAAGTTTTCTTTGCTACCGAAGTATTAACGTTAGGTAAAACTAGAAAACGATCAAATCCAGAAGAAAACCATCAATAAAAACCATCAAAAATATGTTGAATCTCACAACTATCAACTCCCCTAAGCTTAGATGTTGCTCGCCCTCGAATGACAAGAAAGTAAGGAAGAATAGCAGAGATTCGAGACTGAAATAAAAGAACTTACATGCTCGAATTGGTGTCAAATTATTTTTTTCACAATTCCTGCAATATTAAACATGATCATACAAGTATTCACAAGATTGCACCGAGTCCACTTTCTAACCATGTATATCTTGCTAGCAAATAAATCATGTACCCGAGCAAGTGTCAAAAGTTTAGCTAAGAAAGTGAAATAAATTCTTTTGGTGTCTCTCTTTGTTGAGAGATGAAAACTTTTTGCTCTTGTTTCTTTAATCAATTAAGAGTACTCAAGTTGGCACTAAATACATTCAATTCAGGAACAACTCAACTATCCCCACATGAAAATTTCAAGGCTCTCAAAGCACCTTTTTTCCTTTCCTTGTTTTTCAAAAACTTCAGCCCTTTCATAGAGAAATCATGCCACTATTTTTAACATGTTAATTGGGACTGTGTTGTGCAATCGTGACCATGCCAATAGATAACTGTTGAGCAATAGTGGGTCGGAGGAGTACTGCAACTTCACTTGGAACATGAAACCATGAGGAGACTAAAATTTTACCCGTCATAGCATTGCAACTATAGACGCTTACATAACTCAATAGCCAAAATCAAGTGGTTTCCCACATTTAGATTGTTCGTTGGCTAGCAGAGTTAATAGTTCCCCATGGAGCACGACAATGTTGTAATGACACGCGTAAAGCAATATATTACTATAATTATTAGAAAAAGCAGTGGCATAATCTCTACTACTTTGAAGCATCCATGTTATCAGACAATTTCATTCAAGAGTGCTATCGAGTCTATTTACATTGAGCTCAAATGGGGTTGAGTAGTTCTAAAATAAAATCCTTTGGGCTAAACATGGACTCAAGTCATTTTTTGGATGTTTTTTCTTGTTGTAAAAATGCCAGAAATATATTTAACCAAGTTCATTGCTCATTATTTCAAAGCTAAAAAGGAGACACTCGCAAAGGAATAGAATTTATAGGATAACAAGCTAAGTGGGGAGTGGCTCAAGTGCAAGCGAGTAAATAATTGTAGGGTCAATTTAAAGTTATAGAAAAGGTGATGAAAGGAATGTGATACCTCCTCTTGCTTACTTCGTTCTCGTACTTGAGTCGAACCCCCTCTATATTTCCCTATTGCCAAGCCACCAGAAATTGAGCAATCTCCGAGAGAAACAAAGAAACAAATTTGCAATAAAGGTTACACCTATTTTTTTTATGTTTTTGGTTTAGGAATGTGAACTAAAAGTAAACATGCAATTTTGAAGAAGTAAAATAAATCCAAGGAACAAATAAAAATATGAATGCAAGGTTTGGAGGTTTTCAAACCTCCCCCAAGCTCAGGCTATTGCCAGGCTCAGTTGTTGCCATTGTTCGGTGGCGGGTACGGATACTACTGGTAGTAGTCAACGAAGTGGGTCATGAAGTGACTGAAGTTGTGAGTTAAGGCACTAACATCCTCATTCACTCCTTGTAGTGCATGGTCAATCTCCCCAACGCGCTGGTTGAGCTGCTGAAAATCTTGATAGGGGATGTTGTTGAACCCCTGCTGCTGATTGGGCCATGGGTCCTAGGATCTTTTGTGTTGTTTCTGTTGTCCCTCCTAGGCAGGGTCGTATACCTGCTCCTTCTTTTGCCCATCCTGCTGCTCTCCTTCTTCATCTTCTTGTTGATCAGGCTGAAATTAAGCCATAATCTCCACAACTTGATCCTTGGTGAGGATCCAGTTGTCCTTCTCCACAATCGAGAAGGCTTGTGGATAGGGCAACGTAACCTGCTCAACCTGTGCATCATCAAGATAACCAAACTGATAGGCTCGGAGCCTCGTGTCAGCTCGGTAAACATCGAGGAAACCACAAGAAGATATATATTTGACATCCATAAGTTTGGAGCAATCAATAGGTTGCATCACAGGTAATGGAATGTTCAACGCTAGGACAAGGTGGGTTATTGATACATTGCAAATGTATCTATAATTTTTGATGTTCCATGCATGCTTTTATCTACTTTCTTGTGTTTTGTCCACACTTTGGAGTACTTTTCATATGATTTCTTGGACTAACCTATTAACAAGAGCCACAGTGCCAGTTGCCTATTTTCTGCTGTTTTTGGTTCCAGAAAGTCAGAAAATCAATATTCTCGGAATTGGACTGGACAAAAACCAAAGTCAATATTTTCCCGGAAGATTCATGAAGCCAGAAGGAGAGACGGAGAGGGGCCACAGGGTGGCCAGACCACCCCTAGGCGCGGGTCTCCCAGCCGCCGAGCATGGTGGGCCCTGGCCACCGACCTTGCCTCTTTCGCCTATATATCTCTCCCGAGGCAAAAGCCCTAGATCATCAATCAGAAATCCACGAAAAGTTCCGTAGCGCCGCCGCCACCGAAGGGGAGATTCGGGGACGTAAAGTCTCATTCTAGCACCGCCAGACGGGAAGTGCTGAGCCATCTCCATCGATCTCCACCGCCATGTCCATCACCATTGCTGATTCCCATGATGAGGAGGGAGTAGTTCTCTCTCGAGGCTAAGGGTTCTACCTGTGAGATCCAGGCACATGGCTTAATAGGATTGATAGGATACCCATATCAACAAGTTGCAACTTCTTTTTCGGAAGCTCATTCGAAAAGAACTCTAAGGTTAAGCGTGCTTGGCCTAGAGCAATTCTAGGATGGGTGACCGACCGGGAAGTGGGTAACCGGCAAGCATTTAGTGAGGACAAAGTGTGCAGAAAAGACTAGTGTTGGTCTGTGGGGCCAGTCTAGATATCCTATTAAGCTGCCAGGAGTGACACCCTGGGCCCAGGAGTGGACGGGGTGTTACAAAGTGGTATCAGAGCCGACCCTTGCGATTACACGGGTGTGTGCGGGTTAGTGGCGGGACATGTGGAGCATGGTGCGTGTGGCCCGGAGTGGACACGGCATGGCACATGTGCCAGCACTGGACGCACAGACGCGTGCCAAGAGGGAACGTTCCTGGGGTGTGCTTGATCGATGAGGGCATCAATCTTCTAAAGGGTGGGTGTATGTGAGATCCAGGCACATGGCTTAATAGGATTGATAGGATACCCATATCAACAAGTTGCAACTTCTTTCCGAAGCTCATTGAAAAGAACTCTAAGGTTGCGTGCTTGGCCTAGAGAAATTCTAGGATGGGTGACCAGCAGAAGTGGGTAATCAGTGGCACAGTGAGGACAAAGTGCGCAGAAAAGACTAGTGTTGGTCTGTGGGGCCAGTCTAGATATCCTATTAAGCTGCCAGGAGTGACACACCTCGGGCCTAGGAGTGGACGGGGTGTTACACTACCGATAGCTATGTGTTCATCTCTCTCTATGCATGATCATATTGTGATCATGAGCTTTGTAATCAAGTAGATCTACCTTGCTACTCAAGTGATTTAATAGATCTCTGCTCTCCCCATGTGTGTGAAAGTGACAGCGTGCACACCATGGTGGCACTTAGGCTAGAGATTTCAAATACTTGTTATGAGTTATATTTGGAGTTGGATGTCTTTATGAAATTGTGGTATTTGTTGGACTCGTCTAGTACTCAAGGGGACAATGTGGGGTTATCTAGATGGGAAAGACTTACTTTGAGGTGTGCTGTTATAGCCCTACCAACGATTAGAGTGTCCAACCGGAGAGTAGTTAAGAGTAGTATCATAAAGAGAAGATATTTATATGAGAGTGTTCACTAGTGAAAGTATGATCCCTAGGCCTTGTTCCTAAGCACTGAAACACCGTTTGCTATTAGATCTATTACATGTTTGCTGGCTTCTACATTTATTTCAGTTTTACTTTAGTCTTTTCCACGCCATCAAGCTATTTTATATCACCATTACCACTTATAATTATCCATACCACTTGTATTTCACTATCTCTTCGCCGAACTAGTGCACCTATACACCTGACAAGTGTATTGGGTGTGTTGGGGACACAAGATACTTCTTGTATCTTGATTGCAGGGTTGCTTGAGAGGGGATACCTTTGACCACTTTCTCCCTGAGTTCGATAAACCTTGGGTGATCCATTTAAGGGAACACTTGCTGCTGTTCTACAAACCTCTGCACTTGGAGGCCCAACAACTGTCTACAAGAATAGAAGTGTGTAGACATCAGTTACCAATCCACCAATGCGAATGTCACATTTCTTTTTGTTGCTCTTGTGGCGAAGGTGCTGGAAGAGTAGAGACACAGGATTGGGGCTTTGCGGTGCATTAGAGAAGAGTTCCTTGGTGATCATGGCCATGTCCGCATTGGCCATGGAAAAGGTATCTCCTCTTCCCAATAGTGTATTATCGAGGAACAAGGCGAAGTAGCGAATTGTTGGGTTCTGAATGGTGGACATCTTCTTCTGGTAGAAGTCCCTGCCACCGTTAATAGAAATAACCTCCCAAGTTTCTCCACTTGAGACGCTATATAAATTTGTAACAGTTGACTCTCCATCATGAGCGAAGCCAAAAGCATCAAAAAATTATTGGAAAGTTATTTCATATGGCTGTTGGTTTATGGTGAAGCTTACCATGCACGCATTACCTTTCTCCTTGTGGTCATCATAGAAAGAGGCGAGGAACTCATAGGTGATCTCGGTGTAGGTATTGTGGCTTGCCTAGGCGAGTAGTGATAGCCCTGCATTTTCACACATGAGGTCGAAGTCCACCCTCAACCCTGCCATGGTGAGAAAGCTATCATCGGCCCAACGTGTGGGCATCACCCTCCTTGGTGAAACCATGGCCAACTTGCTGTTCAGCTCGGCCCGGATCCCCGAGCTCTCGCCACGTTGGTGCTTGCTCTTCCGAAAAATGCTACCAATTTTGTTCACCTTGATGCACTGAAAAATTTCACCATGAAACCTTAGGCATATAGTTTCTACATGATATGCGAATGATTCTACGTGGAAAAATTTAATCCTAATGTGAGAAATCAAAAGGGAAAAACAAAACAAGCTTGAGTTCATCCACTACATCAATTGGAGAGTTTCAACCATGGAATTCTGAAAATAAAGCATGGATAGGGAGAGAAACATACTGATCTATTGATTCCCCAACTCAAACGAATGAAATCCGCGAAGAATCAAGAATTTTAGGTGGGTTTTGAGGGGTTTGGAGAGAGAATATGAGAGAAAAAGTGAGGAGGAGGAAGAACCCTAGCCATCCCGGTGCGTTTAAGTGGTCACGCCGAACTATACGGCTACAACTATATGGGCGGGAAAAGTAGTTCCCGCCATATAGTTGCGGCGACATTGACAATTAGGGTTTCTTTATGCCAGATCATAGCTATACGGGCACAACTATACGGCCGGATCAAAATGGTTCCACCGTATAGTTGGTCGTCAAACCTTCTGAAACCTCGAGATAAATTTTCTAAGACAGACATCGATAACTATACGGCCAAACTATATGGCCGGAATTTTTATTCCCGCCATATAGTTGGTTGTTAAACCTTCAGTATCCTAGAAAAGAAATTTTACAAAGGCAACGATAACTATACGGCTGGAACTCTTATTCCCGCTGTATAGTTGGTCGTCAAACCTTCTGTATCCTGGAAAAGAAATTTTACAAAGGCAACGATAACTATACGGCCAAAACTATATGGCTGGAATTTTTATTCCTGCCGTATAGTTGGTCGTTAAACCTTCAGTACCAAGCTTTTTCGCCCAAAATTTTCAGAGATTCACTTTTTAATCTGGAAAAAATGATTAAGCAAGTTTTTGTAGATAAAACTCAAACTTTTATTTTTATACTTATTCTATGCTTGTTCAATCGATATTTCTACTACTTTTTGACAGCTGCATCTTCACGAGCGCGCTTCCGCAAGAATGTTTGTGAAAAAGTTGTAGGAATGTGATGAACATTTTATTCTTTAATTTATTTTATTAATGTGATGGGTTGACTCACATTAAGCATTTTATTAAAAATGATTGAATAAATCAACCCCTTCTCTATTCTCGAATTCTTACCTTGGGTTGCCCCTCACCAAAGGCACTTACCACATGAACTCGTTTTGCCGGTGGAATATATCTTTGTCTTGCTTCTAGCTTCTTTCGAAAATACCGGATGATTTTAGCATCATAAACATTGAAGATTATTTTTCCCTTAGCACAATCAACTGACACTCCTGCAGTAGTAAGGAAAGGTCTTCCAAGTATTATGGATAATTTTTCATCCTCTGGCATTTCAAGAATAATAAAATTAGTGGGAATAACATGCTCATCTATTCTAAGTAGAACATCCTCAATCATACCAGTGGGTTGTTTAGTGGACTTGTCAGCCATTGATACGTTGCAAACGTATCTATAATTTTTGATGTTCCATGCTTGTTTTATATCTACTTTCTTATGTTTTGTCCAAACATTGGAGTACTTTTACACATTTTCTAGAACTAACCTATTAACAAGATGCCACAGTGCCAGTTGCCTGTGTTCTTCTGTTTTTGGTTCCAGAAAAGCTAGAAAATGAGTATTCTCGGAATTGGACCAGACAAAAGCCAGAGTCAATATTTTACAGGAAGACTCACGGAGCCAGAAGATGAGACGGAGAGGGGCCAGGGGCTGGCCACACCATGTGGTGGCGTGGGTCCCCCTGGCCATGCCACCAGGTCGTGTGGGCCCCTAGTCCACCCTTTGACATCGCCCCTTCGCCTATAAGAAGCCTCTGATGCAGAAACCCTAAAAGAATCTAGCCTCCAGCCATGAAAAGTTCCACAACACCACCGCCACCAAAGGGAAGATTCGAGGGACATAAAGTCTCTGTTCTGGCACCCTGCCGGGATGGGGAAGTGCCCCCGGATCCATCTCCATCGATCTCCACCACCATCTCCATCGCTGTTGCTGATTCCCATGATGATGAGGGAGTAGTTCTTCCTCGAGGCTAAGGGTTCTACCGGTAGCTATGTGTTCATCTCTCTCTCTATGCATGATCATATTGTGATCATGAGCTTTGTAATCAAGTATATCTACCTTGCTACTCAAGTGCTTTAATAGACCTTTGGCTCTCCCCACGTGTGTGAAAGTGATAGCGTGCACACCATGGTGGCACTTAGCCTAGAGATTACGAATACTTGTTATGAGTTATATTTGGAGTTGGATGTCTCTATGAAATTGTGGTGTTTGTTAGAACCATCAAGCACTCAAGGTGACAGTGTGGGGTTATCTAGATGGGGAAAGCGAACTTTGAGGTGTGCTGTTATAGCACTACCATGGATTAGAGTGTCCAACCGAAGAGTAATTCAGAGTAGTATCATAAAGAGAAGATATTTATATGACAGTGTTCACTAGTGAAAGTATGATCCCTAGACCTTGTTTCTAAGATTGAAACACTGTTTGCAACTAGATCTGTTACATGTTTGCTTGCTTCCATCTTTTTTCAGATTGCCTTTAGTCTCTTCCTACCCATCAAGCTCTTTTCTAGCACCGTTACCACTTATAATTATCTATACCACTTGTATTGCACTATCTCTTCGTCGAACTAGTGCACCTATACACCTGACAAGTGTATTGGGTGTGTTGGGGACACAAGAGACTTCTTGTATCTTGATTGTAGGGTTGCTTGAGAGGGATACCTTTGACCACTTCCTCCTTGAGTTCGATAAACCTTGGGTAATCCACTTAAGGGAAACTTGCTGCTGTTCTACAAACCTCTGCACTTGGAGGCCCAACAACTGTCTACAAGAATAGAAGTCCGTAGACATCAAGCTATTTTCTGGCGCCGTTGCCGGGGAGGTAAGGTAAAAGGTACTCACTTCCTCTGGCTACTAAGCTATCTTCTAGTATTGTTGCTGGTGTGTGCGTGCTCGAAGTTATTTATTTTATATCCTACAATTATATCTTTTTGTTTCTTGTTTTTATTTTCACTAGTTAGGCTTTATGGAAAACAACAAAAAAATTAGAGAGCTTTATAGTATTTTTCTTGAGTTAGGACATGAAGTGTTTGAAGAGAAAATTAAAAAACCTATGGAACTTTATTTGCATGCTAATTGCAATGTTATTAGTATGAATTCTTTGAACACAATTATTGCTAATTCTATGGAAAAGTCTAAGCTTGGGGAAGCTAGTTTTTATGAAAATGATCTTTTTAGTCCCCCAAGCACGGAGGAGAAAATTTACTTTGATGATACTATGCCTCCAATATATGATGATTACAATGATGAATATGATATTTTCAGTCCACCTACTATTGAGGAGAAAATTAATTATGATTACAATATGCCTCCTATATTTGATGATTATGGTGATGGGAATAATAATGATAGCTATTTTGTTGAATTTGCTCCAACTACGATTAATAAGAATGACTATACTTATAGGGAGAATAATAATTATTTTATTCATTTGGCTCATGATAAGAATGTTTTATGTGATAGTTATATTGTTAATTTTATTCATGATGCTACTGAAAGTTATTATGAGAGAGGGAAACATGGTTTTATGCATCTCAATAATATTAGGTTTCCCCTCTTTATGTTGAAAGTCTTGAAGTTGCACTTGTTTTGCTTTCCTATGCTTGTTGCTTTGTGCTTTCATGACTTGTTTCTTTACAAGATTCCTATGCATAGGAAGTGGGTTAGACTTAAATGTGTTTTGAATTTGCTTCTCGATGCTCTCTTTTACTTCAATTCATATTTCCTATGTGAGCATCTTCTCAAACTATCATGCCTAACTTAAAGGCATTAAAGAAAAGTACTTATTGGGAGATAACCCAAAAGTTTTAGTTGAGTCTTGGAAGTTATTACCTCTGTAATAACCGCTCCTTATCATTTTTGTGTGGTTTTTGTGCCAAGAGTAACCTCTAATGAGAGAGAAGTAATGCTTGGGAAAATTGCTGTCCTGAAACAGATTTTTGTGCTTCGCTGTAAAATTTTGTGAAAAATCTCTGTAAGTCAGTTTGAGCTGTAATGTTTTGTTATTCTACCCCAGGTTGTTATCCAACTTTCATTAGTTAAACACTTCTCGATTTGAGCAACATAAGGTCTTCGAAAAAATTGGTTTTTACCTGCTGGTCTGTTTTGACAGATTTCTGCCATTATTTGCATTTGCCTCTTAATCTCTTTCTCCTTGAGTTCTCTTTGATCATTTGAACTTTTTAAAGGAAGTGCTACAGTATCTTCTTTTGTTTTAATGGAAGTTTTACTTGTGTTGAAACTGAACCAAAAGACTTATTATCTTGAGTGCACTAATGTTGCTAATGAAGATTGTGTGAAGTTTTGTATGAAGGAAATTTTCAGGTGTAGGGAGAGAATGATGTAATAAGATGAAGAATGGACTAAATCTCAAGCTTGGGGATGCCACCCGTGTCACCCCAAGAAATATCCAAGAAGTAAAAGCGTCAAAGCTTGGGGATGCCCAAGGCATCCCCTTCTTCATCAATAAAAATCTCCGATTTCTTCCAAACACTTCATTTTTATTGTTTCATGCACGGTTGTGTTGTTCTTGGAGCGTTTTTGTTTTTGGTTTTGGTTTTCATTTGCTTAGTTTTCTTGAATAAATTGGTTGGACCCCCTCATTCATACATTAGTTTGCAAATAAGTTGGTTTGGATTGGAAAAGAGTAGGAAAGTTCATGCTTAAGTGGTAAAAGGAGCTTGTTTTTGACCATGGCCTATGCTTTGTCATGTCATGCTTGATACTGTTTTGGCTTTATGCTTAGTGATTATTGCTGTAGCATGACATGTTATAAACAATTGAGATTGCTTAATGTGCCTTGAAAGAATCATGCGTTGTTTTAGCATATAAAAGCATAATATTGTGGTATTCTCCTTTGATGCTTTATTTGGGTTGACTTGGCGCATGCTCACACCATGTTAAGACTATACCAAGTCACCATAGCCTCTATGATCATTTAGTTTTCAACTTGTAATATCACTTTATGCTTTAATTAATAATGTTTTGTCGCTTTGCATGATTATGGCCATTATTGCTCTCTTAGTTGGTCACTCCCAGTCTTTTGCTAGCCTCCATACCAAGTATGAGTTCCACTCATGCATCCAACTCCAAATAAAACCAAGTTATTCCAAAGAGACCACCATACCTACCTATTAGCATTTTCTATTCCAAGTATATTCATGTTTTTATCTACCTTCCGAATTAAACTTGTTATGTGAAAATTAGTGATTAAAGCTCTCACGAACTTGATGACACACTTTACTTTTCTTGCCCCTAATAAACTTGAACCATTGTGTCATCTATGTTGTATATGCTTGCACTTACACGTTGGGGATTAGCAGAACCATGCTGTCATGGGGAACGCTTTCAACATTGCATTTGTAGATTGTACCCAGTTGATATCATGCTCTTTTGTTTATGGATATCGTCAGTGTGAAATGAAAGGGGAGCTTGTAAGTCCATGGAGTTATGTATGTGTGTTAGAGAAACGCCTAGGCGGCTGGTCTAATCCATGCCTAATCATGGTGGAAACCTGCAGCGTAACCATAATGAGTAATCTATGAAGCATTCTTCTTATAAAAAAAAGAGATAGAGATTGAGAAAAAGAAAAAAAAAGATGAGAAAAGAGGAAAGAGAGAAAAAAGCACCATTTTCCCATGGTAAATAAGAAGATTGCCGAGATGCTTATTGTCTGCTTGCATTGTCATTTTGATATGGGGATTCTTCCATATCATCGGGCAAGGGGTACCCCGTTGGCGGTTCTATATGATACACATGTACTTACTATGACAAGAACTTACCGGTAACTAAACTTGAGTAGCATGAGGAGCGACCCTCATATTCAAGGGACATGAGATTGCCAACTTATACTTTGTCAAGCATATACTCCATAGTTTGTTCACTTTAACCTTAATCACTTCAAGATGCTTATGATAAGGGCAATGAGAGTTGAAAGCTAATAAGTACCATAATTTTTGGAAGCTCTTTATGAAACTTGAATCCCTGATTCCTTCTATGAAGGCCTTTCTTTTACTTTTATGTTGAGTCTCCATCTTATATCTTTATGCACCTATTAAGAGAGCATAGTGGTCATTCTTAGTTTAATGTGCATTGTCCCAAAACTTGTTGATTGATTCATAATGTTGATATTTCTTGTTCTTGAACTATTTGTATTTAGTCACCCTTATGAACTTTGAAGGTGTCCTATGAATTTATGTTTTGCTACTCCATGAGGGACAAGCTGAATGCCACTATGCTATCTATATGTGAAACAAACAAACGTCTTTCAATGCATTGTTATTCATGATCTTTGTTTGAATCATTTCATGTTGCATGCATAGTTTCTATGTCTTATTGTTAGAACTATATCTTTCATGCTATGTTAAAGTACTATGATCCCAACTATCAATGTTTTATAAATGCCTTGATCAAGATTGTGATGGTGCATGTCACCTCAAAAATTATTCTTTCTTTTTATCACTTACCTAGTCGAGGACGAGCATGAGTTAATCTTGGGGATGTTGATACATTGCAAACGTATCTATAATTTTTGATGTTCCATGCTTGTTTATATCTACTTTCTTATGTTTTGTCCAAACTTTGGAGTACTTTTACACATTTTCTGGAGCTAACCTATTAACAAGATGCCACAGTGCCAGTTGCCTGTTTTCTTCTGTTTTTGGTTCCAGAAAAGCTAGAAAATGAATATTCTCAGAATTGGACCGGACAAAAGCCAAAGTCGATATTTTACCAGAAGACTCACGTAGCTAGAAGACGAGACTGAGAGGGGCTAGGGGCTGGCCACACCATGTGGTGGCGCGGGTCCCCCCTTGCCAGGCCACCAGGTGGTGTGGGACCCTGGTCTACCCTCTGACATCACCCCTTCGCCTATAAGAAGCCTCCAATGCAGAAACCCTAAAAGAATCTAGCCTCCAGCCAGGAAAAGTTCCACAGCGCCGTCGCCACCAAAGGGGAGATTCGGAGGATAGAAAGTCTCTGTTCCGGCACCCTGCTGGGATGGGGAAGTGCCTCCGGAGCCATCTCCATCAATCTCCGCCACCATCTCCATCGTTGTTGCTGATTCCCATGATGATGAGGGAGTAGTTCTTCCTCGAGGCCAAGGGTTCTACCGGTAGCTATGTGTTCATCTCTCTCTCTATGCATGATCATATTGTGATCATGAGCTTTGTAATCAAGTAGATCTACCTTGCTACTCAAGTGCTTTAATAGAACTCTGGCTCTCCCCACGTGTGTGAAAGTGATAGCATGCACACCATGGTGGCACTTAGGCTAGAGATTACAAATACTTGTTATGAGTTATATTTGGAGTTGGAAGTCTCTATGAAATTGTGGTGTTTGTTGGAACCATCTAGCGCTCAAGGGATAGTGTGGGGTTATCTAGATGGGGAAAGCGAACTTTGAGGTGTGCTGTTATAGCCCTACCAAGGATTAGAGTGTCTAACCAGAGAGTAGTATCATAGAGAGAAGATATTTATATGAGAGTGTTCACTAGTGAAAGTATGATCCCTAGGCCTTGTTTCTAAGCATTGAAACAACATTTGCAACTAGATCTGTTACATGTTTGCTTGCTTCCATCTTTATTTCATATTGCCTTTAGTCTCTTCCTACCCGTCAAGCTCTTTTCTGGCACCGTTACCACTTATAATTATCTATACCACTTGTATTTCACTATCTCTTCGCCAAACTAGTGCAACTATACACCTGACAAGTGTATTGGGTGTGTTGGGGACACAAGAGACTTCTTGTATCTTGATTGCAGGATTGCTTGAGAGGGATACGTTTGACCACTTCCTCCCTGAGTTCGATAAACCTTGGGTAATCCACTTAAGGGAAACTTGCCGCTGTTCTACAAATCTCTGCACTTGGAGGCCCAACAACTGTCTACAAGAATAGAAGTGCTTAGACATCAGCCATCTGTAAAGTGATAGTAGTAGGGGAATACTCCCCTAATCCTAACCTTTTATAGAGGGAATATGGCATTACACTAACTCCTGCACCTAAATCACACAAGGCATTATGAATATTTGTTTTGCCAATTGAGAATGAAATAGTTTGTATTCCGGGATCTCCTGATTTAGACAATAGCTTCTCATTAGCAGGATAACTAGTCACCATGGCAACTATTTCAGTTATTTCTTTCTTTGTATTAGGAATATCATGGAGGAATTTAGAATATATAGGAACTTCTATTACATCCGCAAATGGAATTTCTAGACGAAGATCACCAAGTGCCTTTTTGAAAGAATCATAGATTACCTGATCCGGTGCTTTCTTTTTTGGATCTGGATAAGGAAGCTTTTGCTCACCTTTCTTATTCTTGTCTTTTAACTTTTGTGGGGGATCAGGCTCTTTTGTTGCTTTCTTTTGTTGATGCTTATCTCTCTTCTTCTTTTCTACTACAACAACTTAATCTTCATTGCTTATATCTTTTTCTTCTCTTGGATCAACTGTCTCTACATCAGAGTCATAACGGTCATCCTGTGCATCATTTTTCTCCTCCATGGTCTGATCTTGTGTTTCTTGAGAAGTTTCATCTTGAGGATCCATCACTGTATCATCTTCTTGGCTTGCTTTGAGCAAGGTATTTTCCTTTCGATCTTTTTCAGCTTCATATTCTCGTGGTCCTAATGGTCCTGTAACAACTGCACCTCCCCTTGTAACAACATTAGTAGAAACAGGAATATCTATATCATCTTGAAGAAAAATTTGATAACCAGATGCTATTTGTTCATATTGGGTTTCAATCATACTAAGGTACTTGTGAAATAATTTTATTTCTTGGCCAATCTCATCATAATTTTCCGTGAGTTCTGCCCAAATCTTATGTCTTTGAAATTCCTTATGCAGGTTATTATGAGATTTTGCTTATTGATGTTCTAATTCTTAAAAAACTTTTCTAGTTTCATCTTCTTCAGTAAAAACTTGTAACAAGTCTACTTTTTTTCTTAACAAGTTCAGAAGGTATACCTTTTTCTTTCATTGTTTTGCGTACTTCAGGCATAAGATCTGGAGTTATACGAAGTATCCCTTTTTCCATCTTAGTGCCGAAATCAGGATTATATAAAGAATAATTCTTAGCCCTAGTAGACATTAAATCAAAACATGCTTTAACATTAAAGTATTTATGGATCCTCCTGCTGATAAGTCAAGAAACTCTCTGCATTGAGTATTAAGACCATGGTAAAATAAATGGCAAATAGTTGATTCAGAATAGCCATGATTAGGAATACTATTGATCATTCCAAAGAATCTATCCCAGGCTTGTGGGTAGTTTTCTCCCACGTTCTGACTAAAGTTGCGTATATTCTTTCTAATTTCAGTTACCTTTTTAAAAGGATTAAACCTGTTTATGAATTTAACAATACAGTTTTCCCAACATTTAATGTAATGACGAGGGAGAGAATATAACCAGTCTAGAGCCTTACCTTTAAGAGACCAACGAAATAATTTTAGACGAGAGAAGTCTCTTGGCAAACCTTTTGGTCCAAGTGATGTTATCACATCGTCGAACTCTCTAAGATGTCTTCCTGGGCCTTCATCTTCCCTTCCACTGAAAGCTTTTTCCTGCAAAATTTTAATAATCTCACCATCAAATCGATATTCTCTAACTCCAGGATTTGGAAATTCTATTGGTTGTTTAAGAAAAGCAGAACTTGGAGCACTGTATTTTCTGAGAGTTTTCTCAGGTTTCTTGGGAGTTGTCCTGTAAATGGACATGATTTCCATAAAATCACTCAGGTTTTCAACTTCAACGTTATTTCACTACAAGAAAAGTTTCTTTCCGCAATGAATTGGTATGACGGTCATCGTAGAAGGCGCGTCTTCCGCGAAGAAATTCTCGGCTCGACCGTGGCTGATGGAAAACTTTTTTTTCTGGTTTCGTGGCCCTCTACTACGACGGATCTGCTAAAAACGTGGAGGAAGCTCAGCTGGCATGTGGCAGAAGCAAGATTTTCGTCTCCTCGCGCGATGTTGACTGGCCGAAGTCTTTTGAGGCGTGTGGGTCCCGGACGTCAGTGTCTCTAGCGGACCATACTTTTCGGTCGCGCCTCCCGGATTTGAACTCGGTAACGTAGCTCGAGGCGTCTGCCGTTTAGTCAGGCTGCTAGGTCCCACATGTCAGCCTCTCATTAGAAGGATCGTGTGTATGATGGAAATTTTTCCTTCGCTCGCGCTACCCTGTTCCGAAGTTGATAACGCTGCTCGATGCATCTACCATCTAATCAACCTCCTGGGACCCACATGTCATCCTCTCATTAGAAGAAACGTGTGTATGATGGAATTTTTTCCTTCACTGGAGCTAGGCCATTCCGAGTTGATAGCGCTGCTCGACACATCTACCGTTTAACCAACCTCCTGAGCCCCACATGTCATCCTCTCATTAGAAGAAACGTGTGTATGATGGATTTTTTCCTTGGCTCGTGCTACCCTGTTCCGAACTTGATAACATTGTTCGATGCATCTACCATTTAATCATGAAGCTGGGCCCCACATGTCATCCTCTCATTAGAAGAAACGTGTGTATGATGGATTTTTTACCCTCTGTCGCGCCTTCGTGTTCCAAATTTGATAGCGTTGCTCGCTGCATCAGCCGTTTAATCAAACTCCTGGACCCCACATGTCATCCTCTTATTAGAAGAAACATGTGTATGATAGAATTTTTTCCCCTCGATCACGCCTTGGTGTTCCAAACTTGATAGCGTTGCTCGCTGCATCAGCCGTGCTGGTGGGTTCCTTATGTCAGTCTCACATTAGAAGAATCGTGGGTATGATGGACTTTTTTTCTACTCTAGCGCCACCCTATCCTAACTAGATAGCGTTGCTTGACAAATCTGCCATTTGGTCACGCAGCTGGGTCCCACATGACAGCCTCTCATTAGAAGAATCGGTTGTATGATTGACTTTTTTCTCTGCTCGCGCTCTGTGTTTCGAACTTGATAACGTTGCTCGCTGCATCAGCCATTTTTTCAGGCTGCTGGGTCCCCCCATGTCATCCTCTCATTAGAACAAACGTGTGCATGATAAACTTTTTTCTCGCTTGTGCCTCCCTGTTTCGAACTTGGCAACGTTGCTCAATACATCACCTGTATAAGGCCGCGCTAGTGGGACCCACATGTCGGTCTATCTTTAAATGAAATGTGTGTATGTATGATAGACCTTTTTTTCGTCCGCGTCTGCTGTTTTGGACTTCCAATAGATTTAAACTTTATGTGTCGCCACTACGCCAAAGATATTTATAGAAAATATATTATTAAACATTCCTTGGTACCTTCAAGTTATGTTTTAATGTTTTTAAAAAGATGTCGTGTGTCTGTGTTTATATTTTTAAAAATAAAAGGGCAGCCTCCTAGCATTTCAATTTATAAAATGCCACATATATAATGGACTAGTTTCTTAAAAATATAGTGTAGTTTTTTTAAGAGGTAGAGGCGGAGTTTTTTTAAGAGGTGGGGGGCAATGCTCAAAAGACCGAATTAAAAATATTTTGGGCTATTCTACATGGTCCATCTACATGCGTTATACTCCATGGGCTCCTTTCTTAAATTTCACTAGGCTGTGCTAAGCAGTCCCTTGACCCTGACAAGGCCGAATTAAAATGTTCTTGCCTATGATCCATGGGATCCTTTCTCAAATTTCACTGGCCTGTGCTCAGCAGTTCCCTGACCCTGCACTCAAAAAAAAGTTCCCTGACCTTGAAAAGGCGTGTGTGTGTATGTTAGACTGTTTTTCGGGTCGAACTTGATAACGTTGCTGGGTCCTCCATGTTAGCCTCTCACCATGCTGGACTTTTTTCTTGCTCGCGCCTACCTATTTCGAACTTGGCAATGTTGCTCGATGCAGAATCTCTATAAGGCTACGTTGCTGGGTCCCATGTGTCAGCCTCTCTGTAAATGAAACATGCGCATGATGGACTTTTTTTTCAGCCCCGTCCGCTGTTTTGACATCGGTCCGTTGCTAGGTCTAAATATACATGGTACAAAGTAAAGGACCAAATATACACACATACTATATAGATGTCGATCAAATTATATATTTTTTGAAAATTATCTATTATAATTTTATATAGTGATGATATGCCATATGTCTATTATCTGGTTCTCACGTGTAGAGTACGTGGAACTTACTAGTAATGCAGTAGTTTTAACAAAATAACATAGGTAGGCGGAGATTTTTCTGGGAGGGGGGGCTGGGGAAGGGGATGACCATAAAGGCCAAATTAAAAAGATTCTAGGATAACTCGGGATGGATGCCCTATTCTTCATGGGCTCACTCCTAAACTAAATGTGCTATGCTCGGTGGCCACAAGACAATGAAAAGGCCGAATTGAAGGGTTTGGGCTATGACTGGGCCTGATAGGCTAATTTCATGGGCTCAGTAATAAAAATTCTAGACCTCAACAAGGGAGAAAAAAACGAGAGAGAAAATTTTGGCCGATATTTTCGCGTGAAAATTGTTGACAACCAAGACACATACCCCACGCATGCCAAAACTTTCTCACTCGCGCCTTCCAACTCACGCCTTCACTCCAATAGCCAGCTACTGTCTCTTTGCGCCATTCTTCTGGAGACGTGTAGGCGATCAAAACCACAAGCCGCGCACCAAAACATTCACACTCCGTCTATCAGCCGGGGCGGCCTGACACCATTGCTGGCGGCACCGTTCTTTTCGAGACGCATACAGGCCGGCGGTTTGCTGGTCGATCCCCACGGTATGCTTATAATATCCTTAGTTCGCTCAATCATTCCCTAGAAGTAGTTTTGTACTCGATCTGCTCGTTTGACATTGTTCTGCACTTGATCTGTTTGTTCGAATGGGTTATCATTTTGTGCTCGGTCGATCTGTTCTCTCAAATATGTAACATAGTTCTGCACTCAATTTCTGAAATAAGCTAAAATTACGTGGCATTTATAGTTCTATATTCAATCAGGTTGCTCAGATATCTTGGCTAAATTAGATTTGTAATCAACCTGTTCGGTGAAATATCTTGAAAGCTTCTGACCATCTCTATCCTCAACAGATGGACAGATATTGGATACTGAATGGAAAAAAAGCAACACCTTCATATTGGGAAGGTGTTAATGAATTCATGAAGTTTGTTAGATAGCATAACGGCGACTCGAATGTGTTTTGCCCATGCTGACAATGCCTTAATTATAAAAAGCTGAGTCAGAGCACAGTCATAGACCATACTTTCGTTAATGGGATGCAACACACATATATTAGGTGGACTTAACATGGTGAACCATATGATCAGCCTGTTCTTGATCCTCTAGCTGATGCTGATCTGCCTGAAGCTCATCAGATCAAGGATGAGGACCTTTCTGGTTTGTTAAGGGACCTGTACCCCACTTCAAGAAAAAAGGCGCTCCTTCTCTTAAAAGATCACTTTTCTCTGACCTGATAGAAGATGCCAAGTGTTCAGTGGACCCTGATTCTGGTATCTCAAGATTCGAACTGGTAATGAAATTACTAAAGGAGAAGTCGTTCAACAAGATTACCAACAAAGCTTTCGATTCAGTGATTAAGGTGTACAATGAGTCAATCCCTAGGGAAGGACTGCCAAAATCCTTTTATGAGATGAAACAGTACATCAAGGTACTTGGACTATCATATGAGAAGATCCATTTTTTCCAAATAACTGTGTACTGTTCTAGGAGGATTATGAAAACCTCGATGAATGCCCAGTATGTAACCAATCAAGATGGAAAAATGGTGATAAAAAGAAGAAAGATCCTTGTAAGGTTCTGAGATATTTTTCAATTATAGATAGATTGAAGAGGTTGTTTCAGTCAGAACAAACATCTCAGGAAACAAGATGGCACAAAGAGATTCTCAAGCCAGACGATTACTTACTCAGACATAGAGCTGATGGCGATGAATGGAAGAACTTTGACAAGGCCCATCCAGGATTTGCAGCGGATCCAAGGAACCCGAGACTTGGCCTTGCTACAGATGGATTTAACCCATTTGGCAACATGAGTAACTTGTACATCATGTGTCCAGTACTTGTTATAATTTACAACCTGCCTCCCTGGGCATGCATTGATCAGTCGAACTGTTTGCTGGCTTTACTCATCCCAGGTCCCAAATCACCTAGGAAGGATTTTGATCTGTTCATGCAGCCTCTTATACGAGACTTGCAGGAACTATGGAAGGGTGTCATGACTCCTATATCCTTGCCAGCAACCATGAAGATGCCAAGTTCCCTATGCGTGCTGCTGTGTTATTTTGCACCCATGATTTTCCAGCTCTTGGCACTATGTCAGGCAGAGTGACAGCAGGTTATAACGCATGTGTTCGCTGTGAGACAAAATAGGTCATAGTGGGCTACAAAATAAGACTGTTTTCCTTGGCCACCGAGTTTTCCTTCCTAAAGACCACAAATTCCGAAAAAACTTGAAAAAATTGCAGTTCTATGGAAAGAGGACTGAATATGGCACTGCACCACAAAAGTTCACTGCAGCTGAGTTGCAGGCGCATTTACAAAAGGTCAAAAATGTCAAACCAGGAAAACAACCAGCTACTAGACGAGGTAAAATAAATAATACATAAGATGCACCGACAGTAGGAGCAGCATCCAAAAGGAAGAGAGCGAAAGAAGTAGCAGCAGATTCCCAAGGGAAGGAAAAGGAACCGAGAATATTTTATAAGCGTAGATCCACTCTATGGGACTTGCCGTATTGGGCTGGTAAGACACTTCGACATAATATTGATGTCATGCACATGGAGAAAAATACATGTGACAGCATTATAGGCACATTACTCAACATTCCATCTAAGACAAAAGATAACTATAATGCTAGGCTTGACTGCGAAAAACTCAACGTTAACAACAACTTGAAGCTGCATCCTGAAGATACGGTTGATAAGGGCGGTGAAAAACATTATAAATTTCGAGGTGCAGAATTTACCTTGCCGATGAATAAAAGGGTACTATTTTGTGACTTCCTCCGAGGTGTGAAGTTCCCATCTGGATTTGCTTCCAACATTGCAAATTGTATCAATGCAGAGGGGAACAAGCTCCAAGGGTTGAAAACTCACAATTGCCACATCCTACTACAAAGGCTTTTAGCTCGTGGCGTTAAAGGTTTAGTGGAACAAGGATTTGTACAATGTGCTTGCAAAGTTGGGAAAGTTCTTTAGGGAAATCTGTAGCAAAACTCTGGACAGAAGAGTTGTAGCGCGTCTTCAGACAGATATATCAGAAATCCTGTGCAAGCTTGAGCTGGTATATCCACCAGCCTTCTTTGATGTGATGGTGCATTTGGCTATTCATTTGACTAAAGATGCACTTTATAGAGTTCCCATACAGTACGGATGGATGTACCCTATAGAACATCGACTTTGCACTTTCAAGGGTACTGTCAGGAACAAGGCTAGAGCAGAGGCTTGCATTGCAGAGGCATACATTGCTGCTGAAGCATTTGCATTTTGCTCAACATACATTCCTGATCGTCAAACGAGATCCAGTATGGGTGGCAGAATTGAAGAAGTTGAAAAATCTGTTTTTAACCATAGTGTTCGCCTAGTAGGAAAGAAGGAACATAGAACATTAATGCAACACGAATATGACCAACTTACTTGGTATTTGCTGAATAATGCTGATGAGGCTAAAAACTTTATTGCGTGAGCACTATTCATACATATCCTCACATATATGAAATGAAACTTGTAGCAAGATATGTTCAGATGTCTTACTTGGGTATCGTTTTTGTAGGTTATTTAAAGCAACCAAAGGAAAAGATTATGCTGCACCAGTATGTGGGGGTGGGTTTTAGGAATGGTTTAGGAATCATGTAAGATGGCAATTGAACTTTGAATTGCATACGAATTATGCACATGAGATGACCTCTTGATTATTTTGTATAACCACAGATCACGAAGCTGCGTGAAGAGAATCTGGGCGATGTTAGTGATGGTCTCTATGCCCTATCACATGGTCCAGCAAAGAGGGTGCGGACAGCTTCATCTTGCAATGACGATGGTATCCACTACAACACTTATGAGCGTGAGAAACATCTGAAGACACAAAACAATGGCATCACGACTAGTGGAGAGCACTTGACAACCAAAATGAAGAAGTCAGATGACTATGATCATTATGGTCGCATAAAAGAGGTTATTGAGTTGAATTATAACGACAAGACTGGTGGTCGATCTGTGGTTCTATTCAAGTCTTATTGGTATGACTAAGATCCGAACAAGAAAAGAGGCCCTAGAAATGATGGGAATTTCATATTGATCAATACTACTGCTGAGTGGTACAAGGAGGAACCTTATATTTTGGTAACTCAAGCTTCCAAGGTAATTTTCTTGGATGACTGAGATAATAAGGACTGGTAATATGTGCAAAAGTTTGAGGCAAGGAGCACCTATGATGTGAATGAGTATGACGAGCCAGTCACCACGGATGTTGCCCACCAAGATGATCCTAGTGGTTTTATGGTAACTGAACTGGCTAACGTCGATGAAAATTTGATTGCTAGAGGCGGCTCTGCACATGATGGACAACTAGATTTCACTGTCAAGGTTAGTGTAGTCGACAAAGACAGGAATAAACTGGTTCTACCTGATGAATCTCAGGACATGTATGATGAATGGCAAGGGGAAGAAGATCCAACCCAGTGGGAATATGTGGATCTAGAAAGCAGCGGTGCCAAAAGTGATGATGGTGACGATGATTAAACTGTTGTTTCATATTATGCAGTGAAATGATGAACAGTGATTTGTATTGGTTTTCTCTTTGTAAAATGTATGAGACATGATGACAATTTCCTGTTGGATTGTAATCCTAGACTAATTGTTTTCCCTGTCTAAATTGGAGTAAGCTTAATTCGACAAGTGCAAACATATATAGAACAGGTTCACTTGGCATGCAGCAGAAACATTGGTTCAATACATTAATTAATTATCAACCACAGGACCAGTTTCATATAGAAGGGGGCATATGCACCTCGTGTCAGTAGAGATGGGCGAGCACATTGTCTCGGCAGATAGGGCAGCTGGCGTTGGTCTCAAACCAAGTGAAGATGCAGTTGTGGTGGTACAGATGGTTGCATCCCCGGAGACGCACCGGTGTGCGCTTCGACAACGCATGCATGCATATGCTGCAGTGGCCATCCTCCTGCTCAACCAGGTACCAACTGTCTTGAAAGTGCTGGCAAGTTAACGATGAGCCGGAGATTTAGGCTAAGGGTTAGGTCGAAGTGGAACCCGTCGACCCACATACACGCCTCAAGCCAGAGCCAGTGGAGAATGTTGTACGGCATGATGATGTCCCACTCCTCCGCCGTGAGTTGCAGGTTCTTCAGCAGCCATACACGGCCACGAACCTTGCGCATAGTTCCCACGACCTTGCTTGCTCTTCACAGCTTGTTGGGAGGTAGCCTGAGATTCAACACTTCCTCTTTGCAGGGTGTGGTCGCGACATCATCCTCCTCTAGAGGGGCTGGGATGGAGCCAGGCATCCTCCCGAGCTCGTACGTCCCCGAGAAGAAGATCTTCAGTGTCATTGTGTACGGCATCGCTGCATTAGCTAACTGTGGCTCGAAGACAGAGAAGTCGGTTGTGGCTGCGGAGATGTGGCAGGAACGGAAGACATGGGGGCCAGACTTGATGATGCGCTCCTATGAGGAGCGCTCTAGTTCTGGCGGTGCCGCCATTTGGGGATTTTTTGGGGGTGGGGGAGGGGAGGGGGACGGGAGGGGGAAGAGGCCAGGGGAAATGGGTGAGGGCCTGTTTGATTTGTAGGATAGGAAAATCGTAGGAATAGGAAAAATGTAGGATTGCATTGTCATGTTCACTCCAATCCTATAGGAATTCATATGCACCAAAGTGTTTTTGATTCCACCATAGTAGGAATCTAAAAAAGGGGTATGGGTGAATGTTTGATTTCCTACAAAAACTAGTACTGTACAAAGGAATCCTTAGGAAAAATTCCTCCGGGAATCAATCCTACAAATAAAACAATCATCATAGGAAAATTTCCTATAGGATTTAATCCTACAAAATTCCTAGGCAAATCCTTGGAATCAAATGGACCCTGATAGTGGACTACTCGAAAAAAAGGCGGGGCCGTGCTACCTCGTCACTCCCCAACGTCATCCCTAGCTCCTCCTCTCTTCATGGTTCTATTTAGACTCGTCATAGTGCTAGTGGGAGTAATTTGGGTAGTACATAGTCCTACATGTATTGCCAACTAAGCATTTAGATGACATGGCATGCAATTAAATGATGAGAGAGAGCCTTGGGGTAACTAGCTATGTTACCATAAGGGCGTCTCCAATGTGAAAATATAAGAACTAGAAAATCATTGTTTATCTCTCCTCACTACACAATGCACTTGCGACAGAATTTCAAGACAAAATGAGTCTACATTGCAATAAATGAGACTTTGCATGATACCACACCTATGTTACTTTGCACTATGGAGGTAGTAACTTATTTTATTTTATTTTGCAAAAATGGAGGTAGTAACTTAGATTAGTAACATATGCATGTTAAGTTACTCCCCACCATGACCAGCCTAAATATACTAAACTTGCATATGTTACTATCTTCATAGTGGATGATAACATGTGTGTGGTGTCATGCAAGACCTAATTAATTAGGTTCTAGTCTCATATAAATGTGTGATGTTATGGTAATACCTCCCTCTTTTTCATCATTAATTATCATGTCATGTCACCAATTTGCTTAGTTGGCATTGCATGTACATGCAAGTTACTACTCCCATGTGACGAGAGGGATGGCTGTTGTCTCTGTGTTAAATAGAGGAAGGGTTGTTTAGCTGGATAGGGAAGACCAATATTTTAACATATCCTTGATTTTTTTGGCATCGTCTGTGCAGTGTAGGCACCGGTGCCGGATGGATGAGAAGTGGTTTGGGCACCGATATTTGCATACGCTGTGGAGGGCCACCCAAGTTCTACGGATTTCCAAGCTTTTTAGCTAAAAGAGAGCAACTATGTAGATGCACAGGCTGGTGGTACTTCCCCTTGCTATTGGTAAAAGAGAGAAACTATGTGGATGCGATGATGATTCAATTTGTACATAACATAACTAGTATAGGTACAACACAACCACGGTAGAAACTAAACCATACTCTAGACAGAATCAGCACACACATAGACACACCGTCTGGTGTTCGATGAACTCGAGGAAGCTGCCAGCCATGTCACAACCTTTGTTTCTGCACTTGAGCTTCATTCTCGAGGACATCTGATCCATGGTAGTGGTTGGTTCGAAGACGCTTTCGTATTCAATCCCCGGGCACTGGCCATCGGACAATTTCCAACACATTGTGCGCATGCAATGTGCGTCGCGGCCTTGCCAAAGCACTGCTCGTGCAATAAAAAGAGATTTATCCCAAAAACAAGAGTTGTATCGAACCAGTGTGGACAACATCGTGAAGAAAGAAGTAGTAATAACTATGTACGCGGGACGACGAACAATTTGAGAACACAGCCTGCAGTTGAAGACCTGCCTCATTGCACTCATGTCAATCATAGCTTCAAACCACTCGTGCACCATAGAGCTGTCTTCTTCAACTACGGTGGATCTGAGAGGGATTTTGAGACTGAATGTGACGAGGGTTTAACTCATCAATGCCCATTGTTATGGACTTGGGTTTTGGAGGAGGGAGCGCTGGAGACATCTATCGGCTAGCAAACAAGCACACACGAGATTCGAAGATTTACCCAGGTTCAGGCCTCGCAGAGGTCCCTACTCCTGCTTGTCTGCTCGTAGAATTATTGAAGGAATCGAGGATTATAATGGTGCGCAGATGCAATCTGGCGAGGGTTGTGGAAACTAGGGTTGCGTGTGTCCTCCTCGCCGCCCCCTCCTAGCCTTTATATAGATAGGCTAGGTCTCGGGTAGCAGGTCGAGTCGGTTGCAGGTTAGGGTTTTCCCCTTTGAACTTTCTATCTTTAGCTTCTTCTTGTTCTTCAAGCAATCGAGAGTCCGTAGGTTACTCGACTTCTCCATTTGGGCCTTGGCGACACCGTGGGCCTCCGTTGTATTCAGGCCGTATATACCAAGATCGAGTACCTGTAGGGTATACCCATGTCAGTAGCCCCCGAGTGTCCAGTGGAATCGCAGATTCGACTGGGGACTTTTGAATCCTTTCAAGGGCATGACTGAGTATGTTTTTCGACTGCTCTGTTTGTGTCATAGGGATTGTTGATGTGCGTGCCTGATTTAACCGATGTATCAGTATTAGTTAACTACCTTAGCGTAAAACAACGCAATCTACTCGAACTCGAGTCCCCGGACTCGAATTCGGAAAAGTGCTGGTGTAATTCGACCTAAGCCACGGAGGTCTTACAAGAGTCGAATTCCAGTATATGGGTTTGAGCACTCGACGCGTCAGTCAAGGCATGTTCATCGTACCTGTAGGCACAGATATATTTCTGGTAGTGTGCAGCGAATGCGTTGTCAGGCCTTATTCAGGTCTTACCTTCATGCTGTAAGCACGACATCCGAATTTTGTCACTGCGGAGGTTATTCGGGTGACCTAGGAGACACAGTCCCTTTGTAGGGAAAATTCTTGACGAGTTGTCGCCATAAGCTTCGAGTGTGGATGTTATCAACATATAGTACGAAGTACAAATAATCATAGGGTGCGCGACCAGCGCTCCCTATGGGAGTAGCCCCCGAGTGTCTGGTTGAGTCGAAGACTCAGGCATGGACTAAAGAACTTTTGCGACTGCTATCGTCTTTTGTTTTCTTGTTTTAGTCGAATTTATTTCTGGCGCTCCCTATGGGAGTAACCCATGTCCATAATCGAATCACGGATTCGAGTGGTTGGGTTTATCCATGCTCCTGTAGAAAAGAAAAAGAAAAATCATAGGGCGCGCGACCAGCGCTCCCTATGGGAGTAGCCCCCAAGTGCTTGGTGGAGTCGAAGACTCGAGCAAGGACTAAAGTAGTCGAAGTCTTCTGCTTCTCAATTTATGATGACGTCAGTGCTGACTATGTGATGAGCTCAGTTGCTCGCGTGAGCGGGTTTGACGGGACGTGACGAGCGGTGGGTCCCATTTTCTGACTCTAACTTGACCGGGCGTGCGTAATCTTTGTTTTAACTGTGACTCCTCGATTTCCGTGCGTAATGGGGGTAGTGGGTGACGGTTCACGCTTCGGGTCCTCCACGTGTCAAGCACGATGAACACCACACGTCTAGTAGGGTTTTTCCTGACCATTAGATTGCATCTTCCAGGTGGTTAAATAGTGATGTTGCGACGGTAATTTTCACATCTACTTCTTTTCTCTGCCTTTGCCTCCGTCGCCATTGCTGCTGCTGCTCTGCTTCTTTGTGTTCCTTTCTTTCACGGCGCTAGAACAGCTCCGCGTATTACCTAGTTACTTTCTCCGGTCACACGGCCACCGTAGAATGGGGAAGAAGAAGGGAGGTGCCATGGCCGATTCCACCGCCGCCATGGTTGCTGCGAAGAAGAAGGGTGGCTCCACCGCTGTGGGCACCAGCACCGCCGCCACCGGGAAAAAGAAAGGCACGGGCACTTGCGTCACCAATGGTGCGTGGCGTGCGTCCGTGATCAAGTCTTCAGAGCTTCGTCTTCTACGGCAAGACGGAGTTTTGTCCTCCACAGTCGCTAACGCGCGTGTCCCTGGCAGTGAGGTAACCCCCTCTCATCCTACCGAATTTCGGGTGATGTTCCTAGCATTCATCATCCGCGGTCTCTCATTGCCCCTACATCCTTTCTTCAGGGGCCTTCTTTGTTTTTACGGGCTCCAGCTCCATCAGATGTCCCCAAACTCCATTCTCCATGTAGCTTGCTACATTACTCTTTTCGAGTCCTGGCTCGGAATCGAGCCGCACTTTGGTCTCTTCAAGCACCTCTTCAAGCTGAAGCACCAATCGGCGTCTGGCTCCATAGTCTATGATGTAGGCGGCTGCGGTATCCACATTGACTCCTCCGCCACATACTTTGACATCAAACTCATGGCATCCGTCCAAGGGTGGAGGGACAAGTGGTTCTACATCCGCGACCTAAAGGCCGACGGAGACCACTTCGGACTCGCGCCTTTCGATCCCGCAACGCCGTGCAAGAGGAGGCGCTCCTGGAAGAACGTAGTGATGCCCGACGAGTCCGCAGAGACAGATGTGCTATACGAGCGCGTCTGCGACCTCGAGAGTCGCATGGGAAAAGAGGAGGGCGGTTGTGCCCTTATTCGCACATGGCTGCGCTGTTGCGTCCAGCCCCTGCAAGCCAGAGTCCACCCTATGTTCCAGTGGGCTGGCACGGACGATGTCACTCGCGTATCTGCCGATGGCATGTCCGCGAGGGAGGTAGATAAAAGGGTGCGACTGGTCACCAAGTACACCGTCAAGGATGTGCTTCCCAATGATCCAGACGTACCTCCCTTCGATGCTGCTAACCCTCCTCCTAAGGTACAGTTGTGCTACGTAGTAGCTTTGTTTGTCGACTGCTTCATTGCTTTCTTGACTTTGTGCTGAATTGTTTTCTGTATGCAGGATTGGGCGGTGTCACCCTGTATGCCCCCTCTTCCCGAGGGGGTTATCCCTCATGAAGCCTTGGAAGAGGATGAGTCGGAGTCGACCGTCCCATCTGATGTGGAGGAGGAAGCCCCCGAGTCGAGTGGTCTGGACACTCGCAAGCGTTCGCGCAGCGAGGATTCTGATGCGTCGTCTCCTTTGACTCTGGAAGGTGCAGGTGTTGGTGCAGAGTCGCCGATACCTGCCGTTCCTGTGAGCGCCGTGGCGCCATCTTCTTGCAAGAAGATGCGGCTGCCGAAGGAGTCGTCGTCAGAGTCGGGGGATCAAACCTTCGATTTTGACAAGTTTGATTGGTAAGTATACGAGTCTTCCTTTTGGTTCTTCTTTGGAGTTGCATTCTCTTGATGTTGGTTTTGTTCTGCAGTCAGCCGGCGTCGTCATCTTCTGGCGACATCCAGTTTTTGAAGGAATCTGGAGTCGCGACCTCCAAGGCCAAGAAAGTGGTTGAGCGCACTCCTTCTCCTCCATTGGCGGCCCACTACGGGCATAATTCATCAAGTTCTCCACACAATGTGGAGCACCAGATGGTTATCCGGACGTCTGCGAATCCATCGACTTCGGAGTCTTTGGAGGATCATGTAAGTGTAGTATCTCTTCTTCTTATTTTGCAGTCGCGTTTTCATCTATGCCATCTATTGACCCTTTACTATGTTTTTGCCGTAGCTCATTGTGAAGGAAGCCGCTCGCCTTGCGGACCAGGTGCTTGCAATGGGTCATCAACATGCTATGCTGGACAATCGCCATTACATAGTGGAAAGTGAGTGTTCTTTACTATGTTTTTCTCTACATCCTTTTGATGTATTCGACTGACGGTTTGTCTTCATTTGTGTCACAGTTGAGCATAATGCACTCCTCCGTAGTGCTGCTTCCCTCGAGAAAACCCTTGCCATGGCGGTGAGGAGCCGTGATGAGGCAATCGCAGCACGGGATGAATTGTGGAAACACGAGGAGGATCTGCGCGCCTCCATTGCCACTAGGGAGAAGTTGTTTGAAGAACAGCTTTTCTCGATTGCCAAGGCCCTCTCAGGTATTCCCTTGTCTAGGTTTTTTGTCGTGCCCCTTCTTTCGATTTGTTTGCCGTACTTTGACTTTTGTGCCGATGCTTGATCTGTGTGTAGATGCCACTGGTCTGAGCTTCGACCCCCAGGCACTCCGTCGTGATGACGCCCTAGCGGGTGCTATTTCAGCAGTCGAAGATCGCAGAACTGCCGTTCAGGGGATGCTCACCAAGGCCAAGGGCGTGCTCAGTTGCCTCCGGGAAGAGCTGGCACCCAAAGATGAGTTGATCGAGAATATGGATGAGCTGGTGGAGTCCTTTGTCGGAGGCATTCCTTCAAGCTTCAAGAACTCACTCTGTGCGGCTAGTGCTTCAATGTCACTCACCATGGTTCAAGCACACAGAGTCGAAGTTGATCCTGCGGCAGTCTCCAAGGCGATGCCTGTCAGCGCTGATGGCCAGCAGGTAGTTTTTGCTCCCTTCACGACTGCTTGTGGCAAGTACGGCCCGCAGCTGATCAATACAGTTGCAAAGTACTCTGAGGAGCTTCAGCGAGCCAAGAAGATGGATAGAGCTACAACGTCAGGGGCCAGGGGAAAGTCTGTGGCGTGTGACACTGCCAGAGACTCGATGAAGCCAATCGCTCCTCAGTAGTCGCATCTTGTAATAGTTAAATAGCTTATGTCTTTTTGTCGAGAACATGCCTTTTGGCGAATGTATCTGCTGATACTTTGTTGATCTTGAAATGCACTTGAGTCTTTTGTCCATGCCTCGCCTTAGTCTTCTTATTGTCTCTTGCTTAACTTGTGATAGGGCACATCGAGTGATCCTTTGAGGGAGCCTCAGGATTCGCCACCCTTTGATGAAACTTTGGCACCGCCGCGCTCAAGGGTGGATGAGATGTCTCTGCTCTCGCGACTCTGTGACCGCATGAAGCAGTTGGAGCGTGAATTGCCTGTACTCCGCGGTAATGCGGATGTATGGAAGTCGAAGGCGGAGAAGGCTGTCGCCCGAGAACAATATCTGTTAGGGGAAGTGACGCAGCTGGGCGACCAATTCAAATGTTAGTTTTCTTCTTCCTTATCTTTTCGTTATAGTCACTCGCGTATCCGTTGTCTTCATACTTCTGTCTTTGCTTGGTGTAGTTGTCAGTGCGCGCCATCCGCAGGATGAGAAAGATAGGATTGCTATTCGCATGAATGATCTCACCCAGGAGCAGCTTCAGGCGAGTGGATATTTCTAGGTGGATCATGATCGCGCAATCGCACTAGCGACCTTGAAGGATCGTGCGTCGCGAGTGCTTCACTTCCTGAAGAAGTAGCAATCGTGTCTAAAGAATATTTATCAAATGATGTTCCCGCTGGACATCGTTCCATCGAGCCTGTTGGCTCTTCTTGCTAAATTACATGACTTGAGTGCGGTCCGCGAGTGTGTTCGGCAGTAGTTGGTGGCTGGTGCCAAGGCTGCTCTATCGCTGGTGCGACTGCATAGACCTAATTTGGACGTTGCAGCAGTTGCGTCCGGACCACCAGCGCCACCAGCAGGGTCGACTTGGAACATGGTTCCGCACTACCAGGCGGTGGATCGCCCAACGGAGGAGATCGTTCACTTCTTCGAGGAGCAGACCAACGTTCCTTTGCTACAACAGTAGTTTAGTTTGTATCCTGCACATAGTTGTACCAGTGTTGTAAAATTCATAGACATGCTGTGTATAATTGATTAATATTGATGTATATAAAGAGCTTCTTAGCGTGTTTGTTTTGCGAGTGCGTTGCACTATACGATTCCTTTTCGTTAGCCTGACTTGTGCTTATCTCAGCCCCTTGCCAACCTATCAGGTGCGTTGCAACTGGGTTGGTGTTTATCAAGGGTTTCGACTGGTGCGCCAGCTACTCAGGATATCGCGTTAGTTCGTAGAACAGATGTGCACAGGGTGGCGTAGCCCCCGAGTGGATTAATTGCAGAAAATAAAAGAAAAACACAGAGTTTCGGGGCACTTAGCTTTATTTATTCATAGAATGGTACGAGGTACAATGTGTTGCTAAGTAGCCTTGGCTGAGTAGCCTTATTTGCGATGTAAAACGTAAAAACGATTAAGGGTAGAAGCGCCACAGCTGCACGATGTTCCAAGGGTTGGAGTATGCGACTCCTGTCTCTAAATCTTTAAGGCGATAGGCGCCACCTAGGATTACTTCTGTAATCACGTATGGTCCCTCCTAGGGGGACTCGAGCTTGAGATGCCCTTGCTGTTTCAGTCACAGGACCAGGTCGCCTTCGACGAAGGACCTGGGGCATAGCCTTCTGCTATGGTAGTTGTGTAGGTTCTGCTGGTAGATCATTGATATCTCTGTGGCAATTTCCCTTGCCTCGTCAAGGAGGTCGACAGAATCTTTGAGTGCAAGAGTTGACTCTTGCTCGCTATAAGCGACCACACGTGGTGCTTTGTATCGTACTTCGGCGGGTAGCACCGCTTTGGCCCCGTACACCATGAAGAACAGAGTGTACCTTGTGGCGCTGTTTGGGGTTGTGCGTAGGCTCCAGAGTACTGATTGTAATTCATCTCGCCAGCAACCCGCGGCCTGTTCGAGTGGCCTGAGGAGTCGCTTCTTGATGCCACCGCAAACGAGCCCGTTAGCTTTTTCGACCTGACCGTTGGTCTGTGGATGTGCTACGGAGGCATAGCTCACGTTGATTCCCAGATTCTCGCAGAATTCTTGGAACTCCTTGGATGTGAAGTTCGTCCCATTGTCCGTGATGATGCTGTGCGGTACTCCGAAGTGGTAGACGATGGACTCAAAGAACTTGACTGCACTGTATCCTGACTGATTTGTCACTGGCATGGCCTCTATCCACTTGGTGAATTTGTCGACTACGACCAGGAGGTAGACGTAGCCTCCTCGTGAGGACTTTGGGAGCTTGCCGACCATGTCGAGTCCCCATTGCGCGAAGGGCCAGTCCAATGGAATTGGCCGGAGCTCTACACCAGGTGCGTGTGGCATGTCTGCGAATCACTGGCATGCGTTGCATTTCTGGACGATGTCCTTGGCGTTGCGCTTGACCATAGTCTAGTAGAATCCAGCTCGTAGAGCTTTGGCAACAAGGGCGCGACTGCCGGCGTGGTGCCCGCAGGTCCCCTCATGGATGTCGAGGAGAACAACTCTTCCATCGGCCGTGGAGAAGCATCTTTGGAGTACTCCTGTGATGCTGCGCTTGTATAGTTCGCCGTTGATAACGGCAAATGCCTTGGATCGCCGCGCGATGTGCTGTGCGTCAGTCGGATCGTCTGGTAGCCTCTTGCTGAGAAGGTACGTAATGTACGGTTGAATCCAGGATGGTTCGATCATCATGATGCTCATTGGTCCTTCGAGTCCTGTATCCAGCTCCAAGTCGTCGAGTGCCATTGGCTCATTGGGCGGCACGAGTCCGTTGTTGCGCTTGTTTTCTTCTCTGCGGCCTTTGGCTTGATGGAGCGTTCGCAGATGCACTCGAGAAATACCCTAGGTGGTACGGGGGCGCAGGTAGAGCCTATGTTGGCAAGTGTGTCTGCCTCTTCATTGCTTTCACGACCTATGTGTCGTAGCTCGCAACCATCGAAGTCCCCTTCGAGTGTGTCGTAGAGGTCGCGGTAGGCGATCATGTTGTCGTTCAGTGCGTCGCACTCGTGCATTGTCTGGTTGACGACCAACTTGGAGTCGCCATATATTATGAGTCTCTTGGCGCCGCAGGCTTTTGCCATCCTCATCCCATGCAGTAGGGCCTCGTATTTAGCTTCATTGTTGGAGGCGGTGAACTGCATTCGCATGATATATTTTAGTTTGTCTCCCTGGGGCGATGTCAGTATGATACCTGCGCCGGCCTCGTCCTTTCACTTGGAACTGTCGAAGTGCATTGTCCAGAGGTAGGACATGTCTGGTTTTTCGGGGAGCTGGTTCTCCATCCAGTGCACGAGGAAGTCAGGGAGAACTTGCGACTTGATTGCATCGTGTTTTTCATATGTAATGTCTCGTGGAGACAGTTCGATTCCCCAAAGCGCGACTTGTCCGGTGGTGTCGGGATTGTTGAGGATGTGCCCAAGCGGGGCGTCATTGACTACCACGATTGGGTGCTCCTGGAAGTAGTGACGCAGTCGCCGGGCCGTCATGAAGACGCCGTACGCCAGTTTCTGGTAGTGTAGGTACCACTATTTTGTTGGTGTAAGTACCTCGCTGAGGTAGTAGACTGGGCGTTGTACTCCATGGACCTTGTTTTCTTCGGCTCGTTCTACCACGAGCACCGTGCTGACCACCTGGTTAGTGGCGGAGATGTATAGCAACAGTGTTTCCCTTTCGCGCGGGGTCACCAGTACTGGCGAGGTGGATAGTAGGCGCTTGAGGTCTTCGAATGCTTCCTGTGCCTCGTTGGTCCACTCGAATTTGTCGGCTTTGCGGAGGAGTTGGTAGAAAGGTAGTGCCTTCTCGTCCATTCGACTGATGAATCGACTGAGCGCCGCGATTCGCCCAACCAGCTGTTGGATGCCTCTTATGTTTTTCGGCTTCTCCATGGCCAGTATGGCTTTTATTTTCTTTGGGTTCGCTTTGATCCCTCTCGCGGAGATAAGATACCCGAGTAGTTGCCCAGATGGTATGCCGAAGGCGCATTTGTCCGGATTGAGCTTGATCCGGTAGCGGTCGAGGTTGGCGAAGGTTTCGCGCAAATCATCGATTAGTGAGGCTTCCTCTTTGGTCTTGATTACTATGTCGTCGACATAGACTTGAATGTTCCGACCAAGTTGGTTCTTGAGGCAAGCCTGCATGCACCACTGGTAGGTGGCTCCTACGTTCTTTAGCCCGAAGGGCATTGTGTTGTAGCAGAACACACCAAAAGGCGTTGTAAACGCTGTTTTTTCTTGATCTTCCTCCTTCATTCGAATCTGGTTATAGCCTGAGTAGGCATCGAGGAAGCAGAGGCGCTCGCATCCCGCGGTGGAGTCGATGATCTGGTCGATTCGCGGTAGCTGGAAGTGGTCCTCCGGGCAGTGCTTGGTCGAAGAGGTGAAGTCCACGCACATCCGCAGGATATCTGTGTCCTTTTTTGGTACTAGCACCGTGTTGGCGAGCCAAGTGCTTTCCTTGATCTCGCGTATGAATTTGGCGTCGAGGAGTCTGTTGATCTCCATTCTGACTACCTTTGCTCTTGGTTCAGATGGTCGCCTAATTGTTTGCTTGACTGGCCTTGCATCTGGGTTGACGTTGAGTGCGTGCTCGACGAATTCCCTGGGATCTCCTGGCATGTCCGCTGGACACCAGGCGAAGATTTCCCAGTGCTCACGGAGGAATTCGACGAGCGCGAGTTCCTATGCGGGACTCAAGTTGTTGGCGATGAGAGCAGTCTTGGCGGGATCCGATGGGTGGACCTGAACTTTCTTTGTGTGCACTGATGAGTCGAAGGACAAGTCGGGTGAGCTTGGCCGGCTTAGGGGCGACAGACTGTTGTCTATTGACTCCTTCAATCTTGCGAGTTCCTCCTGCATGCCGAAGGACTAGGAGATTCTGTTGAATTCCCTGTCGCAACTATCAGACCTCTCGAAGCTCCCATTGATTGTGATGACGCCATTAGGGCCTGGCATTTTCATCTGCAGATAGGCGTAGTGGGCACTTCCATGAACCTAGCGAACGCGACACGTCCGAGGATGCAGTGGTACTGTGAGGGCCAGTCGAAGACTTCGAAGTCGATGCGCTCGCGCCGGAAGTTTTTTGGTGTGCCGAAGATGAAGTCGAGGTTGATTTTGCCAAAGGGGATATACGCCTTTGCCTGGGATGGTGCCGTGGAATGTTGTGTATGAGGCTTCTAGGCAGGTCAGAGGGATCCTCATTGCTCACAAGGTACTCGCGAACATGAGGTTGATGCCGCTTCCGCCGTCCATGAAGACGCGACTCATGTCGAAGCCTCCAATTTGTGCCTCGAGGACGAGGGGACAATGTCCTGGACGAGGTATTTGGCGCGAGTGGTCGCGCTTGTCAAAGGTAATGCAGGAGTCGCTTCCACTGAGGTACTTAGTGGTGGATGGTGGTGAGTTTGTCGCCAAGTTGACTTGGCGAGTGATGGCCTTCTGCACCCGATTCGAGGGCCATCCCTTGTGGATCATCATGGTACCCATGGCCCGTGGGTATGGTTCGCCTCCTTGGTGCTGGTCCGGTGCAGCTGCATTTGGGGGTAGTCCAGGTGGTGGTGGCGGAGCTCCATGTGCCACGGCTCCTGGGGCGGCTCCGTAGCCCCTTTCGACTGCGTTGTGATTCATCCGAGCCAGTCCCTCATGTAGTTTGAGGAACTCGCGGCAGTCCTTGAGGAGGTGGCTGGACTTCTTTTTTCCGTCGTGCTTGTCGATGTAGAAGTGCACAGTGCATGGCCCGGACAGCTTGTCTTCGATGGATGTTGTGGGTGCCTCATCGCGATTGCGGCGCTGCCATACTTGCATGGTTTTCCCGGAGTCGCGGTATCCAACGCTGCGGTAGCCGCTGTTGTGGTTGTCGTCGTGTCTGTCGGCGTAGCCGGCTGCGACCATGTTTACGTCGTCGGGGTCATCATATATGCACATGCGGCGTTTGCTTCGGCGATCGCGTCTGCCTTCGAGTTCTGCCTCGCCGTTGGAGTGAACGCGATTTTTCACCAAATCTTCTCCATCTGCCCAACAATTCGCGATTTCCATCTGGTGGTCGATGGTTTTGGGCTTCGAGCGGCCCAGCTCCTCCCTGAGCTCTATGCGGCGCACGCCGCCATTGAATGCGTCAATCGTGCGATCCTTCGAGATATTCTCTGCGGAGTTCTTGATGATGGACCACCTCTGGATGTATGAGCGTAGCGACTTGCCTGACCTTTGTTAGCAGCATCTCAGCTCTTCGATTGATGCAGGCCATTTGTAGGTGCCCTTGAAGTTGCGCACAAAGCTGTAGACCAGCTCTTCCCAACTACGAATGGATCCGCGTGGGAGGTTGTTGAGCCATGCTCGGGCGGCACCCTGCAGCTGCAGCTGCAGGCATTGCATGGCCATGCTTTGACTCCCGTCATGGAGCCTGACGGAGGAGATATGGTCCTCTAACCAGATTTTTGCGTCCTGCAGGCCATCGAACTTTGGGTTCTCTAACAGGACCTTAAACCCCTTGGGCATTCGCTTTTGTCTGATGGCTCTGCTGAAGCATCTAGCGCCACAGAGCTCCACGTCTTCGTCCTCTGAGTCAGTCGACTGGGCGCGTCGCGCCCTTGATTTGTCAATCTTGCGCTGCATGAGGTCATCGCGCGCGTCATAGTCGTGGCCGTGTCGCCGTGAGCGGTGACATCGAGACAGATCATGACTGTCGTCGCTAGATGAGGGTGAGGAGTAGTGTTTTGCCAGAGCCTTGCCTTTCTTTGGTTCCGATGCTGGCTCTTTGTTGAGGGTGGCCTCGATTAACCCCAAGCCTGCGATCGTAGATCGGTGCATGGCGTCTCGAGGGTCTCCAGCTAGCGGCTGGTTGTTGAGGAGGTACATGGTGGCCGCCGTTACCATGGCTTGCAGCGTTTTCGGGAGCACGTTGCCGCGCGTATCCACCATCATGGAGCCGAAGTCGAGGACTTTGGCGGCTTCTACATGTTTTTGTTTGGTGAGGTGGGCGAGTCGAGATCATCTCTTGTTGGCGATGTACTTGTTGCACCTAGAGGAGGATCCTCCGTGGGAGGAGAGCCCAGCTCGTCGGAGGCTTGATTCATCAGTCGCCTTTTTACGCGCCTCGAGTTGCGCGATTGTTTGTAGCTGGCGCTTGTATTCCTCTTTCAGGAGCCAATGGTAGCCCATCAGCAGTTCTTGTGGGGAGCCGAAGGGTAGAGGGTGGACTCGTAGGGCTTCTCGGCAACGAGCCTACTCGAGGTTATTGAGCTTGATCATGACGTGTTCACTAGTTTGCTCGTTTATCATAGTTGGAGGTTCGACTGCCCCTCCGTTGTTGACGGGGGCGCCGTTAGTGGGGCCGCCGTTTGGCGGTGGCCTGCCATTGGGTATGCCGCCGTTTGGAGGGTCGGTTCCATGGCCAGCGTTGCCCGTGTTGTCGCGATTGGCGGAGGAGTCGCCCGCGTTGATGACGGCGCACATGAAGTGGTTGGGGAAGCTGCTGCTCCCGCAACTTTTAGATCCGGAACCGTAGGCTCCGTCTTCAGTTGCCAGATCGCCCAGATCAGATTGGCGACTACTGTCGCTGACCGTATTCTCGACTGTTGTCGAGGCGTGAAGCTCACTGAGGGTGCCGATCGGCAGAGGGAACCACGATGCTGGAGCAATCGATGGTGTTGTCGGCTCGTCAGGCATGCGAAGCGTGCCCATCTGACCAACTTGGAAGCGGAAGCTCCCGATCGCCAAGCTGATTCTGTCGCCTACGGAATCGAAAGCCGAGTGAGTGGCCGGCGTGTGGACGGTGAAGTCAAATGCGCCGAAGAGCTAGCGAATCTCCATTGTTGCGGAGTTGTAGATCGCGGTTGATGGAGCCGAAGAAGCTGCAACATCAGCACTCCCAATTCCCACAGACGGCACCAATTGACGAGGGTTTAACTCATCAATGCCCATTATTATGGACTTGGGTTTTGGAGAAGGAGGAAGCGCTGGAGACATCTATCGGCTAGCAAACAAGCACACAGGGGACTCGAAGATTTACCCAGGTTCAGGCCTCGCAAAGGTCCCTACTCCTGGTTGTCTGCTCGTGGAATTATTGAAGGAATCGAGGATTGCAATGGTGCGCAGATGCAATATGGCGAGGGTTGTGGAAACTAGGGTTGCGTGTGTCCTCCTCGCTACCCCTCCTAGCCTTTATATAGATAGGCTAGGTCTCGGGTAGCAGGTCGAGTCGGTTACAGGTTAGGGTTTGCCCCTTTGAACTTTCTATCTTTAGCTTCTTCTTGTTCTTCAAGCAATCAAGAGTCCGTAGGTTACTCGAGTTCTCCATTTGGGCCTTGGCGACACCGTGGGCCTCCGCTGTATTTAGGCCGTATATACCAAGCTCGAGTACCTGTAGGGTATACCCATGTCAGAACGAGAGAGCAGAGGGAGGAGCATAGATCTGAGAGGGTTAATGAGAGCGAGCGAGAGAGACTGGTACAATAGTTAAATACTAGGAGTACTAGACTCCTCATCTCACTCTAGGCAATATTGTCCGTCCATCCAAATTCAATGGCCATGAACCGATACCTTATCTCTTTGGAAGAGACCTGCGCGGATAAAACTAGGGAAGCGTTGTGTTCCCCGATTAATTATCTCCCTATGATCCGGTGTACACGTCGCTTTGACGACCTAGGGCTACGTGGAAGACTAAATATTGTACTCCAGTACTACTCCGGGATGGAGGTACTAGTACTACTACTCTACCTGTGCTTGGGATGAGAGTATGAGACTAGCCCCAATAGGGGTATCAGGTGGTACGTACTGTATCGTGCATTAGGCCTTTCACAATGAGGTGTATCTTAGCACGTTACCATAGGATTTATAAATACATAATAGACAACCTCTCCAATGCATTGTATTTTAGATGTTGTATCTTAATTTAATGTTTTTTCTCTCATGCATGCACTTTATTAGGCAATAAACTCTTTTTGCCTATGATTACGTGCAAGGGATGTATCTTAGCTAGTACTACGTACTAGTAAGATACAACAACACCCTCTCTCCTCCTTAATTGACATGCCACAAAAGCATTTTTCCTAGTATGCCACGCTAAGAGACTCCTCCATTGTCAAAGACCATATTACATGCATGGAAAATGCTTATGTGTCACGACAATTAATGATGAAAGAGATTGTGTTGGTATCACTGAAAAATAATTATAATTTTGAGCCACATCCATAAAGTATAGGGTGTATAATTGGTTCTTGTACCTTGTGTCATGTACAAATCAACCTACTATAATGATGAAAGAGATTGTGTTGATATCACTAAAAAAATAATTATAATTTTGAGCCACGTTGATGACCCATAAGTATAGGGGGTGTATCGCAGTATTTTCGATAAGTAGGAGTGTTGAACCCAACAAGGAGTAGAAGGTGCTGGCTAGTGGTATGGATCAGGAATTCTCTGCAAATACTTAGCAAACGGATTTTTAGGGTTTTTTGATAAAGCAAGTAAACAAAGTACGAGTAAATAAAAGACAGTAGGAATAAATGCAGCAAGTGGCCCAATCCTTTATGCAGCAAAGGACAAGCCGGTTGTATTACTTAAGATGACCAAACGTTCTTGAGGACACATGGGAAGACTGTCAAATGCTTTTGCTTCATATAGTTGATTAATCTTCTTTAGCTTGCTAATTTTTGTGTGGGTGAACCTGTGCTAATGTACTGCCCCATCCAAGACTAATACATACTTGTGATTATACTCCTTGCAAACATCCGTAAGTACAAGAAAGTAATTAAGGTAGAAACCTAACCACAGCTTTAAACTCTAAGACCCTTACGTCCCTTGTGCAATGGTTTCCTAATGGGGGTTCAGGTTTCTGTCACTCCGGCAACCCCTACGATTAGTAGCCAAATACACAATGCATTTCCCTAGGCCCATATAGGTGAAGTGTCATGTAGTCGACGTTCACATGACACCACTAGAAGAGGTACACCACAACTTAAATATCAAACTATTGAATCTTTCTCAACACAACTCCACTACTAACAACAAGACTTCTCCCATGTCCTCAACAACAAAACAAACTACTCACAAGAAATCATATGGATCATGATCAGAGATGGAATAATGATGTATAACAATCTGAACATAAACAATAATTCAATGGTTCACTCAATAGCATCAACTACAAAGAGTAATCAATACCGGGAAAGTTTCCCCTATGAACTATGCAAGATTCAACGCAATTGTTACAACAATATGGAGATGGTAATGAGGGTGCTGATGGTGATGATGGTGGTGATGATGATGATGATGATCCCGATGAAGTCTAGCTTGATGGTGGTGTTAATGGCGACGATCTCCCCTCTCCGGGAAGGAATTCCCCTGACAGAAATCTGTCTGCCGGAGAGATCTTTCTCTCTTGCTGTTTTCCGCCCCGCAGAGGCGGCGGAATCACCTTTTAGATGTTGTATATTAATTTAATGTTTTTTTCTCTCATGCATGCATTTTATTAGGCAATAAACTCTTTTTGCCTATGATTACGTGCAAGGGATGTATCTTAGCTAGTACTACGTACTAGTAAGATACAACAACACCCTCTCTCCTCCTTAATTGACATGCCACAAAAGCATTTTGCCTAGTATGCCACGCTAAGAGACTCCCCCATTGTCAAAGAACTTATTACATGCATGGAAAATGCTTATGTGTCACAACAATTAATGATTAAAGAGATTGTGTTGGTATCACTGAAAAATAATTATAATTTTGAGCCACGTCCATAAAGTATAGGGTGTATAATTGGTTCTTGTACCTTGTGTCATGTACAAATCAACCTACTATAATGATGAAAGAGATTGTGTTGATATCACTAAAAAAATAATTATAATTTTGAGCCACGTTGATGACCCACAAGTATAGGGGGTGTATCGCAGTATTTTCGATAAGTAAGATTGTCGAACCCAACGAGGAGCAGAAGGTGCTGGCTAGTGGTATGGATCAGGAATTCTCTGCAAATACTTAGCAAACGGATTTTTAGGGGTTTTCGATAAAGCAAGTAAACAAAGTACGAGTAAATAAAAGACAGTAGGAATAAATGCAGCAAGTGGCCCAATCCTTTATGCAGCAAAGGACAAGCCGGTTGTATTACTTAAGATGACCAAACGTTCTCGAGGACACATGGGAAGACTGTCAAATGCTTTTGCTTCATATAGTTGATTAATCTTCTTTAGCTTGCTAAGTGTTGTGTGGGTGAACCTGTGCTAATGTACTGCCCCATCCAAGACTAATACATACTTGTGATTATACTCCTTGCAAACATCCGTAAGTACAAGAAAGTAATTAAGGTAGAAACCTAACCACAACTTTAAACTCTAAGACCCTTACGTCCCTTGTGCAATGGTTTCCTAACGGGGGTTCAGGTTTCTGTCACTCCGGCAACCCCTACGATTAGTAGCCAAATACACAATGCATTTCCCTAGGCCCATATAGGTCAAGTGTCATGTAGTCGACGTTCACATGACACCACTAGAAGAGGTACACCACAACTTAAATATCAAACTATTAAATCTTTCTCAACACAACTCCACTACTAACAACAAGACTTCTCCCATGTCCTCAACAACAAAACAAACTACTCACAAGACATCATATGGATCATGATCAGAGATGGAATAATGATGTATAACAATCTGAACATAAACAATAATTCAATGGTTCACTCAATAGCATCAACTACAAAGAGTAATCAACACCGGGAAAGTTTCCTCTATGAACTATGCAAGATTCAACGCAATTGTTACAACAATATGGAGATGGTAATGAGGGTGCTGATGGTGATGATGGTGGTGATGATGATGATGATGATCCCGATGAAGTCTAGCTTGATGGTGGTGTTAATGGCGACGATCTCCCCTCTCCGGGAAGGAATTCCCCTGACAGAAATCTGTCTGCCGGAGAGATCTTTCTCTCTTGCTGTTTTCCGCCCCGCAGAGGCGGCGGAATCACCTTTTAGATGTTGTATCTTAATTTAATGTTTTTTTCTCTCATGCATGCACTTTATTAGGCAATAAACTCTTTTTGCCTATGATTACGTGCAAGGGATGTATCTTAGCTAGTACTACGTACTAGTAAGATACAACAACACCCTCTCTCCTCCTTAATTGACATGCCACAAAAGCATTTTGCCTAGTATGCCACGCTAAGAGACTCCCCCATTGTCAAAGACCTTATTACATGCATGGAAAATGCTTCTGTGTCACGACAATTAATGATGAAAGAGATTGTGTTGGTATCACTGAAAAATAATTATAATTTTGAGCCACGTCCATAAAGTATAGGGTGTATAATTGGTTCTTGTACCTTGTGTCATGTACAAATCAACCTACTATAATGATGAAAGAGATTGTGTTGATATCACTAAAAAAATAATTATAATCTTTAGCCACGTTGATGACCCACAAGTATAGGGGGTGTATCGCAGTATTTTCGATAAGTAAGAGTGTCGAACCCAACGAGGAGCAGAAGGTGCTGGCTAGTGGTATGGATCAGGAATTCTCTGCAAATACTTAGCAAACGGATTTTTAGGGGTTTTCGATAAAGCAAGTAAACAAAGTATGAGTAAATAAAAGACAGTAGGAATAAATGCAGCAAGTGGCCCAATCCTTTATGCAGGAAAGGACAAGCCGGTTGTATTACTTAAGATGACCAAACATTCTCGAGGACACATGGGAAGACTGTCAAATGCTTTCGCTTCATATAGTTGATTAATGTTCTTTAGCTTGCCAAATGTTGTGTGGGTGAACTTGTGCTAATGTACTGCCCCATCCAAGACTAATACATACTTGTGATTATACTCCTTGCAAACATCCGTAAGTACAAGAAAGTAATTAAGGTAGAAACCTAACCACAGCTTTAAACTCTAAGACCCTTACGTCCCTTGTGCAATGGTTTCCTAACGGGGGTTTAGGTTTCTGTCACTCCGGCAACCCCTACGATTAGTAGCCAAATACACAATGCATTCCCCTAGGACCATATAGGTGAAGTGTCATGTAGTCGACGTTCACATGACACCACTAGAAGAGGTACACCACAACTTAAATATCAAACTATTGAATCTTTCTCAACACAACTCCACTACTAACAACAAGACTTCTCCCATGTCCTCAACAACAAAACAAACTACTCACAAGACATCATATGGATCATGATCAGAGATGGAATAATGATGTATAACAATCTGAACATAAACAATAATTCAATGGTTCACTCAATAGCATCAACTACAAAGAGTAATCAACACCGGGAAAGTTTCCCCTATGAACTATGCAAGATTCAACGCAATTGTTACAGCAATATGGAGATGGTAATGAGGGTGTTGATGGTGATGATGGTGGTGGTGATGATGATGATGATCCCGATGAAGTCTAGCTTGATGGTGGTGTTGATGGCGACGATCTCCCCTCTCCGGGAAGGAATTCCCCCGACAGAAATCTGTCTGCCGGAGAGATCTTTCTCTCTTGCTGTTTTCTGCCCCGTAGAGGCGGCGGAATCTTTCTATGGTCGCTCTCCGAGTCTTAGGGTTTTGGGAGGTTGATATACGCCAGAGGGGAGAGGCTGGAGTGGGCCAGGGTGGCCACACAACCTCTAGGCGCGGCCTAGGGCTGCCCGGGCCAGGGGGTGGTGTGGGCCCCCAGTGGCCCATCTCCACTCCGTCTTCTAGCATCCTTAGTCTTCTGGAAAAATAGGATTTTCCGTATATTTTCCCGGATTTTCTGATCTTCGCGAATTTTGCCTCCAAACAACACCTTTTTCATCAGAATCCTCACTACAGCGGTCCATGCTCCAAAAGTCATCAACCATGCAAAAACAGATGAAATAACATAAGTATCACCTCTCAATACGAAATATATCAATGAATAATAGTGAATTAAGACATAGAATAGTGATACAAAATGGACGTATCAACTCCCCCCAAGCTTAGACTTCGCTTGTCCTCAAGCGAAACTAAGCTCAATAAACATGGCCTCAGGTTTATGGAGTGAAGGGTCGATAAAAGAATACGGACAAGAAGCATCACATCCATCAAATGCATAGATCATAATAGAAGACAACTCACTATTATATAACTTAACTTTCAATGAGTAAAAGAAACACAATAAAGATACATAAAGTGAATCTTAATTGGTAATGGCAAACTTAGCTCTTGGTCGAAGAATGGTTGATAAATTGCTGGAGTTCACAAATAGCTGGTTTTTCAATGATAGCTTTCAAAGTAGTAAACATCAAGATAAGAGCAATGTGCAAAACAAGGAACATAAGAAACATGATTGAATAAATCATCATATGAATGAATGAAACACATCAACTCAAAATACTTGCTGAGGTAGAAGGGAGTAGGTTTACTGACTCAACTACAAGGTAAAAGAAAGGCCCTTCAAAGAGGGAAGCAGGGATTGCAAGTCTCATAAAGAGCTCCCAAAAATTATGATACTTACTAGCTTTCAGTTCTCATTGCCCCTATCATAGGCATCTTTAGGTGATTAGGGTTAACGTGATCAAATATGAGGATATGCATTGACAAGTTGTAAGTTGAGAATCTCATGTCCCTTGAATACGAGGGCCGCTCCTCATGCTACTCAAGTTTAGTCACCGGTAAGTTCTTGTCATCGTAAGCATATGTGTATCATAGAGAACCGCCAACGGGGTACCTTGCCCGATGATCTGAAGAATCCCCATATCAAAATGACAAGGCAAGCGGACAACAAGCATCTCAACAATCTTCTTATTTACCATGGAATATGGTGCTTTTTTCTCTTTCCTCTTTTCATAATCTCTTTTTTCTCTTTTTCTCAATATCTATCTCTTTTTTATAAGAAGAATGCTTCATAGATACTCGTTATGGTTCTTGGGGTTTCCACCATGTCGGCATGGATTAGACCAATGACCAGGCGTTTCTCTAACACATGCATAACTCCATGGACTTACAAGCTCCCTTTCATTTCACACCAACAACATCCATAGACAAAAGAACATGATATCAACTAGGTACAAAGTACCGGTCAATGTTGAAAGCGTTCCCCATGACAAAGATGGTTACGCTAATTCACAACTTACAAAGCGCATATCATAACATAGGTGAGCACAATGGTTCAAGTTTATTAAGTGCAAGAAAGTAAAGTGTGCCATCAAGTTCGTGAGAGCTTTAATCACTATTTTTCACATAACAAGTTTAATTTGGGAGGTAGACAAAACAAGAATTTACTTGGAATAGCAATAATGCTACTAGGTAGGTATGGTGGACACAAATGGCAAAGGTTTTGGTTTAAGGGAGTGGATGCACGAGAAGAATTCCCTCTCAGTACAGGTTTTTGGCTAGCAAGGCTGGGTAGCAAGTACAAGAGTTGAAGGAAACAAACAAACATACAAGTGATAAAGACAAACATGCAATCTTCCTTGGAAGCACAAAAGATCTTAACTAGAGAATACTAAACTTATGAGCAAATCAAGAAAGAAAGATGATGAAATTATTTTTCTTTAGAGTACTTTTTATCTTTTCTTTCAACTCTCAAAAATAGTGTTGCTACTAACTGAGCTAGGTTTCCCAAAACCAACTAAATTAACTCAATTATCCCAAAGTGATACCAATACTAACAACAAGATCAATCATATAACCATGAGTTGAAAACTAATATAAGCTATGCAAAAGAGTGAATGATAGAACTTCTCATTAATATTCCATAACGGCAACTCATACCAAGGGATACATATCTAACGAGAGACGGGACACTTCCATAATGCAAACCATCCTACATAATAACTCCTTTATTCATGATATGACTCTACTAATAAGGTAAAAAGATAGAAGATAGTGATGTGATACCGCGACACTCCCCCAAGCTTGGAACAAACCAAGGGGATGCCAAACCTGATGACGAATTACTCCTTTGGTGGTGGTGGTATTATGCTCTTAGTTGATGTGAGGAAATCTTCCAGCATCTTACAAAGCCTATCATTCTCCCATTGAAGCATGTCCACCTTCCTCTTCAAGTCTCGGTACTTATCACAGAATTCTTTAGTGACTCGTAGGGCTTCCGTTGATACAGGGCAAGTGACTGAAGGTACCAGCCCTTGCTAGGGGTCTCAGAGGTCTTCCTCCATAGGTTCCTTCCCTTTATCCTTGGCGGACACCATTGTGCTTCTAAGCCTTCAAAGAGTATGTCCTGGAAAAAACAGATCGAAACAAAAACACGACGAAAACACAATATATGAACCTCGGGGGATCCGAGGGGTTATATATTACGAAGTTTCACATCAAAAGGAAGGTACTGGGAGAAAACAAGTCGGAGGCGGAGTCCGGGGTGGACTCACCACCTAGTGGCGTGGCCAGGGGAGGGCCCGCGCCACAGGGTGGTGTGAGCCACCCTGGCTCCGTTTCCGTCCCTTTTTCGCTTCGTAGCTCTCCTTATTGACTAAAAACTGCAAAAATATAGTTGGATAGTGTTTTCGTGGAACTTTTCTTACCAGAACTGTTACCTATTTGAAAATAGACTCTGTAGGTCTCTGAATTTGGTATCTAGTAGATTCTTCCAGAGTCATCACTTGAATAACATCAATATCTTCATCTTCATACTCTTATTACTTGAGTCATAAAACCTTTCTCTTCCTTATTACACCATTATCTCCACTACCTGGAAATTTCTTTCACACAAAACTTCACACGGTTCTCATTAGGAACATTAGTATAAGTGAAGTGATAAAACCTTTTGATATCAATTTTAACTGAAAACCAACAAAACATAAGCTACTATAGCAACTCCTTCCGAAAACCCAAAAAGAATCCAAAAAGGAAATCGAATAAAGAAGCAAATGCAAGATTGGCTAAATCTGTCAAAACAGACCAGCAGGTAAAGATCAATTTTTTTGAAAATCTTCTGTTGCTCAAATCAAAAAGTGCAAAACAAACGAAAGTTAAATAACAACCTGGGGCAGAAGCACAACCAATTACAAATCAATCCGACAAACATAGATCTCTCACGAATTTTTACGGTGAAGGACAAAAAATCTGTTTCGGGATAGCAACTTCCCCAAATCTTACTTCTCTCTCATTAGAGGTTGATCTTGACACAAAAACCAAACAAAACGTATAAGGAGCGGTTATTACCAAAGTAATAACTTCCAAGACTCAAAGAAACAAAAACAAACAGAAAGTAAAAACAAATTGGGTTGTCTCCCATAAAGCTCTTTCTTTATAGCCATTAAGATGGGCATGACAATCTTGAAGAAGCAAACTCAGGAATATGAATTGCAGTGAAAGGGAGCATTAAGAAGCAAAAACACACACACACATTTAAGTCTAACCCACTACCTATGCAAGGGAATTTTGTAAACAAACAAGTTGTTGAAACCAGAGGCTACTTGCATAAGAAGGCAAAAGAAGTGCAACATAAAAACTTTCAGCATAAAACAGGGAAACTTGATATTATTGAGATGCATAAGAACACTTTTCCCTCTCTCATAGTAACTTTCAGTATCATGCATAAACTTAAAAATATATCTATCACAAGGACCATCATAGCAATGATCACTTATTCTAACAGAAAACACATGAATACTAGCTCTCATAACACTACTATGTGAAACAATATTATAGGTATCCTTACAAAGGATAGTGTGTCCATCTTTTTCATATTTAGTGACAAAGTCTTTCACACTTGCTATTATAGGTTCATCAACCATTTGTTTATCAGGTTCAATAGCTTTATTTGTACTTTCATTAACCATACTAACTATCATAGAATGTTCCTTTACCTTAACTGGAAAAGGCATTTTCTGAATATAAGGTTCAGGTAAAACATGATTAGCAGTATAAACTTCAGTATTTCTTGCAGGAACACTCTTAGCAATATCTTTATAAGGTTCATGATACTTATTCCACTTCTTTTAGGTACTTCAATGTAGGAAGCAAAAGCCTTAAAATAAGAAGCAATAGCTTGAGAGTCTAGACCATAAGCATTTTTAATATTTTGAAAGTCATCAGTTCCCATAAAATATTCAATGCATTCAGAATCATAATTTATACCTGACTTTCTACCTTTGTCATTCTCCCAAGCTTCAGCATTGTCTTGAATATGGTCCAGAAGATCCCATTTAGCTTCTTCTTCCATGCGAGTGAATGATCCAGCACAAGAAGCATCCAATAAATCCTTATCATGTAGAGGGAGCTTTGCATAAAAGTTATTGATAATAATATTGTTGGGAAGCTCATGAATGGGACATTTGAGCATTAGTAACTTCGATCTCCCCCAAGCTTGAGCTGTACTCTCTCCATCAAGAGGCCAAAAGTTGTATATTTGATTCCGATCTTTATGAATCTCACTAGGAGGATAAAACTTTGAATAAAAGAGAGGCACTATTTCCTCCCATTCCAGAGCTTGACCATTCTTCAGCAGCTTATACCATTCCTCAGCTCTTCCTATTAGTGATAATGAGAATAACTTCTTCTTAACTTGATCTGTAATAATACCTGCACACTTCAACAACCCGCATAATTCGTGTATAAAGAGCAAATGATCACCGGGATGGACAGTTCCATCTCCAACATAGTAGTTATCCATAACACAATCAATAATTCTTATAGGTATTTTGAAAACATCATTCTCAGCAGGTGGTGGTTTATCTACTACCTTAGCAGTGGTAGTAGCATTACCAAATAAGAAACTCAGCGAATTATCCATAACGAAAATAAAGCAACTAGCAGAAGTAAACAATACTCACAGTAGAAGTTTCCTTTACCAGTTCCACTCTCCAATAGCTCTTCACTCCCCGGCAACAGTGCCAGAAAATAGTCTTGATGACCCACAAGTATAGGGGGTGTATCACAGTATTTTTGATAAGTAAGAGTGTCGAACCCAACGAGGAGCGTCTTTGGCTAGTGGTATGGATCAGGAATTCTCTGCAAATACTTAGCAAACGAATTTTTAGGGGTTTTCGATAAAGCAAGTAAACAAAGTACGAGTAAATAAAAGACAGTAGGAATAAATGCAGCAAGTGGCCCAATCCTTTATGCAGCAAAGGACAAGCCGGTTGTATTACTGAATATGACCAAACGTTCTCGAGGACACATGGGAAGACTGTCAAATGCTTTCGCTTCATATAGTTGATTAATCTTCTTTAGCTTGCTAAGTGTTGTGTGGGTGAACCTGTGCTAATGTACCGCCCCATCCAAGACTAATACATACTTGTGATTATACCCCTTGCAAACATCCGTAAGTACAATAAAGTAATTAAGGTAGAAACCTAACCACATCTTTAAACTCTAAGACCCTTACGTCCCTTGTGCAATGGTTTCCTAACGGGGGTTCAGGTTTCTGTCACTCCGGCAACCCCTACGATTAGTAGCCAAATACACAATGCATTCCCCTAGGCCCATATAGGTGAATTGTCATGTAATCGACGTTCACATGACACCACTAGAAGAAGTACACCACAACTTAAATATCAAACTATTGAAACTTTCTCAACACAACTCCACTACTAACAACAAGACATCTCCCATGTCCTCAAGAACAAAATGAACTACTCACAAGACATCATATGGATCATGATCAGAGATGGAATAATGATGTATAACAATCTGAACATAAACAATAATTCAATGGTTCACTCAATAGCATCAACTACAAAGAGTAATCAACACCGGGAAAGTTTCCCCTATGAACTATGCAAGATTCAACGCAATTGTTACAACAATATGGAGATGGTGATGAGGGTGTTGATGGTGATGATGGTGGTGATGATGATGATGATCCCGATGAAGTCCATCTTGATGGTGGTGTTGATGGTGATGATCTCCCCTCTCCGGGAAGGAATTCCCCCGACAGAAATCTGTCTACCGGAGAGATCTTTCTCTCTTGCTGTTTTCCGACCCACAGAGGCGGCGGAATCTTTCTATGGTCGCTCTCCGAGTCTTAGGGTTTTGGGAGGTTGATATACGCCAGAGGGGAGAGGCTGGAGTGGGCCAGGGTGGCCACACCACCTCCAGGCGTGGCATAGGGATGCACGCGCTAGGGGGTGGTGTGGGCCCCCTGTGGCCCATCTCCACTCTATCTTCTGGCATACTTAGTCTTCTGGAAAAATAGGATTTTCCGTATATTTTCTTGGATTTTGTGATCTTCGCGAATTTTGCCTCCGAACAGCACCTTTTTCATCAGAATCCTGACTGCAGCGGTCCATGCTCCAAAAGTCATCAACCATGCAAATACAGATGAAATAACATAAGTATCACCTCTCAATACGAAATATATCAATGAATAATAGTGAATTAAGACATAGAATAGTGATGCAAAATAGACGTATCACACGTCCCTAAAGTATAGGGTGTATAATTGGTTCTTGTACCTTGTGTCATGTATAAATCAACCTACTACTACTAGATACCTATTACTTGTTATTCTCGAGAGAAATGATGAAGAAGATTCTAGAATTATTGAGAAGTGCGTTCTGAGGTTTGTGCATAGCGTTCACTGTGCCAAAGACTATTAATGGAATATTCTATATGCTAGCATGGATAGAAGATCTAGCGGTTTGCAATATTGGGATTTGCCAGGCTTGATCGATTTTTCAAAGTTCAAAGTACTGCATACACAATATAGTGTGGTAAGATTATATAATATAGGTAAAGTTCAAAGAAATATGAATATGCGAGTCTCACGTGTCGGAGTACTTCTATATAGTGACTCGTCAGTTGCACGTGTCGTGCACGTGAGACTCAGATAATAGACGTATGACATATCATGGGTACTATTCAACATGGTGGAGTTTGCTCTAGGTACTATTCAACACGAATCCAGCTGCTCTAAACCATTGGATCTAACATCCTAACGATAAGGATTGGTGTTATGGATCATTCATATTCAAAACTGCTCCATTATAATGGTAGAGAGAATACAACCTACTGTGCTATGAAATTTTTGGGGTGGTGACATGATGGTTCTAGAACATGCATGGTGGAGTTTGATCTATGTACTATTCAACACGAATCCAGCTGCTCTGAACCATTGGATCTAACAGCCCAACGGTCAGGATTGGTGCTATGTATCCAATTCAAAACTGATCCATTATAGTAGTAGAGATAATATGACATACTGTACGGTCAGGCATGTGCAACTTATTACTACTGTATACTGGAGTACATACTCCAAGAATTTTCCAGACTCGTTGCTCGAGCTGCCAGCTGCTCGCCACCTCTGTTTCGAGAGTGTATAGTACTACTACTCCTAATATCTGATTAGACTGCGGCCAGCTGAAAGTACGGCCACTACAAGTACTGATATGACATTTCTCTTGTGAGTTAATGCCCGGACAACCACCGACTGTGAAAAAACTCACACGCCGCCAAGTGGTCGCTCTGCATACTCCCTGGAGCATCTAAAAAAGAACTCCTTGGAGAAATGCTGGGTCAAAACTGAGTAGCACCGCTAGTAGTACTTCTAGTACTATACTTTCTCCTTCATTTTACTCTCTGGCGAAATTTCTTTCTTCCACCAAAGGCATGTTACCCTCACAAATACTTGAAGGAATCCCGGTGGATTGGCTGCGTCGTCCTCGGAGGTCTGCTTTGGCTCGAGGCCAGGCCCCGAAATAGTTCATCTGGCGGGAACATGCCGCTGTTGGAGCCGCTGTTGGAGCCACCATTGGAGCCGCCTCTGTAGAGCGCCTAGTCGCCTGCGGTAAACATGCATTGGCCCTGCCGGCCGATGACGCAATTTTGGGCCCCGTCGAGGCTACCGATCCTGCGCTGGCCACGTCATGGAGGCATTAACACAGCAGGTGAACAAAAGTGGACCTCTACAACAAAGCGCCAGTCCCAGTGTGCCTCCCTTTCGATTGTGACAGAGCTGCGTCCGGGCAGGCGCTCTGGCTGGACATCTGCCGAGAACCTGCAGCCGACGATAATGCAACCGGGCCAGACAACTCGGGTGGGTGCCAGGTTGCCGTGGTCATGGCTGATGCCGTCCTGGGTCCCCTCGAGCCTATCGATCCTATGCTGGCCCTTGCTTATGATCAGGACATGCTCGAGTTCGAGCTCGTGCACGAGGAACCCGCGAAAAGCGAGCATGCAACAGGGGCAGACAACTCGGGTGGGCGCCAGGTCACCGTGGTCGTGGCAGACGATGCCATCCTAGGTCACCTCGAGCCTATCAATCCTATGATGGCCCTTGCTCACCATCAGGACATGCTCAAGTTCGAGCTTGAGCACGAGGAACCTGCAGTCGGTGAAGGTGCGGCTAGGGGAATCGACTCGGTAGGGGGGCAGTGTGCTCCTCTACTCGTTCTGAGCAATCTCGTCCCTTCGACCATGATCAACACGCAAGTGCGCACTGTGTTTCGTGTGTGAAGCAAACAGTAGTAGCAAGAGTATGGCTCAGCTGCTCGGTTGAAATTGAGCCGGACCCAACTGCCTTTCCAAGCTAATTTTTGGGGCCTTTGTGCCAATTGTATGGACTTGGATGTAATTTTCTATTTTTCGTTGAAACCTTTTAATTCCACTGAATGTGTTGATTGAATCATGATGCACTTTCGGGTGAAATTAGATACTCCCTCCAACCCAAATTAGTTGACTTAGATTTGTCTAGATTCATGTATCTAGACTTGTTTTAGTGTTAGATACATCCGAATCTAGATAAAACTAAGTCAACTAATTTGAGTCGGAGGGAGTACAAAATTAAGCTTGAAAAATATAACATGTAATTTATCCAACAAATTCATGTACTTCTAGTAGTAAACTAGTAAGTTGCACATGCCCTACACGAGAGACTCGGATAATAGACGTCTGACATATCATCACTATATAAAATTATAATAGGTAAAGCAGAAAAAATATAAATTTGATCAACATCTATAATATATGGGTGTATATTTGGTTCTCGTACTTTGTATATTATGTAGCGTGAACGATTATTAGCTAATCTAAAACTTCAAAATTTGGTAACATGGTCTGAGAAACGAGGGAGAAGATTCTAGAATGATGGAGAAGTATTTTGAGGTTCCCATGTTTCCAGACATAGCGAACCACCCATGTTTTACTTGTGATTCCTATGTTCTTTGAGTTTTCAAGGTTCGTAGATACATTAACCCACTTAAATTACACTACTGTCTCCGATTCAAATTAATGTTCTCAGATTTGTCTAGATTTGGGTATATGCATCTAGCACAAAAACATGACTAGATACATTTGAATCTAGATGAATCTATGAACATTAATATGGATCGGAGGGAGTCTATCGAAATTATGTCAAATTATTTCAAACCACATGTGAGCTTCCAATTGCTCTTTAAATTCCACAAAAATCTTTTGTAGTTGCCCACCAGATAGCCAATATATGGAAAACACGACCGAGAGTTTTCAAAGATTCAACTTCTTTCTAGACTTTGCATGCCGGGAAAGTTAACCCTGCTTTGAAAAAAGAGAGAGAAATAGATCAAAAAAATAGGGGACTCATGCATGGCGTCTTTTTGCTTGTACTACCTGCCATGAAAAATAATAAACATGAGTTTTTCACAACTTTTGAAAAAAGCCGCTTCACAAAAATGGCCTACCATGTATAAGTATGAACGGTTTTAGGACGAGCGATCAAGCAAGGTCACGGACATATCCATGTTTATGGGAATTTTGTAGTAGTACTACAAGAAAGTAGATGTGCGCATCTTGGTGTTGGTAAAGAGCTTTGCCAATGGGAGTTTCCAAATACTAGTAAAAGTAAACAACTCCAATTTTCTAAGCGATGGAAATATTTTTCTCTGTAAAGCAAAGTACTCCACTTTTGTACTAGTACTACTCGAAAAGGGAGGCGGCTCCTTCCAAAAAAAAGGAGGCAGCGCGAGAGCAGTGGGAGAAGGAGTCGGAAGGCGGTGCGATGTCATAGCAAAGCTATGATGGGATGCTGACACGAGGTACACTCCACTAGTAGTAAATATATGGACCTACTAGTAGTAATATGCACGCCAAACAAGTTGTGTTTTCTCTCTCCTTCACTGGCTCTGACCATCCATCCTACATCGATCTCTTCTCTGCAGTCACGGGTGCATAGTCCGGCTTGTCTCTTCCTCGTCCACAGCGTGGTGCTGCGCACGTGTGACTTGGTACGGCACACCGATCTACTTCCAGCAACCATTTCCCCCCCGAAATTCAAGCCATCTACTGGATTAATAATCATCTACACCAATACAAAAAGTCTCAAAAGTAATAATAATAATTACAAAACGGTCCTCAAACCACATTGCGACGACTACAAACCCTAGTGCGCTAATTGGAGTGTCTTGCTCCTTCAGGACCTACGGTACCCAGGTTCCAAAAAAGAAATAAAGAATGCCACTGCCCCAAATTTCAGACTAAGTGTACCATGCTTTCTTACAATTCCCAAGTTTTAGGATTTTTCAAGCGGACATAGAAATATTTTTCATTTATTCCTGTTTAATCTTCTTGCTTTTTGATGAGGTTCTACATGTAATGCTAGTTGTTCTATAGTTCAAATGTTAGGTATTGTACATGCTGGTATAAAGCCGGCAATAGATGACATGTCACTTTGTTATACCTAACACTCGGTTATACTATTGAACTAGCTCTCACGCACTTGTAGAATATTAATTTAGACATAATTCGACAAATCAACGGAAAGTCGTCTGAGTGGGTGAAATTAGCTAGAAAATTAATCTTGAAAAATATAACATGTAATTTATCCAACCACTTTATGTACTATAATAAATAAATGGAACATGCTATGAACTCTAACCATATTGATCGCACTTCCTTCCAAAAAATACTTTTACTTCTTTACCATGCATGATAACATGTATCGACCTAGCTATACCAAAATATGGGCACTCGGTCATTATCTTGATGAAGACAGGGTATGTCCATGACCTTGGTCATTTGGCTTGAAACCCAAGAAAGTTCATACATAGTAGTACATGATATAGTAGGAAATACCACAAGTGTGAGTTATTCAAGTACTTTTACTGGTAGAAAAATAAGAAAGGATGGCCCCACCAAATTTTCGTACAAAGTGGATAATTTTTTCTTACAGTTCCCAAGTTTAAGTATTTTTCAAACTTCCAAGCTAAAGCTCCACGTGCACTTAAATGCATGACTCTAAGTCGATTAAACAAAATTAGGTCAAACTTGAATACATCTGAGCGTGATAGACTATTACTCTTTAAAATATCCAAAATTCTTTTGAAGGTACCCAGGCAGCCAATATATCATGGGCCAACAATAGTTTTGAAAAGTACATTACTGATTAGTATTTGCATACCGACAAATTTGACCATGTATGGAAAACATTCAAACAAAATAAAGCATAAAAAAAACATGAGACTTCGTTACGATTGGGGTACTTTTGCTAGTAGTATTATTAATTGCCAAGAAAAATGATAAATATGAGATTTGACAACCTTAGGGAAAATGGATTCACATTATAGCCCACCATGATGTAACATTATTAATTCTTGGTTTGCAGCACAAACGACCAATAAGGTCATGGCCTTTTATATCGATGTATACCCTAGCTACACTTTTACCTAGGGTTCTGACATCAGGTAGATGGGTGCGTCTTGCGCTAGTAAACAATGTTGCCTGTGGGAGTTTCGAACAATTAGGAAAAAACATTTTTCACTTTTCCAACTGATTATGAGGATGTTTTGTACTAGCAGTAAAGAAAATCAGAAAAATGTGGCACTGAATGCGAGAAGCGCGCCATGTTTCCGTACATAGTGATCCATCTATGTTTTACTTGCGATTCCTAGGTTCTTTGAGTTTTCAAGGTTCGTAGATAAATTAACCCAATTAAATTACACTACTGTATCCGATTCAAATTAATATTCTCAGATTTGTCTAGATTCGGATATATGTATCTAGCACAGAAACATGACTAGATACATTTGAATCTAGATGAATCTATGAACAAGGGAGTCTGTCGAAATTAGGTCAAATTATATCGAACCACATGTGAGCTACCAATTTCTCTTCAAATTTCACAAAAATCTTTTGAAGTTGCCGACTAGATAGCCAATATATCGAGAACACGACCAGGAATTTTCAAAGATTCAACTTCTTTCTAGACTTTGCATGCCGGCAAAGTTGACCTTGCTTTGGAAAAAAGAGAGAGAAATAGGCAACAAAAACAGGGGGACTCATGCATGGCGTACTTTTTCTTGTATTGTCTGCCATGAAAAATAATAAACATGAGTTTTCACAACTTTTGAAGAAACCCGCTTCACAAAAATGGCCTACCATGTATAAGTATGAACAGGTTTCAGAACGAGCGACCAAGCAAGGTCATGGACATATCCACATCATAGTTTATGGTAATTTGGTAGTACTACAAGAAAGTAGATGTGTGCATCTTGGCATTGGTAAACAACTTTGCCAATGAGAGTTTCCAAATACTAGGTGACATGGGTATGCCCAATAGGCACTCGACTACAACCTATCTAGTACGGCCCGACGGAGGCCCACTCGATGAATTCCTAAGGTCCATGACACCTATGACGGTTCGAGTGATACGAAGCCTACAAGCACAGAGACTCCTGGCATAACAAGACAAGGAAAGTACAAGACTAGACTAGATACAAACTCTAACTTGTAAACCAACTCGTATTGGTACCTGAGACCTAGCCTCCCCATATATAAAGGCTAGGAGGGTCCAACGACAAGGCATCCTCTCCCCCAACAGGAAATTGCGACTCCCACAATAGACAATAGATCTAGACGTTGCAATAGACAATAGACAGATCTACAATCTCCCATATGCCAGATCCAATCTGCGTATCCACCGCCATCAGCGACATTGTAATCCTTCGGATCATCATCAATCAAGAGCAGACAAGAAGGAGTAGGGTCCTCTATGAGGCCTGAACCTGGGTAAACCTTGCGTCCCTGTGTGCTTCTTTGCTAGCCGTACCGAGATCTCCAGCGCTCCTCTCTTCTCCAAAACCCATGTCCATAACAATGGGCATTGATGAGTTAAACCCTCATCACTAGGAAAAGTAACAACTCTACTAAGTGATGGAAATATTTTTTTTATAAAGCAAAGTACTCCATTCATCTTTGCTACTCCAAAAAAAAGGTAGGCGCCTGACGGTGAGAGGAGTGCCCTGCACGTGAGACTCAGATAATAGACATATGACATATCATCATTATATAAAATTATAATAGGTAAAGCACAAAAAATTATAAATTTGATCAACATACATAAAGTATGGTTGTATATTTGGTTCTTGTACTTTGTATCATCATGTAGAAGTCAAAGATTATTAGCTACCCAAAACACTTGATTTTTTTGGTAATATGGTCTAGAGAAACGAGGGAGAAGATTTTAGTATGATGGAGAAGTGTGTTTTGAGGTTTATGCATAGCATTCATTATGTTGAAGACTATCTATACAATCTTCTACATGCTATAATGGAAAAGAAGATCCAACGGTTGGAAATATTGGGATTCATGAGTATTGAGATCCAACGGTCGGCATTCAAAGTTATTCGTACAATCTTATCTTACCAAGTATACTATATAGTGTACGAATACAAATAACTTTGAATATTGACCGCTGGATCAAGACTCGCGAATCCGAACGACATTTCCAGCCATTGGATCTTCTTTTCCATTCTAGCATCTAGAAGATTCTATTGATAGTCTTTAGCATAATTAATGCGATGCACAAACCTCAAAACACACTTCTCCATCATACTAGAATCTTATCACTCGTTTCTCTAGACCAATGTTACTACCAAAAATTTCAAGTGTTAGGTAGCTAATAATCTTTGACTTCTACACATGATGATACAAAGTAGAAGAATCAAATATACACCCATACTTTATATATGCTGATCAAATTTATATTTTTCTGCTTTACCTATTATAATTTTATATTGTGATGATATGTCAGACGTCTCTTATCTAATTGTCTCCGATTCAAGTTAATGTTCTTAGATTTGTCTAGATTCGGGTATATGTATCTAGCACAGAAACATGACTAGATACATTTGAATCTAGATGAATCTAAGAACATTAATATGGATCGGAGGGAGTCTATCGAAATTATGTCAAATTATTTTGAACCACATGTGAGCTGCCAATTGCTCTTTAAATTCCACAAAAATCTTTTGAAGTTTCCCACCAGACAACCAATATATGGAGAACACGACCGAGAGTTTTCAAAGATTCAACTTCTTTCTAGACTTTGCATGCCGACAAAGTTGACCCTACTTTGAAAAAAGAGAGAAATAGGCCAAAAAACAGGGGGACTCATGCATGGCGTCCTTTTGCTTGTATTACCTGCCATGAAAAATAATAAACATGCGTTTTTCAAAACTTTTGAAAAAATCCGCTTCACAAAAATGGCATACCATGTATAAGTATGAACAGGTTTCAGGACGAGTGACCAAGCAAGGTCACGGACATATCCATGTTTATGGGAATTTTGTAGTAGTACTATAAGTAAGTAGATGTGTGCATCTTGGCGTTGGTAAACAACTTTGCCAATGGGAGTTCCCAAATACTAGGAAAAGTAACAACTCCAATTTTGTAAGCTATGGAAATATTTTTCTCTGTAAAGCAAAGTACTCCTCTTCCGTACTAGTACTACACAAAAAGGGAGGTGTCTCCTTACAAAAAAAGGAGCCAGCGCGAGAGCAGCGGGAGGAGGAGTCGGAAGGCGGTGCGATGTCAGGGCAAAGCTATGATGGGCTGTTGACACGAGGTACACTCCAATAGTAGTAAATATATGGACCTACTAGTAGTAATATGCATGCAACACAAGTTGTGTTTTCTCTCTCCTTTGCTTGCTCTCACCATCCATATTCCATCAATATCTTCTCTGTGGCTGCGGGTGCACAGTTCGGCTTGTCTCTTCCTCGTCCACACCGATCTACTTCCAGCAACCCTCCCCCCTGAAATTCAAGCCATCTACTGGATTAATAATCATCTTGTTTTTTATGAACAAGTTTCAGGCCGAGCAACCTCGCAAGGTCGTGGACATATCCACATCATAGTTTATGGTAAATTTCCCATATTTCGTAGTACTACAAGCAAGTAGATGTGCATATCTTGCAATTGGTAAACAATATACGAACAACTTTGAATATTAATCATTGGATCAAGACTCGAGAATCCCATTATTTCCAACAGTTGGATATTATTTTGCATTATTCTAGCATCTAGAAGATTCTATTGATAGTCTTCATCACAATGAATGCTATGCACAAAACTCAAAACACACTTGTCCATCATTCTAGAATCTTCTGCCTCGTTTCTGTAGACCATGTTACCAAAATTTTAAAGTTTTAGTAGCTAATAATCGCTGACTTCTACATGACATAGAAAGTACAAGAACCAAATATATACACCCATACTTTATAGATGTTGATCAATTTTTTTTGCTTTTCCTATTATAATCTTATCTTACCACTATATAGTGTACGAATAACTTTGAATATTGACCGTTGGATCAAGACTCGTGAATCCCAACATTTCCAGCCGCTGGATCTTCTTTTCCATTCTAGCATCTAGAAGATTCTATTTGTTTGAACGGTCTAGAAGATTCTATTGATAGTCTTCATCAAAATGAATGCTATGCACAAAACTCAAAACACACTTCTCCATCATTTTAGAATCTTCTCCCTCATTTCTCTAGACCATGTTACCAAAAATTTCATGTTTTAGATCTCCACTACTCTAATGGAGTAGTTTTGAATTGGATCCATAGCACCAATCCCGACCGTTGTGTTGTTAGATCCAATGGTTCAAAGCAGCTGGATTCATTTGAATAGTACCTAGATCAAACTTCACCATGTTCTAGAACCATCATGTCACCACCCCCAAAATTTCATAGCACAGTAGGCTTTATTATAAATATGTGTATATAATTATAATTAATAAACTTAATTTATGCATTTTTTCTCTAATGTATGAAATGTGATTTAACAAACATTAAGTTGTTATTAACCAATAGTCTTGTTAGATAAAAATGTATATACATTAAGTCTATTAATAATAACTATATCTACACATATTGAGAATACAGCCTAATAATGTGCTATGAAATTTTGGGGGTGGTGACATGATGGTTCTAGAACATGGTGGAGTTTTCTCTAGGTACGTACTATTCAACACGAATCTAGCTGCTCTGAACCATTGGATATAAGAGCCCAATGGTCAGGATTGGTGCTATGGATCCAATTCAAAACTGCTCCATTATAGTAGTAGAGAGAATACATCCTACTATGCTATGAAATTTTGGGATGGTGACATGATGGTTCTACAACATGCATGGTGGAGTTTACTCTAGGTGCTATTCAACATGAATCCAGCTTCTCTAAACCATAGGATCTAACAGCACAATGGTCGGGATTGGTGCTATGGATCCAATTCAAAACTGCTCCATTATAGTAGTAGATATATAACCACTATATAGTGTATGGATAACTTTGAATGCTGACCGTTGGATCAAGACTCGCGAATCCTAATATTTCCAACCGCTAGATCTTATTTTCCATTCTAGCATCTAGAAGATTCTATACATAGTCTTCAACATAATGAATGCTATGCACAAACCTCAAAACACACTTCTCCATCATACTAGAATCTTCTCCCTAGTATGGAGTAGCTAATAATCGTTGACGTCTACATGATATTATCTTATCTTACCACTATATAGTGTACGAATAACTTTGAATGTTGACCATTGGATCAAGACTCGCGAATCCCAACGTTTCTAGCAGTTGGATCTTCTTTTCTATTCTAGCTTTTAGAAGAATCTATTGATAGTCTTTGACATAATGAATGTTATGCACAAACCTCAAAACACACTTCTCCATCATACTAGAAGCTTCTCCCTTGTTTCTCTAGACCATGTATCAAAAATTTCATGTGTTAGGTAGCTAAATAATCTTTGACTTCTACATGATGATACAAAGTACAAGGACTAAATATACACCCATACTTTATAGATGTTGATCAAATTTATATTTTTTGTGCTTTACCAATTACTAGTAAGTTGCATGTGCCTTGCACATGAGACTCAAATAGTAGATGTATGACATATCATCACTATATAAATTATAATTGGTAAAGCACAATAAATTATAAATTTGATCAAGATCTATAAATTATGGGTGTATCCTTGTACATTGTATGCCATGTAGAAGTCAAAGATTATTAGCTACCTAACACATGAAATTTTTGATAACATGGTCTAGAGAAAAAAGGAGAAGATTCTAGTATGATGGAGAAGTGTGTTTTGAGGTTTGTGCATAGCATTCATTATGCCGAAGACTACAAATAGAATCTTCTAGATGCTAGAATGGAAAATAAGATCCAATAGCTAGAAATGCTGGGATTCACGAATCTTGATCCAATGGTCAACATTCAAAGTTATTCGTACACTATATAGTGGTAAGATAATTGTATATAGTGATGATGATATGTCATACGTCTACTATCCGAGTCTCACGTGCAACTTACTAGTAGCTAATAATCATTGACTTCTACATGATCTTACCACTATATAGTGTACAAACAACTTTGAATATTGACCGTTGGATCAAGACTCGTGACCCAACATTTCTGGCTATTGGATCTTCTTTTCCATTCTAGCATCTTGAAGATTCTATTGATAGTCTTCATTACAAACCACTATATAGTGTACAGATAACTTTGAATGTTGATCGTTGGATCAAGACTCGCGAATCCCAGCTTTTCGAGCCGTTGGATCTTCTTTTCCATCCTATCAACTTGAAGATTCTATTGATAGTCTTCGGCATATAATGAATGCTATGCACAACCTCAAAACACACTTCTCCATCATACTAGAATCTTCCCCTTGTTTCTCTAGACCATGTTATCAAAATTTTCATGTGTTAGGTAGCTAATAATCTTTGACTTCTACATGATGATACAAAGTAAAAGGACCAAATATATACACCCATACTTTATAGATGTTGATCATATTTATATTTGTTTGTGCTTTACCAATTATAATTGTATATAGATATGTCATACGTCTACTATCCGAGTCTCACGTGCAAGGCACATGCAACTTACTAGTAGCTAATAATCATTGACTTCTACATGATCTTACCACTATATAGTGTACGAACAACTTTGAATACTGACCGTTGGATCAAGACTCGTGAATCCCAACATTTCCAGCCATTGGATCTTCTTTTTCATTATAGCATCTTGAAGATTCTATTGATAATCTTCATTACAATGATGCTATGCACAAAACTCACTTCTCCATCATTCTAGAATCTTCTCCCTCGTTTCTCTAGACCATGTTACCAAAATTTTAAAGTTTTAGATAGCTAATAATCGTTGACGTACTTCTACATGATATACAAAGTATAAGAACCAAATATATATATACACCCATATTTTATAGATATTGATCAAATTTATATTTTTTCTGCTTTACCTGTTATTATCTCAGCACTATATAGTGTACACACAACTTTGAATATTGACCGTTGGATCAAGACTCGCGAATCCCAGCATTTCCTGCCGTTGGATCTTCTTTTCCATTCTAGCATCTAGAAGATTCTATTTTTTTAACGGTCTAGAAGATTCTATTAATAGTCTTCATCACAATGAATGCTATGCACAAAACTCAAAACACACTTTCCTCATCGTTCTAGAATCTTCTCCCTCGTTTCTCTAGACCATGTTACTAAAAAAATTCATGTTTTAGATAGCTAATAATCGTTAACTTCTACATGATCTTACCACTATATAGTGTATGCACAACTTTGAATATTGACCGTTGGATCAAGACTCGTGAATCCCATCAGTTCGAGCCATTGGATCTTCTTTTCCATTCAAGCATCTAGAAGATTCTATTGATAGTCTACATCACAATGAATGCTATGCACAAAACTCAAATAACACTTATCATTCTAGAATATTCTCCCCCGTTTCTCTAGACCATGTTACCAAAATTTTAAAGTTTTATATAGCTAATAATCGTTGACCTCTACATGATATCCAATAGCTAGAAATGCTAGGATTCGCAAATCTTGATCCAACGATCAACATTCAAAGTTATTCGTACACTATATAGTGGTAAGATAAGATCATGTAGAATTCAATGATTATTAGCTACGAGGGAGAAGATTCTAGTATGATGGAGAAGTGTGTTTTGAGGTTTGTGCATAACATTCATTATGCTGAAGACTATCAATAGAATATTCTAGATGCTAGAATGGAAAAGAAGACCCAACAACTGGAAATGTTGGGATTCATCAGTCTTGATCCAACGGTCAATATTCAAAGTTATTCGTACACTATATAGTGGTAAGATATCTCTATCTCTACTACTATAATGGAGTAGTTTTGAATTGGATCCATAGCACCAATCCTAACCGTTGGGCTGTTAGATCAAATAATGGTTCAGAGAAGCTGGATTTGTGTTGAATAGTACCTAGAGCAAACTCCACCATGCATGTTCTAGAACAATCATGCCACCACCACCAAAATTTCATAGCACGGTAGGCCGTATTCTCTCTACTACTATAGTGGAGCAGTTTTGAATTGGATCCATAATGCCAATCTTGACGGTTGGGCTGTTAGATCCAATGGTTCAGAGCAACTGGTTTCGTGTTGAATATATAGTACAGACCTAGAGCAAACTCCACCATGTTCTAGAACCATCATGTCACCACCCCCAAAATACATAAATTAAGTCTATTAATAATAACTATCTACACATATTGAGAATACAACCTACTGTGCTATGAAATTTTGGGGGTGGTGAAATGATGGTTCTAGAACATCGTGGAGTTTGCTCTTTGTATTATTTAACATGAATCTAGCTGCTTTGAACCATTGGATCTAACAGCCCAACGGTCAGGATTGGTGTTATGGATCCAATTCAAAACTGCTCAATTATAATAGTAGAGATATTTTTTATATACTGATGATATGTCAGGCATCTATTATCTGAGTCTCACGTGCAGGACATGTGCAATTTACTAATAGTGCTAAGATACGAATAACTTTGAATGATGATCGTTGGATCAATACTCGTGAATCCCAATATTTCCATCCGTTGGATCTTCTTTTTCATCCGGGCTTTTAGAAGATTCTATAGATAGTCTTTAGCAGAATGAATGCTATGCACAAACCTCAAAACACACTTCTCCATCATACTCCTAGAATCCTCTCCCTCGTTTCTCTAGACCATGTCACCAAAAATTTCAAGTGTTAGGTAGCTAATAATCTTTGACTTCTACATGATGATACAAAGTACAAGAACCAAATATACACCCATACTTTATATATGTTGATTAAATTTATAATTTTTTGTTCTTTACGTATTATAATTTTATATAATGATGATATGTTATATGTCTATTATCTGAGTCTCACGTGCATGGCACGTGCAATTTACTAGTAGCCTATAATGTATGAACATTCTTGGGTTTCAGTTCGAAGGACCAATAAGGTCATGGCCATATATATCGATACCCTAGCTACACTTTATGATACGGTTCTCACATCGGGTAGATGGGTGCGTCTTGGCGTAGTAAAAAATGTTGACCGTGGGAGTTTCAGACAATTATAAAAGAACATTTTTCACTTTTCCAAGTGATTACGAGGATGTTTCGTACTAGTAAATAAAATCAGAAGAATTTGGCCTGGAATGCGACAAGCGCACCATGTTTCCGCACATTGCGGAGCATGCATGTTTTCCTTGTGATTCCTTGGTCTATCTACCTAAATTAGTTCAAATGAGTTTGCATATGCATATGCGCACCGTTTAGCTAAGAAACCCAAGTTCACTCAGCCGTTTCGGTCACTATAGTATATGGGCCCCATTCATACAAATAACTTTAAATGCTGACCGTTGGATCAATTATTTGATGTATTTACACGAATTTGAAATATTTATTTATTTATTATGAGGGCCATGACTGGCAGCCAGCACCACAGCAATTTTCGTTTTCATCTATCCACCACCGTACTAGACTCCGACTTTTCTTCACAAGATGCACACACCACCGTCCCATCGCATTCGATGCGTGCTACTTTTTTAGCCTTCCTTTTTATACTACTCGAGAGGTGAGCCAAATGCGATTCAGAACTAAATTTTCACGTGATATTGTCAGGATCTTCTAGTTCAAAATTTTAGAGGATTATTGGTGGGACCCTCCCTTCTACCTTTCCCAAAATTTAACCCTTCCTTCACTTCTCAGTTCTCGGCAAACGCTAGCTACCTCCATACTGACGGGGCCTCTCGCTCGCTCGCCTGCCAACTCCACAATCCATACTCACATCATCCTCTATCCCATCCCTCCTTAGCTGACTTCTAGGTCGCCGGAGTCTACTCAGCGACGCTGTCATCCACGCTATTGTCTCGCATCTGGTTCCCCCACTCAGAGTGTCAGCTTCCCCACCACCCCAACCGAGAGATGCGTACGCCACGCGGACCCCTCACCAGGGCGATGGTTAGAACTCTGTACAACCAAGACGAAGGTTGATGCACACTTACTATGCCCGCTTTCCTTGCACTTTACTACTACTTCCGAATGTAGTTCATCGCTTCCTTGTTGTGCCTTCTCGTTACCAATTATTTCTAATGCATGCTAGTTGCAGTACTGTGGGATCGGTTCAAACAGAAAAGAAGGAAACTACTAGTCGTCAAGCCAAATTGGTTATCTTGCACTAGTACGAAGCCTCGCCAGCCCAATGATAACCCCCAACAATCCTCCCCAGACAATGGTTTGCCTCCATTTTGCATATACGTGCGCTGTCATTATGCATTTTATTTTTGAGAGTAGTTCAGCCTTTGCTTGCCCTGTCTTGTCATACTAGTATATATTTTTTGTAAGGCATGGAAGATGATGTACTGCCGAAACATGCCCTGTCTTGCCAAGGAATCCTGAAGAGTTTTGGACATGCGGATCTACCCCCGCTCGGCACAACACAACTGGTACAGAAACATGGCCTGGTCGAGTACCCTAAACATGGCTATTTGTTGCATCTTGCGTGTTATTTACTGATTGATTTGCTGCATTGCAATTTGCAGAAGCAAGTGCATGATCATGTCCCTGCCAAGGAGGTTCGTAGCACAAATATTCAGCATGCCAGTGATACAACCATTTCTACGAACCAAACCGAAGTATGGTGCATGGCCGAAGCTAAGATTAGGCTTCTCCAAAAGGATTTGGACACAGCCACTCATTGGATCATAGAATTGAACCGAGGATGGATTTCTACTATTGAAGATGGCCTTGATGCTGCCGCTGATCTTCAGAAGTTAGTCGCTGAAAATCGTGTTCCCAGTTCGTTTGATGCAGATGTCAATGAGATCAACGTGGCGATTTTGGAACAGGTGAAAGCATGAGCAGAGATTCTCCGTGCATCTTTGCAGGTAGATGATTTTCGAAGGGTGATGAAAGAGCCGCCATGCGAATAGATTGTTATTTCGAATAATGAGGATGACTTTCGTTGTGTTGTCAGCCTGATATTTTCTTTGGCACGCTATATGAAACTGTACTATACCTAATTGCTGCATCTGGACAATGTATCCCAGTCTCATTCTAGCCATTTGGAAAATGGAAAAGCCTTATTTTACACTTTCGTTTAGATCTGTAGAAACACGTTTTGCTGAAAATTAACATATTACCATGAAACGTAGTTCGTGCCCATTACCGTGAATAAATTCATGCACTATATACTTGTGTGGCCCTAAAGTAAAACTTTTAGACTGCAGTAGTAGATCGAGTACAAAAAAAATCAACTGAGCGACAAACCACAAGACGAAATCACCTCTTCCACCAAGCAATGCGCCAGAAACACCTGCCACAATGGGCTCCTGCGTCCAAAATTCAAATGGTACTAAATTTTCATCTCGCCCTTCGGTCCAGAAACAACACGCCAAAGGCCATTCTTCAAAATGATTTCTCTTGTAAATTCCCACGCGCCACACAATTCAAAGTTTCAAACATACTAGTACCACCCGCGCCCTTCGGGCCGAATCCCTCGAGATCACCTTGCACGACCACGGTCATGCTCCTTCTTTCCCATCTCCCCTTTACAGCCTCTCCACCGGCATGCCACCGTAGCGACCACGAAGACATTTTACCAGCTCCCGATGCCGACCCGCATAAGATCATCCCCTCTGTACACGAGGTCCACGACGCCGGAGCCGGCTCAGCAACACCGTCGCAGCTTCGTTGGATCCACTTCCCCGACTCCACGGCACCGGATCTGCTTCCTCAACCTTGTCCACATCGCCGGAGAGATGGGGAGGCAAACCCGCTCAAGGGCGAACGGCGAGGTCGTAGCTCACCATAAGTCCGGCAAAGGCACGAGAAGGAAATCGCTTAATCGCGGTCACAAAGGTTGCCGCCATACACTTCATATGCTCTTTACGCATTTGATGTCTGAAAGTAGTTCATCACTTGTTTCACTGCATTCTCGCACTGAATTTTTATCTTGTACTCTGACATTTCTTGTCGAGGCATCGTCTAAGCATATGTCTATCATTGTTCCTTTAGAGCTTTCAATTGATTGCTAGCACTGTACTACCTTTCTCTTCTACACACACCTCGCTCTTAAATCTCATAAGATATATTTTTTCCTGATGCATGTAAGGTGATTTGCGGCTGCCTGATGAGGAAGAACGGAAGATTAGGGAAGATAGATTATTAAAGAATTCCAAATATGCAAGGTTGCTCGGCCCGCAGAGAGTTAGATCTTTCGTTGCTACCACCACCAATCATGAAGTCCAGGATTCTGATGCAGAAATTTATCCTCAAGGTCAACAAAACCACGAGGGAGACCTGACTCATGAAGATGGACCGGTCGAGAACCCCCTCCCTAATCCGCCTGCTTGTCCACTGCCCAAGGTGCCTGTTATGTCTTGTCATTGCGATATTTGTTTCATCTTCCATGTTTCGTACCTCAATTCCCACCAAATGTTGTGCAATGCCATCTGATTAGTTCATGCATCATATATGTTCAGCATATCTTGCCTTACTGTTCTTCTGTTCTATCCGCGTCTCATTTTACATAGGACTTTGATAGATTAATGTATCGCTTATGTGTGTCAGGAATCAGCTGGTTCACCTAAGACCCTTCCAGGTACCAGCAGGGAGAAAAACTATGATCGGCAAGTGTCTGATTCAACATTAGTTTATGTTGATGAACAATATTTCAAGGGAGACCTGACTCAAGAAGTTGGACCGGTCGAGGACCTCCCTCCTAGTCCGCCATCTTGTCCACCCCCAAGGTGCTTGCTCTATTTTTTAATTGTGATATCTGTTGCATTTTCCATGTTTTGTATTTCAATCCCACCAAATATTTTGCAATGCCCTCTGCCTAGTTCATGCATCATATATATAGAGCACATTTTGCCTTACTATTCTTATGTCCCATGTGCATCTCATTACATATAGAACTATAACAGATTGAAGTATTGTTTATGTGTGTCAGGAATCAACTGGTTCATGTAAGACACGTTCAGGTACCAAACGCGAAGTGTTGACAAGTCGTCCTGCTAATGCTACCGGTGGAACACCAACACATGCCGTGAAATACAATAAACAAAAATCAGGAAACTCACATATGGCTAAAAAGTGTCGTCTTGGTGGCACACCACAGGTTCCAATAGTAGTAGACGCAGCAAATACCATCCCACACATTCCACAATCACCAATTTCCAATCAAGATACCCAGCAACAATTGACGGCCGAACCAATTTTGACCTCTACTTGCCTAACACTGCTGGCACAACACCAACAAGCTAGTGATGATCACCAACCTGTTGATTAGCCCATCGCCAAACAAGGTATGTGTTCCAAGGATTATCGATGCATGCTTCCTTATATATACCGTGCAAGCTTGATGTAATGGTTGAATTGGCAGCTACACAAAGATTTAAGAAAAGGGGGCCAACGGTAGGAAAAAAGCTTGAAGCTAAAATTTCCGGAACGCAATCTAGATATTGCATCAATTCTATTGTGCCTGGCAAGCGAAGGCCACAAGATTCAGAAGAATCTGCTTTTATAGCATCCAAAATAGGTGTTTTTGTCAGGAATGATATTCCCATCTTCGCATCGTTCAAGCTCCACCAATAGACTTCTGACCATTACAATTCATTACTATAGAAGTTACATGTAATTCATGGTGCTCTATCCCATGCATTCAAGCTTGCTCTTGGTTCCATTCTAAGTCACATAACACATCAAATGTTCCATTCTTGCCGCCAGACAAAATTCAACTTCGATCAGGATAATGAGGATGTAGAGTATGTTCTCATGGACATGTTCTCATGTTCTTTGCAGCAGCACCATAGGCTAAAGAGTAAATACTTTGATGGTAAGGCAAGCAAGGATATTCAAAGAACGAGTCTTATGGAACACACTATGACTGACCAACACTGGATAGATATTCTTGACCACTGGTTTTATCCAAAGATTACGGTATGGTTTGTGAAGATTGATACCATATCACATTCAAAATTCCTATTTGCACATCTGTATCACTAGTCTCCTTTTGCAGATGAACACGGAGAAAAACAAGAGAAACCGTGCCGCACAACACTTAACAAACCGAACTAGATCTCATGCATTGGTTGGCCACCTGAGCACAATAGTAAGAATAATTAGTTTTTAATATTCTACAGACTTTGTGCTTCTTATATTTTGATAATGGGTTCCGCCCACTTTGCAAAAAGGTGCGGTAAGTCTGCAGCTAAAATTCCAGACATGCCAGACGAGCAAAAAAGAAGGGCTCAATCCCTCCGCTGAGAGTGTTATTGTAAGTCTTCTGTTCGATTGATATTTTGTGATGACACACCCGCAATGATTTATATGTATAGTTAGATGTGCAACACTGCCTAAACTTCTTCCCGGTTTTCTTTTTAATTTAAGTACTAGATGATTTCCAACTAGTGTGAGTTTCAGTTTTCAGCTGTACAAAGAGTTGTCTTGTGTATATCATGCACCCGGCGATGAAGAAACAGTCAGATGCCATGTTGGTAGTCCTATTATTGCGTGCTAGTGATAAAATTATTATCATGATCAGATAGCTATACTTTTACTACAATATATATATGATGCGTAATCAGCCATGCCAACTTGTAAGATTTGTTCATAGACATGTTAAATGTGTTGTCTGCATGTTTATCTGTATTAGCTTTTCTTGTCGCACCCATGTCTACCAACTGAAAACCTTACAGATTAAATTTAATGAGGAGATGGCAAAACCTGAGAAAGATGGTCTGGAACAAACCCAAGAAGAATGTCTAGAAACATTTAAAATGGTACTAAAAGGTGAAGGTCATCATAAAAGCACGTTCCTGCGTAATGCTGGGTTGTGGCAGTGCAAGTCTAAGTCCAAGTCATCGTATTTGTCTAGTCAGGAAGAAATTGTAGCACTACGGGCTGAATAGGAAGTGCATAGACGAGTCATCGATGATATAAGACAGAAAGCATTAGCATGTGATGCAGAGTTGAAGATGTTACGAGATCAACAGAATTCTTTAGAGCCCATAGATGAAGAGACTTGTCTAAATTGAAGACGAACCCTGACAATGAAAGGTGAGTACAGTGGTCCTATGAAATGGTTCCTGCTACAGAGCCCGGTTTGTGTTTTGGGCCATGTAACAAAAACGGAGGGAGTATTTGTTTCGCATCATGCTTTTATCTGTTTACCGTACGCTCGATGCACAAAAATCACAAAGGTGCCCCAACCTCACTCTGTCAGCCTTGGATTCATGAACCTCACAAAGGTTTTTTATTCTTTGGACAACCACCAAATTCAAAATCCCAGTCCATCGACAAATCCTACCGCCTACCCCGTTTGAATCGGAGATTATGTATCCAATTTCTTTGCCAATATGGTAAGTATTTTGATGATCAGTTGATGTGAATCAGCCTTAAATTCGTACCGAGGGAGTACCATTAACGAAATTAAAAAATCTCAGTCGAGCGGCAAAACCTACAGCCAGCCATGTTTGAATCGGAGTTATCCAATTTTCATTATGGATGATAACTTAATGTCACTCTCGGCCTTGAATTCATGAATAGGGAGTACAACTTTTATCCAAATGTTGCCTGGACGCTAGCCAAATTCAAAATATCAGTCTGCAGAATTATTATGCTCATGGATGATTAGTTGATGTGACTCTAGGACTTGAATTCCTGGATAGATAGCGTACGGTCTACTAGCTTTTTTCTATTATTATTTGGCCGGTAGCCAAATTCAAAATCTCAATCAAGCAGCAAAATCATACACTAACCTTGAAGCATTTCCCGCCCCACCGTTTCAAAAACTTTGTGGCAAAATCTCCCACCGGGGAGTACCATTTTTCTGTTATTATTATTTGGCCGGTAGCCAAATTCAAAATCTCAATCGAGCAGCAAAATCACACACTGACCTTGTAGCATTTCCCACCCCACCATTTCAAAAACTTTGTGGAAAAATCTCCCACCGGGGAGTACCATTTTTCTGTTATTATTATTTGGCTGATAGCCAAATTCAAAATCTTTGTCGAGCGGCAAAATCAAACACTGACTTTGAAGCATTTCCCGCCCCAACATTTCAAAAACTTTGAGGCCAAATCTCCCACTAGAGAGAACCACTTTTCAATTAATTATTATTTGGCCGGTAGTCAAATTCAAAATCTTTGTGGAGCGGCAAAGTCAAAAACCGACTTTGAAGCATTTCCCACCCCATCGTGTCAAAAACTTTGAGGGCAAATATCCCACTGGGGAGTACCATTTTTCTATTATTATTATTTGGCCGGTAGCCAAATTCAAAATCTCTGTCGAGCGGCAAAATCAAACACTGACTTTGAAGCATTTCCCACCCTACCATTTCAAAAACTTTGAGGCCAAATATCCCATCGAGGAGTACCACTTTTCTATTAATTATTATTTGGCCGGTAGTCAAATTCAAAATCTCTATCAAGCGGCAAAGTCAAAAACCAACTTTGAAGCATTTCCCGCCCCACCGTTTCAAAAACTTTGAGGCCAAATATCCCACCGGGGAGTACCATTTTACTATTATTATTTGGCCGAAAGCCAAATTCAAAATCTCTGTCAAGCGGCAAAATCAAACACAGACTTTGAAGCATTTACCACCCCACTGTTTCAAAAACTTTGAGGCCAAATCTCCCACCGAGGAGTACCAATTTTCTATTAATTATTATTAGGCTGGTAGCCAAATTTAAAATCTCTGTCGAGCGACAAAATCACACACCGACCTTGAAGCATTTCCCTCCCCACCGTTTCAAAAACTTTGAGGCCAAATCTCCCACCAGGGAGTACCATTTTTCTATTAATTATTATTTGGCCGGTAGCCAAATTCAAAACCTTTGTCGAGCGGCAAAATCAAACATCGACTTTGAAGCATTTCCCGCCCCACCGTTTCAAATACTTTGAGGCCAAATCTCCCACCGGGGAGTACCACTTTTCTATTAATTATTATTTGGCCGATAGTCCAATTCAACATCTCTGTCGAGCGGCAAAGTCAAAAACTGACTTTGAAGCATTTCCCGCCCCACCATTTCAAAAACTTTCAGGCCAAATATCCCACCGGGGAGTACCATTTTACTATTATTATTATTTGGCCCGTAGCCAAATTCAAAATCTCCGTCGAGCTGCAAAATCAAACACTGACTTTGAAGCATTTCCCGCCCAACTGTTTCAAAAACTTTGAGGCCAAATATCCCACCGAGGAGTACCATTTTTCTATTAATTATTATTTGGCTGGTAGCCAAATTTAAATTCTCTGTCGAGCGGTGTAACATCCCAAAACTTTAATCCAAGCTTATTAAGATCCAAATCATAAAAATTAGGGTTAACAAAAACTTTTCCAATTAAAATTATTAAAGCATTCATATGTGTGTGCATTTAAATAGGAGTTGTTTTGAATTGCCATGGTTCTGTGATCCATTGATTGTAAAATGATTCTTAGGTGAAATAACATCATCTAAATCATTCCCAAACATTTCCCAAAGAAAAACAACTCAAAATGAATAAATGAAGTGAATGGTCATTTTTGCCAAATTAACTATCATGCCTACTTTGGATATTCCTAGTACTCAAAACCTAACAGAAACAATGATGGATCTTTGCACCCCTTGCTAGTACACATAATGAGGTACCAAGGCCCACTTTGTGATCTAGCAAAAACATTCAAACACTAAATTTAATTAACATTTGAAAATTGAATCTAGTTCATATGGGAAGATCCCACTATTTCAAAAACCACACAAACAAGCTCAAATTTCAAAACCCAAGCACCCACAGAGTCTCAAGCTTAGTACTAGCACACCCACCAAAAATCTTTTCAAAATTCAAAAAGAAAGTTCTTGCAGCCATTTCATCAAACACTTGGCAGGCAGGGTTTAAACTCTAAACATAGCTCACTATTTGCAACAGGATTTTGCACCCAATTTTTCCTCAAAACCCTCTCTCTGTCCCCAAATGATCTAACCAGGCCATTTAAACCCCCTATCCTATCCCCTACTGACAATGCAAGGCCATGCCGAGCACCAACTCGCCGGCCAACCTTGCCCTCATCGCAGCAGACCACCTCGCCCCCTCTCGCCATGTCTACGAGCTAGCCAGTACCTCACCACCACTCTGTGTCCCCTCCCCGAGCCGAGCCAGACCGTGGACCACCGAGGAACCGCCGCGCACTGACTCTCTGCGCCATGCCGAGCACGCGCCAGAGTGTCACGCCCGACACGCGTGCACAAGCCGCCGCTCGACCACATCCCACACCCACCGCTCCGCTATGACCCCAGGAACACGCCAGTCACGCCCATTCGCCGTCCAACGCCTCACAGCCACCGCTCGCCGTGGACACCGCCGTCTTTGCCGCTCAGAGCGCCAGCCCCGCCCGACCGCATACCACCGCCCCTAGTCCCGCATTCACTTCGTAGAGCACCGCCAGGAGACCAGCGACCGCCCCCTACCTCGAGCCACACCGCTAGCATGATGTGCATCCCTCGCCAGAGTCGCCTGCCCATCCTTCTCGGTCGCGTCGTCGTCCTATAAATAGAGACCTTCCCCAGCCATTTGCAGCACACCACTCACCTCCCCTCACCTCACTGACCATTCCCCACCTCTAGCAGGAGCAAGGCGAGCAGCCGTTCACCGGAATTGCACCAGAGCAGGCCGCCTCCAGAGGAGAAGGGTGACGTTGATTGCGACCACCCCCGGAGCTGCCTCGACCGTCCCTGAGCTCGCTGTCGACCACCAGTCCGTTTGCCCCCATCACCGTCATCGTTGGAGCCCTGGTACGCCCCCTATGCACCCCCACCGAGCCGCTAGAGTTAGAGTTCGTCGGCGACCAGTTCGTCATCGACGACGATCCCCAGCCGTTGATCCCGGTTCTAATCCAACGACCCATATCGCCCGTGCCGCCCGGCGTTATGAGAGCTGACGAGTGGACCCTCCCTCATCGGCCGAGCCTCGCCACAGCGTGTCACTGGGCCGGCCCGTTAGCATTTCCGCGCGACCCAGTTAGTTTGAATTAGGATTTTTCTTTTTAGTTTAAACCTAGTTCTGTCCCCTAGTTTGAAATTCATTTCAGAGAGATTTATAAATCCAAATGGAGCGATTCCAATTTGGTTAGAAAGCTACTGAAATGATCTACCCAAGCCTATTGGATTTAATTCAATTAGAGTTAGAGATCTCTCCTAGTAAAAATAACAAGACATAAGCATTTGCACCTTGCAAAAAATTTATAAAATCAACCAAGATAGCTTTTAAGTTGATTCCAACTCTCAAAAATCACATTTCACCATACCTATCTGAATATGTGATAATATTAAGGTTTACATGCAGTGACTTTGGACTAGTACCAAAATAATGCTATATAGGCATTTCTAGTCAATTTAAATCATTAAATAATGAACTTAAACCAAAGTAATTATGAACCAACCCTTAAATTACATTCCCACATGTTAAGATATGTGGTGATGACATGTGTCCACATGATCCCATATTTGAAGTGGTGAATATTAAAGCTTAGTTAAATTTCAATGAGTAGAAATTACTTTTTGTAAAATAAAAAGAAGGAAACTAGTGAATAAAAACTTGTGATGCTTGTGATGATAATAGCTCATCAAATATGTGCCTTAGAGTGCTAATTAGATTAGTTAAGTATTGTTTGGTGATTGTGTACCCCGTATGTATTTATAGACGATAGTGCCGACCAAGCTTTCGAGGAGGAGGAGTTCTACCAAGAAGAAGAAGAAAACTTCAACCACTGCACCAACCAAGGCAAGCTAGCACTATCCAAGTTAACCCTTGTAAGTTGTACTTGCAATCCACCATTAGCAATGCAAGCTAACCCTTGCAATCTAGATGGTTGAGCAAAGATGCCTTAAGCATGCTTTGATTATACCACTTTGACTAGTACTTACCCCAAGTATCATTTTCAAGCTCTATTTCTTTTACTTTACCCAAAGTTCTTTACTTGTTTTGAAGGTAGCATAAAGAGTATAAAACTTGACCTATAGAGATAACTTTAGATGTCATTCTATGGCATGAGATTGATTCCACCATTTTCTCCTTAGTGAACACTCTTAACTTAGTAGTTTATAGTAGATCAAAAACTTGAGTCACTTTAGATGGGAGCACTTGGTGAAAATGAATTAGGAAAACCTTGGAATGATGAATCATTCTATTGAGATGTTTTGACATGTGTTGAGAAACACAAATGGTTTATGATGATGAAAATGTTGAGGCATGAGCCTTAACCCTTTTATAAAACTGATGGTTGGATTCGGATGCGATACCATTCCAAATTTACCGTACAACCACATTACCTGAATTGGGTAAGGCTTAGCCAGAAATTTATATGCATTAGTATTAGTTCCCTCGCGGGAGAGGGCTGAGCTGAGGCTACCTCTCAATGTTGTCCACCTATGCAGTGCCCAAGATGACTGGTGGTCATGGTTGGGAGGCCATGCTCACAGGAGAGGTGCTTATACTAGGGTGTGTAAAGGAAAGGTTATATTTGATTATCTGCATACTAAGTATGATGATTCAGGGTTATCCCTGACAGATGTATCGAATCTTGTGGTGAAAGTGTACTACCTCTGCAGAGTGTCAAACTATTCGAATAGCCGCGTCCGCGGTTAGGGACAGTTGGAATCGCCATACTGTTTCGTTGTCAGATGTTTTCAAAACGACTTATGAAATGAATGATGAACCTTGACTTGACCACAACAGGGTTGTGTTTATGACAATAGCTTCCCAACTTAAGTGATTCTAGAACTTTATTTTATCTTTCTTTGCTTCTGAACTCAGCTTAGGTTTCAAACTTAACTTTATAGTTAAACTTAGATTTAGCACTTTAACTTAGCACTATACTACTTGTTAGTGGTTTGGGAGTAATTAAAGAGTACTCATGGCTTTTGTCCCTGGCTATTCTCATGGCCAGACTATGAAGGAGACTACCAAGATGATGGCCAGTAGGACGGCTATGATAACTAGGACTATCTGCCTTCGTTAGCATTGCCTGTGCCCCTGAAGATGGACCCCACTGCTACGCTTATCTTTTATTTCCGCTGCTTGTTGTATTAAGACTGGATCATGAGATCCTTATTTGTGTAATACCTTATGTATGGTTTGTAATGGATGATGAACTGTGATATCCAATCCGTTATGTCCCGCAAAAATGGTAATCCTAGGATTGCGAGGTATGGCATAACAGGCATCTGGGATTAAAAATCCGGGTGTTGACAAGTTGGTATCAGAGCCATCCTGACCATAGGAGACCCTAGTTAGAATGGACGTCCGGACAAAAACTTAGTTTCAAAACCAAAGTGAGTATTTATAAAAAACTATTCTCTCTCTTATCCTTGTGAATTCATTCTTTCTCAAAAATTCATGTTCCTCAAACTTCTTACATTACTACTTAAAATTTGACACACTTGATCACTTCACTAATTTCGTCATCCTAAATTCTTGTAGATGGAGACTCAGTTCAGCAAGTTCTACCAGTTGGGAAACAGAGGTCAGCTGATCTTCGAGAGGGATCTGGATTCACTGTTAGAGTTACTGGATGCCCACATCCGGAGTTTCTTGGAGCTCAACTTCCAGGACCCCCAGGAGGAGATTTACAGTGGCTAGTCACCACTGATCTTAGAGGAAGCATCGAAGCACCAATGTCCGGGAGATTCCAGTTCTTCGTGAGAGAGAACAACTGGCTAGACGGATTAGCTAGGGCAATGCATGAAGCTCTCGCACGTCTATGTGCCCTTAGTGTCAACCAACTCCAGGGAACCTGTTTTGTTCACTATGCAAGACATGACTTCATGGGGATGCCGATGGAGATGCCAAGTCACCCAGACTTGAGGCGTCAAGTGGAGAATCTTGACTTCTTGCTGCATGACAGACAGCAGGAACTGGACAATGCTAGAGAGTTAGCCAACCAGAACGGTGCCATTGCCGACCAGAAGGCCTAGACTTTCGCACTGCTCATCCAAGATTGCCAGTCTCTTTGCCGCCAGCGTGCAAAGAAGGATCGCACCATCGCCCGTCTTTGCAAGAAGGTGGCCGACCTCGAGAAGACCGTCAAGGAGCAGGAAGCTCAGCTTGCAGCAAAGGAGGAAGAAGAGGAGGGTGAAGACATCCAGGGAGACATGGATTCTTACCTCAACAATGATGATGACTTTCTAGAGGAGGATGTTATGGACTGCTACACTGACGATGAGGACTCCGACTTCATCGACGACGAGTAGATGCACTAGAGCACTGTCGTAGCATGAGATGTATCGGTCCCACTATATCGTAGCTTGCAGAATGGTTCTTCAAACCATCTGTTTCTCCTTTGATTGTTGTGGTGTGTGTTGTATCGTGTGCTTGTTTGCATGAATGAAATGAAGTTAGTTGCAAAACCTGAGTCTAACTCCAAGTTTTTAGCTTGAAATCAAAACCATGAACCTTAGAACTTTCCCTCTTACCCCTTTATCTACCTCAATCTTCAGATGACTCGTGGAAACCAAGGAGGGAGCAGCTCGTCGCAAGACCCAATGCTGCAGATCTTACAGAATCTCATCACAGACAGAGAAGCAAGCAAGACAGAATGTCAAGCCAACTTAGCAACATTGCAGCAGATTGCCCAGATGGCCCTCAACAACCAGAATCATGGAAACCAGGATCACCATGGATCCAAACTCAAAAACTTTCAGGACACCAATCCCCCAATCTTTAACCAAGCTGAAAACCCACTAGATGCAGATGACTGGCTGCAGACAATGGAAAACAACTTAGAAGTTGCAGGAGTTGATGAAAACGAGAAAGTTCTCTTCGCCACCCACTATCTGGTGGGAGATGCAAGAGCTTGGTGGACTAGTATCCGCAATATGAACCATGGTCAAGTGATGGCATGGGAAGCTTTCAAAACAAAGTTCAGTCGCACCCACGTGCCGCAAGGTTTAGTCACCAGACTAAGAGATGAGTTTCGTGACTTGAAGCAAGGCAGAATGACTGTGGTGGAATACCGTGATAGATTCCTGTCGCTTGCAAGATATGCCCCTGATGATATCAACACAGAGGTGAAGAAGTAGGAGAGATTCTTAAACGGACTGCATGATGAGATGCAGACTATCCTCGTCAACATCCGTTTCGAAGATCTCAAAGAGCTAGTCGACTCTGCCATTTAGATGGAAGGGAAGATTAACCAGGCAAACGACAACCGCAAACGTCGTATGATGCAGCAATTAGGATCTAGCAGTCATCAGAAGTACCGTCCCAACCCCTCACCAGGATATGCACCAAGGAACAACCGACCCCCAATGTCTCGCCCAAGCTACCCCAACCATAGCGGAGGCAATGTGAAGTCCGGAGGAGACAATCACAACTCCGGCAATGCCAACAATTTCAATCGTGCACCTCCCAAGAACAACAACAACAACATCGCAGGCTTAATCGCAGCAATGTTTGCCGTCGCAGCAAAGGACAAGACCCAGATCACTTGTTTCGAGTGTGGAGTGAAGGGTCACTATTCCAATGAGTGTCCCAAGAAGACTGCAGCCACTGCCAATGTGAATGCCCCAGCTCAACAGCAGCGTCGTGTTCAACCAGGGAGAAGATTTTCCCCAGGGAACCCTCACAACCGCAACGGTCGTCTCTTCCACATGAACGCAGAAGAAGCCCAAGAAGCGCCAGATGTAGTGATGGGTATGTTTTCTGTATACTCAGTTTTAGCAAGATATTGTTTGATTCGGAAGCATCACATTCATTTGTCACTGAAGAATTTGCATGCACTAGTAAGATTCACCCAACCAACCTGAAGCATGTCATGATAGTTCAAATCCCTGGATCAACTACAAAAGCTAGAAAAATTTGCAAAGCTGTACCTATCAGAATACATGGGATAGATTTTTACGCCAACCTTATAGTACTTGGAACCAAAGGATTGGAAGTAGTACTAGGTATGGACTGGATGTCAAGGCATAAAGGACTGATAGACTATGCTAAGAGAGCCATCACCATGACCAGTAGTTCTGGAGTAACAGTAGAGCATATATCTGAAACCTTACCTCGCCAATTCAAGTGCAACAAGAGTCTATCCCTACCCACCATAGACCAAGTAAGAGTAGTCTATGAATACCCCGACGTATTCCCAGATGAATTGCCAGGTATGCCCCCAGATAGGGATATTGAGTTCATTATCGAACTAATCCCCGGAACCGGACCCATACACCAGAGACCCTATAGCATGAACCCCTCAGAGTTAGTGGAACTGAAGAAGCAGTTGGATGCTATGTTAGAAAAAGGCTTGATTCAACCAAGTGCATCGCCATGGAGATCACCAGTATTATTCGTCGACAAGAAAGATGGAGACAATCGTTTGTGCACAGATTACAGAAAGTTGAATGACGTCACCATCAAGAACAAGTACCCATTGCCAAAGATAGAGGATCTATTTGATCAATTGACTGGAGCCCAGGTATTCTCAAAGATTGATCTTAGGACTGGTTATCACCAACTTAAGATTCGTGCAACGGATATTCCGAAGACCACCTTTACTACTCGCTATGGTTTATACGAGTATACGGTTATGTCTTTTGGATTAACCAATGCCCCTGTTTATTTCATGAATCTCATGAATAAGATCTTTATGAAATTCCTAGATAACTTTGTAGTTGTGTTTATCGATGACATCCTTATCTACTCCAAGTCAGAAGAAGAGCATGAGCAACATCTGAGAATCATCCTAGAAACCCTGAGAGAGCATCGGTTGTATGCCAAGTTCAGCAAGTGTGAGTTTTGGCTGAAAGAAGTAGGATTCCTAGGACATGTTGTGTCTGCCGAAGGAGTCTCTGTTGATCCCGCCAAGATCAAAGATGTCGAAGAATGGGAAGCCCCAACCACTCAAACCCAAGTCCGTGCATTTCTCGGATTAGCGGGATACTACCGCAAGTTCGTCGAAGGATTCTCGAGCATCGCCAGACCCATGACCCAATTGTTGAAGAAGGACAAGAAGTTTGAATGGACTGACAAGTGTGAAGCCAGTTTTCAGGAGCTGAAGAAGAGATTGATATCAACCCCAATATTGATCATGCCAGACATCAAGAAGTCGTTTGATGTATATTGTGATGCATCCAAGATTGGTCTCGGATGTGTATTGATGCAAGAAGGCAAAGTCATCGCATATCTGTCTCGACAACTGAAGCAGCATGAGCAGAACTATCCAACCCATGATCTTGAGTTAGCAGCCGTAGTGCTGGCATTGAAGACATGGCGTCATTATCTGATGGGTAATCGCTGTGAGATTTACTCAGATCACAAGAGCTTAAAGTATATTTTCACTCAGAAGGAGTTGAATATGAGGCAAAGGAGATGGATAGAGTTAATCAAGGATTATGACCTTGACATTCACTATCACCCTGGTAAAGCCAATGTGGTAGCAGATGCTCTTAGCAGATTGCTGTGTAGGCTTAACACCATGATCAAGGAGAAGTAGTCAAGTTTGTATGAAGAGTTGGAACAGTTTAGGACTGAGTTAGTTAGCAAAGGATTCTTAGCTAGCATTGAACTTGAACCCACATTGATGCCGAAGTATACGGGAGGCATGGGATTTAGAGACATTGAAATTGAGAATCTGGCTATCTTGGCTAGGCAAGCCTGGCGGATTCTACAAGATTAGCCAAATCAAGGAAGCCCAAAAGGGAAATGAAAGTATCGACGGAATCAAACGTCGTATTGGTACAGGGAAGGTACCTGGATTCACTGAAGATGAAGAAGGAGTACTGTGGTACAAAGGATGTATCTGTGTGCCAGCAGATTCGGAGTTGAAGCAAGTTATCAAGAAGGAAGCTCATGATACTCTTTATTCTATCCACCCCGGAGGAATGAAGATGTATCAAGATTTGAAAGAGCAATTTTGTAGGCACAAGATGAAGAGAGAAATCGGAAGCTACATCGCCAAATGTGACATCTGTCAAAGAGTCAAAGCAGAGCATCAGAGACCCGTAGGACTGTTGCAACCATTGCAGATTCCGGAATGGAAATGGGATTTCGTAGGAATGGCCTTTATCACCGGTTTGCCTACTTCTAGTAGGGGAAATGACTCAATCTGGGTATTAGTTGATAGACTGTCCAAAGTAGCTCACTTCATACCTATCAAGACCACCTACCAAAGTTCGAAGCTAGCAGAACTGTATATTGCTAGGATTGTTAGTCTACATGGAACCCCCAAGACCATAGTATCAGATCGAGGAACCCAGTTTACCTCGAGATTTTGGCAAAAAGTGCAGGAAGGATTAGGCACCAGGTTGAACTTCAGCACCGCTTATCACCCGCAAACTGATGGACAGACTGAGAGAGTCAACCAGATCCTAGAGGATATGTTAAGAGCTTGTGTGTTAGAGTACGGATCAAAATGGGAAGACTGCCTACCTTTCGCAGAATTCTCATATAACAACAGTTATCAAGCTAGTTTGCAGAGGGCACCATTTGAATTCCTATACGGAAGGAAGTGTGTACCCCTTTGAATTGGTCGCAAGTAGGAGAGAGTCAGATCTTTGGACCCGACATTCTCTGGGAAGCAGAAGAGAAAGTTCACAAAGTCCGTGAGCACCTCAAGACCGCCCAATCCAGACAGAAGAGTTACACTGACAAAAGAAGGAGAGACCTGACTTTCAATGTCGGGATTTTGTATATCTCAAGGTTTCACCATTGAAGAGAACTCAACGCTTTAGTCTGAAAGGAAAGTTAGCCCCCAGATATATCGGGCCCTTCAAGATTCTGAACCATCGAGGAGAAGTATCGTATCAACTGGAACTACCTGAAGAGATGTCAGCCATCCACAATGTGTTCCATATCTCGTTACTTCGCAAATGCCTGGAAGTGCCGAAAAAGACTAAAGTTTTCAAGAACATCGATCATAGAGCTGTGGAGATCAACAATGACCTGACCTATCATGAAGTGCCCATCCGTATCTTAGAAGAAGCTTACAGAACCACCAGGACCAGGAGTATCAAGTTTCTCAAGATTCAGGGGAGCAACCATACCGAGGAGGAAGCCACTTGGGAGCGAGAAGATTACATTAGGACAGAGTTCCCAGATCTCTTTAGTTCCTAGTTTTCTTTGTAAATCTCGGGACGAGATTTTGTTTAAGGGGGGAAGGTTTATAACATCCCAAAACTTTAATCCAAGGTTATTAAGATCCAAATCATCAAAATTAGGGTTAACAAAAACTTTTCCAATTAAAATTATTAAAGCATTCATATGTGTGTGCATTTAAATAGGAGTTGTTTTGAATTGCCATGGTTCTATGATCCATTGATTGTAAAATGATTCTTAGGTGAAATAAACATCATCTAAATCATTCCCAAACATTTCCCAAAGAAAAACAACTCAAAATGAATAAATGAAGTGAATGGTCATTTTTGCCAAATTAACTATCATGCCTACTTTGGCTATTCCTAGTACTCAAAACCTAACAGAAACAATGATGGATCTTTGCACCCCTTGATAGTACACATAATGAGGTACCAAGGCCCACTTTGTGATCTGCCAAAAACATTCAAACACTAAATTTAATTGACATTTGAAAATTGAATCTAGTTCATATGGGAAGATCCCACTATTTCAAAAACCACTCAAACAAGCTCAAATTTCAAAACCCAAGCACCCACAGAGTCTCAAGCTTAGTACTAGCACACCCACCAAAACTCTATTCAAAATTCAAAAATAAAGTTCTTGCGGCCATTTCATCAAACACTTGGCAGGCAGGGTTTAAACTCTAAGCACAACTCACTATTTGCAACAGGATTTTGCACCCAATTTTTCCTCAAAACCCTCTCTCTGTCCCCAAATGATCTAACCAGGCCATTTAAACCCCCTATCCTATCCCCTAGTGACAATACAAGGCCATGCCGAGCACCAACTCGCCGGCCAACCTTGCCCTCATCGCAGCAGACCACCTCGCCCCCTCTCGCCATGTCTACGAGCTAGCCAGTACCTCACCGCCACTCTGTGTCCCCTCCCCGAGCCGAGCCAGACCATGGACCACCAAGGAACCGCCGCGCACTGCCTGTCTGTGCCATGCCGAGCACGCGCTAGAGTGTCGCGCCCGAAACGCGTACACAAGTTGCCGCTCGACCACAGCCCGCACCCACCGCTCCGCCATGACCCCAGGGACACGCCAGACACGCCCATTCGACGTCCAACGCCTCACAGCCACCGCTCGCTGTGGACACCGTCGTCTTTGCTGCTCAGAGCGCTAGCCCCGCCCGACCGCATACCACTGCCCCTAGTCCCGCATTCACTTCGTAGAGCACTAACAGGAGACTAGCGACCGCCCCTACCTCGAGCCACGCTGCTAGCACGCTGTGCAGCCCTCGCCGGAGTCGCATGCCCATCCTTCTCGGTCGGGTTGTCGTCCTATAAATAGAGGCCTTCCCCAGCCATTTGCAGCACACCACTCACCTCCCCTCACCTAATTGACCATTCCCCACCTCTAGCCAGAGCAAGGCGAGAAGCCGTTCGCCGGAATTGCACCGGAGCAGGACGCCTCTGGAGGAGAAGGGCGCCGCTGATTGCAACCACCCCCGGAGCTGCCTCGACCGTCCCTGAGCTCGCCGTCGACCACTAGTATGTTTGCCCCCATTGTCGTTGTCGCTAGAGCCCTGGTATGCCCCCTATGCACCCCCACCGAGCCGCTAGGGTTAGAGTTCGCCGGCGACCAGTTAAGTAAATCGACGACTGCTGACCGTTGATCCCCGTTCTAATCCAACGACCCATATCGCCCCGTACCGCTTCGCGCGTTATGAGCCGCTGACCGGTGGACCCCTCCTGTCAGCTGAGCCTCGCGCCACGTAGTGTCACTGGGCCGGCCTGTTAGCGTTTCCGCACGATCCAGTTAGTTTGAATTAGGATTTTTCTTTTTAGTTTAAACCTAGTTATGTGCCCTAGTTTGAAATTCATTTCAGAGAGATTTATAAATCCAAATGGAGTGATTCCAATTTGGTTAGAAAGCTACTGAAAAGATCTACCAAAGCCCGTTGGATTTAATTCAATTAGAGTTATAGATCTCTCCTAGTAAAAATAACAAGACAGAAGCATTTGCACCTTGCAACATTTTTATAAAATCAACCAAGATAGCTTTTGAGTTGATTCCAACTCTCAAAAATCACATTTCACCATACCTATCTGAATATGTGATAATATTAAGGTTCACATGAAGTGACTTTGGAGTAGTACCAAAATAATGCTATATAGGCATTTCTAGTCACTTTAAATCATTAAGTAATGAACTTAAACCAAAGTAATTATGAACCAACCCTTAAATTACATTCCCACATGTTAAGATATGTGGTAATGACATGTGTCCACATGATACCATATTTGAAGTGGTGAATATTAAATCTTAGTTAATTTTTAATGAGTAGAAATTACTTTTCTAAAATAAAAAGGAGGAAACTAGTGAATAAAACTTGTGATGATAATAGATCATCAAATATGTGTCTTAGAGTGCTAATTAGATTAGTTAAGTATTGTTTGGTGATTGTGTACCCCGTATGTATTTATAGACGATAGTACCGACCAAGCTTTCGAGGAGGAGGTGTTCTACCAAGAAGAAGAAGAAGAAAACTTCAACCACTGCAAGCTAGCACTATCCAAGTTAGCACTATCCAAGTTAACCCTTGCAAGTTGTACTTGCAGTCCACCATTAGCAATGCAAGCTAAACCTTGCAATATAGATGGTTGAGCAAAGATACCTTAGGCATGCTTTGATTATACCACTTTGACTAGTACTTACCCCAAGTATCATTTTCAAGCTCTATTTCTTTTACTTTACCCAAAGTTCTTTACTTGTTTCAGAGGTAGCATAAAGAGTATAAAACTTGACCTATAGAGATAACTTTGATGTCATTCTATGGCATGAGATTGATTCCACCATTTCCACCTTAGTGAACACTCTTAACTTAATAGTTTAGAGTAGATCAAAAACTTGAGTCACTTTAGATGGGAGCACTTGGTGAAAATGAATTAGGAAAACCTTGGAATGATGAGTCATTATATTGAGCTGTTTTGACATGTGTTGAGAAACACAAGTGGTTTATGATGATGAAAATGTTGAGGCATGAGCCTTAACCCTTTTATAAAACTGATGGTTGGATTCGGATGCGATACCATTCCAAATTTACCGTACAACCACATTACCTGAATTGGCTAAGGCTTAGCCGGAAATTTATATGCATTAGTATTAGTTCCCTCGCGGGAGAGGTCTGAGCTGAGGCTACCTCTCAATGTTGTCCACCTATGTAGTGCCCAAGATGACTGATGGTCATTGTTGGGAGGCCATGCTCATAGGAGAGGTGCTTATACTAGGATGTGTAAAGGAAAGGTTATGTTTGATTATCTGCATACTAAGTATGATGATTCAGGGTTATCCCTGATAGATGTATCGAACCTTGTCGTGAAAGTGTACCACCTTTGTAGAGTGTCAAACTATTCGAATAGCCGCGTCCGCGGTTAGGGACAGTTGGAATGGCCATACTGTTTTGTTGTCAGATGTTTTCAAAACGACTTATGAAATGAATGATGAATCTTGACTTGACCACAACAGGGTTGTGTTTATGACAATAGCTTCCCAACTTAAGTGATTCTAGAACTTTATTTTATCTTTCTTTGCTTCTGAACTCAGCTTAGGTTTCAAACTTAATTTATAGTTAAACTTAGATTTAGCACTTTAATTTAGCACTATACTACTTGTTAGTGGTAGTTTGCGAGTACTTAAAGAGTACTCATGGCTTTTGTCCCTGGCTATTCTCATGGCCAGACTATGAAGGAGACTACCAAGATGATGGCCATTAGGATGGCTATGATAACTAGGACTATCTGCCTTCGTTAGCATTGCCTGTGCCCCTGAAGGTGGACCCCACCGCTACGCTTATCTTTTATTTCCGCTGCTTGTTGTATTAAGACTGGATCATGAGACCCTTATTTGTGTAAGACCTTATGTATGGTTTGTAATGGATGATGAACTGTGATATCCAATCTGTTATGTCTCGCAAAAATGGTAATCCTGGGATTGCGAGGTATGGCATAACGGGCATCTAGGATTAAAAATCCGGGTGTTGACAAGCGGCAAAATCACACACCGACCTTGAAGCATTTCCCACCCCACCGTTTCAAAAACTTTGAGGCCAAATCTCCCACCGGGGAGTACCACTTTTATATTAATTATTATTTGTCCGGTAGCCAAATTCAAAACCTCTGTCGAGCGGCAAAATCAAAAACCGACTTTGAAGCATTTCCTGCCCCACTGTTTCAAAAACTTTGAGGCCAAATCTCCCACCGGGGAGTACCACTTTACTATTAATTATTATTTAGCCGGTAGCCAAATTCAAAACCTCCGTCGAGCGGCAAAATCAAACACTGACTTTGAAGCATTTCCCGCCCCACTGTTTCAAAATCTTTGAGCCGAAATCTCCCACCGGAGAGTACCACTTTTCTATTAATTATTATTTGGTCGGTAACCAAATTCAAAATCTCTATTGAGCGGCAAAATCAAAAACCGTTTGAAGCATTTCCCGTCCCACTGTTTCAAAAACTTTGAGGCCAAATCTCCCACCAGGGAGTACCACTTTACTATTAATTATTATTTGGCCAGTAGCCAAATTCAAAATCTTTGTTGAGTGGCAAAATCAAACACTGACTTTGCAGCATTTCCCGCCCCACTGTTTCAAAAACTTTGAGCCGAAATCTCCCACCGGGGAGTACCACATTTCTATTATTATTATTTGGCCGGTAGCCAAATTCAAAATCTCTGTCAAGCGGCAAACTGACACACCGACTTTGAAGAATTTCATGCTCCTCCGTTTCAAAAACTTTTGACTTTAAAATTCCCATTCTACCCATTGTTCAGACGCCCTATGGGTATGCTAAAGTCGGTAGCTTAGGGGCATGATCGTAATTATTTTTCTGTTCACCTCCATAGTCCTGATTCATGCAGTTTTTCCAGTTGACCCTCCCAAAATCCCTGGCTTCTCTCCCACACCCTCACCTCCGCGACCACCGTGTGCACCGCTCGGTGGCAATTCCACGGCTGCCGGAGCCGCTTCATCGATGCCCACCCCATCGGATCTAGTTCACCGGGTCTCTCTGCCACTCCACCAGAGTTGTGGTCTCACTGACCGTGCCTATGGCGTCATCGACAGCCCATGCTCTGCTTCCCTGCCGCCGAAAGCTACCCAACCGTACTGCAGCAGCTTCACTATTGTCCACCAAACAGGATCTAGTTCAACAAGTTCCATCTCCACTGCTTCAGACCAGCTACATGGTCCAAGCCGTTGATTGCACCAGCATCGACCGCCCAAGATCTGCTTCGCTGACGCCAACAGCCACCACAACCGTAGCACCCTCGGTGACCTGGACGTCACTCGCACGGTATCGATGATGCTTAGACCCCTCTCCAACCAAGGTAACCAAATCTCCAACCCTTTTTTGTTTTGTCAATGGTATAGCAGGTTCAAGCCTGTCAGAGTGAACTGCATTTTTGTAATCGTGCTAGTACATGCAAGTCATTGGGCACGCATGTTCTTTGTGCTAGTACATACAATGTCATTAGACATGTTGGTTTGCATTCGCTGCTCTACCAATTTCAAGTCATGCACATGTTTGTTATATTGTCATGCACATGTTCTTATCTTAGCTGCTCCGTACACCAGTAATTGCCTGCTATTGTGTAGTTCATGCAAAATGTAATGTCAGTGGAAAATATTAGTGTGGATTCCCTTCTCCACAGTTACTGACTCTATCTGGTTATTCCTGAGCTAAGTTCCTACTATTATTTCCTTCCTGGCATCGTTCTGCTATGCTGTAGTACCCGTTCAAACTCTTCGTACTAGTTCGATTATAATTTTGTTGTTGCCATCTAGTTCTTCAAAAGCTACAACACTATCTATTTTCTTTTTCTTTGTGTAGAGCTCAAAAAGGCAACATTGAACCTGTTGGTTTGCACAGCCTACAGGTCCACCAGCGATGCCATTATATATTTTCTGTATCTGGTGCTGGTTTGTCCTAATCAATGGCATAATTATTATTTACTATATAGTTCATTCGTGTTTTCCATTCCTACTCACAAGTTCTGGTATGTTGTGGTTATAATTTCTATGTGGTTCATTCTTAGCTATGACAGTAACTGCATGCCATTGTATAGCTCACCACAAATTCCGAGTCATCCAATGACTCTTGCATTCTAGGAGATACCACTGCTTCCATATATATTTGCTGAAATGACCTGGCTAGTTTATACTGAAATTCTAATAAACACTTTGTTTGATTGCTCATTTCATTGTTGGCATACTTGTCTAATGTTTGTTTGTCCTGTTCTACAGGTTCACAAGCCACACCATTATATCTCGTATCTGGTTCTGGTTCGTCGTAGGCAACGACATAACTATCCTCTACTATATAGTTAATTCATGGTTTGCATTCCTACTCTAAATGTTCGTATTATGCAGTTATAATTCCTATCTGGTTCAATCTTAGATATGAGTAGTTTGTCTTATTTGCTGTATTAACTTGTTATTAGTTAGTTTCAGACTGCAATTATTGCTATCGGCACTAAAGAGGGGACTACAAGATCATGTCTCAAGGTGGTTTTCCAATGTAGTTGTCACACTCAAAGGGAGATGCAGTTGATGGATTGAGAAAGCAAACTGAGGACTCTGCTATCAATTTGATTGGCAACTAAAATGCTGAATTTTCTTTTCCTTTTGTTCATATTATGTAATATTTCTAAGAAGTTTGCAGCTGATGTAATATCTAGATAACTCGCATAGGCCATGTAGGCATTTAGTTGACGCCGTCCATGAATGGCGGTACCATAACTGCGCCAGCCAGGTCGATCAGGTAACTGTATAGGGTTTTGTTATTTGCCCTTCTTTTATTGCGCCTTCCATGAACAGTAAAAGATGATCGCTAATTATACTCCTTTTATGATATTTGCATGGCCTTCAGAATTACCGAAACAGTAACGGCAACTGGGTAGAACAGTAACAGGACAAAACAGTAACAAGCCAAAACAGTAACATGCAAAAATAGTAACAGGCCAAAATAGTAACAGGCCGAAATAGTAACAGGCCAAAAAAAGTAACAGGCCAAAACAGTAACATGCCAAAACAGTAGAGCCAAAACAAGAGGCAGCCAGACAAGAATACTAAAAAAAAGAATAAAGCCAAAACAAGAGAGCCAAAACACCAGCAAACCAGAATAGTAAAACCCAAAGATAGTAACAAAGCGTAACGATGCGGACTAGAAAAGCAATAGGCGAGTAATAATGCATGAGCATGAGCAGAGCGAGGCAGTAACAAGCACAAGAACGGGCGTAATAAAGAGGACGCAGCGAGAATGAACATGAATAGTAGATGGTCGGAACAATAATGAGCTAGAATAGTAAAAGGCCAGAACAGTATCGGACCTTCTCAAAAGTGGGTCGTTCATAGGCGTCCCAGGACGAACTGTGCGAACAGTGACGTGCTGACCATGGGCCTTAACAGTATCGGGCCAACTTAACGCAGGCTTTTAACGGGCCACACAGTATTCCAACAGTGTGGGCTTCTGTAGGCCATAACAGTAACGGGCCTAACATTCTCGGGCCGCTGCTGGTCGCTTCTTTTGGGCCCATTTCAAACAGTGCAGGATGAAACAGTAACGGGCCATAATCTTATTGGGCTTCCCTTATGGGCCGGCCCACTTAATTGTTAGCAGGCCTTGGCTGGGCCTGGCTTCTACCACGGTTTATGTGGCCGTTAACGGTGTTTGCCACATGGCATTTTTCATCACGTCAGTAGTCAATGCGGCTGGCAAACAGATCTACGATGGAACATGTTTTCGTGGCTGAAGGGTGCAATCCACCACGGTCAGGAAAAAATCGTGGTAGATTCTTTTGTGACGGGGCTTTTACCACGATGGGCATCCATCGTAGAAGACTTTTTAGCCACGAAAAACATGCCTTCAACCACAAAAATCGTCCGTTGTAAAAGCCAACTTTTCTTGTAGTGTTTGATCTTAAAAGTTTTTCAATAACTTCCTCGCGCCTTTGAATAGGCACGCGCTCAATATAATCTGGTAAATAGGTCCTACCAGAGCGTGTAGACCCTTTGTCTCCTAGGGAGACCATTTTGTAGTAGTAACACCTGAAATATCAAGAGACAAACACTTAGTGCTTAGCTCCCTGGCAATGGCGCCAGAAAAAAGCTTGATGTCTGCAAATGCACAGATCGTTTGTGGCTAGTTTCGAAGTATAGATATCGATCCCATATGGAGCCCAAAGGTAAGTGTTTATGAATGAAGTCTCTGTCACACTCAAAGTTGTCACAGGTCTTCAAGTGAATTGACTACAGGTGTGGAAATAAGAATGAAATTTGGATTAAACTGGTTGTATTTAAATAAAACGAAAATGTAAACTTCAGGAATAAAAAGCATAAAAGTAAAGAACAATCTGATTATTTGTGATTTTCTACAGATGACAAAGAAGGCGCGGGGAGATACAGTTCATGGTGGTAGTGACTATGCCAGGTGGATGAATGATAAGTGTAACAATTATAATCTTATAAGTATATGTGTAGGCGAGCAACCCATAATTAGCCAGAACTCCTCTTGGTAGATTTCATCCCAACTTCAATAATCCTACTAGTCTGTTACCAAAACCATGGCCATTCACTAGACGATTAAGATCCTTCAGGCTGCTTAGCAATTAAGCTCCTTCAGGTTCCTCGTGATCCTCGAGTCAAACTAGTTTCCCATTGATATCCCCGTGTCATTCGGGGGTTGCCGGTCTGCTAGCAAACAAGATCCTATCTATGTAGAACAAACCATCATTTTGGTTGGGCCCTTAATTGGACAACAAGCATTAGGCATCCCATAGATAGTTAAGCACACAAAATATAGTAATTAAAATCAATCACAAACTAATGGAAAATATATGGAGGCACACCACATCTCACCAATCCCTTACATCTCTAATGCCCAAGGAACTTACTCACACATGAGAGAACAAAGCATCATCGATATAATTAAATAAAGGGAGTTCTTCTCGATATTACCATGGAGATCCACAATAAGAATAAAAAGTAATCCAACACAATTAAAGATAGGAGGAAACAATCTCAAACCCTAATCTTGCAAAGTGAAGATCTCTCTCTCTCAAGTACAACTAATGGCTATGATGGTGTGATGGATAGGAGGTCGAAGATCGTGGAGCGCGATGAAGAACGGCTTCCCCTTCTTCTCCGGATCTCTTCTTTCTCCTTTCTAGATGGGATGGCGGCTATTGTGTTATGATTTCGCGTCTCGCCTCTTCACAAAAGTTGTCCCTTTTGACAAGACGGAGGTGGCGCCAACTATACGGCGGGAACTATACGGCCGAAAAAATATTCCTGCCATATAGTTGCTCGTTAAAGCAACTCTATGCCTCCCTTGATTGCTTCCAAAAAGAGACTTGCTTGTTTTCGCCTGAATATTGTGTTTCTCTTGTTAAAACCTTCTACTGATGTTCAGAACCTGAAACACACATTAAAAATAAGTTTTATTTGCTACCAAAGTATTAGCGTTAGGTAAATCTAGAAAATTATCAAATCTAGAAGAAAACCATCAATAAAAACTATCAAAAATATGTCGAATCTCACAGCTATCAGTGCTAGCTTGTTTTTGTTCTCACCAAGAGTAGAATCATGCATACGGTGGCCAATCGGTACGGACACACCACTAAAAGTCTACCGAATGACATGAGCAAAGTCATAGAAGGTAGCAGTGCAGCGGAAGTCAGCTATCATCCAAGTCATGGTCCTAGCCTCATCATGGACAAAGACAACTATGGCATAGAATTGTTGCACCAAGGCAACGTTGTAGTCCTCATGTAGCTCCATAAGATTGTGCAGCCCCTGCTTCTTAGTGACCCAAAGAGCATCTGTGAATTAATCATTGGCACGCATGTAAGGGAAGTCCATATACCATCGTGGACATACAGGGGACTTGGTGAGCTTGCGATAGATATCTGTCATGAACACTTTCTGCTCCTTCCTCCAATATCATGGGTCATCACTGGTTCTTGGCAAGTCATAGAACCTTGTCATGCGTAGCTCGCGGTACTCTTTCTTGGACATGTGAGCAAGAGACTACAACTTGTCATACTTTGCCCTTTTGGCATGGTTCTTTTCCTCAATGCGCTCATTATTCCTTTTCATATATTGAGCATCTCTAGCCAGCTGCCTACGGTTAGATGGTGGAATCACATACTTTCCGGCCTCTTCATCAAACTGTGGGTCAGCTCTTTTGGACTTGGCTTTGGTGTGACCACGATGAGAACCAGAGCCACCTGTGAATAGAGAGAGAGAGGTATAGCATAAAGGTGAGCATATATGTCCCAGAGGATAAACAAGACCCTCACAACTTTGCAAGATGTGATAGAAGCAATCAACACCAGGGTCTCCGGCATGCAACACCGGAAACTCCGGCCTGGACCGGAGTTTTCGGTCAGACGGACCGAAGTCTCTGGTCTGGAGATTTCGGGTTGCACAAGGAGGCTGCGGGAGGTTTGATTCTAGCTGATCGGGCAAGGGAATGAGACTAATGTGATAGAGTTCACGCAAACATGTGGTTCTAGTGGGACAAATCAGTACAATACTCAAAATAAATGAAGGGGATGAACCCTAGGTTCATGGTGAGAAGAAGAGTACCAGATCTATCCACTGGAGTGATTCCACCTATGGGGAATGTCCTAGGGGTGGACAGGGTGGAGTTGGCCAGCGGCACGGTGAATCCTAGCGACAAAATGGCCTCCGGGTGGTGGTTTTGGAGGAGGAGGCGACAGGTGTGAGGGTGGGAGTCGGGGTGGAAGATAGAGTCCTGTGTGACTCTTTCACCCCGACTCCCTTAAGTCACTGCCCGAAACCATCCCAGACCGGAGATTCCGGTCTGACTAGAGACTCCGGTGTTTGCACACCAGAATCTCCGGCCCTCTTCGACCAAAAACAGCCATATTCAAATGTGGGACATATATGATAGATAGAATGTGTTTAGGGGAGATTATAAGGCTTAGGTTTAGATTCCAAACTATGAAGAACCAAGTAGGCAATGATTGACATAAATATCCAATAAAGATCAAATTCAATCAAAACAAGAACCAACTCTTCATGACGAAGAGGGCGGTGGTCAAGGCCACCATGTAAGAGTGTGAGGCATGACACCACGAAGAATTATCCTTGGGTTCATAGCCACTACTCATCAATGAAGTTTTCATATCACAAGGATGATACTAAGATAATTGATTTTTTTAATTTTGGCATTATGGGGATAACCCAATGGATTAGGACCGCACTCCCCCTATCTCCATGCCTGCACCTAAACCACACAATGATCAAGTAATAGGTGAGTATGCAATATGATCAAGTCAAACTTCTTGAATCCACGATATTTAGCTCATTCCTCAAATAGCAAAACCTTGCTTCATCAAGTGGCTTCGTGAATATATCTGCAAGTTGGTCTTTGGTTGACACATAAGATAGCTCAATATCTCCTCGGGCAACATGATCTCTAATGAAATGATGACGAATCTCAATATGCTTTGTCCTTGTATGATCCACCGGATTGTAGGCAATCTTGATGGCACTTTCATTGTCACATAAAAGAGGCACTTTGTCACATAAAAGTTTGCCTCATCCATAATAATTGGGTACATGCACTAGCAGAAAGCACATACTCAGCCTTGGCGGTGGAGAGAGATATATAGTTTTGCTTCTTAGAAGACCAACACACCAAGGTCCTACCAAGAAATTGGCAAGCCCCGGAGGTTGATTTCCTATAATCATTGTCACCAGCCCAATCCGAATCAGTGTATCCACAAAGAGAGAATGTTGAGACCCTAGGATACCATATACCATAGTTTGGGGGTATGAACCAAATATTGGAAGATTCTTTTGACTGCCATCAAGTGACTTTCTTTAGGAGCCGCTTGATATCTTGCACATACTCCTACACCTAACACAATGTCTGGTCTAGATGCACAAAGGTAAAGCAAAGAACCAATCATGGACCGGTATACATTTTTATCCACATCTTTACCATTTGGATTTAGTTCAAGATGAGTCTTGGTTGCCATGGGAGTAGGGGATCCATTTAGTTCTTTCATATTGAACCTCTTGAGCATGTCTTGAGTATACTTGGCTTGATTGAAGAAGGTTCCTCCTCTTACTTGCTTGATCTCAAAACCAAGGAATACCCTAAGCTCCCCCATCATAGACATCCTGAACCTATCAGTCATAAGCTTCGAGACTCCATCATAAGCTTCTAGACCCAAAGATAATATCGTCAACATATATTTGACAAATGAAAATCTCCCCGTTGACTCTCTTAGTAAAAAGAGTGGGATCAATTTTCCCAACTTCAAACCCACGGTCTAATAATAACTCTCTAAGGTTCTCATACCACGTGCGTGGAGCTTGTTTAAGCCCATAGAGCGCCTTATCAAGTTTGTAGACGTGGTTTGGAAAGTTGGGATCCTCGAATCCTGGGGGTTGCTTGACATAAACCAACTCATGCAATGGACCATTTAGAAAAGCACTTTTCACATCCATTTGTTATAATTTAAAATCATGATGTGCAACATATGCAATAAGGATATAGATGGACTCAAGGCGAGCTATGTGAGCATAAGTCTCTCCATAATCAATGCCTTCAATTTGAGAGAACCCTTGTGCTACCAATCTTGCCTTGTTCCTCACAATAATACCATGTTCATCTTGCTTGTTCTTGAATATCCATTTAGTGCAAATAACATTGTAGCACTCCTTGGGCTTTTCTACTAACTTTCATACTTTGTTTCTCTCAAAGTTGTTGAGCTCCTTGTGTATTGCTTCTAGCCAATTAGAATCTTCAAGAGCTTCTCGCAATTTCTTTGGCTCCACCATGGATATATGAGCTTGATGCTCACCAAAATGCTTCAATTGAGCTCGAGTAGACATACCACTCCTTAGATCACCAAGAACATTCTCAAGAGTGTGGTCTCTTCTTTCCAACATTCTATCCACTCTAGCTTTGCGATGAGTTTCGATCTCCTTGTTGTTTCTTGTGGGGATCTCTTCATCACTTTGGTCCTCATCTTGACCATCAAATTGACCTTGATCAACAATGGGTTCATTTTCATCAACATGAGGTACAGGCTGATCTTGATTAGGCAAACTACTTGAAAGGCGTTGAGATGATCTTGTGGATGACTGAATATATCTTCCTTGTGCAACTATCTGTGCATGGCTGGATAATCCGATCAATGGAGAGACTGGACAATCTAGCCTGGAACTTTCTACCTGATCAACTTGGTGAGGGTTCTCAACTTGTCTTTGGCTTGGGTCATAATTGCCCTCAATCATGGGAGCTTGTTGAAGTTGTGAAGATGAGGGATCCACTTGAGTAGAGTATAGTTCTTCTTGATCTGCCACAAGGGGTTCCTCAACGGGGCGGATGAATATCGCACCCATTCTTCTTATGGAATCTTGAGGTATTTCATCATCTACATCACAAACATCAACATGCCCCGCTTGGGTCCATCATATTCTTCAAAAACCACACTACAAGATTCTATGACAATTCCGGAGAGTTTATCATAGATTCTATAAGTGTGGGAATCGAGACCATAGCCAACAAAAATGCCCTCTAAAGCTTTGGAATCAAATTTGGACAAATGAATACCTTTTATGAGATAGAAACACTTACAACCAAACACCGAGAAGTATGAAATGTTGGGCTTGTTACCGGTAAATATTTCATATGGCGTCATGATCAACTCTTTGCTGAGGTAGAGCCGGTTTGATGCATGGCATGCAGTGGAGATTGACTTTGCCCAAAAATTGTATGGAGACTTAAACTCCACCAACATGGACCTTGCCATATCCATTAATGTCCGGTTCTTCCTCTCAGCTACACCATTTTGTTGAGGGGTATATGCAACGGAATATTGATGTTTTATCCCCTCATCACTAAGAAATCGATTTAATGTGTAGTTCTTGAACTTGGTGCCATTGTCACTTCTTATTGTTAGCACGGGCACATTGTATTGATGTTGAACCATATTGAGAAAGTCGATGAAGTATTGTTGGGTCTCCCTCTTCAACTTGAAGAAGTATACCCATGAATATCTTGAGTAGTTATCAACAATCACCAAGCAATATTTCTTCTCACCAAGGCGAGCATGAGATGTAGGACCAAAGAGATCCACATGAAGGAGCTCCAAAATCCTCCTGGACTTTATAATGTTATTTGGCTTGTGGGGAGAATCATGCATCTTTCCTTCAGCACAAGCCTTGCAAACACGATCTTTGGCAAAACAAACATTTTCTTTTAGTCCAACAATATGGCCACCCTTTTGGAGGCTTTGCAAAGTTCTCATGTTGACATGAGCTAGTTGGCGATGCCATAACCAACCCATATTGGCCTTTCCAAATAGGCACATCGCACTTTTAGTGGTTTTCCCCGAAAAGTCCACCACATACAAGTCATTTTCGACGTACCCAATGAAAGTGACCTTTAGGGTCTTGCTCCACAAAAGGACCACAATATCATTATCAATAAAGACGACAAAGCCCATCTTTCTAAGAGCACGGACTGACAGTAAATTATACCCAAGAGTCTCAACAAGCATGACGTCCATGAGAGTAACATCGTGTGTAACCACAACTTTGCCAAGACCCATTACCTGAGATTTTGACTTATCGGCATATGTGATCGTTATATGATCTTGATTTTACCTTATCTCTGCCATTATTGCCTTGCTTCCAGTCATATGACTTGTGCAACCACTATCAAGAACCCACTTTGACCCTCCAGAAGCATAGTTCTACAAAAGATCAAGCTAGTTTTTAGGTACCCATTTTTCAATGGGTCCTCTTTTGTTAGTGACAAGGGTCTTTGGAACCCAAATAGACCAAGCAATATAGCCATCAACTGGACCAACATATTGTGCATAGACATCACCATAAGAATTACGCATTAAGACATAGTGAGGGTTAGCACTTCCCGCAAAGTCATCTTGTGACATAGTTTTGCCATTTGGGGTATTACTACCCATAATGGTCTTGTCTTTTGCTTGTGCAGGCTTGGCCTTCTTCTTCATTTTGTTCTTCTTCTTGGCTTTGGATACATAGCCAAGACCTCTTTTCTCATTATTTGACATTTGCTTACTCAAAAGGTCATCAAGAGACTTGTTACCTTTGGGGAAGGTGGCCTTTGCAAGCTCCCCCTTCAACCTAGCAGTTTCTTCAAGGATGTTTGTACTACTAGAGGGAATGAAAATACTAGGTGAAGCAGCATTAATCAATTGAGTTTGAAGTTGTTCACGATACTTTTGTGAGAGTCAAGAGTTCACTTTCCAATACCTTGTGAGTCTTGTTAAGCCTCTCAAAATCCTCGGGAAGTTTGTCATGAACAATACCAAACTCAATCTTGTCCTTTTCAGCCTTTTTGTACTTAGCAATGGCATGATCATGTTACTTAATGAGTTTAGCAATAATTTGATCATTTGACTCATCAAGGCCTTCAAGTTTTTCTTCAAGAGACACTCTAGTCTCTTGCTCTTCTTCTAGGGCATTAGTAAGAGCATCCATCTCAAGCATGTGCTCTCTCCCAAGTTTGCATCCCTCATCAAGAAGTTCTTGTGTGTGAACAAGTTGATTCAAAAGATTCACAAAATGTTTCTTGTGCTCCCCCTGCAAGTTAGTCATGAAAGTATCGAATGCAACTAGTTTCTCCTTCACCTCAAGAGTTATATCATCATCCATTTCATCATTGATAATAGATGTGGAGAGAGGAGATGATAATACCTCTGATCCACTTGCCATAAGGCAAGTGATGTTCTTGTTAGAGATATTCTCATTTGGTGAATCGAAGAGTGAGAAGGTGGATGTCGAGGTGGTGGCGATGGCAGCCACACCATTCGGCGTTTCTTCTTCTTCCTCCTCATCTTCATCATTGGAGGAGAACTCTTCATGTGTTATCAATGCAATGTCACCGGACTTCTTGTTGGTGGCATTCTTCTTGTAGAAAGCCTTCTTGAAAGGGGCATGATGCGTCCAAAATTGAAGCATATTTACCTTTTGTTTTTGCATAAATAGAGTAGGGATTTTTGTATTTCACCGCGCCTACGCGTGCCATTTTTTCTTGTTTCAACAGGATCCCAAATCATGGAGTCATATATGAACATATCAATTAGAGATGTCAGATTGTGTAATTATATGCTATTTCTAAGTGATAAAAGTCATTTTATGAATTTTCCTTCGCACCTGGAAGAATACCAATCGAAGAGGAGGCATCAGTATGGTTAATGACCACTGGTACGGGCGGAGCCCGCCCGTACCGTCTGCCCATACCAGACGCCATCGCGGCTGCCTCATCAAATACTTCTCTCCAGCGAAGACGAGAGAGATCTGACATTCACATCTACCAGAACCACGAAACACCACATCCGAGAGGGATCTAAAGGAGGAACTTGGCTGGGGTAAAATCCCAGCTGATCCACGGATCATTGGAGGACAATGCATCATCTCCTTCATCATCAACCACTACATCTTCATCACCACCATTACTCCATCTTTCATCTATTAGATCTCTTTGTAATTCCAGATCCAATTGTAGTTTGCATTAGATCTACCCCCATACTTTAATCCATTCATTTGATTATGATGATGTTGTTGATTGCTTCCATGAGTGAGTAGTTCCTTTGTTCTTGTCGTGGTGGTGGCACGGCAGATGCCATGTATAGGCTAAAGATGGGGCCAATGAGCACTAGAGGTATCCAGGGAGGGATAGTGTGGTGATTCCACACATAGATGAGTTGTATTCACTAGATAAATTGTGGATTACAAGGGCTCCTTGAGCTGCTCTTGGGGAGGAAGAGGATAAACTTCTCAACTTCCCACACAACTATCTAGGGTTTTCTCTTAGTAAAAATGGCCGACCCTCTCCATGGAAGTCCTGGTGCTCCTTATATAGGGGAGCCTAGGTTACAAGTTAGGGCATACATGGAAGGCATATTTAGCAAAACGGTGCTCCTATTTTATCTGTCTAGGATGATCCGGACTCATGGTGTAAGCCTCTCCAAGCCCCTCTGCGGCGCGGTGTCACCCGACATAGCCAACATCACCCAACATAGGCAATGTCACCTTTGTCGGCCCGTACTCGCTAGTCCATCCCTCTATCCTCTGCGCTCACACTACAGTGGAGAGAGAAAACTTTTGACCAAGAAGATTCCTTCCTTCCTTTATAAGCCAAGTGGTAATCCAGCCTAGGCCTAGTTAACTCAGCCTTGAGGGTACCTGCGAACAAGTTATAATGAGGTTGCCAACATACTTCTTATGCCGGTCGAGGCTATGGTGGGTGAACTCCGTCTGGCTGGGTCTACTATAAGTCAGCTTACCTTGAGGTAACTCGGCCAGCTTACGCTTTGACCTTGTCGTACCTCGGCTATCATGGCCATTATACCCGGCGTGACCCTACCCGGGGGTATCCCCCTCAACATTAGTCCTCGAAGCTGGTGTGGTCTTAGCAGCTTCAGTTGATAAGGACACAGCAGGTTCAACATATTAAGTTCTTTTTTCCTCTTGCTGAGTTACTCGGTGACTCGGCTTTCTTACTTTTGTGAGTTGACATTCCCTTGGCTCTTTCCGAGATACTCCTCATTGTCTGGGTTATTTTCTCAGATCCGAGTTACCCACTTAGATCCCTTCCTTCTCTCATACGCTTCCCTACGTCCTATGTGGAGGGTAATCATTGTTTTGCCTCATTTTAAGGGCATGCGCCTGTTACTATGCTAGTTACTATGTTTATTGTCAGGGATAACTGCTGCGAACGTCATGTCATGGGCGTCTCCTTGTTAACCGCAACGCCACGTCTTATCGTGGGATCTGCTGCGCCATGTGACCCATCTTGTGGCTTGCTTATAATTGGACAATCCCGCAGATACACGGCCACATGGTGTGGCCTGCCGCACCGCTAGATCCCACTACTCCACTCTGGGGCATGGTTAAATAGGTGGTGAGGGATGCCCCTTGGTCATTTCCCCCACTCGCACGCTCATCTGCCCCTCCACTTCTTCTTCCTTCGTGCGACAGCACCACCGCCGCCACTGCTTCTGCTTAAGCATAGCACCACTGTCGCCGCGCCTTGCCGTTATTTTTACGTGGCTGCTGCTGCTCGTATACGTCGTCAGGTCACATTAATCTGCTCCTCCTGCCTGATTGGATTCTGACGAGAGATCTAGAGATGACTGAGGAGGAGCTCGCTGTTGTTGAAGAGCAAGAGGAGGGCGGCGAGGCCCACGAGCGTGGCGCCTAGGCCGGTTCTTGAGTCTGTCAAGATGACATTGACTGGCTCTACCGGACCAGCCGCATCCCCGCCGGAGTTTCCTGTCGCCTCCCCTGCCAGGAGATCATTCCCACTCCCAATCCAGGTGAGTTTGTGGTTTTCCTTTCGCACTTTCAGCATGGGTTTGGCCTTCTTGTTAGTGATTTCTTCTATGAGTTCATCACCACCTTCGAGCTCCAACCACATGATACCTTCGATCCGGATTACAGATGTAGTATAGCTCTTTTTCCCTAGTAGACCTAGGTTTATCGAATCCTCGGGAAGCAGAAGCATAGTGAAGTTACTTTAAAGGACCTTCGGAAGTTTTAGAATTCCTTTTTTGTTTTTACCGGACAAAGAGTTTGTGTTTTTTTGTTGTTGTCAATGATGGAGAGAGAGGGCCTAGGGCATTCAGTTTCACCTGTAGCTGTGCAAAACATCTGATGGGAATAAAAGATAGAAATAAAGTATGCATGTAATTGTTAGAGCAAGATAAATTATATGTGGGCGGTGCATCCATAATTGCTATTGCATCCGCAACCGCTTATAGAAATAACCTACTAGTCTCATCCATAGAAGAAAGAGAACTAATGATATGCATAGTGATGTCACCGTCAATCCCAAGTAAATCCCTCAAATATAGCCGTACTACCCTTTCTGTCACTAGGGTTCCCAACCTGCAGATTAGTGATTACTCATACTCCCTATACCTGGCTCAATCCTCGGGGTCTTGGGTACCTGACAAGTCCTTAGATTGAGGCAAGAGAGGATAAAATAATCATCATGTCATACAAACTAATACATGATCCCATCTATGATAAATAACATGCACAAAAGCTACATGGCTAGGCCGAAGCCCTTAGCCCAAGGAGAACTACTCACACATAGAGATTAGATCAAAGATCATAAACATTGTGGTAGAAATCATGAGATTGATAGCAAATAGTCTTACAATGTTGCCAATCGAAGAAGAGATCTACTATTACAAGTGGTTGAATATGGCTATGGTGGTGGAGAGATTAGATCTAAGTCTAATCCTTCGGCGGCTCGTCGGTGTTGTGGATGGAGATCTGGGGTGGATGATGGTTTCTGCGAGCGCTTGTTTCTCGTCGCCCGAGGCCTCTTTTTATAGGGGTCCCTTCACGAAAGTTATTATGTTTGACCTAGCGGTGGTGGCACCAACTATACGACTAGAACTATACGGCTAGAATTTATATTCTGGTCATATAGTTGGTCGTTAAAGCATCTGCCTCCGATCCACGACTCCTGGTTTCTTCTGGTTGTTGGAAATCTCGTATCTTTGACTTTAATGTAGTGATTCCCATCATAAAACATCATTATCTGTGGAGGAAAAAAATAGAAAGAAAGGATTGCATACCCCTTTGAATATTAGGCATTAGTGGCAAGGTTTAGAGAGATATTTCATCAAGATTGTGAATAATATCCAGTTTAAATGTGGAAGTAGATGGCTATATTTCAGAGCCATCACCACACGATCTTCCGGCTAACACCATCACCTCTCTTTCCTATTTTTCTTCCGGGGTTAAGGGTTATCTCGGCCTCTGGCCCTCCCTTCATCTTTGGTATAAATTCTTCAACTTTAGGGCCAACATCGTCCCTGACCCAGAAACTGCCCCCACTAACAAATCTCTGACCCAGTGCGGGGCAACCTCCATTTCACCTCGGAAGAACTCCGTCTTCCCCTGAGTCACCAGCCTTGAGTCCTACAAGGGATGGGCCAAGACATTCTTCTATGTGAAGAATGACACCGAGGTGGACAAGATTCGGCTGCTACCATACTCACTCGGCGTCCCCGATCAGACCTTATGGGGCCGAATCCCGAGGAGATCCACTGTCTTGGTGAATTAGGTGGAGAAATGGATCAAGGAGCTGAATAAGCCGGGGCTACATAGCGAGGACATCATGATCACCTTTGTTTGCAGCCGAATCTCCCCTCTGCAGGAGCGTGCCCACAAGCTTTGCCATATGAGCGGGCACCTCGACCCCAACTGGAACTCCTCCTTTGAGCTCAGCAACACTCAAATCTTCCGCCGGGTCAAGGCCATCTTCAAGATAACCTCAGATTTCAATGAGGACTAGGAGTGGGGGTACGAGCACTTTTGCTGAGATAAGCTACCTCCCGCGGTATATTTCTTACTTGATCCTTTTTCCGAGTTACATTTTATGTCGGACCGTGTTATTTACTTGATCCCTTTTGCAATATTGCTTTCAGTTGTTTCTTCAGCAGACAATCGAGGATGGTATGGAGCCATCCCTTAAGTGGGGGAAGGACCGAGCTGCCTCGGACACGGAAGAGCCGGACTCCGAGGATTTCTTGCCTACTTTGGACCCTAGCATCAGACAACCCTCCGGTAAGACCTCTGGCTTAAGGGATTGGCCGGATGATGAGGAAGGCCCTGATATTGAGACCTTAGAGGTATTTGATCCGGTTCCTATCTCATACACCTTTCCGGTTGATTCGGCTCCAGCTAACCTGACCGGTCAGGTCCACGAGGATCCTCCCCTTGCTGTGGACGAGCCTATGCCTGCTCCTGTGAAGAAACATGCGGCTACCTCGGCTCCTTCTTCCGGGCCACCCCGGACCATGAAAACACAGAAGAAATCTGGTGTTAAGGGCACCGACAAGCCCGCGCCTAAGGCCACGGTTCGGAGAGCCCCAAATCCCAGCGAGCCTCCTACTTCATCCGAGTAAGCCCTTCCCCTTTCCTTGTTCTTCACTTAGCTTCTCTCCTTTTGTGTGTATTTCTTGTTTCTCTCTTTCTGTTCTAACTTGCACTTGTTTTCTATCTGTCTTGGCAGGGCACCCAAAGAGATACCCCGGAGTGGTTCGAGCATAGCCTCGCCTCTCCGAGATGCTACACCTTCTCCTCGCCATGATGATGCGCCCCCTGAGCCCCATTCTGGAGAGCTCCGTGGCCACGCCGAATCTCAGCCCATCTCGGCAGGAGGAGGGCAATGTCGACACAGAAGGAGGAGGTGCTTCCGTGGATACGCATATGCCGGACAAGCCTAGTGCCTCTTCTGCCCAGCAACAAGATGATAGTGATGCCAGCAACATCAGCGTTGAGAAAACTCCTTCCGAGGTGTCGGCGACTCCGGCATCGACCCTGGTTCAACCTTCACCAGTTCCAGCTCCAGCTTTAGTTACAAGCTCAACTGTGCCTGCTGCACTAGCCTCGTTCGAGTGTCCTCATACTCAGCGAGATGACCAAGCTCGGCCCAGCCCAAAGGCAAAACCTTCTACGCCAACTCCGTCTGCCAAAGACATATTTCAGCAGAAGCCTCAGGCCAAACCCGGAGCACAAACCACATCTTCGCAACAGCCGCCCAAATCAGGCACCAAGGCCAAGAAAGGTGTTGATTCCTCCAAGGGCCAACAAGCTTCCGAGGCTACCAAGACCAAGCCCCCTAAAGGAGCAGCGGACGGGCCTAGGCAGCACGCCTTTGCGTCCATGATGAAAAAGGGGAGCACTGCCTCCGGCTCTGCCACGGATAAGCAAATTGCATTACACACAAGCCCGGATGTGGCTCAATCTGCTCGGAAAGCTGCTCATACCAAAGGCTTGGTCATGACCCGGACGCTCAGTGGGGAGAGCTACGGTCCTCTGATTGAGTATGTCAACAACTGGTACGACATTGAGTTTGTCGATATCAACTCCGATAATCTGGAGAAGTTTGTCCCAGCCAAGTTCAGCGCCTAGATGAATACTGCTTCCAAGGCTATTTCCATTGCCGACAAGATGATGGAGGTAAGTTTTTTGTCCTTTCTTTACATATGCGCAAATAGTTGTAGATATATCCTCCAATCCCCGAGCCTCTGGAGGAGTAACTTGTTACTCTGCCGGATGCTCCAATCCAAAGTACCTTAGTTGCACCAAACTCCTTAGTAGTTTCAAATATCCACTCACCTAGAGCCGGGTTAAGATCCGCTTGGCCTGGATCTTAAGTAGTTTCAAATATCCACTCACCTAGAGTCGGATTAAGCTCCACTTGGCCCGGGTCTTGAGTAGTTTCGGTAGAACGATAGAGAGAGAGATTGGCAGAATATGATGGATGTATATTATTGAGCCTCAGGGGCGAGTATATATAGGCGTATAGGGATCAACTTGGAGTACAAGACAAGACATAAATCCTATCTCTACCCTAGATTACCTAACTGTACACGTATACTCTAACATCCCCCCGCAGTCGTAGCGGCAGTGTCGTGAACAACTGGAACATCGCGGATGGTCAGACTGGAGATAAACCGAAGTAGAACCAGTGGGCTGACATCCCCCATAGTTGGAGCGGGAACATCATGGACGGTGTCGTGTCGCGGTAGCTTGGACTGTAGAGGAAGCTGATGATGCTCAAGCGAGGTGGTAGCCCTTGTGCCAATGTCGAGGGAGCCGAGAGCGTGGGGAGGTGCCATGGTCGAGGTAGCCATGCGAGGGGTCGCCGTGGTCGATGTCGTGGTCGGGGATGCTGGTGTCGAGCTAGCCGCACGTGAAGCCACGAGCGCATAGTGCACGAGGAGAATGACGGAGACGTGTTGAGGCAATCGTCGAGGGTGTCGATGCCGAAGACGGTGCAGTCCAAGCCGTCGAGGACGAGGTGCGGCCAGAGTTTTGCCAGAACTAGGCGCACGTCGGGATCGAATGCACACTCCGGTTTTGCCAGAACCGAGTACGCAAAGAAGAACTCGTCGGTGACGCGGTCGAGGTAGTCGTCGAGGAGGGGGCGATGCCAAAGAAGACCATGTTAAAGCCAATGAATACGAGGCACCGATTCGAGCTTGCCAGACTCGAGAACGCGTTGGGGACGAAGGCACTCCCGTTGTTGCCAGTAACAGGCATGCGAGGGCAGGGACCATCATGAACTTGTTACCATGTCAGAAAGACTAGCAGAGGAAGCCACCAGAGTGGTTGCGACGCGCATAGCAGCGAAGGGAGAGATGCCGACGCTGTCCGTGGTTGTCAGAGTAGAGTAGTAGGTGGTGTAGTCAGGGATGAGGCGATGACGCTGGCAGCGAAGTTGTAGTGGACGAAGATGTAGAAGACGGAGAAAACATCGGCGACTTGCGGTAGTCATGTTGGATGCCTTGTGAAGTGCGGCGGCGGTGCTCGAAGTTGGCGAGGAAGAAACCCGACAACGTGACGATGACCATGTGTAGACGGCGGCGATCCGCGCCTATAGGAGACAGCACCGTGAAAGCCAAGGACGTCGATGCACCAGAACGGCGAAGTAGACTGCGTGCAGCGACACTACAACCCAAGGGGGAGACATAGCTGCAGGGCGCAAGTCGGTGCAGTGGCTAGGAGACCACCAACGATGTACACACCAAGGAAGGCGCGTTGGAAGCCGGTAGCATGGACCAAAGGCGGCAACACTGCGGCCCGAGGGGGTGACACAGCGGCAACCCGTAGCTCGATCGGTGGTAGGCACGTGCTCGGGGACATGCTTGGCATAGACAGGCGTGGGATCGGTTAATCAGACCGACGGTGCGCCGTATGCACCAGGGCGTGGACGATGCGTAGATCAGAGTCGATGGCGGCATTGTCGGTGAAGTCCCGGACGATGACGACGAAGAGGATCCGAGGGAGGGCGGTCATGGTAGCCTTCCAAGGAAGGCGTAGCAGCCGTCCGTGGTGCACGGCAGCCTACCGTGAGGCCGCGACAGGCTGCCGAGGTAGGCGCGGCAGCGGAGGAGGCAGACACATGGGCGCGGTGTAGATCCTCGATGTTGATGGTCGGAGTAGAGGCACAGCAAGGACGACGGCGGTGGGCGACTCAATCCTATCTAAAATCGGTAAACCAAAAAAGAAAACCGATCAAGAGATCAAAAAAAAGACTTACAAGGTAGTCGATCACGAATCAGCGGACAAACCCTGCATACGGGTTACACGGCCCCTGGCGGAGATCATGGAGATCGACCTCCCCGGGGGCGGCGCGGCAGAAGCGTGTTGCTCGGCTAGCACGGCGCCATGGCGGGTGGCGGTTCTAGTGTTTGGGAAGTGGCGGCAGCGACACTAGGTGGATGCAGTGGCGGCTAGGTCAAGGATCTTACTGCTCTGATACCATGTAGAATGATAGAGAGAGATATTGGTGGAATATGATGGATGTATTATTGAGCCTCATGGGCGAGTATATATAGGCGTACATGGATCAACTTGGATTACAAGACAGGACATAAATCCTATCTCTACCCTAGATTACCTAACCGTACACGTATACTCTAACAGTTTCAAATATTCACTCACCTAGAGCTAGGTTAAGTTCCACTTGGCCCGGGTCTTGAGTAGTTTCAAATATTCACTCACCTAGAGTCGGGTTAAGTTCCACTTGGCCCGGGTCTGAGTAGTTTCAAATATTCCTTATGATATATGAGCTAACATTTTCTTTACAGATCACCACCAACCGCCGCACCGCCGAGTTTCAGCGGCTCTTGGACACCGACAAAGAGCTTCGCTCAAAGAATAATGCATTGATCGCCGAGCTGAAGAAGAAGGGTAAGTTCTCTCATTTGCACTTTCCCTATTATTTTTCTTAATTATTGGCGTTCCAAACTAACTTGCGATTTCGATTGCGCAGCTAAAGTGGAGGCTGAAAATACCATCATGAGGAAGAACTTGGCCGAGATAAAAGGTAATTCTCCTTGGTTACTCCTCCTTAGTCCATTTTCCTCTAACTCGGCAGGTAATCATACCTCGGCTCCACCGGGTCAAACACTTATTGTAGTGACCCTTCAAGATATCGTGCCTTTTCCTGACATGATGCTCCACTTTCTCGAACAAGCAGGGAAGCATCATGCCAAGCTGAAGAAGAAATATGACGAGATTGCCAAACTTCGGCTCAAAGATGATGAGATTACTCGGCTGAACACTGAGATGAAAAGGCTGAAATATCTCCAAAAGGCTGAGCTATATAAAGTTGATCAGAACTTGTCTGAGGAGAAAGAGCGGCTGAAGACCCAACTTGAGAAGAGCCAGGACATGCTGAAGGACGCCGACATCAAGTTTGAGTCGGTGTACACAGAATATGAAAAACTCAAGAAGAGGAACGCTGATTGGCTCGTGGAGCTGACTCGGATCAATAGTTATATCTCTCGTCAGTTTTTTCTCTTATGCCGACATTCCTTTCTCTGGGTCTTGTGCCCTTACTTGTCTCATTTTCAGGCAAATTTCTAGAGACCAATGCCATTGCTACCACTGCTGTCAACAAGTTCCTCTTGAAGAGGGGTACTCCGGTTGGTCCTTCTGTCGAGCCAATTCTCTATGACATGGAGGATACCTTGGTGATCCTGGCAACCCAGGTTAAACCCATGAAGAGATATGGTTCGGACATCATGAATGTTGTTGTCCGTATCTTTAGTGCCCTTTGGCCCAATGATCCCACTCCTGAAGGTCCTGCACCCTTAGTTGCAAAATTGATGGAGTGTGAGACTCAGCTTAACCTGTGGAGGGAGTCCGCTGCGCGCGCTGGAGCCGATACAACCCTGAGCTTCATGTTGTCCTGGTATGAAGGCCTGGACTTGAAGGTTCTCAGCCGCATGTGCACTGGATCCAAGTGGACGAATGACCCAGAGTGCATTGCTCAACGCAAAACTTGCGCCTATAATCTCATTCAGTATGTGTTTTGTCATCAATGGAATGAGGGGCCGAGTTTCCTTGAAGCCGTCGATGACGGTTATGTCGAAGATGGTTTGAGTGGCGAGGAGTAAGAAGCTTTGGACTTTACCGAGGAAACTGAAGACGCTGAGGAAGATGAAGCCAACCCGGACGATGAGGCCAAAATCGAGGTTCCCCCCACCAATGTCGACTTGCCTCCTGCTGTAGATACCTCAGATCTTGCTGCTCCTTGAGCTATAAACACTCTTAAAATTTTTAAATCCCTGGTATGCCGGGCGCAGATGTAATGTGCACAATGTGATGTTTTGCTACTACTAAGTCTTTTATGTCGGATTAACTTGGGTGAAGTCCCTGAGTTTCATTTTCTTGTTCTCCCAATTTTATGATTCGGCTCGCGTCTACCTTGATTCGGTTTTTGACTTACGAGTCCGAGGTTCAAAAATTGACTTAACAATACTCGAAACTCTAGGACTAGCTCAAAATAATTCAACATATCAGAAATAAATTAAATACAGGGATTAGTCCGAATAATAAACGTCAGCTCGTTACGTTCCTTTCCTTAGTCGTTTTTCATGTGTTTAGCAATTCCAAATTTGTTCTCTTGCTTGCCATGAAGCCAATTCTTGTTGGACATCAGCAAGTCGAAGAGTTAGCTTTTGGTGCCTACACATTACTAATCTGGCTAAGGTGTAAGTAATTTAAGCCAGCCGACATACAAAAAGTAAAAGAATGAAAGACAATTATTACTAAGGCAGTCCCCGAGTTTCTGCTCGGGGTGCCAAGGTTTCATTGATAAGCTCATTGCCGGCATACATGCCGACATATGAGAGTTCGAGATACATACACTTTTCACTAAGTGTAAAATGGGCGAAGTAGAGCTACATTCCATGGACGCTTGGATTCCTCGCCGGACCCGTCCGCCTTGTTTTTTTCCTATGGCATGCATCAATGAGGTAATATGCATCATTGTGCAGTGATTTTCTTACAATGAATGTCCCTTCCCATGGAGGGGATAACTTATGCATGCCGGAAGTGCGCTGCACCAGCCAAAGTACCAAATCACCTTCACGGAAGACGCGGGGGTTTACTTTCTAGCTATGGTAGCGCTGGAGATTTTGCTGGTATATGGCGGATCTGGACAACGCCAATTCTCTCGCTTCTTCCAGCAGATCAACATCATTTTGACAGGCTTCTTGCACTTTGGCTTCTGTGTATTGGGCGACCCTAGGCGAGACATGCTCTATGTCGCCTGGTAATAAAGCTTTTGCACCATATACCAGAAAAAATGGCATATAGCCTGTTGATGGATTTGGAGTTGTTCTTAAGCTCCATAGTACCGCTAGTAGTTCTTCTATCAAGCACCCTGCTGATCTTTGCAGCAGCTCAATGAGCTGGGGTTTTATCCTAGACAAAACTAGTCCGTTGGATCTTTCCACTTGTCTGTTCAATGTGGGGTGGGATACTGATGCAACATCTAGCCGGATCTTCTTATCTCGGCAGAATCGTGCAAATGCTCCTTCAGAAAAATTGGTACCATTGTCAGTTATGATACTGTGAGGATAGCCATATCTCAGAATAATATCTTTAAGCGAAGTCACGGTCGTAGCTCCATCACATTTTCGTATTGTCTTTACTTCAATCCACTTGGTAAATTTGTCCACCATGACCAAGATATGGGTCATGTTTCCTTTTTCCGCCTTGAATGGTCCAACCATATCCAAGCACCACACAACAAATGGCCAAGTGATTGGTATAGTTTTCAGTTCCGACATTGGCATGTGTGTCTTTGTGGCGTACCTCTGACAGCCATTGCACTTCCTTACAAGATCTTCTGCTTTCTCCAAGGCACTTGGCCAGTAAAATCCATGCCGAAAAGCTTTTTCCACTAAGTCTTTGGACGAGGCGTGATGCCCACACTCCCCCTGATGTATATCTCGCATGATTTCAAGCCCTTCTTTTGGGTCAACACATTGCTGTAGAACACTTGTGACATTTCTCTTGTATAGTTCGGTGTTGATAATGGTGTATGCCTTTGCTCTCCTCTGGATTTTCCTTGAAAGTATCTCATCACTTGGCAAGGTTCCATCCTTCAAGAACTCAAATATTGGCTTTGCCCATGTTGGTATATCGCGAACTGGGAAAAGTTCTTCGTCGACTTCCATTGCATCCATCGACATAACTCCCGCCGGATCAAGCTGTACAGTCCCCTGGTTCTATGAGGCAGGCCCTGGGTTTGCCGAGGTAGTCCCCGGGTTTGCTGAGGTGTTCTCCTAGTCAATCTCCATTGGGGTAGCTTCTGATCCGGGGTTTGCCGGGATATAGATTCATTGGGATTCTGGTGAAGGTGTGATAGATGGTTTTCTTAGATGCTCCAACGCAACTCCTGGCGGGATAGGCTACCGGGATGACCCCAACTTAGATAGTACGGTGGCTGCTTCATTCTCAAGCCGAGGTACATGATGGAATTCGCATCCCTCGAAGTACCCATATATCTTCTGGACATGAAATCTATAAAGGCCCATGTTCGCATCTAGGGCATCCCAATTAACAGATACTTGCTGCACTATCAAATCCGAATCACCAAAGCATTGTATCCGACGTATCCCCACTTCTTTTGTTACTTTCGGCCCATGCACAAGCGCCTCATATTCAGCCACATTATTTGATGCTCGAAAATGGATCTGGAGAACATATTTCAGCTGATCTCTTTTGGGCGAGGTAAGTATGTAATACCTCAGACATTACGCTCTAAGCACGAGCTTGGATGAACCTAAAAGTGGATAAGGGAATCTACCACGGAAGCCCAAGGCCACCCACGTGTAGGACCGTCGAAGCGGAGCAGGGCACGGTACCGACCGACCACCCTATCCACTTCCAAGAACATCGAGACTAGAGCGAGCGGCGTAAGCAACAGGTAACACAACCGCGACATACACAAATGAGTATGTATGTCTACGACTTACAATAGACATCAGAGTCACACTATCTAGAAACAATAGAAACATAAATATTCAACACCATACGACAAGATCCAAATATCCTAGATAGATATAATAGTTTAGGATACAACCTCATACATCAAGCAACAGAGTATCAAGCGGAAGCGGAAAACATGATCTGAGTACAGATAAGAAGCAAATCGACATAAGATGCCCTGAAAATAAGCACATCCCGCCCACAGATCTCATGGATCTCCATCCCCAGAATCTCTGCACCTAATGGTCGTTGCCACCATCATCCGTCTCCTCAACCCAGTAACCTTCCTGGGAGTATACCTGTCCATCTAAACCAAATATTTATCGTGTGAGACCCTAGGGGTACTCAGCAAGTCTTAATACATCTAAAGGGAACAACTTGGGGGTCGCAATTGCAGCGAAAGATAATTGCTATAAAGTTCTATAGAGACACGCTACACATCTGCCCAACCAGAGATGGACGGACGCTCGTTAATTAATAGTATCAGTTATATAAGCAACATGAATAAACATCGCTCGCCCTCCTTCTCGCTTACCGACGAGAAGGCGGAAGAACATCCCATCCGTTGGCAATTTTATCAACCATTCCATGAGTGTTGCACTATTTACTAGTCATGTCTTAGTCAAATTAAAGACGGTACTTTAGTTATGCTTGTCTATGATCGAGAAACTGTACTCCAAGTCGTCCATAACTGTAGACATGGCTTTCAGAAAGATTTACCCTGTAGGGGTGCACAAATAGCAACACACGCACGATCAACCTCGGGAAGAGCCAAATAAAACGCAACGAGGCCTCACGACAAAGCATTCAGAGGATGCATAAATCATTTCAGGGGGCCACCCTATTAAGCTACCCGCAACAAAGTTGGGCGGCTCCGAGACGGACCCAAGGTTTGTGCTAATGGCTGTAAACGACTAGGAACCCGAAAGTGTGACTGGGCTTGTCGATACCGTGAAAATATTCCACAATTTCTAAACAGTACAGGTGCTCCACGCATAATCGTAATAAACCAGTAAAGCATGGCATAAGTACATGATAGTAATAAAGCCCCAAACTACTTTGTGGCTCCAAGAAATAAAATGCGAATCAAGCTTAGGCGAAGGGGATTCATGGTCCCACATGCGGATAGTGCGATAGTCAAGGAACAGGAGTCAAGTACTCGGGGTCCTACGGGACACAGGTGAGCTTAAAGAACCAAATAGTAGATAATGCTCACCTGTGCCTCTTTCATTAGTTATCCCATTTCTACTCAGATTAAGTTGTTTAGGTACCTCCTTATCCAAGACTCGCACAAATCCTACACATGCAATTCTATGACTCGCATGGCTTAATAACTCCTGTAGTAATGGCTCATAGGTTTAGGGAACAAGCTTCAGTGGGGTTTAAAAGTAAAAGCTATCCAATACTTAGGATTCAATTTAATGCAATTGCGCTCAATGATGCAAGAGTAAGATAGAAGCATATGTACTATATATATGCAAGCATGTGGAATTGCTTGCCCGGCAGTTCTGTTGCCGAACAAGAAGGGTCTAGGTCATACTCCTGAGGCTCCTGGTATTCTCCGTGCTTAGTGTTTATCCGGATAAAAACCAAACACACAAGGGCCAAAATAAATACATTATACAATCATATAAATCATATGCAACAAGCAAACAAGGTATGCCATAATGGAATGATGTACAATTGCATGGTATAATATAGCATGGCATGGTAAGGTGTGGAAACAAGAAATAAGCACTTTTTTAATTATTTGGTCAAGTTTTACTTGCATAAACCATTCAGGTTTTTAAGTATGTATATGATGCATGCTTCAATTTATATCATGGAATGCATAATCAGAATGGGCTCGTCGTGTTGATCGATTTAGACATATTATTTGTCAAACCTGAAATTACAAAATTAAAGTTATAGATTTACTTAGAAAAAGGCATGTGTTGGCATTTTAATAATTTTGAAATTTTAACTTGCTCAAAAATTATTTTGGACGGAATATTTGAATTCGTCACACTTTTCTGATCAGAAAACATATATCATTTGCAAAATTTGAATTTATAAACTTAAAAATATTATTTAATGCAAAAGATTCAAAGTGGGGTCAAATGTCACAGGTTTGACTAGTTATGGTTGACTCTGCTCAAATTTGAATTTATATTTGAAGTCACTTTTCAATTTGAACCACTTTTCATTTTGAAACTTTTGTCAAATTCAAAATATTTGAATTTATATGAATTTATTTATATATATCTATTTTTTGGAATTATTTTATTGTTTTTAGAAATCTCCTGGAACTTTTGTGACCCGGAGAGAAGTTACCCACCGTCGCTGACGGTGGGGCCCGAGAAAGACGGGTCACCTCGCGCAAATGGGTCGCACGAGGGCTGCCACGTGGGACACGGGAGGGCGGCGGGGTGAGTTGCTAAAAATTACAGGGCGCTTTTTGAAAAAGGTTCGAGGAGGTTCTGACGACTGAAGAATGCGTCCCGAAACAGCTAGCTGCGGCGTATGTTTAGATGAATATGGCGACGAAACTAGGAAGATTTTGGAGATGGTGCAAAAACGAAAGTTTGAGATCTTGTCGAGTTATACAAGTTTGGTTAATGATGTTACTTCAAAGGATGCTCGTACGCGTCGGGAAAAAGGAAGGAATATAGCGGGTTCAGACAAGTTCAAAAACCGTGAAAAAGGCCTCGACTTCGGCTGAAGTTTTCTTCATGCTCCGGTATCCAATTTGTCCGCCGTTTGATGATATGGAAAGATGGTTCAGAGGGCAACAACTTTCGTGTTCTGATATGTTTCAAAGGAACCACGAGTGTGCCGGTAAAACGACGAGAACATGTGGTGCCCGCGGCTCTGCTGCTGTCTACTGCGCGCTGGGCTGCAGCTGCCTGCGGCTCGCGTTCGCGTATGGCGGGGGTTGAATTTCTGGCGACGGGGCGAGCTTCTAGGCCACGCGGGGTGACGATGGAAGGAGGGAAAAGGAGAGGGGGCATACCATGATCGATTCCCGCGGAAATCAGGGTTGGGGAAGGTCGGAGGCGATGGTGATGGCGACGGTTCTCCTCGGACCTCGGCTCGACGGAGTTGACGACGGGGAGGCAGTTCGAGGTCGCTCCATCTCCTCCTGGCACGGCTGGATGGACGCGGTCGAGGCCGACGGTTCTGCTCCCCCGTCTAGCTGCCCCGGGTGGCTACAGGGACGGCAGCACGGAGGGGCGCATGGCGGCGGCCATGGTGGCGGCGGTGGAGGAAACAGAGGGCCGGGGGAGAAGGGACGCGTGCTAGGGTTGTTGCAGGGCTCGGGCTATGGCCTAAAAGGGGGTGTGCTCACGCGGATAGCACACGCTGGTGACGAGGGCGACGGACACCAGCTCCTACTTCTCTCTGCCTCTCCTATGTCGCTGAAACGGAGAAGGACGAAGGACGAAGGACGAAGGACGAAGCACAGTAACGGCGCTGGGAATAGGTACCCGGGCCGTCTCTCGGTAGATGCTACGGCTGGGGAGGTCTTGGGGCGAACCGGATGAACGCCGGATGGGCCAGAAACCTGGCGACGCTGGACGATCCAGGCCAGCGACCGCTGCTGCTCTCTGCTGATAGCGACACAGTTGCAGCTACTGTTGCCTTAAGGTCTATCTGAAACTGTTTTTTTTTATAATGGAAGCTTTTATTACTTTTGAGTAATTGTTACACCCGGTATCTGCATAGCTATGATGTACACAGCCGATAGTAGTCTACAAAATCCAATATAAAGAAAAAAATATAGTCGGATTAAAAATCAATATGATTGAATACAAAACGCCTAGTATGCTGAAGGCGGTCCAATCCGGAGATTATGCTGTCATCCATGAGAGGTGAACATGTCCCGTGCCTTATCATCCATCCGCGTACACACCTCCATAAAAAGGTCACGATGCTCCACACGATGTAGCGCGGACCAAGCCCGAAGGGTATTTGTACACATGTAAATAACCTGCAGAAGGAAACAGTTCATATCATTAAAAATCTTATCATTTCTACATAGCCAGAGCGACCATATAAAGGCAATTGCTCCAATCCGAAAAAGTATCTTATACTTGTTATCTACACCATGTAACCAATTTCCAAAAATGTTGGCAATACTACGTGGTGGATACAAGCCAGAAGCTGCTTGGGTGACTGACCATATAGACCGTGCAAAATTACATTGGAAAAACAGGTGCTTGATTGTCTCATTGTGGTGACAAAACACACATCCTCGATTTCCATGCCAATTCCGCTTAATAAGGTTCTATTTTGTAAGGATAATTCCTCGAGGAAGATACCAGGTATTTTTTTTTAATTTTGAGAGGTATCTTCATCTTTCAGATCATCCTATTATCTAACACTAGAATAACTGGCTAGGTTAAAGCATTGTATAAAGACCTAACAGAGAAAGAACCATTCTCAGTTAGATTCCATCAAAATTCATCTGGTTCCTCCGACAAATGTACATGCGCTAGCCGATGTAGCAGCATGATCCAAGAATCAAGTCTAGTACCAATCAAATCCCTTCTAAACATTATGTTTGGTGGAAAAGATCCCAACACGGTGGCAATCGTTTCCTCCTTATAACGGACAATGGAATACAAAGCAGGGTATTGTTCTCGGAAGGTAGCATTACCAAACCATTTATCCTCCCAAAACCTTACTTGAGACCCATTATTAATAAAAAATGTGCCGAAGCATAGAAAATGTTTCTTTGTCGCTATCAGGCCAGCCCAAAAGTGAGAGTCACCCGGTTTCCAAACCATTTGTGTTAATGCTTTTGAATCAACATATTTTATTTTAATAAGAGTTTGCCATATGCATTCTTCAGTTAATAACTTGAAGAGCCATTTAGTAAGGAGGGTTGTGTTCTTGATCTGAAGATCATGAATACCTAGCCCACCCCGTTCCTTGGGTCGACACAACACACTCCATTTAGCCAGTCTATATTTCTTTTTCTCATTATCTCCTTGCCAAAAGAATCTTGATCGGAAATAGTCTAACCTTTTCAAGACACCTTTTGGTAGTTGAAAGAAAGATAACATATACAATACCATGTTACTGAGTACTGAATTTATGAGCACCAGTCTTCCCCTATAGAGAGTAGTTTGCCTTTCTAGCCGTTCAAACGCAATTGTAGCCTTTCTTCGACAATTTTCCATTCAGAATTTGTAAGCCTTCGATAATGCACCGAGAAGCCCAAATATTTGATCAGAAAAACACCGACTACAACCGAAAAGTTCATCATAGAGTCCAGCCGCCTCCTTGGCGTCACCAAAACAAAACAATTCGCTTTTATGGGAGTTAATTTTTAACCCTGAAAGTTGCTCGAAAGCTGAAAGTATCAGTTTCAGATTCTTGGCCTTTTCTAGGTCATGTTCCATAAAAAGTATTGTACCGTCCGTATATTGAAGTATAGATAATCCACCATCCACAAGGTGGGGAATCGCTCCTCCAATATGACCCTCCGACTTAGCACGCTCGATTGGGATAGATAACATATCATCCACTATATTAAATAGCATTGGCGATAATGGATCTCCCTGTCTTAGCCCTTTTTAGTCTGGAAGTAGTTACCAACATCGTCATTAACTTTGATGGCAACACTACCTCCGACCACAAAGCTATTGATTAAAGCATGCAATTCAGCTAAAAAACCTTTCATTCTAAGAGCTTGCTAGAGAAAAGATCATTTAACTTTATCGTAAGCTTTCTCGAAATCAATTTTAAGTATTACTCTATTCAATTTCTACCTATGAAGTTCATGAACCATTTCATGTAAAGTTACTACTCTGTCAAGAATGTTTCGACCTTGCATGAAAGCAGTTTGCGAAGGTCTAACAACATGATCCGCAACTGAGTTTAACCTGATGGTAGCAACTTTGGTGAAGATCTTAAAACTAACATTAAGGAGACATATTGGTCTATATTGTTGGATCCGTTCTACTTCATTTACATTAGATAATAAGATAATATCACCAAAATTCAATCGAAACAGATCTGGTTGACCCACGTGCAATGCACTGAACATGTCCATAAGATCTGTTTTGATGACATCCCAGAAAGTTTGATAAAACTCAGCTGGGAATCCATCAGGGCCAGGGGCCTTATTATGTTCCATTTGGAAAACAACTATCTTGATCTCTTCCTCAGAGTAAGGAACTGTCAGATAAGTGTTTTCCTCATCAGAAACCTGGGGTACATCGGCTGTTTGAGATTCATCCATTGAGAAAGAACCATCCACCGGTTCCCAAACAAATCTTTGTAGTAATTCGTGATGTAAGATTTCAGCTGCTCATGTCCTTCAATCGGTTCATCATTATGCATTAGGGAATGAATATGTTTCTTCTTGTGTCTGCCATTGGCTACACCATGGAAGTACCTAGTATTTGAATCCCAATGCAAAATAAACTGTGATTTAGAACGCTGGTACCATTTAAGTTCCTCCTCACGCAGTAACCGGGCAATCTCCGCATTTTATTGGCTTTTGAGCTCAATTTCTTGCGGAGTTAGCAACCGTGTTTCTGCTAAAGCCTCAAGGTCATCAATAGTAGCTGAAAGTCTACGCTTTCTTTTTTAAGGATACCAATAGTGTGTCTTGCCCAACCCCCAAGGTGTTTTCGTGTCATCCGCACTTTATTATTCCACCTCTGGATTGGAGTAACACCAGCTACCGGTCTTTCCCAAACTTCTTTCACCATATCATGGAAACCATCACGTAGTAGCCATACTAGTTCAAATTTGAACGGACGGGCCAAATGGGGTGATGGTAATCCAGTGGTAAGCAAAATGGGAGCGTGATCTGACAGAGCCTTAATACGTTCAAGAGCCCGTACCGAGACTAGAGGGAAATGATCTTCCCAATCTGAGTCTATGAGTACACGATCAAGTTTTTCGTATGTAGGTTCCGGCAAAGAATTAGCCCAAGTAAATTGTCTTCCAATCATCATTACTTCCTTTAAATCAAGACTGTCTATGACATTGTTAAAAAGGAAAGGCCAATGATCATCAAAATGGCCTTTACTCTTCTCATATGGAAATATAAGCAAATTAAAATCCCCCCTATAAGAATAGGGTACGGATTATCCTTTGCTAAGTTCACCAATTCCCGAAGAAAATCAGCCTTAAAACACTCTTGGGCTGCACCATAAATAGCAACCAGACTCCATTTGAAATTATCAGCTTTGTTATGGATGTGGAGTTTTATATGAAACTCTCCTTCCGAAACTTCTAATATCTCCATGGTATCTGCCCGCACACCGAGTAAAATGCCTCCAGATCATCCCCTAGGTGGATGAGAATACCACACAAAGTCTAAACCACCCGATAGGCGATCCAATATACTTTGTGAGAATTCTCGTCTACCCGTTTTGGAGATAGCCACAAAATCTAAATTGTGTTCCCTAGAACAAGGTGCAATATGTAAATGTTTAGCCAAGTCACGAAGACCTCTGCTATTCAGAAACATGCCATTCGTTGGGAAACAATAATAGATTTAGGAGCAAGATCTCATTTACGAGACTTATTACATTTTTTCCTAGAAGTCGATTTTCGACCAGAAGCAGTTAGCTCATATATTGAGCTTAATCCGTCCTCGTCCCAACCAACCTCTAGAACTTCACCTACTAGATGAGATAGGAGTTGACCATCCGATGTGGTGTCTGCTTCCTCATCATCCGAGTAAGTGGAAATATAAGAGGCCGAGGCTTTTGGAACAACCGTTAACCGGTCAAATTCCATCCGCCTCAAGACCTTGGCAGAAGAAGAAATATCACTAGCATTCTTACCCATACTAATTCCAACTGAATTTAGTTTAGAAGAAATGCAAGTATAGGTAAAAGGAATAAAAGACTTGGATGAAGAGGGATTACCATAAGTATCCAGGTTCTTCTCTGCTTTCCTGTGCATGGCTTTCTCCAAAGAATCCACATCCGTTGCACACACACCGTCCGTGCTCACTGGGTGTCTTCCACTCCTGTGGGGCGCCGTGAAAGTCGAGCCCTTCTTCTTCGGAAATCCCACCTCAGGGGCCTGCATAGAAAGAGTAGCACCCCCCATGGTAGTATCCTCCGCCAAGAAGGACTCCGAAGTTGATGAGTGGAGTCCACCGGCATAAGCATCGGGCCCTTCCGAGCCCCAAAGTCAGCCTCGGCCTGACTCGGCGGGTCGATGTCCAGGACACCGTCAGCCTGCTGTAGAGGTTCACCGGGCTGCTGTACCGTAGCATGATCCCGTGGAACAGAAATTGGCGAGACGGAATGGGCCATCGACAAAGGCGGAGCAGGCAGACTTGAGCTGATCAAGGCCAAGAAGGTGGGCTGGTCCGCCGGTACCACAAAGGAGAAGCAGCAGGAGACGGTGAAGCCTCCCTTGTGGACAGCAACCTAGCAGGAGGCACCGCCGGGGTGCTAGGAAGCCTTGGCGACAGAGACATCTCGGGCTGGTAAGTGTCCGAAACAGCCCAAGAACCCATCGTAGCCAAGGACACCACAGGACGCTGCAAACCTGATCATCGACGAGCAGCCGCCACAATAGCTTTACCCTGGGGAGTCTGTGGCCAGGAATTGAAAGGAGTTACCGCAAAAACAGGCAAAGAGGAGACTTGTTAATTGTGGGGCCATCTGTAGCTGGCTAGCCAGAAGTATTATCAATCTCTATTTGATTCCCCTAAGTCCAAGAAGTACTATCATCAATAGACGGATCCTTCTCCTTCTGTCCAGTGCCATCGTCCTCATCAGAATCGCCCCCCTTACGTCTCCAAAATGGAGGAGTGAATGAGGGGCTAGGGACAAAGTCCGGTGCCTCCTGGCAAAAAGTGAAGTCATAGCCTTTCAGCTTCAAGGTAGCGGAAGTACAAATATAGGGCCCTTTAGCATCCACACACTTCAGCAACGCATTAGGATTCATCATTGCCACACAAATGCGCACAATATTGCGACTATATAGAGTCGGCAAATCAACATCCACAGTCATACCCAATAGTTAGCCAACCGCCCATAAGCCATGGAAGTGACAGATGGTGTGAGGAACCCCTTCCACATGAACCCACACCTGAGGGAGCACAAACTTAGGCTGAATGTCATGTACCTCCCTAATACTGATAACGATCCTAGTATTGTGAGCTTGTACCGGCATCTGAATACCATCAACACGCTGCAGATCCTCGAAGGAAGGAAAGCACACAAGATAGGCATCATCTCCATGGGGAAGAGCCTCCCACTTCCACTGAGTGTTGAGCGGGAAAATACGCATCATCTGAGCCTCAATGATAGACACAGACACCATCGTACCAACCACGAATACCTTAGCAGTAGGTGTACTCTTGGGAGCTAAATTGGCCTTGAAAATGCAGTCAGGCAACTGGTTGAATGGTGTATCCTTAGTACCGTTCCCAGCCACAATCATCATAGGTTTGGGAAACTTCAAAGTGGGGCACTTGATGGTGGGGTGAGCAGAATTATAACAAACCAAACAGTAATGCTGAACAGGACAATTCTTGGATGCATGAGAATCACCAGAGCATTTCCAACATTTTATAGACTTCTTCCCCTTACCCAGATCAGGCGGAGCGTCCATAGAAGTAACCACAGAGGTCGACGAACCAGGAACCGGCGGCATACTTGAAGTCAACCCCACCGGTGGTGCATAACTCATCCCCGCCGGTTGCGAGAATGGCGGGGGCTAGAACTGTGGCTGAAACTGCGGCTGAGTCGGGGCCGCATGAGGTTGCGTCGGAGGTACAGGCGCATTCTTCTTCTTCTTCCGTTTATTCCAAGGCACAGTCGGAATGCCAGCCTGCGCAGGAGCTTGCGCATATTGCAGGAACATTTGCGCAAACTGCTGTGGTGGGATGATTGGCAGGAAGACCGGCCGAGGAATATTCGGAGGCGGCTGAAGGAACTACCTAGGTTGCTGAGGGATATAGCCCGACGACACCGGCAATCTGAACGGAGGCTGAACAGGCCTGAACGGAATCGATGTCACTGGTAAGCCACCCCATGCCAGGCCAGGCGCAGGCAGCGGATTCACCGAGGGAGTAGCGGTCACGGCAGGACCACTCCCTGCAGCGGGCCAATAGGCGTCCCACACCCAGGACCACCCGTCATGGGTGGCGGTGGCCTTCTAGCCATGACGATGTGTGCGAAGGAGAGCGCCCCCGGCGACCAGGGATGGCGGGAGGTTGGAGGCGTGGAGAGCGGCGACGAAGATGGTGAGGTAGAGGCGGAGTACCCTGGCAACAGAAGGAGCAGAGTAGATGGGTATCGATCGATCATAATAGGGCGTAGTAGACATGGAGAGCATCTCCATATCGCACCCGATCGAGCTAGGTCAGTAGTATGCGAGCGGGCCCCACCAGACACAGAAGGAAGCACGATTGGCTCCTGAGAGACTGTCTCGATTAAAGCCCCACCCGGTACCGACAATTCCACCGCACCCTTGGGCAGGAAAATCGTGAGCACTGGCGGCGGGGTAATCCTCCTTCCCGACAGAGGTCCACGCCAGGGGCCCATCTGTGGAGATCGCAGCAGCCGAAGCCCCGACAGCGATGATGACATGCATCGGCGACCAAGCACAACAACATCTAAGGACAAAGGAGAGGCAGATCATGCCCTAGGCGACATCCCTCCCAACACCGACGACCCACCTCGCAGAGAGGGGATGATCTCCGGCGAACTCCACGACCTCCGCTTCTCCGAGTATCGGGAAGATTGAGATGGGAAACCAGCCTTCACCCAGAACTCTTGCAAAGCACTCCGATGATCCTTCCGACGAACCATAGTAGCCCAATCACCCTCCTCCGTGATCGCCTCCTCGGCCACATGGACGGCGACGTGATCCTCAGCCACAAAATCTTCCAGAGCGGCGAAAGGGCTACCGGAAGGCGTGGCCGAGCACACCGGATCGGAGGGTGTGAGGGTTAGATGACACCGCCGCGACGCCGCATGGCTCGCCCCAAGCATCTCCCTTGAGATGGATTCCCTGACGCAATCTGCCACCTGGTCGCTGCTTCTCCTTGCCTGAACAACTACAGTGCAGAGTAATTGAACTAATAAAACAATAGTTGCTGCTATTGTTGTTGTAATGCCCAAAAGTTAAAAGAAGGCCAGAATTGAATCATAAGAGATTTAGAAGACAAAATCACTCGATCATCCAACTATAGATTTTGGGACATTGCCAAAGAAAGAAGGAAAATAATTAGATTTTGAGGGAGGCACCAATTGACTTTTGGCAAAATTATTGGACTGCCTTAAACTATTTTACTCGGATCTTTGAACAAGAGGATCTACCAACACGCAAGATAGACCCAAGGGGAAAAAGAATAGAAAGAAGACAAGATGATGCCCACACGTAGGAAGATAGGTATGGCACCAGATTGGTCCAACATTTCAATTAAAAGAAGGTTTAAAACAACTCAGAACAACATGAATTCAAAGGTAGAAAATAAAGGCCATGGTTGCTTCTTCCCTTGTTTGAATTCCAACTCCGAAAACCACCTTTATAAAAAAAGAGGGATAAGGAAAAGCATTATGCATGGGCATGTATGAGGCATGATGTAGTTGTGAAAACAATTTCAATCCCCATAAACAATTGAATTATGCCATAGAAGGAACCATTCAAGTGCTCTCATGACCCCATCCCGTGTAACTACCTCGGTGAATTACGCTCTAAGTTGCATGCCTGGATGAGCGAAAGTGGTTAAAATAGTACGGTGCGGCCTAGGGCCACTCACAGGTAGACCTTTCGGTCGTCCTAACCACTTCCAGAACATCGGGGCAAGAACGAGCGGCGTAATCGACAGGCGAAGGGATCAACTACATACACAAGTGAGTATGTATGCAAGCCACCATACAACAGTTTTCAGAGCCATTCCATCTAAAAGAAAAGTAAATATTGCAACGCCATATGGCAAGATCCAAATATCCTAGATAGAGATAATAGTTTAGGATAGCTCCTCATACATCAAACATCAGAGAATCAGGCGGAAGCGGAAAACAAGATCCGAGTACGGATAAGAAGCAAATCTGCATAAGATGCCACATAAATAAACACATCCCGCCCACAGATCTCGCGGATCCCCATCTCCGGAATCTCTACACCGAGTGATCGTTGCCAACATCATCCGTCTCCTCCACCCAGTATCCATCTTGCAAATACACCTGTTCATCTGAATCAAACAATTTATCGTGTGAGACCCTAAGGGTACTCAACAAGTCTTTATGCCTCTAAAGGGGACATATACCTGGGGTGACGCAATTGTAGCAAAAGATAATAACTAACAAGTCTATAGATACTCGCTAACCATCCGCCTAACCAATGATAGACGGATGTCCGTTAATTAGTAACAACAGTTATAACAGTATAATTAACAGATCCATCCTCCTTCTCGCTTACCAACGAGAAAGCGGACGAACAACCCATCCGTTGGAAGTTTTATTAACCAGTCCATGAGTGTTGCACTAGTTACTAGTCAGTTACTTAGTCAAATTAAAAGCGGTACTTTAGTTATAATTGTCTATGATCGAGAAATTGTGCTCCAAGTCGTCCATAACCGCGGACACGGATTTCAGAAAGATTTACCCTGCAGGGGTGCACAAATAGCAACACACACTCGATCAACCTCGGAAAAACCAAATCAAAACCCAACGAGGCATTCACGACAAAGCGATCACAGCATTCAGAAATATTTCAGGGAGCCACCCCACTAAGCTACCCGCAACGAAGTTGGCCGGCTCCGGAATGGACCCAGGGTTTGTGTTGACGGCGGTAAACGACTGGGAACCCGAAAGTGTGACTGGGCTTGTCGATACAGCAAAACGTGTCACGATCCAAAATAGTATAGGTGCTCCACACACAATCGTAAATAAACAGGAAAACATGGCATAAGTACAGGATAGTAATAAAACCCCAAACTAGTTGTGGCCCCAAGAAATAGAAATGAATCAAGCTCTGGCTCAGGGGGGTCCACGGCCTCCCGGATGTGGATAGTGCGAATAGTCAAGGAACAGGAATCAAGTACTCGGGGTCCTACGGGACACAAGTGAGCAAGAAAAACCAAATAGCAGATATTGCTCACCGGTGCCTCTTTCATTAGTTATCCCATTACTACTCAGGTTAAGTTGTTTAGGTACCTCGTTATCCATCAGACACTCACATACCCTACACATGCTGTTCTACGACTCGCATGGCTCAAACATCTCCTGTAGTAATGGCTCATGGGATGGAGGAACAAGCTTCGGTGGGGTTTAAAAGTAAAGGCTATGCAGTACTTGGGATTCAATTTAATGCAATCGCGACTCAATGATGCAAGAATAAGATAGAGGCAATAGGTACTATATGTATGCAAGCATATGGTAGTGCTTGCCTGGCAGCTCAGTTGAAGCGAGAGACGGATCTGGGTAGTGCTCCTGGGATTCCTGATATATCCTCGCCAAGGCCTATTCAAGAAGAACCAAACAAACAAGGGCCAACATAAATAAAGTGCACAAGCATAGGAGTAAAAATGCGACAAGCAAACAAGCATGCGATGATGAATGATGCACAATTTACATGGCAATAATGTAGCATGGCATGGGTGAGGTGTGGGGTACAAGAATAAAGCATTTTCTTGAGTTTTAGTAATGTTTTACTCCCAAATAAGTTGCTATATACTTTATATTTGTATGATGCATGCTACAAATCAGAACATGGAAGGCATAGTTAGAACAGGCTCGTCGCGCTGATCGATTTAGACATATTATTTGTCGAATTTGGAGTTGTAGAATTAAAGTTATTAATTATTTAAGAAAAAGCATTTTTATTACATTTAAACAATTTCGAAAATTTAATTTGCCCAAAAGATATTTTGAATAGCATATTTGAAATCCTCACATTTTTCTGATTCCAAAACATATATTATTTGTATTATTTGGAATTACAATTTAAAAGTTATTAAAAACAGAATTTAATTACATATTAAAACATTTCTGAAATTGTTTTATTAAAACAGAAATGCAGACAGATTTTTGCTACTCAGCCACACCTAGCCACAGCCACCGACATGTGGAGCCGCGCTGAGCTGGGCCACGGACTCAGGCCACACGACAGCGAGCGAACCAAGGGGTGCCATGTGGGGGATCTAGGGGCTGCGGGTTGAGGTTTACAAAAATCCAAGAGCCTTTTTGCAAAACTGCCACGGGAGGCTGTCTGGTGGGCCTGGGGTACTGCGGGTTGAGGCAAAAAGTGTGTGTGTGTGGGGGGGGGGGAGGGGCTATTTGAAAAGTACCCAACTGGTACTGTGGATCTTCTCTGAATTTGTTGTCGAGGCCACATGTGCGGGCCGTGACAGCTGCAGGGGTGGGGGCTGGCGACCTCGCTGCAGGGCGGTGGCTACCGCTGCGGTGGCTTGGGGTTGCTGATAGGGACAGGGGGCGCGGCTAGAAGTGCTCTTGCGACGCGACTACGAGGAAACGCGACGCGACGCCGGCGCACAGAGGATGCTCGACTAGCGGTCCGGCGTGAAGAGGAAGCAACGGCGAGGAAGGAGGTGTCAGGGAGGTTTGGGGGATCACCGCGGTGACGTCGGTGGTGATGGATCGGGCCGGGGAGCAGCAGGGCGACGACGAGGCAGAGGCCGAGCGAGCTAGGGTTTCCGTCAGCGTCGCGGATCTGCGGCAGGTCTGGGGCCTCTTCTCCTGGTTGCTGTGCACGGGAACAACGCAGGAGGTCGCCTTGGTCTTCCCTGACACCAACACACCCGCCCGTCGCCGTGTTTTTTCAAGGAGATGGAGGAGGCCGACGATGGCGGACGAGGGGGTGGACAGGGGTCGCAGGTGAGGGAGAAGGGGAGGTGTAGAGGCCAGGGGCAGATCTGGCACGGCAGAGAGACGGGAGGGAGTAGATGAGGACGGAAGAGGAGAGGGGTGCCGTGGGGGATCGGGTGGAGAAAAAGGTGGCTTCGGCCACCTTTTTGCTTCTCCTCCCTCACGTGCTGGGCACGGCTAGGGCATGGGAGGGGCGGTCAGGGACTGCCAGGTGGGCCAGGGCGAGGTCAAGGAGAGGCAGGGAGAGAGGGAGAGAATGGAGAGGGGGAGGCTCGGGTGGTAGAGCAAGGGAGGCTCGGCTAGGGTTAGGTTAGAGGGGTGGTTAGGGTTAGGGTAGGGAGAAAGGTGGTGGGTTAGATGGTGAAGTTGGGGTAGGGTGGTAGGGTTAGGGTCTTGCATACCCACATGATCAAGCTAGGTGGAGATGAGTGGTGAGAGGTTTTTGTTGGACACATGGTGTTGGTGGAGAAGAAGAGAGATAGAGATGGGGTGTTTAGTATTTTTAGGTGCACATGGCAAGGAGAGAGAGATCGAGATGGTGTGGGTTTAGGGTAAGGGCAAAAAGAATAGAGCCAACAAGAATTGATTCTCAAAGAACCATGCTCCACTTCCAAAAATACATGAAAAATCAAAAGAATGGGATGGTGGTGAGATTTGCATGGCCCATGCATGAATAGTAGATGCCATGTTTAATTTTTGTGAGAACAAAAAATAAATCCCATGGCATTTATTCCCATGCATTCCCAAATATGGAATTAAAGCCAAGCTAAAGCAATTAAAAGTAGGTTCCATGTGGAGTAGATGGATACGATCATATTTGAATATAATTGGGACTTGCTACTGTGTATATTCCACTAGATGTTTAATAGTCTCTAAAATATTCCAACATGAGCATACATTCGTAATAATCCATATGGAAACTAGAAAAAAGGGTTCCACTCACAAAGCATGCAAAGGTGGCTCCACATATTAATAATGTGGAACAACATGATGCTAGTGTGAGGGCATGTGGAATGTAGAAGTGGATCCATCCCAACCCACATGAGCTAGTTTTAAAAGTCAAAGGAAAAGTAGAGCTCATGGATAATTAGAATGGTGGAATTATAAGGTGGTGACAAAGAAAGGTGAGGGAGTTGAATAAAAGATATGCCCCCAACTCAACTTGGGCATCAAGCATTTATCAAGAACCAAATACAATATATCAAGAGGCAAAAACAATGAATAATGCATATGAGAGAAGAACCAAATGAAAAGGGTTTTATATGATGCTGAAATGCAAGGTGGCATGATGACATGAGCATGATACAATTATGATGCAACGATTATATGTAGAAAGTAGCAATTATATTACTACACCATGTAGCATTATATATGTTAGACATATGGGATGCTACAACTCTCCCCTACTAAACAGGAATCTCGCCCCGAGATTCTAGGAAGAAGAAGAAGAAGACACGAAGAGGGTAGGATACTTGGAACGGAGCTCGTCCTCGCGTTCCCAGGTGGCTTCATCAACGGAATGGTGCGACCACTGCACCTTGCAGAACTTGATGGACTTGTTGCGAGTCCTTCTTTCCGCAACTTCAAGGATTTTTGTGGGGTGTTCTTGATAAGACAGATCTTCTTGGAGATTGATGAGTTCATGGTCCACGGTCCTGCCGGGATCCTTGAAGCACTTCTTGAGTTGAGAGATATGGAAAACATCATGGACCTTGAGTTTTTCAGGGAGCTCAAGAGCATAAGCAACTTCTCCTCTTCTTCCATGAATTTTGAAAGGGCCGATGTATCTAGGAGCCAGATTTCCTTTCATACCAAACCGGTGCGTGCCTCTCATGGGAGTGACACAAAGGTAAACGAGATCACCAGGGACATACTCCATGTCCGTGTGCTTTCTGTCATAGTTGCTCTTCTGGCGACTTTGAGCAACCTTCAGGTTTTCTAGAATGATGTGAACCTTCTCCTCCGCTTGAGTTAAAATGTCGGGGCCAAACAATGTTCTTTCACCTGTGCCCGACCAACCAATCGGAGTTCTGCATTTGCGACCATAGAGAACCTCAAATGGTGCCATCTTTAGACTTTTCTGGAAGCTGTTGTTGTAAGAGAATTCCGCATAAGGAAGGCATTCTTCCCACTTCATGCCGAAAGAGATAACGCAAGCACGCAGCATATCTTCCAGAATCTGATTGATCCTTTCAACTTGTCCTTGCGACTGAGGGTGGTAAGCTGTGCTGAAGTTCAATTTTGTTCCCAAAGCATTTTGGAAACTTCCCCAGAACTTGGAAGTGAAGATGATTCCACGGTCTGAGCTGATCTCAAGAGGAACCCCATACAGAGAGACAATTCTGTTGATATAGAGCTCAGCCAACTGAATTGCAGAAATTGTTTCCTTGACAGGAAAGAAGTGAGCCACTTTAGAAAGCCTGTCGATGACAACAAAGATTGCATTGTTGCCCTTCTGCGACCTTGGAAAACCAGTAATGAAGTCCATCTCTACTTTCTTCCATTTCCATTCCGGAGGTTTCAATGGCTGTAGAAGACCGGAAGGTTTCTGATGGACATCTTTAACTCTGCGGCAGACATCACACTCGGAGACATACTTGGCGCAACATTGTTTCAACCCAGGCCACCAATATTGTGTTTTCAATTCCATGTACATCTTAGTGCTGCCAGGGTGGATAGAAAGAACATAATCATGCGCCTCCTTAAGAACTTGCTCTCTCAAACCCGAGTCGTTCGGAACGTACATTCGGTGTTCAAAGAATAGAGCTCCTTGATCATCGACGTGGAAGGACTCATACCTCGGCAGTTGAATGTTGGAGATTATGTTTTTGGCGTAAGCATCACCTCGCTGACTAGCACGAATCTTTTCTTCCAAGAGAGGGGTTGCCAGAAGATTCAGAAGATACCCTTGATCCACAATTTCAAGGTTGAGCTTGCGGAATTCCTCGCACAAGAGAGGCTGTTGTTCTTCCATCATGAGGTTGTTGACATAAGCTTTCCGGCTGAGAGCATCGGCCATCACATTAGCTTTGCCAGGAGTGTAGTTGATGGTCAAATCAAAATCATTAATTGCTTCAATCCACCTCCTCTGACGAAAGTTGAGATCAGGTTGTGTGAAGATATATTTCAGACTCTTGTGATCAGAAAAGATTTCACAACGATTGCCAAGCAAGTAGTACCTCCATATTTTCAAAGCAAAGACAGCTGCTACGAGTTCAAGGTCATGTGTAGGATAGTTGATCTCATGCGTCTTCAACTGTCGAGAGGCATAAGCAACAACTTGTTTTTCTTGCATAAGGACCGCACCCAATCCTTGCAAGGAGGCGTCACAGAATATCTAGAAAGGCTTTGATGTATCTGGAGGAATCAAGAATAGTGTGGAAGTGAGCTTCTCTTTGAGTGTTTCAAAGCTTGCTTGACACGTAGGAGTCCAAAGGTATTTCTTTCCTTTCTTGAGGAGATCGGTAAGAGGCTTCGCAATCTTCGAGAAATTCTGAATGAAGCGACGACAGTAACTAGCCAAACCAAGGAAACTCCGGACTTCTTTGACATTTATGGGAGGAAGTTAGTCAACAATTGTCTTAATAGTTTCTGGGTTGACGGCAATGCCCTTGGCAGAGATGACGTGACCAAGGTAGGTGACTTTAGGCAGCCAGAACTCACATTTGGAGAACTTTGCATACAGGCGGTTCTCACGAAGCTTGTTTAGGACACACTGAAGGTGTTCTTCATGTTCTTCCTTTGACTTAGAATAGACTAGGATGTCATCCAGATAGACCACAACAAACTTATCAAGATACTCCATGAAAACTGAGTTCATAAGCCTCGAGAAGGTGGCAGGTGCGTTGGTGAGACCGAAAGACATGACCGTGTACTCATACAGGCCATAGCGGGTGGTGAAGCTGTTTTGGGAACATCTTCCTTGCGAATCTTGATTTGATGATATCCACTTCTCAAGTCAAGCTTAGAGAATACCACATCTCCAGCTAGCTGATCGAAGATATCATTAATCCATGGAAGGGGATATTTATTCTTGATGGTTTTAGAATTGAGAGCCCGATAGTCAACACAAAGTCTATCAGTCTTGTCTCGCTTCTTCACAAAGATGGTTGGGCTACCCCAAGAAGAAGTACTGTGCTGAATGAAACCCAACTTCTCTTGTTCATCAAGCTGACGTTTGAGTTCAGCCAACTCAGCAGGATCCATTTTATAAGGCCGCTTGGAGATGGGAGCGGTTCCAGGTTCAAGCTCAATCACAAACTCGACCTCTCGGTCATGAGACATACCTGGCAACTCTTTAGGAAAAACATCTGGGAACTCACAGACCACCGGAACACTCTGAATAGCTTCCATAGCATCAACATTCAGAGCCGCCAAAGAGAAAAGCTGAATTGCAGGAGTTAGACTTGGAGAATAGACTATATGGCCTTCAGAAATTTTCAGAGAAACCGAGCGTTCAGCACAATCAATCATAGCTGCATTTGCTGTTAACCAATCCATGCCCAAGATAACATCAATGTCAGAGTTGCCCAGAATAATTAAGGAAGCCGAGAACGAAGAGCCACCAATCTCAATTTGATTGCCATGGCTGATATGAGCAGCCCTCATGTTTGACCCAGGAGATTGTACCACAAGACGATGCAATAAGGGAACCATAGCCAGATCATGCTCATGCGCAAACTTGTGAGAAACAAAAGAATGCGAAGCACCAGAATCAAACAAAACTCGTGCAGGGACTAAGTTAATGGGAAGCATACCCATCACAACTCCAGGTGCATGCTCAGCTTGAGCAGCGTTGACACAGTTGGCACGAGCAACCGTAGCCCCGGGCTTGGTGTTGATGTTGAGAGCCCGAGGTGGAGGTGCACGAACCATAGGAGAACTTGCCGTAGGTCTTGGAGGTGGTGGAGGAAGAGCTTTGTTGTTCATTGGATAATTCCAGTGTTGATGCCCAGTGTTTCCACAGGTGTAACAGGCACCAGGTGGACGTGGAGCAGCATAGCCAGGGACTCCGCCAGGCGCTCCAGGGTAGTTGTGGTTGTAGCCCCTAGGAGCCGCGGTGAAGGATTTTGGTGGTCGTGCCGCGTAGCTTGACGGTCTTGGTGGAGCCGGGAGCGACGGTGGGGTGTTAGGAACCCACACGCGACGCTTAGAAGGAGCTGACATAGCTGAAGAGCTTGCTGCATCACGGCTATGTTTCTTGGACTCCTCAAACACTTGCCTACTTGCTTCTTCCTGCAGAGCTGCATGTTGGAGTTCCAGAGAAGACCCCGGCCTTGCATGAGTGATTGCATATTTGATTGATGCATTGAGCCCTTGTCTGAACCTCTTTTCCTTCTTCTTGTCATCAGAGATCTCATCGCCACCATACCGAGAAAGGTTCATGAAGTTTCTGATATAGGTATTGACATTGTCGTTGCCCTGCTTGAGGTTGAGAAACACTTCCTTCATCCTTTCCATGACAATTTCTGACAGATATTGCTCTTTGAAAGCCCCAGTGAACTGCTCCCAAGTAGGCTGAAACTCAGAGTGGTTTGCCTTCAGGTAATTCTCCCACCATAGAGTTGCATCTCCCTTCAGAAGGTGAGTGGCACATTTTACCCATTCTTGCTCAGGAACATCAGCAGTCATCAGCAACCTTGACATCTCACGCAGCCAGTCATCTACGTCCAGAGGCTGATCAGACACCTCAAAGTGGCGCGGGTTGAACTTCAGAAAACTCTTGATGTCTCCTTGCTTGGGAGGTGGAGGTAGCGGAACAAACTCATTCCTCCTTACACTTTCTTCAAATCGCTGTTGGTTCTGCTGCATTGCTCCCAAGGCATTAGCAATACTTGCCAACGCAGCCCCCAGTTCAGGTGGTATGTCCTCCTCAGAACGGCGTGGTGGTGCCATCCTGTGATTGATATAAAACACAAGTCAGTACCATAATGGAGAATAATAATAATCCAAAATAGTACCAAAATGGAGTTAACCAAGATTAAAGGATACAAGTTACTAAGATGATATTAAAATATCAACAAAGTTTAAAGCACCTAGAAGATATTAAACATATCGCACACGACTGAACAAGGAGTGTGGTACACAAGCTAACAAAGAAATTTTTTCCGCAAATTTCGGCATTAAAATACCACTATATGCGCAAAATCACTTAACGAATCAAGATTAGTAACTCTACCAATTCAATATACAAGAGCGAATGATAAAAGTAGTGGTATGGTCGCGACTCCATCCCGCAGTCAAATCATTACTCCACACATGAATAAGTAAAACACATATCCCAACACCTTCTTTTTAAGATGAACCTAAAGATTAGTAACTACGGAAACGAACACCCCAAACAAGATAGCGTCGGATAACAAAGAGTAAGACAGATCGCGTCGGTTTACAACGAATCAGATAGATCGCGTCGGTTTACAAAAGCCTGTCGGTATGGAATGTACCAACACTTGATAACCAAAAGGCAGATAGTGATAACAATTGGATGCAACAGATAGACAAGGAATTACACACACACACACAACCTATGGTACTATGGAACCCAGAACACGTGAATCCTAGTTTGAATTTTTAGAAGAGGATTGAAAACGTTACACTTCCTTACCAGAAAAAGGGTGGGTGGGTGGGTAAGAAGAAAAATGGAAGCAGTCCTACTCTCACGTTTTGTTTTTCCCTAGTATACATAGCTACCAAAAATATTTGCTAGACTGACAACAACCATTTGGCTGAGACCCTGAAGGGCAGGATGGCTCTGATACCAATTGTAACTACCTCGGTGAATTACGCTCTAAGTTGCATGCCTGGATGAGAGAAAGTGGTTAAAATAGTACGGTGGGGCCCAGGGCCAATCACAGGTAGACCTTTCGGCCGTCCTAACCACTTCCAGAACATCGGGACAAGAACGAGCGGCGTAATCGGCAGGCAAAGGGATCAACTACATACACAAGTGAGTATGTATTCAAGCCACCATACAAAAGTTTTCAGAGCCATTCCATCTAAAAAAAGGAAATATTGCAACACCATACGGCAAGATCCAAATATCCTAGATAGAGATAATAGTTTAGGATAGCTCCTCATACATCAAACATCAGAGTATCAGGCGGAAGCAGAAAACAAGATCCGAGTATAGATAAGAAGCAAATCGGCATAAGATGCCACATAAATAAACACATCCCGCCCACAGATCTCGCGGATCCCCATCCCCGGAATCTCTACACCGAGTGATCGTTGCCAACATCATCCGTCTCCTCCACCCAGTATCCATCTTGCGAATACACCTATTCATCCGAATCAAACAATTTTTCGTGTGAGACCTTAGGGGTACTCAGCAAGTCTTTATGCCTCTAAAGGGGACATATACCTGGGGTGACGCAATTGCAGCAAAAGATAATAACTAACAAGTCTATAAATACTCGCTAACCATCCGCCTAACCAATGATAGACAGATGTCCGTTAATTAGTAACAACAGTTATAACAAAGATAATTAATGATCCATCCTCCTTCTCGCTTACCAACGAGAAAGCGGACGAACAACCCATCCGTTGGTAGTTTTATTAACCATTCCATGAGTGTTGCACTAGTTACTAGTCAGTTACTTATTCAAATTAAAAGCGGTACTTTAGTTATACTTGTCTATGATCGACAAACTGTGCTCCAAGTCGTCCATAACCACGGACACGGCTTTCAGAAAGATTTACCCTGCAGGGGTGCACAAATAGGAACACACACTCGATCAACCTCGGAAAAACCAAATCAAAACCCAACGAGGCATTCACGACAAAGCGATCACAGGATTTAGAAATATTTCAAGGGGCCACCCCACTAAGCTACCCGCAACGAAGTTGGCCGGCTCCGGAACGGACCCAGGGTTTGTATGGACGGCGGTAAACGACTAGGAACCCAAAAGTGTGATTGGGCTTGTCGATACAGCGAAAACGTGTCACGATCCAAAACAGTACAGGTGCTCCATGCATAATCGTAAATAAACAGGAAAACATGGCATAAGTACATGATAGTAATAAAACCCCAAACTAGTTGTGGCCCCAAGAAATAGAAATGAATCAAGCTCTGGCTCAGGGGGGTCCACAACCTCCCGGATGTGGATAGTGTGAATAGTCAAGGAACAGGAATCAAGTACTCGGGGTCCTACGGGACACAAGTGAGCATGAAAAACCAAATAGCAGATATTGCTCACCGATGCCTCTTTCATTAGTTATCCCATTACTACTCAGGTTAAGTTGTTTAGGTACCTCGTTATCCATCAGACACTCACATACCCTACACATGCTATTCTACGACTCGCATGGCTCAAACAACTCCTGTAGTAATGGCTCATGGGATGGAGGAACAAGCTTCGGTGGGGTTTAAAAGTAAAGGCTATGCTGTACTTGGGATTCAATTTAATGCAATCGCGACTCAATGATGCAAGAATAAGATAGAGGCAATAGGTACTATATGTATACAAGCATGTGGTAGTGCTTGCCTGGCAGCTCAATTGAAGCGAGAGACGGATCTGGGTAGTGCTCCTGGGATTCCTGATATATCCCCTGTTCGGCGTCTATTCGAAGAAGAACCAAACAAACAAGGGCCAACATAAATAAAGTGCACAAGCATAGGAGTAAAAATGCGACAAGCAAACAAGCATGCCATGATGAATGATGCACAATTTACATGGCAATAATTTAGCATGGCATGGGTGAGGTGTGGGGTACAAGAATAAAGCATTTTCTTGAGTTTTAGTCATGTTTTACTCCCAAATAAGTTGCTGTATACTTTATATTTGTATGATGCATGCTACAAATCAGAACATGGAAGGCATAGTTAGAACGGGCTCGTCGCGCTGATCGATTTAGACATATTATTTATCGAATTTGGAGTTGTAGAATTAAAGTTATTAATTATTTAAGAAAAGGCATTTTTATTGCATTTAAACAATTTCGAAAATTTAATTTGCCCAAAAGATATTTTGAATGGCATATTTGAAATCCTCACATTTTTCTGATTCCAAAACATATATTATTTGTATTATTTGGAATTACAATTTAAAAGTTATTAAAAACAGAATTTAATTACATATTAAAACATTTCTGAAATTGTTTTATTAAAACAGAAACGCAGACAGATTTTTGCTACTCAGCCACACCTAGCCACAACCACCGACATGTGGGGCCGCGCTGAGCTGGCGAAAAACCGCGCGCAGAAACGTTTTGCACCGCGAGCTAAGCTAGCCAAGGCGACTGACAGGTGGGGCCAGCGGGCTCGCAGGGCCACACGACAGCGAGCGAACCAGGGGGTGCCACGTGGGGGATCTAGGGGCTGCGGGTTGAGGTTTACAAAAACCCGGGAGCATTTTTGCAAAACTGCCACGGGAGGCTGTCTGGTGGGCCTGGCGTACTGCGGGTTGAGGCAAAAAGTGTGTGTGTGTGTGGGGGGGGTATTTTAAAAGTACCCAACTGATATTGTGGATCTTCTCTGAATTTGCTGTCGACAGGTCTGTGCGCGACAGCGGACAGAGCGTGGCACGGGGTCTCGATCTGGCGACCTCGTGCGCGCGCGCGGCGGCGGCTACCGCTGCGGTGGCTTGGGGTTGCTGATAGGGACAGGGGGCGCGGCAAGAAGTGCTCTTGCGACGCGACTGCGAGGAAACGCGACGCAACGCCGGCGCACAGAGGCTACTCGAATAGCGGTCCGGCGTGAACAGGAAGCATCGGTGAGGAAGGAGGTGTCAGGGAGGTTTGGGGGCTCACCGCGGTGACGTCAGTGGTGATGGATCGTGCCGGGGAGCAGCAGGGTGACGGCGAGGCAGAGGCCGAGCGAGCTAGGGTTTCCGTCAGCGTCGCGGATCTGCGGCAGGTCTGGGGCCTCTTCTCCTGGTTGCTGTGCACGGGAACAACGCAGGAGGTCGCCTTGGTCTTCCTCGACACCAACACACCCGCCCGTCGCCGTGGTTTGTCAAGGAGATGGAGGAGGCCGACGATGGCCGACGAGGGGGTGGAGAGGGGTGGCAGGTGAGGGAGAAGAGGCGCAGAGGCCAGGGGCAGATCTGGCACGGCAGAGAGACGGGAGGGAGTAGATGAGGACGGAAGAGGAGAGGGGTGTCGTGGGGGATCGGGTGGAGAAAAAGGTGGCTTCGGCCACCTTTTTGCTTCTCCTCCCTCACGTGCTGGGCACGGCTAGGGCATGGGAGGGGCGGTCAGGGACTGCCAGGTGGGCCAGGGCGAGGTCAAGGAGAGGCAGGGAGAGAGGGAAAGAATGGAGAGGGGGAGGCTCGGGTGGTAGAGAAAGGGAGGCTCGGCTAGGGTTAGGTTAGAGGGGTGGTTAGGGTTAGGGTAGGGAGAAAGGTGGTGGGTTAGATGGTGAAGGTGGGGTAGGGTGGTAGGGTTAGGGTCTTGCATACCCACATGATCAAGCTAGGTGGAGATGAGTGGTAAGAGGTTTTTGTTGGACACATGGTGTTGGTGGAGAAGAAGAGAGATAGAGATGGGGTGTTTAGTATTTTTAGGTGCACATGGCAAGGAGAGAGAGATCGAGATGGTGAGGGTTTAGGGTAAGGGCAAAAAGAATAGAGCCAACAAGAATTGATTCTCAAAGAACCATGCTCCACTTCCAAAAATACAAGAAAAACCAAAAGAATGGGATGGTGGTGAGATTTGCATGGCCCATGCATGAATAGTAGATGCCATGTTTAATTTTTGTGAGAACAAAAAATAAATCCCATGGCATTTATTCCCATGCATTCCCAACTATGGAATTAAAGCCAAGCTAAAGGAATTAAAAGTAGGTTCCATGTGGAGTAGATGGAGACGATCATATTTGAATATAATTGGGACTTGCTACTGTGTATATTCCACTAGATGTTTAATAGTCTCTAAAATATTCCAACATGAGCATACATTCGTAATAATCCATATGGAAACTAGAAAAAGGGGTTCCACTCACAAAGCATGCAAAGGTGGCTCCACATATTAATAATTTGGAACAACATGATGCTAGTGTGAGGGCATGTGGAAAGTAGAAATGGATCCATCCCAACCCACATGAGCTAGTTTTAAAAGTCAAAGGAAAAGTAGAGCTCATGGATAATTAGAATGGTGGAATTATAAGGTGGTGACAAAGAAAGGTGAGGGAGTTGAATAAAAGATATGCCCCCAACTCAACTTGGGCATCAAGCATTTATCAAGAACCAAATACAATATATCAAGAGGCAAAAACAATGAATAATGCATATGAGAGAAGAACCAAATGAAAAGGGTTTTATATGATGCTCAAATGCAAGGTGGCATGATGACATGAGCATGATATAATTATGATGCAACGATTATATGTAGGAAGTAGCAATTATATTACTAGACCATGTAACATTACATATGTTAGACAAATGGGATGCTACATCTCGCCAACTAGGCATGTTGTAATTAAGAAGGCCAAGAGTATTGTGTATCTTTCTCTATAACTGATAGGACCCTTTCAATTCAAATGGACCCATAAATAGAATAAATCCATGAGAAGGCATAATAAGGGCTTCTACCCCTAAATAGCATGCAAAGTTGGCCATGTAGGCTTCCATACTCTATATTGTGAAAACAATATGGGATCATGTATGGAGGCATGTAGAAAAAATAATTTGATCCACCCTAATTCATATGAGCTAGCTTTAAAATACCAAAGAGAATTGCATTTGCTCACATTATTTAGGATGGTGGAATTTTAAGGTGGTGGCAAAGAAAAGTGGTGGAGTAAAGAAAAGATATGCCCCCAACTCAACTTGGGCATGAAACAATTTATCAAGAAACAAATACAATATATCAAGAGGCAACTACAAGTGATACAATATAACGCATATGAGATAAGAACAAATAGAGGGGTTTTATATGATGCTCAAATGCAATGTGGCATGATGACACGAGAATGATATAATGATGATGCAACAATACATGTAGGAAGTAGCATTTTATTATTAAATCATGTAGCATTACAGATGTTAGACAGATGGGATGCTACAAAGTACTACCCCGACCCCTAATCCCTAATCCCTCTTTCAGCTTTGATCCATCAAAGCCATTGAAGTAGTGAGCATGATCAAATAGCTTGATGAAAAGAAAAAGAGAAAAGGGAGCAAATAAAAATATAGACATACAAGTATTAAAAGAGAAGAAGAAAACAACTATCAAAAGAATCAAACATAGAAAAAAAGAGCGAGAAAAAGAAAATGATCATGAATCTTCATTACTAAACTTAGTGCTACATATCTTTAAACTCTGTGATTATATGATATGTTGAATCACTAGTAGCTTCTTATAATTTCATTGATACTGAAAAAGGTGTGGAAGCCTCTAAGTTATGTAATGTGTAAGGGTATGGTAATACCCCCGATGTATCTCTACATCTGATGTTGTATTCCTGCTTCAATTTATGCCTCATTTATTGTAACGACTCATGTCTCATGAACATGATGATCTTGTCCATAAGCCACCATCTTGCTCAGGGACGAGCAAGATCCTAGCTTGGGGGAGTTGATGCGTCCAAAATTGAAGCATATTTACCTTTTGTTTTTCCATAAATAGAGTAGGTATTTTTGTATTTCACCGCGCCTACGCGTGCCATTTTGTTCTTGCTTCAACAGGATCCTAAAACATGGAGTCATATATGAACATATCAACTAGAGCTGTCATATTGTGTAACTATATGATATTTCTAAGTGATAAAAGTCATTTTATGAATTTGCCTTCGCACCTAGCAGAATACCAATCAAAGAGGAGGGATCAGTATGGCTAACAACCACTAGTACGGGCGGAGCCCACCCATACGGTCCGCCCGCACCAGGCGCCATCGTGACCGCCTCGTCAAATACTTCTCTCTAGCAAAGACGAGAGGGAGATCCGACATTTACAGCCACCAGAAACCACGAAACACCACACTGAGAGGGATCTGAAGGAGGAACTTGGCTGGGGTAAAATCCCTGCTGATCCACGGATCATTGGAGGACAATGCATCATCCCCTTCATCATCAACCGTTGCATCTTCATCACCACCATTACTCCATCTTTCATCTATTAGATCCCTTTGTAATTCCAGATTCAATTGTGGTTTGCATTAGATCTACCCCCGTACTTTAATCCATTCATTTGATTATGATGATGTTGTTGATTACTTCCATGAGTGAGTAGTTCCTTTGTTCTTGGGGAAATGGAGAAACCCTAGCACAACTATAAACTTGTAATAAAGATGATCTATTCTTGTGTCCATATGACTTTCTTTTCTATGCTATAATTATGATTTATGTTTGATCTCTCTCTTTAGATGGTATGCGTAGTCGGTCGCATATCATTTGCCTTCGGGACTAAATGGAGGGAGAAATCCTTTGGACGTGTCTTGGAAGCATACCCGGAATGCCCCATGAAAGTTTGGCACCGGCTTGTAATCTACACGGTCAAAGGGGGATTAAAGAGGGACTTGATGGCTGTGAAACACCACCTATTTTAGCCATATAAAATGTGCCATTTATCTCTCATATCATGTTTCTTCCAGCTATAGCTATGCCTTATATGCATGACTTCTACTTCTCATTTACTTTCATATGAGCTTTGCACATTTAGTAGTTTAGGTAGATTTTTATCACTTTCCTTGTCTATGACATGTGTGTAGGTGTTGGTGAAGATTATGGATAAAAAGGAACAAAGAGAGCATAGTATGGAGGAGTTGTAGGGATCAGACTTAGCGATTTGAGAGGTTGGAAAAGTGAATTTTTCAACTTCTCAAAATAAATATCCAAGACCATGGGGTTGTATCCCACGACAATACAAACTCAACAAGCCCAAGAACACCCAAAACGGAGTTTGTATGAAGAAATGGCGGCCAAAACACCGTGGGACACAGAAGGTTTGACGAGCAACTATATGACCGGAAGCACTTTTCCAGCCGTATAGTTGCACCCGTATAGTTGTGAAAAAGGTCGCAAACGATGGGATTTCACCCTAGAGAAGCTCCAGAACCTTCCTTAAGTCATATGAATGTACTGGGGGAACCCTAGGGCACCCCCAAAGCCTATATAAAGGAGGGAGGACCCAAGAGAGAGCCACCAAGCCATATCCTCCACCACGGCGGAGCCCTGCCACCATGCCACCACCATAGCCACCTCCAAACAGATCTACACCATCACCATCACACAAAAGGAGAAGATACTAGGATCTTGAAGGCCTCCACACCGATCTACATTGGCATCTTCATCAACAACGTCTCCATCACCGGTCCCCTTTGGTTACTTGTTGTAATTCTAGATTGAATCTTGGATTTGCACTTGTCTTCAATTGTATCATCATACTTAATCCATATGCTATCCATGATGTTGATTGCCTTCATGTGTGAGTAGTTTCATTTGTTCTTGGGGAGATGGAGAAACCCTAGTATGAGATTGAATTGAGATAAAGATTATTATGTGATATTGTTCATTATGTGTCTGTGTTAATTGTCTTCATCTTGATGTTGGGTTGTGAACCTCCTTAATATTTGCCTCCTATGGGGACTCGATGAAGGGGATTACTTGTTGGTAGACGGTGGGATGATAGCACTTACTGTGACTATAAAGCTGGTGTCATTCTTTATGTACTAACTTGGGGGAATCAAGGAGAACTCATAAAGCCATGTCCATGCCACGGGAGAAATCTCTTAAAGCGCAGTAATTCGATTGATGTCGATTGCTATCTACTATGGTTATGAGGATGATGTGTGCAACGGTTGCTGGCTATTCGTCCATATATGGAGCTCCTCCCATACATATTATAAATGGTTTTATTCATTATAATAATTTTGATCACTCTTTCTAATTACTAGCAGTGGATCCACTACTCCCTGAGAACTCTTTCCATCATCTTGCAGACTTTCGTAATCATACTTGCATGATCTTGTTTACTTACAACTTTAGTTTACTTATTGTTCTCTTATTTGAAAACCCAAAAATATCTTTTACACAAAACTCGCATTTTTATCTTGTTACTTACAACGTTATTTAACATTACTATTTTAGTATTTAGTTCAAAGAGTTATTAGACTTCAGACTCCTGCTCCCTGTGGGATCGATATCTTTATTTCGAAACTAGCTACAAACAATCTGTGCACTTGCAGCCATCAAGCTATTTTCTGGCGCTGTTGTTGGGGAGCTAAGCGTTGTAGGTCTTTTAGATTTTGTTTATTTATTTTAGTTTTGCTAGATTTTGTTTTAAGCTTTCTTTATTTGCTAAATTTTTATTTTTTCTTTTGTTTATAAACCAAAAATCCATAAAAAATATTTGTTACTAATCATGTCTTCCAAGAAGACTACTCTTGAACAGGAGAAGCTCGCAAGGGAGTTGAAGTTGCAAGAAATACTGAATCAATGGCTGGCTCTGGTGAATGATTATTCATCCATGCTATGTGCCTCATACCAGTTTGCTTATAGATTCTGCGAATCCAAATATCATATCGCCTACCAATGTAAGTATAACATTGACCCCGCATTAGAATCTTATAATAGAAATGAGTTTAAAAGCTTAGTTGATATGGAGGTTCTAGAATTTGCGCTTTATACTGGTTGTTCATAATTTCTTTCTTCTATAAAAAATATTCGAGAAAGATGCTAGGAGCTTGATGAAATAATTGAAGAAGTTTATCACATATATTCATGTTATTGTGAGTACTTTATGGATAATATTTTAGCCTACGCTGTTTATGAGCGGATTTCAGCCCGCATGGAAAAGCCTAGCCTTTTGCAGGATAAAAAAGCTAAAGATAAGGCAACATCATATGAAGAACCTCCACCAAAACCGCCTGAACACATTCCTAATAAAGAGGTGGCACTTGAAGTTGCACCCTCTCAACTAGTGGAAGGTAAGCCCAAAGGTAAGACTATCGCTGAGCTACTCGCGAATTATCTTAGTAAGAATGAAGAGGAGCAACTTGATCAACCACTTGAATCTCCTACTTCTGAAAATAACTTTCCACACACAAATAGTATGCATGCAAATGATATCTCATTATCTAGTAATGATTTCTATAAGTCCCAAACTTATGATGATTGTTCTGAGGAGGAACTGGAAAATGAATCTTTCTATGAATATTGTGATGCTATTAACATGGGATAGGAAATCCAATTGGAGAAGGATGAAGCTCCTTCCCAAGAAGAGGATGAACACGAAGAAGAACCGCTAATCCTTGAGGATATGCAACTACTGGACATGTGCAAGCAGGTGGATTACTATTCTGGTGATTTGTTAAATTTATTCGAAGGGACGAGGCAGTATAATGGTAAGCCGAACAAGATTTATGATTATGAATGCATTCCTCTATTTAAAGAATTTTTATCAACCGATACTCACATAAACGGTAATAATGTAAAACTCTTGGAATACATAGTTTATGAAGGGTCTCATGAGCTGCTTAGGAAAATTGGTATTATTATGAAAAGTAGCGATAATGAGGATTTAGCAAGGTATCATAATATTATGAATTATATTGTCAATTATTGTCAAGAACATTTTAGTGGTAATGCACTTGTGATAAAAAGTAAGGAGCTATGTAAAACAATAGTTCTCGAAACTAACATTTTGCAGGAACCACTGGATAACGAGGAGGAACACCAAAAAGGTGAGGTTGAAGGCAAACATCATTCTACTAATAATAAGTTTGTTTATGATGCCTCAGTCTCTAGTAGTGATTCTTATTATGTTGAAACTAAAGATAATTTATCTACAAAGGCTTTAGGCCTATATACTCATTTGGAGAACACTAATAATGATGAACTGGAGATAAATCTTGTAGTATTAATGAGCAGGTTTTGGGGGAGCACATCTTTGATGAAACATTTGTTGATGATTCTTCTTTTTGTGATTGGATTGATAACTCTAGAACTGATGAACTTGATAGTAAGGGTGATGAACTAGAGAATAAAGACACTTTTGAATTTTTCCCTGCTGCTAAAGATGAGTATTATGAAGTGTTTCCTCGTGATAGTGTAGCCCAAGAAGAGTACTATGAATTGTATCCCGATGATGCTATCAAAGGTAAAATGTTCGACTTTACATGTAAATATCTAATCCTTTTGTTGAAGCTATCTAGGGAGGTATGCTCACCACACATGGTGCAGCAATCATCATTTGTGAGCAATAACACATTTATCTACAAGACTCCGATGCACCACAAGCGGGTGAGACTTCGACCAGGCTATAATAGTAAGTGCCCCAAACCTCTTTTGGAGGTAAGAATAAATAATTCTCTGGCTCCTATCTATTGAAATCATATTGGAGAAAAGCCTGGCTACTTGGTTATAAGAAAGCGCTTCCCGGGAGGCAACCCGAAAGTCATTAGGTGTTTATCTTAGTTTTGTGTTTTGAGTATTGATGCATTCATGTTGTATTGGTATTTTTATTCTTTGCATGATTTGCTATTAGAGTTATCTTGTTGTAGTTTTCAAAAGGTATAATTTATTGTTACTATGTGTTGCATAACTCGGTTTTACTTAAATCCTGTTTTATACATGATGTTTTTGGTCGAAAATTAAAGTTGTTATTTTACTGTCAAAACATGTTGTTTCACTAAGTTTCAGGTTAAGAAAGAATTCTTGAAGAAATAGAATTTTTTGATACATACAGAGAGTTTAACGACCAACCATATGGCGGGAATAAAAATTCTGGCCGTATATTTCCGGTCGTATAGATATCTTTACCATTGATAATTTTTCTTTCATATGTACTGAGAGTTTAACGACCAACTATATGGCGGGAATAAAAATTCCGGCCATATAGCTCCGGTCATATAGATATCGGTGCCTCCGTACAAATTCTTTTCCAATGTACAGACAGTTTAATGACCAAGTATACGACAGGAATAAAAATTCCTGCCGTATAGTTCTGGTCGTATAGATATCGATGCCTTTGTATGTTTTCTTTTCCCAGGGACAAAGAGTTTGACGACCAACTTTATGGCGGGACCATTTTGGTCCGGCTATATAGTTACGCCCGTATAGTTGAGAAAACCCCTCAAACGCCAACTAGAACGTAACAATTGCTCAAAATTTTATTCTTTCTTCTTCTTTCTTCTTCTAAAAACCTCGAAACACCACCTGGGAGCTTCTCCCATGATCTAGAGAAGCCGAGCATATGTAAGCCATAAATTTCTACCTCAGAAACCTCCTAGACTGTAATTCTCTATAGAAGTTCATGTTTTCTTTTTTACTTTCCTTTTATCGGTGGGGTAAACAAACTATGTTTGTATACCAAACCGATGCATTTTATATTGTGTGTTATTTTCGCAGGGACTCGAACCTTGTGTGACGACGTGTACAGTAGTGCCAACCATGCAAACACTCACATGATCCACTTGGTTGCTTCAATTCAACACTTCGACAATCAATGTCTGGTAAAACCTTCCAACTCGAACCTCTTTTAATAAGCGCATAGGGGCTGCACACTCGTGTCTCGTATCCTGTTTCACTTGCACTTCATCACAATCTAGGAGCGGTATATTTTAGAACTAGTTTGTTGACTTAAGCGTGGTTCTTAGGTTGATGAACCGACTCAGTGGGACTGGTATTTTTTATCACTTGTGAGCTAAACCCGTGTCTTCAAAAACACAAAAAAAATCGTTTTCTTTTTAGTTTTTAAGCAGGTCCTCAAGGAAGGCACACCGGGCCATATCAAGAAATACATGTTTAAGCAAAGGTTCTTTTTCCATCAAAAGAGAGGTTACTTGTACCTCAACGATAAAGTGTGCCACCCTTGTTTTCAACTAAGCTTGGGGAGGTAACCACTTATCACACTCTCTTTTGGAAACTGTATTTTCTCTTTTCTTTTGGTGATATACTCAAGTTTGGTTCTTGCAAAGTTCTAAGCTTGGGGAGGTTACTTCTGCATGTGTAGAGTCTTGTGCAATGTTCGTATTCGATGAAGTTTTAACGCAATCATGTATCCCACTATTTTGAATGCTTGTTTAAGTGAGTCTAGTTCTGTATTCATATGGGGATACACTTGCTCATGATAGGCACCATAGGAGTTGACTTAGAGCTTGTATGCATCTTGCCAAATTGTTTATCAAGCTTGTGACACTATTTGTGATCCTCTGGAAAACATTGCCACAATCTCTACACTTGGAAAGAATGAATACTTGATCAAGATCTTTTGAAATTTGTTGGTTTTCACTAAATAGATTTGTCTTAAATGAATAGGTTATGCTCGACCCCATAATGTCAAAACAATAGACTTGATAGTTTGCTTATGGAAGAAGTTGTCAATTGGAAATGATATTTCGAAGTTTTGAGTTCTATGCTAAATAAGGTGTTGTTTAATTGTCTTAAGGGTTTAGCATTAAAGATACTCAACACCATAGATGTGATGATTGACTTAATAGTACTCTTTGAAAGGATTTGTTTGAAGAAACTAATATTTAGCGGTGATTGAGATGCATGCCAAATCTTGACATGTTGATTAAAGTACGATATTGCTTTATGCGTGTCTGCACCACTGTCGCACAACATGGGATGCTAACAACTCCGTTGTCCTTTGAACAGTCAAAAAAGAGGAAACTCTTGGAGTTTGGCTATGAGTTGCCCAACATATGTAGCAGAAATGCTATATTTGGGTATGCATTGGTATTCTCGTGGCCATGCGTTCAAAGCAAAAGAGGGAATACTCCTCTGCCTGTTATGAGAAATCATTATACCGGAAAGGGAAACCATGGTAATGGTCACGAGTATCCATTCTTAGCCAGCACAGTCTGATTAAACACACTAAGTTTTGGCATGATCTCATTACTGATGAACTGAAGTTTTAGAAAGACAAAGAATAGAAAATGAGTGTTTGATAGCCATGATTCATTGATGTGGATGAACAAATAAGACTCTCTAATGCTATGCTCCTTTTGACATGTTCTCGCATTTCCTTTTGGCATAAATCTCGTTACTAAGAAATAAACTTTCTAAAACTCAATAACTGATGTTTGCACTTGAGAGCCTTAACTACATGACATGATTGGGTAGAATCTCCTATTTATGCTTGACATCTATTTGTGACTAAGTTTTGCCTCATTAAAAAAATAATGATATGAAAAGTTATACAAAAGGTGCAATAAGAGGATCACAAGTTTGTCTGCAAGTAGATTCACTGTTGACATGGAGCATAAAAGTTTTGATGAATCTTTATTGGTCTTTATAACTGAGCTTGTGTTTCCTTGTACGAATACATGTTTTCTCTCTTAGAGCTTGTAGAAGAAATAAGGATGCAAGGCATTGATTTCCAATGATAAGCTATTTCACAACCATTAATTTATTATCGACCCTTCCTACTCGAGGACGAGCAAGTTCTAGCTTGGGGAAGTTGATGGCTATGAAATACCACCTCTTTTAGCCATATAAAATGTGCCATTTATCTCTCATATCACGTTTCTTTCAGCTATAGCTATGCCTTATATGCATGACTTCTACTTCTGATTTACTTTCATATGAGCTTTGCACATTTAGTAGTTTAGGTAGAATTTTATCACTTTGCTTGTCTATGACATGTGTTTAGGTGTTGGTGAAGATTATGGATAAAAAGGAACAAAGAGAGCATATTATGGAGGAGCTGCAGGGACCAGACTTAGCCATTTGAGAGGTTGGAAAAGTGAATTTTACCAACTTCTCAAAATAAATATCCAAGACCACGGGGTTGTAGCCCTCGACGAGACAAACTCAACAAGCCCAACAACACCCAAAACGAAGTTCGTATGAAGAAATGATAGCCAAAACACTGTGGGACACCGAAGGTTTGACAAGCAACTATACGACTAGAAGCACTTTTCCGGTCGTATAGTTGCGCCCGTATAGTTGCGAAAAAGGTCACAAAAAAGGGATTTCGCCCCAGAACCTTCCCTAAGTCATATGATGGTATTGGGGGAACCCTAGGGCACCCCAAGGCCTATATAAAGGAGGGAGGACCCAAGAGAGAGCCACCAAGCCATATCCTCCACCACGGCAGAGCCCTGCCATCGTGCCACCGCCATAGCCGCCTCCAAACAGATCTACACCATCACCATCACACAAGAGGAGAAGGGACTAGGATCTTGAAGGCCTCCACAGCGATCTACATCGTCATCTTCATCAACAACGTCTCCATCACCGATCCCCTTTGGTTACTTGTTGTAATTCTAGATTGAATCTTGGATTTGCACTTGTCTTCAATTGTATCATCATACTTCATCCATATGCTATCCATGATAATGATTGCCTTCATGTGTGAGTAGTTTCCTTTTTTCTTGGGGAGATAGAGAAACCCTAGTATGAGATTGAATCGAGATAAAGATTATTATGTGATATTGTTCATTATGTGTCTGTGTTAATTGTCTTGATCTTGATGTTGGAAGTTGTGCACCTCCTTAATATTTGCCTCCTATGGGGACTCGATGAAGGGGATTACTTGTTGGTAGATGGAGGTATGACAACACTTACTGTGACTATAAAGCTGTTGTCATTCTTTACGTACTAACTTGGGAGAATCAAGGAGAACTCATAAAGCCATGTCCATGCCACGGGAGAAATCCGTTAATAGCATAGTAATTCGATTGATGTCCATTGCTGTCTGTTGTGGTTATGAGGATGATGTGTGCAACGGTTGCTGGCTATTCGTCCATATATGGAGCTCCTCCCACACATATCATAAATGATTTTATTCATTATAATAATTTTGATCACTCTTTCTAATTACTAGTGGTGGATCCATTACTCACTGAGAACTCTTTCCATCATCTTGCAGACTTTCGTAATCATACTTGCATGCTCTTGTTTACTTACAACTTTAGTTTACTTATTGTTCTCTTTTTTGAAAACCCAAAAATATCTTTTACACAAAACTCATATTTTATCTTGTTACTTAGAACGTTATTTAGCATTACTATTTCAGTATTTAGTTCAAAGAGTTATTAGACTTCAGACTCCTTCTCCCTGTGGGATCGATATCTTTATTTTGAAACTAGCTACAAATGATCTGTGCACTTGCAGTCATCAGGACTCCCTAAGCTAATTACGATATCCATGGGGAAACCCTTAATTACGGTGGTTTGTATGGGTGATTGCTCTCAGACATCGCAATGGTTATTTAGAGGTGACCTCACACTTGGCTCAACAAAGTGGCTTCCTATGAGCCTTGTCATGAACATCTTATTATGGGGATCTCTCCACACATATCATGACACAAGGAGTATGTTATCTTGATTATATAAAACAATAATACTATGCTAGTGGTGTATCCTACATCCCTGAGAACGTTTTAGCCCTATTGAGTTCAACCACGCTTTCACACAAACTTGTTACTTGTTTTAATTACTTTTTTGCAAACAACCATAAACCATTCAAACACCCTTTACTTGAGATCAAAGATAGCTTACAAGTATACTTTGGTAGAGAGTAAAGAGGGGCATAAAGACCTTTACCAATAGCTCTCTATGGGTTTGATACCGTTACTTCGAAACTAGCTACAATTGGTTTGTGCACTTGCAGTCATCAGGGCCTTTGGATTTTTCTTCAATATGAGTGCACCACCATTATCTTATCTCTTCTCATATGGACATCCGACAACAAAATGATAGCGGTCACCACAGTTGAAGCAAGTTCTAAATCTTGTAGCATTTTCTTTTCTACCACTTGGGTTGCTTCTTTGTTGCATCTCCATCTTGGCCTTGGCGGGGTATTTCCAAAAGTTTCTCACATAGAAGGCCATATATTCACCATGAGAAACCTTGACATCTTCGGGGTGGCTCGTGGAGAGTGCATCATCACTTCCTTCTTCTTCTTCTTCTTCTTCTTCTTCTTCTTCTTCTTCTTCATACTCCACAACCTTGGCCTTCAAGGCAAGATTAACACCACTGCTCATTCCAATGGCTCGAGCCTGGGCATCTTTGGCATTCTTGGCAGCAACCTTGAAGGCGGCCATCTCTTGCACAACTTCATTGGAGGTCATGAGGTGGTAGTTGTGTCTTCCTTGGAGACTCTTCAAGTCAGTGGGCTCAAAGGGCATGAGAGCACTCACATACTTCCTCTTTATCCAAGCATCATCAATATGAGAGGCACCAACATTTCTGAAGGCGGTGGCAGTGGATTTGAATCTTCGATACATGTCTTCATGATCCTCACCATCCTTCATATAGAAGCCTTCTTCTTGATTGCTTAATGCATCATTTTTTTCTTCTCATGCTCTCATTTCCAACAAATAAATCAGTGAGAGCATCCCAAGCTTCCTTGGAGGTATTGAAGTGCTCAATGTGGGGAAAGTCCTTTGGTCCCACCCCAAGTTGAATCATGTGCAAGGCGGTGGAATTGAGTTGACTATTGACCACTTCTCTTCTTGTCAAGTTGGTTGGATCCTCAATTTTGAGTCCTTCTTCAATGCAAGAGCTACGCACATGAGATTTCATCAAAACTTGCCATTGAGCAAAAGTATGTGCATCTAACTTAGGTGGGCCACCTCTATTATTTATATGGGATGGGGGATTGAAGGGTCGGGAGAGTACCATCCAGGAACCGCATGGTGCTCTTCCTTCCCATCACTCTTTTGGTTGTGGGGTTAGTTCCAACATGTTTGTCCCCCACGACTTCATTTGTTGGCTTAGCCAGAGTGTTTTCCTTAGGGTTAGGAGGTGTTTCCTCTTGAGGGGGAGGTGGTGAGGCTGACTTTTCCTTAACAAGTTTCTCAACTAGTTGACGCAACTGTTGGATTTTGTTGCCCAAGGTAGAGCTCAAGGTTGTTTTGAACTTCTTGAGATCTATCATGGTCACCGAAATGCTAGCCTCGCCCTCTCCACCTTCATCTGGTTTACACATATTCTCTTAGGCGGTTAAGCCCAAATAAAGAGCCGAGGCTCTGGTACCAATTGAAAGGATCATATGGGCACCTAGAGGGGGGGTGAATAGGTGCTACTTCAAATTTTACTCCTTTTCAAATTAGGGTTTGACACAAAAGGTAAATTCTCTAGATATGCAACTAAGGTGAATTTACCTATATGTCATACTAACAAAACTAACTAAGCAAGAGCAAGATATAAGTAAGGTGCGGTAAAGGATAGAAGTAATCAAAACGAAGCACACGGAGACACAAGGATTATTTCCCGCAGTTCCTTCCTTTTGAGGGGAAGTACGTATGCGTCTTGAGAGGGGGTGATATCAAACTACCAACACCACGAGAGGCCTCCCTTGTTCTCCGGTGAACCTCACCCCAAAGGGATCGATTCACTCTTCCACTATATCGGTAACCTTCAAAGTGGTAGCCGACACCCTTACAACAAGTTCAAGGCACACATCCACAACTAATTGGAGGCTCCTGAATCCAAGCAAGCTGTCACAACAATCAAAGACAAGCTTGTAAGAACCAAAACAAGTCCTAGGATTTCCAATGAAACCCTAGAGCAAGGGGCCCTCAAGTGAATGAGGGGGAAATAAAGATCTCTCTTGGTGAAGCTGTAGATCAAGGCCTCCTCCTTCGATTCCCAAAAGATCAGCAACTTTGGGTGGTTGGATGAAGAGATCTTGGAGTTATGGTGGCTCTAATGGTGTGTTCTTTATTTTCTGGGATGACCGTCTTGAGGTAGGGGATGAAGTCCCCTATTATAGGCCCACTGATTTCTGACCGTTTTCTGCCCGTTGGTGACTTTCCACACCGGAGACTCCGGTCTGCACAACGGAAACTCCGGTCTACACCAGAGATTCCGGCCCGTCTCCGATCCATCTCTGGACTGCCTATCTGACTAACTTGGGCCTGGTCTTGTCGCTCACTCCGGGGATTTGGCAGGAACTCTGGTCCGGGGGACACCAGAGGGCATCTTTGAATCATTTCTATGCGGGTTTGGCGGGAAACGCTGAAATCTGCACAGGGCCGATTCGAGGGTGTTACAAAGTGGTATCAGAGCTCAATAGTTGCGATACCCCACTGGTCCAGCCTATAGGATAACCTAGCTAACGACCGATGTAGAGTGTCAAAATTATTTTGCAAAGTCGGTTGGATATATCTGATTAGGTCTATTTTTACTCCTTACCCCTATGCTATTCTCCTCTTACCTTTGCATGATTTGAATTTGCTCTCTTATCTTTTCTTCAAGTCTAGGAATTCTCGTGGATGGGTTCCCGTCGTACCTTCAGGGTTTCTCTTTCTCCCTTTTATAACGGTGGAGCTACAATCATCTAATCTACATCTCGTTTGTTGAACCCTTTATCCAATCTTGTTGGTCATTGAACTCTTTATCTGTATCTGCACCTTGATGTATATCCGTATCGTTGAAGAACATTATGAGAAGGATGAGCATTGGTGAAGTTAGAGTATACCTTGAGCATGTGTTATTCATGCTAATGGAACCATCACGGAACCTAATCATTGTGTCTTTTCATATGATTTATTTTGTATGTTTTGGTGTTTTCCAACACGACGACCTCATCTACATCAGATCCGATGAAAAGCCTACATCACCCCTTTATTTCGAACATCGTTTGTCAAGATCTTCAGTCGAGATTTCGAGAGTTCGGTTGCACGATTTTCCTATTCATGTACGGAGTTAATAGTTTGGGTACGAGATGGACTGATCACCCTCCCCGACTCTTACTATTCACTCTTGTACCTCAAAATGGTGGATCAATGCAAGCTTTACTCCTTCCACGGAAGTTAGAGGTGGCATTGTCTTTCAATACCTTTACCTTCATCTTTTGTTTCTCCGGAATGTTCTCTCGATGAACGTGAACAGCGACATCTTGTTGGCGGTGTCGCCAATTTCAAGATGGAGCTAGTCATTGTTAGTGGTGTCGCGAGGATCTACATGAAGCAAGCAGATTCATACCGTCGGCCTTCTTCCCCGTACCATGAGGCGGATCTCGAGGGCGAGATCCATTGTTAGTGCTGTCGAATTGTAGCACCCTGGGTAAAAACCACTACTAGAAAATCGAGTATTGTTTTCTTTTCTGCATCACCATGACCGCATGGTCATGTCATCATGCCACATTGCATTTGAGCATCGTCATGTCATCATGCGTGGTTTGACTAAATCTATTTTCTAAAAGCATATATTTGTTTTCTAAATAGCCCCATCTTTATTCCAAATCAAAACCCGGTCTTTTCCAGATCTTTTATTTGTCTAAAAACTATTTATAAAATATTGTAAAAGTTAAAAACATATATTTTTTAGTGGGGGAGGCAGCCACCGGTCAGCCCAAAAGGCCCAATCGGCAGCCACCTACCACCCCACCTCTAAAACCTAACCCTAGCTAACCACCCCCATATAACCACCTACCTGCCGCTGCCCCTAGTGCTACAACGCGACGCGGCCGCCTCGCACCGAACCATGCAAAGCCACGTACACCCTGCCCTGTGGTACATGCTATGACGCAACGTGCGCACGTCTGCGTCGCCCTGGCCTCCTCCTCCCGAAGTGACCACGTCCAACCCACCCCGCGGACCACGCTCGTAGCGAACCACTCCACCTGCCAGCGCCCTAGCCCCACCACGAGACCCACCAACCCGCGTGGCCCCGCGTGAACCGCACCCTGCTCTCTCCCTCACCTCACTCCTCTCCCTTCCCCAACACCCAACAACCCTGACCGAATCCCCTCCCCGCTCCTCTACACCTCCCTCCCACAGGCGCCATACGCCGCTCGCGATCTCCTCGTCCCTGCCTCCTCTCTCTGCTATGGGCCACCATGCCTGAGCACCTCCCCGCCTCCTCTATGTCCCCTCGCATCCTCTGCCCGGCCACAAAGAGCCGCCGTTGCCATGGAGGTTCCAAGCAGCGGCGCCTCTCCCGAGCTCCACCGCTCGCGAGCTTCCCTCTCTGTCGGGCCCGCCAAGCTCCACGTCCATGGTCGTGGTACCTTGCCACCCATGCTCTGTCTTCGAGCACTGCCACACCGTCGCTGGCCACCCTCTGCCCTGCCACAAGGGATACCTCATCCGCAGTATGGCCGCCACCGCCCTCTGCTCCCGCCTGCGACACCCTGCTTGGCCGCTATTCTCGGCTGCCTCCTCGACCTCCCAAGCACACCTCGAGCTCCTGCCCTGACGGTAGCACCACGTCTCCAGCCTCCTGCAGGAGCTCCGCCGACCGGAGTTGTTCACCGTGTGGATCCTGACCGCGTACATGCTGCCAAGCCGCCCCTAGCAGGTCCTACCTCCTCGCCCTTGGCAGTCTAAGACATGTTGCTTGGTATTGTTGAAGGTGTGGATACTATGTGACACTACTGCAGGCCTTTTTGTACACTATATCGACCTCGGCTCGACGACTTCTGATGCGAGCCTCCACGGATGAACAGGTCAAAACCTAGAGATCGCCTTCATGGATCCAATGAACCGAAGATGCTGTCATGGGACCTAAGTCCACCATACGACAAGGTCCCCTTCACGGCAACCGGAGATTGTACCCAACCGAAGGTGCTCCAGGAATGTCGAACAAGAACTCCTTCACGAACCCCGAAGACCCGACCCCGGATCTGAAGTCCGAACCCCGGCACTGGCTTCATGCTCTTCTTCACGAGCGCCAAGACCCCGTTCCTAGAGGCAAAGACCGAACCCCTCCGAGCCCAAGATCTTCGATCCGACATGTGTGACCCCTATCTGAGACCCCTATTTTTATAATAATGACATATACTTGTTGCATACTAAATTGTTCATGATTGCACACATATTTTGTCATTTGGGGGTATTTTGTCGACTCACCTAATAATTAAATATGGAGACCATATGCGGGCTTTTCTAGTCTTATATTGGCTCCATTTAAATTTGTGTAGTGAACCGATGCCATATTTTTCCTTCTTAAGAAAACATTTAAATTGCGGGGTATCTAAATAACATGAACCTCCTAATTAACTATTGGGACCCTATTCTGCTTAATATTGCCTAATTGCATCACACCTTTGCCATGTCATACATCATACATGCATCATGCCCGATCTTCTGCCGTAGTATTAAATAGTGCATCCGGTCTTTCTTTTAGTACTTTTCTTCTTCACGGATTAGGTCGATGAGTTTCCGCAAGTATCGACAAGTTCTTCGGATAATGTATCTTTGATAGTGTTTCCCAGGTGAGCAATATCCCCTTTCTACCTATTTTGCATTTATAGTATTTACTTCCTCTTGTTGATCTACTGCTATCCATGTCGTGATGCTTTAGTTTTCCGTACCATTTACCTTCCATGCAGCCTCTATATTTCCTTGGACACATCCTATTGCTTGTTGTTTGATAGATAGTCGGCGTTGTGAGTCGTAGTTGCTTGCTCAGGTGCTGCTTCGCATTGTCGATGTTCCACCGTTGATGTGAGGTTGGCACATGCTTAATGGTGGAGATGATCATGAATTTAATTACAACTTGTTAATAAAAATGTTGGGAATAGATATAACTAATGCAGAGGCACCGGTGGGAAATAGATGTTATTTGGTTCTTCCATGCTCACTTGTGTCCCGTAGGCCCCGAGTACTTGATACCTGTTTCTTGACTATTCGCACTATCCACATGTGGGAGACTCTATGGATCCCCCTTCGTTTGAGCTTGATTCACAGTTTATTTCTTGGGGCCACAAACTAGTTTGGGGCTTTATTACTATCCTGTATTTATGCCATGCTTTACTTCTTTATTTACTATTGTGCATGGAGCACCTCTACTATTTAGGACTTGTGACATGTTTATGCTGTATCGACAAGCCCAGTCACACTTTTGGGTTCCCAGTCATTTATCGCCGTCGACACAAACCCTGGGTCCGTCTCGGAGTCAGCCAACTTTGTTGTGGGTAGCTTAGTGGGGTGGTGCATTGTTGTGAGGCCTCGTTCCTTTTTATTTGGTTCTTTCCAAGGTTGATCATGCGTGTGTTGCTATTTGTGCACCCCAATAGAGTAAATCTTTCTGAAAGCCGTGTCCACGGTTATGGACGACTTGGAGCATAGTATCTTGATCATAGACAACCATAAGTAAAGTAGTGCTATGAATTTGACTCTGAGATGTCTAGTAATCAGTTTCACTACAATGGAATGAGTAAATAAAAGTGCCAACAACTGCTGGATTTGGGATATCTCTGGCTAATTGTGTCTAACTAGTAAGTATTGCAACTACAACGGAATGGTTAACTAAAATTTCCCACTTCTTATGATATCAGGATGACTCATGTTATCTATATCTGACTAGTAAGTGCTGCAATTATAATGGAATGAATAAAACTGCCAACTGTGTGAGTTCCTCGGTTTGGCTTCCTCGTTTGATCTCGTGGGGGAAATGTCAGGATGGGTATGATTGGTGTGAGTATCAGGTTGGTCATGCATAAGTCTTTCTTATCTCTCTCTGATAGCCAACAGTTGTAGCGAGTCTCTATAGGTTATTTAGTGCATGCTTCGCTGCCGCTTCAGTCCACCATACCCATGTAGGCGAGAGCCGCCGAATTCTAGACTAGCCATATACTGGCCTCAGTACTTCCCACTCTCTTTTTCCTTTACCCTTTGTCGGCACCCCTTTTGTTTTAGAAGGTTTGAGATCGACTTCATTAGCATGGTGACCCTTCCGGCTTGGCCTGGGCAGGGGTTTTGGACGCCATTGGTTATTCTCTAGGGCTCTTAGCCCAAGTTGCTTCTTATCCATACTCGGATGTTGTATCATTTTCAAGGTGATTTGGATCTTTATACTGTATATCTATATTCTCGACTCATTGAGTCATTGTTGTATATATATGTTTCTATGGGTTCCATCGTGGACAATTGTGTGATGGTATTACTTTGTTTTCCACCCACATGCAAGTGCCTGGTGGGCATCTTTGAATCATTTCTATGCGGGTTTGGCGAGAAACGCTAAAATCTACATAGGGCTGATTCAAGGGTGTGACATTACGACATGATTCTGATACTCCATTCGATACGGGGGCTGCCTACTGATACCTTTGATTCGGATTCATGGATGTAGTATAATAGGCTTTTCCCTATAAGACCTAGGTTTAATCGAACCTCAGAAAGCACTACTAAAAAGTAATAAAAAGGACACATCTACAAGACTTTGTTTATTTGTTTACCTTAGTTGACCGGACCAATCTAGTTTACTTTATACCCGGTTTGAATCTATGGATGGAGATAGGCCAGGGTTGAAGATCCACCTATAGTTGCACATCAAATGGGATAAAATATGATAATAAGCATAGTCATGTATAATGTTTGAATCGAGATAATATCTTGTGGGCAACACATCCTAATATTCTAGAGCCCCCGTGATGCAGCGGGCATAGCAATAGACTTTTAATCCAACCGAGAGTACACCGAAGCCATGGGTTACAAACAATTATTAAGTGCAAAACACATATCAAAGCTTTAAGTGGTGATGTTGTTGTTGATCCCGAATGGGACGCTAAGCGAAGACCGTACTACCCTTTCTGTCACTGAGGTTCCTATGAGATCGCCGCTAGCCAAGTATCTCACCTCATGCCTTTATCAATCTATGGGATCTTGGGTACCTACAAGTCCATAGATCGAGACAAGAGACGAAGAAACAAAAGATACAAATCACAATCTCAAACAAAATACAATTATCTCATGATCTAGATGCACATAATTGCTGCAAGGTTTCTCCCCAACCCACAGCCATGAGGACTACTCACTCATAACAAATAGATCGGAGATAGAAAACATCATGCAAATACTTAGATTTAAATCAAATATTCTTACAATGGTTGCCAAATCACAAGGAGATCTAAAGTACAAAGCAATGTCTATGGCTAGTGGATGGATAGATGGTGGAAGTGATGAACAATGGATGAAGAATGATGTGGATCTCCTTTGGCGGTGTTGTGATGCAATCTTTGAATGGCGGCTCGTTGGCTGGCTGATGGCTCAGTGTTGATGTAGAGCTCGTTGGGAACCCCAAGAGGAAGGTATGATAAGCACAGCAGAAAGTTTCCCTCAGTTATGAAACCAAGGTTTAATCGAACCAGTAGGAGCAAGGAAACACCGCAAAGGTGTTGCTAGCTGAGCCTTGGCAGGGCGCACTACCGGTGCTAGTAGCAACATGGAGACCTGCACAACACGACCACAGAACTCTGTCCCCAACTTGCGATGAGGTTGTCAATCTCACCGTGTTTTGCTGAAAACAAAGGATTAAACGTATCGAATGAAAGGAATTAAAAGTTTGCAGAAAGTAAACACAAAGAAGTAAATAGTTTATAGATTGTATGTAAAAGAAAATACCGGGATCCATAGTTCACTAGAGGTGGCTCTCCTTAGATAGATAACATGCTGGGTGAACAAATTACAGCGGGGCAATTGACAAACATCGAGAAAGCATACAAGCATATACTAATCATCTTGACTCCTTTGAGACTTGATTGGGCATTACAACATTATACATAGACCGCCCTCCAACTGCATCTATGACTAATAATCCACCTTCAGGTTATCATCGAACCCCTCGGTATTAAATTGCAATCAACAAATTATTTCTTTACGAATTGCGTGTAAAGTAAACAATACGATTATTCTATGAACAAAGGATTGTTGTTTTCTCCCTAGTAGCAACAACACATCTAGTACCTTAGAGATTTCTGTCACTTCCCAGTTACGGAGGCATGAACCCACTATCGAGCATAAATACTAACTCTTGGAGTTGCTAGCATCTACTTGGCCAAGATAGCTACTAACAACGGAAAGCATGCAAGATCACAAATAACAAAGACATGATAGAATCAATAATCAATCTGAAATAACATCTCAATATCCATCGGATCCCATAAACACAACATGCAAAATTACAAATAGATGATCTTGATCATGAGCAGACTCACAAGATCTAGACATGAAAGCACAAAGGAGGAGAACTAGCCATCTAGCTACTAAATGGATCCGTAGTCCAAGGATGAACTACTCACGCATCACACGGAGGCTTGCATGGTGATGAAGAAGGCCTCTAGGGTGAATTCCCTCTCCAGGTTGGGAAGAGCTTGAGATCCCTCGATCTAGGGATGGAGATGACGGCTGACTATACTCTTTCGTGGATTTTTGATGGGTACTTAGGGTTTTGGTCTGAGGGCATCTTATAGGCGAAGGAGAGGCCGAGGTCTGGGTCGGCGGACCACCCCGGCATGGGCGAGCCTGGCCGTCTGGCCAGTGGTGTGGCCCCCCAGCTCTTCTCCGTCTCGTGATACGGCATCGATGACTTAGGAAAAATAGGCACTTTGGCTTTTGTCCCGTCAATTCGAAAATATTCATTTTCGACTTTCTTGGAACCAAAACAGCAGAAAAGCAGGTAGCAGCCTTTGTGGCTCTTGTTAATAGGTTAGTCCAAGAAATCATATGAAAAGTACTCCAAAGTGTGGACAAAACACAAGAAAGTGGATAAAACCAAGCATGGAACATCAAAAATTATAGATACATTTGCAATGTATCAACATCCCCAAGCTTAACTCCTGCTCGTCCTCGAGTAGGTAAGTGATAAAAAGAAAGAATAATTTTTGAGGTGACATGCACTATCAAAGACTTGATCAAAGTATTTGTAAAACATTCAAAGCTGGGATCATAGTACTTCAATCATAACATGAAAGACAAAGTTTTAGCAATAAGACAAAGAAACTATGATGCAACATGAAAAGGTACAAACAAAAGATTCATGAATAATAATGCTTTGCAAGACGTTTGTTTGTTTCACATAAAGAAAACATATCATAATAGCATTCAACTTGTCCCTCATAGAGTAGCAAATATAAATGCATAGGACACCTTCAAAGTTCATAAGAGTGACTAGATACAAATAGTTTAAAACAAGCAATATCAAGGTCTACATCAATCAACTAGTCTTGGGACAATGCACATAGAACTAAGAATGGCCACTATGATCTCAAAGTAAGTGCATAAAGGTAGAAGGTGGAGACTCAATATAATGGTGGAAGAAAGGCCTTTATAAAAGGAAGTAGGGATTCAAGTCTCATAAAGAGCTTCCAAAAATTATGGTACTTATAGCTTTCAGATCTCATTGCCCCTATCATAAGCATCTTGAAGGTGATTAAGGTTAAAGTGACACAACTAAGAGGATATGCTGGACAAGTTATAAACCGAAATATCATGCGCTTACTTACGAAGACCGAACCTCATGCTACTCAACTTTAGTCACAAGGAAGCTCTTGTCATTGTAAGTACATATGTATCATAAAGAACCGCCAAAGGGGTACCCCTTGCACATGATACAGGAGCTATCCCATAATCAAAATGACAAGGCAAGCAGACAATGAGCATCTCAGCGATCTTTTTATTTGCTATTTGCATAGGTTTTTATTGAGGATGCTTCATAGAGTGCTCATTATGGTGATGCTGCAAGTTTCCACTATGATTAGGCATGGCTTAGGCTAGCGGCCCAAGCGTTTCTCTAACACACATACAAACTCCATGGGTACAAAGTACAAGTGCAATGTTGAAAGAGTTCCCCATGATACATGGTTCTGCTAATTTCAACTTATAAAGCGCAAGCATATACCCAACAAAGAAGGACCCAATGGTTCAAGTTTATTAAGGGCAAGAAAAGTAAAGTGTGCCATCAAGTTCGTGAGAGCTTTAATCACTAGTTTTCTCATAACAAGTTTAATTTGGAAGGTAAACGAAAGCATGAATATACTTGGAATAGCATAAGATAGTAGGTAGGTATGGTGGACTCTTTGGAATGACTTGGTTTAGGGAGTTGGATGCATGAGTGGAACTCATACTTGGTTGTGGAGGCTAGCAAAACACTGCGAGCGACAAACTAAGAGAGCAATAATGGCCATAATCATGCAGAGCGACAAAACATCATTGATCAAAGCATAAAGTGATACTACAAGTTGAAAACTAAAGGATCATAAAGGCTATGGTGACTTGAGATAGTCATAACATGGTGTGAGCATGCGCCAAGTCAACCCAAATAAAGCATCAAAGGAGAATACCACTATACTATGCTTTATATGCTAAAACAACGCATGATTCATCCAAGGCACATTAAGCAATCTCAATTGTTTATAACAAGTCATGCTACAGCAAAGAATACTAAGCATAAAGCCAAAAAGATATCAAGCATGGCATGACAAAGCATAGGCCACCGTAAAAAATGAGCTCTTTTTACCACATAAGCATGAACTTTCCTACTCTTTTCCAAACCAAACCAAACTATTTGCAAACCAATGTATGAAAGAGGGGGTCCAACCAATTTATTCAGCAAACTAAGAAAACCAAGCAAACGAAAAACCAAAACGAAAACAAAAAAGAAGACGCTCCAAGAACAACACAATTGCGCATGAAACAATAAAAATGAAGCGTTTGGAAGAAACCTGGGATTTTTATTGATGAAGAAGGGGGATGCCTTGGGCATCCCCAAGCTTGAGCTTTAGTCCATCCTTCATCTCATTACTCATTCCTTCCATACACCTGAAATTTTTCCTTCATACAAAACTTCACACAATCTTTATTAGCAACATTAGTGCACTCAAGATAAATAAGTTTTAAGGTTCAGTTCTAACACCAAATAAAATTCCATTAGAACACTAGATACTGTAGTACTTCCCTCAAAAATCTCAATTCCCCAAAAGAACTAAAAAAGGAACCAACAAGAAGCAAATGCAGAAAATGGCAGAAATCTGTCAAAACAGACCAGCAGGTAAAGACGATTTTTTTCGAAGACCTTCTGTCGCTCAAATCAAAAAATGTTGAACTAACAAAAGTTAGATAACAACCTGGGGCAGAAGCACAAAAATTCACGCCTCAAAAAGACGTTCAGAGATTTTACACGAATTTTTATGGTGAAGCAGAGAAATCTGTTTCGGGACAGCAACTTTCCCAATCATTACTTCTCTCCCATTAGAGGTTACTCTTGGCACAAAAAGCAAATAAAAAGGATAAGGAGCAGTTATTACTGAAGTAATAACTTCCAAGACTCATCTAAAACTTTTGGGTTATCTCCCAATAAGTACTTTTCTTTAACGCCTTTAAGTTAGGCATAAGAAGCAAGAAAAATGATCAAGTGTTCTCAAATGAAGAAGCATTAAGACCAAATTTTGTTTTCATAGGAGAAGCAAAATAAATCTTCTCTCTTTTCTTTGGGAAGTGTTCTATAACTTTCTTGAGTGGGAGTTGATATTTAATGGTGCCTTCTTTCATATCAATAATGGCACCAACAGTTCTAAGAAAAGGTCTTCCCAAAGTAATAGGACAAGAAGCATTGGATTCAACATCCAAAACATAGAAATCAACGGGGACATAGGCATTGTTAACCATAATAAGAACATCATTAAGACTCCCCATGAGTTTCTTTCTAGCATTATCATCAAGTGGGACATTCAAATAACAATCTTCAAGTGGAGGCAAATCAAGCATATCATAAATCCTTCTAGGCATAATAGAAATACTACTATCAAGATCACATAAAGCTTTGAAATCAAAGTCATTCACTTTCATATTAATGATGGGTTCCCAACCATATTCTTGTTTTATAGGAATAGAAGCTTTATGTTTCATCTTTTCTTCTTTAATCTTTATGAGAGCATCAATAATGTGTTTTGTAAAGGCCATGTTCATAGCACTAGCATTAGGACTTTTAGCAAGCTTTTGTAGGAACTTAATAACTTCGGAGATGTTGCAACCATCAAGATCAAAATCAAAATTATCATCTAGAGTAGTGGAATTATTACTAGCCTCAACACTAGTGGTGGTGATAGTAGAAACACTAATGTTTCTAGCAATTTCATCTTCTCTTTCCCACTTAGCATGTAATTCAGCTAATAGTCTAACATTTTCATCAATTCTTGCTTGTATAGCATTAGTAGATGCAAAGGGATTCTCATTAGTTTTAGGTTTAGCAGCCATTTAATTAATCAATGAAGATTGAGCTTCAGCCAAAGATGCTATATTTCTTTCAGCATTAGAGATTTTTTCCTCAATAGTTTTATTGAAAGCAGTTTGCTTACTAATAAAGTCTTTAAGCATAACTTCAAGTTCAGAGGGTGCACTCCTATTATTGTTGTAGGAACTTCCATAAGCATTACCATTGTTGGGAGGATATGGCTTATAATTGTTGTTACCAAAATTACTCCTATAAGTATTGTTGCTAAAATTGTTATTTCTTATGAAGTTCACATCAACTTGCTCTTCTTGAGAAACCAAAGAGGCCAAAGGAGCATTATTTGGATCAATATGGGCTTTCCCATTAACAAGCATAGACATAATAATATCAATCTTATCACTCAAGGAGGAGGTTTCCTCAACAGAATTTACCTTCTTACCTTGTGGAGCTCTCTCAGTATGCCATTCAGAATAGTTAATCATCATATTATCCAGAAGCTTTGTTGCAGCACCCAAAGTAATGGTCATAAAGGTATCTCCAGCAGCAGAGTCCTATAGGTTCCTTGAAGAATAGTTCAATCCTGCATAAAAAGTTTGGATGATCATCCAAGCAGTCAGTCCATGAGTGGGACAATTCTTAACCAAAGATTTCATTCTTTCCCAAGCTTCAGCAACATGTTCATTATCAGATTGTTTAAACTTCATTATTTCACTCCTCATAGATATAATCTTAGCAGGAGGATAGTATTTTCCAATAAAAGCATCTTTGCATTTAGTCCAAGAATTAATACTATTCCTAGTTAAGGAATTCAACCATTCTTTAGCTTTTCCTCTCAAAGAGAAAGGAAACAATTTCAGCTTAATAATATCACCATCTACATCCCTGTGCTTTTGCATCTCACAAAGTTCAACAAAGTTATTTAGATGGGCAGCAGCATCTTCATTACCAATACCAGAAAATTGTTCTCTCATAGCAAGATTGAGTAAAGCAGGTTTTATCTCAAAGAGAGTATCTTCGGGCACAGGTGGAGCAATAGGTGTGCTCATAAAATCATTGTTGTTGGTGCTAGTGAAGTCACACAACTTAGTGTTTTCAAGAGTAGTCATTTTTTTGTGTTTTCAAATAAAAAAAGCAAACTAGTAAAACTAATTTTTTTGTGTTTTTGATAAAGAAACAAGCAAACAAAACAAAAAGAAACTAAGCAAAACAAAAATAACAAAGTAAAGAGATTGGTTATGAGGGACTCCCCTTGTGAAGATGTCCTTGACTCCCTGGCAACGGCGCCAGAAAAATGCTTGATGGCTCAGTGTTGATGTAGAGCTCGTGGGGAACCCCAAGAGGAAGGTATGATGAGCACAACAACAAGTTTCCCTCAGTTATGAAACCAAGGCTTAATCGAACCAGTAGGAGCAAGGAAACACCCCAAAGGTGTTGCTAGCTGAGCCTTGGAAGGGCGCACTACCGGTGCTAGTAGCAACATGGAGACCTTCACAACACAACCACGGAACTCTGTCCCCAACTTGCAATGAGGTTATCAATCTCACCGTGTTTTTCTGAAGACAAAGTATTAAACGTATCGAATGAAAGGAAGTAAAAGTTTGCAGAAAGTAAACACAAAGCAGTAAACAGTTTATAGATTGTATGTAAAAGAAAAGGACCGGGATCCATAGTTCACTAGAGGTGGCTCTCCTTAGATAGATAACATGCTGGGTGAACAAATTACAGCGGGGCAATTGACAAACATCGAGAAAGCATACAAGCATATACTAATCATCTTGACTCCTTTGAGACTTGATTGGGATTACAACATTATACATAGACCGCCATCCAACTGCATCTATGACTAATAATCCACCTTCAGGTTATCATCCGAACCCCCTCCAATATTAAGTTCCAAGCAACAGATTATTGCTTTACGAATTGCGTGTAAAGTAAACAATACGATTGTTCTATGAACAAAGGATTGTTGTTTTCTCCCTAGTAGCAACAACACATCTAGTACCTTAGAGATTTCAGTCATTTCCCCAGATTACCAGAGGCATGAACCCACTATCGAGCATAAATACTAACTCTTGGAGTTGCTAGCATCTACTTGGCCAAGATAGCTACTAACAACGGAAAGCATGCGAGATCACAAATAACAAAGACATGATAGAATCAATAATTAATCTGAAATAACATCTCAATATCCATCGGATCCCCGCAAACACAACATGCAGAATTACAAATAGATGATCTTGATCATGAACAGAGCTCACAAGATCTAGACATGAAAACACAAAGGAGGAGAACCAGCCATCTAGCTACTAGATGGATCCGTAGTCCAAGGATGAACTACTCACGCATCACACCGGAGGCTTGCATGGTGATGAAGAAGGCCTCCAGGCTGAAATCCCCTCACCGCCACTGAGCCGGGAAGAGCTTCAGATCCCTCCCGATCTAGGGATGGAGATGACAGCGGCTACAGACTCTTTCGTGGATTTTTGATCGGGTACTTAGGGTTTTGGTCTCGAGGGCATCTTATAGGCGAAAGGACAGGCCGAGGGAGTGCTGGGATCGGCCAGACCACCCCCTGGCGTGGGCCAGGTGGTGTGGTCAGCCCCCAGCTCTTGTCCGTCTCGTATTCTGGCATCTGATGACTTCCGGAAAAATAGGCACTTTGGCTTTTGTCCCGTCCAATTCCGAGAATATTCATTTTCTGACTTTCCTGGAACCAAAAACAGCAGAAAAGCAGGCAATCGTGGGCTCTTGTTAATAGGTTAGTCCAAGAAATCATATGAAAAGTACTCCAAAGTGTGGACAAAACACAAGAAAGTGGATAAAAACAAGCATGGAACATCAAAAATTATAGATATATTTGCAATGTATCACCGGCGGCTGGAGCCTCGAAATATATAGGCGTCTTCACGAAAGTTGTAGGGTTTGACGAGACAAAGTTGTCGCCACCTGATATGGGCGGGCGATACGGGCGGACCGTGCCCGTACTTGTGGTTGTTAAGTGTGCTGATGCCTTGGGATGCTTCTCCAAATACTTGGCCGTGTGTACTTCCTTAAAATCCTTCATTATGACTCATTATTTCGCATTAAAAGCAGTGATTTCCTGCACAACATAAATCAAAGAAGGGATTGCATATCTTTGCAATTATTAGTCATTAGTGGCAAAGTTGAGAGTTTGTTTGCAACTTTCTAGACCAAAAACAACGTTTAAACATAGTGGAAGTTGGCAAAAATCGGAGCCATCAACTTCCCCAAATCTCAAACCTTGATCGTCCTCGAGCAAGAAGAACCAAAAGAACTATAAGGAATTCAGTGTTTAAACTTAAAACAACGAGAATAAGAGTTCACTTACAGTCGGTAGTCGTATGTGCTCAACATTTCATTCATTTGCGATGCTTATCAAAGTTAGAGAGATGACAAGAATACTATACAAGCTTCGGTAAGTCAAGATAATCAAAGTAAAGTTTAATATCAGTATAAGTAACTAGAAGTGTAGCAATAAATCCAATTCCTCTAATTAACTCTCGGCTTGCCAAGGAACACTAGGATATTTAAATAGCATAATTGAGTAAGAGAGTTTCATGTCCCAAGTAGTATAACAATGAAGTGTCTTATTTACACCCACATCAATAAATCAAGTCTATCTAAAACACTTCTAATCCAATCATTGTCTTTCAAGAAAAATTGTAAAGTAGTAATGAGACCATTCCAAGGACTTGTTATGTGGATCCTCATAGATATTTTTTTTCAAGGATCGCTGATTGTTTATTTTGCAAGTGTTTGCACAACCTTTGAGAGTACCAATACTTTTACCCATACATTGACACGGATGCTACTCATGTCATCAACTCATATCCGAAATCCGGGGTTATACCATAGATTGTTCAAAAGCTAGCGGAGTTGTTGGCATCCTAAAGGTGTGCATTAGAGACATAGAACAAAGTTGTCTCACTTCTTTCTTTTTTTGAGCTAGTACTGCGGTTTGATCCACAAGGTTAGCTTTGGCATGCATCACAATTACCACAAGACTTTATTTCAATCAAACAACTCATTTCATGAGTGTCGTCGAGACTATCAAAATATCTATGGGGTTAAGTATCATCAAGGGTATACTCTCAAGACAATCATTCATCAAACAAGTCTTAAATTTCAGACTTTTTCTTATTGTACTTGTTTGGCATTATTATTTCCAAGGCAAGACTCGGTTAACTAAAAGAACTAGAGCAAGAGCTTCAACAACTAATCATCATACCAATAAAAAGCCTTACTCTAACCATATTAAATTACTTCCCACTAGCATGACATCTTAGCAAATCAACCAACTAAGATAAACAATTCGAACTTCAGGGAGACATAGGACATACCTCTCATATGTAACTTCATGATCCTCTTCCTTATAGGGATGTGTTCCTTCAAAACTCAAACACGATTACTCTCGAAATGATATTAAAGCAAAGACGCAAAGTATGAATCCATGTTTATGAAAAAGGATAAACAAAAAAATCTTTTTGTATTTTTGAGGATATGGATTAAATAATAGAAAAGAACTTGCGACCAAGCAAAGGTTTAAGAAAATAAAAACAAATAAACTAAAATGAAAGCAAATTAAAAAGGCAAAGGAAAAAGCAAAGTGTTGGAACAAGCCAACACGAGTGTTTCAAAGCTCTCAAGGAGCTGGAGTACAACCTCGTTATTACACAAATAAATTTGCCGGGGGAACACATCCCCAAGATCAGGCTTTTGCAAGCCCTTTTGTTGCTCATTGTGATGGCGGTGGATAGTCTCCCACGTTCCATTGGCTACTCCAATCATGGAACTGGGTGGCAAGGCTTGCAGTGGCGTCTCGAAGGTTGATGGAGAGGTTGTTCATGTTTTGAATGTTTCCTTCGAGTGCATAGATATCTTCAAAGGTGGTGTAGTAGTCTGGTGGCTGCACATCTTGTTCGGGTCCTCCTTGTTCTACTTCTTCATCTTCTCCTCCTCCCACGGGTATTTCTTGTTGGGGTAGATTAGCTTCAATCTGCGCGTCATAATGCAAAGGTCCATCCTCGATAGAGAATAAACCGTTAGGCAAAGGAGCTGGGATCAAGTGATCCTTTCTAGGTATATTGAAGAAATATCTAGCATGATTTTTAGAAATCATACCACATGCTCTTAGAGTAGAAAGACCGATATGGTTACCTCCAGTCAACGGTTGGATGTTACCTAGGTTAATGGGAAGTGCGCGTGCAAGAATGGTCACAACTCCTCCTCTACATATGGGTCCTCGAGATTGAGGAGCTTGATACCTAAGGTAAAACACAAGAAGAGCGCCCAAATTTGGCGTTAAGTTACAATTGATAAGTGTAGCTTTTGCGAGGATCAACATGTCCTCCTCATTAACTCTAGTAAACTCACCATGTCCCTATAATGTGTTAGCAATAACATAGAATAATATCAAATAGTTGGATGGTCAATTTGGTTCCCCTTGGTGTGTTTCCATGGATTCTCAACAAATTAAAATATTGTGAAGGGGAAGGATCTAAAACAAAGGTAGTTGTGCGTACATCAGTGGTGCTATTGGAAAACCCAAAGCATTGAGCCCATTGGCTGAGTGTCAAAGTATACAATAGTTCATAAGGCGGAATTTAATTCGATCAACTCCGAGCCTTTGTTCTTCGGAACAACCATAAGGATCCATCGTGTGTGTCAAGGTGCTGAAGAACTCAAGTGTCAAGCAGCGATATGTCACAACATCCTGAAATACAAAATTGTTCAAACCAACATTGTGTAACACCCTCGAATCGGCCCTATGCAAGTTTTAGCGATTTCGCCAAACCCGCATAGAAACGATTCAAAGATGTCCACCAGGCACTTGCGTGCGGGTGGAAAATGAAGTAATAATATTACACAATAATCCACGATGGAACCCACATAACATATATATACAACAATGACTCCATGAGTCAAGAATACATATATACACTACAAAGAACCAAATCACCTTGAAAACGATACAACATCCGAGTACGGATAAGATGCAAATTGAGCTAAGAGCCCTGAAGAATAACCAATGGCGTCCATAACCCTGCCCAGGCCAAGCCAGAAGGGTAACCCTGCTAACGACGTCGAACATATACCTATTAAACAAAAGGGGTGTCGACAAAGAGCAAAGGAAAAAGGGATCGGTCAGTACTGAGGCCAGTACACGGCGAGTCTAGAATTCGGCGGCTCTCGCCTACATAGGTATGGTGGACTGAAGCAGCAGCGAAGAAGGCACTAAACAACCTATAGAGACTCGATACAACTATCGGCTATTAGAGAGAGGTAAGACGGACCTATGCGGGACCAACCTGATACTAACACCAATCATACCCATCCTGGCATTCCCCCTCGAGACCAAACGAGGAAGTCATGCTGAGGAAACTCACACAGTTGGTAGTTTTATTCATTCCATTATAGTTGCAGCACTTACTAGTCAGATATAGATAGCATGAGTCATCCTGATCTCATAGCAGTGGGCAGTTTTAGTTAACCATTCGGTTGTAGTTGCAATACTTACTAGTCAGATACAATTAGCCAGAGATATCCCAAATCCAGCAGTTGTGGGTACTTTTATTTACTCATTCCGTTGTAGTGAAACTGATTACTAGACATGTCAAAGTCAAATTTATAGCACTACTTTAGTTATAGTTGTCTATGATCGAGATACTGTGCTCCAAGTCGTCCATAACCGCGGACACGACTTTTAGAAAGATTTACCCTGCAGGGGTGCACAAATAGCAACACACGCACGATCAACCTTGGAAAAACCAAATAAAAACCCAACGATGCTTTCACGATAAAGCAGTCATAGGATTCATAAAATATTTCAGGGGGCCACCCCACTAAGCTACCCGCAATGAAGTTGGCCGGCTCCGAGACAGACTCAGGGTTTGTGTCGATGGCGGTAAACGACTGGGAACCCAAAAGTGTGACTAGGCTAGTCGATATAGCGAAAATGTGTCACGATCCAAAACAGTACAGGTGCTCCACGCACAATCGTAAATAAAGCAATAAAACATGGCATAAGTATAGGATAGTAATAAAACCCTAAACTAGTTTGTGGCCCTAAGAAATAAGAAATGAATCAAGCTCTGGCTAAGGGGATTCATGGTCCCACATGCGGATAGTGCGATAGTCAAGGAACAGGTATCAAGTACTCGAGGCCTACGGGACACAAGTGAGTGGTTAAAAACCAAATATTATCTATTGCCCACCGGTGCCTCTGCATTAGTTATATCTATTCCCAACATTTTAATTATCAGTTGAAATTAAAGTCATGATCATCTCCACCATTAAGTATGTGCCAACCTTCCCACAACGGTGGAACAACAACACCGCGAAGCAGCACCTGAACAAGCAACTACGACTCGCAAGGCTGACTGTCCATCAAACAACAGGCAATAGGATGTGTCCAACGTAATATAGAGGCTACAGGGGATATAAATGGTGCACGGAAACTAAAGCATCCCAACAAGGATAGCAATAGAGCAATAGGAGGAAGTAAAGACTATAAATGCAAAATAGGTAGAAAGGGGAAGATTGCTCGCCTGGGAAACACTGCCAAAGATACATTATCCGAAGAACTTGTCGATGCTCGCTTTAACTCAATGGCCTAATCCGTGAAGAAGCAAAGCACTAAAAAAACACCGGATGCACTATTTAATACTACGGCACAAGATCGGGCATGATGCATGACATGGCAAAGATGCAGTGCAATTAGGCAATATTAAGCGGAACCGGGGTCCCGACAATTAATTATATGGTTCATGTTTTTTAGGTACCCCACAATTTAAATGTTGACTTAACAAGGCAAAACATGGCATCGGTTCGCTACACAAATTTAAATGGGCCAATATAAGATTAGAAAAATCTGCATATGGTTGATACATTGCAAATGTATCTATAATTTTTGATGTTCCATGCTTGGTTTTATCTACTTTCTTGTGTTTTGTCCACACTTTAGAGTACTTTTCATATGATTTCTTGGACTAACCTATTAACAAGAGCCACAATGCCAGCTGCCTGTTTTCTGCTATTTTTGGTTTCAGGAAGTCAGAAAACAAATATTCTCGGAATTGGACGGGACAAAAGCCAAAGTCACTATTTTATCGGGGGACACTTGGAGCCAGAATACGAGACAGAGAGGTGCTGGGGCCTGGCCACACACCTGCCAGACGGCCAGGCTGGCCCGGCCAAGGTGGGTGGTGCCGCCTGTGCACCCCTCGGCCTCTCCTTCCGCCTATATATTGCCCCCGATACCAAAACCCTAAGTACCTGATCAAAAATCCATGAAAGAGTCTGTAGCCGCCGTCATCTCCATCCCTAGATCGGGAGGGATCTGAAGCTCTTCCCGGCACCCTGCCGGAGAGGGGAATTCACCCTAGAGGCCTTCTTCATCATCATGCAAGCCTCTAGTGTGATGCGTGGGTAGTTCATCTCTGGACTACGGGTCCATGTAGTAGCTAGATGGCTGGTTCTCCTCCTTTGTGCTTTCATGTTTAGATCTTGTGAGCTCTATTCATGATGAAGATCATCTATTTGTAATCCATACATCTTGTGTTTGCGGGGATCCGATGGATATTGAGATGCTATTTCAGATTGATTATTGATTCTATCATGTCTTTGTTATTTGTGATCTTGCATGCTTTCCATTGTTAGTAGCTATCTTGGCCAAGTAGATGCTAGCAACTCCAAGAGTTAGTATTTATGCTCGATAGTGGGTTCATGCCTCTGGTAATCTGGGGAAGTGACAGAAATCTCTAAGGTACTAGATGTGCTGTTGTTACTAGGGAGAAAACAACAATGCTTTATTCATAGAACAATCATATTGTTTACTTTACATGCAATTCGTAAAGCAATAATCCGTTGCTTGCAACTTAATACTGGAGGGGGTTCAGATGATAACCTGAAGGTGGATTATTAGTCATAGATGCAGTTGGATGGCGGTCTATGTATAATGTTGTAATGCCCAATCAAGTCTCAAAGGAGTCAAGATGATTAGTATATTCTTGTATGCTTTATCGATGTTTGTCAATTGCCTCGCTGTAATTTGTTCCCCCAGCATGTTATCTATCTTAAGGAGATCCACCTCTAGTAAACTATGGACCCCGGTCCTTTCTTTTACATACAATCTACAATCAACTGTTTACTGCTTTGTGTTTACTTTCTGCAAACTATTACTTCCTTCCATTCGATACGTTCATCCTTTGTTTTCAGCAAAACCGGTGAGATTGACAACCTCGCCATGAAGTTGGGGCAAAGTTACGTGGTTGTGTTGTGCAGGTCTCCACATTCTTTTTGGCACCAGTAGGTCGCCAACGCGTTGATTGGCTACACCTTTGGGGTGTTTCCTTGCTCCTACTGGATTGATAACCTTGGTTTCATAATGAGGGAAAACTTGCTGCTGTGCTCATCATACCTTCCTCTTGGGGTTCCCCAACGAGCTCGATATATTTTGGGCCATCAACAACTTTTTTTGGCGCCGTTGCCGGGGACTGAAGAAGAAGAAGCTCACACGTCAACCACGCACCATCAAAAACTTTTTCTGGCGCTGTTGCCGGGGAGTCAAGGACATCTTAACAAGGGGAGTCCCTCATAACCAATCTCTTTACTTTGTTATTTTTGTTTTGCTTAGTTTCCTTTTGTTTTGTTTGCTAGCTTATTTATCAAAAACACACAAAAAATTAGTTTTACTAGTTTGCTTTCTTTATTAAAACACAAAAAAATTAGTTCCTATCTTAAGTTGCCTTTATGTCTAGCCTTGATCCAATCACTATGTCACCCGAGGAAATGATTTTCACTTTTAAACAAGGAATTGAGGAAAGCTTCAAGGAAGCTTGGTTTAGAATCTCTGATCTACATGAAAAAACTGAGCCTAAAATGACTCAAAGCTTGTTCCTTAGCAGTTTTTACCTTGGAATTGCTCTTTGCTATAGATATGCTTTAGATGCTGTTGTGGGAGGAGATTTCCTCCAACGTAATGAGTATGATGCTATTAATGCTATAAAGAAATTGATCTTTACCTACAACTTGCCTAGCAAATCTGATATTTCTTTCGCAAGCATATTTGCTAGATTAAACACTCTTGAGACCCACACTACTAGCTTAAAAGATTGCTATAATACGCTTAGGGAGCATCATGATTATGTTCTAGTAAATTCTGAACCATCAAAGTGGCTCCCCATAGTAAGGATTTATATAAATAATGAAACATTTCAAGCTCGTTGTTATATCATGTCTGAATTTTGTCTTATTCCCAAAGATATTTATGAATCTTTGAATCTTTGGGGGCTTTCTGAAGGGGGAAAAGAAATATCTCTTGCTAATAATGCTACAATATTACCTATTGGAGTAGCTGAAGGAGTGTTTACAAAGATCCTTGGGAAAATGATTTCTACTGATTATCTTGTTATTGAATGTGCAGGAAGAGGACAAATTACACTTGGAAGGTCCCTATTAGAACTCCTTGGAGCAGTAATAGATGTGGGAAAGGGGACCATGCACCTTGATTCTCCACCAAACAATCATATTTTCCCCAAGGTTAAGAATAAAAGTAAGAGAGGTAAGGGCAAGAAATTTGGTTTTAATACTTCTTCATTCGAGAACACTTGATTCTTTTTCTTGCTTCTTATGCCTAACTTAAAGGCGTTAAAGAAAAGTACTTATTGGGAGATAAACCAAAAGTTTTAGATGAGTCTTGTAAGATATTACTTCAGTAATAACCGCTCCTTATCCTTTTTATTTGCTTTTTGTGCCAAGAGTAACCTCTAATGAGAGAGAAGAAATGATTGGGAAAGTTGCTGTCCCGAAAGAGATTTCTGGTCTTCACCGTAAAAAATCTTGTAAAATCTCTATACGTACTTTTGAGGCGTGAATTTTTGTTCTTCTGCCCCAGGTTGTTATCTAACTTTCTTTAGTTCAACACTTTTTGATTTGAGCAACAGAAGGTCTTCGAAACAATTCGTCTTTACCTGCTGGTCTGTTTTGACAGATTTCTGCCATTTTCTGTATTTGCTTCTTGTTGGTTCCTTTTTTAGTTCTTTTGGGGAACTGAGCTTTTTGAGGGAAGTGCTACAGTAACTTGTGTTTTAATGGAAGTTTTATTGGTGTTATAACTGAACCTAAAGACTTATTATCTTGAGTGCACTAATGTTGCTAATAAAGATTGTGTGAAGTTTTGTATGAAGGAGAAATTTCAGGTGTATGGAAGGAATGAGATATGAGATGAAATATGGACTAAAACTCAAGCTTAGGGATGCCACGCATGTCACCCCAAGAAATATCCAAGAAGTACAAGCGTCAAAGCTTGGGGATGCCCAAGGCATCCCCCTCTTCATCAATAAAAATCCCAGGTTTCTTCCAAACGCTTCATTTTTATTGTTTCATGCACAGTTGTGCTATTCTTGGAGCGTCTTCTTTTTTGTTTTTGTTTTGGTTTTTCATTTGCTTTGTTTGATTAGTTTGCTGAATAAATTGATTGGACCCCCTCTTTCATACATTGGTTTTCAAATAGTTTGGTTTGGTTTGGAAAAGAGTAGGAAAGTTCATGCTTAAGTGGCAAAGAGAGCTTGTTTTTGACTGTGGCCTATGCTTTGTCATGCCATGCTTGATATTGTTTTGGCTTTATGCTTAGTATTCTTTGCTATAGCATGACTTGTTATAAACAATTGAGATTGCTTAATGTGCCTTGGATGAATCATGCGTTGTTTTAGCCTATTAAAGCATAGTATAGTGGTATTCTCCTTTGATGCTTTATTTGGGTTAACTTGGCACATGCTCACACCATGTTATGACTATCTCAAGTCACTATAGCCTTTACGATCCTTTAGTTTTCAACTTGTAGTATCACTTTATGCTTTGTTCAATGATGTTTTGTCGCTCTACATGATTATGGCCATTATTGCTCTCTTAGTTTGTCGCTCCTAGTCTTTTGCTAGCCTCCGTAACCAAGTATGAGTTCCACTCATGCATCCAACTCCTTAAACCAAGTTATTCCAAAGAGTCCACCATACCTACCTACTAGCATATGCTATTCCAAGTATATTCATATTTTTGTTTACCTTCCAAATTAAACTTGTTATGAGAAAACTAGTGATTAAAGCTCTCACGAACTTGATGGCACACTTTACTTTTTGCATTTAATAAACCTGAACCATTGGGTCCTTCTTTGTTGCGTATATGCTTGTGCTTTATAAGTTGAAGTTAGCAGAACCATGTATCATGGGGAACGCTTTCAATATTGCACCTGTACTTTGTACCCCGTTGATATCATGTTCTTTTGCTTATGGATCCCGGCGGTGTGAAATAAAAGTGGAACTTGTAAGATCATGGAGTTTGTATGTGTGTTAGATAAATGTCTGGGCCGCTAGCCTAAGCCATGCCTAATCATGGTGGAAACTTGCAGCATAACCATAATGAGCACTCTATGAAGCATCCTCAATAAAAACCTATGCAAATAGCAAATAAAAAGATTGCTGAGATTCTCATTGTCTACTTGCCTTGTCATTTTGATTATGGGATAGCTCCTGTATCATGTGCAAGGGGTACCCCGTTGGCGGTTCTTTATGATACATATGTACATATAATGACAAGAGCTTACTTTTGACTAAAGTTGAGTAGCATGAGGTTCGGTCTTCGTAAGTAAGGGGCATGAGATTTCGGTTTATAACTTGTCAAGCATATCCTCTTAGTTGTGTTACTTTAACCTTAATCACCTTCAAGATGCTTATGATAGGGGCAATGAGAGCTGAAAGCTATAAGTACCATAATTTTTGGAAGCTCTTTATGAGACTTGAATCCCTACTTCCTTCTATGAAGGCCCTTTCTTCCACCATTATATTGAGTCTCCACCTTCTATCTTTATGCACCTACTTTGAGAGCATAGTGGCCATTCTTAGTTCTATGTGCATTGTCCCAAGACTTGTTGATTGATGCATACCTTGATATTGCTTGCTTTAAACTGTTTGCATCTAGTCACTCTTATGAACTTTGAAGGTGTCTTATGCATTTATATTTGCTACTCTATGAGGGACAAGATGAATGCTATTATGCTATGTTTTCTTTATGTGAGACAAACAAACGTCTTGCAAAGCATTGTTATTCATGAATCTTTTGTTTGTGCCTTTTCATGTTGCAACATAGTTTCTTTATCTTATTGCTAGAACTTTTTATTTCATGTTATGATTGTAGTACTATCATCCCAGCTTTGAATATTTTACAAATACTTTGATCAAGTTTATGATGGTGCATGTCACCTCAAAAATTATTCTTTCTTTTTATCACTTACCTACTCGAGGACGAGCAGGAGTTAAGCTTGGGGATGTTGATACATTGCAAATGTATCTATAATTTTTGATGTTCCATGCTTGGTTTTATCTACTTTCTTGTGTTTTGTCCACACTTTGGAGTACTTTTCATATGATTTCTTGGACTAACCTATTAACAAGAGCCACAGTGCCAGCTGCCTGTTTTCTGCTGTTTTTGGTTTCAGGAAGTCAGAAAATGAATATTCTCGGAATTGGACGGGACAAAAGCCAAAGTCACTATTTTACCGGGGGACACTTGGAGCCAGAATATGAGACGGAGAGGGGCTGGGGCCTGGCCACACCACCTGGCCTGCGCCAGGGGGTGGTCTGGCCCCCCAGGCACCCCCTCGACCTCTCCTTCTGCCTATATATTACCCTCGATACCAAAACCCTAAGTACCCAATCAAAAATCTACGAAAGAGTCTGTAGCCCCCGTCATCTCCATCCCTAGACCGGGAGAGATCTGGAGCTCTTCCCGACACCCTGTCGGAGAGGGGAATTCACCCTGGAGCCCTTCTTCATCATCATGCAAGCCTCCGTTGTGATGCGTGAGTAGTTCATCTCTGGACTACGGGTCCATGTAGGAGCTAGATGGCTGGTTCTCCTCCTTTGTGCTTTCATGTTTAGATCTTATGAGCTCCGTTCATGATCAAGATCATCTATTTGTAATCCATACATGTTGTGTTTGTGGGGATCCGATGGATATTGAGATGCTATTTCAGATTGATTATTTATTCTATCATGTCTTTGTTATTTGTGATATTGCATGCTTTCCGTTGTTAGTAGCTATCTTGGCCATGTAGATGCTAGCAACTCCAAGAGTTAGTATTTATGCTCGATAGTGGGTTCATGCCTCCGTAACTGGGAAGTGACAGAAATCTCTAAGGTACTAGATGTGTTGTTGCTACTAGGGAGAAAACAACAATCCTTTGTTCATAGAACAATCGTATTGTTTATTTTACATGCAATTCGTAAAGCAATAATCCTATGCTTGCAACTTAATACTGAAGGGGGTTTAGATGATAACCTGAAGGCGGATTATTAGTCATAGATGCAGTTGGATGGCGGTCTATGTATAATGTTGTAATGCCCAATCAAGTCTCAAAGGAGTCAAGATGATTAGTATATGCTTGTATGCTTTATCGATGTTTGTTAATTGCCCTGCTGTAATTTGTTCACCCAGCATGTTATCTATCTTAAGGAGAGCCACCTCTAGTGAACTATGGACCCCGGTCTTTTCTTTTACATACAATCTACAATCAACTATTTACTGCTTTGTGTTTACTTTCTGCAAACTATTACTTCCTTCCATTCGATATGTTAATCCTTTGTTTTTAGCAAAACGGTGAAATTGACAACCTCATCGTAAGTTGGGGGCAAAGTTCTGTGGTTGTGTTGTGCAGGTCTCCACGTTGCTGCTGGCACCGGTAGTGCGCCCTACCAACGTTCAGCTAGCTACACATTTGGGGTGTTTCCTTGCTCCTACTGGATTGATAACCTTGGTTTCATACTGAGGGAAAACTTGCTACTATGCTCATCATACCTTCCTCTTAGGGTTCCCCAACGAGCTCAATATATTTTGGGCCATCAATGGTCTCCATATTTAATTATGAGGTGAATTGGCATAGTGCCCCCAAACAACCACAATATGTATGCGAGTATGAATAATTTAATACGCAACAAGATATATATTATATATTATAAAAATATGGGTCTTAGAAAAGGGGTCACATATTGGGGTTCGGCGATCTTGGGTTCTGAGGGTCCGACGGGGTTTGGTCTCCGGGTTCTCGGCCATCGGATCCATGAAAGAGGTTGTGACGTTCCATGTAGAAGGCCTCGAGGTACGACATCAGATCGGTCTTGGAATCCGGGATGGAGATCTTGGTTGTCGGTACAGATGGTCTTCAGGTCCAGTAAAGGTCTTCAGTTTTCCGTGAAGGAGATCGTGTGTTCTATGATGTAGACCTTGGTGTCATTTGTCGAGGTTCTCGGGCGTCGGTACTAGACTTGGGTGCGGCGGCGATGGTCTTGAAGAGAGGAACTCGAGTAGTTCTTGTAGTAGTGTATCCCGTCTTCGCATCTTCATGGGCACCATCATCGCTGCAAACCACAACGCCATATCACGGTTACGAGCCGGGCACGGGCGTCCAGGATATTAAGCAGAGCTCATCTACGGGTGCCCGGAACGGAACAGGCAGCGAAGCATTCCACTTGTGCTGGGACAGACGTGGCCACAGGGAACATACATGGGGCGACAAGGAGCTTGGGTGGTTCCTACAGGCACGCATGATGCGGCTACGAGCTTGTGACCAGAGGGATGGACGATGTCCACGCGGCCAGGGGCGCGGGCTCGCTCGTGGTGGTGCAGGGCCGGCGCAGAGGCGACACTGGCCGATGAGAAGGCGACAGAGGCGGTCTCGGATGAGGCCAGGCGCGCAGAGGCGACATCACTCGTGGCGCGAGAGGACATGGCGGTGGCCGAGGTTGGGGAAGATGATGCCGGAGACGACCACGGTGACGAGGGCGGCGGTCCGGCTCTGGGGAGGCGGGGACCTTGGCGTGCTGCCAGGAGCCGAGGTGATGAGGCAGCGGCGGCGGCAATTTCTGAAGGAGAGGAAGACGGGGCGCGCTCGGGGAGGTCGACGCGTGTCTCGCGAGGCCGCGCTGCAGGACTGGGGCACCGCGAGACCTACGCCCATGAGACCTGGAGACAGGGCGTGGTGTAGAAGGATGAGGCGGCGGCGCTCTGCTTGAGGGAAGGAATCCCGTGGGGGTTGGGGATCGCGATGTGAGGAGGGTAGGTGGAGGAACAGGCTGTGTAGGGTGGATCGCGAGCGGTGTCAGGTTGTGGGGCCGGGTACGGTGGGATCTGGAGTGGGGTGGTGGTGAGCGGGGGTGGAAGAGAGCAAGGCATGCGAGGTAGGGCCAGGGTGGAGCGGGTTGAAGCTCCAGCGAGCTAGCGCATGCGTGTGTGCCTGGCGGCGGAGGATGTGGGAATTAGGTGTGTGGCTGTGTTGCGGTTAGGGATTAGGGTTAGCCGGGTATGGGGTAGTAGGTGGCTAGCTGGGCCTTTTGCCCGGCCGGCTGCCTCCCTCTAAAAAATAGTTTTATTTATTTTATTTTTAAAAGAATTTTTTCAAATCGTTTTTAGACAAATAGAAAGATCTAGAAAAGACCGAGGTTTTGATTTGAATAAAGACGGGGGATGTTTTAGAAAACAAAACTAGGCTTTTAGAAAATAGTTTTAGGCAAACCATGCATGATGACATGGCGATGCTCAAATGCAATGTGGCATGATGACATGAGCATGCGGTCATGATGATGCACAAAACAAAGACACAGCGATTTTCTAGTAGTGGTTTTATCCGGGGTGCTACAATTCGACACCACTAACAATGGATCTCGCCCTCGAGATCCGCCTCATGGTACGGGGAAGAAGGCTGATGATTGGGTTCTGTTTTCTTCGTGTAGATCCTTGAGACACCACTAACAAAGATTCTTGCTCTATCTTGAAATCAGTGACACCACCAACAAGGGTCGTTGCTCACGTTCAGCGAGGGAACACTCCGGAGAACAAATGACGAAGGTAAAGGTATCAAAAGATAAAGCCACCTCTAACTTCGATAAACGGAGAGAAAAGGTACAACCTAATCCACTGCAATGTACAAGAGCGAATAGAATGAGTAGTTGGCATGGGGGCAATCCATCACGCACTCAAACTATTACTCCGCAAATGCAGTAGAAAAGCGTGCAACCCATTCTCGGAATTCAGACTGAAGATCTTCACAAGCGATGTCTGGAAACAAAGGAATGATGCAGGCTCTTCATCAGATCTGATGTGGATCATGACATCGTTTGGAAAACACCGGAAGATACAAAGAAAATTTTTAGTCGATTTTGAAACAAAGAAAGGTGCAACAAATGACGAATTTCTCAGACAACATGAAGACCGGATGTAGAAACACCGTTCCAAGAAGGAGGATGCGAATCCCTAAAGGTACGACGAAACCCAACCACGAGAAAACTTGGACTCGAAGAAAAGGTAAGAGAGCAGATTCAACACACACGAAGGTAAGAGGAGATTAGCACATGGGTAAGGAATAGAACAAACCTAATTAGATCTATCCAACCGATTTTACAAAATAGTTTTGACACTCTACGTCGACAGTTAGCTAGGTTATCCTACAGGCTGGACCAGTGGGGTATCGTAACTGCTGGGCTCTGATACCACTTTGTAACACCATCGAATCGGCCCTATGCAAGTTTTAGCGATTCCCACCAAACCCGCATAGAAACGATTCAAAGATGCCCACCAGGCACTTGCGTGCGGGTGGAAAACGAAGTAATAACATTACACAATAATCCACGATGGAACCCACAACTAACGACGTCGAACTTATACCTGTTAAACAAAAGGGGTGCCGAAAAAGGGCAAAGGAAAAAGGGAGCAGACAGTATTGAGGCTAGTACACAGTGAGTCTATAATTCGGCGGCTCTCGCCTACATAGGTATGGTGGACTAAAGCCGCAGCAAACAAGGCACTAAACAACCTATAGAGACTCGATACAACTATCGGCTATTAGAGAGAGGTAAGAAGGACCTATGCAGGACCAACCTGATACTAACACCAATCATACCCATCCTGGCATTCCCCCTCGAGACCAAACGAGGAAGTCATGCCGAGGAAACTCACACAGTTGGCAGTTTTATTCATTCCATTATAGTTGCAGCACTTACTAGTCAGATATAGATAGCATGAGTCATCCTGATCTCATAGCAGTGGGTAGTTTTAGTTAACCATTCTGTTGTAGTTGCAATACTTACTAGTCAGATACAATTAGCCAGAGATATCCCAAATCCAACAGTTGTGGGTACTTTTATTTACTCATTCCCTTGTAGTGAAACTGATTACTAGACATGTCAAAGTCAAATTTATAACACTACTTTAGTTATAGTTGTCTATGATCGAGATACTGTGCTCCAAGTCGTCCATAACCGTGGACAGGGCTTTCAGAAAGATTTACCCTGCATTGGTGCACAAATAGCAACACACGCACGATCAACCTCGGAAAAACCAAATAAAAACCAAACGAGGCTTTCACGACAAAGCAATCACAGGATTCATAAAATATTTCAGGGGCCACCCCACTAAGCTACCCGCAACAAAGTTGGCTAGCTCCGAGATGGACTCAGGGTTTGTGTCGACGGCGGTAAACGACTGGGAACCCGAAAGTGTGAATGGGCTTGTCGATACAGCGAAAACGTGTCACGATACAGCGAAAATGTGTCACGGTCCAAAACAGTACAGGTGCTCCACGCACAATCATAAATAAAGCAGTAAAACATGGCATAAGTACAGGATAGTAATAAAACCCCAAACTAGTTTGTGGCCCCAAAAAATAAAAAATGAATCAAGCTCTGGCTAAGGGGATTCATGGTCCCACATGCAGATTGTGCGATATTCAAGGAACGGGTATCAAGTACTCAGGGCTTATGGGACACAAGTGAGAGGTTAAAAACCAAATATTATCTATTGCCCACCCATGCCTCTACATTATTTATATCTATTCCCAACATTTTAATTATCAGTTGAAATTAAAGTCATGATCATCTCCACCATTAAGCATGTGCCAACCTTCCCACAACGGTGGAACAACAACAACGCGAAGCAGCCCCTGAGCAAGCAACTACGACTCGCAAGGCCAACTGTCTATCAAACAATAGGCAATAGGATGTGTCCAAGGCAATATAGAGGCTGCAGGGGATATAAATGGTGCACAGAAACTAAAGCATCGCAACAAGGATAACAATAGAGCAACACGAGGAAGTAAAGATTATAAACGCAAACTAGGTAGAAAGGGGGAGATTGCTCGCCTGGGAAACACTACCGAAGATACATTATCCGAAGAACTTGTCGATGCTCGCGTCAACTCAACGGCCTAATCCGTGAAGATGCAAAGCACTAAACGAAACACCGGATGCACTATTTAATACTACGGTAGAAGATCGGGCATGATGCATGTATGATGCATGGCATGGCAAAGATGCAGTGCAATTAGGCAATATTATGCAGAACCGAGGTCCCGACAATTAATTATATGGTTCAAGTTTTTTAGGTACCACGCAATTTAAATGTTGACTTAACAAGTCAAAACATGACATCGGTTCGCTACACAAATTTAAATGGGCCAATATAAGACTAGAAAAGTCCGCATATGGTCTCCATATTTAATTATGAGGTGAATTGGCATAGTGCCCCCAAACAACCACAATATGTATGCGAGTATGAATAATTTAATACGCAACAAGATATATATTATATATTATAAAAATATGGGTCTCAGAAAAGGGGTCACACATTAGGGTTCGGAGATCTTGGGTTTTGAGGGTCCGACGGGGTTCGGTATCCGGGTTCTCGGCCATCAGATCCACGAAAGAGGTTGTGACGTTCCATGTAGAAGGCCTCGGGGTACGGCATCAGATCGGCCTTGGAATCCGGGATGGAGATCCTGGTTGTCGGTACCGATGGTCTTCGGGTCCGGTCAAGGTCTTCGGTTTTCTGTGAAGGAGATCATGCGTTCTATGATGTAGACCTTGGCGTCATTTGTCGAGGTTCTCACGTGTCGGTACCGGACTCAGGTGCAGCGGCGATGGTCTTTAAGAGAGGAACTCGAGTAGTTCTTGTAGTAGTGCATCCCGTCTTCGCATCTTCACGGGCACCATCATCACTGCAAACCACACCGACATATCATGGTTATGAGCCGGGCACGGGCGTCTAGGATATTAAGCAGAGCTTATTTGCGGGTGCCCGGAACGGAACAGGCAGCAAAGCATGCCGCTTGTGCTAGGACAGACGTGGCGACAGGGAACATACAGGGGGCGACGAGGAGCTTGGGTGGTTCCTGCAGGCACGCATGACATGGCTACGAGATTGTGACCAGAGGGATGGACAACGTCCATGCGGCCAGGGGCGCGGGCTCGCTCGCGGTGGTGCAGGGCCAGCGCAGAGGCGACGCTGGCCGAGGAGAAGGCGACAGAGGCGGTCTCGGATGTGGCCGGGCGCGCAGAGGCGACATCGCTCGTGGTGCGAGAGGACATGGTGGTGGCCGAGGTTGGGAAAGATGATGCCAGAGACGACCATAGTGACGAGGGAGGCGGGGACCTTGGCGTGCTGCCAGGCGCCAAGGTGATGAGGCAGTGGCGGCGGCAATTGCCGAAGGGGAGGAAGACAGGGCGTGCTCGGGGAGGTCGACGATTGGGGTATCGCGAGTCCGCGCTGCATGACTGGGGCACAGCAAGACCAGCGCTGGATACGGGGCCGCGGGCGTGGCGGTGCTGTAGAAGGATGAGGCGGCGGCGCTCTGCTCGAGGGAAGGAATCCCGTGGAGGTTGGGGATCACGAGCGGTGTCAGGTTGTGGGGCCGGGTACGGTGGGATCTGGAGTGGGGTGGTGGTGAGCGGGGGTGGAAGAGAGCGAGGCATGCGAGGTAGGGCCAGGGTTGAGCGGGTTGAAGCGGCAGCGAGCTAGCGCATGTGTGTGTGCCTGGCGGCGGAGGATGTGGGAATTAGGTGTGCGGCTGTGTTGCGGTTAGGGATTAGGGTTAGCCGGGTATGGGGTAGTAGGTGGCTAGCTGGGCCTTTTGCTCGGCCGACTGCCTCCCCCTAAAAGATTGTTTTACTTATTTTATTTTTAAAAGACTTTTTGCAAATAGTTTTTAGACAAATAAAAAGATCCGGAAAAGACCGAGGTTTTGATTTGAATAAAGACAGGGGGATGTTTTAGAAAACAAAACTAGGCTTTTAGAAAATAGTTTTAGGCAAACCATGCATGATGACATGACGATGCTCAAATGCAATGTGGCATGATGACATGAGCATGCGGTCATGATGATGCACAAAACAAAAACACAGGGATTTTCTAGTAGTGGTTTTATCCGGGGTGCTACACATTGTTGCAAAGTAAATCGAAATCAGCACGAATGCCAAGTTGGTTCAGGATATATGGACACACCCACTTGGTGGACTTGATCTCTCAAATCTTGAGATGATCAAAACGGGTAAGATGGAACTCCTTAGTGAACTCGATGCCAAGTGACTTAGGGGTTAACGTATGAACAGGTGGTGTGGAGGATTCCGCAGCCATCTCACGTGTATGACTCCTCGTGTTCATATAATAAATAAAAACAAGACAAAGTAAATAAAGATTGCTAATATTTTTTTGGTCCAATAGAAACATAGCATCAGTGATTCTCTACACTAACTACAAAAGAAACTCATCTAAAAACATTGCTAAGCAAACTTAATATCAAGATTGAATCAAGAACAAGACCTATGTCTAGACTAGCAATGATGAATTATTAAGTAAAGCTTTTGCACAAATAAGTTGGAGATCAGAGGAGAATCATACCTTAGATCGAATGAGTGCGAAGAATCTAAGAAAGATTGAGTAAATTTGAAGATCCAATTGAGGTGGTTTGAAGTTTGGAGGAAGAAGAAAGAGAAAAAATGATTTGGGTATTTTTAGGTTACCTCCTTGGGGTGCTTATGGCGGCCGCGTACTCCATACAGGCGAGCGGTACGGCCGGAGCCTGCCCATACCGGGTGACTTACCTTGGGGCGATGACTGCTCCAAGGCGGTGCACTCGGTATAGGCGCGTGGTACGATCGTGCGCACCCAAACTATTGGTCGTTAACGCTGTGGTGACTTTTGCTTAAAATCTAATGTTTTCTCGTGGGTATGGTACGGGCGCGCGGTACGGGAGCATCCGGCCGTACCAATGGTCGTTATCGACATTGTTCCTTTCCGTAAACATCAAAAAAATTATCCTCCTTTGCCTTGAGTGGTACGAGCGCACGGTACGGTCCACTCCGGCCGTACCAGTGGTCACTATGAACACTGTGAACTACAAAACTCAAGAAATTTGATTAGTAGCTCCGTGCGCCTTTGCACATCTTATCAAAGGGTTAGATAACAGCAAAAATACTAAGTAGCAATCCAGCAATATTTCTTAGGCCATGTGTTAGTAAAATAAAATCATAGAGGATTACCTTATTTCTTCTCCTCTCTCCATAGGTCTTCTCGAAGACTCTTTATTTAAAAAACTAACACAATACTAATACAATAGAAAATATAAAGAAAGAATTTTATTTCACATGGGTTGACTCCCATGAAGCGCTTCTAGTTAAGGTCAATTAGCTTGACCTTGATGGCAATCACTTAGGTTTGTGAAGTGGAACACCCACTCCAAATTAGTTTTCTTTTAAAGTAATTACACCATCATCATCATTAGGCTTGGCCTTCTTTTTCCTAGGGAAGTGGACTACAAAAGGATCTCTAGATGGTAGCCCTATTCTCACATTCCCTTCATGTAAATTAATCAAAGCTTTAATAGTTCTTAAGAATGGCCTACCTAGAATTATTGGTGCTATGGGATCTTCAGGCATGTCCACAATAACAAGATCAATAAGAGCAGGACTACCTTCAATTTCAACAACTATATTTTCTTTTATCTCAATAGCTTGTTTATAAGTTGAATCAGCTAGATGGAGTCTCAATTCAGTTCTAACAAATGGCCCCAAGTTTAACTTATCGAATAGGCTTTTGGAAATTGTTGAGACGCTTGCACCAAGATCACAAAGTGCAGATATCTCATTAACTCCCAACTTAATTTTAATAGTGGGCTCAAATATATAATCTAGCTTAGCTGGAAGCTTATCAGCTAGTCTTGTATACTCCATCTCTAAATCACGAACCTTAGATGCTACTTGTTGTATAAATTGTTGGTACATAACACCATTACCTTGTTCTATACCTAGATTCTTAACGGTGATCATCTTAAATAGATCTTCCACGGTATATTTCGGTGTCGATGCATTGCTATAATCTAGCTGAAACAACAGTTACTGTCATAATCACTATTGGTGTTTGTTAACAACAAGTAGAGCATTTTACAGTATGCTATTGTCTACAGGTTGATATAATGCAAAGTGAAAAGGACCCTTGGCCTACGGAACTTTCCCTGCATATCTACAGGATTCCTGGGAATTCTAGACAAGAGTCTCCGGTCTGGCTGGACCGGAGTCTCCAGTGTTGTCCGAAGTTTCCCCAGGAATCTCCGGATGGGGGCTCCAGATTTCTGCCTGGGTCAGTCTGTGTGGTGGTCTAGAGCAAGGTCCAGAGACTAACCGGAGTCTCCGGCCCAAGCCACTGAATGGAGTCTCCGGTGTGGTTGGACTGGAGTCTCCGCTCCACTTGGCTCATAGAAGGGCTGGGTCAATCTGTCTGCTGGTCCGGAGGCTAGTCCGGAGTTGGTCTGGAATCTCCGGTGTAGACCAGAGTGTTTGCAGGCCGGAGTCTCCAGTATGAATTTTATCCAACAGTCAGAAAACGGTTCAGTGGAGTGAAGGTCTATAAATAGAGGGCCTTATCCCCTTCCTCCAGCTGCTCGAACCACTGAAGAACACCATCCCCATTTGAGCCACCAAATCAACAAGATCTCTTCATCCAACCATCCAAAGTCATTGATCATTGGAGAATCAAAGGAGGAGGCCTTGGTCTACAACTTCACCAAGAGAGATCTTCATTCCCCCTCATTCACTTGAGGGCCCCCATGCTCTAGTGTTTCTTTGGAAACCCTAGCTTTTGATTTGGTTCTTACAAGCTTGTCTTTGATTGTTTGACAGCTTGCTTGTATTTGGGGCCTCCAATTAAGTTGTGTATGTGTGCCCCGAACTCGTTGTAAAGGTGTCGTCTTCCACCTCGAAGGTTGCCGTATAGTGGAAGAGGTGAATCGAACCCGTTGGGGTGAGGTTCATCGGAGAACAAGGGAGGTCTCTCGTGGCGTTGGTGGTTTGAAACCACCCCCTCTCCAAACGTAGACGTACTTCCCCTCAAAAGGAAGGAACTACGGGAAACAAATCCTTGTGTCTCCGCGTGCTCCACTTTGGTTACTTCTATCCTTTACTGCACTTTACTTATCTAGTTCTTGCTTAGTATATGTGCTAGATTGACATATAGGTAAATTCACCATAGTTGTATAATCTAGAGAATTTACCTTTTATGTCAAACCCTAAATTGAATAAGAGTAAAATTTGAAGTAGCACCTATTCACCCCCCCTCTAGGTGCCCATACGATCCTTTCAATTGTATCAGAGCCTCGGCTCTTTATTCGCGCTTAACCTCCTAAGAGATTATGGGCAACCCAGGAGATGAGGGAGAAAGTGAGGCTAGCCATTCGGTTACCATGGTAGATCTCAAGAATTTGGAAACAAGCTTGAGCTCTACCTTGGGCAATGAAATCCAACAGTTACGCCAACTCGTTGAGCAACATGTTAGGAATAAGCCAACGTCACCTCCTCTCTCTCAAGAGGAAAAACCACATAACCCAAAGGCAAATGCTCCGGCTAAGCCTTTGGAGGAAGTGGCGGGGGATGAACATAATTCCACTGATTCCACAACCAAAAGGGGTGATGGGAAGGAAGAGCACCATGCGGTTCTCGGATGGTACTCTCCCGACCCTCCTATCCCTCACCCACATATAAATAATAGAGGTGACCCACCTATGTTAGTTGCACATACTTTTGCTCAATGGCAAGTTTTAATGAAATCTCATGTGCGCAGCTTTTGCATTGATTTGTGGGATATTATTGAAGAAGGACTCAAAATTGAGGATCCAACCAACTTGACTAGAAGAGAAGTGGTCAATAGCCAACTCAATGCGACTGCCTTCCACATGATCCAACTTGGAGTGGGGCCAAAGGATTTTCCCCACATTGAGCACTAAGATACAGCCAAGGAAGCTTGGGATGATCTCATTGACTTGTTTGTTGGCAATCAGAGTATGAGAAGAAATAGATATGATGCCTTAAGAAATGATGCTGAAGGTTTCTTCATCAAGGATGGTGAGGATCATGAAGACATGTATCAAAGACTCAAATCCACAACCACCGCCTTCAGGAATGTTGGTGCCTCTCACATTGATGATGCTTGGATCAAGAGGAAGTATGTGAGTGCTCTCATGCCTTTCGAGCCTACTAACTTGAAGAGTCTCCAAGGAAGACACAACTACCATCTCATGACCTCCAATGAAGTTATGCAAGAGATGGCTGCCTTCAAGGTTGCTGCCAAGAATGCCAAAGACGCCCGTGCTCGTGCCATTGGAATGAGTAGTGGCGTCAATCTTGCCTTGAAGGCCAAGGTTATGGAGTATGATGAAGATGAAGGGAGTGATGGGGGACTTTCAATGAGCCACCCCGAAGATGTCAAGGTTGCTCATGGTGAATACATGGCCTTCTATGCAATAAACTTTTGGAAAGATCCCGCCAATGCCAAGATGGAAATGCAATGAAGAAGGAACCCCAATGGGAGAAGAGATAATGGGTCCAAGTTGAGAACTTGCTTCAATTGTGGTGACCGTTATCACTTTGTTGGTGCTTGTCCCTATGAGAAAAGAGAAGATCATGGGGGTAAACTTGTGTTGAAGAAGACCTCCAAAGCTCCTTACAAGAAACCCTTAATCAAAAGGAATTCAACCAATAAGAAGTCGGGTGAAATTGTCTTGATCACACATGAAGAATTCTCCTCCGACGATGATGATGATGAAGATGAAGAAGAGGAAACATCAAGTGGTGTGGTGGCTCTTGCCACTACTTCTACCCCTACATTCTCACTCTTCGACTCTCCAAATGAGAATATCTCCAACAAGAACGTCACTTGCCTTATGGCAAGAGGAATGAAGGTATTATCATCATCACACTCCGCCTCTTTAATCAATGATGAATTTGATGATGAGTTATCTCTTGAGGTCAAAAAGGAATTAGTTGCTTTTGATGTGTTTATGAAATACTTGCAAGGGGAACACAAGAAACACGTCGTGGACCTCTTAAATCAACTTTCACACACACAAGAACTTCTAGATGAGAGATGTAAATTATGAAGAGAGCACATGATTGAGGTAGAAGACCTCTTAAATCAAATAATGCTCTAGAAGAAGAACAAGAAACTAGAATATCTCTTGAAACTAAACTTGAAGGGCTTGATGAAGCAAATGATCTCATTATTAATAAACTCATCAAGGAACGTGACCATGCTATTGCTAAATATAAAAGGGCTAAAATGGACAAGATTGAGTTTGATGTTGTTCATGTAAAACTTGCCAAGGACTTTAGGATGCTTGACAAGGATCACAAGGCCTTGGAGAGTGAACTCTTGTTGATCACAAAGTCTCGTGAAAAGCCTCAAACTCAATTGTACAATATTACTTCACCTAGTACTTTCATTCCCTCTAGTTGTACTAGTATACTTGAAGAAAATGCTAGGTTGAAGGGGGAGCTAGCAAAGGCCACCTTTCCCAAAGGTAACAAGTCAATTGATGACCTCTTGAATAAGCAAAGGTCAAGTAGTGAAAAAGGGGTCATTGGCTTTGTCTCTAATGGAAAGAAAAATAAGAACAACAACAAGAAGAAGAAGGCCAAGCCCACACAAGGAAAGGACAAGGTCATTGTGGATAGTAAGTCCGCAAACGGAAAAATATGTCTCATGATGATTTTGCGGGAAGTGCTAACCCTCACTATGTTTTAATGCATGATTATTATGGTGATGTATATGCAAAATATGTTGGCACATTTGATGGTTATATTGCTTGGTCTATTTGGGTTCCCAAGACCCTTGTTTCTAACAAAGAGGACCCATTGAAAAATGGGTACCTAAAAACTAGTTTGATCTTTTGTAGACCTATGCTTCCGGAGGGTCAAAATGGGTGCTTGATAGTGGATGCACAAGTCATATGACCGGAAGCGCATCTAGTGTCAAGGAGTTGAGACCAAATATTGATCAAATATCCGTGACATATGCCAACAAGTCAAAGTCTAAGGTAATGGGTTTTGACAAAGTTGTGGTTGCACACGATATCACTCTCGTGGACGTCATCCTTGTTGAGACCCTTGGCTATAATTTACTTTCAGTCTGTGCTCTTGGAAAGATGGGTTTTGCCGTCTTTATTGATAATGATATTGTGATCCTCATGTGGAGAAAGTCTCTAAAGGTCGCTTTCATTGGGTACGTCGAAAATGACTTGTATGTGGTGGACTTCTCGGGGAAAACCACTACAAGGCCGATGTGCTTATTCGGAAAGGCCGATGTGGGTTGGCTATGTCATCGCCGGCTAGCCCATGTCAACATGAGAACTTTGCAAAGCCTCCACAAGGATGGTCATATTGTTGGACTAAAAGAAAATGTTTGATTTGCCAAAGATTGTGTTTGCAGGGCATGTGTTGAAGGAAAGATGCATGATTCTCCCCACAAGCCTAAGAACTACATCAATTCCAAGGGGATCTTCGAGCTACTTCATGTGGATCTCTTTCATCCTCCATGTCATGCAAGCCTTGGTGGGAATAAGTATTGCTTGGTGATTGTTGATGACTACTCAAGATACACTTGGGTATATTTCTTCTAGCTAAAAAGTGAGACCCAAGAGAACTTCATTGACTTCATCAACATGGCTCAACGCCAACACAATGTCCCAGTATTAACAATAAGAAGTGACAATGGTACCGAGTTCAAGAACTACACATTGAATGGATTTCTTAGTGATGAGGGAATAAAACATCAATATTCCGCTGCATATACCCCACAACAAAATGGTGTAGCTGAGAGGAAGAACCGGACTCGTATTGATATGGCAAGGACCATGTTGGCGGAGTTTAAATCTCCATACAATTTTTGGGTTGAAGATATCTCCACCGCATGCCATGCATCAAACCGTCTCTACCTCTGGAAAGAATTGATCAAGACTCTATATCAAATTCTTACCAGTAACAAGCCCAACGTTTCATACTTCCGAGTGTTCGGTTGTAAATGTTTCTATCGCATTAAGGGTATTTGTTTGTCCAAGTTTGATTCCAAAGCATTAGAGGGTATTTTTTTGGTTATGGTCTCGAATCCCACGCTTATAGAATCTATGACAAGCTCTCCGGAACTGTCAAATCTTGTAGTGTGTTTTTTGAAGAATATGATGGTCCCTAAGCGAGGCATGTTGATGTCTGTGCTCACTACAAGAAAAGTATCCTTCTGCAATGAATTGGCCCGACAGTCGTCGTAGAAGGCGCGTCTTCCGCGACGAAATTCTCGGCTCGGCCGTGGCCGATGGAAAACTTTTTTTTGGTTTCGCGGCCCTCTACTACGACGGATCTGCTAAAAACATGGAGGAAGCTCGGCTGGCGCGTGGCAGAAGCAAGATTTTCGTTTCCTCGCACGATGTTGACTCGCCGAAGTCTTTTGAGGTGTGTGGGTCCCGGACATCAGTGTCTCTAGCGGACCATACTTTTCGGTCGCGCCTCCCTGATCTGAACTCGATAACGTAGCTCGAGGCGTCTGCCGTTTAGTCAGGCTGCTAGGTCCCACATGCTAGCCTCTCATTAGAAGGATCGTGTGTATGATGGATTTTTTTTCCTTCGCTCGCGCTACCCTGTTCCGAAGTCGATAGCGCTGCTCGATGCATCTACCGTCTGATTAACCTCCTGGGACCCACATGTCATCCTCTCATTAGAAGAAACATGTGTATGATGGAAATTTTTCCTTCGCTGGCGCTACCCCGTTCCGAGTTGATAGCGCTGCTCGACGCATGTACCGTTTAACCAACCTCTTGAGCCCCACATGTCATCCTCTTATTAGAAGAAACGTGTGTATGATGGATTTTTTTCCTTCGCTCGTGCTACCCTGTTCCGAACTTGATAGCGTTGTTCGATGCATCTACCGTTTAATCACGATGATGGGCCCCACATGTCATCCTCTCATTAGAAGAAACGTGTGTATGATGGATTTTTTACCCTCTGTCACGCCTTCGTGTTCCGAACTTGATAGTGTTGCTCGCTGCTTCAGCCGTTTATACAGGCTGGTGGGCCCATCATGTCAGCCTCACATTAGAAGAATCGTGGGTACGATGGATTTTTTTCTTCTCTAGCGCTAACATGTTCCGAACTAGATAGCGTTGCTCGACGATTCTGCCGTTTGCTCGTGCTTCTGGGTCCCTCATTTCAGCCTCTCATTAAAAGAAACGTGTACATCCTGAAGTTTTTTTCTCGCTCGCGCCTCCCTGTTTCGAACTGGCTATGTTGCTCGATGCAGCATCTATATAAGGTCGCGCTGCTGGGTCCCACATATCAGCCTCTCTGTAAATGAAACGTGCGTATGATGAATTTTTTTTAGCCATGTCCGCTGTTTTGACCTTGGGAACTTGCTGGGTCCCAGATGTCAACCACCTCTGTGTAGGAAACGTGTCTATGTTGGGTACCAGCTGACAACCTCTATTTAAAAGAAACGTGTGTAAGTTGGACTATTTTTTCGGGTCCTAGATGTCAGCCTCAGAGTACAAAAAATACTCATAAAGGCCGAATTAAAAAGATTCCGGGCTAAACTCGGGGCGGATGCCCTATTCGTCTTGGCTTATATTCCATGGGCTCACTCCTAAGTTGAATGGGCTATGGTCGGTGGCCACAAGACCATGAAAAGGCCGAATTAGAAGGTATTGGGCTATGCTTAGGGCTGATAGGCTAATTTCACGGGTTATGCTTGGGCCTACTGGGTCCGACATGTCAGCTTTTCTATAAGTGCAACATGTGTATGATGGACTTTTTTTTCTGCCGCGTCCGCTATTTTCACCGTGGCAACCGTGTATGGTCTTACTGCTGGGGCCCTTATGTCAGCCTCTCTAGCATGTTCTGGCTTGTGGATCTCCGATGCAGCCTTGTATGTTCTGTCTGGTGGGTCCCTGATGCGAGCCTATCTGTACAAGTATTTAAACTTTTGTTTCGAACCCACCCTCAAAACAAACTCTAGAGACGCTGCATGCTGGTGGGTCCGTGATGTCAGCCTCTCTGTAATGCGATATTGCTAGAAGAAAAAATTATAAATCCAAGATACGATTCGAACAAAAGACCTTCAAATCAAATAAACGTAAACTGAGTGTGTTGCCACTACAACAAAAATATTTATAGAATAAATATCATTAAACTTTTATTAGTACTACAATTTATGTATTAGTTTTCATAAAAATATTTTGGGTGTCTATGTTTATCTCTTTTAAAATATAAAAGGGAAGCGCTCCTGGCATCTCAATTTATAAAATGCCACATAATGGAGTATTTTCTTAAAAACATGCGTAGGCAGAGTTTTTTTTGAGAGGTGGGGGGCAATGCCCAAAAGGCCAAATTAAAAAGAGTTTGGCTATTCTACATAGGCTATTGTACGTGGGTTATACTCCATAGGGCAGGCTCCATGGCCTTCATTCTCAAATTTTATTAGGCTGTGCTTAGCCGTCAACTGGCCCCTAAAAGGCCGAATTAATATGTTCTCGGCTATGCACCATGGGCTCCTTTCTCAAATTTCACTGAGCTGTGGTCAGCAGTCCCCTGGCCTCGAAAAGACCGAATAAAAATGTTTTAGGCTAAAGAGGGGCCGAATGACCTATGGAGTACTAGATGTCTTCTCCTGGTTAATAAAAATTGCATTGTGATGTGCTCGGCCAGATTCGAAACAAAGACCTTAGAGAGGGAGGGGGAAAATCAATAATTCTTGTTGGCAGCTATTCATGTCAAAATTCAGCAGTACAGAATAAGGTAGAAAAATTATCAACAGATTCGAAGTTCATTTTCAGGGCCACTTGACCAATTCAGCATCATTTCAAAAGTGAACAATTCAGCAATACACACAATGAAATACAAATAGCAGTACAGAGAGAACCCGTTTTTGTTTTAGCTCTAAAAACCTTGTCACGCGATCAGTTTGTCGTTTTCACCAATAACACTCAACCATTGGAGCAAGCAAAACTGATGATCAAGTCTGCTTTGAGTACCTTCATTCTCACATCGATGCCTGTGTGACCCCCATATGCAACCCAAAATGCCCAAGTCTCATCTAGATTATGACACGGTCATGTACAAGGGCGACGAGCACTCGTTTGTTTCACATTCAGCAGCACATGACAGATTCACCAGCAATTTAAAGTGACTGATTCAACGGTGGCAGAAAATGTCCAAAAGAATTGACAGATTTAGCAATGCCGACATTGAAATTCAATGGATGTACAGTAATGTGGCAAAGCCAAGTTTCAAAAGGAAAGCCTGACCATGCATTTTCTCCACTCGATCTGAATAAGTTAGGGTACATAGGTATTACTACAAATTAGATTAGCAGTAGCTAAACTCCATACAAAATACTTAGTAGAAGTGTAGAACTACAAGCTTACACTAAGCTAGGAACCACTACATGTCCCATCATACGTAGTCGAAGAAATGAGAATGCTTCAGCGTGTCAAAGTGTTGGTCGGGCTGCATCCTTGATTTCCTGCCTGGGACGCGTCTCTCGTTTCATTGTCGCCTGTCGGCCTCTAGGTCAGCAGCATACATGTAAAATTCATTTGATAAACTAGGAAGTTCGGGATCCTTAATTTCGGCAATTCCAATTACGAAGGGAACCTGCCACCAACATAAACTAGCTAATTAGTACAACATTACATACACTCATAGTAGGATCATCATAAGAGGATTAAGATGTGATATCTCACTGGTGAATCTTGTATGACTACAGGTTTAGTAGTATGTCAGTAAAGACGTGGCTTTGACAAAAAACACATGAGCACTTCCTACGCAGCGTTGGCCGGCGACGGCCTAATCGTTGTCTCGGGTGACCTCTTTACTACAACCTGATTGAAACTAGCGAACAAGAGCAACGACCAAAACCTCACCTCGTACCACGGCGATTCGCACGCTGCCGACCTGACCGGACAGGAACAAGTCCGTGCTATGCCCATCAATTTGTGTGACGAATAGCTTGCCCTCCTTTCCGATGCCGATGACCTCAGCTCAGAGCGAGCCCGATGCACAAACTGGCAGAGACGGGTCCCATTTTTTGGGGCTGTATCTGGGCACTATCATCAAGTGGGTAGATATGAGGTGCTCGACGAACACTTTCTTGATGCCATGAACTCGCATCCTGGCTCCGTGCAGACACACCGGCAGTAGGTGCACGTGATCTTGTGGTTGTAGACGTCCTTGTAGGAGACCAACGTCCAGCAGATGTCGTTGGGGCATCTACTACCTTTTCCGCCAGCGACTTGGCGGTACAGCTCCTTGGAGCATGCGGCCAGCCGGACGGTGCTGGTAGTGTCCATATTCTTAGCTATTTCGTTGAAGATGTCATCCCCGACATTCGTCTAGATGTTGTTCAGCCGGTTGTGCCTCGAATCGAGAGCCATCACGTCCGAATGATTGGGGGCAAGGGCGGATCTATGTATGACTGTTGGGCTTATTTGGAGGAGAGAGGTGGTGGCCTGGAAGGATCGATATAGCGGGTGAGATGGTGAGAAAAATGTGTGAAGTGCATGCTAGAGAAGATCCAAATGCGGCCTCTCGGAGTTGGGAATGGCTCTTAAGGAGGGGTTTTTGCCATGCTCCTACGCCTGTCTTCTGCCAGGCGTACTGCATCAAGCACGCTGACTAGAGTTATGGAGTAGGGAGTACTACTATAGGTACTCTAGACTGGCACGCTGCCATGGAGTGTTCTCTCATCACATCTCAGTTATTAGAACTGAGAGATGACTTATTTACGGCTTCCATTTTATACTAGTCCCTCCAGTTTGTATTCTAATGGCTTCAACTTTGTCTAGATTCACATCAATTAGACAGAGTAGTTATAAGTTGAGTCACTTACATTTTTTCGTACTTCATAGTACGTACCAAAATACCAAGATGCTGAACCTCATATGAACTTTCTAGAAAGGTACCCCTTTGCAAAGATTGGCAAGCCTGGTAAAATTCCTGAAACTTCTAGAAAGGCAAAAACCCACGGCCTAAATTGCATCATGCTTGGTGAAATAATGATAGGTTCCTAGTTCATATTCACCAGCATTTCAAAGTGACCGATTCAGCAATACAGACTCTGAAATTCAATAGCAGGACAGCAAGAATCAATTCTTGTTTCAGCACTAAAAACCTTGGTGCGGGATCAGTCGTTTTTCTCCGAACACACTCGATCATCAGAGCAAGCAAAACTGACCATCAAGCCTGCTTTTCTGTGCATAGTTTCTACTCACATCAATGACTGTGTAACCCACATATGCAAACCAAAATGCCCCAAGCCTGATCTAGATTGTGACAAGGCCATGTTTCAGAAGAACAGTAAGACTATCTAGTGCCCTTGATCTAAAAAAGTATCAGTACATTAGTATTAGTTCTACAAGATACTTTAGTATTGTAATAAAAACAATAGAACATTTGACAGATTCACTACCATTTGAAAGATTCAGCAGCACTGAATAAAACAGAAAAATATCAATAGATTCCAAACACATAATCAGCGGCACTTGATAGATTCAACAGCGTTTCAAAGTGACCAATTTAGTAGTACAGATAATGACCAAAAGTATTGACAGATTTAACAATGCAGACACTAAAATCCAATAGATATAGCAAGGCCATAATTCAAAAGGACAGACAGAACATATTCTGGCCATGTCCCAAAAGAAGAGCAAGACCATCTACTGGTCTTGATCTAAACAAGTACCAATACATCACTATTAGTTCTAAAAATATTTTAGTAATAGCAACAACAGAACGTTCGACAGATTCAATGGCACTTGAAAGATTCAGCAGTACTGAATAAGACAAAAAAATATCATCAGATTCCCAGTTCATAATAAGCGGCACTTGACAGATTTAGCACCATTTCAAAGTGACCGATTTAGCAGTACAGATAATGACCAAAGGAATTGACAGATTCAGCAGTACAGACATTGAAATTCGGTAGATGTAGCAAGGCCATGATTCAAAAGGAAAGAGAGACCTTATTCTGCACTAGATCCGTCGGTCTGAACAAGTACCAGTACATAGGTATTACTCCTACTACAAAATAGATTAGCAGTAAGAGAACTCCATACAAAATACTCAGAACTACCTTAAGCTAGGAACCACATGTCCCAAAATGGTAAGAAAAATCCAATCGAGGAGTACATGTGTTCAAGTTAGGATCATCACAAGAAGATAAAGATGGGTTAATCGCTAAGAAATAGGGATGCGGAAGTGGGACAAATGGGACAATCGGGATCCTTAATTTTAGACCCCTAGACTAACTCTAAACTAAGTGGGTGAAGTGGGACAAGTAGGATTTAACAAATCTCACTTATCCTGTTTATCCCACTTAGTGTAGAGTTAGTTTAGAAGTCTCCCACATATCCCACCTCTGCATCTAGGGTAATAATCTTGTCGATACGAAGCTTGTATTCCACAGTGAACTTTGATGGTCGATTCCGACGACGAGCGACCAGATTAGACCGACAAAGAGCAAGTGGCTTTAGCATTCGCATAGAATACCTTCTCACACAAGCCATTTGGATGTGCAGAGCTCAACTTCACCATGAACTGCGGCGATACGCGCGCCGCCGGCCTGACACACATGACAGATATCAAGATGAAATCGTCGCACCCATCGAATAGCACGCAGAACACCATGTCATCAAACCCGATTAGCCCGATATCTACATTTTGCGAGCCCGGTGCCGGCACCGGCTTAGAGATGTACCTGCCTTTCCTACCATAGTGTAAAATGCGCAACCTCATGGCGTGGGCTTCTCTAAGGTGGGAGTGGAGCACAAACGGAATTGCGGCGAACTCGCAGCCAGGCACCACGCAGTTTCATTGGACTGCATCAGCGAGCATTGAACATGAAGACATATTTCGCTGGACAGCCCATACCAATTGGGTCTGTCACCAACATAAACTAATTAATTAGTATGACATTACATATATTCATATTAGGATCATCACAAGAAGATTTATATGTGTTAACTCACTCTTGGTTGATATTCTTGTAATCCAGGGGAATTCTGACAACATCTTGAGAAGCTCGCAGGTAACGCCTCGGTTTCGACAGGTACGACATGAGCCCTTTCAGTGCAACTTCAGCCAACGAAGGCCTGCTCGTCTGCTTAGATGTTGTTGCCATTTCGACCGAATGGAGCTTATTCCATGAAGGCAGCGACCATAACATCACCTTGTACCGCGGTGATTCGCACGCCGCCGACCTGACATACCTGACGGATAGGAAGATGTTCGTGGTGTACCCTCCAATTAGGGTAGCAAACTCCGTGCCCTCTTTCCCGATGCCGATGATCTCTGTTACGTGCACTCGGTTAGTCGGGTACCAGTACTTGTTGGAGTAGGTCACTTGGGGAAAATAGTACATCTTGTGGGCAAGTTTCAAGTGTTCAAAGAGCTTGTGCAAAGTCAATGGTCGGTTGACGAACTCGCATCCTCGCTCCATGCAGGCTGCGCACGGGCGTAGCAGCATTGGATCTTGTGCTCGTAGACGTCATTGTAGGAGACCAATGAACAATAGTGGTCGTTGGGGGCACCTGCTACCTTTTCTGCCGGCAACCTAGCGGTACAGCTCCTTGGAGAATGCGGCCAGCCTAATGGCGCTGATAGTGTCCAGACGCATAGTGATTTCGTTTAAGACGTCGTCGCCGACCTTGCTCCAGCAGTAGTGCCGCGGGTTACACCTCGAATCCGCCATCCTGTCCGGACGGATTGGGGGCAAGGGTGGATCTATGTAGAGTTGTTGGTGGTTTTTGGAGGAGGGGGCTGGTGGTCGGGAGGGAGTGATGCAGCATGCAAGATGGGGAGTAAAATGTGTGAAGCACGCATCTGAGATGCGGCCAAGCAGCATCGGCAAGTGGGGATAAACTAAATGGAGATGGGGAAGATAGGATGGCTCTTTGAAAGAGGTTTTTTCTTTTCTTCTACTGTAAGAAGCGGTTGCATCGGGGACGCCGGCTAAGCGTGAATGCGTGTAAAACGCGTCCCTGTGCAATAAATTAAACATGTCACTTCCTAGCGCAGTACTTTCTTGTCACGTCAGCTTCTATTTTCATACTAGTATTAGGGCATCACCTATGGTGGCAGAATTTTTCTATAAGCTAGGAGTTTTAAGAAAAAGCTTTCGATGTACTACTGAATTCCTGGTTAGCCAAAAAAGTATTTGGAAAATTTTAAGAGCAATCTATCTATCGTGCTTACTTGTAGTTAAAATTTGACACGGTCGGTGGGAGTACGGTTTACATCGAAGACCTCAAAAAACAGAAAATTACATACAGGTCCATAAACTTAGCACAAAGGGCCCTAATGTTAAGCAAGGAAAAGCACTCGTGTCCTTCTCGAGCGAGAAACTGAGCCATACCCTTCGTACTACTGTATTTGCTACACACAAACACACAAAACGCTCCCCACACTTTCGAACCAGCGTGCTGGGGGTGTGCTTGGTGCTTCCTCTTCGCAGGGTGTGAAATGGAACAACAATGCAGGTCGATGCACGTGGGCAGTGCCACATTGTAGACGAGAGATCGGCGGGCTAGCAGGGTGTGTGTGGATGGTGATGAGGCAGAAAAGGCGAGAGAAAGCACAATTTGTTTTGCGTGCATATATATAGTAAAGGTCCCGAAATTTTGACAATAGGTTCAACTTCTTGCTAAGATTCTACATCTTGACAACTTAACAAAATTATATTAGGTCAAACTTGAGATAGAAGTAAGCGTGTGATAGATAGATCTTGGATTAGTTGTCTTGTCGAAGGTAGATGGGTGCATCTTCTTTAGTAAACGATGTTCTAGGTGTGAGTTTCCAACTATCAGGCAGGAACATTCTCAATTTTCCCATGTTTTGCGAATTTTAAAACTTCCTAGCTAACTCTGCCGACTTGAATGAGACTCTATGCCAATTTATCAAAATTAGGTCAAATTTGAACTACAAGTAAATTATAGATTGCTTTGGAAGTTTTACGAAAAAGCTTTCAGTGGTTTTCGAGGTACTGAATTCCTAGTTAGAGCTTCAAAAGTTTGTTGGGACATTTTAAGAGGAATCTATCTATCGTGCTTACTAGTAGTTAAAATTTGATATGGGTGGTGGGAGAAAGTACGATTTGCATCAAAGACCTAAAAAAATTACATAGAGTTCCATAAATTTAGCATAAAGGGCTCTAAACTTAAGCAAGGAAAAGCAGTCTAGTCCTTCTTGAGAGAGCAACTTAGCCATATACCCTTCGTACTAGTTTGTACTTGCTTCACACACACACAAAAACGCTCCTCACACTTTCGAACGAGCGTGATGGGGTGTGCTTGGTGCTTTCTCTTCGTAGGGTGTGAAATGTAATGACAAGGCAGGTCAACGCACGTGGGCAGCACCACGTTGTGGATGATGGAGAGGTCAGCCGGTCGGGGTGTGTGTGGATGGTGATGAGGCAGTGTGAAGGAGAGATAAAATACAACTTGTTTTGCGTCCATATATTATCTTACCACTATATAGTGTATGAATAACTTTGAATATTGATCATTGGATCAAGACTCGCGAATCCCAGCGTTTCTAGCCGTTGGATCTTCTTTTTCATTATAGCTTCTAGAAGAATCAATTGATAGTCTTCAACATAATCAATGCTATGCACGAACCATAAAACACACTTCTCCATCATACTAGAAGCTTCTCCCTTGTTTCTCTAGACCATGTTATCAAAATTTTCATGTGTTAGGTAGCTAAATAATCTTTGATTTCTACATGATGATACAAAGTACAAGGACCAAATATACACCCATACTTTATAGATGTTGATCAAATTTATATTTTTTTGTGCTTTACCAATTATAATTGTATACAGTGATGATTATATGTCATACGTCTACTATCCGAGTCTCACGTGCAACTTACTAGTAGCTAATAATCGTTGACTTCTACATGATCTTACCACTATATAGTGTACAAACAACTTTGAATATTGACCGTTGGATCAAGCCTCGTGACCCAACATTTCCGACCGTTGGACCTTGTTTTCCATTCTAGCACCTTGAAGATTCTATTGATAGTATTCATTACAAACCACTATATAGTGTATGAATAACTTTGAATGTTGACTGTTGGATCAAGACTCGCGAATCCCAGCTTTTCGAGCCGTTTGATCTTCTTTTCCATCCTATCATCTAGAAGATTCTATTGATAGTCTTCGGCATAATGAATGCTATGCACAACCTCAAAACACACTTCTCCATCATACTAGAATCTTCTCCCTTGTTTCTCTAGACCATGTTATCAAAAATTTCATGTGTTAGGTAGCTAATAATCTTTTACTTCTACATGATGATACAAAGTACAAGGACCAAATATATACACCCATACTTTATAGATGTTGATCAAATTTATATTTTTTTGTGCTTTACCAATTTATAGATGTTGATCAAATTCCTGGTTAACTCCTTTCTAATTATGATTTTGCATCTTAACAATTTAACGAAAAATTAGCTAAAACTTGAGCTACAAGTAAGCGTGATAGATTTTTCTTTAATTAAATGTATCTTTGGAGGTAGATGGATGCATCTTCTTGTAGTAATCAGTATCGTCGGTGTCAGTTTCCAACTATCAGGAAAGAACATTCTCAATTTTCTGAGTGATGATGAGATTAGTGTACGAATAACTTTGAATGTTGACCATTGGATCAAGGCTCACAAATCCCATCATTTCTAGCTGTTGGATCTTCTTTTCCATTCTAGAATCTAGAAGATTCTATTGATAGTCTTGAACACAATGAATGCACTATGCATAAACCTCTCCAAACACACTTCTCGATCATACTAGAATCTTCTCCCTCGTTTCTCTAGACCATGTTACCAAAAATTTCAATGTTAGGTAGCTAATAATCTTTGACTTCTACACATGATGATACAAAGTACAAGGACCAAATATACACCCATACTTTATACAGTAGTTTTTGATCAAATTTATATTTTTTTGTGCTTTACCAATTATAATTTTATATAGTGATGATATATCATACGATTTACTATCTGAGCCTTATTAAGGTGTGCTTTTTTACACAATGCTGGAGTAGTATATTTCTTCGCTTATACATATGGTCACCTCTATCCACGCGCTGTACATGCTGAGAGAATAAAACGTTGGCAGGGGAAGAGGGCAGCAACGAAGAGAAGTTGAAGGCGGTTCCATGTCAGAGCAAAGTTATGATGGGTTTCTGACACGAGGTACTCCTGTGGCCTTACAGTGTACTACACTCTACTAGTAGTAAATTTCAGGACCTATGCACGCAAAACAAATCGTGTGTTTTCTCTCTCCTTCCCTATGCTCCATCTCTCCTCCCCTTTCCCCTCGCGCACCGGTCCGGCTGATCTCTCTCCCCTCGTCCACAGCATGGCGATGCACACGTGTGCCTTGGTATGGCGGCTCTGTGTCTCTGGCGTGTTCGGCAGCCGCGCGTTGGTGTGGAGTAGGGACGATAAGAAGTACATAGGAAGGAAACCACTTTGGTCCTTGGTGGCACAGAAATTCAAACTTTTCCGGTTTTCGAAATTTTCACTTGCTTCCCAAACATCAGGAGGGAAGGTTATCCAAAAGATCGGCCAAACATCGGGAGGGAAGGTAATTTTGAACCAGTTTGAACATTGATCACATTGAATAAACGAAAAACAAAAAAAAAGTTTTACTCATGATGTCCTATCATGTCTTGTGTACCACGTGCCATGAAAACTGTAATCATGGGATTAGATAAGTTTTGGAAAAATAGCTTCACAATATTGTCCTACCATGTGTATGGACACTATCGGGTTTATTTCAACCCGAATGACCAAGGTCATCTACAGGTAAATTGTAGGTCGCTTTGAAAATTTTACGAAAAGGCTCTTGGAGGTACCCATCGGGGGGAGGGTCAATTAATATATATCAGAAACCACCGAGAGTTTTGACGACAGGTTCATCTTCTTGCTAAGATTTTGCATCCTAACTATTTAATGAAATTAGGTCAAACTTTGCTCACTGTTTCATGAAATTAGGTCAAACTTTGCTAACCGGTTAACTTTGAACATTGACAGTTGGATCAAGACTAGCAAATCAAAACATTGTCAACCTCTTGATCTTCTTTTCCATTCTTAGCATCTAGAAAGATTCTACGGATAGTCTTTAGCACGATGAACACTAGTATGCGCAAACCTCAAAACACACAGTACTTCATTATTACTCGGTCTTGTGCCAAATGCATGGACTTGGATGGAATTTTCATTTTTTATGAGGTCCTTGATGTAACTTATACTTCCACCGACCACTCGAGCACCTCGATCTTACGAGACCTACCATTAGATCGGCCATTCGCAATACTTCTTACCTTTATCTTGTCTCTTATCTCTTATAATACCATATATACCACCACTACATAGTGTAGGGATTAACTTATTTTGAACATTGACCGTTGGGTCTCAAGATTGGCAAATCCAAACATAGCTAACTGTTGGATCTTCTTTTTCATTCTTAGCATCTATAAAGATTCTATTGATAGTCCTTAGCATGATGAACACTAAACCTCAAAACACACAGTACTTCATTACTCGGTTTCAGGGTCCTTGTGATAAATGCATGGACTTGGATGCAATTTTCATTTTTTATGAGGTCCTTGATGTAAATTGTAATTCTACCCACTGTGTTAACTCTCAAGCACCTCGCTCTTATGAGACCTTCCATAAGATCAGCCATTCACAATACTTCTTATATTATCTTTTATCTTGTCTCATATCTCTTACAATACCATACCAGCAATGTACTATATCTCGTAATTAAGTATGTCTTGATAATTTGGCTTAGAGTGCACTCATGATTCTAGCAAAATATAGATAATTTCCACCGCATGTTAGTACTATATGAAAATACTTATTTCAATGTGTGTCATGATACATGTTTTTTTTTATGGAGGGGTGGGGTAATGATACATATATAGTTGAAACTTAAATGGTGTCCTCTTATATTTGTGCTTGTTTGGATGAAAACTACAAACATGGATTTGGAAAACTTTCAAAAACTTGCTACACAATATGGTCATAACCATGTATGAACATTGTTCACATTTTAAGCCAAGTTACCAATGTCAAGGTCATATCTGCATCACCGTCCGCTTATTGGGATAAATTAAAGAAAAGTAAAGAAAACAATAAAATGTTAAGCACTTATGTATGGTGTCCTCCTTCCATAAATGATAAACATGAATTTTGACAAGGTTTAAAACACTTCTTCACAATATGACCAATGATAACATATTCTCTCAAAATAGATGTCTCAAAATTGTTTTAATTTGATGTATCTAGCCACTATCTAGTCTAGATACATCTAAATTTTAAAAATTGTGACATCTATTTTGAGAGGGAGGAGTACTTGGGTTTCAAGTTAAATAATGACAAAGGTCGTGTCCATTTTGGGTATTTGCATCTTGGCATGGCATACTAATGTTGTTAATTGGACTTTTTCTACTTTTATGTATAGAATTTTGTTAAATTATTTTAGAAGTGCCACATATAATTATTTTTTAAAGAAAAGGCAAAGAGAGTATGGCTCAATGCCACAACACACTAAATTTCACACAAAATAGAGTATGTTTCATGGTTAACAAGTTTCATGAATTTTCGGCCTTCTAGCTAATTTCAGATAATTAAATGACATTTTGTCAATAAACCAAAGTAGGTAAATTTTGAACTACAAGTGCGTGATAGATTGCTTGTAAATTTGTAAGAAATTCATATAGTACTAATTATTGTACCCAAATATACTGAAACCGACTATTGTTTTGAAAGATACAACTTCTTGTATGAATTTTTATGAATACTAATTACCATGTTTCAAAAAGTGAAAAAAAATGAAACATGCAGTAGCCTTTAGTATATTAAAAATTCATACTTGTAAAACAAAGAAAGACGCTTAAAAGTTTCAATACAAGGGACCTAGGGCACCTCCTCCCTACCAATTAACCTTTCTTCCTCTTAGACTTTGCAGCTATGGCTCCAAGACCGGAGCTCCCATGGAAGAAGAAGACCTGTGTGGCGCACAAAGGCCGTGGAGAAAAAGAAGTCATGTCACCGCTTCCTAATCCTGCTCCCACTGTCGCACTCGCACTACCATGCACCAGAAGAAGTATGTGTCGAGGTCGAAGGTCGGCTGCATTCTGATGGAGGATCGGGTCGCTCAAGGAGGGTCGGTACTCAAAGATAGGCTTCGGCTCCTACCTCGGGCTTGAGTACCTCACCGATAGGGGCTGAGCCCAAGCCGCCAAGGACACAAGAAGATCCGTGATCATCCCGAGGCACGTAGGCCATGAGCTCAAAGAAGCCGCGATGTTACCAATTGGCAGTGGTGCCAAAGATCCACGAGTCCTCGCCTGGCGGTACTGGAGGATCAGCTGGAGGAGGATGCTGCCAAGTCCTGAGAAGACCATGGAGTCCCCTAGAAGTCGTTAAGTACTACTACTACTCCAGTATGTGTTTGGGTTTGCTTGCTTTGTAGTTTGGTTAATCATCATGTCAATGTAATATTCAGATCTATGATGCTAAGAAAAGCTTGTGAGGGTTCTAAAAAATGTTGTTTCCTAATCTTAATCCTATACTCCATTTAACTCCATTTATAGATTAAGACGCTTAGAATATATGTAATGTTCGTATTTTAGGTTCACCAACTACTTTAGTGTATAGGTTCACCGAACCATATACACTAAAAGACATTACATTTGATTCACAAAGCTAAAACGCCTTATATTTCTAAATGAGGAGTATTACTCATCATATTAGGTTTAGTCAAAGTCAACCGCTTACAAAGTTTGACCAACTATATACAAGATTAAATAGTATACTCATTGAAAAAAATCAATATATAGTAAACAATGTCATCGGTGTGAGTTTAACTATCAGTGAAAGAACATTCAATTCTCAATTTTATGAGAGATTGTTATTTTTCAAGAAAGTCTCAAGAATATGGATCTGAATGCCCCAATCCAGGTTTTAGACATATATATATATAGTGGACCGACATGTTGTAATCGATACCATGTTTTATGTGCTTTCAAACTTCCTATCTAACTCGCCAACTTGAATGACTTTATCCTGATTTATCGAAAATTATATTAGGTTGAATTTGAACTACAAGTAAATTGTAGGGTTTGAAAGTTTCATGAAAAAGCTTTTGGAGGTACCCTTCGGGAGGGGTGAATTAATATATCGAAACCACTATGAGCTTTGATGATAGGTTCAACTTCTTTCTAAGATTTTGCATCTTGACAACAATTTAACAAAATTAAGTCAGAATTGAGCTACATGTAAGATAGATTGCTCTTGAATTAAATGTCTTTTCGAGGTAGATGGGTGCATTCTTGTAGTAAACAATGTCAGATGTGAGTTTCCAATTATCGAAAGACCATTATCAATTTTCTGAGTGATGTCAAGATTATGTCAAGATTAGTTCTCAGTCAAAGGAAGTTCACATCTAAATGCCGTGGCCAAGTTTTCATACACATATATATATAGTGGACCAACATATTTTTCTTATGATTTCTCGTTTTATGTTTTATGAATTCTCAAACTCGCTACCTAACTTCGCCGACTTGAATGACCTTATGTCGATTTATCAAAATTAGGTCAAATTTGAACTACTACAAGCAAATTGTAGGTTACTGTGAAACTTTTACGAAAAAGCTTTTGAAGGTACCCATCGGGGGTCACAATTAATATATGAGAAACCATCCAACTGAGATTTTTTCAACGACATAAAAATTCTTCTGATTTCACATTACTAGCCTAGGCCAAACTTAGCTACAAGTAAGTGCAATAGATTCCTCTTGATTTAAAAGTCTTTTCGAGGTAGATATAGGTGCATCTTCTTGTAGGACAATGCCACCAAAGGTGAGTTTCAACTATCTTAGGAAAGAACATTCTTAATTTTTCGAGATTGTTCTTTTCCCTAAAGAAAGTCCAAAGACTATGGATCCGAATGCCACAAGCCAAGTTTTCACACATATATAGTGGACCAACACGATGCACTTACGATTTACCATGTTTTATCAGTTCTCAAATTTCCAAGCTAACTTCACCCACTTGAATGATTTTATGTCGATTTATCAAATTAGGTAAAATTTGACTATCAGTAAATTGTAGGTTCCTTTGAAACTTTTACGAAAAAGCTCTTGCAGGTACCCATCGGGGGGGAGGGTCAATTAATATATATCAGAAACCACTGAGAGTTTTGACAACATGTTCATCTTGCTAAGATTTTGCATCCTAACTATTTAATGAAATTAGGTCAAACTTTCTCAAGCTTCATGAAATTAGGTCAAACTTGCTGATACCGATTAACTTTGAACATTGATCGTTGGATCAAGACCGGCAAATCCAAACATTGCTAACATTGCTATTCTATTCTTTTCCATTCTTAGCATCTAAAAGATTCTAGTGGTTTAGCCGGATGCCACTAGTATGTGCAAACCTAAAACACACAAGATTTCATCAAGGTCGTGGTCCTTGTGCTAAAATGAATGGACTTGGATGCAATTTTCATTTGTTACGAGGTTCTTGATGTAACTTGTACTTCCACCGACCGTGTTAACTCTCAATCACCTCACTCCTACGAGACCTACCATTAGATCATCCATTCGCAGTACTTCTTATCTTACCTTTATCTTGTCTCTTATCTCTTACAATACCATGCATACCACCACTAAATAGTGTAGGGATTAACTTATTTGAACATTGACCGTTCGATCAACACTGGCAAATCCAAACATTGCTAACCGTTGGATCTTCTTTTCCATTCTAGCATCTAGGTCTGTACTCCCTCGCTTCGTATCAAAACATAAGGCGACTAAGGATTGGTCAAAAGTCAAACCTTACTAACTTTGACCAAATATTTAGAAAAAAATATCTACATCTACAATATTGAATGGACATATTAAGAAAATATACTTTATGGTGAATCTATTGATATTAATTTAGTACTCTAAATTTTTATATTTTTGTGTATAATCATTGTCAAACTTAAAAAATGTTGACTTTTTGACTAATCCTTAGGCGCCTTATATTTTGGCGGAGGGAGTACTATTCAACACAAATCCAGTTGCTCCGAACCATTGGATCTAACAACCCAACGGTCATGATTAGTGCTATGGATCCAATTCAAAACTGCCCCACTATAGTAGTATAAGTAGAGAGAATACAGTCTACCGTGCTATGAAATTTTGGGGGTGGTGACATGATGGTTCTAGAACATGCATGGTGGAGTTTGCTCTAGGTACTATTCAACACGAATCCAGCTTCTATGAACCATTGGATCCAACAACCCAATGGTCAGGATTGGTGCTATGGATCAAATTCAAAACTGCTCCACGATAGAGATATCTTATCTTATCTTATCTTACGACTATATAGTGTACGAATAACTTTGAATATTTACCGTTGGATCAAGACTCATGAATCCCAACATTTCCAGCCGTTGGATCTTCTTTTCCATTCTAGCATCTAGAAGATTCTATTGATAGTCTTCAGCATAATGAATGTTATGCACAAACCTCAAAACACACTTCTCCATCATACTAGAATCTTCTCCCTCGTAGCTAATAATCGTTGACTTCTACATGATCTTATCTTATCTTATCTTACCACTATATAACGGATAACTTTGAATGTTGACTGTTGGATCAAGACTCGCGAATCCCAGCATTTCTAGCCATTGGATCTTCTTTTCCATTCTAGCTTCTAGAAGATTCTATTGATATCTTCGGCATAATGAATGCTATGCACAAACCTCAAAACACACTTCTCCATCATACTAGAAGCTTCTCCCTTGTTTCTCTACACCATGTTATCAAAAAAAATCATGTGTTAGGTAGCTAATAATCTTTGACTTCTACATGATGATACAAAGTACAAGGACCAAATGTACACCCATACTTTATAGATGTTGATCAAATTTATAATTTTTTGTGCTTTACCAATTATAATTGTATATAGTGATGATATGTCATACTTCTACTATCTGAGTCTCACGTGCAACTTACTAGTAGCTAATAATCGTTGACTTCTACATGATCTTGCCACTATATAGTGTACAAACAACTTTGAATATTGACCGTTGGATCAAGACTCGTGAATCCCAACATTTCCAGTCGCTGGATCTTCTTTTCCATTCTAGCACCTTGAAGATTCTATTGATAGTCTTCATTACAAACCACTATATAGTGTACGGATAACTTTGAATGTTGACCGTTGGATCAAGACTCGTGAATCCCAGCTTTTCGAGCCGTTGGATCTTCTTTTCCATCCTATCATCTAGAAGATTCTATTGATAGTCTTCGGCATAATGAATGCTATGCACAACCTCAAAAAACACTTCTCCATCATACTATAATCTTCTCCCTTGTTTCTCTAGACCATGTTATCAAAAATTTCATGTGTTAGGTACCTAATAATCTTTTACTTCTACATGATGATACAAAGTACAAGGACAAAATATATACACCCATACTTTATAGATGTTGATCAAATTTATATTTTTTTGTGCTTTACCAATTTATAGATGTTGATCAAATTCCTGGTTAACTCCTTTCTAATTAAGATTTTGCATCTTGACAATTTAACTAAAAATTAGCTCAAACTTGAGCTACAAGTAAGCGCGATAGATTTTTCTTTAATTAAATGTATCTTTGGAGGTAGATGGATGCATCTTCTTGTAGTAATCAGTACCGCCGGTGTGAGTTTCCAACTATCAGGAAAGAACAATCTCAATTTTTCGAGTGATGATGAGATTAGTGTACGAATAACTTTGAATGTTGACCGTTGGATCAAGACTCACGAATCACAGCATTTCTAGCCGTTGGATCTTCTTTTCCATTCTAGCATCTAGAAGATTCTATTGATAGTCTTGAACACAATGAATGCACTATGCATAAACCTCTCCAAACACACTTCTCGATCATACTAGAATCTTCTCCCTCATTTCTCTAGACCATGTTACCAAAAATTTCAATGTTAGGTAGCTAATAATATTTGACTTCTACACATGATGATACAAAGTACAAGGACCAAATATACACCCATACTTTATACAATAGTTTTTTATCAAATTTATAATTTTTTGTACTTTACCAATTATAATTTTATATAGTGATGATATGTCATACGATTTACTATCTGAGCCTTATTAAGGTGTGCTTTTTTACACAATGCGGGAGTAGTATATTTCTTCGCTTATACATATGGTCACCTCTATCCACGCGCTGTACATGCTGAGAGAATAAAACGTTGGCAGGGGAAGAGGGCAGCAACGAAGAGAAGTTGAAGGCGGTTCCATGTCAGAGCAAAGTTATGATGGGTTTCTAACACGAGGTACTCCTGTGGCCTTACAGTGTACTACACTCTACTAGTAGTAAATTTCAGGACCTATGCATGCAAAAAAAATCATGTGTTTTCTCTTTCCTTCCCTATGCTCCATATCTCCACCCCTTTCCCCTCGCGCATCGGTCCGGCTGATCTCTCTCCACTCGTCCACAGCGTGGCGTGGCCCACGTGTGCCTTGGTACGGTGGCTCTGTGTCTCTGGCGTGTTCGGCAGCCACACATTGGTGTGGAGTAGGGACGAGGAGGAGTACATAGGAAGGAAACCACTTTGGTCCTTGGCGGCTCAAAAATTCAAATTTTTCGGTTTTCGAAATTTTCACTTGCTTCCCAAACATCAGGAGGGAAGGTTATCCAAAAGATCGGCCAAACATCGGGAGGGAAGGCAATTTTGAACCAGTTTTGAACATTGATCACATTGAATAACCGAAAAACAAAAGTTTTACTCATGATGTCCTATCATGTCTTGTGCACCATGTGCCATAAAAACTGTAATCATGGGATTAGATATGTTTTGGAAAAATAGCTTCACAATATTGTCCTACCATGTGTATGGACACTATCGGGTTTATTTCGACCCGAACGACTAAGGTCATCTACAGGTAAATTGTAGGTCGCTATGAAAGTTTTACGAAAAAACTCTTGGAGGTACCCATCGGGGGAAGGGTCAATTAATATATATCAGAAACCACCAAGAGTTTTGACTGCAGGTTCATCTTCTTGCTAAGATTTTGCATCCTAACTATTTAATGAAATTAGGTCAAACTTTCCTCACTGTTTCACGAAATTAGGTCAAACTTTGCTAACCGATTAACTTTGAACATTGACCATTGGATCAAGACTAGCAAATAAAAACATTGACAACCTCTTGATCTTCTTTTCCATTCTTGGCATCTAGAAAGATTCTACTGATAGTCTTTAGCACGATCAACACTAGTATGCGCACACCTAAAAACACACAGTACTTCATTATTACTCAGTCTTGTGCCAAATGCACGGACTTGGATGGAATTTTCATTTTTTATGAGGTCCTTGATGTAACTTGTACTTCCACCGACCACTCGAGCACCTCGCTCTTACGAGACCTACCATTAGATCAGCCATTCCCAGTACTTCTTATGTTTAGCTTGTCTCTTATCTCTTACAATACCATATATACCACCACTACATAGTGTAGGGATTAACTTATTTTGAACATTGACCGTTGGATACCAAGACTGGCAAATCCAAACATTGCTAACCATTGGATCTTCTTTTCCATTCTTAGCATCTATAAAGATTCTATTGATAGTCTTTAGCATGATGAACACTAGTATGCGCAAACCTCAAAACACACAGTACTTCATTACTCGGTTTCAGGGTCCTTGTGATAAATGCATGGACTTGGATGTAATTTTCATTTTTTATGAGGTCCTTGATGTAAATTGTAATTCTACCCACCGTGTTAACTCTCAAGCACCTCACTCTTACAAGACCTACCATAAGATCGGCCATTCGTAGTACTTCTTATCTTATATTTTATCTTGTCTCATATCTCTTACAATACCATACCACTACATAGTGTAGGGATTAAGTTTGAACATATTAACCGTTGGATCAAGACTAGCAAATCCAAATGTTGCTAACCGTTGGATATTTTTTCATTCTTAGCATCGAGAAAGATTCGATCTATTGATAGTCTTTAGCACGATGAACACTAGTATGCGCAAACCTAAAAACACAAACTCCATTGCTCAGTTTTCAGGGTCCCTGTGCTAATAAATGCATGTACTTGGGTGCAATTTTCATTTTTATAAGGTCCTTGATGTAACTTGTACTTCCACCGACCGTGTTAACTCTCAAGCACCTCTCTCCTACGAGACCTACCATTTGATAGCCATGCGCAGTACTTCTTATCTTCTCTTTATCGTGGCTTATCTCTTACAATACAATAAACCACTTCATAGTGTACGAATTAACTTTGAACATTGACCGTTGGATCAAGAGTAGCAAATCCAAACATTGCCAACCGATGGATCTTCTTTTCCATTCATAGCATCTAGAAAGATTCTACGGATAGTTTTTAGCACGATGAACGCTAGTATATGCGCAAAACTCAAAACACACACTTCATTGCTCTCAGTTTCAGGTTCTTTGTGCTAATAAATGCATGGACTTGGATGCAATAATTATCATTTTCATGAGGTCCTTGATGTAACTTGTACTTCCACCGACTGTGTTAACTCTCAAGCACCTCGCTCCTACGAGACCTACCATTATATCGGCCATTCGTAATACTTCTTATCTTATCTTTGTCCTCTCTTATCTCTTACAATATCATACCTTCACTATAGAGTGTACAAACCATTGACCGTTTGATCAAGACTGGCAAATCCAAACATTGCTAACAACCATTGGATCTTATTTTCCATTCTTAGCATATAGAAAGATTCTACTGAAAGTCTTTAGCAGGATGAACGCTAGTATGCGCAAACCTCAAAACACACACTTCATTGCTCAGTTTCAGGGTCCTTGTGCTAAATGCATGGACTTGGATGTAATTTTTTTTATTTTTTATGAGGTCCTTGATGTAACCTGTACTTCCATCGACCGTGTTAACTCTCGAGCACCGCACCTCCTATGAGACCTAAAGTTAGATCGGCCATTCGCAGTACTTCTTATCTTATCTTTATATTGTCTCTTATCTCTCACAATACCATATATACCACTGCATGGTGTATGGAACAATTAATATTTGATCAAGACAGGCAAATCCAAATATTGCTAACCATTGGATCTTCTTTTCTATTCTTAGCATCTAGAAAGATTCTACTTTAGCACGATGAACGCTAGTATGCGCAAACCTCAAAACACACACTTCATTGCTAAGTTTCAGGGTCCTTGTGCTAAATGCATGGACTTGGATGCAATTTTCATTTTTATGAGGTCCACTTGTACTTGCTTAACAAAGAAAATCAGTGTGGTGCTCACTCCTGCAGCCTTACAGTGTGCTACTCCTCCTCTATGCAAGGAAAATAAATTGTATACTACTCTCTTCTTTGCTGCATCACACCCATCCTCTAGCTGATATCTCCCTCATCCATAGTGTGGCGCTGCGCACGTGTTCCATGGTACTACGACGACTCTATTTCTATCTTTTTTCATAACTTTGCTCTGACATCGAACCGCTTTCAACACCCCCTCGCTGCAGCCCTCTCGAGTTGCCTTATCTAACCCCATAATCTCTTCTACAGTAGTTTGTAATAACCTTCACTGCAGCCCTCTTGGGATGCCTTCTCTCGGGCTGCCTACGTGTATATATTTATATATACATACCAAGTACAATATCCCTTCTCTAGTGTTGTGAGTGTTGATCCTTGTAATAACCTTCCATGCGATGTTTCGGACGAAGCAAGTGAAAAAATCGGAACCTAAAAAGTTTGATCCGCGACTACTTTTTTCCGCCGCCCCAACCCAACGCCCAAAGTGGTTCCTTCATATGCACACCAACACAACGTAGCTGATGAACACATGATAGACTGACACATAGCCATCGTACCAATGTTAGAGTTGAAAGCGGCATCCCGCAGAAGTTCCGCTTATAGTTTATTTTGAAGTACTCCTATAGAAACTTCAAAATGAACTAGAGGCAGGACTTTCACGGGATCCCGGTCACAACCCTAACCATGGCAGATGTGCTGAGCGCCACACTCCGGACGAGGGAGAAATCAACTAGCAGGTGTGCGCGGGGGTGCCGAGAAGATACACACTTGATTACATTGTGTAAAATTTGATCGAATAAATAGAGTAACTAATACACTTAATTAATTTGTGTAAAATTAGTACTCGTACTATTGTAGGTAGAGTAAAACTTTCCAATAATGCTAATTTTCTACCAACATTCTTTATACTACTATATATTTAGAGTAAATCATGGTCAAAGAAAAAACACCCAAAACAAGGACGCCTTATTATTCCTCGGGATGGAGGTAGAGTAATACTCCTACCTACTACTCCTACTTTGCGCTCCTACTTATGAAAATAGTACAGTACTAGTACTACAGTAGGACCTGTAAATAAATAATGTGTCTAGTCAAACCGACGTGATGAGACTATACTGCGCCAGGAGGTGACATGGGTAATTTATTACAAGAAAAGAAAAAACCTCTTTCAAAGAGTCATCGCATCTTCTCCATCTCCGTTTAGTTTATCCACACTCGCCGATGCCGCCTGGCCGCATTTGGGATCCTCTCCACAACGCTGATCACACATTTTCCTCGCCATCTCGCCCGGTGCATCACTCCTTCCAGACCACCACCCTCTCCTCCAAAAAAACCCAAACAGTTCTATATAGATCCGCCCTTTGCCCCCAATCCTCCTCGACACGATGGCGGATCGTCTGTACAAAATTTGGAGAGGTTCGAGGGAGAGCCGACGGTACAGCGGCTTTAACAAGGTCAGCGACGACATCGTCAACCAAATCGCTGAGCGTCGTCCGGCTGGCCGCATGCTCCAAGGAGCTACACCGCCGAGTCATCGGCGGAGAAGGTTACAGCTGCCCAAACTACAACTTCCCGGAAGTGGTCTCCTTCAACAAACTCTATGCCCACATGATCTCCTGCATCCACAACCCATTTATCTGCACGGAGCCAGGATGCAACTGGGTCGGCAACAAATTAACATTGTATCTGCACCTCAAATCCACCCACTCGATTGAGGTGCCCACAGTCCTCTACAGCGTCAAACAATGGGACCCGTCTAAGCCAGTGCCTGTAGGGTGCTCACGGAGAACAAATGTCATCGGCATCGGGAAGACGGGAGTGTTGTTCATTGGCCAGATTGACGGGCACAGCACGGAGATTGTCCTGTCCGTCAACCGCGCAAGGTCCACGGCGTGGGAATTGGAGGACTACGAGGTGAGGATATCATCATTGGTCGATTGTCGTGGGTTCTATCCACTCGAGTTTGATTCTAAGCCAGAGATTGGGCAGTCGCCGGCGCCGGCCGAAGGCGCGCCGGAGGCGCTCAACAATTACATGTCGGTAGCAGGGACTTATTGTCAAGCTCCTCAATTGTTGGTCGGAGTTCCTCGTGGAGTTCCAATGTTGGATCGACGACGACATCAAGCCATTATGAGATATCACATCTTAATATTCTCCCGATGATCCTAATATGAATGTATATGTAATTTTCTAGTCCCTCTATTCTAATATTAATTACTTTATTTATTTTAATAGCAGATTCCTTTCGCAATCGGAGTGGTGGAAATGGATGGAAAGGTCCGTGAATTTCACATCTATCTTGCTAAGGGTGAACAGGCGAAAGCCTATTACGAGGATCCAAAGACGACGGTAAAATGAGAGAAGCGTGCCAGGCGGGAAAGCAAGTGCTACTCGGCCACGACCTGGACACACTGAATCATTCGCATACAGATCTTGCGGTGATTCTAACCTCTCTCTTTCTCTCATGCATGTTTGGAGTATATGATGGGACATGTAATCGTTCCTAGCTAGACTAAGGTTCTACTAAGAGTAGTTTTATACTTCTACAGAGTATTTTGTATGGAGTTCTGCAACTGCTAATATATTTTGTAATAATTCCTATGTACTGGGAATTTTTCAGACCGAGTGCAGAATATGGCATGTACTGCTGAATCTTTCAAAAGCTACCGAATCTCTCAAATGTGCTGATGTTGCTATTATTAAAGTATTTTGTAGAACTAATACTCGTGTACTGGTACTTGTTTTGATCAATGGCAGTAGATTGTTTTGCTTTTCTTTTGAAACATGGCCTTCTCAATCTAGATGAGGCATGGGCTTCTTGGGTTGCATATATGTTGGTCACACATGTATTGATGTAAGAATGAGGCATGCATACAAATGCAGACTTAATCGTCAGTCTTGCTTGCTACAATGATGGAGTGTGTTCGGAGAAAAAGGGCAAACTCATCCCTTGCCTGTTAGAAAAAACAAAAAACAGGCCCAATGTTGAGACTCCCACCAACAACATTTCCTACTACGCCAAGATGCACCCGTATACCAAATTAATGTAGGAACAGTACATTAACTATGATGTCGATATGGCCATGACATTTTTTGGTCATCAGGGTTGAAACCTAATAATATTCATACATGGTGGGAAAATATGGCGTGGCTAGTTTCCAGAAGTTGTCAAATTCCATGGTTATCAATTTCCTGGCAGGCTGTACACGTGACGTGATAGGATGCCATGCGTAAATATTTGTTTTTCAGTTTTTCTTTATTACATGCGATTGTTTCAAAACATGTTCAAAATTATCAAGATACAAATTCTTAGCATGAAGTTGAATTTGTCAAAACTCTCGATTGTTTTTGATATATTAACTACCTGATGCATACCACCAAAAGCTTTTTGTAGAACTTTGGTTGAAATCTACCACTTTCTACAACTTCTAGTTCAAATATGACATGATTTTGTTAATAGAGACATAAAATCATTTGAGTAGTCCGAGTTAGCTCGGAAGCTTTGAAAACTCATAAAACTTGGGAATCGTACATAAAACATTGTCCACTATATCTGGAAACTTGGCTTGTGGCATTCAAAACCATGTTCTTTGTACTTTATGTGCATAGTATATTCATGGTGCTAAAGGCCAACAATAATGGGATCTTCTATATGCTAGACATGACATAATCAAATGTACTAAAAGGGATCCAATGGTCAACAATGTCGGGTTTTGCCAATCTATATCCAACTGCTGATGTTCGAAGATATTAGTACACTATATAGTGGTATGGAAATTGTGAAGCAACATAGTCATTTTTTGTTTTAAAAATAAGTGTCAAGCACTATATAGTGGTATGGAAATTGTTTCACGTGCCTTTTACTAGTATGGATATGGATGATCAGTTGATGTGACTCTCGGCTTTGATTTCCTAGACAGATAGGTTAATGTCTACTACCTTTTTCTATTACTAGATGGACGCTAGCCAAATTCAAAATCTGAATCGAGCGGCAAAATCACCCACCGGCCTTGAAGCATTTCCCGCCCCATCGATTCAAAACCTTTGAGCCAAAATCTCCCACCGGATAGTGCCATTTTTCTATTATTATTAGCTAGATGCGGGCCAAGTTCAAATCTCAATCGAGCGGCAATATCACATACCGACCTTGAAGCATTTCGCGCCCCTCTATTTCAAAAACTTTTGTCTTTAAATTTCCTGTTCTACCCATTGTTCAGGCGATAGATGGGCACGCTAAAGTCAGTACCTCGGGGGCACAATCGTAATTATATTGCTATTCACCTATACTATGGTCCCGATTCTCATAGTTTTTCCCCTGGCCCTCCCAAAAATCCCAAGATCCTCTGTCGCCTCCACGGCCACCGCGCGCACCAGCTTGATCTCTGGTCTCGTGCACCGCCGCAGAGCCGCTTCACCGACGCTCACCCACCGGATCTAGTTCACTGGGTCTCTCTGCCACTACACCGGAGTTGCGGTGTCGTTCATCACACCGATGGCGTCATCGACCTCCCAAGCTCTGCTTCCTCTCTGCCGAAAGCTACCCAACCGTACCGGATCCGCTTCACCGGTGTCCACCTGACGTGATCTAGTTCAAGGAGTTCCATGTCCACCGCTCCAGACGAGTTGCATGGCCGTCATCATTCACTGCACCGGATCTGCCTCAGCGACGCTCTCGTCCACCACGTTCAAGTCGGTATCGACCGCCCAAGATCTGCTTCCCCGATGCCAACAGCCACCGAAACCGCAGCACCCTCGGTGACCTCGACGTCACTCGCACGGTACCGGCGATGCTTAGATGCCTCTCCGACCAAGGTTAACCTAATCTCCTACCCGTTTTTGTTTTGTCAGCAGTATAGCAGGTTCAAGCCTGTCGCAGTGAACTGCATTTTTGTAATCGTGCTAGTACATACAAGTCACTAGGCACACCTGTTCTTCGTGCTAGTACATGCAAGGTCATTAGACATGTTGGTTTGCATCCACTGCTCTACAAATTTCAAGTCATGCACATATCTGTTATTTTGTCATGCACATGTTCTTAGCTACACCATACAACAGGAATTTCCTGCTACCATGTAATTCTTGTAAAATCTGTAGTCAGTGGCAAATATTAGTGTGGATTCCCTGCTCTACAGTTGCTGAATCTATCTGGTTCATTCTAAGATCAGTTCCTGCTATTATTTCCTCCTTGGCATCGTTCTCCTATCCTGTAGTAGCCGTTTAAACTCTTTGTACTAATTCGATTATAATTTTGTTTTTGCCATAATGCCATCTGGCTCTTCAAAAGCTGCATCACTAACTATTTCCTTTTTCTTGCATAGATCTCAAAATGGAACAATGAACATGTTGGTTTGCATAGCCTATTCTACAAGTTCACAAGGGATTCCATTACTTCCTTATCTGGCGCTGGTTCGTCCTGAGCAACGACATAACTGTCCTCTACTATGTAGTTCACTCGTGGTTTGCATTCCTGCTCTAGAATTTCTCTTATGATGCCATTATAATTTCTATCTAGTTGATTTTTATCTATGACAGTAACTACTTGCCATTGTGTAGATCACCGCAATTCTGAGTCACCCAACGACTCTATGCATTCCAGGAGATGCACAGCTTGTTTACCAGGCTAGAATTCTAAGAAACACTTTGTTTGATTACTCATTTCATTCTAGGCACACTTGTCTAATGCTTGTTTGTCCTGTTCTATAGGTTCACGAGCGACGCCATTATATCTCGCATCTGGTTCTGGGTCTGGTTCGTCCTAAGTCATGACATAACTATCCTCTACAATATATAGTTCATCTGTGGTTTGCATTCCTGCTCTACAGGTTCTCGTATGATGCGGTTATAATTTCTATCTGGTTCATTCTTCGCTATGATAGTAACTGCATGCCATTTTGTGGCTCAACGCAAATTCCGAGTAACCCAACGTCTCTTGCATTTTAGGGTACAGAACTTCTTCCATATATATTTGTTCAAAATGACCTGGCTAGTTTATATCTGCTGAAATTCTAAGCCACACACACACATTTTTTGATTGTTCGTTTCACGGTAGTCACACTTGTTTGATGCGTGCTTGCTTGTCATGTTTGTTTGATGTGTTGGTCAATAATTGAACCATTGACCAGTTGGTCAATACTTGACTACTCCAGTTCATAGCTTCTGTCATATCAGTCAAATGAGTAGTTTGTCTTGTTTGATGTATTAACTTGTTATTACTTTGTTTCAGACTACAATTATTGCTAGCCCCACCAAAAAGGAGGCTGCAAGATGTCACACTCAATGGAAGATGGAGGTGATCGATTGAGAAAGCAAATTGAGGACTCTGCTATCAACTTGATTGTCAACTGAAATGCTGATTTTTCTTTCCCCTGAGTTGATAATATGTAGTAATTTTAAGAAGTTTGCAGCTGATGTAATATCTAGATAACTCGCGTAGGCCATGTAGGCATTTAGTTGACGTTGTCCACACATTGCAGTAGTCGTTATGGTAACTACGCCAGGCAGGTCGATTAGGGAATAGTGCCATGTTGTATTCGACCGACAACGAACAATAAAAAAATGCTGGATTATTATACACGTTTTATGATATTGTCATGGGCTTCAGAACTGATGAATCTGCAAAAGACCGTAAACGTAACGGGCCAATGCGCATGTGGTAACAGGCCTAACGGTAAGTAGTAAACATGTCACATCAAGGTAATATAAGAGCAGGCCGTAATGAAATAGCCCATTACAAGAATGTGCAAGAAACTATACAAATCGCAAAACAGTAACATGCCAAAACAAGAGCGGCCACAACAGAATGGCAACAAAGGATTTAGCCCTAACAAGACGGGCCGAGAAATTTTAACAACGGTAGTAACAGGCCAACATATTTACCAGGCTAGAATAGTAAAGGGCCTTTTGTGGGCCTAAATAGCTAAAGGCCAGAACAGTAAAAGGCTAGAACAGTAACAGGCCAGAACAGTAATGGACCATCTCAGAGAAGGCCTGTTAGTAGGCGGTCAATGATGGGCTGCGATAACAGTGATGGGCTGATCGCAGGCCTTATGTTTATAGGAGCGACTTGGCGCAGGCTGCTAATGGGCCACACAGTGTTGGACCAACATGGGCCTTATGTAGGCTGAAACAGAATCAGGCCTAAAAGTTCGCGGGCCGCTGCTGGCTGCGTTTTTGGGCCCATTTCAAACAGTACAGGACAAAACAGTAATGGGCCATCTTCTTATTGGGATCCCCTTATGGGCCGGCCCAGTTAGTATTTAGCAGGCCTTGGCTAGGCATGTCTTCTGCCATAGTTTCTATGGTCGTTAATGGTCGTGAATCATTGCCACCGGCGATTCGCAGATGACGCCAGCTAGCACGGTACCGGCAAATAGATCTACGACGGAACAAGGTTTCGTGGCTGAAGGGTGCGATCCGCCACGTCGAAAAAAACCCGTGGTTAATTCATTTGCGATGGGGTTTTTACCATGAAGGCCATATGTCGCGGAAGACTCTTTGGCCACAAAAAACGGGCCTTCAACCATGAAAATTGTCCGTTGTAAAAGCCAACTTTTCTTGTAGTGGATGTAGATGATGAAATGCCTCAGGATGCCATAGGAAGAATGGGTGCGGGTTTCATCTGTCCTATTGAGGAACCCCTTATGGAGGATCGAGAAGAACTATGCTCTACTCAAGTGGATCCCTCATCTTCACAACATCAACAAGCTCCTATCGAGGAGAATATCATTTTGTGGCCCGAAAGTTGGGGCGCCCAGGCAACGCGGTACCCAAGTTGCGTGTAATCAGCCATGATGGCTACAGTTGGCGTGCCAAATACTCAGGAGGTCTTTTTCGGCATGAATTCAACTTTACCTTTCAATACAAAATATCAGGCTAACGCCCGGAAAGTTGGGCCCCCCTGTCAGTTATCGCTGTTATGTCGCTCCCGTTGCTTAGGCATCAATTAGGCTTGTAGCGTTGGCGCCTGCATCCATTACACGTCTTCTTCTTCCCCGGAGCGGCAATCTATGGTCGCAGCCATGGCGTGGAGCTAGGACATGATGAACCTGCTCGGCCCCGCTCTCTTCCCCATCCCGAGTCGAAGCTCGCCCTCACCATGGCCGCATCCATGGTACAGCTCGGGGAAGAGAATTGGTTCCCGGTGAGGTCTGACACTGTGTCGACCATGCTTGGTCCTATTTTCCTCCTCCAGAATCTGAGCTCGCCATCACCATGGTCACACCTGCACCAATTCTTCCACCCCTACCAAGGTCTCTGTGGTAGCTCAAGTTCTGCCATGTTGAAGCTGTAAGAGAATTCGGAGCTAGGCGGTGGCAACCCATTGTTGAACCTGTAAGGAATTTGCTGAAGACTGTGTGTCGTGCCAAGGTCTTTGGCTGATGCATTCGGCTTATTCCAACATCCATCGCTGATGTGAGATCATTTAGTTACTTCAATATGAAATTTCGACCAATTTAACTTGTTGATGTATTCCTTGACAATTATAATATAATCGAGCACTAGAAATATTTTTTAGTGTGCATGAGCATGATCAGTAATATAATTGAACACTAGAAATTTTAAGGCACTCCATATAAAGGAGTAGATTAATATATATATATATAGAAGGTTCACCACAGACACCACGTAGATATATTGTCTTACATGCCACACACAGGTAATAATAATTAACTAAAACAAAATAAAAGCATGGGCAGTAGCAGGGGGCCAGGACACGGAGACGCCTAGCAGGGAAGGGGCATATTAGCAGGAGGCAGGGAAAGCCTAGTCGAGGGGATACAGGCCAGTCCTGACATAATCTCGGAGGAATTTGCCGAAGGCTGCGTGACGCACCAAGGTAATCGGCTTATGCCTTCTGCCTCCGCCTCTAGCAATGCCCACCGCATGCTGCATCATGCTGTCGAGGTCCACGTTGATTGCTCTGCCACAGAATAGGCAAAACAGTCTCCCCCTACGGTAGAAACGGATTAGCCCACACCGTAACCGCCTCACCACGTAGCGGCTCTTGTTTTCCCTGGATTCCTTGCTATCGTCCACTTCATCATCATCCTCCTGTAGATTTTTAAGAACATAACTTAGAACTCATACATATGGTTTAATTATATTACAACTCAAGAATTGACAACATGTATATGTAAGACAATATATCTGTGGATATCAAAGAGAAAGCATCTCAGCAATAGTTTGATCAGTTCATATATCATTTCATCTCAACACAATGACAAATAATTGCATCAGAGTGTATGTAGAATAAAGATTGTGGCCTCATAAGTTTCTTCAGGGATGAAGTTAGTGAACCAAGTAAAAATTGCACAACCTATATTGTTCTTGTACATCGCCGCAGGTTCACTAACTGAAAAAATTTGACACCAATGTGTCTGCCTCTATTTTGGGACAAATTTAAATCATTGGCCACAATAAGAAATTGAAATGTAATCGTATAAAACAATATTCAGGGATATACATAGTCAGGTACAAACAAAGCCTAAATATTGTAATTATAAATAAAAAACCAAACAATTAATCTTCAGGTACATGTTAAAAATACTTATGATCAAAACCATTCATTTACATATGCATCATATGAATCATTCAAAGATCAGAAACAATTCAAGGATCATATATGTAGTTCCATATGAGAATAAATCAAGGGCCTCATAATTTGTTTCAGAGATGGAGTTGGCGAACCAAAGTACCAACAACACAACCTATATTGTTTGTGTGCATTGCTACCTCAGGTTCACCAACCCATCCCTAAAACACGACACCATCATATGTGTCTCCCCTTGAACTCTTTTGGGGAAAATTTCAATCATCGGCCTTGGTGACAAACTGAAATGTAATTCTTATACACTATGAATGCATGGAATAGATAATTCAAATATCATAGTTCTATGAATGTAGAATAAAGATTGTGGCCTCATAAGTTTCTTCAGGGATGGCATAAGCGAACCAAGTAACAATTGCACAACTTATATTGATCTTGTACATGGCCCCAGGTTCGCTAACTCATCCCTGAAAAAATCTGACACCAATGTGTTTGCCTCTCTTTAGGGCAAATTTGAATCATTGGCCACAATAAGAAATTGAAATGTAATCGTACAAAAAAATATTCAGGGATATACATATGCATCATACGACGCATTCATAGATCAGAAACAATACAAAGATTATATATATAGGTTCCATATTTGAATAAATTTAGGGCCTCATTTTTTTCAGAGATGGAGTCGGAGAACCAAAATACCAACAACACAACCTATATTTGTTTATGTGCATTGCTGCCTCAGGTTCATTAACCATCCCTAAGAAAACGACACCATCAGATGCCCTTGCACTATTTTGGGGCAAAATTGAATCATTAGGCTCAGTAAGGAATAGAAATGTAATGTTATAGGCATGTAATGACCCACAAGTATAGGGGGTGTATCGCAGTATTTTCGATAAGTAAGAGTGTCGAACCCAACGAGGAGGAGAACGTGCTGGCTAGTGGTATGGATCAGGAATTCTCTGCAAATACTTAGCAAATAGATTTTTAAGGGTTTTTGATAAAGCAAGTAAACGAAGTACGAGTAAATAAAAGACAGTAGGAATAAATGCAGCAAGTGGCCCAATCCTTTATGCAGCAAAGGACAAGCCGGTTGTATTACTTAAGATGACCAAACATTCTCGAGGACACATGGGAAGACTGTCAAGTGCTTTCGCTTCATATAGTTGATTAATCTTCTTTAGCTTGCTAAGTGTTGTGTGGGTGAACCTGTGCTAATGTACCGACCTTCCTAGGACTAATACATACTTGTGATTATACCCCTTGCAAACATCCATAAGTACAAGAAAGTAATTAAGGTAGAAACCTAACCACAGCTTTAAACTCTAAGACCCTTACATCCCTTGTGCAATGGTTTCCTAACGGGGGTTCAGGTTTCTATCACTCCGGCAACCCCTACGATTAGTAGCCAAATACACAATGCATTCCCCTAGGCCCATATAGGTGAAGTGTCATGTAGTTGACGTTCACATGACACCACTAGAATAAGTACACCACAACTTAAATATCAAACTATTGAATCTTTCTCAACACAACTCCACTACTAACAACATGACTTCTCCCATGTCCTCAAGAACAAAACGAACTACTCACAAGGCATCATATGGATCATGATCAGAGATGGAATAATGATGTATAACAATCTGAACATAAACAATAATTCAATGGTTCACTCAATAGCATCAACTACAAAGAGTAATCAACACCGGGAAAGTTTCCTCTATGAACTATAACAAGATTCAACCCAATTGTTACAGCAATATGGAGATGGTGATGAGGGTGCTGATGGTGACGATGGTGGTGATGATGATGATGATCCCGATGAAGTCCAGCTTGATGGTGGTGTTGATGGCGATGATCTCCCCTCTCCGGGAAGGAATTCCCAAAAAATCTGCTGCGAGAGATATTTCTCTCGGTGTTTTCCGCCTGCAGAGGCGGAATCTTTCTGTGGTCGCTCCCGAGTCTTAGGGTTTCGGAGGTTGATATACGCCAGGGGAGAGGCTGGAGGGGCAGGTGGCCACCACCTCCTGGCTCGGCCTTAGGGCCGCCTGCCGGGTGGTGGGCCCCTGGCCCATATCCACTCCGCCTTCGGCATCCTTAGTCTTCGGAAAAATAGGATTTTCCGTATATTTTCCCGGATTTCGATCTTTATGAATTTTTCCTCCAAACAAAGACATTTTCCATCGAATCCCGATCGCGGTCCATGCTCCAAAAGTCATCAACCATGCAAAAACAGATGAAATAACATAAGTATCACCTCTCAATACGAAATATATCAATGAATAATAGTGAATTAAGACGTAGAATAGTGATGCAAAATGGACGTATCAGCATGTTGTGTATCGAAATCAACACTCAACTAGATGGCAGATGAGCAGATTGGGGTTTTGTGACTAGACGGACTGGGATTTTGTGACTAGATGGCAGATGCATCAATCGACTGATCGAACCATATATATACTACCCTACTTCAAGAGCAAAAGAATATGTACACGATTGAGCAAATCCTATGTATGAACAGTGAAATCTGCGGCTACGACTAGAGAAGCTAGCAATGTAGTACCTCGGACTCCTCATCAGGGACCTCCTCCTCGAACTCGTCATTCTCCAAGATTGCGTCAAAGATTTCTTGGACGACGATGGGGTCGTTGATGTAGAGCACCGGATTGCCTCTGCCTGCCACCTGCCCCCATCCAGATCTACCGCCGGCACCACGATGTTGTCGGCCACGACATTGTCGGCCACCTGTTGCTCGGCGGTGATGGCTACTAGCTGGATGGATGAGCTCGAACCCTCGATGGCGCAGTGACAAGCAGCGTTCGTGCCCGGAGAAGACGACTCCACCTTCTTGGTGACGACCGAGTCATCTGCTGCTGCACCTTCAACTGGCTTCACCTCCAGCTCGTCTCCATGTGTACGCTTCATGGTGCACCTAGGGAAGGAGGTAGTGCAAGCGAAGGAGCTTCGGCGCGCGCGGTAGGTGCAGATTGGGGTTTTGGGACTAGACAGATTAGGGAAAATGACACGAGCACATGGAAGAAGAAGGCCGAGCGGGTTTATAAACAGTTGACCGTTCATAGTCCTCGAGTGGACACATGTCGTGGGTTGGGGGTGGGGCTACCACGATCTCCACCTTTTTTTTGGGTTCCCTTTTTTCTGAAACAACCACGATCTCCACTTTAGAGCTGCATTGAAAACACACGCATGGCAGACCTTGATTCCACTGCATGCAAGTGGCACGAAACCAATTTCTAGCAACGTTAGATCTACTCGAGGGGGGCCTTGACTCATGGAAGTTACTTGCGGTAGGGCCCAGTTGGAAGTGAGATTGAGAGTGCTATGTAAAAATGGGATATGTCTTATTAAAATCAAGTGGCAATAAATTGCAGCGTCCCGTCGAAAACCGTGCACTCGATGACCCCGTTACCCTGTGCATGTGTTGCAGTAGCAGTAGTAGCCTTTGCAGACTAGATTAAACGTGACATATCCACTCAACGACTTTTTCCATGGACGGCATCGTGTTCCTTCTTGTAGAAGTCTCGCTGAGGGAGACGTCCATGCTTCCTCACGTTGTACTGTGAAGGGCACAGCGTGTGCAATGATCCTCGTTGGATCACAAAGGATCAACGGTTGGTGTGCATGATCCGCGTGACAACTGTGACAACCAATCATGGCGTAGTAGACAGAGTGAGCACAGGTTTGGGCTTCTCCGAAAGAGAGAGAGGGCAAAACTGAGTAGTATCAAAAAACAAAGGGCAAAACTGAGTAGTATAAAAATGGAATGTGACTGTCTTGTACAATGAAATACATCATGGCATACATCAAATTATTCCAAGATAGATCCACTAGAATTTATTGGATGTGTGTCCTTCTCATTAACCACATATGAATCCACCAGAGTCATTGCATGTGTGTTCTTCCCACAAACCAAATATGGATCCAAGAGTGTCATTGCATGTCTGCTCTTTTCATGAACCACAGCTAGAGTCATTGCATGTCTTTTCTTTCCACAAACCACATATGGATCCACCAGTGTCATTGGATGTGTGTTCTTTTCATGAACCACACCTAGAGTCATTGCATGTCTATTCTTTTCACAAACCACACATGGATCCACCAGTGTGATTGCATGTGTGTTCTTTTCAGAAACCACAGATAGAGTCATTGCATGTCTGTTCTTTTCACAAACCAAATATGGATCCACCAGTGTCATTGCATGTGTGTTCTTTTTATGAACCACAGCTAGAGTCATTGCATGTGTGTTCTTCTCACAAACCACATAAGGATCCATCGGTGTCATTGGATGTGTATTCTTTTCATTAACCACACCCAGTATCATTGCATGTGCGTTCTTATCACAAACCACATATGGATCCACCAGTGTCATTGCATGTGTGTTCTTTTCATGAACCACACCTAGAGTCATTGCATGTCTGTTCTTCTCACAAACCACACATGGATCCACCAGTGTCATTACATGTGTGTTCTTTTCATGAACCACGCCTAGAGTCATTGCATGTCTGTTCTTCTCACAAACCACATATGGATCCACCAGTGTTTTTTGCATGTGTGTTCTTTTCATGAACCACAGCTAGAGTCATTGAATGTATTCTTTTCACAAACCAAACATGGATCCACCAGTGCCATTGCATGTCTGTTCTTTTCACAAACCACAGCTAGAGTCATTGCATGTCTGTTCTTTCAACAAACCACATAAGGATCCACCAGTGTCATTGGATGTGTGTTTTTTCATGAACCACACCTAGAGTCATTGCATGTCTCTTCTTTTCACAAACCACACATGGATCCACCGGTGTCATTGCATGTCTGTTCTTTTCACAAACCACAGCTTGAGTCATTGCATGTCTCTTCTTTTCACAAACCACATATGGATCTACCAGTGTCATTTGATGTGTGTTCTTTTCATGAACCACAACTAGTGTCATTGCATGTGTGTTCTTCTCACAAACCACACATGGATCCACCAGTGTCATTGCATGTCTGTTCTTTTCATTAACCACAGCTAGAGTCATTGCATGTTTGTTCTTTCCACAAACCACATAAGGATACACCAGTGTCATTGGATGTGTTTTATTTTCATGAACCACACCCAGTGTCATTGCATGTGTGTTTTCTCACAAACCACATAAGGATCCACCAGTGTCATTGGATGTGTGTTCTTTTCATGAACCACACCTAGAGTCATTGCATGTCTATTCTTTTCACAAACCACATATGGATCCACCAGTGTCATTGCATATGTGTTCTTTTCATGAACCACAGCTAGAGTCATTGCATGTCTGTTCTTCTCACAAACCACATATGGATCCACGAGTGTCATTGGATGTGTGTTCTTTTCATGAACCACACCCAGAGTCATTGCATGTGTTGTTCCCACAAACCACATATGGATCCACCAGTGTGATTGCATGTCTGTTCTTTTCATGAACCACACCTAGAGTCATTGATGTCTGTTCTTTCGACAAACCACATATGGATCCACAGTGTCATTGGATGCATGTTCTTTTCTGAACCACACCTAGAGTCATTGCATGTCTGTTCTTTTCACAAACAACACATGGATCCACCATTGTCATTGCGTGTATGTTCTTTTCACAAACCACAGCTAGAGTCATTGCATGTCTGTTCTTTTCTCAAACCACATATGGATCCACCAGTGTCATTGCATGTCTGTTATTTTCACAAACCACACATGGATCCACCAGTGTGATTACATGTGTGTTCTTTTCATGAACCACAGCCAGAGTCATTGCATGTCTGTTCTTCTCACAAACCACATATGGATCCACCAGTGTGATTGCATGTGTGTTCTTTTCACAAACCACAGGTAGAGTTATTGCATATGTGTTCTTCTCACAAACCACATATGGATCCACCAGAGTCATTGCATATGTGCTCTTTTCACAAACCACAGCTAGAGTCATTGCATGTGGGTTCTTTTCACAAACCACATATGGATCCATTAGAGTCATTGCATGTCTATTCTTTTCATTAACCATAGCTAGAGTCATTGGATGTGTGTTCTTTTCATGAACCACACCAGTGTCATTGCATCTGTGTTCTTCCCACAAACCACACATGGATCCACCAGTGTCATTGCATGTGTGTTCTTTTCACAAACCACAGCTAGAGTCATTGCATGTCTCTTCTTTTCACAAACCACATATGGATCCACCGGTGTCATTGCATGTGTGCTATTTTCATGAACCACACCGAGAGCCATTGCATGTCTATTCTTCTCACAAACCACATATGGATCCACCAGTGTCATTGCATGTGTGTTCTTTTCACAAACCACACCTAGAGTCATTGCATGTGTGTTCTTTTCACAAACCACATAAGGATCCACCAGTATGATTGCATGTGTGTTGTTTTAATGAACCATAGCTAGAGCCATTGCATGTCTTTTCTTTTCACAAACCACACATGGATCCACCAGTGTCATTGCATGTGTGTTCTTTTAATGAACCACGAAAATAGAGTCATTGCATGTCTGTTCTTTCCAGAAACCACATAAGGATACACCAGTGTAATTGGATGTGTGTTCTTTTCATGAACCATACCCAATGTCATTGCATGCTTGTTATTTTCACAAACCACACATGGATCCACAAGTGTCATTACATGTGTGTTCTTTTCATGAACCACACCTAGAGTCATTGCATGTTTGTTCTTCTCACAAACCACATATGGATCCACCAGTGTGATTGCATGTGTGTTCTTTTCATGAACCACAACTAGAGTCATTGCATGTCTATTCTTTTCACAAACCACACATGGATCCACCAGTGCCATTGCATGTCCGTTCTTTTCACGAACCACAGCTAGAGTCATTGCATGTCTGTTCTTTCCACAAACCACATAAGGATCCACCAGTGTCATTGCATGTGTGTTCTTTTCACAAACCACACATGGGTCCACCAGTGTCATTGCATGTCTGTTCTTTTCACAAACCACAGCTTGAGTCATTGCATGTCTATTCTTTTCACAAACAACATATGGATCTACCAGTGTCATTGCATGTGTGTTGTTTTCATGAACCACAGCTAGAGTCATTGCATGCGTGTTCTTCTCACAAACCACATAAGGACCCACCAGTGTCACTGGATGTGTGTTCTTTTCATGAATCACACCCAGTGTCATTGCATGTGTGTTCTTCTCACAAACCACACATGGATCCACCAGTGTCATTGCATGTGTTTTCTTTTCACAAACCAGAGCTAGAGTCATTGCATGTCTATTCTTTTCAGAAACCACATATGGATCCACCAGTGTCATTGCATGTGTGTTCTTTTCATGAACCACAACTAGAGTCATTGCATGTGTGTTCTTCTCACAAGCCACATAAGGATCCACCAGTGTCATTGGATGTGTGTTCTTTTCATGAACCACACCCAGTGTCATTGCATGTGTATTCTTCTCACAAACCACACATGGATCCACCGGTGTCATTGCATGTGTGTTCTTTTCACAAACCGCAGCTAGAATCATTGCATGTTTGTTCTTTCCACAAACCACATAAGGATCCACCAGTGTCATTAGATGTGTGTTATTTTCTTGAACCACACCCAGAGTCATTGCATGTGTGTTCTTCTCACAAACCACATATGGATCCAGCATTGTCATTGCATGTTTGTTCTTTTAACAAACCACAGCTAGAGTCATTGCATGTCTCTTCTTTTCACAAACCACATATGGATCCACCAGTGTCATTGCATGTGTGTTCTTTTCATGAACTATACCTAGAGCCATTGCATGTCTGTTCTTCTCATAAACCACATATGGATCCACCAGTGTCATTGCATGTGTGTTCTTTTCACAAACCACACCTAGAGTCATTGCATGTGTGTTCTTTTCACAAACCACATAAGGATCCACCAATATGATTGCATGTGTGTTGTTTTAATGAGCCACAGCTAGGGCCATTGCATGTCTGTTCTTTTCACAAACCACACATGGATCCACCAGTGTCATTGCATGTGTGTTCTTTTAATTAACCACAAATAGAGTCATTGCATGTTTGTTCTTTCCACAAACCACATAAGGATACACCAGTGTCAGTGGATGTGTGTTCTTTTCATGAACCATACCCAGTGTCATTGCATGCCTGTTCTTTTCACAAACTACACATGGATCCACCAGTGTCATTGCATGTTTGTTATTTTCACAAACCACAGCTACAGTCATTGCGTGTTTGTTCTTCTCACAAACCACACATGGATCCACAAGTGTCATTGCATGTGTGTTCTTTTCATGAACCACACCTAGAGTCATTGCATGTCTGTTCTTCTCACAAACCACATATGGATCCACCAGTGTGATTGCAAGTGTGTTCTTTTCATGAACCACAGCTAGAGTCATTGCATGTCTATTATTTTCATAAACCACACATGGATCCACTAGTGCAATTGCATGTCTGTTCTTTTCACAAACCACAGCTAGAGTCATTGCATGTCTGTTCTTTCCACAAACCACATAAGGATCCACCTGTGTCATTGGATGGTTGTTTTTTCATGCACCACACCTAGAGTCATTGCATGTGTGTTCTTTTAACAAACCACACATGGATCCACCAGTGTCATTGCATGTCTGTTCTTTTCACAAACCACAGCTTGAGTCATTGCATGTCTATTCTTTTCACAAACAGCATATGGATCTACCAGTGTCATTGCATGTGTGTTCTTTTCATGAACCACACCGAGAGTCATTGCATGTGTGTCTTCTCACAAACCACATAAGGATCCACCAGTGTCATTGGATGTGTGTTCTTTTCATGAACCACACCCAGTGTCAGTACATGTGTGTTCTTCTCAGAAACCACACATGGATCCACCAGTGTCATTGCATGTGTTTTCTTTTCACAAACCACAGCAAAAGTCATTGCATGTCTGTTCTTTTCACAAACCACATATGGATCCACCAGTGTCATTGCATGTGTGTTCTGTTCATGAACCACAACTAGATTCATTGCATGTGTGTTCTTCTCACAAACCACATAAGGATCCACCAGTGTCATTGGATGTGTGTTCTTTTCATGAACCACACCCAGTGTCATTGCATGTGTGTTCTTCTCACAAACCACACATGGATCCACCGGTGTCATTGCATGTGTTTTCTTTTCACAAACCACAGCTAGAATCAATGCATGTCTGTTCTTTCCACAAACCACATAAGGATCCACCAGTGTCATTGGATGTGTGTTCTTTTCATGAACCACACCCAGAGTCATTACATGTGTGTTCTTCTCACAAACCACATATGGATTCACCAGTGTCATTGCATGTCTGTTGTTTTCACAAACCACAGCTAGAGTCATTGCATGTCTCTTCTTTTCACAAACCACACCTAGAGTCATTGCATGTCTGTTCTTTTCACAAACCACACCTAGTGTCATTGGATGTGTTTTGTTTTCATGAACGACACCCGGTGTCATTGCATGTGTGTTTTTATCTCAAACCACATATGGATCCACCAGTATCATTGCATGTCTGTTCTTTCCACAAACCACGGCTAGAGTCATTGCATGCCTGTTCTTTCCACAAACCACATATGGATACACCTATGTCATTGGATGTGTGTTCTTTTCATGAACCACAGCTAGAGTCATTGCATGTGTGTTCTTTTCATGAACCACATAAGGATCCACCAGTGTCATTAGATGTGTGTTCTTTTCATGTACCACAGCTAGAGTCATTGCATGTATGTTCTTTCCACAAACCACATAAGGATCCACCAGTGTCATTGGATGTGTGTTCTTTTCATGAACCACAGCTAGAGTCACTACATGTGTGTTCTTTTCATGAACCACACATGGATCCACCAGTGTGATTGCATGTGTGTTCTTTTCATGAACCACAGCTAGAGTATATTGGATGTCTATTCTTTCCACAAACCACATATGGATCCACCAGTGTCATTGCATGTCTGTTCTTCTCACAAACCACATATGGATCCACCAGTGTGATTGCATGTGTGTTCTTTTCATGAACCAGAGCTAGAGTCATTGCATGTCTATTCTTTTCACAAACCACACATGGATCCACCAGTGCCATTGCATGTCCGTTCTTTCCACAAACCACAGTTAAAGTCATTGCATGTCTGTTCTTTCCACAAACCACATAAGGATCCACCAATGTCATTGGATGTGTGTTTTTTCATGAACCACACCTAGAGTCATTGCATGTTTGTTCTTTTTACAAACCACACATGGATCCACTAGTGTTATTGCATGTCTGTTCTTTTCACAAACCACAGCTTGAGTCATTGCATGTTTGTTCTTTTCACAAACAACATATGGATCTACCAGTGTCATTGCATGTGTGTTCTTTTCATGAACCATAGCTAGAGTCATTGCGTGTGTGTTCTTCTCACAAACTACATAAGGATCCACCAGTGTCATTTGATGTGTGTTCTTTTCATGAACCACACCCAGTGTCATTGCATGCGTGTTCTTCTCACAAACCACACATGGATCCACCAGTGTCATTGCATGTGTTTTCTTTTCACAAACCACGGCTAGAGTCATTGCATGTCTGTTCTTTTCACAAACCACATAAGGATCCACCAGTGTCATGGCATGTGTGTTCTTTTCATGAACCACAACTAGAGTCATTGCATGTGTGTTTTTCTCACAAACCACATAAGGATCCACCAGTGTCATTGGATGTGTGTTCTTTTCATGAACCACACCTAGTGTTATTGCATGTGTGTTCTTCTCACAAACCACACATGGATCCACCGGTGTCATTGCATGTGTGTTCTTTTCACAAACCACAGCTAGAATCATTGCATGTCTGTTCTTTCCACAAACCACATAAGGATCCACCAGTGTCATTGGATGTGTGTTCTTTTCATGAACCACACCTAGAGTCATTGCATGTATGTTCTTCTCACAAACCACATATGGATCCACCAGTGTCATTGCATGTCTGATCTTTTCACAAACCTCAGCTAGAGTCATTGCATGTTTGTTCCTTCCACAAACCACATAAGGATACACCAGTGTCATTGGATGTGTTTTCTTTTCATGAAGCACACCGAGTATCATTGTATCTGTGTTCTTCTCATAAACCACATATGGATCCACCAGTATCATTGCATGTCTGTTCTTTCCACAAACCACGGGTAGAGTCATTGCATGCCTGTTCTTTCCACAAACCACATATGGATCCACCGATGTCATTGGATGTGTGTTCTTTTCGTGAACCACACCAAGTGTCATTGTATGTGTGTTCTTCTCACAAACCACATATGGATCTACCAGTGTCATTGCATGTCTGTACTTTTCATTAACCACAACTAGATTCATTGCATGTCTATTCTTTCCACAAACCACATAAGGATACACCAGTTTCATTGCATGTGTGTTCTTTTCATGAACCACACTCAGTGTCATTGCATGTGTGTTATTCTCACACACCACATATGGATCCACCAGTTTCATTCATGTCTGTTCTTTTCATTAACCACAACTAGATTCATTGCATGTCTGTTCTTTCCACAAACAACATATGGATCCACCAGTGTTATTGCATGTGTTTTCTTTTGATGAACCACACCGGTATCATTACATGTTTGTTATTTTCACAAACCACACATGGATCCACAAGTGTGATTGCATGTGTGTTCTTTTCATGAACCACAGCGAGAGTCATTGGATGGATGTTGTTATCACAAACCAAATATGGATCCACTAGTGTGATTACATGTGTGTTCTTTTCACAAACCACAGCTAGAGTTATTGCATGTGTGTTCTTCTCACAAACCACATATGGATCCACCAGAGTCATTGCATGTGTGTTATTTTCACAAACCACAACTAGAGACATTGCATCTGTGTTCTCTTCACAAACCACATATGGATCCATCAGAGTCATTGCATGTCTGTTCTTTTCATTAACCACAGCTAGAGTCATTGGATGTGTATTCTTTTCATTAACCACAGCGAGGGTCATTGTATGTCCTGTTTTCCACAAACCGCATAAGGATCCACTAGAGTCATTGCATGTCTGTTCTTTTGACAAATCACATATGGATCCACCAGTGTCATTGCATGTGTGTTCTTTTCACAAACCACAGCTAGAGTCATTGCATGCGTGTTTTTTTCACAAACCACATAAGGATCCACCAGTGTCATTGGATGTGTGTTCTTTTCATGAACCACACCCAGTTTCATTGCATGTGTGTTCTTCCCACAAACTACACATGGATCCACCAGTGTCATTGCATGTGTGTTCTTTTCACAAACCACAACTAGAGTCATTGCATGTCTCTTCTTTTCACAAACCACATATGGATCCACCAGTGTCATTGCATGTGTGTTATTTTCATGAACCACACCTAGAGCCATTGCATGTCTGTTCTTCTCACAAACCACATATGGATCCACCAGTGTCATTGCATGTGTGTTCTTTTCACAAACTACACCTAGAGTCATTGCATGTGTGTTCTTTTCACAAACCACAAATGGATCCAGCAAGATGATTGCATGTGTGTTTAATGAACCACAAGAAGAGCCATTGCATGTGTGTTCTTTTCACAAACCACATATGGATCCACCAGTGTCATTGCATGTGTGTTCTTTTAATGAACCACAAATAGAGTCATTACATGTATGTTCTTTCCACAAACGACATAAGGATACACCAGTGTCAATGGATGTGTGTTCTTTTCATGAACCATCCCCAGTGTCATTGCATGCCTGTTCTTTTCACAAACCACACATGGATCCACCAGTGTCATTGCATGTCTGTTCTTTTCACAAACCACAGCTAGAGTCATTGCATGTTTGTTCTTCTCACAAACCAAACATGGATCCACAAGTGTCATTGCATGTGTGTTCCTTTCATGAACCACACCTAGAGTCATTGCATGTTTGTTCTTCTCACAAAACACATATGGATCCACCAGTGTGATTGCATGTGTGTTCTTTTCATGAACCACAGCTAGAGTCATTGCATGTCTATTCTTTTCACAAATCACACATGGATCGACCAGTGCCATTACATGTCTGTTCTTTCCACAAACCACAGCTAAAGTCATTGCATGTCTGTTCTTCTCACAAAACACATAAGGATCCACCAATGTCATTGGATGTGTTTTTTATGAACCACACCTAGAGTCATTGCATGTTTGTTCTTTTTACAAACCACACATGGATCCACTAGTGTTATTGCATGTCTGTTCTTTTCACAAACCACAGCTTGAGTCATTGCATGTTTGTTCTTCTCACAAATAACATATGGATCTACCAGTGTCATTGCATGTGTGTTCTTTTCATGAACCACAGCTAGAGTCATTGCGTGTGTATTCTTCTCACAAACTACATAAGGATCCACCAGTGTCATTTGATGTGTGTTCTTTTCATGAACCACACCCAGTGTCATTGCATGCGTGTTCTTCTCACAAACCACACATGGATCCACCAGTGTCATTGCATGTGTTTTCTCTTCACAAAACACAGCTAGAGTCATTGCATGTCTGTTCTTTTCACAAACCACATATGGATCCACCAGTGTCATTGCATGTGTGTTCTTTTCATGAACCACAACTAGAGTCATTGCATGTGTGTTTTTCTCACAAACCACATAAGGATCCACCAGTGTCATTGGATGTGTGTTCTTTTCATGAACCACACCCAGTGTCATTGCATGTTTCTTCTCACAAACCACACATGGATCCACCGGTGTCATTGCATGTGTGTTCTTTTCACAAACCACAGCTAGAATCATTGCATGTCTGTTCTTTCCACAAACCACATAAGGATCCACCAGTGTCATTGGATGTGTGTTCTTTTCATGAACCACACCTAGAGTCATTGCATGTGTGTTCTTCTCACAAACCACATATGGATCCACCAGTGTCATTGCATGTCTGATCTTTTCACAAACCACAGCTAGAGTCATTGCATGTTTGTTCCTTCCACAAACCACATAAGGATACACCAGTGTCATTGGATGTGTTTTCTTTTCATGAAGCACACCGAGTATCATTGTATCTGTGTTCTTCTCATAAACCACATATGGATCCACCAGTATCATTACATGTCTGTTCTTTCCACAAACCACGGGTAGAGTCATTGCATGCCTGTTCTTTCCACAAACCACATATGGATCCACCGATGTCATTGGATGTGTGTTCTTTTCGTGAACCACACCAAGTGTCATTGTATGTGTGTTCTTCTCACAAACCACATATGGATCTACCAGTGTCATTGCATGTCTATACTTTTCATTAACCACAACTAGATTCATTGCATGTCTATTCTTTCCACAAACCACATAAGGATACACCAGTTTCATTGCATGTGTGTTCTTTTCATGAACCACACTCAGTGTCATTGCATGTGTGTTATTCTCACACACCACATATGGATCCACCAGTTTCATTCATGTCTGTTCTTTTCATTAACCACAACTAGATTCATTGCATGTCTGTTCTTTCCACAAACAACATATGGATCCACCAGTGTTATTGCATGTGTTTTCTTTTGATGAACCACACCGGTATCATTACATGTTTGTTATTTTCACAAACCACACATGGATCCACAAGTGTGATTGCATGTGTGTTCTTTTCATGAACCACAGCCAGAGTCATTGCATGTATGTTCTTCTCACAAACCAAATATGGATCCACTAGTGTGATTACATGTGTGTTCTTTTCACAAACCACAGCTAGAGTTATTGCATGTGTGTTCTTCTCACAAACCACATATGGATCCACCAGAGTCATTGCATGTGTGTTATTTTCACAAACCACAACTAGAGACATTGCATCTGTGTTCTCTTCACAAACCACATATGGATCCATCAGAGTCATCGCATGTCTGTTCTTTTCATTAACCACAGCTAGATTCCTTGGATGTATTCTTTTCATTAACCACAGCGAGGGTCATTGCATGTCTGTTCTTTCCACAAACCGCATAAGGATCCACTAGAGTCATTGCATGTCTGTTCTTTTGACAAATCACATATGGATCCACCAGTGTCATTGCATGTGTGTTCTTTTCACAAACCACAGCTAGAGTCATTGCATGCGTGTTTTTTTCACAAACCACATAAGGATCCACCAGTGTCATTGGATGTGTGTTCTTTTCATGAACCACACCCAGTTTCATTGCATGTGTGTTCTTCCCACAAACTACACATGGATCCACCAGTGTCATTGCATGTGTGTTCTTTTCACAAACCACAACTAGAGTCATTGCATGTCTCTTCTTTTCACAAACAACATATGGATCCACCAGTGTCATTGCATGTGTGTTATTTTCATGAACCACACCTAGAGCCATTGCATGTCTGTTCTTCTCACAAACCACATATGGATCCACCAGTGTCATTGCATGTGTGTTCTTTTCACAAACTACACCTAGAGTCATTGCATGTGTGTTCTTTTCACAAACCACATAAGGATCCACCAGTATGATTGCATGTGTGTTGTTTTAATGAACCACAGCAAGAGCCATTGCATGTGTGTTCTTTTCACAAACCACATATGGATCCACCAGTGTCATTGCATGTGTGTTCTTTTAATGAACCACAAATAGAGTCATTACATGTATGTTCTTTCCACAAACGACATAAGGATACACCAGTGTCAATGGATGTGTGTTCTTTTCATGAACCATCCCCAGTGTCATTGCATGCCTGTTCTTTTCACAAACCACACATGGATCCACCAGTGTCATTGCATGTCTGTTCTTTTCACAAACCACAGCTAGAGTCATTGCATGTTTGTTCTTCTCACAAACCACACATGGATCCACAAGTGTCATTGCATGTGTGTTCCTTTCATGAACCACACCTAGAGTCATTGCATGTTTGTTCTTCTCACAAAACACATATGGATCCACCAGTGTGATTGCATGTGTGTTCTTTTCATGAACCACAGCTAGAGTCATTGCATGTCTATTCTTTTCACAAATCACACATGGATCGACCAGTGCCATTACATGTCTTTTCTTTCCACAAACCACAGCTAAAGTCATTGCATGTCTGTTCTTCTCACAAAACACATAAGGATCCACCAATGTCATTGGATGTGTTTTTTATGAACCACACCTAGAGTCATTGCATGTTTGTTCTTTTTACAAACCACACATGGATCCACTAGTGTTATTGCATGTCCTTCTTTTCACAAACCACAGCTTGAGTCATTGCATGTTTGTTCTTCTCACAAATAACATATGGATCTACCAGTGTCATTGCATGTGTGTTCTTTTCATGAACCACAGCTAGAGTCATTGCGTGTGTATTCTTCTCACAAACTACATAAGGATCCACCAGTGTCATTTGATGTGTGTTCTTTTCATGAACCACACCCAGTGTCATTGCATGCGTGTTCTTCTCACAAACCACACATGGATCCACCAGTGTCATTGCATGTGTTTTCTCTTCACAAAACACAGCTAGAGTCATTGCATGTCTGTTCTTTCCACAAACCACATATGGATCCACCAGTGTCATTGCATGTGTGTTCTTTTCATGAACCACAACTAGAGTCATTGCATGTGTGTTTTTCTCACAAACCACATAAGGATCCACCAGTGTCATTGGACGTGTGTTCTTTTCATGAACCACACCCAGTGTCATTGCATGTTTCTTCTCACAAACCACACATGGATCCACCAGTGTCATTGCATGTGTGTTCTTTTCACAAACCACAGCTAGAATCATTGCATGTCTGTTCTTTCCACAAACCACATAAGGATCCACCAGTGTCATTGGATGTGTGTTCTTTTCATGAACCACACCTAGAGTCATTGCATGTGTGTTCTTCTCACAAACCACATATGGATCCACTAGTGTCATTGCATGTCTGATCTTTTCACAAACCACAGCTAGAGTCATTGCATGTTTGTTACTTCCACAAACCACATAAGGATACACCAGTGTCATTGGATGTGTTTTCTTTTCATGAAGCACACCGAGTATCATTGTATCTGTGTTCTTCTCACAAACCACATATGGATCCACCAGTATCATTGCATGTCTGTTCTTTCCACAAACCACGGCTACAGTCATTGCATGCCTGTTCTTTCCACAAACCACATATGGATCCACCGATGTCATTGGATGTGTGTTCTTTTCGTGAACCACACCAAGTGTCATTGTATGTGTGTTCTTCTCACAAACCACATATGGATCTACCAGTGTCATTGCATGTCTATACTTTTCATTAACCACAACTAGATTCATTGCATGTCTATTCTTTCCACAAACCACATAAGGATACACCAGTTTCATTGCATGTGTGTTCTTTTCATGAGCCACACTCAGTGTCATTGCATGTGTGTTATTCTCACACACCACATATGGATCCACCAGTTTCATTCATGTCTGTTCTTTTCATTAACCACAACTAGATTCATTGCATGTCTGTTCTTTCCACAAACAACATATGGATCCACCAGTGTTATTGCATGTGTTTTCTTTTGATGAACCACACCGGTATCATTACATGTTTGTTATTTTCACAAACCACACATGGATCCACAAGTGTGATTGCATGTGTGTTCTTTTCATGAACCACAGCCAGAGTCATTGCATGTATGTTCTTCTCACAAACCAAATATGGATCCACTAGTGTGATTACATGTGTGTTCTTTTCACAAACCACAGCTAGAGTTATTGCATGTGTGTTCTTCTCACAAACCACATATGGATCCACCAGAGTCATTGCATGTGTGTTATTTTCACAAACCACAACTAGAGACATTGCATCTGTGTTCTCTTCACAAACCACATATGGATCCATCAGAGTCATCGCATGTCTGTTCTTTTCATTAACCACAGCTAGATTCATTGGATGTGTATTCTTTTCATTAACCACAGCGAGGGTCATTGCATGTCTGTTCTTTCCACAAACCGCATAAGGATCCACTAGAGTCATTGCATGTCTGTTCTTTTGACAAATCACATATGGATCCACCAGTGTCATTGCATGTGTGTTCTTTTCACAAACCACAGCTAGAGTCATTGCATGCGTGTTTTTTTCACAAACCACATAAGGATCCACCAGTGTCATTGGATGTGTGTTCTTTTCATGAACCACACCCAGTTTCATTGCATGTGTGTTCTTCCCACAAACTACACATGGATCCACCAGTGTCATTGCATGTGTGTTCTTTTCACAAACCACAACTAGAGTCATTGCATGTCTCTTCTTTTCACAAACAACATATGGATCCACCAGTGTCATTGCATGTGTGTTATTTTCATGAACCACACCTAGAGCCATTGCATGTCTGTTCTTCTCACAAACCACATATGGATCCACCAGTGTCATTGCATGTGTGTTCTTTTCACAAACTACACCTAGAGTCATTGCATGTGTGTTCTTTTCACAAACCACATAAGGATCCACCAGTATGATTGCATGTGTGTTGTTTTAATGAACCACAGCAAGAGCCATTGCATGTGTGTTCTTTTCACAAACCACATATGGATCCACCAGTGCCATTGCATGTGTGTTCTTTTAATGAACCACAAATAGAGTCATTACATGTATGTTCTTTCCACAAACGACATAAGGATACACCAGTGTCAATGGATGTGTGTTCTTTTCATGAACCATCCCCAGTGTCATTGCATGCCTGTTCTTTTCACAAACCACACATGGATCCACCAGTGTCATTGCATGTGTGTTCTTTTCATGAACCACAACTAGAGTTTATTGGATGTCTGTTCTTTCCACAAACCACATATGGATCCACCAGTGTCATTGCATGTGTGTTCTTTTAATGAACAACAAATAGAGTCATTGTATGTCTGTTCTTTCCACAAAATACATAAGGATCCACCAGTGTCATTGGATATGTGTTATTTTCATGAACCACACCCAGTGTCATTGCATGTGTGTTCTTTTCACAAACCACACATGGATCCACCAGTGTCATTGCATGTGTGTTATTTTCATGAACCACACCTAGAGTCATTGCATGTCTGTTATTTCCACACACCACATAAGGATACACCAGTGTCATTGGATGTGTTTTATTTTCATGAACCAGACCTAGAGTCATTGCATGTTTGTCCTTTTCACAAACAACACATGGATTCACCAATGCGATTGCATGTGTGTTCTTTTCAAAAACCACATCTAGATTCACTGCATGTGTATTATTTTCACAAACCACATATGAATCCACCAGTGTCATTACATGTGTGTTCTTCTCACAAACCACACATGGATCCACCAGTGTCATTGCATGTGTGTTCTTTTCATGAACCACACCTAGGGTCATTGCATATCTGTTCTTCTCACAAACCACATATGGATCCACCAGTGTCATTGGATGTGTGTTCTTTTCATGAACCACACCCAGAGTCATTGCATGTGTGTTCTTCCCATAAACCACATATGGATCCACTAGAGTCATTGCATGTGTGTTCCTTTCACAAACCACAGCTAGAGTCATTGTATGTGTGTTCTTTTCACAAACCACATATGGATCCATCAGAGTCATTGCATGTCTGTTATTTTCATTAACCACAACTAGAGTCATTGGATGTGTGTTCTTTTCATGAACCACACCTAGAGTCATTGTATGTTTGTTCTTTTCACAAACCACACATGGATCCACCGGTGTCATTGCATGTCTGTTCTTTTCACAAACCACAGCTAGAGTCATTGCATGTCTGTTGTTTTCACAAACCACATATGGATCCACCAGTGTCATTGCATGTGTGTTCTATTCACGAACCACACCTAGAGTCATTGCATGTCTGTTCTTCTCACAAACCACATATGGATCCACCAGTGTCATTGTATGTATGTTCTTTTCATTAACCACAACTAGAGTCATTGCATGTTTGTTCTTTCCACAAACCACAAAAGGATGGGCTTGTTCGTTTGCGGTACCAAAGTTGGCAGGCCAGCGCATGGCGGTACCTAAGTTTCCCGAAATCACTGCGTTTCGAAAAGTTGGGCCGCCAACTACTGAGAGGGGCCATTTCGAGGCAAACTCATCTCACCCCGCCAAATACAAACATTCCGTTAAACCGCCCCATGAAGTAGATGGTCGGGACCCACATGTCGGTTATCTGTCCGTGACGCGGGCACCAATGCGACAACCTCTTAGGCAAATCGAGCAGCTAAGTGGATCGGATGCGTTGACCAATTTCACAAATCCATTCCCAGATTTCCCCTAGCACCGGCGGCGTCGGAATCCACCCTCCAGGCAGGACGATCCCTTCAGACATTTGACTTCCGGCGCCAAGTTGCTGCGGCCAGTTGCTACACCCAGTCGCTGATCCCGAGCTCCAATGGCGCATGACATAGCCGCCGTTGCGAGGCTCTAGCCAGACTCCACTACCGACGAGCCGAGCAGCTCGAAGGATGGCAGATCCTACTATCAAGAAAGAAGAAGTTCTGTCTACAAGCGGGTGAGCTACCCTTCTCTTTGCTATTCGCACTAATTACAACTGCTAGCTGGCTACTGAACCTCAAATTGTTTGTTAGCCCAACGCTAACAAACATATTTTGTCCACAGTTTTCTATCAAGTGGGATCTGTGCAGACCCCCCTTACCTGGTTACGATAGTCCTCTACAGGTACGACTCTAATGGCAAGTGGTATGGAAGCCATTGTTTCATGATGGAAGAAGCGTCTGCACAGATCTGCACTATATCTAGTATGGTTTCTGCTCTACATAATCATGTTGAATTATGGCCGAAGCAGACAGCAAAGTTCAGCTTCATGGATGAACGTGGCATCATGGTTCCTATAACGTGTGACAATCAGCTAATTGGGTTGATGAAAAGGTATGCTTCGGCTGCCATGTTTGACCTGAAATGTCATGTACTGGATGTGGAAGCTGCTGCAACTAGGAGCCGCCCTTCTATTCTTGGACAGGGTGGTTGCTCGAACCCAATTAGCTCCTGGTAAGCAAAGGTCGCTTAGGGTTCGCATGTTTGTGCTGAATTGTAATTTTTGTTTTATTTACTCTGTAGATATTAGGCAGTTATGCAACAGTCTTGTTTCTTTGACAGAAGCGCAAGGTTAGAAACATGACCGCCGGGTCGTGATTTTGCCGTTCAAGAAATTAAAAACGAGTGAAAAGATGATGCTGGACACGATTCTGGTGCCCATTGTCCTGGTGATGCAGAGTACGTGAAGCTAAGAAAATTGGCACCGAGGAAGAGGAAGAAGGCAGGAAATGAAGAAGCTAGTGGACGTGAAGGCTTGGCACCTGTGGCGAAGAAGGTCCGCAATGAAGATGCATAGTAATGTGTTGAACTTGAACTTATATATGTAATTCTGTTAAATTGATCGCCTGTGTGTGGCACGCTGTCGGGCTTAAAAATCTACCCAATGCTCTTCCGAGTAAAATGTACCGTGACTTAGGGTTTGGAAACGCCCGAGTCAAGAGTTGAATCCGAAATTGTGATTGTGCCATCGCTATCTAAAAACAATGATCCACTGGTTCCACGATTGCTGAGGGGAAGGAGGTCTCCAAATACGACGGAATGTAAGTGGCAAATAAATAAATTATTTAAGCTGCCACACTCCACGAAGCAGCAACTTAATTCAGATGCTACACAATGACGTGGCAACATAAAAAACAATGTTCTCACCGATAATGCCCAGATGAGGAGGAAATGGGTACCACTTTCTGGCCTAATCTTGAGCCCGTCTATCTCACCGCCTCCGCTCCTGCATCCCCGTGATCCGGTGAAGCTCCGGATCTCCAAAGAATCGGGTGTACGGCTTCCAGCTTTATAAATTGTGGTTGTGCCATTTGCATGCGTATAACCCACGAGATTACGTTAAACAAACCACCAAAGGTCATAATACACTAGTAGAACGGTGTCTTTGGTCCACGTTCGTTCCCAATCCGGACAGATCTAAATCGAGGCGTAAATTGATCTAAATCACAAATTCTTCCACAAATTAATGCGGGTCGAGCAATTTTTTCCTCCCTAGAACTGGGACCAATAGTTCGCATCGCTAGGTCAACAAGTACAAATATTACAACTTAAAAGGCACGGAGCTTAAGCTAAATAGAACTAGTTATCACACATGTCCTTGATCTTCCTAATCTTGGCCCGATGCGCATCTTCCTGCGAGAGCAAGGATCGAATTGTCTACTCCTTCTTTTTAGCATCTTCCTTGCACAGCTTCAATTGTTTCTCTACATCTTTCCTCATGCACTTGTCAATACTCGTAGTTGTGAACTGCAGGACTTTGGCCTGGTGAAGATCCTTCCTTGCTTGAGTCAGTTCTTGCTCTGCTTTAGCCTTCAGGGCCAACGCCGCGTCCTTCTCCTTCTCGACTTTGCTAACCTTGTCTTCCACCCCCATGAGATCTCGCTTATGCTTGGTCGTGTCAACTGGTTCCCATAGCTTCATCTCAACACTGTCAAGAAGTGAGCTGAATGCGCATTCTTTCAACTCAACAGTCATTTCCCACAGTTTGTCCAGCATTTTATACATTGATTTGGGACACTCTGGATCTACCCATTTGACAACACCGCAACTTACCCCTCGCATCATTACACGATGTCCTTGACGCCGTAGAAACCTCCTTCCTGCGTTTCGTCCTTCGAACGCTACAAATTTAGCGGGCACATATCCATGTTTACATAGCAGAGGACTGTCTTCATCCGCTAAACCGTGATAGTCGGCGTCATACATCGTCTGGTTGGCCTAACACATCATACGCACATGAGTAAACAGAGTAGATCTGGCTCAAAAAATAGATAACTGTCCACGGATGATAGAGATAGAGATGAGACGACTCACATCGAAATCACCGTCCCTGTTGTCACGACGCATTTCCTCGTCGTCTCCCCTTGAACCCATGGCGAGAGGGGAGGGGAGTGGTGGCTGCCGGAGAGGGGATTCGGATGGTGGCGTCGTCGGCTTGCGGCTATGGCAGGATGGGAGTGAAGTGGGGAATGTGGCTTCGAGGGGAAGGAAGAGAAGTACAGGGAGGAAAAGAAGTAATGGGGACGTGACATTGGGATATGGCCCACTCAACTGGTGAGTCGTGACACTCGCAACAGGGGAGCCCCCGGTGTTGCCAGTTTGTCCAGAGCAAGCGTGGCCAATCATGCCGCGGAACAGACTACTCGCGGATCGATCTCACAAAAACCATCCCAATCGTCCAAGCGCCCCGATCGGGCAGTATGTAACAATCGACAAAGAGAACAACTGTGTTATGGCGTGCCTTCTAGAAGACTCGGTCTAACGCTAAGGTTACGGCTCTCCTAAGGTTAATTAGTATCCATATGCGGTTTATGAAAAGAACATGCATCCAATGACACGGGTGGATCTAGCTGTGGTTAATGAGAAGAGCAGACATGCAATGACACCGGTTATGTGGTTTGTGGGAAGAACACACATGCAATGACTCTGGTGATATGTGGGTTGTGAGAAGAACACACATGCAATGACTCTAGCTGTGGTTAATGAAAAGAGCAGACATGCAATGACACCGGTGGATCCATGTGTGGTTCATGGGAAGAACACACATGCAATGACACTGGGTGTGGTTCATGATATGGTCTGTGAGAAGAACACGCATGCAATGACACTGGTGGATCCATGTGTGGTATGTGAGAAGAACACACATGCAATGACACTGGGTGTGGTTCATGATATGGTTTGTGAGAAGAACACGCATGCAATGACACTGGTGGATCCATGTGTGGTCTATGGGAAGAACACACATGCAATGACACTGGTGATATGTGGTCTGTGAGAAGAACACACATGCAATGACACTGGTGGATCCATGTGTGATCTGTGAGCATAACACACATGCAATGACACTGGGTGTGGTTCATGATATGGTTTGTGAGAAGAACACACATGCAATGACATTGGTGGCTCCATGTGTGGTCTTTGGGAAGAACACACATGCAATGACACTGGATCCATGTGTGGTCTTTGAGAAGAACACACATCCAATGACTCTAGCTATGGTTCCTGAAAAGAGCAGACATGCAATGACACTGGTGGATCCATGTGTGGTTCATGGGAAAAGCACACATGCGATGACTCTGGTGATATGTGGTTTGTGAAAAGAACAGACATGCAATGACTCTAGTTGTGGTTAGTGAGAAGAACACACATGCAATGACACTGGGTGTGGTTCATGATATGGTTTGTGAGAAGAACACACATGCAATGACTCTAGTGGATCCATGGGTGGTTCATGGGAAGAACACACATGCAATGACACTGGGTGAGGTTCATGATATGGTTTGTGATAAGAACACACATGCAATGACACTGGTGGATCCATGTGTGGTCTGTGAGAAGAACACACATGCAATGACACTGGGTGTGGTTCATGATATGGTTTGTGATAAGAACACACATGCAATGACACTGGTGGATCCATGTGTGGTCTTTGGGAAGAACACACATGCAATGACACTAGATCCATCTGTAGTCTGTGAGAAGAACACACATCCAATGACTCTAGCTGTGGTTCATGAAAAGAGCAGACATGCAATGACACTGGGGGATCCATGTGTGCTTCATGGGAAGAGAAGACATGCGATGACACTGGGTGGATCCATGTGTGGTTCATGAGAAGAGCATATGCAATGACACTGGTCAGTTCATGATATGGTTCATGAGAATAACACACATGCAATGCGGTGGATCAATGTGTGGTTCATGGGAAGAACACACATGCAATGACTCTGGTGATATGTGGTTTGTGAAAAGAACAGACATGCAATGACTCTAGCTGTGGTATGTGAGAAGAACACACATGCAATGACACTGGGTGTGGTTCATGATATGGTTTGTGAGAAGAATACGCATGCAATGACACTGGTGGATCCATGTGTGGTCTATGGGAAGAACACACATGCAATGACACTGGTGATATGTGGTCTGTGAGAAGAACACACATGCAATGACACTGGTGGATCCATGTGTGGTCTGTGAGCATAACACACATGCAATGACACTGGGTGTGGTTCATGATATGGTTTGTGAGAAGTACACACATGCAATGACATTGGTGGCTCCATGTGTGGTCTTTGGGAAGAACACACATGCAATGACACTGGATCCATGTGTGGTCTTTGAGAAGAACACACATCCAATGACTCTAGCTATGGTTCATGAAAAGAGCAGACATGCAATGACACTGGTGGATCCATGTGTGGTTCATGGGAAAAGCACACATGCGATGACTCTCGTGATATGTGGTTTGTGAAAAGAACAGACATGCAATGACTCTAGTTGTGGTTAGTGAGAAGAACACACATGCAATGACACTGGGTGTGGTTCATGATATGGTTTGTGAGAAGAACACACATGCAATGACTCTATTGGATCCATGGGTGGTTCATGGGAAGAACACACATGCAATGACACTGGGTGAGGTTCATGATATGGTTTGTGAGAAGAACAAACATGCAATGACACTGGTGGATCCATGTGTGGTCTGTGAGAAGAACACACATGCAATGACACTGGGTGTGGTTCATGATATGGTTTGTGATAAGAACACACATGCAATGACACTGGTGGATCCATGTGTGGTCTTTGGGAAGAACACACATGCAATGAAACTAGATCCATGTGTAGTCTGTGAGAAGAACACACATCCAATGACTCTAGATGTGGTTCATGAAAAGAGCAGACATGCAATGACACTGGGGGATCCATGTGTGCTTCATGGGAAGAGAAGACATGCGATGACACTGGGTGGATCCATGTGTGGTTCATGAGAAGAGCAGACATGCAATGACACTGGGTCTGGTTCATGATATGGTTCATGAGAAGAACACACATGCAATGCGGTGGATCCATGTGTGGTTCATGGGAAGAACACACATGCAATGACTCTGGTGATATGTGGTTTGTGAAAAGAACAGACATGCAATGACTCTAGCTGTGGTTCATGGGAAGAACACACATGCAATGACACTGGGTGTGGGTCATGATATGGTTTGTGAGAAGAACACACATGCAATGACACTGTGGATCCATGTGGTCTGTGAGAAGAACGCATGCAATGACACTAGGTGTGGTTCATGATATGGTTTGTGAGAAGAACACACATGCAATGACATTGGTGGATCCATGTGTGGTCTTTGGGAAGAACACACATGCAATGACACTGGTGATATGTTGTTTGTGAGAAGAACACACATGCAATGACACCGGTGGATCCATGTGGTCTGTGAGAATAACACACATGCAATGACACCGGTGTGGTTCATGATATGGATTGTGAGAAGAACACACATGCAATGCCACTGGTGGATCCATGTGTGGTCTGTGAGAAGAACACACATGCAATGACACTGATGGATCCATGTGTGGTTTGTGAGAAGAACACACATGCAATGACACTGGGTGTGGTTCATGATATGGTTTGAGAAGAACACACATGCAATGACATCGGTGGATCCATGTGTGGTCTTTGGGAAGAACACACATGTAATGACACCGGTGATATGTGGTTTGTGAGAAGAACACACATGCAATGACACTGTGGATCCATGTGTGGTCTGTGAGAAGAACACACATGCAATGACACCGGGTGTGGTTCATGATATGGTTTGTGAGAAGAACACACATGCAATGACAGGTGGATCCATGTGTGGTCTTTGGGAAGAACACATGCAATGACACTGGATCCATGTGTGGAGTTCAGGAGAAGAACACACATCCAATGACTAGCTGTGGTTCATGAAAAGAGCAGACATGCAATGTCACTGGTGGATCCATGTATGGTTCATGGGAAGAGCACACATGCGATGACTCTGGGGATATGTGGTTTTTGAAAAGAATGCATATGCAATGAATCTAGTTGTGGTTAGTGAGAAGAACACACATGCAATGACACTGGGTGATGATAGTGATATGGTTTGTGAGAAGAACACACATGCAATGACTCTAGTGGATCCATGTGTGGTTCATGGGAAGAACACACATGCAATGACACTGGGTGAGGTTCATGATATGGTTTGTAAGAAGAACACACATGCAATGACACTGGTGGATCCATGTGTGGTCGCTGAGAAGAACACACATGCAATGACACTGGTGTGGTTCATGATATGGTCTGTGAGAAGAACACACATGCAATGACACCGTGGATCCATGTGGTCTTTGGGAAGAACACACATGCGATGGCACTGGATCCATGTGTGGTCTGTGAGAAGAACACACATCCAATGACTCTAGCTGTGGTTCATGAAAAGAGCAGACATGCAATGACACTAGTGGATCCATGTGTGGTTCATGGGAAGAGCAGACATGCGATGACACTGGGTGCATGTGTGGTTCATGAGAAGAGCATACATGCAATGACACTGGGTGTGGTTCACGATATGGTTCATGAGAAGAACACACATGCAATAACACCGGTGGATACATGTGTGATTCATGGGAAGAACACACATGCAATGACTCTGGTGATATGTGTTTTGTGAAAAGAACAGACATGCAATGACTCTGGCCGTGGTCTGTGAGAAGAACACACATGCAATGACACTGGGTGTGGTTCATGATATGGTTTGTGAGAAGAACACACATGCAATGACACTGGTGGATCTGTGTGTGGTCTGTGAGAAGAACACACATGCAATGACACTAGGTGTGGTTCATGATATGGTTTGCGAGAAGAACACACATGCAATGACATTGGTGGATCCATGTGTGGTATTTGGGAAGAACACACATGCAATGACACTGTATCCATGTGTGTTCTGTGAGAAGAACACACATCCAATGACTCTAGCTGTGGTTCATGAAAAGAGCAGACATGCAATGACAATGGTGGATCCATGTGTGGTATGTGAGAAGAACACACATGCAATGACACTGGGTGTGGTTCATGATATGGTTTGTGAGAAGAACACGCATGCAATGACACTGGTGGATCCATGTGTGGTCTATGGGAAGAACACACATGCAATGACACTGGTGATATGTGGTCTGTGAGAAGAACACACATGCAATGACACTGGTTGATCCATGTGTGATCTGTGAGCATAACACACATGCAATGACACTGGGTGTGGTTCATGATATGGTTTGTGAGAAGAACACACATGCAATGACATTGGTGGCTCCATGTGTGGTCTTTGGGAAGAACACACATGCAATGACACTCGATCCATGTGTGGTCTTTGAGAAGAACACACATCCAATGACTCTAGCTATGGTTCATGAAAAGAGCAGACATGCAATGACACTGGTGGATCCATGTGTGGTTCATGGGAAAAGCACACATGCGATGACTCTGGTGATATGTGGTTTGTGAAAAGAACAGACATGCAATGACTCTAGTTGTGGTTAGTGAGAAGAACACACATGCAATGACACTGGGTGTGGTTCATGATATGGTTTGTGAGAAGAACACACATGCAATGACTCTAGTGGATCCATGGGTGGTTCATGGGAAGAACACACATGCAATGACACTGGGTGAGGTTCATGATATGGTTTGTGAGAAGAACACACATGCAATGACACTGGTGGATCCATGTGGTTAGTGAGAAGAACACACATGCAATGACACTGGGTGTGGTTCATGATATGGTTTGTGATAAGAACACACATGCAATGACACTGGTGGATCCATGTGTGGTCTTTGGGAAGAACACACATGCAATGACACTAGATCCATGTGTAGTCTGTGAGAAGAACACACATCCAATGACTCTAGCTGTGGTTCATGAAAAGAGCAGACATGCAATGACACTGGGGGATCCATGTGTGCTTCATGGGAAGAGAAGACATGCGATGACACTGGGTGGATCCATGTGTGGTTCATGAGAAGAGCAGACATGCAATGACACTGGGTCTGGTTCATGATATGGTTCATGAGAATAACACACATGCAATGCGGTGGATCCATGTGTGGTTCATGGGAAGAACACACATGCAATGACTCTGGTGATATGTGGTTTGTGAAAAGAACAGACATGCAATGACTCTAGCTATGGTATGTGAGAAGAACACACATGCAATGACACTGGGTGTGGTTCATGATATGGTTTGTGAGAAGAACACGCATGCAATGACACTGGTGGATCCATGTGTGGTCTATGGGAAGAACACACATGCAATGACACTGGTGATATGTGGTCTGTGAGAAGAACACACATGCAATGACACTGGTGGATCCAAGTGTGGTCTGTGAGCATAACACACATGCAATGACACTGGGTGTGGTTCATGATATGGTTTGTGAGAAGAACACACATGCAATGACATTGGTGGCTCCATGTGTGGTCTTTGGGAAGAACACACATGCAATGACACTGGATCCATGTGTGGTCTTTGAGAAGAACACACATCCAATGACTCTAGCTATGGTTCATGAAAAGAGCAGACATGCAATGACACTGGTGGATCCATGTGTGGTTCATGGGAAAAGCACACATGCGATGACTCTCGTGATATGTGGTTTGTGAAAAGAACAGACATGCAATGACTCTAGTTGTGGTTAGTGAGAAGAACACACATGCAATGACACTGGGTGTGGTTCATGATATGGTTTGTGAGAAGAACACACATGCAATGACTCTATTGGATCCATGGGTGGTTCATGGGAAGAACACACATGCAATGACACTGGGTGAGGTTCATGATATGGTTTGTGAGAAGAACACACATGCAATGACACTGGTGGATCCATGTGTGGTCTGTGAGAAGAACACACATGCAATGACACTGGGTGTGGTTCATGATATGGTTTGTGATAAGAACACACATGCAATGACACTGGTGGATCCATGTGTGGTCTTTGGGAAGAACACACATGCAATGACACTAGATCCATGTGTAGTCTGTGAGAAGAACACACATCCAATGACTCTAGCTGTGGTTCATGAAAAGAGCAGACATGCAATGACACTGGGGGATCCATGTGTGCTTCATGGGAAGAGAAGACATGCGATGACACTGGGTGGATCCATGTGTGGTTCATGAGAAGAGCAGACATGCAATGACACTGGGTCTGGTTCATGATATGGTTCATGAGAAGAACACACATGCAATGCGGTGGATCCATGTGTGGTTCATGGGAAGAACACACATGCAATGACTCTGGTGATATGTGGTTTGTGAATAGAATGTATATGCAATGACTCTAGGTGTGGTCTGTGAGAAGAACACACATGCAATGACACTGGGTGTGGTTCATGATATGGTTTGTGAGAAGAACACACATGCAATGACACTGGTGGATCCATGTGTGGTCTGTGAGAAGAACGCACATGCAATGACACTAGGTGTGGTTCATGATATGGTTTGTGAGAAGAACACACATGCAATGACATTGGTGGATCCATGTGTGGTCTTTGGGAAGAACACATATGCAATGACACTGGTGATATGTTGTTTGTGAGAAGAACACACATGCAATGACACTGTGGATCCATGTGGTCTGTGAGAATAACACACATGCAATGACACTGGGTGGTTCATGATATGGATTGTGAGAAGAACACACATGCAATGACATGGTGGATCCATGTGTGGTCTGTGAGAAGAACACACATGCAATGACATCGGTGGATCCATGTGTGTCTGTGAGAAGAACACACATGCAATGACACTAGGTGTGGTTCATGATATGGTTTGTGAGAAGAACACACATGCAATGACATGGTGGATCCATGTGTGGTCTTTGGGGAAGAACACACATGCAATGACACTTTGGTGATATGTGGTTTGTGAGAAGAACACACATGCAATGACACTGGTGGATCCATGTGTGGTCTGAGAAGAACACATTCAATGACACTGGGTGTGGTTCATGATATGGTTTGTGAGAAGAACACACATGCAATGACACTGGATCCATGTGTGGTCTTTTTGAAGAACACACATGCTATGACACTGGATCCATGTGTGGTCTGTGAGAAGAACACACATCCAATGACTAGCTGTGGTTCATGAAAAGAGCAGACATGCAATGTCACTGGTGGATCCATGTATGGTTCATGGGAAGAGCACACATGCGATGACTCTGGTGATATGTGGTTTGTGAAAAGAACAGACATCCAATGAATCTAGCTGTGGTTAGTGAGAAGAACACACATGCAATGACACTGGGTGTGGTTCATGATATGGTTTGTGAGAAGAACACACATGCAATGACTCTAGTGGATCCATGTGTGGTTCATGGGAAGAATACACATGCAATGACACTGGGTGAGGTTCATGATATGGTTTGTAAGAAGAACACACATGCAATGACACTGGTGGATCCATGTGTGGTCTCTGAGAAGAACACACATGCAATGACACTGGGTGTGGTTCATGATATGGTTTGCGAGAAGAACACACATGCAATGACATTGGTGGCTCCATGTGTGGTCTTTGGGAAGAACACACATGCAATGACACTCGATCCATGTGTGGTCTTTGAGAAGAACACACATCCAATGACTCTAGCTATGGTTCATGAAAAGAGCAGACATGCAATGACACTGGTGGATCCATGTGTGGTTCATGGGAAAAGCACACATGCGATGACTCTCGTGATATGTGGTTTGTGAAAAGAACAGACATGCAATGACTCTAGTTGTGGTTAGTGAGAAGAACACACATGCAATGACACTGGGTGTGGTTCATGATATGGTTTGTGAGAAGAACACACATGCAATGACTCTATTGGATCCATGGGTGGTTCATGGGAAGAACACACATGCAATGACACTGGGTGAGGTTCATGATATGGTTTGTGAGAAGAACACACATGCAATGACACTGGTGGATCCATGTGGTCTGAGAAGAACACACATGCAATGACACTGGGTGTGGTTCATGATATGGTTTGTGATAAGAACACACATGCAATGACACTGGTGGATCCATGTGTGGTCTTTGGGAAGAACACACATGCAATGACACTAGATCCATGTGTAGTCTGTGAGAAGAACACACATCCAATGACTCTAGCTGTGGTTCATGAAAAGAGCAGACATGCAATGACACTGGGGGATCCATGTGTGCTTCATGGGAAGAGAAGACATGCGATGACACTGGGTGGATCCATGTGTGGTTCATGAGAAGAGCAGACATGCAATGACACTGGGTCTGGTTCATGATATGGTTCATGAGAAGAACACACATGCAATGCGGTGGATCCATGTGTGGTTCATGGGAAGAACACACATGCAATGACTCTGGTGATATGTGGTTTGTGAAAAGAACAGACATGCAATGACTCTAGCTGTGGTCTGTGAGAAGAACACACATGCAATGACACTGGGTGTGGTTCATGATATGGTTTGTGAGAAGAACACACATGCAATGACACTGGTGGATCCATGTGTGGTCTGTGAGAAGAACGCACATGCAATGACACTAGGTGTGGTTCATGATATGGTTTGTGAGAAGAACACACATGCAATGACATTGGTGGATCCATGTGTGGTCTTTGGGAAGAACACATATGCAATGACACTGGTGATATGTTGTTTGTGAGAAGAACACACATGCAATGACACTGGTGGATCCATGTGTGGTCTGTGAGAATAACACACATGCAATGACACTGGGTGTGGTTCATGATATGGATTGTGAGAAGAACACACATGCAATGACACTGGTGGATCCATGTGTGGTCTGTGAGAAGAACACACATGCAATGACACTGGTGGATCCATGTGTGGTCTGTGAGAAGAACACACATGCAATGACACTAGGTGTGGTTCATGATATGGTTTGTGAGAAGAACACACATGCAATGACACTGGTGGATCCATGTGTGGTCTTTGGGAAGAACACACATGCAATGACACTGGTGATATGTGGTTTGTGAGAAGAACACACATGCAATGACACTGGTGGATCCATGTGTGGTCTGTGAGAAGAACACACATGCAATGACACTGGGTGTGGTTCATGATATGGTTTGTGAGAAGAACACACATGCAATGACATTGGTGGATCCATGTGTGGTCTTAGGGAATAACACACATGCAATGACATGGATCCATGTGGTTCATGGAAGAACACACATCCAATGACTAGCTGTGGTTCATGAAAAGAGCAGACATGCAATGTCACTGGTGGATCCATGTATGGTTCATGGGAAGAGCACACATGCGATGACTCTGGTGATATGTGGTTTGTGAAAAGAACAGACATGCAATGAATCTAGCTGTGGTTAGTGAGAAGAACACACATGCAATGACACTGGGTGTGGTTCATGATATGGTTTGTGAGAAGAACACACATGCAATGACTCTAGTGGATCCATGTGTGGTTCATGGGAAGAACACACATGCAATGACACTGGGTGAGGTTCATGATATGGTTTGTAAGAAGAACACACATGCAATGACACTGGTGGATCCATGTGTGGTCTCTGAGAAGAACACACATGCAATGACACTGGGTGTGGTTCATGATATGGTCTGTGAGAAGAACACACATGCAATGACACTGGTGGATCCATCTGTGGTCTTTGGGAAGAACACACATGCGATGGCACTGGATCCATGTGTGGTCTGTGAGAAGAACACACATCCAATGACTCTAGCTGTGGTTCATGAAAAGAGCAGACATGCAATGACACTAGTGGATCCATGTGTGGTTCATGGGAAGAGCATACATGCGATGACACTGGGTGCATGTGTGGTTCATGAGAAGAGCATACATGCAATGACACTGGGTGTGGTTCACGATATGGTTCATGAGAAGAACACACATGCAATAACACCGGTGGATACATGTGTGATTCATGGGAAGAACACACATGCAATGACTCTGGTGATATGTGTTTTGTGAAAAGAACAGACATGCAATGACTCTAGCTGTGGTCTGTGAGAAGAACACACATGCAATGACACTGGGTGTGGTTCATGATATGGTTTGTGAGAAGAACACACATGCAATGACACTGGTGGATCTGTGTGTGCTCTGTGAGAAGAACACACATGCAATGACACTAGGTGTGGTTCATGATATGGTTTGCGAGAAGAACACACATGCAATGACATTGGTGGATCCATGTGTGGTATTTGGGAAGAACACACATGCAATGACACTGTATCCATGTGTGTTCTGTGAGAAGAACACACATCCAATGACACTGGGTGTGGTTCATGATATGGTTTGTGAGAAGAACACACATGCAATGACACTGGTGGATCCATGTGTGGTCTTTGGGAAGAACACACATGCAATGACACTGGATCCATGTGTGGTCTGTGAGAAGAACACACATCCAATGACTAGCTGTGGTTCATGAAAAGAGCAGACATGCAATGTCACTGGTGGATCCATGTATGGTTCATGGGAAGAGCACACATGCGATGACTCTGGTGATATGTGGTTTGTGAAAAGAACAGACATGCAATGAATCTAGCTGTGGTTAGTGAGAAGAACACACATGCAATGACACTGGGTGTGGTTCATGATATGGTTTGTGAGAAGAACACACATGCAATGACTCTAGTGGATCCATGTGTGGTTCATGGGAAGAACACACATGCAATGACACTGGGTGAGGTTCATGATATGGTTTGTAAGAAGAACACACATGCAATGACACTGGTGGATCCATGTGTGGTCTCTGAGAAGAACACACATGCAATGACACTGGGTGTGGTTCATGATATGGTTTGTGAGAAGAACACACATGCAATGACATTGGTGGCTCCATGTGTGGTCTTTGGGAAGAACACACATGCAATGACACTGGATCCATGTGTGGTCTTTGAGAAGAACACACATCCAATGACTCTAGCTATGGTTCATGAAAAGAGCAGACATGCAATGACACTGGTGGATCCATGTGTGGTTCATGGGAAAAGCACACATGCGATGACTCTCGTGATATGTGGTTTGTGAAAAGAACAGACATGCAATGACTCTAGTTGTGGTTAGTGAGAAGAACACACATGCAATGACACTGGGTGTGGTTCATGATATGGTTTGTGAGAAGAACACACATGCAATGACTCTATTGGATCCATGGGTGGTTCATGGGAAGAACACACATGCAATGACACTGGGTGAGGTTCATGATATGGTTTGTGAGAAGAACACACATGCAATGACACTGGTGGATCCATGTGTGGTCTGTGAGAAGAACACACATGCAATGACACTGGGTGTGGTTCATGATATGGTTTGTGATAAGAACACACATGCAATGACACTGGTGGATCCATGTGTGGTCTTTGGGAAGAACACACATGCAATGACACTAGATCCATGTGTAGTCTGTGAGAAGAACACACATCCAATGACTCTAGCTGTGGTTCATGAAAAGAGCAGACATGCAATGACACTGGGGGATCCATGTGTGCTTCATGGGAAGAGAAGACATGCGATGACACTGGGTGGATCCATGTGTGGTTCATGAGAAGAGCAGACATGCAATGACACTGGGTCTGGTTCATGATATGGTTCATGAGAAGAACACACATGCAATGCGGTGGATCCATGTGTGGTTCATGGGAAGAACACACATGCAATGACTCTGGTGATATGTGGTTTGTGAAAAGAATAGACATGCAATGACTCTAGCTGTGGTCTGTGAGAAGAACACACATGCAATGACACTGGGTGTGGTTCATGATATGGTTTGTGAGAAGAACACACATGCAATGACACTGGTGGATCCATGTGTGGTCTGTGAGAAGAACGCACATGCAATGACACTAGGTGTGGTTCATGATATGGTTTGTGAGAAGAACACACATGCAATGACATTGGTGGATCCATGTGTGGTCTTTGGGAAGAACACATATGCAATGACACTGGTGATGATATGTTGTTTGTGAGAAGAACACACATGCAATGACACTGGATCCATGTGGTCTGTGAGAATAACACACATGCAATGACACTGGTGGTTCATGATATGGATTGTGAGAAGAACACACATGCAATGACACTGGTGGATCCATGTGTGGTCTGTGAGAAGAACACACATGCAATGACACTGGTGGATCCATGTGTGGTCTGTGAGAAGAACACACATGCAATGACACTAGGTGTGGTTCATGATATGGTTTGTGAGAAGAACACACATGCAATGACACTGGTGGATCCATGTGTGGTCTTTGGGAAGAACACACATGCAATGACACTGGTGATATGTGGTTTGTGAGAAGAACACACATGCAATGACACTGGTGGATCCATGTGTGGTCTGTGAGAAGAACACACATGCAATGACACTGGGTGTGGTTCATGACATGGTTTGTGAGAAGAACACACATGCAATGACATTGGTGGATCCATGTGTGGTCTTTGGGAAGAACACATATGCAATGACACTGGTGATATGTTGTTTGTGAGAAGAACACACATGCAATGACACTGGTGGATCCATGTGTGGTCTGTGAGAATAACACACATGCAATGACACTGGGTGTGGTTCATGATATGGATTGTGAGAAGAACACACATGCAATGACACTGGTGGATCCATGTGTGGTCTGTGAGAAGAACACACATGCAATGACACTGGTGGATCCATGTGTGGTATGTGAGAAGAACACACATGCAATGACACTAGGTGTGGTTCATGATATGGTTTGTGAGAAGAACACACATGCAATGACACTGGTGGATCCATGTGTGGTCTTTGGGAAGAACACACATGCAATGACACTGGTGATATGTGGTTTGTGAGAAGAACACACATGCAATGACACTGGTGGATCCATGTGTGGTCTGTGAGAAGAACACACATGCAATGACACTGGGTGTGGTTCATGATATGGTTTGTGAGAAGAACACACATGCAATGACACTGGTGGATCCATGTGTGGTCTTTGGGAAGAACACACATGCAATGACACTGGATCCATGTGTGGTCTGTGAGAAGAACACACATCCAATGACTAGCTGTGGTTCATGAAAAGAGCAGACATGCAATGTCACTGGTGGATCCATGTATGGTTCATGGGAAGAGCACACATGCGATGACTCTGGTGATATGTGGTTTGTGAAAAGAACAGACATGCAATGAATCTAGCTGTGGTTAGTGAGAAGAACACACATGCAATGACACTGGGTGTGGTTCATGATATGGTTTGTGAGAAGAACACACATGCAATGACTCTAGTGGATCCATGTGTGGTTCATGGGAAGAACACACATGCAATGACACTGGGTGAGGTTCATGATATGGTTTGTAAGAAGAACACACATGCAATGACACTGGTGGATCCATGTGTGGTCTCTGAGAAGAACACACATGCAATGACACTAGGTGTGGTTCATGATATGGTCTGTGAGAAGAACACACATGCAATGACACTGGTGGATCCATCTGTGGTCTTTGGGAAGAACACACACGCAATGACACTAGATCCATGTGTGGTCTGTGAGAAGAACACACATCCAATGACTCTAGCTGTGGTTTATGAGAAGAACACACATGCAATGACACTGGTGGATCCATGTGTGGTTCATGGGAAGAGCAGACATGCGATGACACTGGGTGTGGTTCATGAGAAGAACAAACCTGCAATGACACTAGTGGATCCATGTGTGGTTCATGGGAAAAACACAGATGCAATGACTTTGGTGATATGTGGTTTGTGGAAAGAACAGACATGCAATGACTCTAGCTGTGGTCTGTGAGAAGAACACACATGCAATGACATTGGGTGTGGTTCATGATATGGTTTGTGAGAAGAACACACATGCAATGACACTGGTGGATCCATGTGTGGTCTTTGGGAAGAACACACATGCAATGACACTGTTGATATGTGGTCCGTGAGAAGAACACACATCCAATGACTCTAGCTGTGGTTCATGAAAAGAGCAGACATGCAATGACACTAGTGGATCCATGTGTGGTTCATGGGAAGAACACACATGCAATGACACTAGGTGTGGTTCATGATATGGTTAGTGAGAAGAACACACATGCAATGACACTGGTGGATCCATGTGTGGTTCATGGGAAAAACACACGTGCAATGACTCTGGTGATATGTGGTTTGTGGAAAGAATAGACACGCAATGACTCTAGTTGTGGTCTGTGAGAAGAACACACATGCAATGACACTGGGTGTGGTTCATGATATGGTTTGTGAGAAGAACACACATGCAATGACACTGGTGGATCCATGTGTGGTCTTTGGGAAGAACACACATGCAATGACACTGTTGATATGTGGTCTATGAGAAGAACACACATCCAATGACTCTAGCTGTGGTTCATGAAAAGAGCAGACATGCAATGACACTAGTGGATCCATGTGTGGTTCATGGGAAGAACACACATGCAATGACATTGGGTGTGGTTCATGATATGGTTAGTGAGAAGAACACACATGCAATGACACTGGGTGTGGTTCATGATATGGTTTGTGAGAAGAACACACATGCAATGACGCCAGTGGATCCATGTGTGGTTTATGGGAAGAACACACATGCAATGACACTGGGTGAGGATCATGATATGGTTTGTGAGAAGAACACACATGCAATGACACTGGTGGATCCATGTGTGGTCTGTGAGAAGAACACACATGCGATGACACTGGGTGTGGTTCATGATATGGTTTGTGAGAAGAACACACATGCAATGACACTGGTGGATCCATGTGTGGTCTTTGGGAAGAACACACATGCAATGACACTGTTGATATGTGGTCCGTGAGAAGAACACACATCCAATGACTCTAGCTGTGGTTCATGAAAAGAGCAGACATGCAATGACACTAGTGGATCCATGTGTGGTTCATGGGAAGAACACACATGCAATGACACTAGGTGTGGTTCATGATATGGTTAGTGAGAAGAACACACATGCAATGACACTGGTGGATCCATGTGTGGTCTTTGGGAAGAACACACATGCAGTGACACTGGTGATGTGTGGTATGTGGGAAGAGCAGACATGTAATGACACTGGTCGATCCATGTGTGGTTCATGGGAAGAACACACATTCAATGACACTGTGTGTGGTTCATGATATGGTCTGTGAGAAGAACACACATGCAATGACACTGGTGGATCCATGTGTGGTCTGTGAGAAGAACACACATGCAATGACACTGGGTGTGGTTCATGATATGCTTTGTGAGAAGAACACACAACCAATGAAACTGGTGTATCCATGTGTGGTCTTTGGGAAGAACACACATGCAATGACACTGGATCCATGTGTGGTCTGTGAGAAGAACACACATCCAATGACTCTAGTTGTGGTTCATGAAAAGAGTAGACATGCAATGACACTGGTGGATCCATGTGTGGTTGATGGGAAGAACACACATGCGATGACTCTGGTGACATGTGGTTTGTGAAAAGAACAGACATGCAATGACTCTAGTTGTGGTTAGTGAGAAGAACACACATGCAATGACACTGGGTGTGGTTCATGATATGGTTTGTGAGAAGAACACACATGCAATGACTCTAGTGGATCCATGTGTGGTTCATGGGAAGAACACACATGCAACGACACTGGGTGAGGTTCATGATATGGTTTGTGAGAAGAACACACATGCAATGACACTAGGTGTGGTTCATGATATGGTTCATGAGAAGAACACACATGCACTGACACCGGTGGATCCATGTGTGGTTCATGGGAAAAACACACGTGCAATGACTCTAGTGATATGTGGTTTGTGGAAAGAACAGACATGCAATGACTCTAGTTGTGGTCTGTGAGAAGAACACACATGCAATGACACTGGGTGTGGTTCATGATATGGTTTGTGAGAAGAACACACATGCAATGACACTGGTGGATCCATGTGTGGTCTTTGGGAAGAACACACATGCAATGACACTGGATCTATGTGGTCTATGAGAAGAACACACATCCAATGACTCTAGCTGTGGTTCATGAAAAGAGCAGACATGCAATGACACTAGTGGATCCATGTGTGGTTCATGGGAAGAACACACATGCAATGACATTGGGTGTGGTTCATGATATGGTTAGTGAGAAGAGCACACATGCAATGACACTGGGTGTGGTTCATGATATGGTTTGTGAGAAGAACACACATGCAATGACTCCAGTGGATCCATGTGTGGTTTATGGGAAGAACACATATGCCATGACACTGGGTGAGGTTCATGATATGGTTTGTGAGAATAACACACATGCAATGACACTGGTGGATCCATGTGTGGTCTGTGAGAAGAACACACAAGCGATGACACTGGGTGTGGTTCATGATATGGTTTGTGATAAGAACACACATGCAATGACACTGGTGGATCCATGTGTGGTCTTTGGGAAGAACACACATGCAATGACATTGGTGATGTGTGGTATGTGAAGAAGCAGACATGCAATGACACCGGTGGATCCATGTGTGGTTCATGGGAAGAACACACATGCAATGACACTGTGGTGTTCATGATATGGTCTGTGAGAAGAACACACATGCAATGACACTGGTGGATCCATGTGTGGTCTGTGAGAAGAACACACATGCAATGACACTGGGTGTGGTTCATGATATGGTTTGTGAGAAGAACACACAGCCAATGACACTGGTGGATCCATGTGTGGTCTTCGGGAAGAACACACATGCAATGACACTGGATCCATGTGTGGTCTGTGAGAAGAACACACATCCAATGACTCTAGCTGTGGTTCATGAAAACAGTAGACATGCAATGACACTGGTGGATCCATGTGTGGTTCATGGGAAGAACACACATGCGATGACTCTGGTGATATGTGGTTTGTGAAAAGAACAGACATGCAATGACTCTAGTTGTGGTTAGTGAGAAGAACACACATGCAATGACACTGGGTGTGGTTCATGATATGGTTTGTGAGAAGAACACACATGCAATGACTCTAGTGGATCCATGTGTGGTTCATGGGAAGAACACACATGCAATGACACTGGGTGAGGTTCATGATATGGTTTGTGAGAAGAACACACATGCAATGACACTGGTGGATCCATGTGTGGTCTTTGAGAAGAACACACATGCAATGACACTGGGTGTGGTTCATGATATGGTTTGTGAGAAGAACACACATGCAATGACACTGGTGGATCCATGTGTGGTCTTTGGGAAGAACACACATGCAATGACACTGTTGATATGTGGTCTATGAGAAGAACACACATCCAATGACTCTAGCTGTGGTTCATGAAAAGAGCAGACATGCAATGACACTAGTGGATCCATGTGTGGTTCATGGGAAGAACACACATGCAATGACATTGGGTGTGGTTCATGATATGGTTAGTGAGAAGAGCACACATGCAATGACACTGGGTGTGGTTCATGATATGGTTTGTGAGAAGAACACACATGCAATGACTCCAGTGGATCCATGTGTGGTTTATGGGAAGAACACATATGCCATGACACTGGGTGAGGTTCATGATATGGTTTGTGAGAATAACACACATGCAATGACACTGGTGGATCCATGTGTGGTCTGTGAGAAGAACACACAAGCGATGACACTGGGTGTGGTTCATGATATGGTTTGTGATAAGAACACACATGCAATGACACTGGTGGATCCATGTGTGGTCTTTGGGAAGAACACATATGCAGTGACATTGGTGATGTGTGGTATGTGGGAAGAGCAGACATGCAATGACACTGGTGGATCCATGTGTGGTTCATGGGAAGAACACACATGCAATGACACTGTGTGGTGTTCATGATATGGTCTGTGAGAAGAACACACATGCAATGACACTGGTGGATCCATGTGTGGTCTGTGAGAAGAACACACATGCAATGACACTGGGTGTGGTTCATGATATGGTTTGTGAGAAGAACACACAGCCAATGACACTGGTGGATCCATGTGTGGTCTTCGGGAAGAACACACATGCAATGACACTGGATCCATGTGTGGTCTGTGAGAAGAACACACATCCAATGACTCTAGCTGTGGTTCATGAAAACAGTAGACATGCAATGACACTGGTGGATCCATGTGTGGTTCATGGGAAGAACACACATGCGATGACTCTGGTGATATGTGGTTTGTGAAAAGAACAGACATGCAATGACTCTAGTTGTGGTTAGTGAGAAGAACACACATGCAATGACACTGGGTGTGGTTCATGATATGGTTTGTGAGAAGAACACACATGCAATGACTCTAGTGGATCCATGTGTGGTTCATGGGAAGAACACACATGCAATGACACTGGTGGATCCATGTGTGGTCTGTGAGAAGAACACACATGCGATGACACTAGGTGTGGTTCATGATATGGTTTGTGAGAAGAACACACATGCAGTGACACTAGGTGTGGTTCATGATATGGTTCATGAGAAGAACACACATGCACTAACACCGGTGGATCCATGTGTGGTTCATGGGAAAAACACACGTGCAATGACTCTGGTGATATGTGGTTTGTGGAAAGAACAGACATGCAATGGATCTAGTTATGGTCTGTGAGAAGAACACACATGCAATGACACTAGGTGTGGTTCATGATATGGTTTTTGAGAAGACCACACATGCAATAACACTGGTGGATCCATGTGTGGTCTTTGGGAAGAACACACATGCAATGACACTATTGATATGTGGTCTATGAGAAGAACACACATCCAATGACTCTAGCTGTGGTTCATGAAAAGAGCAGACATGCAATGACACTAGTGGATCCATGTGTGGTTCATGGGAAGAACACACATGCAATGACATTGGGTGTGGTTCATGATATGGTTAGTGAGAAGAGCACACATGCAATGACACTAGGTGTGGTTCATGATATGGTTTGTGAGAAGAACACACATGCAATGACTCCAGTGGATCCATGTGTGGTTTATGGGAAGAACACACATGCAATGACACTGGGTGAGGTTCATGATATGGTTTGTGAGAAGAACACACATGCAATGACACTGGTGGATCCATGTGTGGTCTGTGAGAAGAACACACATGCGATGACACTGGGTGTGGTTCATGATATGGTTTGTGAGAAGAACACACATGCAATGACACTGGTGGATCCATGTGTGGTATTTGGGAAGAACACACATGCAGTGACACTGGTGATGTGTGGTATGTGGGAAGAGCAGACATGCAATGACACTGGTGGATCCATATGTGGTTCATGGGAAGAACACACATGCAATGACACTATATGGTGTTCATGATATGGTCTGTGAGAAGAACACACATGCAATGACACTGGTGGATCCATGTGTGGTCTGTGAGAAGAACACACATGCAATGACATTGGGTGTGGTTCATGATATGGTTTGTGAGAAGAACACACAGCCAATGACACTGGTGGATCCATGTGTGGTCTTTGGGAAGAACACACATGCAATGACACTGGATCCATGTGCGGTCTGTGAGAAGAACACACATCCAATGACTCTAGTTGTGGTTCATGAAAAGAGCAGACATGCAATGACACTGGTGGATCCATGTGTGGTTCATGGGAAGAACACACATGCGATGACTCTGGTGATATGTGGTTTGTGAAAAGAACAGACAGGAATGACTCTAGTTGTGGTTAGTGAGAAGAACACACATGCAATGACACTAGGTGTGGTTCATGATATGGTTTGTGAGAAGAACACACATGCAATGACTCCAGTGGATCCATGTGTGGTTCATGGGAAGAACACCCATGCAATGACACTGGGTGAGGTTCATGATATTGTTTGTGAGAAGAAAAGACATGCAATGACACTGGTGGATCCATGTGTGGTCTTTGAGAAGAACACACATGCAATGACACTAGGTGTGGTTCATGATATGGTTTGTGAGAAGAACACACATGCAATGACACTGGTGGATCCATGTGTGGTCTTTGGGAAGAACACACATGCAATGACACTGGATCCATGTGTGGTATGTGAGAAGAACACAAATCCAATGACTCTAGCTGTGGTTTATGAGAAGAACACACATGCAATGACATTGGTGGATCCATGTGTGGTCTGTGAGAAGAACACACATGCGATGACACTGGGTGGATCCATGTGTGGTTCATGGGAAGAACACACATGCAATGACAGTGGGTGTGGTTCATGATATGGTTCATGAGAAGAACACACATGCAATGACACCGGTGGATCCATGTGTGATTCATGGGAAAAACACACATGCAATGACTTTGGTGATATGTGGTTTGTGGAAAGAACAGACATGCAATGACTCTAGTTGTGGTCTGTGAGAAGAACACACATGCAATGACACTGGGTGTGGTTCATGATATAGTTTGTGAGAAGAACACACATGCAATGACACTGGTGGATCCATGTGTGGTCTTTGGGAAGAACACACATGCAATGACACTGTTGATATGTGGTCCGTGAGAAGAACACACATCCAATGACTAGCTGTGGTTCATGAAAAGAGCAGACATGAAATGACACTAGTGGATCCTTGTGTGGTTCATGGGAAGAACACACATGCAATGACACTAGGTGTGGTTCATGATATGGTTAGTGAGAAGAACACACATGCAATGACACTGGTGGATCCATGTGTGGTCTTTGGGAAGAACACACATGCAGTGACACTGGTGATGTGTGGTATGTGGGAAGAGCAGACATGCAATGACACTGGTGGATCCATGTGTGGTTCATGGGAAGAACACACATGCAATGGCACTGTGTGTGGTTCATGATATGGTCTATGAGAAGAACACACATGCAATGCCACTGGTGGATCCATGTGTGGTCTGTGAGAAGAACACACATGCAATGACACTGGGTGTGGTTCATGATATGGTTTGTGAGAAGAACACATATGCAATGACACTGGTGGATCCATGTGTGGTCTTTGGGAAGAACACATATGCAATGACACTGGATCCATGTGTGGTCTGTGAGAAGAACACACATCTAATGACTCTAGTTGTGGTTCATGAAAAGAGTAGACATGCAATGACACTGGTGGATCCATGTGTGGTTCATGGGAAGAACACACATGCAATGACTCTGGTGATATGTGGTTTGTGGAAAGAACATAAATGCAATGACTCTAGATGTGGTTAGTGAGAAGAACACACATGCAATGACACTGGGTGTGGTTCATGATATGGTTTGTGAGAAGAACACACATGGAATGACTCCAGTGGATCCATGTGTGGTTCATGGGACGAACACTCATGCAATGACACGGGGTGAGGTTCATGATATGGTTTGTGAGAAGAACACACATGCAATGACACTGGTGTGGTTCATGATATGGTTCATGAGAAGAACACATGCAATGACACCGTGGATCCATGTGTGGTTCATGGGAAAACACATGCAATGACTCGGTGATATGTGGTTTGTGGAAAGAACATACACGCAATGACTCTAGTTGTGGTCATGTGAAGATCACACATGCAATGACACTGGGTGTGGTTCATGATATGGTTTGTGAGAAGAACACACATGCAATGACACTGGTGGATCCATGTGTGGTCTTTGGGAAGAACACACATGCAATGACACTGTTGATATGTGGTCTATGAGAAGAACACACTTCCAATGACTCTAGCATGGTTCATGAAAAGATCACATGGAATGACACTTGTGGATCCATGTGTGGTTATTGGGAAGAACACACATGCAATGACATTGGGTGTGGTTCATGATATGGTTAGTGAGAAGAACACACATGCAATGACACTGGGTGTGGTTCATGATATGGTTTGTGAGAAGAACACACATGCAATGACTCTAGTGGATCCATGTGTGGTTTATGGGAAGAACACACATGCAATGACACTGAGTGAGGTTCATGATATGGTTTGTGAGAAGAACAAACATGCAATGACACTAGTGGATCCATGTGTGGTTTGTGAGAAGAACACACATGCGATGACACTGGGTGTGGTTCATGATATGGTTTGTGAGAAGAACACACATGCAATGACACTGGTGGATCCATGTGTGGTATTTGGAAAGAACACACATGCAGTGACACTGGTGATGTGTGGTATGTGGGAAGAGCAGACATGCAATGACACTAGTGGATCCATGTGTGGTTGATGGGAAGAACACACATGCAATGACATTGTGTGGTGTTCATGATATGGTCTGTGAGAAGAACACAAATGCAATGACATTGGTGGATCCATGTGTGGTCTGTGAGAAGAACACACATGCAATGACACTGGGTGGTTCATGATATGGTTTGTGAGAAGAACACACATGCAATGACACTGTGGATCCATGTGTGGTCTTTGGGAAGAACACACATGCAATGACACTGGATCCATGTGTATTGTGAGAAGAACACACATCTAATGACTCTAGTTGTGGTTCATGAAAAGAGCAGACATGCAATGACACTGGTGGATCCATGTGTGGTTCATGGGAAGAACACACATGCGATGACTCTGGTGATATGTGGTTTGTGAAAAGAACAGACATGCAATGACACTAGTTGTGGTTAGTGAGAAGAACACACATGCAATGACACTTGGTGTGGTTCATGATATGGTTTGTGAGAAGAACACACATACAATGACTCTAGTGGATCCATGTGTGGTTCATGGGAAGAACACACATGCAATGACACTGGGTGAGGTTCATGATATGGTTTGTGAGAAGAACACACATGCAATGACACTGGTGGATCCATGTGTGGTCTTTGAGAAGAACACACATGCAATGACACTAGGTGTGGTTCATGATATGGTTTGTGAGAAGAACACACATGCAATGACACTTGTGGATCCATGTGTGGTCTGTGAGAAGAACACACATGCGATGACACTGGGTGGATCCATGTGTGGTTCATGGGAAGAACACACATGCAATGACACTGGGTGTGGTTCATGATATCGTTCATGAGAAGAACACACATGCAATGACACCGGTGGATCCATGTGTGGTTCATGGGAAAAACACACATGCAATGACTCTGGTGATATGTGGTTTGTGGAAAGAACAGACATGCAATGACTCTAGCTGTGGTCTGTGAGAAGAACACACATGCAATGACACTAGGTGTGGTTCATGATATGGTTTGTGAGAAGAACACACATGCAATGACACTGGTGGATCCATGTGGTCTTTGGAAAGAACACATGCAATGACACTGCTGATATGTGGTCTGTGAGAAGAACACACATCCAATGACTCTAGCTGTGGTTCATGAAAAGAGCAGACATGCAATGACACTAGTGGATCCATGTGTGGTTCATGGGAAGAACAAACATGCAATGACACTAGGTGTGGTTCATGATATGGTTAGTGAGAAGAACACACATGCAATGACACTGGTGGATCCATGTGTGGTCTTTGGGAAGAACACACATGCTGTCACACTGGTGATGTGTGGTATGTGGGAAGAGCAGACATGCAATGACACTGGTGGATCCATGTGTGGTTCATGGGAAGAACACACATGCAATGACACTGTGTGTGGTTCATGATATGGTCTGTGAGAAGAACACACATGCAATGACACTGGTGGATCCATGTGTGGTCTGTGAGAAGAACACACATGCAATGACAGTGGGTGTGGTTCATGATATGCTTTGTGAGAAGAACACACAACCAGTGACACTGGTGGATCCATGTGTGGTCTTTGGCAAGAACACACATGCAATGACACTGGATCCATGTCTGGTCTGTGAGAAGAACACACATCCAATGACCCTAGCTGTGGTTCATGAAAACAGTAGACATGCAATGACACTGGTGGATCCATGTGTGGTTCATGGGAAGAACACACATGCGATGACTCTGGTGATATGTGGTTTGTGAAAAGAACAGACATGGAATGACTCTAGTTGTGGTTAGTGAGAAGAACACACATGCAATGACGCTGGGTGTGGTTCATGATATGGTTTGTGAGAAGAACACACATGCAATGACTCTAGTGGATCCATGTGGTTCATGGGAAGAACACACATGCAACGACACTGGGTGAGGTTTATGATATGGTTTGTGAGAAGAACACACATGCAATGACACTAGGTGTGGTTCAAAATATGGTTTGTGAGAAGATTACACATGCAATGACTCCAGTGGATCCATGAGTGGTTCATGGGAAGAACACACATGCAATGACACTGGGTGAGGTTCATGATATGGTTTGTGAGAAGAACACACATGCAATGACACTGGTGGATCCATGTGTGGTCTTTGAGAAGAACACACATGCAATGACACTGGGTGTGGTTCATGATATGGTTTGTGAGAAGAACACACATGCAATGACACTGGTGGATCCATGTGGTCTTTGGGAAGAACACACATGCAATGACACTGGATCCATGTGTGGTCTGTGAGAAGAACACACATCCAATGACTCTAGCTGTGGTTTATGAGAAGAACACACATGCAATGACACTGGTGGATCCATGTGTGGTCTGTGAGAAGAACACACATGCGATGACACTGGGTGGATCCATGTGTGGTTCATGGGAAGAACACACATGCAATGACACTTGGTGTGGTTCATGATATGGTTCATGAGAAGAACACACATGCAATGACACTGTGGATCCATGTGTGGTTCATGGGAAAACACACATGCGATGACTCTAGTGATATGTGGTTTGTGGAAAAACAGACATGCAATGACTCTAGCTGTGGTCTGTGAGAAGAACACACATGCAATGACACTGGGTGTGGTTCATGATATGGTTTGTGAGAAGAACACACATGCAATGACACTGGTGGATCCATGTGTGGTCTTTGGGAAGAACACACATGCAATGACACTGTTGATATGTGGTCCGTGAGAAGAACACACATCCAATGACTCTAGTTGTGGTTCATGAAAAGAGCAGACATGCAATGACACTAGTGGATCCATGTGTGGTTCATGGGAAGAACACACATGCAATGACAATATCTGACGTTCGTCATATGGTTAGAGAGAAGAACACACCTGCAATGACACGTGGATCCATGTGTGGTCTTTGGGAAGAACACACATGCAATGACACTGGTGATGTGTGGTATGGGAAGAAGAGCACATGCAATGACACTAGTGGATCCATGTGTGGTCTATGGGAAGAACACACATTCAATGACACTATGTGTGGTTCATGATATGGTATGTGAGAAGAACACACATGCAATGACACTGGTGGATCCATGTGTGGTCTGTGAGAAGAACACACATGCGATGACACTGGGTGGATCCATGTGTGGTTCATGGGAAGAACACACATGCAATGACACTTGGTGTGGTTCATGATATGGTTCATGAGAAGAACACACATGCAAAGACACCGGTGGATCCATGTGTGGTTCATGGGAAAAACACATGCAATGACTCTAGTGATATGTGGTTTGTGGAAAAAACAGACATGCAATGACTCTAGCTGTGGTCTGTGAGAAGAACACACATGCAATGACACTGGGTGTGGTTCATGATATGGTTTGTGAGAAGAACACACATGCAATGACACTGGTGGATCCATGTGTGGTCTTTGGGAAGAACACACATGCAATGACACTGTTGATATGTGGTCCGTGAGAAGAACACACATCCAATGACTCTAGTTGTGGTTCATGAAAAGAGCAGACATGCAATGACACTAGTGGATCCATGTGTGTTTCATGGGAAGAACACACATGCAATGACACTAGGTGTGGTTCATGATATGGTTAGTGAGAAGAACACACATGCAATGACACTGGTGGATCCATGTGTGGTCTTTGGGAAGAACACACATGCAGTGACACTGGTGATGTGTGGTATGTGGGAAGAGCAGACATGCAATGACACTAGTGGATCCATGTGTGGTTCATGGGAAGAACACACATGCAATGACACTATGTGTGGTTCATGATATGGTCTGTGAGAAGAACACACATGCAATGACACTGGTGGATCCATGTGTGGTTTGTGAGAAGAACACACATGCAATGACACTGGGTGTGGTTCATGATATGGTTTGTGAGAAGAACACACAACCAATGACATTTGTGGATCCATGTGTGGTCTTTGGGAAGAACACACATGCAATGACACTGGATCCATGTGTGGTCTGTGAGAAGAACACACAGCCACTGACTCTAGCATTGGTTCCTGAAAAGAGCAGACATGCAATGACACAGGTGGATCCATGTGTGGTTCATGGGAAGAACACACATGCAATGACTCTGGTGATATGTGGTTTGTGAAAAGAATGTATGCAATGACTCTAGTTGTGGTTAGTGAGAAGAACACATATGCAATGACACTGGGTGTGGTTCATGATATGGTTTATGAGAAGAACACACATGTAATGACTCTAGTGTATCCATGTGTGGTTCATGGGAAGAACACACATGCAACGACACTTGGTGAGGTTCATGATATGGTTTGTGAGAAGAACACACATGCAATGACATGTGGATCCATGTGTGTCTGTGAGAAGAACACACATGCAATGACACTGGGTGTAGTTCATGATATGGTTTGTGAGAAGAACACACATGCAATGACACGGTGGATCCATGTGTGGTCTTTGGGAAGAACACACATGCAATGACACTGGATCCATGTGTGGTCTATGAGAAGAACACACATCCAATGACTCTAGCTGTGGTTCATGAGAAGAACACATGAAATGACACTGTGGATCCATGTGTGGTCTGTGAGAAGAACACACATGCGATGACACTGGTGTTGTTCATGATATGGTTTGTGAGAAGAACACACATGCAATGACACTGGGTGTGTTTCATGATATGGTTCATGAGAAGAACACATGCAATGACACTTGTGGATCCATGTGTGGTCATAGGAAGAACACACATGAATGACTGGTGATATGTGGTTTGATAAGAACAGACATGCAATGACTCTAGCTATGGTCTGTGAGAAGAACACACATGCAATGACACTAGGTGTGGCTCATGGTATGGTTTGTGAGAAGAACACACATGCAATGACACTGGTGGATCCAGGTGTGGTCTTGCGAAGAACACACATGCAATGACACTGTTGATATGTGGTTCAGTGAGAAGAACACACATCCAATGACTCTAGCTGTGGTTCATGAAAAGAGCGTACATGCAATGACACTGGTGGATCCATGTGTGGTTCATGGGAAGAACACACATGCAATGATTCTGGTGATATGTGGTTTGTGAAAAGAACAGACATGCAATGACTCTAGTTGTGGTTAGTGAGAAGAACACATGCAATGACACCGGGTGTGGTTCATGATATGGTTTAGAGAAGAACACACATGCAATGACTCCAGCGGATCCATGTGTGGTTAGGGAAGAACACACATGCAATGACACTATTGATATGTGGTCCGTGAGAAGAACACACATCCAATGACTCTAGCTGTGGTTCATGAAAAGAGTAGACATGCAATGACACTAGTGGATCCATGTGTGGTTCATGGGAAGAACACACATGCAATGACACTAGGTGTGGTTCATGATATGGTTAGTGAGAAGAACACACATGCAATGACACTGGTGGATCCATGTGTGGTCTTTGGGAAGAACACACATGCAGTGACACTGGTGATGTGTGGTATGTGGGAAGAGCAGACATGCGATGACACTAGTGGATCCATGTGTGGTTCATGGGAAGAACACACATGCAATGACACTGTGTGTGGTTCATGATATGGTCTGTGAGAAGAACACACATGCAATGACACTGGTGGATCCATGTGTGGTCTGTGAGAAGAACACACATGCAATGACACTGGGTGTGGTTCATGATATGGTTTGTGAGAAGAACACACAACCAATGACATTTGTGGATCCATGTGTGGTCTTTGGTAAGAACACACATGCAATGACACTGGATCCATGTGTGGTCTGTGAGAAGAACACACATCCAATGACTCTAGCTGTGGTTCATGAAAAGAGACATGCAATGACATGTGGATCCATGTGTGGTTCATGGGAAGAACACACATGCGATGACTCCGTGATATGTGGTTCTTGAAAAGTACAGCAATGCAATGTATCTAGTTGTGGTTAGTGAGAAGAACACACATGCAATGACACTGGGTGTGGTTCATGATATGGTTTGTGAGAAGAACACACATGCAATGACTCTAGTGGATCCATGTGTGGTTCATGGGAAGAACACACATGCAATGACACTAGGTGAGGTTCATGATATGGTTTGTGAGAAGAACACACATGCAATGACACTGTGGATCCATGTGTGGCTGTGAGAAGAACACACATGCAATGACACTGGGTGTAGTTCATGATATGGTTTGTGAGAAGAACACACATGCAATGACACTGTGGATCCATGTGTGGTCTTTGGGAAGAACACACATGCAATGACACTGATATGTGGTCTGTGAGAAGAACACACATCCAATGACTCTAGCATGGTTCATGAAAAGAGCAGACCTGAAATGACACTGGTGGATGCTGGTGGTGTTCATGGGTAGAACACACATGCATTGTCACTAGGTGTGGTTCATGTTTTGGTCTGTGAGAAGAACACACATGCAATGACACTGTGGATCCATGTGGTCTTCTTTGGGAAGAACACACATGCAATGACACTGGTGATGTGGTATGTGGGAAGAGACATGCAATGACACTGTGGATCCATGTGTGGTTCATGGGAAGAACACACATGCAATGACACTGTGTGGTTCATGATATGGTCTGAGAAGAACACACATGCAATGACATCGTGGATCCATGTGTGGTCTGTGAGAAACACACATGCAATGACACTGGGTGTGGTTCATGATATGGTTTGTGAGAAGACACAACCAATGACATTTATGGATCCATGTGTGGTCTTTGGGAATAACACACATGCAATGACACTGGATCCATGTGTGGTATGTGAGAAGAACACACATCCAATGACACTAGTGGATCCATGTGTGGTTCATGGAAGAACACACATGCGATGACTCGTGATATGTGGTTTGTGAAAAGAAGGACATGCAATGACTCTAGTTGTGGTTAGTGAAGAACACACATGCAATGACACCGGTGTGGTTCATGATATGGTTTGTGAGAAGAACACACATGCAATGACTCTAGTGGATCCATGTGTGGTTCATGGGGAAGAACACATGCAACGACACTAGGTGAGGTTCATGATATGGTTTGTGAGAAGAACACACATGCAATGACACTGGTGGATCCATGTGTGGCCTGTGAGAAGAACACACATGCAATGACACTGGGTGTGGTTCATGATTTGGTTTGTGAGAAGAACACACATGCAATGACACTGGGTGGATCCATGGGAAGAACACACATGCAATGACACTGGGTGGTTCATGGGAAGAACACACATGCAATGACTGTAGCTGTGGTTCATGAGAAGAACACACATGCAATGACACTAGTGGATCCATGTGTGGTCCGTGAGAAGAACACACATGACGATGACATGTTGTTCATGATATGGTTTGTGAGAACACACATGCAATGACACTGGGTGTGTTTCATGATATGGTTCATGAGAAGAACACACATGCAATGACACTGTGGATCCATGTGTGGTTCATAGGAAGAACACACATGAATGACTCTGGTGATATGTGGTTTCTGATAAGAACAGACATGCAATGACTCTAGCTATGGTCTGTGAGAAGAACACACATGCAATGACACTTGGTGTGGCTCATGATATGGTTTGTGAGAAGAACACACATGCAATGACTCCAGCGGATCCATGTGTGGTTCGTGGGAAGAACACATGCAATGACACTGTTGATATGTGGTCAGGAGAAGAACACACATCCAATGACTCTAGCCGTGGTTCATGAAAAGAGCGACATGCAATGACACTGGTGGATCCATGTGGGGTTCTTGGGAAGAACACACATGCAATGACTCGGTGATATGTGGTTTGTGAAAAGAACACATGCAATGACTCTAGTTGTGGTTAGTGAGAAGAACACACATGCAATGACACTGGGTGTGGTTCATGATATGGTTTGTGAGAAGAACACACATGCAATGACTCCAATGGATCCATGTGTGGTCTGGGAAGAACACACATGCAATGACACTATTGATATGTGGTCTGTGAGAAGAACACACATCCAATGACTCTAGCTGTGGTTCATGAAAAGAGTAGACATGCAATGACACTAGTGGATCCATTTGTGGTTCATGGGAAGAACACACATGCAATGACACTGGGTGTGGTTCATGATATGGTTTGTGAGAAGAACACACATGCAATGACACTGGTGGATCCATTTGTTGTCTTTGGGAAGAACACACATGCAATGACGGATCCATGTGTGTGTGGTATGTGGGAAGAGCATATGCAATGACACCGGTGGATCCATGTGTGGTTCATGGGAAGAACACACATGCAATGACACTGTGTGGTTCATGATATGGTCATGAGAAGAACACACATGCAATGACACTGGATCCATGTGGTCTGTGAGAAGAACACACATGCAATGACACTGGGTGTGGTTCATGATATGGTTTGTGAGAAGAACACACAACCAATGACAATGGTGAATCCATGTGTGGTCTTTGGGAAGAACACACATGCAATGACACTGGATCCATGTGTGCTCCGTGAGAAGAACACACATCCAATGACTCTAGTTGTGATTCATGAGAAGAGCAGACATGCGATGACACCGGTGGATCCATGTGTGGTTCATGGGAAGAACGATCATGCAATGACTCTGGTGATATGTTGTTTGTGAAAAGAACACACATGCAATGACTCTAGCTGTGGTTAGTGAGAAGAACACACATGCAATGAGACTGGGTGTGGTTCATGATATGGTTTGTGAGAAGAACACATTTAATGACTCATCGTGGAACCATGTGTGGTTCATGGGAATAACACTTATGCAATGACACTGGGTGAGGTTCATGATATGGTTTGTGAGAAGAACACACGTGCAATGACACTAGTGGATCCATGTGTGGTCTGTGAGAAGAACACACCTGCAATGACACTAGTTGTGGTTCATGATATGGTTTGTGAGAAGAACACACATGCAATGACACTGGTGGATCCATGTGTGGTCTTTGGGAAGAACACACATGCAATGACACTGGATCCATGTGTGGTCTGTGAGAAGAACACACATCCAATGACTCTAGCTGTGGTTCATGAGAAGAACACACATGCAATGACACTGGTGGATCCATGTGTGGTTCATGTGAGAAGAACACACATGCGATGACACAGGTGGATCCATGATATGGTTGAGAAGAACACACATGCAATGACACTGGGTGTGTTTCATGATATGGTTCATGAGAAGAACACACATGCAATGACACCGGTGGATCCATGTGTGGTTCATAGGAAGAACACACATGAATGACTCTGGTGATATGTGGTTTCTGATAAGACCAGACATGCAATGACTCTAGTTGTGGTCTGTGAGAAGAACACACATGCAATGACACCGGTGTGGTTCATGATATGGTTTGTGAGAAGAACACACATGCAATGACACATGTGGATCCATGTGTGGTCTTTGGGAAGAACACACATGCAATGACACTGTTGATATGTGGTCTGTGAGAAGAACACACATCCAATGACTCTAGCTGTGGTTCATGAAAAGAGCAGACATGCAATGACACTGGTGGATCCATGTGTGGGTCATGGGAAGCACACACATGCGATGACTCTGGTGATATGTAGTTTGTGAAAAGAACAGACATGCAATGACTCTGTCCATGTGGTTAGTGAGAAGAACACACATGCAATGACACTGGTGTGGTTCATGATATGGTTTGTGAGAAGAACACACATGCAATGACTCGGTGGATCCATGTGTGGTTCATGGGAAGAACACACATGCAATGACACCGGGTGAGGTTCATGATATGGTTTGTGAGAAGAACACACATGCAATGACACTGTGGATCCATGTGTGGTCTTTGAGAAGAACACACATGCAATGACACTGTGTGGTTCATGATATGGTTTGTGAGAAGAACACACATGCAATGACACTGGTGGATCCATGTGTGGTCTTTGGGAAGAACACACATGCAATGACACGTGGATCCATGTGTGGTCTGTGAGAAGAACACACATCAATGACTCTAGCTGTGGTTCATGAAAAGAGCGGACATGCAATGACACCGGTGGATCCATGTGTGTTCATGGGAAGAACACACATGATGACTCTGGTGATATGTGGTTTGTGAAAAGAACAGACATGCAATGACTCTAGCTGTGGTTAGTGAGAAGAACACACATGCAATGACACCGGTGTGGTTCATGATATAGTTCATGATATGGTTTGTGAGAAGAACACACATGCAATGACTCTAGTGGATCCATGTGTGGTTCATGGGAAGAACACACATGCAATGACACTGGGTGAGGTTCATGATATGGTTTGTGAGAAGAACACACATGCAATGACACTTGTGGATCCATGTGTGGTCTGTGAGAAGAACACACATGAAATGACAATGGGTGTGGTTCATGATATGGTTTGTGAGAAGAACACACATGCAATGACACTGGTGGATCCATGTGTGGTCTTTGGGAAGAACACACATGCAATGACACTGGATCCATGTGTGGTTTGTGAGAAGAACACACATGCAATGACACTGGTGTGGTTCATGAGAAGAACACACATGCAATGACACTGGTGGATCCATGTGTGGTCATGAGAAGAACACACATGCAATGACACTTGGTGTGGTTCATGATATGGTTTGTGAGAAGAACACATGCAATGACACCGGGTGTGTTTCATGATGGTTCATGAGAAGAACACACATGCAATGACACTGGGTGTGGTTCATGATATGGTTTGTGAGAAGAACACACATGCAATGACACTGTGGATCCATGTGTGGTCTTTGGGAAGAACACACATGCAATGACACCGTGAGATGTGGTCTATGAGAAGAACACACATCCAATGACTCTAGCTGTGGTTCATGAAAAGAGCAGACATGCAATGACACTGGTGGATCCATGTGTGGTTCATGGGAAGAACACACATGCAATGACACTGGGTGTGGTTTCAGTGGTCTGAGAAGAACACATGCAATGACACTGGTGGATCCATGTGTGGTCTTGGAAGAACACACATGCAATGACACCGTGATGTGGTATGTGGGAAGAGCAGACATGCAATGACACTGTGGATCCATGTGTGGTTCATGGGAAGAACACACATGCAATGACACCGGGTGTGGTTCATGATATGGTCTGTGAGAAGAACACACATGCAATGACACCTGGTGGATCCATGTGTGGTCTGAGAAGAACACACATGCAATGACACTGGGTGTGGTTCATGATATGGTTTGTGAGAAGAACACATGCAATGACACGGTGGATCCATGTGTGGTCTGAGAAGAACACACATGCAAAGACACTGGGTGTGTCTCTTGATCTGGTTTTTGATAAGATCAGACATGCAATGACACTGGTGGATCCATGTGTGGTCTTTGGGAAGAACACACATGCAATGACACTGGATCCATGTGTGGTCTGTGAGAAGAACACACATCCAATGACTCTAGATCTGGTTCTTGTGAAGAACACACATGCAATGACACTGGTGGATCCATGTGTGGTTCTTGTGAAGAACACACATGCAATGACACTTGGTGTGGTTCATGATATGGTTTGTGAGAAGAACACACATGCAATGACACTCGGTGTGGTTCATGATATGGTTCATGAGAAGAATACACATGCAATGACACGGTGGATCCATGTGGTTCATGGAAGAACACACATGCAATGACTCGTGATATGTGGTTTGAAAAGAACACATGCAATGACTCTAGGATCCATGTGGTCTGTGAGAAGAACACACATGCAATCACTGGGTGTGGTTCATGATATGGTTTGTGAGAAGAACACACATGCAATGACACTGGTGGATCCATGTGTGGTCTTTGAGAAGAACACATATGCAATGACACTAGTGATATGTGGTTTGTGAGAAGAACACACAACCAATGACTCTAGGCATGGTTCATGAAAAGAGGACATGCAATGACCTGAGTGGATCCATGTGTGGGTCATGGGAAGAACACACATGCGATGACACCGGTGATATGTGGTTTGTGAAAAGAATGTACATGCAATGACTCTAGCTGTGGTTAGTGAGAAGAACACACATGCAATGACACTAGGTGTGGTTCATGATATGGTTTGGGAGAAGAACACACATGCAATGACTCAGTGGATCCATGTGTGGTTCATGGAAGAACACACATGCAATGACACTGGGTGAGGTTCATGATATGGTTGTGAGAAGAACACACATGCAATGACACGGTGGATCCATGTGTGGTCTGTGAGAAGAACACACATGCAATGACACTGGTGTGGTTCATGATATGGTTTGTGAGAAGAACACACATGCAATGACACTGTGGATCCATGTGTGGTCTTTGGGAAGAACACACATGCAATGACACTGGGTGATCCATGTGGTTCAGGAGAAGAACACACATCCAATGACCAGGTCTAGCCGTGGTTCATGAAAAGAGCAGACATGCAATGACACTGGTGGATCCATGTGTGGTTTATGGGAAGAACACACATGTATGACACGGTGATATGTGGTTTGTGAAAAGAACAGACATGCAATGACTCTAGCTGTGGTTAGTGATAAGAACACACATGCAATGACACTTGGTGTGGTTCATGATATGTTTTGTGAGAAGAACACACATGCAATGACACTAGTGGATCCATGTGTGGTTCATGGGAATAACACACATGCAATTACACTGGTGAGGTTCATGATATGGATTGTTAGAAGAACACACATGCAATGACATCGGGTGGATCCATGTGTGGTCTGTGAGAAGAACACACATGCAATGACAATGGGTGTGTGGTTCATGATATGGTTTGTGAGAAGAACACACATGCAATGACACCGGTGGATCCATGTGGTCTATAAGAACACACATGCAATGACACTGGATCCATGTGTGGTCTGTGAGAAGAACACACATGCAATGACACTAGCTGTGGTTCATGAGAAGAACACACATGCAATGACACTGGTGGATCCATGTGTGGTTCATGGGAGAAGAACACACATGCGATGACACTGGTGTGGTTCATGATATGGTTTGTGAGAAGAACACATGCAATGACACCGGGTGGTTCATGATATGGTTCATGAGAAGAACACACATGCAATGACACTGGGTGTGGTTCATGATATGGTTTCCGAGAAGAACACACATGCAATGACACTTGTGGATCCATGTGTGGTGTATGGGAAGAACACACATGCAATGACACTGCTGATATGTGGTCTATGAGAAGAACACACATGCAATGACTCTAGGTGTCGTTCATGAGAAGAACACACATGCAATGACACTTGTGGATCCATGTGTGGTTCATGTGAAGAACACACATGCAATGACACTGGTGTGGTTTATGTGTGGTCTGTGAGAAGAACACACATGCAATGACACTGTGGATCCATGTGTGGTCTTGGAAGAACACACATGCAATGACACTGTGATGTGTGGTATGTGGGAAGAACAGACATGCAATGACACTTTGGTGGATCCATGTGTGGTTCATGGGAAGAACACACATGCAATGACACCGTGTGGTTCATGATATGGTCTGTGAGAAGAACACACATGCAATGACACTGGTGGATCCATGTGTGGTTCATGGGAAGAACACACATGCAATTACACTGGGTGTGGTTCATGATATGGTTTGTGAGAAGAACACACATGGAATGACATTGTTGGATCCATGTGTGGTCTGTGAGAAGAACACACATGCAATGACACTGGGTGTGGTTCATTATATGGTTTGTGAAGAACACACATGCAATGACACTGTGGATCCATGTGTGGTCTTGGGAAGAACACACATGCAATGACACCGGATCCATGTGGTCTGTGAGAAGAACACACATCCAATGACTCTAGCTGTGGTTCATGAGAAGAACACACATGCAATGACACTGTGGATCCATGTGGTTCATGAGAAGAACACACATGCAATGACACTGTGGTTCATGATATGGGTTTGTGAGAAGAACACACATGCAATGACTCTGGGTGTGTTTCATGATATGGTTCATGAGAAGAATACACATGCAATGACACCGGTGGATCCATGTGTGGTTCATGGGAAGAACACACATGCAATGACTCTCGCGATATGTGGTTTGTGAAAAGAAGGACATGCAATGACTCTATGTGTGGTCTGTGAGAAGAACACATGCAATGACACTAGGTGTGGTTCATGATATGGTTTGTAAGAAGAACACACATGCAATGACACTGTGGATCCATGTGTGGTCTTTGGGAAGAACACACATGCAATGACACTGTGATATGTGGTTCTGTGAGAAGAACACACATCCAATGACTCTATGTGGTTCATGAAAAGAGCAGACATGCAATGACACTAGTGGATCCATGTGTGGGTCATGGGAAGAACACACATGCAATGACACTGGTGTGGTCCATGTGTGGCTCTTTGAGAAGAACACACATGCAATGACACTGTGGATCCATGTGTGGTCTTTGGGAAAACACACATGCAATGACACCGGTGATGTGTGGTATGTGGGAAGAGCAGACATGCAATGACACTGTTGGATCCATGTGTGGTTCATGGGAAGAACACACATGCAATGACACTGGGTGAGGTTCATGATATGGTTTGCGAGAAGAAAACACATGCAATGACAGTGGTGGATCCATGTGTGGTCTGTGTGAAGAACACACATGCAATGACACTGGGTTTGGTTCATGATATGGTTTGTGAGAAGAACACACATGCAATGACATTGGTGGATCCATGTGTGGTCTTTGGGAAGAACACACATGCAATGACACTGGATCCATGTGTGGTTCATGAGAAGAACACACATCCAATGACACCGGGTGTGGTCTAGATATGGTTCATGAAAAGCGTATACATGCAATGACACTGGTGGATCCATGTGTGGTTCATGGAAAGAACACATGCAATGACACTGTGATATGTGGTTTGTGAAAAGAACACACATGCAATGACTCTAGTTGTGGTCTGTGAGAAGAACACACATGCAATGACACTGGGTGTGGTTCATGATATGGTTTGAGAAGAACACACATGTAATGACAGTGGATCCATGTGTGGTTCATGGAAGAACACACATGCAATGACACCGGGTGAGGTTCATGATATGGTTTGTGAGAAGAACACACATGCAATGACACTGGTGGATCCATGTGTGGTCTGTGAGAAGAACACACATGCAATGACACTGGGTGTGGTTCATGATATGGTTTGTGAGAAGAACACACATGCAATGACACGGGTGGATCCATGTGTGGTCTTTGGGAAGAACACACATGCTCTGACACTGGATCCATGTGTGGTTTGAGAAGAAAACACATGCAATAACCCTAGATGTGGTTCATGAGAAGAACACACATGCAATGACACTGGTGGATCCATGTGTGGTTTGTGAGAAGAACACACATGCAATGACACTGGTGTGGTTCATGATATGGTTTGTGAGAACACACATGCAATGACATCAGGTGTCCATGATGTGGTTCATGAGAAGAACACACATGCAATGACACTGTGGATCCATGTGGTCTATGGGAAGAACACACATGCAATGACACTGGGTGTGATCCATGTGTGGTCTTTGAGAAGAACACATGCAATGACACTGGTGGATCCATGTGTGGTCTATGGGAAGAACACACATGCAATGACACTGGTGATGTGTGGTATGTGAGAAGAGCAGGCATGCAATGACACTGGTGGATCGATGTGTGGTTCATGGGAAGAACACACATGCAATGACACGGGTGAGGTTCATGATATGGTTTGTGAGAAGAACACATGCAATGACACTGGTGGATCCATGTGTGGTCTATGAGAAGAACACACATGCAATGACACTGTGGTGATCCATGTGGTATGTGAGAAGAACACACATGCAATGACACTAGTGGATCGATGTGTGGTTCATGGGAAGAACACACATGCAATGACACTGGGGTGAGGTTCATGATATGGTTTGTGAGAAGAACACACATGCAATGACACTGTGGATCCATGTGTGGTCCATGAGAAGAACACACATGCAATGACACCGGTGTGGTTCATGATATGGTTTGTGAGAAGAACACACATGCAATGACACTGGTGGATCCATGTGGTCTTTGGGAAGAACACACATGCAATGACACTGGATCCATGTGTGGTCTAAGAAGAACACACATCCAATGACTCTAGCTGTGGTTCATGAAAAGAGCACATGCAATGACACTGGTGGATCCATGTGTGGTTCATGGGAAGAACACACATGCATGACACTGTGATATGTGGTTTGTGAAAGAACACACATCCAATGACTCTAGTTGTGGTTAGTGAGAAGAACACACATGCAATGACACTGGGTGTGGTTTATGATATGGTTTGTGACAAGAAAACACATGCAATGACACTGGTGGATCCATGTGTGGTCTTTGGGAAGAACACACATGCAATGACACTGGGTGAGGTTCATGATATGGTCTGTGAGAAGAACACACATGCAATGACACTGGGTGTGGTTCATGATATGGTTTGTGAGAAGAACACACATGCAATGACACTCATGCATCCATGTGTGGTCTTTGGGAAGAACACACATGCAATGACATGGATCCATGTGGTTTGTGAGAAGAACACACATGCAATGACTCTAGCTGTGGTTTATGAGAAGAACACACATGCAATGACACTGGTGTGGATCCATGTGGTTCATGAGAAGAACACACATGCAATGACACCGGGTGGATCATGATATGGTTTGTGAGAAGAACACACATGCAATGACATTAGGTGTGGTTCATGATATGGTTCATGAGAAGAACACACATGCAATGACACTGTGGATCCATGTGTGTTCATGGGAAGAACACACATGCAATGACTGGGTGATATGTGGTTTGTGGAAAGAATAGACATGCAATGACTCTAGTGGTCTGTGAGAAGAACACACATGCAATGACACTGGTGTGGTTCATGATATGGTTTGTGAGAAGAACACACATGCAATGACACCGGTGGATCCATGTGTGGTCTTTGGGAAGAAAACACATGCAATGACACTGTGATATGTGGTTCGTGAGAAGAACACACATCCAATGACTCTATATGTGGTTCATGAAAAGAACACATATGCAATGACACTAGTGGATCCATGTGTGGTTCATGGGAAGAACACACATGCAATGACACCGGGTGGTTCATGATATGGTTAGTGAGAAGAACACACATGCAATGACACTGTGGATCCATGTGTGGTCTTTGGGAAGAACACACATGCAATGACACCGTGATGTGTGGTATGTGGGAAGAGCACACATGCAATGACACTGGATCCATGTGTGGTTCATGGGAAGAACACACATGCAATGACACTGTGTGGTTCATGATATGGTCTGTGAGAAGAACACACATGCAATGACTCTGTGGATCCATGTGTGGTCTGTGAGAAGAACACATGCAGTGACACTAGGTATGGTTCATGATATGGTTTGTGAGAAGAACACATGCAATGACACTGTGGATCCATGTGGTCTTTGGGAAGAACACATGCAATGACACTGGATCCATGTGGTTTGTGAGAAGAACACACATGCAATGACTCTATGATATGGTTCGTGAAAAGAACACACATGCAATGACACTGGTGGATCCATGTGTGGTTCATGGGAAGAACACACATGCAATGACTCTGGTGATATGTGGTTTGTGAAAAGAGCACACATGCAATGACACCGGTGGATCCATGTGGGGTTAGTGAGAAGAACACACATGCAATGACACTGGGTGTGGTTCATGATATGGTTTGTGAGAAGAACACACATGCAATGACTCTAGTGGATCCATGTGTGGTTCATGGAAGAACACACATGCAATGACACTGGGTGAGGTTCATGATATGGTTTGTGAGAAGAACACATGCAATGACATCGTGGATCTGTGTGGTCTGTGAGAAGAACACACATGCAATGACACCGGGTGTGGTTCATGATATGGTTTGTGAGAAGAACACACATGCAATGACACTGGTGGATCCATGTGTGGTCTTTGGGAAGAACACACATGCAATGACACTGGATCCATGTGTGGCCTGTGAGAAGAACACATCCAATGACTCTAGATGTGGTTCATGAGAAGAACACACATGCAATGACACTGGTGGATCCATGTGTGGTCATGAGAAGAACACATGCAATGACACTTGGTGGATCCATGATATGGTTTGTGAGAACACACATGCAATGACACTGGTGTGTTTCATGAGAAGAACAGACATGCAATGACACTGGTGGATCCATGTGTGGTTCATGGAAGAACACACATGCAATGACTCTGGTGACATGTGGTTTGTGAAAAGAACAGACATCCAATGACTCTAGTTGTGGTTAGTGAGAAGAACACACATGCAATGACACTAGGTGTGGTTCATGATATGGTTTGTGAGAAGAACACACATGCAATGACTCGGTGGATCCATGTGTGGTTCATGGGAAGAACACACATGCAATGACACCGTGGTTCATGATATGGTTTGTGAGAAGAACACACATGCAATGACACTGTGGATCCATGTGTGGTCTGGAGAAGAACACACATGCAATGACACTGTGTGGTTCATGATATGGTTTGTGAGAAGAACACACATGCAATGACACTGGTGGATCCATGTGGTCTGGGAAGAACACACATGCAATGACATCGGATCCATGTGGTCTGTGAGAAGAACACACATCCAATGACTCTAGATGTGGTTCATGAAAAGAACACATGCAATGACATCGGTGGATCCATGTGTGGTCATGAGAAGAACACACATGCATGACACTTGGTGTGGTTCATGTGGTTCATGAGAAGACACATGCAATGACACTGGTGTGTTCCATGATATGGTTCATGAGAAGAACACACATGCAATGACACTGTGGATCCATGTGTGGTTCATGGGAAGAACACACATGCAATGACACTGGGTGGATCATGTGTGTGGTCTTTGAGAAGAAGACACATGCAATGACACTGTGGATCCATGTGTGGTCTGTGAGAAGAACACACATGCAATGACACTGTGGGTTCATGTGTGGTATGAGAAGAACACACATGCAATGACACTGGTGGATCCATGTGGTTCATGAGAAGAACACATGCAATGACACTGTGAGGTTCATGATATGGTTTGGAGAAGAACACACATGCAATGACACCGTGGATCCATGTGTGGTCCATGAAGAACACACATGCGATGACACTGGGTGTGGTTCATGATATGGTTTGTGAGAAGAACACACATGCAATGACACTGTGGATCCATGTGTGGTCTTTGGGAAGAACACACATGTAATGACCTGGATCCATGTGTGGTTCAGAAGAAGAACACATCCAATGACTCTAGTGTGGTTCATGAAAAGAGCACACATGCAATGACACTGTGGATCCATGTGGTTCATGGGAAGAACACACATGCAATGGTTCGTGATATGTGGTTTGTGAAAAGAACACACATGCAATGACACTAGGATCCATGTGGTTTTGGAGAAGAACACACATGCAATGACACCGGTGTAGTTCATGATATGGTTTGAAGAAGATTACACATGCAATGACTCCGTGGATCCATGTGTGGTTCATGGGAAGAACACACATGCAATGACACTGGGTGAGGTTCATGATATGGTTTGTGAGAAGAACACACATGCAATGACACCGGGTGGTTCATGATATGGTTTTGTGAGAAGAACACACATGCAATGACTCTGGTGGATCCATGTGTGGTCTTGGGAAGAAAACACATGCAATGACCCTGGATCCATGTGTGGTCTGTGAGAAGAACACACATCCAATGACTCTAGCTGTGGTTCATGAGAAGAACACACATGCAATGACATCGGGTGGATCCATGTGTGGTCATGAGAAGAACACACATGCATGACACTGGTGGATCCATGTGGTTTGTGAGAAGAACACATGCAATGACATTAGGTGTGGTTCATGATATGGTTCATGAGAAGAACACACATGCAATGACACCGGTGGATCCATGTGTGGTTCATGGGAAGAACACACATGCAATGACTCTGGTGATATGTGGTTTGTGAAAAGAATAGACATGCAATGACTCTAGCTATGGTCTGTGAGAAGAACACACATGCAATGACACTGGGTGTGGTTCATGATATGGTTTGTGAGAAGAACACACATGCAATGACACTGGTGGATCCATGTGTGGTCTTTGGGAAGAACACACATGCAATGACACTTGATATGTGGTTCGTGAGAAGAACACACATCCAATGACTCTAGCTGTGGTTCATGAAAAGAGTGTACATGCAATGACACTGTGGATCCATGTGTGGTTCATGGAAGAACACACATGCATTAACACTTCGTGTGGTTCATGATATGGTTTGTGAGAAGAACACACATGCAATGATACTGGTGGATCCATGTGTGGTCTTTGGGAAGAACACACATGCAATGACACTGTGGTTCATGATGTGGTATGAGAAGAGCACACATGCAATGACACCGGTGATCCATGTGTGGTCCATGGGAAGAACACATGCAATGACACTGGGTGTGTCCATGATATGGTCTGTGAGAAGAACACACATGCAATGACACTGGATCCATGTGTGGTCCGTGTGAAGAACACACATGCAATGACACTGGGTGTGGTTCATGATATGGTTTGTGAGAAGAACACACATGCAATGACACTGGTGGATCCATGTGTGGTCTTTGGGAAGAACATACATGCAATGACATGATCCATGTGTGGTCTGAGAAGAACACACATCCAATGACTCTAGCTGTGGTTCATGAAAAGAACACACATGCAATGACACTCAGGATCCATGTGTGGTCTATGGGAAGAACACATGCAATGACACTGTGATATGTGGTTTGTGAAAGACACATGCAATGACTCTAGCCTGTGGTTAGTGAGAAGAACACACATGCAATGACACTGGGTGTGGTTCATGATATGGTTTGTGAGAAGAACACACATGCAATGACACTAGTGGATCCATGTGTGGTCTGGGAAGAATACACATGCAATGACACTGGGTGAGGTTCATGATGTGGTTTGTGAGAAGAACACATGCAATGACACTGTGGATCCATGTGTGGTCTGTGAGAAGAACACATGCAATGACACGGTGTGGTCTATGATATGGTTTGTGAGAAGAACACACATGCAATGACACCGTGGATCCATGTGTGGTCTTGGGAAGACACATGCAATGACACCGGTGGATCCATGTGTGGTCTGTGAGAAGAACACACATGCAATGACACCGGGTGTGGTTCATGATATGGTTGTGAGAAGAACACACATGCAATGACACCGGTGGATCCATGTGTGGTCTGTGAGAAGAACACACATGCAATGACTCTGGTGGATCCATGTGGTTTGTGAGAAGAACACACATGCAATGACACTGGGTGTGGTTCATGGTCTTTGTGGAAGAACACACATGCAATGACACTGTGGATCCATGTGTGGTCTATGGAAGAACACACATGCAATGACACCGGTGATATGTGGTTTGTGAAAAGAACACATGCAATGACACTGTGATCCATGGTTAGTGAGAGAAGAACACACATGCAATGACACCGGTGTGGTTCATGATATGGTTCGTGAGAAGAACACACATGCAATGACTCCATGGTGGATCCATGTGTGGTTCATGGGAAGAACACACATGCAATGACACTGGGTGAGGTCATGATATGGTTTGTGAGAAGAACACATGCAATGACACTAGGATCCATGTGTGGTCTGTGAGAAGAACACACATGCAATGACACTGGTGTGGTTCATGAGATGGTTTGTGAGAAGAACACACATGCAATGACACTGGTGGATCCATGTGTGGTCTTTGGGAAGAACACACATGCAATGACACTGGATATCCAGTGTGGTCTGTGAGAAGAACACATCCAATGATTCTAGCCATGTGGTTCATGAAAAGAGTAGACATGCAATGACACCGTGGATCCATGTGTGGTTCATGGAAGAACACACATGCAATGACATCGTGGATCCATGTGTGGTCTATGAGAAGACACATGCAATGACACTGGGTGTGGTTCATGATATGGTTTGTGAGAAGAACACACATGCAATGACACTGTGGATCCATGTGTGGTTCATGGGAAGAACACATGCAATGACACGGTGATATGTGGTTGTGGAAAGAACACATGCAATGACACTGTGATCCATGTGTGGTTCATGGGAAGAACACATGCAATGACACTGGTGATGTGATCATATGGTTTGTGAGAAGAACACACATGCAATGACATGTGGATCCATGTATGGTTCTGGAAGAACACACATGCAATGACACTGGGTGGTTCATGATATGGTTTGTGAGAAGAACACACATGCAATGACACTAGTGATCCATGTGTGGTCATGAGAAGAACACACATGCAATGACACTGGTGTGGTTCATGATATGGTTTGTGAGAAGAACACACATGCAATGACACTGGTGGATCCATGTGTGGTCTTTGGGAAGAACACACATGCAATGACACTGGATCCATGTGTGGTCTGTGAGAAGAACACACACCCAATGACTCTAGCTGTGGTTCAAGAGCATATGCAATGACACTGTGATCCATGTGTGGTTCATGGGAAGACACATGTGATGACTGAAAAGAATGTATGCAATGACTCTAGCTGTGGTAGTGAGAAGAACACATGCAATGACACTGGGTGTGGTTCATGATATGGTTTGTGAGAAGAACACACATGCAATGACATCTGTGGATCCATGTGTGGTTCATGGAAGAACACACATGCAATGACACTGGGTGAGGTTCATGATATGGTTTGTAAGAAGAACACACATGCAATGACACTCGTGGATCCATGTGTGGTCAGAGAAGAACACACATGCAATGACACTGTGTGGTTCATGATATGGTCTGTGAGAAGAACACACATGCAATGACACTGTGGATCCATGATATGGTCTTTGGGAAGAACACACATGCAATGACACTGGATCCATGTGTGGTCTGTGAGAAGAACACACATCCAATGACTCTAGCTGTGGTTCATGAAAAGAGCAAACATGGAAAGACACTGTGTGATCCATGTGGTTCATGGAAGAACACATGCAATGACACCGGGTGGTCCATGATATGGTTAGTGAGAAGAACACATGCAATGACACCGGGTGGATCCATGATATGGTTCATGAGAAGAACACACATGCAATGACACTGTGGATCCATGTGTGGTTCATGGGAAAACACACATGCAATGACTTGTGTGGCTCCATATGTGGTTTGTTGAAAGAACACACATGCAATGACTCTAGTCGTGGTCTGTGAGAAGAACACACATGCAATGACACTGGGTGTGGTCTATGATATGGGTTTGTGAGAAGAACACACATGCAATGACACTGGGATCCATGTGTGGTCTTGGGAAGAACACACATGCAATGACACTGATATGTGGTCAGGAGAAGAACACACATCCAATGACACTAGATCTGTGGTTCATGAAAAGAGTGTATATGCAATGACACTGTGGATCCATGTGTGGTTCATGGGAAGAACACACATGCAACGACACTGGTGGATCCATGTGTGGTCTTGAGAAGAAACACATGCAATGACACTCGATCCATGTGAGGTCTGTGAGAAGAACACACATGCAATGACCTGAACCTGGTTCATGAAAAGCAGGGGAGAAGCACACATGCAATGACACTGGTGGATCCATGTGTGGTCATGGGAAGAACACATGCATGCAATGACTCTGGTGATATGTGGTTGTGAAAGAACAACATGCAATGACTCTAGTGTGTGGTTAGTGAGAAGAACACACATGCAATGACACTGGGTGTGGTCTATGATATGGTTTGTGAGAAGAACACACATGCAATGACATCGTGGATCCATGTGTGGTCTGTGAGAAGAACACATGCAATGACACTAGTGGCGGATCCATGTGTGGTCTGTGAGAAGAACACATGCAATGACAAGGTCTGGATCATGTGTGGTTTGTGAGAAGAACACACATGCAATGACACCGGTGGATCCATGTGTGGTCTTTTGGGAAGAACACACATGCAATGACACTGTCATGATATGGTCTGTGAGAAGAACTCACATCGTATGACGCTAGCTGTGGTTCTTGAAAAGAGCACACATGCAATGACACTGGTGGATCCATGTGTGGTCTGTGAGAAGAACACACATGCAATGACACTGGGTGTGGTTCATGATATGGTCGGTGGAGAACACACATGCAATGACACCTGGGGTTCTATGATATGGTTCATGAGAAGAACACACATGCAATGACACAAGTGGTTCATGTGTGGTCTTGAGAAGAACACACATGCAATGACACTGTGTGATCCATGTGTGGTCTTTGAGAAGAACACACATGCAATGACACTGGATCCATGTGGTCTTATGGAAGAACACACATGCAATGACACTGGTGGTTCATGTGTGGTATGTGAGAAGACACATGCAATGACACTGGTGGATCCATGTGTGGTTCATGGAAGAACACACATGCAATGACACTGGGTGAGGTTCATGATATGGTTTGTGAGAAGAACACATGCAATGACATGGATCCATGTGGTCTGTGAGAAGAACACACATGCAATGACACCGGGTGTGGTCTATGATATGGTTTGTGAGAAGAACACACATGCAATGACACTGTGGATCCATGTGGTCTTTGGGAAGAACACACATGCAATGACACTGATCCATGTGTGGTCTGTGAGAAGAACACACATCCAATGACTCTAGCTGTGGTTCATGAAAAGAGCAGTATATGCAATGACACTGTGGATCCATGTGTGGTTCATGGGAAGAACACACATGCAATGACACTGGTGGGATATGTGGTTTGTGAAAAGAACAGACATGCAATGACATCTAGTTGTGGTTAGTGAGAAGAACACATGCAATGACACTGGGTGTGGTTCATGATATGGTTTGTGAGAAGAATACACATGCAATGACACTAGTGGATCCATGTGTGGTTCATGGAGAGAACACACATGCAATGACACCAGGTGAGGTTCATGATATGGTTTGTGAGAAGAACACACATGCAATGACACTGTGGATCCATGTGTGGTCTTTAAGAAGAACACACATGCAATGACACTGGCAGTGTGGTTCACTGTGTGGATATGGTTTGTGAGAAGAACACACATGCAATGACACTGTGGATCCATGTGGTCTTTGAGAAGAACACACATGCAATGACACGGTGGATCCATGTGTGGTCTGTGAGAAGAACACACACATGCAATGACTCTAATGGTGGTTCATGAGAAGAACACATATGCAATGACACCGGTGGATCCATGTGTGGTTCATGGGAAGAACACACATGCTATGACACCGGTGGATCCATGTGTGGTTCATGGGAAGAACGTACATGCAATGACACTAGGTGTGGTTCATGATATGGTTCATGAGAAGAACACACATGCAATGACATCAAGTGGATCCATGTGGTTCATGGGAAGAACACACATGCAATGACTCGTGATATGTGGTTTGTGAAAGAACAGACATGCAATGACTTAGATGTGGTCTGTGAGAAGAACACACATGCAATGACACCGGTGTGGTTCAATGATATGGTTTGAGAAGAACACATGCAATGACACTGTGGATCCATGTGTGGTCTTTGGGAAGAAAACACATGCAATGACACTGTGATATGTGGTCTGTGAGAAGAACACACATCCAATGACTCCATGTGGTTCATGAAAAGAGCACATATGCAATGACACTAGTGGATCCATGTGTGGTTCATGGGAAGAACATACATGCAATGACACCGGGTGTGGTCTATGATATGGTTAGTGAGAAGAACACATGCAATGACACCGTGTGGATCCATGTGTGGTCTTTGGGAAGAACACATGCAATGACACTGGTGATGTGTGGTTTGTGGGAAGAGCACACATGCAATGACACTGGCTGGATCCATGTGTGGTTCAGGGAAGAACACACATGCAATGACACGTGTGTGGTTCATGATATGGTATGTGAGAAGATCACAGATGCAATGACACTGGTGGATCCAGGTGTGGTCTGTGAGAAGAACACACATGCAATGACACTGGTGTGGCTCATGATATGGTTTGTGAGAAGAACACATGCAATGACACTGGATCCATGTGTGGTTTGGGAAGAACACACATGCAATGACACCGGATCCATGTGTGGTCTATGAGAAGAACACACATCCAATGACACTGGGTGTGGTTCATGAAAAGAGCATATGCAATGACACCGGTGGATCCATGTGTGGTTCATGGGAAGAACACATGCAATGACACTGTGATATGTGGTTTGTGAAAAGAAAGTATATGCAATGACTCTAGTCCATGTGGTTAGTGAGAAGAACACACATGCAATGACACCGGGTGTGGTTCATGATATGGTTTTAGAGAAGAACACACATGCAATGACATCGGTGGATCCATGTGTGGTTCATGAGAAGAACACACATGCAATGACACCGTGAGGTTCATGATATGGTTTGTGAGAAGAACACATGCAATGACACCGGTGGATCCATGTGTGGTCTGTGAGAAGAACACACATGCAATGACACCGGGTGTGGTTCATGATATGGTTTCAGAGAAGAACACATGCAATGACACTGGGTGGATCCATGTGGTCTTTGAGAAGAACACACATGCAATGACACTCATCCATGTGTGGTCTATGAGAAGAACACACATCCAATGACTCTAGATGTGGTTCATGAGAAGAATACACATGCAATGACACCGTGGATCCATGTGTGGTTCATGAGAAGAACACACATGGCGACACTGGTGTGGTCTATGTGGTTTGTGAGAAGACACATGCAATGACACTGGTGTGGTTCATGATATGGTTCATGAGAAGAACACATGCAATGACACTGTGGATCCATGTGGTCTATGGGAAGAACACATGCAATGACTCGTGATATGTGGTTTGTGAAAAGAACAGACATGCAATGACTCTAGCTGTGGTTCTGTGAGAAGAACACACATGCAATGACACTTGGTGTGGTTCATGATATGGTTTGTGAGAAGAACACACATGCAATGACACTAGTGATCCATGTGTGGTCTTGGGAAGAACACACATGCAATGACACTGTGATATGTGTGTCCAGAGAAGAACACACATCCAATGACCTAGCTGTGGTTCATGAAAAGAGCATATGCAATGACACTGTGGATCCATGTGGTTCATGGGAAGAACACATGCAATGACACTGGGTGTGGTCTATGATATGGTTAGTGAGAAGAACACACATGCAATGACACCGTGGATCCATGTGTGGTCTTGGAAGAACACACATGCAATGACACTTTATGTGTGGTATGGGGAAGAGCATACATGCAATGACACTGTGGATCCATGTGTGGTTCATGGAAGAACACACATGCAATGACACCGGGTGTGGTTCATGATATGGTTGGAGAAGAACACACATGCAATGACACTGGTGGATCCATGTGGTCTGGGGAAGAACACACATGCAATGACACTGGGTGGTTCATGTGGTTTGTGAGAAGAACACATGCAATGACACCGTTGATCCATGTGGTCTTTGGGAAGAACACACATGCAATGACACTGGTGGATCCATGTGTGGTATGAGAAGAACACACATGCAATGACTCTAGCTGTGGTTCATGAAAGAGCCAGAGAAGAACACACATGCAATGACACTGTGGATCCATGTGTGGTTCTATGGAAGAAATACACATGCAATGACCCTGTGATATGTGGTTTGTGAAAAGAACAGACATGCAATGACATCTAGATCTGTGGTTCATGAGGAAGAACACATGCAATGACATCGGTGTGGTTCATGATATGGTTTGTGAGAAGAACACACATGCAATGACACCGGTGGATCCATGTGTGGAAGAACATACACGCAATGACACCGGGTGAGGTCTATGATATGGTTTGAGAAGAATACATGCAATGACGGGTGATCCATGTGTGGTCTGTAGAAGAACACACATGATGACATGGGTGTGGTTCATATATGGTTTGTGAGAAGAACACACATGCAATGACACATGGATCCATGTGGTCTTTGGGAAGAACACATGCAATGACACTGGATCCATGTGTGTCAGAAACACACATCCAATGACTTAGCTGTGGTTCATGAAAAGAGCATATGCAATGACACCGGTGGATCCATGTGTGGTCTGTGGAAGAGCACATGCAATGACACTGGGGTGGATCCATGTGTGGTTCAAGTGAGAAGAGCAGTATATGCAATGACACTGGGTGTCGTTCATGATATGGTTCATGAGAAGAATACACATGCAATGACACTGTGGATCCATGTAAATATCTATGGAAGAAACACATATGCAATGACTGTGATATGTGGTTTGTAAAAGAATAGATATGCAATGATTTAGCTGTGGTCTCGTGAGAAGAACATACATGCAATGACACTGGGTGTGGTTCATGATGGTTGCAGAGAAGGAACACACATGGTTTGTGAGAAGAATTACACATGCAATGACACACTTGGTGGATCCATGTGTGGTCTTTTGGAAGACACACATGCAATGACACCATGATATGTCTGTCCTAGAGAAGAACACACATCCAATGATCTCTTTGTTGTGATCTATCTTGGCATAATTTGATATATGCCATGATGTATTTCTTGGTCAAAAGACACTCACTTTCCATTTTTATACTACTTCAAGACGCTTCTTTGGTTTTATGTGGCCACTTCAGTTTTGCTCCCCCTCCCCCTCTCCTCTCTCTATCTTTCAGAGAAGGTCAAATAGTGTGCTCACCTCGTCTCGCTACTCCCTCATTGGTTATCACAGTTGTCATAGACGGATCGCGTACATCAAATTTGCTGATTCTGTATGATCCAACGATGATCGCTGCACACGCCGTGTTCTTCACAAATACAAACGCCGAGTTATCACAAGTACGCCTCCCTCTACAATGGTAGACTTCTCGGCAAGAAGTTGTTTACGCGACGGCCCATGGAAAAGTCGCCGAACGGTCATAAGTCATGTTTAATCAAGTCTAAAAAAGCCTACAACCGCAACCGCCACGACGCGACAAACGACACGCGTCTATCGTAATGCACGGGTCGTCGGCGGAGCGGACAGCTGCAATTTATTGCCACTTGATTTTAACAGACATATCCCATTTTTACGCAGCGTGCCTCAATCGCTAACTCGAGGCCGCGGTCAAACTTCGTGACATAGAAATTGTGTGGTGCCCTTTGCATGCAAAACTCAATACATGTAATCAAGGCGCATGCATTCGTCTGGAAAAACGGTCGACGCATCGCATCGCACGGTCGCGGTGCAATGCGGTGCAAATGACCAGAATATGCGCTGCGCACCGTAACGGTGCAACGAACAACGTGCCTTTCCTTGCTTCTATCCACCTTAGGCTATAGAGCCCCTCTCCGCACACCCACTCCCACTCTCGCCACCGTCCCCACGTTAACCCTCTCCATCAGTCTCCCCACCAAAGCAGATCCGCAGAAATTCCCCAGAGAATACCATTCGTGCTGCATGGGCGATGGCACACGAGGAGGATAAGGTGGCCATCATCGATTCCATGGTCAGCCAAGCAAGCAGGAGGCTCCCATCTTCCTCAGGGCCGTCCCTCGACGCGCTGAAAGCAGCCGTTGTCCCTGTCCAGCCCCCTAAAGGAGCCATCGATGAAGTAAGTCACCGTTCCTCGCTCATAGCCCCTCATCCTGAAGCTACCGACGCGGAGACACGAAGAGGAGCTCTGCCGGGCGAGTAGAGGCCCCGCACGGGTCACAAGCGTATCACGCACTTCTTGGGCAATTTACGGATCCAGACATAAGGTTATCGATCCGGCTGAACCCCATTTACGACATCGCATCGAAGACTTGCACGACCTGGCACGTAGTGTAACTTGGATTTTCCTCCCCTAGTTCTTTCTACCGCTTTGTTAGAAATAATGGGCTAATCTATTTAAAATTTAGGCTGGTATTGTCAGCGTCTAATATCTTAGAATTAATCATGGAATTGTGCCACCATTCACATCGTCTTCTACTGGATGCTAGATCTTGCTTATTAGATCTGCCAGTTTTATCATTGCTCGATCTTCTTACACCATCTACCCCCATTTTCCCTTTTCCCAATAGGCTTCCGTAGCAACGTCTTCACATGGCGACGCAGTCCATCACACCTGCATACCGCTGCTGTGTACGAGGAGGCCGGCCGTAGGGCACGACGCTTCCTGTGGGAATTCACAGCCTGCTCCCTTCCGCAAGCGGGGCGTTTACCTGACGGTGTTAGGCCACACCATCCAGAACACCTTATCAAGCACGGAGGAAGCCCACGGCCCGCATCCACAAAGTGCTCACGAATACTCAGATCACCACATCAACACCAGGCCTCTCGCATTCACCAAAACCAGGCTATCAAAGAGGGCTGCGAGCCCAATCAGGCCAAGGTTCTCAAAACCCAAGGAAACTAGGCAGCAAGAAGTGGAGGAAGCACCGAGGGAGATGGCGGAGGCGCGGGCGCCAGGATGTGCCTGGTTTCATCAAAGCCCCTCGGTCACGCCTTCGTTATTCTTCTAGCCATATCCCATTTCTATTGAAATGATCAAACTCATGAAGTTAAACCTACTTTTAATATTGCTATATCCTATTTGAAGGCGCATAGCCATATCTACATTTTTGTTTTCTCAATGAATGACATTCGCCTGGTGTGGTTTACGTCAGGATTTGCTACCTGCTCGAGGCAAAAAAGAGGGTCCAAAAGGAACGAAACAGTCAAAGTGAGAATCTTTCTCGATTTATACTAATTTGGGCAAAATGAAACATGCAAAATGAAGCGAAAGAGAGGAAGCAATTGCTTCAAATCAAGGCCAGCAGAAGCTACCATCTTGACAAGCTACAAGACACACATAAACATAACACAACGAGGGTTAAATTTATTTACTAGTATCACTTGATGCACGACATCTGGTAAGCTAATCGAAGTTCCACACAAAAATGTAAACATAACAATCGAAGGAAGTAAATTTAAT